>CM022183.2:12083400-13494246 GCA_011420285.2 Erysimum cheiranthoides | reverse complement strand
ATAGTCAGATTCACGTACGACCAAAAAAAAGGACCAGATCATGGATATTGAAAAGATCAAACCTTGGAGATGATGTCTTGGTCTGTAGAAAGATGGGTCTTACAGTGTTTGCAGATGTAGATGTTCCCTTCCAGATCCACCATAAAAACCCTACCCATCTTTGATTCAGAATCTCCTAACCTAAATCGAATAATCCCTTAAATCGAGTCTTTGGCTTATAGTGGGAGAAGGAGGAAATTGAGGGGAAAATAGTTGGACTTTGAGAGATTTTTTCGGTAGCGTATAAAAACTGTGAACTTGATTCGGTCTTATTGGATCTTTGGAGGAGGTTGTGTAATTGGCAAGAAACGTGAATAAAAATATTTATTAAAAACGGAAAATTTTTTACTTTGTAATTTGTATCCAACTAAAATCCAAGATACCAGGCGACCAAAATTCCAAAGATATCCTTCTTTTTTTTTCACAGTTATATTTTCCTTAAATAAATATATAAGAAAAATAAACCTTTGTTTATGACTGTGAAGTGATCTTGATCTAGTGGCAAATGATAAATCCACATAAGACAGACACCATCACACCAGAGATCGAGTCTCCGATTCTACAATTTATTTGTAAAAATTAGGCTAATGGGCCGGCCAGTTATAGCCCAAATGTTGACAAAAAAAAAAAAAAAACCATGTCTGTTATTAATATTGACAAGATTATATATCCCAAAAAGCTTCTATAAAGAAATTTCTTATTTAAGATTATATGAAGTTACTATATGACTCCAAAGGTTTGTAATGCATCTTTTTTTTTTCTAATTTTAAAAATCATGTTAGAAACCAAAGAGAAAAAGTTTTATAATATTTTTGTTGGAACGAAATCTTTATCTCGACTTTCTGAGTTGTTGAAACTATCAACATGTTCACATGCATAAATAAAAAGAAACTAGAACAAAAACAACACAAAACAATTTTCGAATTTGGATTGCTCGATGTGATAAAATCCTACGTCTCGGCCACAATCTTTCCAGCAATGCGCTATAGAAGTTAGATCCATCATATGTAGAAATCAAGCTCGTGAACAAGGCTAAGAACTCTCGAGTCTCGACTACACGAGACAGAGAAACAGAGTATATATCTTTACATTTACACCAAAAAAAAAGAAGAAGAAGAAAGAGAGTATTTACACTCTTTATCTCTAAAATAGCAACCCGACAGTGTGTGATCTCTTCTTTTTGCAAACTTTCCTCCCTGAATAGTCTTTTTTCACTTATCCTTAACCGCAAAGGAACAGTTACAATTTCATGGTTTACTCTCAAGAGTCAGAAAAAAAAAGTCATAAATTGTTTTAGGTTCTTTTTTTTTTTTTTTTTTTTTTTTAAAGATTCTGAATCTGTTTTTTACAACATTTGTAGTTAAGCGTATTAGTATGAACCAACCTTGCCACAATAAACGATACATATATGAACCTAACATTTTAGAAACGTGAAAAGCGAATTTAGAATCAGCGGATCTACAACCTTGCTTCTGGTTAGCCGAATGTTTTGATTGGTCTCTTCGCCTTTTATAGTTTTGGTCCTCACTAGTTACTCCTCAAAATAGGGTAGGTAAGTCTATTTAAGGTTTTCTTTTGTCATTGTCAGCACAAAACATGTGTTTTGTTAGAAATTGATTGTCTCGATGTAAATTCGTTTTATAGAAGTCCAAATTTCATTTTCTGTTGTATTTGTATAGTATAAAAAAAAAAAGAGAGAGAAATGGAAGAAAGATGCCTTCGGCTTCTTATCTCATTGATGAAAATATGGTTTTATACAAACAAACAAAAGGACAAAGTGTAACGGTGGATCATGCATAAGAAATTAAGAACTCCTATAATGTTTCTTTTTTCTTTTGTGTGTATACCTAATTTAAAATCTATAATATAGTAACAACTGCCAATTCATTGGAGTTGTCGTTTGTAGTCTCACATGGAAAAGCATAGGTTATACTAAGCCCCATTCGTTATCTGTGCCTTCCTCCTTTACAGATTATATCCTTGGACCTATCTGTAACCAAAAATCACAATAAACAAACATTATCATTTACAAATATTCTCAAAGTTGGTTACCTCCACTATATATGACTCACACACTTTGAAAATGATAGTCATTAAAGCAGCCTTAGTATTTAATAATCAAATAACTAAAAATATGCAAGTTGGTACGTATCATATAGAAATAATATAAATATTAAAAAATGTTGAGGTGGATTTCGTTACCTGAAACATAAAGCAGACCAAAACCCAGAAGACGTTGCACTGATACGTATATTTATATATATACATGTAGCTTGTATTTGTAAGTATATATATGTACAAGTGTCGATTGACTTGGAATATAGCTATTTGAGTCTCTCTTGTTGGAGGATTTTTTGGTATCGCGGGAACACATTTTTACAAGCTGAAACCTGCAGTTAAATATAGTCACACTTCGATTAAAAACATGAGCCATGTCTTAGGTGTCAGTGACGTTGTTATGTCTTAATACTTTAATTCTGGTATCTATAAAATTAAATTAAAATTTAAAATAAGAAGATTATAAAGCAGTTGATCATTATTCATCCCACACGGTTCCCACTCGGAAACATCCGTTTCACTCTTCATTTGGGAAAAATGTGATTTATTCTTATTTTAAAAGTAATCCTATTATTCGTCACTATCTAGTTAGGTTTGAATCAAATTATTTTATACGTACGAAAGTACTGATCGGAATTCGAAATACAATTTCCTCTTTGTTTTGGTTGCGAGTGAAAAATCAAACCTTCTCAATTGACTAGTCATTTTCCAACCTACTACTACTATACATACAAATTACAAGACCCTTGGTGCCCAATATTTGTAATTTAATTCATAACGTTGACTAAATATGATATCTAGAGTCACATGCTATTTCTGACCGAGTCTGATTTTGTAGTAGAGGTAGGAAAAACAGCATCTTAGATATCAAAAAAATAAATAACTAATACGAGATTTGAAAAATAAGCAATTTTGGATACGGCCTAATTTTAAATTTTTTTAATACTAATAATGCTTCTGTAACGGCTAAAAGGTAATAAAAAAAGAAAATTCAAAAGTGCAAAACTTACGGATTCGATGTCGATTTTGAAGACTAGGAGCTTTCTTCTCTCTCTACAACTTGTTCGGTACGCCACAACGATGTGACCGATGGCTAAGACCCAAGAACAGACAAAAAGGGCCATTTCCTCTGTTCGGAAATATACACCGATCACAGGCTCGGCGAACACAATCGCTGCCTTAAACGATACGTAGATCAAAGATGAAATCGAGCAAATCATCGTTATTGTCAGATATGGTCCCCTCGATAACTTCGGTCCGTCACAAAGCCCGTAAACGCCTTCATCAGACAAATAAACATGGATCCATTATAATTTTCCGATTAAGTTCTAATAAAAAGTTCATATGAGACCAAAACAGTACTCTCTGGCTTTCTGCTTTTTAGATTCTTTTGGAAATTGAAATCAATCCCCGCAAATCTAGCAGAAATTTAAGGCACATGCTAATTTCAAGAAATTAATTTTCTTTTAAAAAATCGTAACTTTCACAAAAAAAAAAATACGAGCTTTAACAAGAACAGAGTATTTTGAACAAAACAAAACAAGAACATAGTACTTGACGGAAAAAGAAAAAAAGAACAGAGTACTTAAAAGAGTTTCCATATTTAGAGTAACAGAACAAAGTTAAGTTTCCGTAAATAATTTAGTTGGTTACTTCACTTACAAAGTATAATGGCAGATCTAATGATGGAGATGAGAGGTATATCGATGAGAGAATATCTGAAATCGTAGTTGCTGAGATGAGAATAAATCGTCGCCGGAAAACTAGAAGGAGAAAGGTGGTGGAGGGAGGAGGAGAGGATTGCGGAGGGGAGAACGGCGTCAGCGACGGCGAGGAAGATCGGAGCAGAGAAGAGGATGAAAGAGAGGAACATAGTGAAGAGAACAAAGATCGTTTTGATTCCTCTCCAAAGAGAAGACGAATATCTTCTGGTTTTGCTAATCTCTTCTTTACTGATCAGACCCATCTTGATATTTTCCTTCTTCTCTAGGGGTTAGTAACAGAGGATTTATGATCTAAGTGTGATTTGTTTCTGGAGAGAGAAGTTTTTTGCAGAGACTTTTGTTGAGGGTTTTAAAAGGGTCGAAGCAAACAAAAATTTGACGATGCTGACGATATAGCTGATGTGTAATTTTTTTTTTATAAATAAATATCTATCATTGATAATGACTCTTTTTTTTTTTTTTTTTTTTTTTTGAATTTAAACATTTGAGATGATGTTGTTTTGGACGTCTTTTCCAAGGAAAAACTATTCTAGAACATAATATATGATCAGTTTGATTTGGTGCATCATAGGAAATGATCGACTAAGAGTTTCAAAAGTTTTATTTCTACATCATTTTTTCGATTTTCTTTATTAGGTATACCAGCAGCTGTATATATATTTTAGTCTCATGATCTTGTGATCTTCACTTGATTTATCGGAAAATTCATATGCAGTTTGGGCCGACATACAAAATTGTAAGAAACATAAATATACAAACAAAATGGGAAAACGTTAAGTCTATAAAAGTTACCGTTGAGGTTAGTCATAGACCGGATTATAGTTTAAAGTTAGGGAGAGCGGGAGCAAATTAATTCACAGTTTCACTTGTAAACTGAATTGTTATAGTTTTTTGGCGAATATATTCGATATATAACAATCTGTTCTGAATTAATCTTTTTCTTATAAAATTGGCTTGATGTTAGTCCACAAATGATTTTTTTTCCCTTTAATTCGTACTACTATGGATAAAAAATTGTGAATGATGAATGGAAAATTTTTTTATCTGAGAGAGTTTTGTCTGTTGCAACCATTTAAATTTTACGTGCTTTGTACTTAGACTCCTTAGTTAAAATCTGTATTCATTTATGACAGCCAATTAGAATTTATATTTCGCATATGATCAGAGCTTAATACCTAATCAACAATCCATGTTCAGCTCTCGTCTCCCTAAAATAACGGTATTACCTAAATTGCGTGAAGCACAATAGTCAAAATTTTTATTTATTTTCTTGTCAAGTAAAGCGCAGGATCGAGTCTTTCTAAATTCCATTCAATCTACATGTGGATATGTATTAATCAAATTGAGAACTATGTTCAATGAACATTGGTGTTTTTTTGTTTTTTTTTTTTTTGTCAAAAAACATTGGTGTTTATCTAATTAAAACGTAAGGGTTACAATGGTATTACTTGGAGACAAACAATCGTAGTAACAAAATAGTGTTATTTCCAGACATTTTTCTATTAAAATTAGGTATACTTGGTAACAGTATAAAGGCGGATATAGAGGAACCGACCGATTTTAGCCACGTGAGCACTGATCAAATACATACCCGCTGGTTTTATCATAGTACTTTTAAAAATAATTATTCAAGTTTACTATCAATGAGTTCAAAACATGTTAATCTATGTAATTTTGTTTTATATGTGTAATTGTTAGTCACATGACTTATTTTAATTTATATGTGTCGCTGATCCGCGCATGTTAACCATCATTACAGGAGAAGTGCAAAGATACATCTTAGAAGTGATTAATCATCTGAAGTCAAATCCATATGATATATCTGTTATTGACATAAAAAAAATTGGGGAGAAGCTTTAGTTTTGAACTAGATAATCCTAAGCATTTCGTATTATATAGTGCAATAATAGTCTAATAAACAAAATCATATCTTATGTACGATTGATTAGAGAATTTAGCATTCCATTTTAAACGAGTGCAAATAAATGAACCATAACTTTAGGGCTGCGGGGTTGACTGATGACTAGTATTGAAATTAAAGAAACTTCTTTACCTATGACTCACGAGATTACGAGAAGCATGCATGTCGGCCTTTGTGGATAAGTCTTACTAAAATGATACTATCAATCACCTGAAATTTTATTGAAAAACATAACACTAATAAATAGGCTCGAGGGATGTTAAGTTTTACAGTTTTGTAAATAAAATAGAAGTAATTCTCAGTTGGTGCTTAAAACTCAACGACCAGTAAATTGGAAAAGATCTTTTATTAGATTCATATTTGGTATTCTTTTGTCAACATCAGATTCTGTTTTGATAAGGAAAACGAAATGCACAAAAAATAATAACTAAAAAAACTGTAATCTTAATTAGGGGGTAGAGACACGAAAAACAAAAAGGTATGGCCAAGTGTAAGCCACCAGAGGCCATAGGCGGCAGAATGATCCGTCCACGTCAGCTCCGTGTCTCAATGAGCATCGTTTACGTTTTAGGAAGGAACCGTAGTCCATTCCACAGCAGATCTTTTTCTTTTTTTGGATAATTCTTTTCCTCTTTTAACATTTTTTTTGTCTATAAATTATTTGCATTTATATTGTGTTATTATTTCATTCGTCCACTTGGATTAGTATTTTTTAGTAACAATTAGCATGTAGCGTCTGTGTCTGGCCACTTGGCAAGCTATTTAGGACAAACCTTTCTGGTGATTAACAAACAAATATGAAAAATGCTCTTAAAGCTTTTCAATATTTGCAACCATTCTAGGTGTTGCTTACGGCTTACCACGTAGTTCATTTCATCATATAGGTTTGCGACAGGTATTACTACTATCACAAAGATATTATTAACCCTTTGTTTTATATGTATACAACTTACACACGAGGTGATTCAAACCTTCGAGGCAAGTACAACTTATTCATTATGACTATACGCATCACTTGTCATGCTTGATTTTTCCGAAGGAGTGCCAAACTGATTTGTGTGTAGGTCCACTGATCCCGAAGGTAGCTTCGGGCTGAAACACAAAGATAACTCAAGTTAGAGATACAAAACTACACAAGGCTGATAAAGGAATAGTTAACTCACGGATTCATGAACTTGATCCTCGAAACCAGTTCTTCCAAGTGTTTCACACCATTAGCATAAACCATCAAATGAAGAGTTTCCAGATAACCTCACCCAATTAATTATATGCATTTTCTGTAGAAATAAAGCAAAATCTCCACTCAGTTTCTACGAAGTAACCAAATCCTTATCAAATGAAATGTAGAATTATATGAAAATTGTTGGTTATATATATATATATATATATATATATATATATATCCAGTGCCGGCTCAAAATTTTTAGGGGCCCCGGGCCAAAAAAAAATTTTGGACCCTAAACATTTTTCTATAAATTTTTTTTCTTATAAATTTATTTTTAATGTATTTTGTATTAAATAAATTTGTTATAAAAACAAAAATATACATACAATTTTTTTTTCTTGGGTCTCTTTCTAATCTTATATTTAGTTTACTATATATTTTTTTTACAAAAATTTTTTTTTTTAAATATGGGCCTTTAATTATTAGGGCACGAGACGGGGCTCGGGGCGGTCGCACCCATTGTCCCCCCCTCTGAGCCGGCCCTGTGTATATCCAATGATTTAGTTTATACGAGATTAACATTGTACAGTCCTTAGTTAAAAATACTTAAATGACCCATATATCATCAAAACCTGACTTTGTTGGTGAAATTATTGTAAATGATTAAAAAAAGTGGTAATGGGCCACAAAGCCTTTTAACGAGGGAGCTTCACGCGTATCCCACATCGGAGAGCCAAGAGAGTGTGGTAGTGAAAGTAACAGTATAAATAGACTTCACTCTCGTTAAGTTCAAAATCACGCAGCCATGTGGTGAGTACAATGCGAACTATTCTTTCGCCTTTTACTAAAGAATACCGTGTGCTCTCCACGCTAAGTGGCATACGCCTATTTTTGGAGGGTTCTCACTTCACTGTGAGACCCAACATTTATTCTAGTCTCTAATTTGTTCTCACTTCACTGTGAGACCCAACATTTATTCTAGTCTCTAATTTTTCCTATTCGTTTAAAATATTCGTTTGCGCCTATTGGATTGTTGGATACAAAAGCCCAGTAGAATTCAAATGATGTGAATGGTCATAATGTATTCTAATTCCCAGGGTATAGGAGTTAAGCAACTTTTAAAAAAGCCAAGTTGAACCTTAAAATAAATTGCATTGTCATAAATAGTGTATGAAGTAGATAGGTTTGAATATATATATATATAACCTGCAAGTTGAAGTCGTATAGAGCTAACGAAGACTACGAAGTTACGAAGTGGTCCTCGTTTATCAGAGATTCAAAGGGATTCGCATTATTATAAAATCGGTATTGAGTCAGTTCCAACTAGGATTGGTTTTGGTTTTAAGTGGAGCGAACATTTATTTCGTCCTTGTTGTTGTTGTTGTAGTAGTTGTTGTTGTTTGTAACTTTGTATCCGTTTAGACTCTCTCCAGCGACTATGAACCTCTTCGTTGTCCTTTCATCTGCCATCTCCCTCGTTATCTCCGTCGCGTATCTTCCTCTGTTCAGTGACTTATGTAACTACGCCTTCCATGGCTGCTTGCTCCCTTTTTCTCAAATCAGGATTTTTTGACTGTTTTGACTGATTCGATTCATGTTCGCAGATGGGTCAAAGCTCAAGTTTGCGGATTTGTTAGTGAGGAATGGAACAATCTTCACCAGCGATAGTTCTTTGCCATTTGCCGATTCCATGGCGATTCGTAATGGCAGGATTCTTAAAGTCGGAAGCTTTTCCACTCTCAAGGTCCTCCTTCACTTCTTTTATTCACTCTTTCACTGTATTTGTTAGTGTTCAAGTGGTTGATGAATTTGTCTGCTGCTTTTATATTACTTCACTATCATGAATGACTCTGAAAGTGTGATACTTTTTCATTCTCATGTAATTTATAGTTTTGATCAAGACAGGGTTTTATAGGAGATGGAACTATGGAGGTGAATCTGGAGGGGAAGGTTGTTGTGCCTGGACTCATTGATTCACATGTTCATTTGATTTCTGGGGGATTGCAGGTGATAATGCAGCTGTGTTTTTACTTCTTGCAATGATAACCTGAGAGTAGATGATTATTACATGCCATTGTTTGATCAGATTTAGACATGAACAGTATTCTATACTCTGGTTTAGCTTATCTCCTTTCCTTTTTCTTTTAATGTTTTTTTCGCTTGAGCATAGATGGCCCAAGTTGGACTTCGTGGAGTGAGTCAAAAAGATGAGTTTGTTAAATTGGTGAAGGACGCGGTGCAGAGTAATACTTTGGTCTTTGTTGGTGTCTGTTTTTAGTTATGGTGTACAGTGTACACTTTTTGTTTAAGTTGGTGGGTTTCTTAGTAGTGGAAGAATATTTAATTCATTATGCTGCTTTTTTATGTGATGAACAAAAAAATTCAGATGCAGAAGAAGGCTCATGGATTCTAGGTGGTGGATGGAACAATGATTTGTGGGGAGGAGAAATGCCCTCTGCATCATGGATTGATGAAATCTCCCCTCATAATCCTGTATGAATTCTTCTCACTTTTGGTGTTTGTCAAGCAATAGTCAACAATCAACATCATCTCTTACTTATATATTTCTCTTCATTTAGGCTTGGTTGATTAGGATGGATGGTCATATGGCATTGGCAAATTCCCTTGCGCTTAGGATTGCTGGTGTATCGAGTTTAACAAAAGATCCAGTTGGTGGAACGATATCAAGAATGCCTAATGGCGGTAATGCTTGTTTCAAGCAATGTATATTCATATAGCACCTGGCCTGCTTATGCTTACTTGGAATTGCAAAGAAACTTCCTATGTTGTGAGTGTATACTAAAATAAACTGGTACTTGCTTTTATGTTTGAATCAATGCAGAGCCGACAGGTCTTTTGATCGATGCTGCTATGGAGCTTGTCACTCCCTGGGTTAAAGAAATCTCAGCGGATGAACGTAGGGAAGCACTTTTTAGAGCTAGCAAATATTCTTTGTCTAGAGGCGTGACAACTGTTGTTGATCTTGGAAGATACTTTCCTGGCACTACAGAAGATCTCTCCTGGAAAGACTTTCAAGGTGCCATAGATTGTTATGTTAACCCTGAGTGGGAATGACTTGTCAAATTCAAATTTGCATGCTGCTAAAATAGAGTGAATTTGATGACCCTTACCTGACAGCGAGAGAATTGAAATAGTTTTAGTCAAAACTCATTTCAGTTTAATACTCTTTTTTATGGTCCAGATGTCTATCTATGGGCTGATTCCATGAAGAAGATGATGATACGGACTTGCTTGTTTTTTCCGATCACGACATGGTCACGTTTATCGGTATGATTTCTTCAGAAGCAACTCTTGTTTTTCAATAAAAAGAATGAGTACTTGTACAAGCAGTTCTGTTCTTCTTTAGCACGAGAAACTTAAATGTGTTTTATAGCATTCTTCAACTTCATGTTTTGCTATTTACATATATTTTTCATTTTTCATTATGATCTGCATCTCATATATCATCAGAGAAATCTTGGCCTTTCCTGATTGTCAAATTTTCTTTCGATGTTTGATGCTTTATATCATCTGTGCTCTGATGGCTATTATTAATATACAGCCCATTCTTCTTTCACCATTTATTATTTTTGTGTTTTCTGCATTTACCTGAAATTGTTTGTGTGCTTATCTTCGTTAACTTCATACTTTTAGGATCTTAAGCTTCAGAAGGGATCTGTACTGAGTGACTGGTTGTATCTTGGTGGCGTCAAAGCATTTCTTGATGGCTCTCTAGGTTCTAACAGTGCACTTTTTTACGAGGTGAAGAACACTATATTATTTCTATTCATCTGCTATATATTCCCTAATAATATTTTCATATTGTTCATATTGATGAAATGCACATATGCCAATCCTTATATATACATAATTTTATCCTTAAGCAGTAGTATAAAATCCTGCGGTTTGTATCTTTTGCAGGAATATATTGATACACCTAATCATTATGGGTTACAAGTGATGGATCATGAGAAACTTTCCAACTTCACAATGGCAGCAGACAAATCAGGGATTCAGGTGTTTCTCTGTTTACTTCTGTCCATTGTTTGCTCATCGTCCTATTTAGTTTTGCTTATTATCTTGTTATGCTGTGATCAAGGTTGCTATCCATGCTATAGGCGACAAAGCAAATGACATGGTCCTTGACATGTATGAATCTGTTGCTGCAGCCAATGGAGACCGGGATAGAAGATTTAGGGTGAAGTTTGCTATATAAAACCTATTCCTCTGAGCTATTGACTAGCTCCTCTGCTTATTCTCTCTATGTACTTAATATCTCTGAACTCCTGGTTACAGATTGAGCATGCCCAACATTTGACACCAGGATCAGCCAACCGGTTTGGCCAACTTCAAATTGTAGCATCAATTCAGGTTAGTTACTTCCCAGCATTGAGCAATTGGGCTTAAAACTCATTTTCTTTATCTAATATATCAACTGCTCGTGAACAGCCGGATCATTTGCTTGATGATGCTGATGCTGTTGCTAAGAAGCTCGGTCCTGAGAGAGCCCAAACGGAGTCTTATCTATACCGATCTCTCTTAAATGGCAATGCACTCTTGGCACTTGGTTCAGACTGGCCTGTACGATTTCGATAATCTCTCCACATAGAAAGTTTTTACATATATTCAAACTATGAGTTCAAGCTTTACTTTGTCTTTTTCAACCTCCAGGTGGCAGACATTAACCCGTTGCACAGTATCAGAACTGCGGTTAAACGAATACCTCCCAAGTGGAATCACTCTTGGAATCCATCTGAATGCATCTCTTTTACCGATGCGATGACTGGGTAATAAGCCTCTTCTCTACCCTTTTAAAGTAGTTTTTAGCACTTAGTTAGTTGCATTTTCTCAAGCATTCTTCGTATTATAATCGCAGGCTCACGATATCAGCTGCGCGAGCAGCGTTTCTGGATCATCACGTAGGGTCTTTATCTCCTGGGAAGCTTGCAGATTTTGCCGTATTGTCAACAAATTCCTGGGATGAGTTCTCAAAAGATGGTTCTGCTTCAGTTTTGGCAACTTATGTAGGAGGAAAGCAATTGTATCCATGAAATGATGATGAAGTCTTTTATCTTAGAAACTAAGTATTTGATTATTTCTCAATTTTTTCTAGGCGTCGTGAAAATGTATATTGATATGACATTTGGCTTATCAGTTTACATAATCGAAATAAAAAATCATTCTCAGTTCATATTCAAAAAGAAAAAAAGTTAACAACGTTGAAAAAAAATGTTGGTGTGTCGGCCAAAGGAAACAGAAACACGGTTGTTGGTAATTTATTTGCGAAAAGGAGTTGTTGGTGAGTGGTCACGAACGAGTCATGGACGCGGAGAGAAAGCCAATGAGATGTGTAGCTGTACTAACTACGTGGCTCTCTGGTTCCAGCCGTCAACTCGGTTTGGTTCCAACACGTTACACTTAATACTGAGCACAGCAAGCCCCACGTGTTGCTTTTTAACGTGCGACATCACCTGATTGGTCGCCCCTTGGGTCCTAGTCTAAAAAGTCATCATGTTTCTCCACGTAAAAATCTGATGATAACTTTTTTTCACGCCAAAGCATACGCGTTGATCTTAATTACCCACATTCAAAATGAAGATTTTAATTTGGACAAAATTTTGTATAATTTTTTTTTTTTTTTAACACTTGATTTATAGAAAGATACACGAGTGACATTTTTAGCTCAGTTTAATTCTCGTTGCACAAAAGAAAAAGAGTCAATTTAATACTCAAACTCACTATCAAACTTATATTTTACCATCATCATCAAATGTTTTGAAAGTGTTTAAAGATACTGAGTTCTTTAATGTGAAATTAGTGAAATGCTATAAGAAACTGGATAACACTGGACCGTTATATTTTTGGAGACACACAAGTATGCGAGAAAACAGACAAAAAAATAAATAAAGTTGGACATAGTCATCTTAAACGTGAATGGAAGATAAGATATGTCCTTATGAGTATAGGCGTTTAGCTACAAATACATCCATCACATTCTCCTTTAGTGAACACACACAATGCACATGATGATATAAATACACCTAATCAAGAATATTTTATTCATATAGATTTTAAAAAATTTCCCGTGAAATTAGAACATATGTTTGTCTTCTTTTAATTCCCGTGAAACCAAGCCTTCAAAATGTAAGGTTCCCGTGAGTCTATCTTTCTCGTAGATCCCGTGAAATTAGAACATATGCTCAATAATGTAAGGTTCCAGAACATGGAGTTGTAACCCTGATTGATTAACTCTCGTGAGACATATACTATGTATAATGTTTTGTGACGTATTTAGATAACCAAAATCCACAATAAAAAAACATGATAACGCGAAGAGTCTACGTCATGAGACGAATGTGTGACAACAACTTATGTGTGTGGAAGTTCACGTGTATAAATAGGAATTGTTGAACCGTCGACTATACACTTAATCTTTAGTAATTAGCATATTGTCTTGACGACAGGTGGCTGATTGTTTTATATGATGATCTCCAATTTCGATATTGGATAGTTCAATTGAATGTGTTCTCATTCGTTTCTATCACCACAACTTTTGTCGATGACTTATGTTCAGTGTTCACAAATCACAACAGCTAAGCAAGCAATGATTTCCTTTTTTCTATTTTTTTTTTCTCTCTCCATTGGTTCAATAATCAATTCAATGTCAAGGATTATGAAACATTACATACTCCACAAATCTTTTAATTTCTGCTGTCAATAATTGACTTACTGTCATATTTTAAGTGCCTTCAAATATGATTAGAAAGCCAAATATAATAATTCAATAGTTTTTGTTTTGCCTTTACATTCCTAAAAACTACAAACCAGTTACACCTTTTTTTCTTCAAACCACTCTTATTCATGTAATCATAGTCGAGATCTAACTTCCAATGTCGATTGTTATGTCTATCATAAACCACATCAAACCACGGTAAAGTCGATCATTCTTATATTTCCTGACAGTCAATTATATATTGGTATACACCAATTGGTCGTTGTGGTACTATGATATATATGCAAAAATTATATTATAAAAACTTAATACATTATATTCTAAATTAGTTGGGATAGACCACTTTCTAGGGTTCTAAAATAATTGTTAATTAAGATTGGATGTTAATTATTGAAAATTTAAAGAATGTGATCAAGTTTAGTTGGATAGAAGTTTGAAAATTTCTCTATTAACTAGGTATTACAAATTTGGTATAGCTGCATATAATTTTCAAATATCTGTCTCTTTAAGTGTATGCGATAAGAACAAATAACTTTCAAAGATTGAAGAAGATAGGATTTAAAGTTAATGTCTTAAATAAACCAAATCAAAATATTTTATCAAAAAAAAAAAAACCAAATCAATAGTACTATTTTTCCTTGTAAGTAATAAATAAAGATGACACCGACAAAAGAAATAAAGATTTTATAATTGAAACGTAACATTCGGAATGTTGAACTTTACACAAACGGGAGAGGAAGACCAAAGTCAAAGGCTAGCTAGGACCCGTTCCACCCTCTTCCCAAAGTCCTAAACGCCATCGAAACGGATTCCGACCAAACCTCATGTGCCCTTTATTTAATTTTTTTTTTTTTTTTTTTTTTTAATCTTGTTTTTTTGTTAAGAATTTTATTTAATCATGTTCTACTCCATCCGTCCATGATATCCAATTAAATCTATTGTCTGGATTTATGCTATAGTTAAAAACAAATATAAAATACGCATTCATCAACTTTTTAAAAACCTACCATTGATATAAAATAATAAAATTATTGAATAAATTAAGAAATTTAAGTTTTAAATTAAACTTTAAGAATATAAATTACACTTTTCATAGCTTTTTTTTTTAAAAATACTTTTATCGAACAAATTAGATATCCAGTAATTATGAACAAACTTTATGTTTATGTAGGTAAAAAGGATGCAGTATCCGTATATTTATAGTTCCAATAAAGAGAGGAGAAATTTTCCATATCAAGAAAGATTTGAATAATTCCATACCGATGAGGAAAACGTACCGTATGTAGTTAGTTGATTGTATTCGTTTGCTAATGGCTATACACAAAAAGTTTCCATTACTCCAAAATAATACTAGAACGAAAAAAAAAAACTCCCCCGACAGAAAAATGGAAAAAAGACAGGAAACAGCCGTTGTTGTACGTTGACTTTCAAACTGTGATCTTTGTTTGTGTTAATTTCCACATTATGACGTCTTCCTTCTTTTCCTATCCGTTTCCCTCACATCTTCTCTAATCTATATATACAAACATTTATCCTCTCATTCTTTTATAGTTTTATATATTCATCAAACAAAAAAAAACCTATTAATTTTCAAAAAAATGGCTGATTTGGATTTACAGAGGAGGAAAATGGTATCACCGAAGCTCCACGTCACCATTCCAGAGACGTTTAAGCTATCGTCAGTCTCCTCCCCAATCTCCTCCTCTTCCTCCGCCGCTTGCTCCTCCTACGAGCTCTACCTCCGTTTGCCGGAACTCAGAAACCTCTGGTCCTCTCTCGATTTCCCTCACTGGATCTCCGAGCCGGTTCTCAAACCAGCTCTTCAAGCTCTTGAGATCACTTTCCGTTTAATCCTGACCGTTGCTTCTGACACACGTCCCTACATCAACCGCCGCGAATGGATCCGAAGGTTAGATTCTCTCGCCACGAGCCAGATCAAAATCGTGGCGGCGATCTGCGAGGATGAGCACGACGACGACGAGAGCGTAGCTCCGGTCAGCAATGCCTGGAGCTCGTTAAGCTTGATTTCGGAGATTGCAACGTGTCGTACATCGGAGAGCGTTGGACAGAAGATCTTGTGTACGATCGAGAATGAGATGCGTTGGTGTAAGTATACGCTCGGTTTAGGAGAACCAAACCTCGCCGGAAAACCGTATCTTCAGTACGACGCCGTTTGTCTCCCGGAGGAGCTACACAGCCTCAAGAACAATCCTTACTCCGATCACATCGAGAATCCGGAGAATCAAATGCTCTACACTATTCATCAGATTCTCGAATCTTGGATTTACGTCTCCGTGAATCTCTTAAACCGAATCGTTTCAAGAATCGAAGAGGGAAAATTCGAAAAAGCTTCTTCCGACGTGTACTTGCTGGAGAGAATCTGGAAGCTTCTGACGGAGATAGAAGATCTACACATTCTGATGGATCCAGAAGATTTCTTGAAGGTGAAGAAACAGTTACGGATTAAAACGACGTCTCAAAGCGACGCGTTTTGTTTCTGGTCGATAGGGTTAGTGGAGATGGCCAAGATGTCCAAGGAGCTGAGACAGAAAGTGCCAGCTGTACTTGAAGTGGAGGTGGATCCCACCGGAGGTCCGAGGTTGCAGGAGGCGGCGATGAAGCTTTACTCGAGGAAGACAGAGTACGAGAAGATACATTTGCTTCAGGGAATGCAGGCGGTGGAGTCTTCGGCGAAGAGATTCTTCTTCGGGTACCAGAAGTTGGTGGCGGCGATGATGGGGAGTGCTGAGGCAAATGCGAATAGAACGGCGGCGAGTCACGAGTCATGTGATTCGCTGACTCGGGTGTTTATGGAGCCACCGTATTACCCGAGCCTAGACGCCGCGAAGACTTTTCTGGGAGAGTTCTGGAGTCAATTGGGCTGCAATGGACGACACTGACACAACGACTTAAAGAACACTATCTACAGATGTAACACTACTGAAATTTTTGGAAGCATGTAACGATCAGTGTATGAATTATATAACTCGATTTTTTTTAGCACAAAACAATATTTTTCACAACATCAGGTGTTACAAGTTACAACAATGTTACAAAAGGTACACCCATACACTAGGCTATTACTATATCTCTTTGTAAGCTTCTACGAGAAACCCCATAAGCCACCAGTTATAAACTCTCACTCTCTATCTTCTCTTACCGTTAAAGTAAGAGCAGTTCTCTGTTCTGAACTCTTACTTGGCATCAATCCCGTCAATAGCTAGAACGTGAAGAGTAGTAGTAACCAGTGGAAGAGAAAGCGGAAATGTACCACCATGCGAAAGCAGCAATCACCAGAACCATAGATTGCGGCTATCTACGGCTTTCATGGAAGAGTATACAAGCGGCATTTTCCCGAATTCAGCCACAAACCGATTTACGCAGTGTGTTCTTTTCTCTGTGTGCCCTCCTATGCTACTAATACCAGTTGAACCGATTTCGTATATTTTACCTACAAAAACAGGCCAAAAGAGTATGATATGCTCTTCATTATCAAAGGTTATCAGAATCATATGGCGATAAATGGGTTCTAGAGTTGCCTGCGGTTGAGAATTACCTTTAACCCATATAGCAGGAGCGTTTGTAGCATTTGCGACGAGGAATGACATTGCAATATCTTCACAGTTCCTGTTATAAGATGAATCTCACGCTTAGGTGGGGTATGTTTAAATCAGAGATACAAAAACCACAAAAAGATAATGAAAGTTATAAGGAACCTGTTCTTGGTTGTGAATTCCCTGATTGATGCCGGCATGCTATTTGTGTAAAGGCTGAGGTATTTTTTGTGGAAGAAGGCTGCCTTTGAGAGTACCATGCTATATGTACCACTCCACCAAACAGACCACCATCCGCTGTAGGTGTAGTAATTGGCTTTATCATTCTGCAGAAAATTGAAGTCAACTTTCAGATTCCACGTATTACACATAGTTTCTTAGATAATAAAGAAGATAATATAACCAATTCAAACACTATGTACAGAGTTCTTTCAATATTAGTACTAGCTGTTAGATCATATGGATGAAGAAAAGAGTCCTAATATAGCAAACAACTTAAAGAGAATGCAGTTTACTATTTTGGTACTGTTATTTGATAAAGAAGTTTCTTGAAGATATTCAAATATAAAAATGTAACATACCGACTTTTCAGGCCAATGCACACGGGGCACAAACCCCACCATTGTATCCGGAGCACTCTCCCAAACGTTAAATGCAAAATCTACTGTGCTACAAGGAAATATGATATCATCATCTATTGAGAAGACAGCATCTGTTTTCAAGTCTTGAATTTCTTTAAATCTGTTGTTCAAACTGTCTTCTTTGTTTATATCAAATCTGAGCTCAACCTCACGCCCATCTCGCAATTTTTTCTTTAGAACGTTTTGAAGATACTCCTTGAGAGAATCTGATGGAGGGTTAGGTTCACTCCATACAATGTGGATAGAGTCAAGCCTAGAACATGATGCATAGTGGGATACAGACTTCTTTAAGAGATCATATCTCTTCCATGTGTTCATCAGAAGTGTATAACCTTTCCTGCAGATTGATAAGAAATTCATCAAATTAGTTAATAAGAACAAAACTTTTAACTAAAAGTAAAAGGCCAACTACCTAATTAGAATTACATATACTCCATGAGCCCTAACCTGAGCACATACCTACATATGCATCTTTGATTATGTAAAGACGCCGACTAAATTGTATACCCGAGCCATTAAACCAACAGGTAGTAGGTAAGTCTTGCGATACAATTTTCAAGTAAGTTGAATACTTCTATGATTGGAATTCAGAAAAATGATAACAACAGTCACCAGCTTAATATAGCAAGTTTATGAATTCATTTGCTATAAACCAGAGAATCTCTATAGCTTCTGCATTAATATATACATATACATATATTAATCAACTGCAGGGAGCTTAAGAATAACTATGTTGGTTATAAATAGAGTTGAGTAACAACACAAGATCATATATTTTCCTTACCAAATTTGAAATCCAAACAAAACACGTCTACGAGGACAATCAACAAACCAAATCTCTAAAGCAATCAAAAATTTTACTTAAATTCTCACGAGGCCTGAGAATCTCCAATTCAGTGGAAGCTTTCCCAAAATAGTTACTAAATACGAATCTGAAAAAAGGTCAAGCAAGCCTCAGTTTTAATAGCACTTATCAAATATTACTTTCCTAATTTATCATCTACTCTTCACCACCAACAGTTACCATTTTGGAGATCCAAATCAAAGTTAAACCCATGTAGCACGAATTTCAGCTACGATTCAGAAAAAAACTTGAAGAAAGTGTGTGTACACACCTTGATTCGGAGATCCGATCTGCGACGGCGATTGAACTATTAACCCAAGGCCGAGAAGATCGGCACACGAGTGTGATCAAAGCGAAAGCGATGCAGCAAAATAGAAGAAACTTAGTACTCCTCGCCGTCACGAACTTGCGTAATTTCTGATCTCCACGGCGATACGCTAATGAACAAGTTCCCATCTCTTTACAAACATCTCCTCCTCCCATCAGTAAAATAACGAATTCAAGTTTCCAAAATTAGATACGCGTATGATTGAAGAAGAAGAAGAAGAGAAAGACGACTCAGAAGTCAAACCGTGTCAAGAGCGAGTCGACTCAGTCTTCGCTCTCAAGCGGATTTAGTCATCGCCTTTCTCTTTATATATCACTAGAAGAATTATCGCAGATCAGAGACGATGGATTTTTCTGGTGCGGCACGGTGCACAGTAAGAGAAAAGGATAAAGCCACGTGTAATCATCTTTAGCGTTCATGTTAGCTTCATAACCACGATCTCGACGTTTTCCCGAATCCCATGTTGACGTGGTAAACTGTCTTTAGGCTCAAAAGTGGGTCCCACCTAAGGTTTTTTCAGATATTTTCTACATATGTTGGTTTTTTTTTTTTAAGCAAACATGATCGAGAAACAAGGTTTTTTTTTTTTTTTTTTTTTTTTCTTTTTCTAAAGCTAAGCAAAGGGACAATGGTAACAAATTAACAATATGTCACACTGAATAGTGTAATCACTTTTTTTGGACTGAATTAGATATTTTTTGTAATGAACTTATATAATAAGAGAATCTACTCGACCATGAGATTTGAGATTATAAGTTTAAAACTACAATTCTCTATCTTAGGCCAATAATCACAAAACGCTAACCAATTAGATTTAGTAGATTAATAAAGTTTTCTTTTAAATTTTTTTTTTTACATTTTCGAGGTGTATAACAAAATAGTTATTCGTAAAAACGAGAAAAAGGTTATGTCATTAACCAATGTAAAAAAAAAATAGTGATAATATGAGAAAAACAATTTTGATTATAAGTCTGATTGGATAATTAAGTCAATAATTTTCTGTTTAGTGACTTTAGTCAAATAAAATTTTCGTTTTCCTTTAGTATGTTACAACAAAAAATTACAAGAGACTAATGTCGTCGTCGTCGTCGTCTTCTCTATGGCTCATGATCTTCGTCTTGAGGAGTAGAAGAAGCAACAGATTGTGCGAAATCAGAATCCATGACAACACCATTCATTCTGTGCGCTATGATCTTCCCTCTCTTTAACCCCATCTTCTCAGTCTCGATTCCATTAACGACCAATCCACCACCATTTCTCTTTTTCCAAATCTTCAATGTGAAACCACTCAAAGACTCATACGACGCCGTTTCGTCATTCCTTATGTCTACTTCTTCTACTTTGTACGGAACTGCCGCGAAACTCATGATCCTCGATACGACGGCGTATGTGTTATCTCCGTCGTCGTCTTCAGGAGATTTAATTTGACGGCTATTGTTCGATTTCATCCCCAGATCTCGGCTGAATGATTTATCGGACGGTACGAAGGCTGTGAAAACCAGATCTTCAGGTAGCATTTCGATCATCATCTTCCCGAAGTAACCGAGTTCATCGGTGAGGTCGTCGTTTCGAAGTTTGTTAAGATGGTTACCGCCGGCGAGAGGTGTTTCCGGTAATTTAAGAAATGAGAAGATGATTATAGTTAGGGAAGAAGCAGTGATGAGCAGAAGTAGGAAAGACACTGGATTTTTCAAGAATTGAGGTTTCTTCATCGTTTTTATTTTACTTTTGTTGCGTTGATTTTATCGATAGAGCTCTGCTTGAGATTTTATTTACAGGAAGAAGAAAGAAGAAGGATGAAGCTCGATCTGGGAAAAAGGAGATCGTAATTTACAAGTTAGAACGTCGAAATTTGGATTTGGGTGGGCTTTTTCACAACTTTGGCCCATATCATATTTTTGCTGACTTGAGATAGATTGACTATGGATTCATATTAATTTTATAATTATTTTGAGAATCTTATCACATTTATTTTATTTTTTTATAACATGTGATTGATTATATTTACCAAAGGAATAATACAAAAGGACCTTTTTATGATCTTTTAACATTTTCCTCAAAAATATTTGTTAAATTCGAAATGGAAAAGAAGTATTGCCAAAACCAAGAAAAAGGAAATTAAAACAGTAAAAGGAAAATTCGAACATGTAAAACAACAGAACGTAAAATGGAAATTCACACAAATCCCTCCTGTATATATATATACGTGACTCTGCTCATCATAATGTCCATCAAACAAACTCTCAATTCCCTCGTCCTAAAGTTAAAACTCTTTTATTTTTCTCTGAAATTTTCCGAAAGTTTCTACAATGGAGATATTACTTGGTGGACAAGCAACCAATGGAGCTCTTAGGTCAAAGACGAAGATAGTTTGTACTCTTGGACCGGCTTCAAGATCGGTGGAGATGATCGAGAAGCTTCTCAAGGCCGGTATGAACGTAGCCCGGTTCAATTTCTCCCATGGTTCTCACTCGTTCCATCAAGAAACTCTAGATAATCTCCGAACCGCCATGGATAAGACTGGTATTCTCTGCGCTGTCATGCTCGACACAAAGGTACAAACATCGTTTTTTCTATATTAAAAATCTCTTTATACATTACTTTAAGAATCGATTGAGGATTTGAATTTAATTTGGTTTTTTACAGGGTCCTGAGATACGAACCGGGTTTCTCAAAGAAGGCAAACCGGTACAGTTAAACCAAGGTCAAGAGATCACAATCTCAATTGATTACACAATAGAAGGAGATTCAAACATTATCTCCATGAGCTACAAGAAACTTGCAGAGGACCTCAAACCTGGTGATGTGATTCTCTGTTCAGACGGCACAATCTCTCTGACTGTCTTGTCCTGTGACAAGTATCTCGGTCTTGTTCGTTGCCGATGCGAGAACTCTGCAATTCTTGGAGAAAGAAAAAACGTTAATCTCCCTGGAATTGTAGTTGATCTCCCAACACTTACTGAGAAAGACAAAGAGGATATTATGCAATGGGGAGTTCCGAACAAAATCGATATAATCGCTCTTTCTTTTGTTCGCAAAGGATCTGACCTAATCGAAGTCAGGAAATTACTTGGAGAGCACTCAAAGAACATCATGCTTATGTCAAAGGTGGAGAATCAAGAAGGAGTGATGAATTTTGATAAGATTCTGGAGAATTCTGATGCTTTCATGGTGGCTAGAGGAGATCTTGGGATGGAGATTCCGATTGAAAAGATGTTTCTAGCTCAAAAAACAATGATCAAGATGGCTAATGCTCTTGGAAAACCAGTGGTCACAGCCACACAGATGCTTGAATCTATGACCATATCTCCTCGTCCGACTAGAGCTGAAGCCACGGACGTTGCGAACGCTGTTCTTGATGGAACCGATTGCGTTATGCTAAGTGGAGAAACAGCCGCTGGAGCTCACCCTGAGACAGCCGTCTTAACAATGTCAAGGATCTGTAAAGAAGCAGAGGATTTCATCGATTACGACTCTCTCCACAAGAAAACTCTAGGAATCGTTTCGTTACCGTTATCACCACTCGAGAGCTTAGCTGCTTCCGCCGTTTCGACTGCGCGGAGTGTTTGTGCGTCGGCGATCATCGTTCTCACCAAAGGCGGTTACACAGCGGAGCTTGTGGCTAAATACAGACCAAGTGTTCCGATTCTGTCGGTGATTGTGCCGGAGATTGCTCAGGGAGATGATTTGGAGTGGTCGAGTTCGGACTCGGTGGCTCATGTGGCGAGACGTGGTTTGATTTACCGTGGGATTATTCCCGTGGTGGCGACGGGATCTTCTGCTAGGGATTCAAACAAGGATGCGACGGAGGAGACGATTAGATTCGCTATCGGATTCGCGAAGACTAAAGGAATTTGTAAGAGTGGAGATTCCATTGTGGCTTTGCACAAGATTGATGGTTCCTCTGTTGTGAAGATAGTGAGCGTGGAGTAAACAGTTTTTACGCGGGTCAATTTTGAACTTTCAAATTCTTGTGGGGTCAATAATAAAAGTCATGAAACTTTAATTTCGGTTTAAACATTGTTTTTGGTCGCATGATATAAATTTAAAGTTTTAAACAGAATCTGGAATTTCGTTGTTACATTTCGTTACTGGCTTTAGTTATTAAAATTTTGAATAACACCAAAATAATTAAGGAAAAATTCATACAAATTGTGTTACTAAGAATAATTAAGAACATTATTCAAGTCCGGGGCCTTTCAAACTTTTCTATTTTCTTTCGAGTTTGTAGATTTTAGAATATGAACTATCTTAAAATTATTTAGACTAAGTATAACTAGATGTAATAAATAGAGATATCCAAAGTTTTTGGGAAACTAAAGTTTGGTAATAGTTTTGTTGCTTCTCTTATAAACCACCCAAGGGAAAAGTAGATAATCCGGTTTATGGAAAAATAAATATGCATTCAGTTTTTTTGTAATGGGTTCTAAGCGGTAACTCCAATGGGAACATTCTTGAGTCTTGAAGTTCCGTAAAGGGTTTCTTCGAAGCGGATGATCTCGTTCTTTGAGCCATAAGCAACTTGAGTTCTATCGTCGAGGTTGACGATGGTCTTGTCGAGCACGGACTTGTGTCCATCACTGCTGAATCCGCCAGCATTCTCTATGAGCAGGCCAAGAGGAGCCACTTCAAACAACAGCCTCAACTTTGCCTTAGCCGTAGGAGAAGTCACATTGGTGAAGATTCCTTTCTCCTTCACAATAATCTGTCCAAAAACAAGTAACTGCGTAAGTCAAGTTTCATTCACAAGTAGTAGAAATCCGGTTAAAGTGTCTGAAGAGGAACGAACCTGGTTAACGTCAGGAACCATTCCTCCAGTGTATCGCAGTGTGTACTTCTCTTTCACGTAGTAATCAATCAGCTGATTTCACAATGAAGGTGTTGAAAAAGAAAACACATTCAGAGAGTTTAGATTGGGGATTAGATTCGAGCAAGATTAAAGCTAGATCGATCGAAAGCAAGAACCTTGCTGTATTCGGAGTTGTCGAATGTGGCTCTCAAGTTTCCTGGTGAGAACATTTTCCCTTCTGCGATCTCTGTTGTCTCCTTTACATGCTGCCATTTCCCTGAAAAAAACATTTTGAGCTTAGTTGAAAGCTACCAAAGAAGGAATCTTGATAAACCGGGATTAGACCAAAACTCTAGAAAACCTTCATCAAGAAGCAAGAACTCATGAGTTCCTGGAAATCCCTTAACAGCCAAAACATAAGTGGTTCGTGGACCGTAGATTCCCATGGCTGCAGCCACTTGATCTCCTCCTGTGACTCCGGTTAGCTTGTCTCCAGGCCAAACCCCGAATATGGTTCCCACGGTGAAATTCGTATCTACAATGCTTGATCCATCCAATGGATCAAATGCCACACTAAACCCACCTGTCCAAAGAAATTTCATTGAATTCTCTCGTTAACCATTTCCGCGCAATTTAGGAAGAAGAAATGTTCAGTTAAATTTACATGAACCAACCTTCCACTGGACCTCCCATATCTTGAAGCTCAGGTACTTCTTCAGAGCACGCATACTTGCACACATGCGAGTATTGCAAAGCCTATAAAAACCAATACACAAATCAATTACCTAATGATCCATTTCCGAAACTTATGAAATTCAAAATGTAATAAAACCTCAAAGAGAAGCTTATCGGCGAGCATATCGACAGCGAGTTGTTCATCGCCAAAGGAATTGACACAAGCTGTTCCACCACAAGAAGCTGTTCTAACTTTAAAAGCGATTGTTCTCAATGCTTCTCCCATACACATGAGCAAAGTTCTCAGTCCCTTGTCAGGCGTTGCTTGTGATAAAAACTCTTCCTATACACCCAAAAGAAAGAAACTTTAAATCTTTATGATACGGAATTTGAATAAAGACTGAGACTTTTTTGTTGTTAAATAAATTTACCAAGCTTTGGCCAATTTCACATTTGGTCACAGTTGAAGCACCATTGCTCTTCGCCTTTGTGGCTTTCAATTGCGATTTTGGTGTTACTCGAAGTGAATCACCGAAGATTGAGCTCGACTTCAGACGCTGCTGATATCAAATTATATTGAATTAAACATCGAAATAAGTTTCCTCACTCGAACAATCACAAGTGTGAGAGTGTGTTTGAGTGAAGTCCAAGTTATATGCGTAATTGAAGAGGAAACGAACCTTGAAGCTGGAGGAAGCGGAGAAGGAAGAAGGAGGAGAGACCAATGTAGAGGATCGTTGAGAAGAGACGCTTGGGGGGAGGATCCCACGTGAGTAGCACGCGATGCTGGTCTCCATTGTTAAAGCTCGAGGTTTGATCGAAGAAGAAGAAGAAGAGGTGTGTGTAGAGAATGGTGAAGACAAAAATCAAAACCCAAGTGGACTTGGAAGAGATAAAGGGTGTTCACGGTCAGAGTGACACGTGGCAGTATATGAAGAAGATATGATTAAGGGTCTGGTGATGGGCAATTGGGCAAGAAAGAGCAAAGAGATGTCCTGAGAGGCTTTTGATTTGCTATCATTCATTTATTGTGTGGTTATGGTCCTCTTTTTTATCGTTATGAGATTATATTATCTCCAATTTTACTTCACATCACCCAGGAAATACAAACCAAAAAGATGATACAAAAAAATAAAATAATTACAAACTAACTTAAACCTTATTATTTATTTATTTTTAATTTCATTATACATCAATTTCAACAATTCAAATCATTTTCAAACATTTTTCTTCATCATTTTAATATTTGAATCGCGTAAACACCATATATAAAATAAGATTTTATAGATTTTATAAAGAATATGTATATATCAGTTTTGATCCTAAGATATGTGGGTTATGTATATTCGATGGAAATTATAGGTAAATTATATGCATATATAATGCAAATTATAGGTAAATTATATGCATATATGATGCATATTTTTAGTTTTTTTTCATTGTATATATTTGTTTATATTATATTACAAAAATATTGCAAAAATAATATACATGTATCAGAGCCAGGTTTCGATCCTGGGACCTGTGGGTTATGGGCCCACCACGCTTCCGCTGCGCCACTCTGATTTTTGATAAACATATGATCTTAAACTTTATAATATTATTTATCATATATATTTTAAGAATATTATAAAATTCTATTTAAGGAAAAATATAAGATGTTTAGTTAGTTTCAAAGATTGATTGGAATATTATGTTTTCTTACTATATGTAGTTTTTTCTTAATAAAATTATAGATTTCTTTACATAGTTTTTGTTATATAATTTATGATAAAATTAATTTTTATAGTTATATATGAAAATATGATGTTAAAAATGATATATATTACTAAATTTTTTCGGTGGAATGAGGGAGACTAGTCTCCCATATTATTGTAAAATTTTTTAAAAATTACTAAAATATAATATATTGATTGAACTATTTTACAATAAAACTTGTCAAATGTCAAACAAGTAAAGAAAAAGATAAATATATATATATATATATATATATATTTATTTAATACAAAATTTTTAGTCTTTTTGCTGATTTTAATAATATTAAATTATTAATACAAATATACAAATTTTCTTTTTAGTATCTTTGCTGATTTTATATTAAAAATATTATTCATTATATTAGTGCTACTTCTATTAATGGCTGAATTGCTTTCATACGGCAACATGTAACTTTACCATATATAAATTCCGTTCATGACATCGTCGCTACACTACAAGTCTACATCACCATCTCTTTTTTTTTGTAAAAAGTTAAATCACTACATCACCATCTCACTAAACCGATTCAATTAATATCTAAATTACATAGCCATTTTAGAGATATTTGAACGTGTTACAAAAACTACAAAAACTGGCATCCAAATAATTAGTCTGGCCGGCTCAAAATAAATATGGGCCCATGGGCAAAAAAAAAAATTTGGGCCCTAAAAACATATGTAAAAAAAAATTTGGGCCCTAAAAACATATGTAAAAAAAAAATTTAGCTAAATATAATATTTTATTATAAATATTTTTTTTAATGTATTTTTAACTAAATAAATTTGTTATAAAAACAAAAAGAGAAATTGAGACAAATGCCCCTCCTTCTATGTCACTTTGCAAAATTACCCCTATGTAATCTACCCTTCTCTAATTTGTACTAAAGAGACAATTATACCCTTCTGAGACAAATCTCTCATCATCTTCGTTATCTTCATCTGTCGCCGTCGTCCCGCAATTCAAAACCATCCTCGCCGGAATCGTAACTTCCCCGATCCCGATCTAACCTCTTCCGTCTCCGTCACCGAAACCGCAAGCTTCGATCCATCAATCTGTGAAATATCCATGTCTGAGCTCTTAATCGCAACGAAAAACTTCTCATCAGATCTAATAGTCGGCGACGGAAGTTTCGGTCTCGTTTCGGCGACGGACGAATTGTGAAAGCTTGGCAACACGAGGAAGCTGATTCTCTGTATGTTGAAGAAGTCGACATCGGTGAAGCTGAACCCAGAATCATCTGTAGTGGTCTCGTCAAATACGTTCCTCTTGATCTCCTTCAGGTCAGCTTCATCGTTCTTATCTCTTCCAAAGAAAAAAAAAACAAAAAAATCCATATTCAAATTCTACAAATCCTAATCCTGAGAATTGGGATCGGATTGTGTGAGAATCGTACGGGAATTGAAAGGAACAATCGAATTAACCAATGTGCATAATCTCTAGGGTGCAGCAGTAGTGGTGCTGGCTAATCTGAAACCAAGAAACATGAGAGGAGTAAAGTCATGTGGTATGCTTTTGGCTGCATCTGACGCAGCTCATGAGAATGTTGAGCTTATGGTTCCACCACAAGGCTCTGTTCCTGGAGATAGAGTGTGGTTTGGGAACGAAGACGAGGTCGAGCAGCTTCCTGAACCTGCACCTCCTAATAAGGTCTCTTAGCCTGCCAATCACCAATCTTTTCAGTATCAAGCTCTCTTGGTGATGGCATTTTCAACTTTTGTTTGTTTTTTCTTTGTTGTTGCAGGTTCAGAAGAAGAAGATGTGGGAACGAGGAAGTGTTTTCATTCTTCCTCTAGTAAATTTCATCACTCTCCTTTTTGAGCTTTGAATTTTTTTTTTTTGTGAGGAAGACTTTGAAATTTTGGTATTAGGTGTCGATAACAACTATTGAGCTTTTGTAATTTTTTGAGCTTTAGGTTCTTAAGTGGTGGTTTTACTGGTTCTTCAAATAATGTAGCTTGAATTTTGAATGACAGTTGAGTCAAAAAACCAAAGATGGCGATGTTCATATAGATTAGTAATAAGTTTTGGTTTCATTGGTCTCCTTTTATTGAGTTTTAATTGAGTTTTAGTAATGAGAGAGAAGAAGATAGGCTCAAGAAGAAGATGATCACGTGTGGAAAGAAGAAGAACAAAACCATGGACGTGTCACATTCACTCACCCAAACTTCTCCCTCTCTCCTCGTGTCACTCTCACCTTGTTTGTACCCTAGAATAATCCTCTATAATATTGTAGCCACACCTCCTTTGTAGTTGACGAATTCAATTAAATAAAAGAAGTGTTCTTATTTTGATTTTTCATACATATTCTCAGCAAATGCTTTTATACAGTTTTTATACGGTTTTTATAAAGCTTTTTATATGGTTTTTACATGGTTTAAATATGGTTGTTACATGGTTTTTACATAGTTTTTATATGGTTGATACATGTTTTTTACATGGTTTTTACAAGGTATTTTGATTTTTCATACAGATTCTTAACAAAGGCTTTTATACGGTTTTTATAAAGCTTTTTATATGGTTTTTACATGGTTTATATATGGTTGTTACATGGTTTTTACATGGTTTTTATATGGTTGATGCGTGTTTTTTACATGGTTTTTACATGGTTTTTATATAGTTTTTACATGGTTTTTATATGGTTGATATATGGTTGATACATGGTTTTTACAAGGTATTTTGATTTTTCATACAGATTCTCAGCAAAGGCTTTTATACGGTTTTTATACGATTTTTATAAAGCTTTTTATATGGTTTTTACATGGTTTATATATGGTTGTTACATGGTTTTTACATGGTTTTTATATGGTTGATACATGTTTTTTACATGGTTTTTACAAGGTATTTTGATTTTTCATACAGATTCTCAGCAAAGGCTTTTATACTGTTTTTATAAAGCTTTTTATATGGTTTTTACATGGTTTATATATGGTTGTTACATGGTTTTTATATGGTTGATACATGGTTTTTACATAGTTTTTACAAGGTATTTTGATTTTTCATACAAATTCTCAGCAAAGGCTTTTATACGGTTTTTACATGGTTTTTATATGATTTTTACATGGTTTTTATATGATTTTTACATTGTTTTTACATGGTTTTTATATGATTTTTACATGGTTTTTAAAAGCTTTTTATATGCTTTTAAGAGCATAATTATCGGGAGAAACCTTAATGTGTTCTGATGTAATATTTTATTATTTAATTTAAGTTAAGAGTTTTAGGTTATTTAGTTTGATTTTCCCCCCTGTATTGGTAGAGACTCATTTATGGGATCTTAATAAAAAAGTGAGAATTTTGTTTTTCTTGTAATGGCAATCAAATGTTTAAAAAAAAAACATTTATAACATTAAAAATAAAAACAAGAGATAAGAGAAGTTGTAGAAGCAGAGCCATTTGGCATTCTTGTTTACAGTTAGAAAAAGTTCAACATCCACTGCATTTTATACATCCTTTCAAATCGTAGAAGCAATGCTTGTGGCCAGACTCATCACCTTGGATTCTCCTGACACACGCCTAAGAACCACAACACAACAAGACTTGAAATCAGCCATAACGATAATTATGCTCTTCGCCACAACACAACAAGACTTGAATCATTTGATCTTGAAGATGTATAAAGATGAAGATGTGTTTATATGACAAAAAATTGCTGCACATAAACAGAGATGGCGAATTCAACCAGCATACATATGGAGTTGATAGTAGTGCTCGTAATGGTGAAAAAGATGTAGAAAACTGAAGTTGTTCAAGCTTATAGTTGCATCTCTCCTCCACTAAGCAAACTGCAGTTTCAGTAGAAGAGCTATTCAAATTTGCAGATAACTTCACACTAATCTATCAAGATTCAGAATCCAAAACCAACTTCTTATCCTCAATGAAGACCAAATTCATAATCAACTGTACATAACAACAACTAAGAAGAAACTTAATTTTCTTAAAACTAACATACTAAGCCTAAAATAGTTGTTTGTAGCTCTTCCTCTTTGGTCTTTGCATCCAATTCTATAAGTAATAAGAAACCAAGTCCATATTCAGTGTTCTTACTATGTAGGTTCTGAAGTAGAAACCTCGCCAGTCTACAATGCTCTTCACCTGCAGAGAAGCAATCCTTGTTAAGAAGCCATATCATACATGTAACAATAGCCTAGACATGAATTAATCGGATTTATAGCAGATCAAACAGTTATATGGATTCATTATCTTCGAAAGTGATAACTATGAAGGTTAAGCCTTTCTCCTCCATCACCTACATACAACCTGAGCTAAAAGATTGATGACTAATCTAATATCACAAATCTAAAAAACAAAGTATAAATCTAATCGATTCACTTCATCAATATTCAAAATCCTTATTGATTCTACACCAAAGCAAATCAAAAGCCAAGATTCAGATCTTGAAACACATAATGAAAAGGAAGAGAATGTTGTGGCAGTAGAGGTAGTAATCGGATTTGGTGGCGGAGTAATCGAACCAGAGAGTCTCGAGCCACGTGAGGTCATGGATGAACGGCTCCGCTCGGAACCGGAGTTCTTCCATTATCGCACTTGATCGACTTCTCTAGCTCTCCGAAGATGGTCACTGCCGCTTCTCCTAGCATCGTCTGAGCTAATTTAATCTCTTGGATCAGATCTGAATCCGATTGTTCCACCGCTGGGATCAAGTCACGGAGCGTCTCGTACATGTCAAGGAACTTGAAGAGCTTCTCCGACGACCGTTTCGTCAGCACCACCGCACCGGAGAAATCTAGGAACCGGATTGTAACGGCGGAGACCAAACCGGTGAAGAGGCGTTTGCGAATTGCGGCATAATCGTCATCGGGGAAGACAGTGCTGAGAGAGATAGCTTTAGGGTTTGGAGGGCAATTTGGTCCTTCTACTACAAAGTGAGGGTATTTTTACAAAGTGACAAAGTGAAAGGGCATTTTTGCATAAGGGCATGGCTGAAAGGGTATTTTTGTAAATCTCCCAAACAAAAATATACATACAAATTTTTTTTTTTTGGCCCTTTTTAATCTTATATTAGTTTAACATATATTTTTTTTTCTTAAAAAAATAAAAATAAAATAAAAATAGACCCCTTAATTATTAGGGCACGGGACTGGACCCCGGGCCGTCGCACCGCTCGCCCCCTAGTTGAGCCGGCACTGAATGCCATGTTTTTTAAATAACCAGGTGAAAATATTTGACTTGTTTGTCTAATAACATCTTTACTTGTTTGAAATGTTTCCTCTACCAAAATGATCAATCACAAATATCAAATTCAGCGAAGCATGCAACCGTTTGCATCATACGATATCAAATAAATAAAGCATTGACCTTAGTTCATGTCCTCGTATTTCAGCAGGCGTATAAATAAAGCCAAGACTCTACAGAATTTAAAATTAACGAAAATTGAGCATAACAACCAATTAATGTAACAATAAAAATTCACAAATGCATGCGCATGACACGGAATTAAAACCCTATTACATAACACAAAAGCATACTATACAAAAGAATATTTCAACATTTCAAAGATTAATTAACACCAGAAATACATAATCATAATATATATATGTATGTATATATACAATCTTTAATTAGAGAAAATGTTACATTAATGTTTTAAACTAACATGCAACAACAAAAGCCTAAGAAAACGATTAAAAAGAGGCTTCTGGACAAACCATAGTGCTTGAGGCAGTCGCCGCTGCTCATACCGCTGTTACCAGTATTCCCTCCGCCACCACGACTTCCACTGCCACCGCCTCTACCACCTCCGCTGCTACCCCCTCCACCTCCACGACCTCCTCCTCCTCCACCTCCTCCACCTCCACCTCCACCGCCGGTTCTAAGCTCCCGTCGCCAAACCGGAAAATCGATCTCAAAAAATGTTCTACTTTGTGTGACCGAACTATGTTTAAAATTAGCGAGTGAGACAGAGGTTTCGCCGGTTGAACCAACGGTTTGGATATGCGTATAAATCGCTAGGAGTAAAAGTATCGCCTGAGCCATTGCTTTAATTGATTTGTGTATAACCATTTTTGTTATGTTTATCTCTAATTACAACAAGAACAAGATGCGTTTGTGTCAATTATCCATAGACTTCTATTTATACGAATTTCATTCGGCCCACGTCTCTATCTTTTACTTTTCATAATATTATTTTAGTATGATAACTTATAAGAACTATTCTAGTCAGTTTATTTTTGAGACAAAGAAATGGATAATGTTCTGGACAGGAACAAGATGTTGAAGTCAAATTATATATACTTTGCAAATTTATTAGAATGAGAAATTTAAAACCACAAGTCAAATATTCGTATCAGAGCATGTAGTTTAGCGGTTTCAAAAATGAAAAGTAGATTTTGAAAGTTTCTTCTCATACCCTCCAAATACTGATTCCTAATGATCACAAAGGAATTAATTTAAAAGTATATTCAATTTTGTTTTTGTAATTCAAAGGTTGATTTCTATTTTCGCAATTATTTATTTGTTTGGTAAGCGCAAACTTTTCGTCTCTTGACTATTCAATCTAGGTCTTGGAATTTTGATAAGCTCTCGCAATAATTAATACCGATTTTGGCTAACGTAACCGAGTTAAAAATGTCAACATTTAACGTATAAGTTGTTTTTTATATTAACTATGTTTGAGGAAGTTAGCATTACATACCAGTTTTGTAAGGTTCGTCGCAAATCTTATATGGAACTGGAAAGTACCTATAGACCTCTAAGATATTGATTCTCTGACCTTTGACGTAGACTTATATCTAATCTGGTATAATTAATAGGAGGGTTTTGTGCACAACCCATTTCATTTTTTTTTTGCATCAGAAAAATGGAATTCATTTGGAAAGGTCGCAAGGAATATTCACAAAGATGTCATATTTGAGGCAAAAGAGCTATGCTGTGTCCAATGGAATGAAATATGATGAAATGCACCATTGTGGTCCATATGAAGCACCCTACCTAAAAACTCACACAAGGCAGATTTTTTAGAGTTTGTTCAAGAATCAAGAAAGCATAAACACAAGCTAAGGTCACAAGACATGGTGAAGAGTGAGAATGATCTTGGTCACAGGGTCATTGTTGCCATGTCAAATGGTGTGCTGCTACTTTTCCATCTTCAATGTATCTTGAGTTTGGTATAGACCTCATTACTGTTAAAAACGATTGGACAGACATATCATTGATCAGTTTCAGGATTAGACAAAGCGCAAAGACTATACTATTGCTTCCTCTTCTATAGTTTCTATGTGTGAGACCCAAAATGACATTTCCTGAACTAGTAATCATCACAGATAAGACTTTTTCTTGTATTCAAACACTCATTGTTGTTCATGAAGTTCTATGTGTCATTCTAATCCCACACACCAAAGGATAGCCTCTAAATTTCTGCAAACATAGCCGTAATCTATCTGAACCTAAAGCCAATCATCAACTCAAACAAGTGATTCAATTCCAAAGAACCAAAAATAGAAGCAGAGGAAACAGAGACAGTACCTCTCTTTCTTCTACATCAACAGATAAAGCATCACCACTCCCATAAAGAATCCAATCAAAAGCTCTTTGAATCTTCTGGCTTTGCCTCCATCCGAGAACTCAAATCTGTACTTATTAGTCATGTTGTGATGCAGAAGTCCCCAATTCCTAATCCCTTGCTTTGCATCTTTCTCAACAAGCTCAAAGATGTAAACCTCAGAAACACCTTCTTTCCTCAATGGTGTTCCAGCTCCGCTTCTCAGATGAGTTAACAAAGCTTTCAAGTACATTTCACTGTACAGCAACGTCGCATCTACTTCACTAGCATCAATTCCCGAGCTAGGCCAACCAGTCTCCGCCACAATCACCGGAAGATTCTCATGCCCCATAACAGCCATAGAGCTAATCACAGCATCGACCATCATATCAAAGAGATTACGGTATCTAACTCCGGTAGTGAGATCATCTCTGAAATTGAACGGGAACTCTTCAAAAAGAGCAAATCCGATTGGAATTGAGAAGCTAGACCGATACATATTGTAGGGATAGAGATTGATCAAGAACGATGAATTGGTTCTTTCAAGGAATTGCAAAATCGGTCTGATAATCACTTCTCCGTTAGGTTGTTGAAACTGCGCCGACGAAGGAGGAAAAGCCGTAGGGACGATGTTGAAGAAAGAGAACGTCGTCGATACAGAAATCTTGAAGATTCTCAGATCTATGAGAGAGAGATGAACATTCTGCATCGCACGGAGGAGGAACGGAGATACGTCCGGCGAGTATGAAATCACGTCGTTCCCGACGGAGATTATTGAGATCTTGGTGCGAGGATGAAATGGAAGCACATGGCGATAGACCCAACGCATCGCGAGCGAACGATTCGAAGCCAAGAGAGGAACTAGAGGATTTGGTACGGAGAGGAAGAGAGATACGTTGGTGTAGGCGAAGGCACGAATCACCGCCGGATTTGAGTCTAGGAGTCTCACCGCCGGAATCTTCATAGAAACGACTTTAGCGGCGATTCTGTCCGGTGAGAGTGCAAGGGTGCCGGAGATTGAAGCTGGAGTTGAGTAGGTGACTCCGATCGTCGTGGCCGAGGTGGTTTTGGGTATAGCTATGGCGGTTAACGTGATAATGAGGAGGAGATAAGAGGAGAGAGAGTGCATCTTCTTCATTCTTTTCTTTCTCCGAAGTTAGAGAGAGAAAGCGAAATCGGAAACTGAGAATTCTGATCAAAAGAGACGAAAGGTTGAAGACGAAGTGTGAGATTGCGCGGGAGGATTCTGTTACAGTAGTGTGTGATTCTGTGTGCTACAGTGTATATTTGATACTGTGGACGTCATTCGTAAACTCAGACGTTGATGTGTGTACACGTGTCTTCTCGGTCAGATGTTTGACCAAAAGTCTTACGGGGTTGAACAGTATAGTCAAAATCCTCTATCTTACACAGAGGCATTCGACACATTCTTTTATGACAATAGAACTTGTGAAGTTTCAAAAGGGAAGTCTCAGATTTTTTTTATAGATAACAAATCTTGAAAACAAACAAAGATTTTAGGAGACATCAATGGAAATAAGAACATCAAAGGATAGATTACACACACAAAGACACAGAAAAAACAAACTGAATCAGTTTGGCATCAGACTTCAAATTTAGACTAGAGAGGAGGAGGAGGAAAGTTGATTGAATTTTAAGATTCAGGAACCGTGGCTGCTGGTACACCGGCAGCGACTGCAGCGGCAGCAGAGCGTTTGATGGAAGCGGATTTGATCAAGTGGTTGTAACTTCCCTTTTCCTTGAAGAGCTGAGCGAAATGGTGCTTGCAGTACAGGATTCCTTCAAGAGCTGCATAATTGGAAGGCGAAATCGGGCAGCCTCCATGTGAGCACTTGAAGCAGGACTTGTGATACGTCTGGCTCTCCACTGTTACCTGCAGTTTTTCGAACCAAAACAGAGACTTGAGAGGATTTTTTGTGACCAATGAGCTTTCAAAGATCTCGCGAATGTGTTTCCTATTAAGGCATGATGTCAGTATTTTTCATATTCAAACTTTTGTCACCAGCAAAAGAGGACTATGGTTTAGTCAAGACCAAGCAAAAGACCACATAGCTGTAAAAACCTATTAGGAGTCTCCTTTACAGCTTAAACAGGTAATTAAAGCAACAAGAACCCATTTTTTTCCATGGTCTATGCATCTGTCCAAGACATCATGTTCCTTGCTAGCTCTCGTTGCTAAGGGGATTATGTATGTATTCTCAACATTCATCACAGAGGACAGAAAGGTGATTCTAAAGTTAAATGCAAGAGTGCTTAAACTTATACTAACCTTTTCGATAGGATACACAGTTTTACTGCAAGTGGCGCATTTCTCCTGTGTACCAGAGAACCTGCCGGCAACTCGGCTAGGCGTCCTTGTCTGAGAACAAACCAAGAAAAGGGATATAAGAGAAAAGTTCAATCTGAGAAATATATCCAAAGAGCTTCTGTCCAAACAAGAAAAGTAACATTTACCAGCTCAGGAGTTGATTTGTCAGCCGGTTTTGCAGCTGTGAGGAAACAAAGGTTCAACAGAGATTAAATCGATTACCATAAGAAGGGCAAGCAAAAGAATTGGATAGAAGCAGAAACAAGAGTACATACGTGACTGAAAGTTCTTGTTGAAACTACCAGACTCCTTGAAGAGCTGCTCAAAATGAGGCTTACAGTACAACACACCTTCCATGGATGAGTAACTGCTCAGCTGAAAAAAAAAAGAAACACATTTACTTAATCAGGAACTGCTTATGGATAACAATGAACATCCAATTCATCATTGAAGATGAGTAACTCATAAACTCATTCCTCCAACATAATCAGCAGCGTTAACATGAATACAAAGATGATAATAAGGAGAAAGAGACCTGAAGCCTGCTTTTGCAGTGAGTACATTTGAAGCAAGACTTATGATAGCCAACTCCATCAGCTGAGAGAAGCTCCACAGCATACACTGTCTTCTCACAAGCCTTGCATTTCTGTTGAGTTCCTGTAAAAGACATCCTCGAAGCCTTACCTTCACTTTTCTCACCTTCTTCTTCTTCTTCTCACCCTTAATTTTCAAAATCCATAATCAATGAATGTAAGCGATTCCAAAAGGAAAAAAAATACTGTATCGAGAACTAAGGTTAAGTGATCAAATCCAACAAATTGTAAAATCGGAGAGAAAGACGAAGACGATCTCCTTAGAATAAGGTCATAAACCTCGAGAAAAATGGTCAGAAAGAGTGGATCTATTACCTCTCCTTGAGCTGGAGTTCTTTCAAGATCTGATCTTTGAACGAAACTGCAAAAATAAACAAATTAACCAGAGAAAGATTGAGAGATGTGAGGATGCAAAAGTCAACTTGTTTGAAGAGGAGAGATAGAGAGAGCTGTTACGTTTGATTCGTCAATTAAACGAAAATGGACGATCAAGACGATGATGAGGATTGAGGAAGAAGAAGAAGATGATCCAGCAAAGGAGATTTCGGTAAAATCCTTTTTTTATATATATAAATCTTTTCTCCTTTTGCTGGAGGAGACAGTGGGGTTCCACTTTGGCTTGTCCTCTTTCGATTTTTTTTTTAATTGTAACAGCAACAAAATTCCTCAAGATTATTATCTTATACAGTTATCTTTACCAAATAAAGGGTTTAATTATCTGTTTATTTATAACTTTATTATCCTGGAAAGTGTTCCTCTAAAAATTCCAAAAACGATGGCATCGTTCACTACGATATATACAAAATTCGACTTATTATTAGCTTGTGATGATGGATGGGTAACTTTTAATCTCCGTTTCACCAAGTTTCTAATCAGATTTGTTATATATATGACTGAAATACCAAATAAACTTAGGCAACATCCATTATTAATAAACACCAAAGCATCGAGCAAACTAGAAGTGATAATAAATACATTGCACTTGATCAACTACTCTAGAGTGTAGGCCAATTCTTAATGCCCCAGCTTATTTACTTATAACTTTGTCTTCTAACTTTTCTAAGACAAATCAGAAGGCTTCTTAACGGCTCGGAGCTGAACAGAGTTGTCAAAACAGTGGAAGAAGCCAAAGTGAGGGAATCTCTCATACCAAGTTTCTTGTGGCACATGTGTGTCCCAGTGTTCTCCGCTGCTGCTTTTCCCGTATTTGTGAACCCATCCTGATCCGTTGTGACCTTCTCCCCAACTTCGGTTCCATCTGTCACCGTGCTTCCCTTCCCACCAAGTCTCACCTTGTTTCACTCCTTGAGCGCTCGGGTTAAAGTTCTCGTCCCATTTGTCTCCCCATTTGTCCCAACCGTCCCCTACCCACCGTTCCGCCCACTTGTCTGTGTACTTTGTGCTTCCGCCTTGCCCATCATACTTCTCTCCCCATCTGATGAATACCAGTGAAGACAGATTTAGTTAGAAACTCAAAGGTTCTTGTTACTTAGTCATAATAGTTTGTATAGTTTCAATTCTATTTCTTTTACAGGTGCAGAGTTGTTTGAACAAAGCAGAAGAGATCTACACATCTTGTGAAGAACAAGCTAGGAGTGGGTTATTACAATGCTAATCCCTCCCACAACTCACACACAAGTGTAAATAACAGATTAAACAATGCTCGCACACTAGGCTTCTAAATGTTAATAGAGCACTTAAAAGAGTGTTTTTGTTATGTGAAAAGAGGATTTTGAGTATACCTCTCATGCCAGACATGAGCATGGCCAGCATCAAGGGGTGTGTTACGGTCAATGCTGCACCACTTATGAGCCCATTTTTCTGATTTTCCGGTAGCATCGTAATGCTCCCACCACTTCTCTTGCCATTCATCACCTTGCCCACTCTTTCCCCATTTGTCTGCAGTTTTCTCCATATGCACAACACCATTCTCCTGTAATAGACAATTCAAATTAAGTCTCAAATAGTCTTATAGTACATATCCCTGCAGATAAGTGGCTCAGTTTTTAGATTTATCTACGGTAAGTCGGTAACTACTTTTATACTGACCTGGCTCATCGACTCTCTCCAGAACTCACGCCACACATTTCCAGTCGCATCACGTCCTGATTTCTCGGAACCAAGTTCCTTGAACCCAAAATCGTCAGAAGCCTCCCAATACTTGTCTTGCCACTCAACAACACCATCAGCAGTAACCCCACGTATCATTGTCCACCTGCAAACCACACCATCAGGTCTTTTCTCTACACCAGTTTGCTTCCACCACTTCAATCCGTCTTGGCTAACTCCAGAGGTTGAAGATTCATCCAAACCATCAAGAACACGAGCCGCTTCTTCCGCATTCGCTGAAGATATGCTATCAAGGTCATGTTCTGTTGATGATGTCTCGGCAATGCTGGGCTTTGTCTCTGTCTCCTTTTGAACCTCCATCAAAGACTCAAAAGGTGGGATAGTAAAGCTATGTCTTTCAGAAGAAAGCATACTCTCATAGGGTATCGAAAGAGAATCTGCTGATTTGTCTTTCTCCAATACAGGATTTGACAAGGTTGGAAACTCAGCAGGCTGGACCGCCTTCATATTTGAACTTACTTCACTATCTTGAGGAGGTGTCCAAGACCAAAAATCTGGTCCAGGAGTCTCCGACCCAGAAGTTTCTGACCGAGGCACATAGACTGTTCTGCTCCACATTCCTGAAAGATTCCAACAACAAAGCGTCAATAAAACCAAACGATAAACCAAAGTGAGGTGACTTCTGCTATAACATTAAACCTCATACAATATACAAGTACGTCATAAGCCATCCAAAAACAACATCTTTAACCTGATGATCATTATAGAAAGAGCAATTTCAACAACAAATTTCTAATCAAAACACACAATAGACTGACTAATACTTGACATATAACGAAAAGCTAATCATATCAGACCCTTGAACTATGCTAACAAGCGAAAGCTAGTCAGCAAGATTTGTACCCAATAAATCGAAATTAGATCAAGCATAGTTAAGTACCAAGTTTAGCATTCTCCGCAGTCTCAGTGACTTCACTTGTGTCATCATTCTTCTTATCTGTGAATCCCTCTTTTCCATCGCCGGAATTGTTAGACGCGAGAATCGCTTTAGCCGCTGAGATTGCAGCAGCGGCACGATCAACGACCTGCATTCGCTGAATCCGATCCCTCTCTTCGACAGAAACTTCAAGGATCTTCTGAAACTCATCACTCTTCTTCTCCAAGTCTCCTCCTACCTCTTTCTCACCATCGGCGGCTACAACATTCTCTGCTATTTTCTCAAAGGCCTTCTCTTTCTTCTCGCGATCAACAGCGTTTTTCCACATATCGAGGTACGATTCAGTTCCTTCATTCGAAACCCTAAGAGTCCTTAGACCGTTGCTTCTACTACCCTTACGGTTCCTCCGGCTGGTCACCGGTGCTGTGAAATTCACAAAAGGGGAGAAGTCACATCGTCGTCGTCGTCGTCCGTCGTCCCAGTGAGAGGAACCCAAAGTGGCGCCTATAGAAACACCTAAACGCGAAGCCATTTGTTTCTTCTTCTTCCCTTGCAAATCCAATGCCAACGCAGAATCAGTTTAAAACCAAACAAAAATTTCTAATTATCTCTATAGATTGTGAGATCAAAAACATCGATCACAAAGAAGGGATTTTTGTTACCTCTCCTTGAGCTGAGTCTAATCAAGATCTGTCCTCGAACGAAACTCCAAAATACACGGACAAAAAAGAAGAAGACGTAGAAGATGATTCACGAAAAGAATAGAATCTCGGAGTTTGTGTTCAAGGACACAGTGGGGTTTGATCACTTTGGCGTTTTTTTACTTATGTCGGCACCATATACTGTATTGGGTTTTTTTTTCCTATTTTTGGCGGGTGGCAACAAAATAAAGGGTTTAATTATCTGGTTTATGGGGAAATCAATACTGTATATTCATAAAAATATCTAACACAAATAATTATTATATCAAACAAAATTTGTTTTATGGAATTGAAATGAAAACAATTATTTTTAAAATTTCAAAAGATTGTTTATTTTTTCATCAGTCTCGTGAAAAAGTCTAAATTAGTTATCAACCATGAAAAAGTTTTTTTTGTTAAAAGATATCAACCATGAAAAAGTTTTGATATTATCATTAAAACAATTTTGAACACTTCATTTTCGTCAACAACTTTTGACACTTAAAACGCAGAAATTAAACTGAAAAATGATTCGGATCATAACTTTTCCAAAATTCCATTAATCAATTGTATATTATCCTCAAGAGAAATAATGTTACTTCGTCTAAGAGATAACAAAACGGGCACAGAGTCTAAGACAAAAGTGAATAAAGGACTACAGCTGTTGAGAAATGATAATGGGTGCTTCCTTCTGAGACTTGTAAAATGAAATCCAGATTCTGAATCTAACCTCCTGCATCAAAAAATCAAATCAGGGATACTAAGAGGAAAGCAAATAAAATGGCTAATCTATTCTTCAAGGATAACGAATCCTAGCATAAGGTATAGTTCACAAACAAAACGAGAGCTAACATGGGATAACGGCTCAATAATAACTTGATAGTGAGTATTTATGTGTAGTGTTACCTCATATGTTGCTTGGGTACATGAAGACTCTGACTCTAGCTCCCTGAGAGTAATTCACAAGTAAATACAAATGATGAGTCACAGAAATAAAAAAGCATTGGATCAAATTAACAATTATATGTTCCAAGAAGATAAAGTACCATAGACTTTGGTGGTAGGTTGGAAGTGAACTTGGCACGGACAACGCCGCTGTTACCATGAGGCCTAGTGACTTTGCCCCAAATGCAACGGTAGTGCGAACCATTCTTCTTTGTCTTTGCTTTGTAGATGTAAGCCATGCGCTTACCCTTGTACCAGTTAACCTCCTCTTGAGTGTTCACACCTTCAATCTGGACGAGAGAAGTGTTAGGGTATTGGTTGGACTTGGACCTGAAAAATTACTTAATAGTTAGTAATTAAGCTTTATGTTGCGTTATATAAGCAATCAAGAAGGTCAAACAACTGCTATAAAGTTAAAGGTCTGCAGACAATTGCATACAAAAATCTCAAAATGTATCATTTGTGTAACACTAAATCAGAGACAACTACAAAACACACAAACAGCAGACTCAAGTAACAGTGGAATCTCTACTGTAAGCTCATCCATCATGTCCTACATATTTCAAGACAATTACAAAACAGATAGAAGCTTGATGAAGACACAGAGTTCTCGCAAAATTGCACACTTTCATCGACATCTTAATTGATATATGAAACCAATTGATAAATATTCAAATCCAACAACTCAGGAATATTGCAAGTAAACACTACAATCTCGCAACATTGCAAGTAAACAGTACATCACCCGACCACAAACGCAACATCGGAAGCCCGAAACGCTAAGAAATCAATTCGAAAAAATGAAATTTGAAAGTACCTCTTGTAACCGAGGACTGTTCCTCGAACGTACAATCTGCAAACATCAAAACACACAGATTTCGTCAGACATGTACGAACAAATTCGAATCAAAGATTCAGCTGAAGGCAAGAAATATATGTTTCACATTCGAAACCGTAATTACCTAACTCTCTCTCCTTTACGACCCTTCATTTTCAATCCTTGCAACTGTCTTCTTTCCTCTTCCCCTCTTTTTATGCCGGCGAGCGAATTTACGGAGAAAAACCCTAGCTTTCGTTATTAGGTCAAGAATATATATGGATTCATAAATAAGCAAAACTTTATTGGGCCTATCTGTGGCTATCTCAAATAGGTTGGCCCAAACTATAACTCAGCTTGGCCCAAATGTGGCTTTTCTTAAATAAAAGATTATATTAACGTAACAATGTTAAAAAACTAACGAAAACAGTTTAATACTTTAATCACAAGAAACAGAGAGAGCACAAAAATGGAGAAAACAGAGGAAAGCGTCGGAATCAGAGTTTACACGGCGACTCCGCTACAAAAACCATCACCAGTTCACCACCACCACCGTCTCGTTCACCCAAAAAAGGTCGAAAATCAGATTTACAAATTGTAATTTCGAAATCTGAATTTAACTCCATTGTCTACTATTCGTCTATTGAATTGTTTAAATAATTTTTTTTTGGTTGGACAAAAAGAGAAAAAATATGTATAGAAAGTTTCTTTCATTTGAAGGTGATACAAGTAACAACAATAGGATTACATTTTGTTTTCTTTTTGGTATAAAAATTACAACTTTAACAATGTCGAAGACTAGAATAGTAGAGAAGACTTTTCTAATCAAACATCAGCAAAAACATGGAAGTTCTTGGAATCAACGGAGATGAGTCTAACGGCAGCAATAGCAGCAGCAAGAGACATCAATCCAAAGAAGCAAACATTAAGCCAATGCCATAGCTTTTGGACAAGACTAAGCTTATCGTTCATAGCAACAAGATACATGTGATTCGCTAATATGAACGTCAGAGGGAAAGTGCTTATCGCTCCGGTGAGGCTCATGAAATCTCCTAGAAACGGCAAAAGCGCAGAGAGAAGAGTGCTCACCGCGAGGTAGCTCCCTCGTGCTACTGTTCTAAACAATAGATTCTTCAATGCCAATGGACTTCCTTTGATTCCATACTTTGTATCCATATACTCATAAGTTGGACTTGCGAAAATCTACAGAAAAACAAGAAAAATACCGGTTAAGCTTATGATTAAGACACAAACTCATCATCAGAGGTCTAAAAGCGGTTGACGAAGAGAAAAAAACTTACATGTAAAGAGATAACGGATTGTAAGAAAGCTGAAATGTTAGCGAGGGTTTTAACCCAGCGAGGTCCACTGACGCTGTTTAACAAATAAGTAGATGTGGAGGACCCGTAAGCCCAATAACCGATGAATGCAACGGCATACATTGGTAAAACACCAACAGTGAATTGAAAATACAGAGCCTTCATCATGTTTTTAACCACCGGTTGCTTCACTGTAGCCTAATCATTGCACATACATATCAGTGTAAGAAATAACAGAGAAAGATTCGGTCAAGCATGAATAGATCGATGTGACACTGACCTGTATCTCCGGGAGCATTCCTGTATTGAATGCGAAAACTAGATTTGCTGCTGCTCCTGTTATGGTAAAGAGTTTGTTTATTGATGATCCTTGTATTGTGTAATCTCTTTCAGGTTTGTTTACTCCTATAAGAACACAAAATGGTGAAAAAACATATTAATCAATGTATCAGTAGTTTTTTTTTTGGTTATATGAAATCATTTTGAAGTTTGATTAAACAGGAAATATACCATCTTTAACTGATAGAACTATTGCAACAACAATGTAGATTATGCTGAGGATTGTTGAAACTCCGAGCCAGAATCCGAGAGCTGATAAATGAGGAATACTGATTGCAAAAATTGCACATACACCACCCGCGATAGCGATAAAGTGAGGCAGTTTCATTAAACTGTCATCTCTAAAGAGAACGTAAACAGCCTGCACACAATGCAAAAGAAGAGCCAATATGAGCTAAACTTTCGGATTTTCGCAACGAACCGGGTGGTTTCTTTAACTGTACCTTTAAGGCGGAACCAGCAAGTATGATGAAGCCACAATTAATCATGAAAAGATTGACATATTGCAATCCCCATGTAACACGATACATCTTTTTACCTGATCAATCAAGCAAATACAATATATCTCTTAAGCCTGAAATGTTTTCTGGCAACCAAATTAACAAAGAGAAATGCAAGAGAGATGAGGATATTTACCATAGATGAAGCCAGCAAGATCTCTATAGCGAATGTGTCTTTTTCCACCAAACTCATGAAGCTTGGCGATAAGAGAGTTCGCGTAAAGGGAGATTCCGGTAGCAAGAATGAGACCAACCACACCACCAATCCAACCCAAAGGAACCATGACAGTCCCGGAATATCCCAACACATAGGCGCTGTTTATACCGGTTGTTAGAACAAATGCTACCTGAAACCATGAATCTGTACAATTTGCTCAACAGTTAAGCTTTCACACAAATGCAATAGTATATATGCTTGTCAAATGTTTGCATACTATGGTTCTTAAGCCACTCATTTTTCACCCCAAGTGTAAATTCAGAGTAATATAAGCAAACGAAAACAGAGTCTACAAACCCCCTTGGGGGAAGAGAACATCTAATCAAGAAACTCAAAATCCATATCGAATTCACATTCTTGAATCATCAATAACAACATTTTTCACAAGAGGGCATCCATCAAATCATCAAAGACAACATTTTCGCAATAGGACAGCAACAAGATCATCAAAGACAATATTTTTCACAAGAAAGGCACCACCAAAATAATCGAAGACAACATGTTTTAGAAAGTAGACATTATTTCAGTTCCTTGGTATCTGAGTATTCAGGAGCTGGTATATGGATATTAACTGCACTTTCTATGCATGCATCAGCGACTTATGAGGTCAAATCAAGTAACAAAGTATCATTAAATCTGACAAAGAAGATAAAAAGCTAAACGACCCTTTTCAGTTTTCATTCTCTGTCTATGTATTAGTTCTCAGGAAAAGTGTAATGAAAAAGGAGCATAATTAATTCCCCAATTATAAAAGACTTTTCCCTCAAAAGAAGCTCGAGATCACGCAATAAACGACAAGTCGATTCATCCAAAAAGAGCAAAACAACAAAACAGGACAATATTTTTCAGTAAAATAAAACTTTCCAAAAAAAAAAAAAAAGAGATAAGAAGTTCGAACCGCTGCTAATCTGATGAGCAGTCTCAGGGATCTCGAGATCGAACTGTTCCTTTGGAATTACTTTACGGTTCCTAGCCTCACTCGTATCCATGATTCCGACAAGAATCTTCAGTTACTTCTTCTGTCTCTGACTTCACTTTCTTCTTCCTCAATTTCGAGAATTTGTTGCTCACACTCCAAGAAACACAAATTTTTATTTTCTGGAAAGAATTCAGCCAGACAAATTTATTCCATAGAAAAAGTGTGAAATGGAATCGATGAAAATGAAAATACGAATTCTGTTATCTTACGTGTTTGATCTTTTGGGTCAAATTTAATTGATGGGTCAGAGAGATGGGTACGTCTCTGTGATTCTGAGTTATTTGCACGAGATCCTATAAAATGGGCAACGAACGTTTTCTCTGAATATTTAAATATGAAGGAAAGATTTTATAGCTAAGAATCTGAGTATAAAATAAATATGAAAGGATCTCATCATTGTTTATTTTTGGAAAGGCATATAATTTAGTCCAATCCACGAAATCTTGATATCAATTGATTGTTACAAATTTAAAATTTAATTACAATTTATAATTTGACTAATCGTATGGTTAGTAGTAGTTATGTTTTCATCCCATCAAAAAAAAAAAGTAGTAGTTATGTTTTCAACAGTCTGATTAACTACATTTTTAAAAGACCAGTGTGGTTATGAAGAAAGGTCAAAGAAGACCAGGTGTGTGTGAACGTAAATAACTGCTGGCTTACAAATTAGTGACAATTGTTGGTGGAATTTTTTTGACTAACCCATAATGACATTATCTTCCTTTGACTTCTTATGACATTATCTTAAAAGTCAAAATTTATCTCTCTGTCTTTTTTTTTTTCTGTGAATGAGTCAAACAATGGTAATAGCCCAAACATTATATTTAAAATCTAAAATAATTTGTTTTTAACAAAAGTCTGTAATATATAGATATATAGTTTTAAAAATGTTACAGAAATATCAATATTGATTAACTGATGGAAACAAAATAAGTTTCAAATATTAGGATAGCTGATAGCTGAACTACATGATCCTCTTTGAAACCTAATATCCCCATTTCCATAAACTACAATGGTTCATATAGAATATTACAACAATCATCTACTTTATTTTTTAAAGATGTTTATTAGTTGAGGAGGGAAAAATGAAAAGTCTAATACGAGTTTTAAAATCAAAATCAGCATTTACGCAATCTACGTGTACTTTTATTGAAAATAAAAAATCAACACTCATAATATTCAATAAATAAGATGTTATAAAAAAAAAAAAAATCAACACTCATGCAAATTTTTAGTACACTTTCTCAACATTATGATGAAATTTTCAGTCATGACTTTGGAATTTCTGTTTTCTTCAACTTAAAGATGTCTTTCCAAAATAAATATATTTATCCCCCATAGCGTTCATATGTATTTGACTTTTTTTTTTTTTTTTGCTAGAATGGATTTGACTTTTATTATTGACTAGATCAAGATACTAGTAAACATGGGGGTTCACTATAGTATATTAGTTCTCACTATTTGTTATGACAATTGAAAACACTCTATTTCATTTTTTTTTAATTTAATTGTTACGAGACAAGAATTTTGCTTTAACATGTTTTATCAAATTGAACGGTTGCACATGTTTTTTTTTTATATATCATTTAAGTGTTGCGAATTTTTCATGATTTTTATTATATAATACTATTTTCAATGTAAATATATTATATATTATATAAAATTTTCAAGTCATAAGCATATATTATCTTATTATTATTATTGTTATTACTAGCATTAAAAATTTATATATCCAATTACAAAAATATAAAATAAATATATTTTAAAAGTATATTTAATAAAACTTCGCGTTACTTTTCATTTCGATACTTTTTTTTTCTAATTTCCAATAGTAACTTTTATCCTTTCACATTTATCTAAATAAATCTTCTTTTCCTATCATTTACTTAATTTTTTTTTTTAGTTTTCTTTGAGTTTTGTATGATTGATTTGATTTACTTGGTAAGGTTGTGAATTTTTTATGTTGTTGACAAAAAAAAAAAAAATTTGTATAATTACAAAAGCACTAGTAAGGAAGAGGAGGTTCTAAATACAAGTCAAAAAAAAGAAAGAAAAAGAGGTAGTAAATACTTTATGACTGTTTAATATGCTTTTGATTGTGTTTTTAATTGGTTTGGATTGTTTGAGAAGTTGGTTATGCATTTCTACAAAAAACTTTTTTGACAATATTATATATCAGAGCCAGGTTTCGATCCTGGGACCTGTGGGTTATGGGCCCACCACGCTTCCGCTGCGCCACTCTGATTTACTTGGCAAGGTTGTGAATTTTAAATATATAATTATCAAACATGCATTTAAGGATTGTTATAAGATTTTTATTTTTTATTTTGGAAGATTGAATTACATACTTTCTTTTCTTTTTATAGACTTAAATAATTCTTTGTTCAACATTTTGAAATACATTTATATGTGTTTCTTAAAAACTGATGTTGCACAAAATTTGTATCTTGTTGATTTGGAGAAAAAAAAAATGCATAAGGATAAGTTAATTACCAATATGCACATAACTAGCGAATATATTCATCAAGTTACCTTTCGAAGAGATATTCATCAAGTTAAAGACTCAAAAGAAGGAGCATTACTATATATATGTATCTATATAGTATCTTATGCATTTTGCATTACACTCATTAAAACGAGATTTAAGCATTGTTTGGCCATAAATAAAAACTCTTTATTTTGTGAAATGCGATGTATATATGTAATCTCACCGATCGATGTGAATGAGTAAGATGTGGAAAAAAGTATGTCATTGTAAAATGAATTTATAGGAGTTGGTGGAGATAACAGTACCTTAAGGTAGCAGTGGAAACAATTTTGATTCAAATACCTACAGAAAACATGGTTGTTGGTGATAAATTTAACAAACCAATATTATAGATCACTAATTTATGTTGTCCAAATTTCATTCCTAAAGAAGAGGATAGTTCAATAAAATGCGACTAAGAGTGAAACGAAGAAAAAAAGTAAAAAGACAAATTGTTTTATGTGATGTCAAAATATTTTTTTTTTGTCTTATATATGTTAAAATTCAATCGATAAATTAATTGGTCTTCATCAATAAATCATAGTGATTCACTGATTAATTTGTTTGTTAGTTTAAGACGTAGTTGTTTAATATGTTTATTGACTAAATGTCCACCAAATAATCTAAATCAAAAATTTCATTTGCATTTTCCAATTCAAATTTTACATACTCTTTTGAAGATATATACCATAGTTTTCTATCGTCTGAAGCAAGTTGTCACTACAGATTTATAGTTATCCTCCCATCTATCATGACAATCAACATCACACAAATCTTCTTTAGTAAACAACTAAAACAAGGAACCCATGGAGAAATGAAGATCTGTATTTTAGAAAAACAAAAAAACCAATGAATACAAAGGTATCGGAACCACTATAAAAAAAAAAACTATTTATAATATACAAAATTCTAACCAACTATGCTACTAGATCATTTTGCTTAATTATACCCAGTTATTTTACGCAGCCATGCTGCTGATCACAACAAAAAGTTAATATTATTCCATCTATATATACATAATTTTAGTCTTTCTCTGTTTGCGTTTTAATCACTTCTAGACATAAGCATTTGGTTGGGTTTAAGAAAAAAAAGAAGCATTAGTGTTTATTATTTTCTTGCACGTGTTATATTAATCTAAAAATTACATAAAATGGAAAAATAAGATATAAACTTAAAAAAAATAAAGCATCAAAATTTTGTTCGTTAACCAAAAAAAAAAAAAATCTTACATGTATTTGACATTGATCGAGATCTTACATCTAATGAAAAGGTTGACCCACGGTTAGAAAAAAATAGGTGGCTGAATCCTTTTAATAGGCAGTGGAGAAAGGAAGGCTTGAACAGTGAATATCATTATCTATTAATTACTTTGTAGTTAAAAGATAGCATTATTCCAATAACAGGAGGACAAATCATTGTTTTGGAAGTCTCTTTACACTTTCACAAAGCATCGAATAATTAGAAGAAATTTGATACCAATGGTCAAATGTTTTCATTTAAAATACAGCAAGCGTAGCCTTATAATTATATATTACACTAAATCAGTATTCTTTTTCTTTTCTCTGTCTCAAATTGAAATTTAGTTTTTTTTCTGCTCCAATTAAGTTTTTCAAAATTCAAACTGTCATTGCAATGCAAATAACCTGTGTAAGACGGAGAAAGTTGAAAAAAAATTAAGCAGAGACAGAATATTAGAGCTATTTTTTTTTGGGGGGGCAAAGAATTAATATAATAGACTTACTGTTTTTGAACACGTTTATTTGAAGAAAAAAAGGTGTCTAGTCATTTTATCAATCAATTGAATGCTTTTCTTATTCCATACATAGAATCATATATACAATCCATGCATTATACTCAAATTTCTATTTGATAGTCATTTCTTAAAACTAATAAAAATCCTGGGAAATATTTGATTTGTTTTTTTTTTTCTCTTGAAAAACAAATCTCTAGTCAGAAAAGTTATTTTTTCTTTCTGAAAAGAATAATCCAAAAAAAGGAAGCACGGCAGTGATAACTGATAACAGTAGTTAACCGGTCACATTGAGTTTCACCCATTTTTCATGGTTATAATAACACTCATATTCTTAATTATCTTTCTAATAATTTTAACCCAAATGAACCGGATCTCATTTACGGGATCCAAGCACTTCGTGTGATCTGTGATTTTTGACTAAGTTTGATCATAAATAACTATGAATTAATATATATACTTTTCACTAATTTGTTTATAGATTAAAAAAAAGGTGATTACGATGACATATTATAAAAAGAAAAGGATCTTCCGGGGTGTATATATGTTTTCTTTTCATGGTATGTCTTAGTTGGTTATAGGATAACAAAAAAAATCTTAAAATTAAATATAGTGTTTACAAGCCAATCAATGTTTTTTTTTTTTTTAAAAACCAATGCCAAAAAAATACAGCTTATAAAATTTTAGAAAAAAAAGGGACGACCAAACTAGGTTTCTTTTGTTGTTGATACAAAAAAAAAAAAAAATGGTTCTTGTCTACTTGGCATGTATTCTAAATCTTGAAACTTACTTGTAGGAACAAAGTTTTTTTAATTTGAATCAACCCACCGAAGAATCTCCCGCCGGTAAAGCCTCCGGTAATAAAACTCTCTGAGCGAAGGAGAAGCTACCAAAGGATGAATCCAAAGAGATCGCATGATCCGGAAAAGAAAGCAAAATTTTGGGGTTTGTCTTTTTTCCCATCTTTCGATTGAGAGAAAAAGGAACAACTATTGGGGAATAAATCAGCTTAATTAGGATCAATGCGATCCCTTTGGATCCTTTCTCTAGTTGCTGTGAAGAACTCTCTCCCTTTCAAAGTGGGAGTAATGGTGTTTTTCTCGAAGGCCATTGATATAAAAAAGATGGCCATGTTCCTCTTCTTGTCAAATAAATAAATAAGATACACTTTTTAATTTAACAGCAAAATACTTTTTTTGATATCTTTTAAATTTCCACCTTCCCATCTTTAAACTCTTCTTTTAACTATTATATATTTCCACTTTGAGGGTTTTACTTTATATTTGACTTGAAGGAGTAAACAAGACGTCTACACTTTTTTTTGTTAAAAGGATTTAACAAGACGTACACTTTAGACGATTTCTCGTGGCCGTAACACATGATTTATATATTTTATACCGTTATTATTATCTTTCACCCGTTATATGAACCCTTTTTTTTTACATACCGTTATATGAACCAAATATAATAAGTTATAATATCATTTATGGGCTTAATTATGTGATTTTCAAAAACTTATTGGAAAGTCGAACTACTATACTCACCAAAATGTAGGATGGAGTTTCTGTCATTTCAAATTAAAAGAGACTAAATTTTTTTCGTTGATATCATTTGATATCTATATCTAGTGGTTTCATTGACGGTGAAATTAATATTGTGGGTCATATAAGCTTCAACAACTCGTGCACATCCGTCTAACAAATTTTGAAATATGGAAATATAACTTCATTCATTAATTGGGTCGTCGTCATAATTTGTTTTGTCACCATTAATTACAAATCTTCAATGATACTGCTATAAGATAAATTGAACTATGGAAACCGTGCACAACCACAAAAACACAACATTATGCATCGTTTTTATGTACAACCCTTTACCGTTAGGATAAAAGAAATCTATGGTTCATATTATTACTAATCAGTAAAATGTTAAGTTCCAAGCAGGACAAGAGGAAAACCGATTAAAATGTATATTAAAGATGTTTTTACTTTCAATATTTGTACCGGTATTTCTTTAGAGTAAACACAGATAAGATCAAGTACTCTAATATTTCAAGATATTCAAATTGGAAAAGCAACTACTTTCAAATAATTTTTTTGTTACCACCGAAAATAATATGAATAGGTAAATAATTCAAACACATCAAAAATACAATGTTTACAGAGAGGATATATATGATTATATTATTTTATTAATTAATTAGAAGTAGAAATTTAAATTTGCTGCATCGTTTAGGGTGTATAGATACGATACTAATATTTTCATTTAGTTAATAAATTTATGTCTCTATAGTAAAATTTATTGAAATTAATTTATTTTATATTTCATAAATTTATTAGGATGGAATTGAGGAAATAGACACCAAAACTTTATAAGCCAGTATCTACCTTTAATATTTTTAAAAAAAATCAGTTTCCAAAAATAGTTATGTGATATGTGTTATTCCATTATAATTTATATCATTTTTTTCTAATATCAATAGTATTAAAGATTAGACATAGTGAAAACTGAAATCAAATAACATTAGGATCAAAATCAACTAATTATTAATCCGTTTGTGTGAAACAAGTATAATTTTAAGTTAAGAATATGTTTTCACTGGTGTTCAACAAAAAAAAAAAAAAAAAAAGAATATGTTTTCACTTTTTAACACGGTGCTTCATATTCTAGTCTAGTTTACAAAAAAAAAAAAAAAAAAAACACTAGGAGAAAATAGAATACTTGATTTTTTATATTTTTAAAAACCTTTCTCAAACAACCCAGACAAACTATTCCATCTTAGATATTCCCCACAAGTTGGGTGGCACTATTAATTATTTTTTTGTCGTTTTATCATCTTTTTATTTGTTCTTAACTTATTTTATTCGAAAGTTTATTTTTTTTCGTGTGGTCCATCCCATGTTCCCCTTCGCTTTTGGCACCAAACATTTCCTATAGACTCTTCAAATATTTGTTTAGGGTTTTTAAATTAATTATGCAACAAATGTTTCATTATATTTTTATTTAAGAAGAAATGTGAGTAATAGTTCCAAAGATAAATCATTTCTTCTAAAATGCCTTATACTTCATAGGCTCATATGCAATCATAGGATCAGATTCAAGTCAAAGATATGGTCATATGATTGACACCTATTAAAGAAATATTATACTAATGGATCCAATGCTTCTCCATCGTGTTAAATATATATGTATGTATATATATATATATATATATTTGTATCATTTATTCATAATACCATCAAAGATGCTCATTATACATCTCAATAATTAAATTAGCTCATAGACATCACATGTTTTCGATTTTTTTCTTCAAGAAACATCACATGCAAAGCAACACATTATGTACTCTTTATTTTCCAAAAATAACAATTTGGCAAGTCAGTAACCAAAAGGCTAAAACTCTGTATTATTGGCGGATGTAATAAATCCATGATGTTATGTGTTTCCAAATGAATCAATCCACAGAGTGGTTTACTGTAACTATCAGAGATAATAATTTCATAAATATTTATGTATATATTTCAAAAATTCCAAAACGTGAGCAATCTTTGAACATGTCATCACTGCTTGGCTTGGCCAGGAGGAGAAAAAGGAGAGAAAAAGAGCATGAGCATGTGGCCTACTGTGTTTCCCTCTATTGCATAAAATTTAAAATCTTGGAAAAACTAAAATTATTTGATTTAATAAAATAATATATATAGGTGGGAAAACAAAGAATCTACAATAAATCAGTGCACATGGAGAGTCTATTCTACATAAGGGAGGTATTCAATTTCATACCGGACAAGGATAATCTTGGGCTTTTCCATATGGTCCAACATGACTCGAGTTACAGCATATTATGTAAGTATAACTGTATATATATAGTAAGAATGAAAAAGATGGGGTATATTGTTGGAAAATTTTATCTTTAAATTATTTATTTCGAGAGACGTGAAAGTTGGAATAGAATGAGGATTTCAAAATTGTAACTAAGATTGTGGCAGTCTTCTCAATCACATGATTTGTGTTTGTGCTTTTGTGACTACTAAGTACCTTTATTACTTTGGCTGGTAAAGATATTCCTTTTTTAATTAGTAAAAAATTTCAGCAAAATCCACTATGTATCAATTATTAATGGACCTTCAAGGCATAGACTTAAGGGCCTAAAAGTTGTTTACAGATAACTAAATTAGTACTCCTTGAGTCATTCATCATCATTAGGCCTAATAATCATCATGCCAACCCATAAGGATTAGGAAAAATTTTTGTAAAGCATTTGGTCATAGCGTGAACCTGAAAGCAATCATGAAAATCCATAAGATTAATAAATTTTATAATTTTGGGAAAAAATTGCATAAGCATATCAATACATCGATGTATTGGTCGTGTCGGTGGTATATTTGAATAAGTATGAGAAAATTATCTAATATAAAATCAACTGAACCTATCATTCAAATAATTTTTCTTTTTTAAAATGTATAATTGGAAAGAACTCTAGGGATTTTTCACATCACTTTTTTTTAGACAAACAAATTTTGTAATCATCGCATGTGTGAAATCCATCCAAAACCATTTTTTTCCGGTTTTTTTACAAACGTATATATACGAGAGTTTTTGAAGTTGTAAATTTTTTTACTTCAAAAACGTATTGCTTAGCTCAAAATAAGAAGCATGGGTACTTTTATTGGTAGCTTTATTGGTAGCCGTCTCACATATCAGGAACGTTTCAGTGCTACTTACATTTGCAACCACGTAACCAACCGATAAAACCAGGTCGGGTTTCCATTATAACTATTTAACTTAGTTAGAGGTTAGAACTATGTATATATATATATATCTTACATTAAAATACCTTTTCCAATTTTTCTTGAATGATTGCACTATTAAACTTGCAAAATTTTCATTGATCAAATATATCTCAATAAGCGCTGTAACAACAAACACAAATATATCAATAAGCAGTATCTCTGGTCGTACTGTAATTTTTACTTTGAATTGTTCCAAATATAAACATATATAAACACTATGATCATATAACATCCCTACAAGAATAAATGATATGTTTAATATATACCTACAAGGAAAAAATAATAGTAGAAGAAAAATGAGAAAAATGGAGTTGCGAAGTTTTTAGGTTAACAGCATTGTTCACCAACAGATTTAATGTAGACTATGAAGTTAAATCAATTTGCTACAGAATTTTGAAACGAAAGTATTTTTTCTTCTTTCTAAATAACGTTGTTCTTATACTGGATTTAATTATATCATTAAATGAAAATTTTCAATTTCAATTATTTTTCTGAAGGTTGGATTAAAAAAGCTCGATCAAATGACTTGTAAATTTAGAAAGTGATTCCCAACGTACATACGGTGAAGACAAAACATCCGGGCAAAAGTTAACGGACATTTATAAACGTGTTCTTTTTGTAAAATGTATGGTAGATTATAGTCGACAACGTAATTTGACCACATGTGTTCTTTTTGTAATATTTATTTTTATCTCCCCTCATATATATATAAACGTATATTAATACATTTATACTTGTAGGTATCTTTCCTATTTTTTGCATCTAAACATAGAGGTATTTCTTACACTTATGAAAAAAAAGTGTGGGCTTTAATTTTTTGTATTATGTTGTTCTTAAGCTAAACACACAGTCACACACATTGTTGAATATATCTTGAATCCGATCACACATTGTTTTCGATAGCACTAAACTCTCTCTAGGATAATTTTTTTTAAATGTCTTGAATCCGATCACACATAGTTTGATATAGCGCACTGAACTCTCTCTGGAATATAACTTTTATATGGACCACAATTTCGGCTTATATAGATTCTATTATGAACAATTTGCCTCCAGTGATCAAATCAGTATCATTTGTCTCGTAAACTAAAAACGTTTGCGAACCACATAAATACATGTTATATTTTGTTCGAGTTGCTATCAGATTTCTTACATCCGTTATAACACACACTTAAACACATATGAATTTAATATAAATTATGTATATATGAATATCATAAAGTGTATGTATTTGGAGACGCACGTATGGGTGTAGAGCATATGGTAGGGTAAAATGGGGATGCATATATGGTTTGTAGTTTTACGTATAGATAGATGAAATCATGAAAGTGAGATATACAAATAAGACAGCAAAACAAAAGTGGGTCACTTAGAAAAGATCCCAACGTAGAGAACATAATATTAGATGTCTCTTCTTTGTTGGACACCAACCCCAGTTCCGCACACCTCTTTGTCGTTCTTTCCATCTCCTTATTTCGTACTCACAATCGCACCATCAAGAATCTCTATATTTATATTTCAACTTTAGTTTATATACCATTAACAAAACAACTTTAATATATACATAGGTACATATATTGACATTATATACACTTGAATTTGTTTGTTATGGCTAACAAATTTTGTTAAAAGTTGAATGAATAAGAAGTTTAAAATAAAATAAAAAGTTTTGTTAAACTTCGGATTTTGTCGTGAACTTCTGCGAGCCTTTTATACCCACAAACAAAACGGAGAAGTTTGATGTAATATTGATTCAAGTTATTTTTTTTTCAGTTATGTGGTTTTGATTAGTCTGATTTTTTATATATTAACTTGGTTTTTGACATATTGAAATATATCATATATATGTTTATGTTTATATCTATATTTTCTATTATAATGATATATACAATTCATAAACTGCCTACTAAATGTCGACTAGTGAATTTTACTAGACGGTACAGTATATGTATGTGCATATATACATACATGAATGCATATTAGAAATATGCAAATTATACTTTTTTTATGGGCACTTCCATGTTGAAGAGTTTTGAGTGGAGAAACGATACAAGGACAAGTTAAATAAGAAGGCACCAACTATTAATGGACCTACTTGCTTTGCATCAATGCTTCCAGTTTCAATTCTCAAGTCCTATTAATTTACAAGGTATATTGCGTCACTCCACACTTTCCTGTTCAATTAAGGTTATCTTTTGTTAATTTGGCAAGTCACATTAGGGATATATCCAAACAGTTTAACTAATTGAATAAATTGACGTAGTTAATAAGATTTATAATTGAGTAAATCTCGAAGAAATTTAAATCAATTATAAGGAACTAACAAAGATTATTTAAAAAGTCAAAAAAAATACCAATTTTAATTAGACAGGGGAGCTGAGTATTAAACCACCCTCAAAATGTTTATCGGCAAATATAAATATATTTATATTTGCATATTGTTTATATATATGTATATGCATGCGTGTATATGAAGCTATATATGTACCTAAATGTGTGTTGGTTAGAAAAGGAGTGAGGGAAAAACTTTTGTCAGAAACTGAATGACGATATTTAAATGTAACATTCAAAAGCTAGCTATGAATTCGACGGGGACCATTTAGTTATTTACTTTCGAACAAAGATATCAACTTAATTTAAGTCCCCCCCCAACTATATGAATATAATCAAGTTGTACGACACCCGAATCCATGTGGACGAGTCCACAATTTTGCTACCATATCGATTATGTCAGGGTTCGAGATTGATTCCATAAATAATCTCATAGAAGCTTAGTTTACATAATCAATCTCTTTTGGTTGTGGACTTTCGCGTGATATTTAGAGTAAACATTTACTTCTTCTTCAAAATGATTCAAACCTAAACGCAAGTGTCAAGAGTTGATAAGAAGGTATTAAAAGCACGTGACAACATTAACTTAATGTCCAACAAATAGAAGACAATGTCGTTGTCTTTCCCAATTCCGTTGTCCTAATTTTAGGGCAAGAGTATGTATGACTTGATGCTCGATCGTGTCATTTTCTCATAGGTCCAATTTCAACCATTGACTTGTATGTTACGTAACTTTCGCTCCCAAATCCTATACACTAAACTTACAAAATTATGGGATAATGAGAAAAAAAATTCTTATTAAGAAAAAGTTATATGATCCAAATTATGTACTTAAAACTCGTTTTTTAGAAGTAATTTTGGGAAAAAAAAGACCCCGGAAACATAAAGCATAAATTGCCACACCGTCGTTGTCACTTTTGTCGTCACTGGGACTGCGTCGATTAGACGTCTCCATCACACGTCGTGTTCAATTTCCTCGTGCTACACCACGAGGCACGTCTGACTTATATCAAGGGTTTGGAGATTGATTATGATGATTAAGGATTTAAAATTTGATGGTGAAGCTTAGAGTAGAGAGTTTGATGAAGATAATGAGGTGGAGCGTAAATGACTACTAATGATGATTTTTATGGGTTTAGGCGTGTTAAAAAAAAAGAAGGGAAAAAGACCGAGAACACTAACGTAAAGGGTTAGACCAAACAAACTCCATTTTGTTTTCTTGGTTAATATGTGAAACTGTTTAACAAAAGATGTATATATTTTACATGCATTGCAAGAACTCGATCTTCACAATATGCATAAATCAATGTTGGAAAAGATAATTTAGCCAAAATTGAGAAACTCAAAAAAGCCAATTAAGTCGATAGGCATTAATTAGAAGCATGAGAGACTGCTGGAAACATAAAGATTGGATGATAAAAAAGAGAGAATCAATGCATAGTGGATAGAGTCCAAATAATCACCCTTGAAACAGTGGCTCCAACTTCCTACTAGTATTATTTTCTTTTTTGGGGGTCAAAGTCAAACTTCCTATCATTTTCAATTGCTACCAAACAAACCATAAGTTTAAAACAATCACTTCAGGAAAGCCCAAAATCCCTAGCTGGGCCTTAGTTCGATTAAGCTAACTCAATGCTGGGCCTTAAAGTGAGGTTATATAACTTTGAAGTAGTCTAATAAGCCTCTTAATATCATTCAAGCTTGATCGGATCATTTTATAGCATTTGAGCGCGCTTTCCTATGAATCATCATCTACTAATATCAATGTATATTAAAAAAAAATATAAATATTGAATTTCAGATGAATCGCTTTCAACTAGATTCAACACTTAAACCACTTAAAACGTGTTTTCTTTACTAATTTAAATGTCAGACCCATCTTTAAAACCACACGCTAATATCTTTAAATTTAACATATATCTTCTCTAACTTATTTCAGTTTTATGTTCAAACTTATCTCACTTACAAAAGACTAGACCTACTAAAGAAAAAAGAAAATCATTTATTTGCTTTCTCATCCATCAATTTATGGAAAAAAAATTAATATAAATATTAAAGACTAAAAAACGAAGCTATTCGCAAGTGAATTTCATGGAAGTGAGAGGATTTTTTTCTTCCAATTAAATTATTACTAAGATATAGTGGGAAAGAGGAAAAAAGTTGACCTAAGTATTATGATGACTCATAACAGACTGGGCGTTATAGGAAAATCGGGGAAAATGCAATGAAAGAGAAGGGCAAAAGCGTAATTCAACAACAGATGAAGAAGAGAAAACGAACTCGAAATAGAAGGGCAAAGTAGTAATTTAACAAGGGAAAAGAAAAAACCGAACCCGAAGAAGAACATTGATGAGGCTTCCTCTTAATAAACCTCCCCACTAAAGCTTTTTGCAGTTAGGAAAGCAGGTACTAACCAAATTAATCAATTTTTCAAAATCATTTTTAATTCTCTTTTTCGCCCAAAGAAAAAAAAAAAAAAAAGAAGAAGAAGAGAGAGTTGGTGTTAATGGAAGGAGAAACTCATCAATCGGAGACGTTACCTTTACCATCTGCAGATTCCGATGAAGGAATCAGCGCTGCGATTGAAGCGGAGCTTGCCGAGTTAGCTGCTGGAGATTCAAGCGGCGGTGGCGGCGGAGGAGGAGGAGGGATCAAGAGTAAAGTGAAAGGACCTTGGTCTACGGAGGAAGACGCTGTGCTTACGAAGCTTGTCAGTAAGTTAGGTCCCAGGAATTGGAGTTTGATCGCTCGTGGAATCCCTGGTCGTTCTGGTAAATCTTGTCGATTGCGTTGGTGTAATCAGCTTGACCCTTGTCTCAAGCGTAAACCTTTCTCTGGTATAAACCCTTTCTTTTCTTCATTCTTTGCTTTTTTTCAATTGAGTGTTCTTCTGGAAATGTTTGTGATTGATTTCTCGATCTTCATAACAAATCCTTTGAGTGGTTTGTTTTGTTTGTTCTATGTGTTTCCAAATGGATTTCAATTGTGTGTCCAAGTTACTGAATTTGACTTGTTTTGGTAAATCTTTGTGATTCTACTGTGGTAGAGATTGTTTAAGTGTTTCACTGTTTTTATTGTGATTCAAGTATTGTTGTTTCTGATGCAATTCTGTCGGTTACATTGGACATAGAGTAAGAGGAGGAAAATATTGTTTGTAATCTCTGAGAAAAATCTGAGATTGAGGATTCGCAGTGTGTCACAGATATAGATAGTTCTCTTAACTATTCTCAGAACCAATTTGATTGTTACATGAAGCATAGAAAAGTTGGAAAAGGAGACATAGGAAACATGTTAGTTAGTTGAAAATGAACTTCATTGTTGAATTCTCTTGGGTGTGGGTCTAAAGATTGATTCTTTTTTGATATCTTCTTGTTTGATTTGCTTGCAGATGAGGAAGATCGTATGATCATTTCTGCTCACGCCATTCACGGAAACAAATGGGCAGTGATTGCGAAAATGTTACCCGGAAGAACAGATAACGCTATCAAGAACCACTGGAACTCAACGCTTAGACGTAAATACGCAGATCTATGGAAGAATGGTCAATGGATGGCTAATTCTGTTACCACTGCTTACGTTAAGAATGAAAATGTCGAAGAAGTATCTGTATCATCCTCAAAACAACAATTGCCTCAAGGAGAAATCAATTCGCCACCAAAGCCTCCACAGTTGGTTGATGTTGCAATGGAAGTTGCAGCCAATGAACCTCAAGAACAAGCTCCACAAATAGACACTAGCGCTCCAATAGACAGTAACGTGTTTCGCCCTGTGGCTCGTGTTGGTGCATTCAGTGTCTATAACCCAACCAACCTGAGAAATGGATACAGGAACCACAATATAGTTCCATGTGAGGGACCGTTGATTCAAGCGGCTAAACCCGATTCATTGGCTGGTAAATTTCTACAATCTATTTTCGATGAACCTCAGATCCCTTCAAAATGTGGTCACGGTTGCTCTACTCATCCAGCTGAAACCAAGTTTTCACGTAACTCGGTGCTGGGACCAGAGTTTGTGGATTATGAAGAGCCTTGTGCAGTTTTCAACCAAGAACTGATATCTATAGCAAGCGATTTGAACAACATTGCATGGATAAAGAGTGGCCTTGACAATGCCGTTGTCAGAGAAGCAGAACAGAGTTTAAAGATGGATAATTTCAATTATAATGATCCTCGAATCAAGTTTACTGGAATGATGCCAAGACAAGATTTCTTCTGTGCAAGAAGCTGAGACTCGAAAGTAGGCATTGAGATTCATCTTCCCCTTTTTTGTCTTTTTGATTCTTTGCGCTTTGACGCATAAATAGGTTGATGATCTTCATGTCAATAACTATAAGTACCAGTACCAGAGTGGTACTTATCGGAGGTTGTTTCTGACATTTTGATTCGGATTTGGTGGAAGAGAGGTTAAAACAGAGTCTGTAATGATCATTTTAACCTTGTGATCAAATTCGTATCTCTCATACATATATAAATATATCTCCAAAACATAGGTATAAGCATTGATTCATTTGTTTGTTTTCTATTAACCAAAGAACAAAAAAAAACACCATCATTTTAGTTTTCTTTCCAAAAATACCACTAATATCAAATTATTGTTCATAGGTGTGTGGAATTTTAAATCATTTGTTTGAGTTAATTATTTTACAGTTTAGGGTTTAGTATTTATGGGATAGAGTTTAGTGTTTAGAATTTAGAGTTTAGAATTTGAAAAGTAAAAATTAAATTTTATTCTTGTGGTATTTTTGTCCTAAAAACAAAAATGGTGGTATTTTAGAGAATTGCCCAATTATTTATTGGTAAGTGTGAAAATGTAGAAGAAGGAAAAAGGCTTGCTTTGCTATTATCATTCATAATGTTGTTTACAAGCACTTTTCTCCATACTTTTCACATATTTACATAACAAAAAGAATGAAGATCAATTTACAATAAAAATATCTTGAAACGTCTTCATCTTTTATCCCTCAAATTCACCAAAATCTTCAATAGCTGTGACTTTGGAGGTCTTGAGTTTCCACGAAGCTGTACTAACCTTCAATGGAAGCAGCATAGGACTACTATAATCTCCGAAACTAAACCCACTTTCTTCTTCTTCCTTGGTACGCAAGTCACCTGGAGGCAAGAAGAAATCCGAAGACAAACCCTTCACATTAAAACCTACTTCTTCAATCTCCCAACTCTCTTCCATTGTAGTCTTGGAATGGCTTTCTAAGCTCTCATCAAGCCTCAACAATGAGACATGTGTTTTTCCTCTGTGAGCGATCTGAATCCCATCAACGCTCTTATAATCTTGGATCACTGTCTCAGACGTCGTTTCCCACAAGACCACATCTTCTTCTTCCGGACCGGTTTTGATCCGTACGAGATAAGTATCCTCTAACTGGACCAAAAGTCCTGTTCTTTGACTAAAACATCCCCACACTGTATGCTTCACCGTCTCCATACCGCTCTTGCTTCTAGATTTGAGTCCCGAAGGCTGTGTTTCGAGCTTAAGCACGAAGCATTCGTCATTGTTAATCGCCTTTTCACCCACACAAACTGCCCCCGCAAACAAATTTGCTGTGGTTTTAGGATCAAGCCCTTGGAGGAACCTCCTGAGAGGTCCCGAAGGTTGGTTAGACGCATGAGAATGTGCGAGCCAAGGGCTTTGTCTCCAAGCCACGTTACCATCACAACCAGCACTGACTTTACAACCCGAAACCACAAGTTCTAAACTCCATTGACTCAAGCCTTTCTTCCATAACACGAAACCTCCCATCTCTCCTCCTCCATTTCCGTTGTTGTTAACGTTTCTTATCCTCACCATCTTCTTCTTCCTCTTCCCGGTTAGAGTTTTCGCTGCACAAAACTCAGTCACTCCCATCTTCACCTTTCCCATAGCGTACATGCTCTCCACCGCGGCCAAAGCCGTCTCTCCTCCAGCTGCTGCGGTGTATTGCTTCACTATATACTTTGCCATGGCTGCTTCCTATTGATCATAACCCAAAAACAGAGTAATCAGAAACTTGTCCCTCAAGTAAATCCGCAATTGTTTTAGACGCTAATTTATGAAACACTTAATCAAACAATCTAATCGAATTGATTTATTTTCTTCAAATCGGTTTAAACGAGTATATTTACTTACAATAGATTGGTTTTTGATGAGTTTGGAGATGGGATGATCAATATCGTCATGATCGGAAGAAACAGGGAGAGGGATCGACGGAGCTCCGACGATACCAAGAAGCATCTGAATCTGAGAGTCACGGCCGCCGAAAAGAGTTGCGAGGCTGCTACTATTATCCGGCGGTGACCGGAGCAAACTAGACTTGACACTTTGCCAAGCGCCGCTCTTATTGTTGTCGGAACAGAACAACTCCTCTGGCATCGGAACTTCTAATACCGTCTCTAGACCGTCTTCTCTGTCGAAATTAGGACAAAGCGTCCTCATTTTTCACTCTTCTAACAAACCTTGAAATAATCGATCGAAGATGTGGTTAGTTGCCGGAAAAAAAAAGATGTGTAATCGAAACTTTTTCTCTGTTTGGTTACAATTAATTTCTAGGAGTTGAAAGGGTTCAATATATATTATGAGAGAATGAATAACATAAGCTCATGGGTAGGCGATTTATATATACGAAAATACATTAGAGAAATAGAAAGAGAGTAAACGAGATGACCAACCGACCGAAGCCGATTTGATACTATTTGTGTATTGTCGTGTTCGCACGCTTCATGTCTCCCTTTGCTCTATCTAATAACAATTGAAAAATTATATTTTTGGGTGTAGAAATAATGTATTATTTCCACTGAAAGTAAACTAAACACATTTTTTTTTTTGTCGTGAATGAAGAAATACATTTTGAGCTTTAACAATGTATATTCTTAAATAAAAAATCATAAAAAGATATATTAGGCTTTTAATTGGTAAAAGTCTAAAAGAGGACTTTGTCCTTTGGTGCGGTTCAATGAATATTAATTTGTTTTATTAATAGTCGTGTTCAATATACGGCGCCATTCTTAACGCAGATTTAAAGGTTAAAAATTAGGCCTATTTAAAAAATTAACAAAATATTGGTTGTTTTCTTTTGATAAACGGTTGTTCTTTGTTAAATCGACTTCAAAATCTATATATTTCCCTGATGTAGTTTTCGATATTGTAATAATTATATATATATATATATATATATATATCACTGCTTCTCTTGTCTACATTATGGTATGTAGGCTCAATGTGAAAAAAAAAACCCAATGCTGTCTCAGTTGGTGCAGTTATATATGTTTAGATCACAGCCATAATATTTGTTTATGACCAATGTTACTTGATGTTTTGTATCTCGCCGAAAATACTAATTTTATGATTATATCAATCACATAAGGTCTTGTGGCATCTTTATTCATTTGAGTTGCTTAGCTTAAACCAGCTCATAACTTATTTATTTGTTAAACGACTTAAAGGAAGCTAACTACTAAACTTTACTTTCATTAATCTTTTCCTTTCCGAAGAAGAGGTTGATTTGACGAGAACATGCGTCTCCTTTTATCCGTTTCATCTTTTGACTTCTAAGTGCATCGTTTTCTCATTCAAGGCTGCATAAGGTTCAATGAATATCAGTTTTTATTAAATTAATTAGTCTTGCAAAAGCATAAGTTGGGTATAGTTTAAAAATTACAAACAGGAAATTTGAACATATAAAAAAACCTAAACACAAATATTTGAATTATAAAATAATCAAATCTTAGGTGGATCATTCTCGCTCTTAATACATAGGACGAGAAAAAGAGTAAAGAAGTAAGAATTCTTTATATGTTGTCAATGTATTGCTTTAAGTTACCCTAATGAAAAATAATAACTTGATACGAATAAGTATCTTATAAACTTGCAAATTGTATTCTCTAAGAGATGATCCCTAATTTTATTGAGATCGTGACTCTAAGGCTGTGAATGGAGAACATCTATTCGCGGATTTTGAAGCGGAATTGTGGAAAACCGTGAATTGTCACCAATCAGTGAAACTGGAAAAGAAAAAGCGTTTTTCCAAAAAAAAAAAAAAAAAGACCAGCTGCGGATTTCGAAGTGAAATAACACAGGACCGCACTTCAAAACTGTCACACACCTTTTACCCAGCGGTCCAATGAAAAACGCAGTGTACAGTGCTATTTTTTTTTAAAAAATGTTTTTTTATTAATTGTTGCTTCTATATATATTGATAAATGTGTATGAGAATTCACATACACAACACACAAAAATTCACACTCTCTCGTCATACTCTCTTTTTTTTTGTCTATTTTGATATTAAAGAAAGTTGCCAACCCCCATTAGAGGTAATTAATTGTGTATAATTTTGTTTATTAAGCTTTTTAACCCCACAACACTATATGTTTAGAACAAGATTTTATTTTAATAAAATGGATAAAGAATTCATATTCTGGTTATATGAAATCATGTGTTAATATATGTGTATGTTGCATAGTAAATATTTTTAATTTCTTTTTGTAATGACTTTGTTATTATGAAATTATTTAGTATCAAATTTAGGTTAATTAAAAGATTGTTTTTCACATTCTTATTTGGTGTCTTATAAACACAACCATTATTATCTATTATTTATATATTAATAGTTTAATCAAACATTTATAATAGGTTATGTATTTATAAAATTTACATAAGGTTATGTATTTTAATTTTATAATAGGTTATGTCTTTTAATTTATAACATATAATAGGTTATGTATTTTAATATCTCTTGTTTTATATTAATAGTTTAATTTAAACATTTAAAATAGGTTATGTATTTTAATAATTTACATTAGGTTATGTATTTAAATTTATAATATATTATGTTTTTTAATAATTTATAAAGAGATAAATATAATCTTTATTTATAGTATTATGTAAGAAAAATATATTCTAATAATAGTTTATGTAAAATCTTAATTTTAATTATTTTCATGAGTTTAATTATCTATACCGTACTCTCATATAAACTATTGTAATATGTAAAGTTATAAAAAAAATAGGAGAAATTGTAGCTTCAAGACTAAAAATATGAGACGTACGTATGCAATAATTTATTTTCTAATTCACAAATTGTTTGATTTTATTGAATGTAGAATGTCGTCCAATCGTCGACGGAACACAAATCCTTCCGGCCGACCAAGTTCAACTCATCCCACCGAAATTTCAACTCCTCCCACATAAACAACAATACGGGTAAATTTAGTATTATATATAATTTGACTTAAATTCCATATAATAAATAACATTGTATTCACGAAATATGTAGAACAAAGACAAGTACAAATGGTCGTACATACAGGAAAAAACATTAATTCAATTGTTTGACGAAGCGATTGCCATGAATAATTACACTCTCAAAAATCCTAGTGCTATCGGTAGAGAGTATATGGTTGACAAGTTCAATCGAGCATTCAATCTGGATATTACTTATAGTTTCTTCAAAAACAAGCTTGATGAATTCAAAAAAAGTTACAAGAGGTGGAAATTTCTTACGAATAAAACTGGTATCACGGTTGATCCCGATACATCTTTCATACGTGCATCTGAAGCATGGTGGAAAGATCAGGAGCATGTAAGTACACTAAATCTTTTTATTCATCAACATATGTTTAAAAATTTTGGTATTAAAAATCTAATTGGTTTTTAAATTATAGAGATGCAAACTAACAAAAAGCTTTAACCGAAAGCCGCTGAATTTTGGGACGTGATGCAACGATGTCTAAAATTACATGATGTTCAGTCACAGTCTCAACACTCTGCTCGTCAAAGAAGAGAACAATTGATACATGAGGATGCAGTTGATGAAGAAGGTCATGATGACTCAGACAGTGATAGTGGTGATGTGCCACAAACACAGGTTCCTGAAACGCAAGAAGAAGAAGAAGAAGTGTATCGTGTTAACATTGATGATGATGAAATATTCCAACATTCTGCTGGTACAAGCCAACAACGAGGTAGGCTAAATTTGCAGTCAACCGCTAGACGTGGGAGTAGTGCACACAGATCTGGAGGAAGCTCGCGAGTTTCTATTGGAAGTGGTTCACGCGGAAGTCGAAGACGACAATCTTTTGAAACAACATTACAAGATAGCATCACTGGCTTTAGAGAATTCCAACGTCAAAGTATTCAACAACTTCGTCCTGGTGCTTTTGACCAAGATGATTACGATGAATTTAAAAAGGCGGAAGCGATGTTTATCGCGCTAGATCTTCCCAAACACACTAGATTTTATTGGGCATGCATTAATGCACTTAAGGAGCTAGTATTTTGGCGTAAATATTTCATTGATATAGCTGCAAGCATCGACGAGGATAAGATACAGCTGTTAGAAGCTATGACTGGTGTTTCACGGAACAACCAAGATGTGCCAAAATTCAGGCCATTCGTTTGGAAGTCCACATTCAGGAGGTATATCATCTGGAAGTCCATCCTCTGTGGGTAATAATTTGGGAGGCCAAAATTCACCCGGTTTTTGGGGTCCCATTTATCCACAATGGGGAACACCACCAAACGTTGCACAATGGGGAACACCACCAAACGTTGCACAATGGGGAACACCACCAAATGTTCAACAGTGGGGAACGCCACCAAATGTTCCACAGTGGGGAACACCACCAAATGCTCCACAGTGGCCTCAAACACAAAACTTTCAACAAGGTGGTTCAAGCGGAACGACTCCAACAAATGTTCAATATTGATTTTCAGTTGGAGGTCAAGGAGATGGTGCAACAATAGAAACTTCACCGATCATTCAACCAACATCATCGTCCGGTCTCGGTTTCACAAATTATTTTGAAACTGGTCAAATGCCTCAAACACCTAGACCAGGAGGTCTCTTCAATATTTGGGGACCTCCGCAAGGATCCAATGCAAGTCATCAACGTGATGTAGGAGATGAAGACTAGTTTGTGTTAATTTTGGTTTATCAATCTTATTTATGTTTTGAAATGATTTATGTTTTTTTTTTAGTATAATGTTGAATTTTATTAAGTTTATGTTTGTAAATAATCTATGTCTAATGAAATTTATCGTTTGTATTCAATTTCAGGCATATCGTATATGTCAGTTGCGATCACAGGACCTTAACAATCTAAGTTATGAAGAAAGAATTGAGCTGTGGAATTTAGAAAACGAACAATTTGAAGAGTTAGTAATTCAACCAGCTTTGAATTATTATGACCGATATTTTCAAAGAGCACCAGTCCAAACTGATAGAGGTTTGGGATGGAGAAATATATGGCGTCGACTACAACAAGATGATGCTGCTTGTCTTCAGTTATTAAGGATGTCACTTCCATGTTTCACAACATTGTGTAATATGTTGCAAACAAATTATGGTCTTCAGCCAACATTGAATATAAGTATTGAAGAAAGTGTTGCGATGTTTCTACGAATATGTGGGCACAATGAAGTTCAGAGAGATGTTGGTTTAAGATTTGGACGAAATCAAGAGACAGTGCAGAGAAAGTTTAGAGAAGTTCTTACGGCAACTGAATTATTAGCATGTGATTATATTAGAACTCCGACAAGACAAGAACTTTATCGAATTCCTGAAAGACTTCAGGTTGACCGAAGATATTGGCCATATTTTAGCGGATTCGTTGGAGCAATGGATGGGACTCATGTATGTGTAAAAGTAAAGCCTGAATTACAATGTATTGGAATCGACACGATAATGCATCATTGAACATCATGGCAATATGTGATTTGAATATGTTATTCACATATATTTGGAATGGAGCACCAGGTTCATGCCACGATACAGCTGTTCTGCAAATAGCACAACAAAGTGATTCCGAGTTCCCTTTGCCTCCGTCGGAGAAGTATTACCTGGTTGATTCTGGTTACCCAAACAAACAAGGATTTCTAGCTCCTTATAGATCGTCACGTAATCGAGTTGTGAGATATCATATGTCTCAATTCTATTCTGGTCCTCCTCCTAGAAACAAACATGAACTGTTTAACCAATGTCACGCATCTTTACGTTCTGTTATCGAGAGAACTTTTGGAGTTTGGAAAAAGAAATGGAGGATTCTTTCTGATTTTCCAAGATATAATGTTCATGTATTCAAAAAAGAGTGGTAATGACTATAGTGGGATTACATAATTTCATCAGAATTTCAGACTTCCCAGATGCAGATTTTGCAGATGTAATGACAGAGACAAATATAAACAACAGAGATGTGGATCATGATTTAGATGACATAGAAGCAACTGAGATAACAGATGGAGAACATATGACGCAAATAAGAGACAATATTGCAAATATGTTATGGGAAAATCAAAGTAATAGATAATATTTTTTTAATGTCTTGTACTTTTTTTGTGATAAAAATTAGTCAACATATTTAACAATATGTATGTTACAAAATTAAATTTATATTCTGATCAATTTTTGTATTAGTGGTTTATAAATATCAGTTTATTTATTAACAAAAAAAAATTAATTAATTAAATATATATATATATATATTTAATCTATAATCCGTACCGCAAATAGTTTTTTTCACCAATCAAACATTATTCAATACCGCTTATTTTGTACAAACCGCATTTGTCCCGCAAATATATTTCTCCCGCACGTCCCGCAGTTGAACCGTACCGCACTGAAATACCGCACTTCTCCCGTACCGCAAAACGCAGTTACCATTCGGAGCCTAAGTCGTAAAAGATATAATATAATTTTATATTATTACGTATTAACCACCCAAAACAGAGGTATTTGCAGGAAAGCGACGAATGGATGGATAATGAAGAGACGACACTTTGTTTTTGGGAAATGAATTGTCGGCCGAACGTGGCTGACGGCGTATCATCAGACCGACTATTAATATATTTCCCTTAAATTTTGATTTGCTTGCCGTTACGGTTACATTAAGAAATCAAATCTTTTTTTCTATACATAAATGCATGTGTATCTATTAGTTGCCTTCATCATTCATCAAATGAGTTCAATCTATATAATACGATCTTAACAATATTTGTGACTTTCCCACAGGAGCAATGTATCGTATAATATATTTTGCACTATTAAATTTTATATGATTGTAATTGGTGAATAATCATGACATGCACGCTGTTCGGAATCTTTTAGCCGATATGCAATTTGTCTGCATAACTCATTAGTAGAATAAAGATCAGTCTTGATATCAGAACAATTAAAACAAATGTGAAAAATCCGAAACAAAATCTAGACTTGATAATCTGATATCATAAAGATTCGATTCTACAGGTAATGTTGTTACGAGAGTTCAATGTCTAAAATATAGATGACTTCATTATAATAAATACTTCTTGTTTAGGAAGAGTTTTCCGGTCAAAGACTATGGAAATGGTTTTATATATTGCCGATTTTAGTATCGATTAGCAGATTAAGGGAACTAATTAAGAGAGAGGAGGGGAAACAGAAAAGAAATGAAAATGCTCAATCAAATGAAAAAGGAAAGTTAGTCACGTATCTGTTAAAACCAAGAGCATGTTTACACAAACAATTTAACCACGTTTGGCAAGCAAAGCCTATACACATAGTACAATATATATAACCTCAGCTAGGAGATCATGATAAAACTAAAATTACATGTGGGATTTAGAAGAGAAACTGATTACCGAAAAAAATTACAAAAGGAAACAAATTTCTGACCATTGTTTCGCTGATTGCGGATAGTAAATGACGCTGACACGAGCGCAGGAACTGATGTTCTCCCAATAGAGTATAGACCATTATCGCCCATAACAAGGTTGCCTTCTTTCACACGTGGGTTTTGTCTTTCTCTCACGTGTTTTGTCCGGCGCCGAATACGAAACAGGCCATCGTATAAATCTGAAATCTTCAATATTTTTGTTTAATTATTTTTTTAAAAAAAACACAGTAAAAGTACATTTTAGTTATGAATTCTATTTTTATTTAAGTTTTTTGTAATATATATTTTGTGGTGCTAATTATAAGTTTTGGTTACACATGTGCTATGTTGTAGTATTTTTTATGTAAGTCGGTTTTCAGCAACCGTTTACTTGGTTATTGGTTTAAATATGGATTGTAGATATATATTGAAAATGAACCACGTAATTAAGATTACTGATTAATTACTGATTAATTTGGTTGGAAGATTGGTTTTATAGCCTTAATTAATACTCAAATTCAAAGAAGTTTAATTAGATTCTCAATTTCATCTTTATTGATATAGATCAGATTCAGTTTATAAAGATAAGTTAAACAATCGGTAAAGCTTTATTCATATTCTCTGTTCATAAAAATGAATAGTCGGGAAAGTGTCTTTGGTGAAATGGTTAAGTCCACTTGACTCCACCCAAAAAACATTCCAAATGTTTGAAGAGTGCTTGAAAAACATTGCTCCAGATGGAAAAATTTTTAACTTGCAAAAGCATTTGAATCAAAAGACAGGACATGACTCACAAGTTTGTCTAAATACTTGGACGAAAACCCATCTTTACTTAAGCCAACATTAGCTTTCTCTTTCAACTTCAGACACCTCTCTCTCAACCCATCTCCTTCTTCTATCATTACACCTCTTACCACCTTCTCAATCTCCTTTCTATCCATCTTGGTTCTCTCTAACTCAATTCCGACTCGCCATACATCAACAATGTACCTCGCGTTCACAAGCTGGTCAGTGAAACATGGTGTACATATCATTGGAACACCTTCACATATGCTCTCTAGTGTCGAGTTCCATCCACAATGCGTCCAAAATGCTCCAACCGCAGGATGCGCCAATACCTCTAATTGATTCACCCATTTCACAATTTTTCCCTTATGGCCAATGTTTTCCACAAACCCGCTAGGCAATGCCTCAAGCCATTCGGTCCCTCGGACCAACCCGGGCCTAACCACCCATAAGAACGGCCGTTCGCTGTTTCTTAGACCCCAAGCAATATCTAGAAACTCCATCTCCTCTATATCTGCTAGGCTTCCAAAACTCACATAGACCACAGACTGCGGGTCTTGCTTGTCGAGCCAATCGATTGTTTCATAGTCTTCTTTGTTCTTTGTCGTCGGTAGAAGATTGCCGCTATGTTTGTAAAACGGTCCGATAGGGAAGATAGGAACTTGAAACTTGCTGCTAAAATCCATGAGTGAGAGTCTCTCAAGATCTTCAAATGTGTTCCATATGACTCCTGATGAAGATTCGGCTCCTTTCACCATGTCCTTAACTACCCGATATAGTTCCTCCGGCTCATTCGTTTCCATTACCGGAAGATCCTTCACTTTCAGAGGTGGAAGCTCTGTCACTGGCTCATCTAATCTAGACTCTGAAAAACAAAATAATGTGCAACACTTTAATGTATCATAAATCTTTAATAATACTAAAAATTGCCAATAAATAAAATTTTAGATTATATGATCCAATAAAAGTTTCCGCATCTTCTATTTGCAAACTATAATACAGTATATTGTTTAATAGAATAAACGTTCTCACTTAGATAGCTATATCAAAAACGTTTAATTATTAATTATCTGTATAAACCTTAAATATCTATGTATATATATATAACTAAATAAAACTAATCAACTTTTGTAGAACGAAGAGAGCATCTTATATAAGCAGAATGTTCAAGAAAATTTGTTGACTGGCACTATTCTTCTACTATAGGATTTTTGTGCCTTCGTTGGATTTATTTCTTTCTAATTAATGTAAGGAGTTTGACCACAAAAGAAAAAATATCGTAAAATAAATAAAATAGAAATTGAAAGGTAAGTTTGTCTTTAGTCGTCTTAACCTTTTATAGGGAGGTAATGCTTATCTCTAAGGAGTGGAAAAGCGGCGAAAGCACAAAACGACGCCGCACCACTTGTAATCAGCACCACTCTACGAACTCCTACCTCTTCCGCTGCAACCTCCGTGTTGCTCGCCCAAAGAGCGTCGGAAACCAAACAACACCCCGTCTCTCCTCTGCCTACTTCCGCCGCCAGAGACTTGCAAAAAGGCTCCGCGTAAGTTTGTCTCAGCAGACGAATGAAGGCGACTAGGTCCATACTCGAAGCCTCTGGTTGAGTCAGAGGATTTTCTCCTCCTTCGTTATTGTGAGGGATGGTTCGAAAAGTAAAGAGTGGGTATTGAGAAGGATCGGGAGAGTTAAAGGAGGTGTGGAGGATCGTGATGGAGAAGCCACGGTGGTGGAATATTCTGGCGAGTTGGATCATTGGGTTGAAATGTCCTGGAAACGGTATAGGGAACATGATTATTTTCCTTCCTTTTCTCTCTTCCATTTTTTCTTCTTGAATATATTTTCAATATTTGATTTGTTGTATTATGATTTGAAAGGTGTTTCAGTGGTTTTAAAACTACCAATACGCAACTAGTCGCCGCCTGATAGTATATGGTTGTAATGGATTGATTACACTTCCATTTGACCCACCAATTATTTTTAATTGTTAAACAAGAATAAAATAAATGTTATTTGTTTCTTTTTCAGATTCATCATCATTAGATTATCAACCTATTAGGGTCAAAATTCATTGGATCCATCAGCCAAGCCTATTATGATTCATTGATCGAGTTTGATATTCACCTTTTTTATACGATATACCACCTATAACTGTTGACTGTAAACTTAAAATTAACTGAATTTGAATTTACTCACTTTTGAAATCATAAAATATCAACATTAAATAATATGAAAACATAAACGCATAAAGATCATAAACGCAATAAATAAAATTAGAACTAAATTTATAAAATCATAAAAGTATAAACATAAAACAAAACTCATCAAAAATCATATAATATTAAAAACCCAAACAACCAACATTATTATTTTAAAATAATTCCTTTGCTCTTTGTAATTTTTCTAATTAACTTGCAAAAGCATAGGAATCAAAAGACAGGACATGACTCACAAGTTTTTCTAGATTCTTGGAAGAAGACCCATCTTTACTTAAGCAAACATTAGCTCTGTCTTTCAACTTCAAACACCTCTCTGTCAATCCATCTCCCTTCTCCATCATTACACTTGTTACCACCTTCTCAATCTCCTTCCTTCCCATCTTACTTCTTTCTAACACCATCCCGATTCGCCATACATCAACAATATACCTCGCGTTCACATGTTGGTCCGTGAAACACGGTGTACACATCATTGGAACACCTTCACATATGCTCTCTAGTGTCGAGTTCCATCCACAGTGCGTCCAAAACGCTCCAACCGCAGGATGCGCCAATACCTCTAACTGATTCGCCCATTTCACTATTTTTCCTTTATGTCCCATGTTTTCGATAAACCCACAAGGCAATGACTCGAGCCACTCAGTCCCTCGGACAGACCCCGGCCTAACCACCCACAAAAACGGTTGTTCGCTGTTTCGTAGACCCCAAGCAATCTCGAGAAACTCCTTCTCTTCAATAGCTGCAAGGCTTCCAAAACTCGCATATACCACAGACTGCGAGTCTTGCTTGTCGAGCCATTCGGTTGTTTCACAGTCTTCCTTGTTCTTTGTCTTTGGTGGAAGATCGGCGCTATGTTTGTGAAACGGTCCGATCGGGAAGGACGGAACTTGTAACTTGCTGCTACAATCCATGAGTGAGAGTCTTTCAAGATCTTCAAATGTGTTCCATATGACTCCTGAAGAAGCCTTGGCTCCTTCCACCATGTCGTTAACTACCCGGTAAAGTTCCTCCGGCTCATTCGTTTCTATTACCGGAAGATCCTTCACTTTCAAAGGTGGAAGCTCTGTAACTGGCTCATCTAATCTAGAATCTGGAGATAAAATAATGTTTATTAAATCGTTTATATTGCTATTAAGAATTTTTGTTTTTACCAACCGATACCAAAACAAATCCTCCCAGAAAAAAAAAAAATTTAGATTTTATAATCCAATAATATGTATCCCTATTATCTGTTACAACTAATTATTTTATAAACAAGTGAAAACTGGTTTAATAAAAAGATTGTCAGCCTAAATTAACTTATATTATTTATCGTTTAATAAATAGCAACAATTATTTAATTTTTATCAAAATTCACCCCATATTAAACATTCTACTGGGAATATATTAAAAATAAGTAAATAACAATATAGTTCGAATTATTTCTGAATTTATATTTATTAATGATAAATTTATTTAATCAGGTTTTATCTAGCCAATTTGTAACCAACTATTCAAATCGGGACGTATAGACTATAGTCTAACGATCAGTACTAGTGATTGCCATGGTATTATAGTTTTTATAAATTGTAGACGTAAAAAATATCTATTCAAAATATACCAAAATCCAAAAAGATGAAAAATGTGAAAAAACATAGGTGGAAAATATTGAAAGATAAGTGTGTAGTTTAGTCAAAGTTTGCTGTAACTCGTTTAAGAGATAAGAAATTGGATAGGTGTATTAACCTTTTATAGGGAGGTAACCCTTATCTCTAAGGAGAGGGAAAGCGGCAAAAGCACAAAACGACGCCGCACCACCTGTCCTCAACACCATCCTACGAACTCCTATCTCTTCCGCTACAACCCCCGTGTTCATCCCCCATATAGCGTCGGAGACCAAACAACACACCGTCTCTCCTCCGCTTACTTCCGCCGCAAGAGACTGACGAAACGGCTCGGCATAGCATTGTTTCAACAGACGTATGAGGGCGATGAGGTCCGAACCCGAAGTTTCTGATTGAGATAGAGGGTCTTCTTCTCTTTCTTTTTTGTGATGGATGGTTCGAAAAGTGAAGTGTGGGTGGCGAGAAGGGTCCGGGGAGTTGAAGGAAGTGTGGAGGATCGTGACAGAGAAGCCACGGTGGTGGAATATTCCAGCAAGCTCGATCATCGGGTTGAAGTGTCCCGGAAATGGTAAAGGAAACATGATTATTCTCCTCCCTTTTCTCTCCTCCATTAATGGTGTTTGTGGTTTTTCAAAGTTGCAGAGAACAGAGAGAATTTAGAGGAAAAGAGTTTTAGAGAAGATGAATTAGATTGTCACTAATAAGACTAATAAGGGTTTTACGGATACATGAGCACAGCTTATATTTATGACACTCATACTCCTATTACAAATCGACAGCTGTCCTAGGATAGGACTCCTAGCAACATGTGAGAATATAATAAAATCGGTTGCTCAATGAGATTTCCGACGATGCTCGCTGACACTGACTTGAGAGAGCCTTGATTGGCCAAGAGTGTTCACCTGCAACGCATTTTCTGTCTCTTGTCTTACAGTTTTAAACACAGACTAATATACGTACAAAACAAATGATAAATAAAGTTTCCCAACGATCCTTTCTGATTACATTAATGCAAGCGAAAATGAAGTTTCCCGTCTTTTCTAATTAGATTAATGCTAGTGACTGTCCTTTTTAATAAGAAACCCATTCCACCAGTTAGGCAAGACCGGAAAATGTCACGTTTTTCTAAAAACATCACATGACGGTATACATATACTACACATGTAACCAACTATCTCAAAAACGGAATAAAAAGATAACAATGCAACTATACTATGTAATGCTATTGAAAGCCTGAGAGTATGGTAGCCGAGTCACCGTCATGATGAAAAATGTATAATCCATGTCATTGACAATTAAAAAATATAAATTTATCTCCAACTAATCCAATATGTCATCTATAGCTTGAAAAGTGTGGTGTGTTGTTTTGCTTCTTTTCCTAAAAAATACCCGCATCGAAAGCATAAGAAAAGGTGTTAGTGTGATTTGCTTGAGATAAGTTTTTGTAGTCTTGGGCTTATTTTGTAAATCTTTAGGTGAATTGGGTCTTTGTAGACTTCCAAAATGGAACCTTAACTCATCAAGATTATTTCCGTCAAGAACTAGCTTCGTTGGACCCGTTCAGGGTGAGCAAGTTAATATATTGGTCGGCCCAGTTCGACGGGCCAAGATCAGTTCTCACCTCCCCAATTACGTAGAGTTCACAAAATTGATTATAATTTTTTTTTTTTTTTGAGCAAAACAAAATTGATTAGAATATGATTGAATATTAACAGGACATTTAGAGAAAAGTAAAAAAAAAAAAAAATGGAAGACTCTCTAATATCTTCAAAATTCTTTATATCTAGACCTATGTGCGCAAGAAAGAAAAATGGAGTTTTTTTGTAACATTCTTGTAGAATCCTTAATTCTAAGGATATTATTTCAATTGTGATTTGATTATGCTTCCTCTTAATTGCAAAATTGTCATAATGTTTTTTATGGGAAAGTCTTGATAAAGTGGGAATTTGACTTTCCTTTCTCTTTGTGTTTTTATTCTCTAACGTTCTGTTATCAAGCTGTGTTAATTTCTTACCTTATTAAGATAAAGAAAGAGACGTTGCAGGAAAAGAGCGTTGGAGGTGTTTCTCTATATAAGGTAGAAGACGCTTTCTGCTTTGTCTGCACTTGCTCACTGTTAAAACAGAGAAACAGAGAAACAGAGTTCATTATTCAAGTGTTTTAGCTGCTAAGTTAATTGGAAGAGATAACCTTGAGAAGAGGTTGTTACCGCTGTGAGGAGCACGTAGCAAGGACTTCGTCAAGAAGAAGACATCCATGATTAAGGGGGAGTAAACGTTTTACTTGTAACCTTAAGTTCATGTTTTAGATAGATGTGTTAAAACTTGTGTAGAAGTTTTATTTCTATCTTGTATTGTCTTCTTAAAGTTATCTAATAAACTTGTTTGCAGCCGAGAACTAGTGGTTGGTTTGAAAGAGAACCAACCGATACCTCGTTAAATCTCGTGTCGTCTCTATTTTGTTTATTTAGCTTCCGCGTTATAATCTTATATCTAGTCTCTGTGAAATTCTACAATTCTAAAAATCTCTTTTCGTAGTCTTAAAGAAATGTTATCTTTAATACTACTAAAAGAAATGGTTAATTAGTAGAGAGGTATATGTCAATTATATACTATGCTAGATACATTCCATTTTCGATGTGAGACATTTTAACACCGTCTATTATTTTCTTGGATTATAGATCTGAATAAGTCGAATTTTGTTTCTTTTTAAGTAATCTCTCTGCAACAAAAAAATTGTAATATATATGATCCATCCCTCTTTCATGACTTAAGTTAATGTATGTGGGTCACCGGTCACACTGCCTCACTGGACTCACTTTCCATAAGTTTTGTGTTTTATTTGTTACGTACCTCAACGCTCCCAGGCATGTTTTTCTAGAAAAAACCCTAGCCTTCTCCTTCCTCCTTGCTTCTTCTCTCCGCCGCAACGACGCAATTTCTAGCTTTTAACAGCAGCTCCTCCTTCCGACTATCACTGTTCTCGCCTTCCGGCCTCGTGCTGGAAGGCTAGGACCTATCTGTTAATTCCGTTTCGTTGTTCTCCTCTGTTGTTTTTTAGTTTTAGCCTTGCTCTCGCTTCCATGGCTTCAATGATGAGCCTCGTTCTTTCTACCACGGCCTTGTGGTCCTTTACTGCTGAATGCAGTCTATTGTCTCCAGATCTACTTCGATCTGATGTTCTCCGTCCTTGGTTGTGTGGTTTCCGGTGTGTCACATGTCGGCTCTCACCAAAATCACCGTCTCTCATCATTCCTCACTATCCCTCACCGTTTTCCACCGTATCTCGCCGTCTAGAAGATCCTGAAGCTCGCCTCCGTCTAAGCTTTGACATGGTTGTTGCCTCCCCACCGCCAAAGCCATCGAAATCACCAGATCTCTGTCCGTGCTCATGGTTTATCTCTATTGCCTTTACTGTTGTGTGCAGCTCTTTGTTCCTGCTCTCTAAGGAAACTGGATTCAAGGACCCCGAAGCCTTAGTCTCTCCCACATTTGTCAGATCTGTTCCTGCTACCGGCTCTCTCCCATCGGACACTCGAGCTCCTCTGTTTTGGTCTCTTATCCTTGAAATTCGTCTCTCCTGGAATTCTACCACCACCATCGCCGTTAGCCTCTCCTCTGTGATTTCTACGTCGGAAGGTATGGTCTATGTGACCCTCTTGTTGATTGTGCAATGGTCTAGAATATGTCTCCTGTTAGTTCGCAATTTCCTCAGTATGAGGTTTCATCAAATTCAGTTACCTCAGTATGAGGATTTTAGACTTATCATCAGGTTCAATCGAAGCTTTGCTAGAATGGTTGTAATGTTTCTTAAGGAAAAGCATAGTAATCAGTCTTTGGACTATATCAGTTCTGGCTTTGGTGTGAACTTGTATGGCTCAGATTATCTCTCGGATCGCTTTGATGGTGACTCCGTTTTCCCTTGTATTGAGGGCTCTTTTAGACTTGTTCTAACTGTTTTTGTGGCTAAGGGCTTAGTCCCATCTATTAGCTTTGGCATCTATTGTGTTGTAGATGCGTTGGGGGAAGGTCTATGTTTCACTGAAGGAGATGTCACTTCGAACTCCATCAGAGAATCTAGTGAATGGAATGAAGCCTTTGTGCCTCCACCTTCCTCTCCTCGGATTAATTCAAGTTTTTGCGGATTGGGAATGTTTTTTCAAGAAGCTGGATCTTGTGTTGCTCCTAAACACCTTTTAATCAGACCATATATGGTGTCTGCAATTATTACCGAAGTCCTTTTAGCACTGCGATGTGTTCTAGACTCGGCGGTTGAGACTGTTATAAACTTGCTGAAAGTTTTCTCAAACATTCAGACTTTGTTTGGTCTCATCAACTCAAAGGTTAGCAGGATAAAGTTTAGTGGATTCATCCATGAGATCTCCTTATTCATGTGTCCCTTTGATCCTATCTCCTATCCCTTTAGGTCTTTCTCTCTTAATGTTGTAGTTGTTGTCGTTGACTTATCAACTCCGACTCTTTTATTTGTATCTTCCTCCTTTAATGGAGTGTGAACACTTTATCTTTTAATGAATGAATGGTTTGACAAAAAAAAAAAAAAAAAAATTTGTTACGTACCTCAACCAAATTTTCTTTTCATAACGGTCCTCAACCAAATATGTTGTTGATGAATTATTGGAAGTTGATATTTTTCCTTCACAAAAACATAATTTTAAGATGACATATTTAATGTTCATGACATGGGATCACATACATACTTTTGGTTGTTAAATGGGACCAAATAAGATAAATACGGAAAATGAAAAAAATCATTTGTTTGCGTAAAAACGATAAAATCCAGGAATCATCATATAACGAGATTAATTGTGGCTTTTGCTTTACGCACACCGTCATCGTCTTAGCTACGTTATGGTTAAAAAAGTATTGTGGGGGAACCTTAATTGCAATTATAACCTTGAGAAAGAAAAAGTTCCCAACTATGTTAACCCTCAATTATAGGTCCATATATATGCCTTCTTATAATCATGAATAAGTCAGAACCATCATTCACATTCATTCCGATGGAAAATGACATTAAACTGAAAATTCACTAGTAGAAAACATCTTTTCGTACAAAATTTCTAAGAAGATCAATGTTTCAAGAGTATCAGACTCTTAAGATGCCGACATTTTTATATAAAACGAGGGATTGGTATTTGGTAATATGGTATAATACTATAGTATATTAAAGTTTGACTCAGTCAAACTCGAAAGGTGTGAGAATTTACATCTGCCAATCCAAACATCTTACTCTTTTTGTCTTTCATATTTGTGGCTTACCTTCCCCCACTTAGTTTCTCTTTTATTTCTCCTGTCGTACTTCATTTTCCAGCGGGAAAATCCAAAAGGTCAAGCAAGCAACTTGAAACCAAAGTTCAATGACCTAAACGGGACCTACAAACTTAGATAACATTCCTAATCATACCAAATTTCAAAAACAGTGAAGAAACTAATGGGTTTGTGCTTATCTCCAAGGTAGACTAGGAGGTAGACCATAGACTCAAGATCTTTTTTTTTCTTCTTTTTGTCATTTGGTTTTTGCATATATGATGAAACTTGGAAGAAAACTCCGAGCAAGGATCCAACTCTAAAGAGAGTGGGCAACAACCAGCTATCTTCTAAACTACGCCATTTATATGAACATGGCTTTTACAAAAGAATATTGCTCCAAAGGTAGGGCTTAGAGCATCCACAAAAGGCAATTAATTAGGATATAACTCTCATCCTCAAACACTGCATATAGCCATGCCGGATGACTAGAAGCGACATAAGAATGTAACCTACACTCATTAGTCACGCTTTGAGCAATGAGACTAGCTCCTCTATTTGCTGTCGATCTCTCCACTTCAAAATTCCGACACAAAAAGGACACTAACCTGTTCAACAGATTAGTGGACTCGTATGTGAAGGCTGGTCAAGCACGCAGAGGCAAAGGTGATGTTATCGAATCTATGACTGATCATGCTCCCGACAGCCCATCTGGTCAACACAAATGCCGCTTGATCTCTTGTTTCTACTGTCGAAAAGGCTCTTCGACTGTGCATTATAACCAAACCCAAACCCAAACCCAAACCCAATTCGTCTCTGAGAACCCAAGACCCACCTGCTAGCTTGTTTCTTTTGGACCAAGCAATACATATATCCCCATAGACCGAAGATCTTAGCATCATAATGTCATATATACACAGCTACAAAATTATAGTAAGCCAAGGTCACTTAGATGTATAGATCTGTTTTATATTTCAGTGTATCTCCTTTACCCACTGGTTCACGTCTAAGCACAACCTTCTCTTCCTTTCCATTGTTTTTATTTTTCTTGGTACCTTTTTTTGCCACTTCCACCTTCCAGTGCCAAACTTAAACACAACTCTTTTCATGAAATTTGGCAAAGCAAACCCTTCTCAAACACAACTCTTATTTTTATTTTTTTGAAACTGAATCATCTTTATTCAATTTTATATTAAGATTTAATAATGCAAGTAAAAAACACAAATGCCACAAACTTAAATATTGGTAAGGAAATGGAAGGAACTACTTCAGATACAATCTTTTCTCTATTACCATTATGATTCACTACAACTTTGTTGCTTTTAGTCAAACAAACCAAAACAACAACCAAAAAAAACATTACAGAAAATTTATTGCAACCCCATAGATTCCAAAATTGCAGAAAACACCCTCAAGTACTCTCAACACATCCTCTAGGTTGTTTGCACTAACCTTATACCAAAGAAGAGTAGATGAAAAACCCTCCCAAGATAAAAAAAAAATTATTACTAAATAATACTTTTGTCATTCTCCTACTCGAGCAATAGCTAATAAATCCCAATCCAACTTACCCCACATAATTATTCTTTACTATAACCAGTAACCATCACAATCACAACTATATATCTAACCCACTAACTACGACCATTTCTGTTCCTTTCTTTCAAAGTCCTGAATCCTACAGAACCTAATTCAAATTCAAACTCAGTACATCCATTCTTGTGGAAGAGGTCTTTCTTGCTTCAGACAGCCACCACCAGCTACAGCAATTACCAAACAAACAAATAGATTCAATCATATGTCTATTTTTGTTTTCAAGAATTGAAATTACGATTGAGGATGATGTTAAAATTAGTACCGTGATCAATTTTGCTGCGTCCTGGAGAGAGACAAGCTTTCGAATTTGGTTTACACCGACCCGAGGATTCTTCACTTTTAGGTTTTTGTCGGTTAACAACCTTAACACATCCACCTCCTAATAATCCAAATTTTTTTATTTTCAATTTAGATTCTAAAGTAGCAAAATTGAACGAAAGTTTACAAATTTCAGAAAACCCAAGATGTGAATCAACGGAAAATTGAGTAAATATACCTGATTTCTTCCGGGAATCGGAAGGGTTTGAGTATCTCCGGGGAAGGAAAACGCCGGTACCAGTAGACGGCGATTTGACGGCGGTTGGAGCGGTGAAAACCCCTCTAACGGGAGAAGGAGACACAAGCCAAGCATTTGGGACTCTGCTAATCTGAGATTGATGATAATGCGGTTGCCATAACCAGTAGTAGTTATAAAACGCCGCGTTTTGAGGAAAAGGGATTAGGGAATTAGGGTTAGGGTTTGGGTTTGGGCGGCTTATGGGTTTAGCGTCAAAATTAGCCATTTTGATCTTGGCGACTTCGCCAGCTGCAGCAGATAACACTTTCAGAGAGTCTTCTTCATGAAACGGAGATGTCGGAGGTGAAGGCACTTGAGAAAACGGGCCATTGGGACTCCCGAGTCCACTCTGAGTTGACTTGGTTACTTGGGGTTTTAACTGAAGAAACAGAGCAAAGAACTGTGAGTTGTTTGTTTAGTTAATATAAGGAGAGAAACATTTGCAAAAAGAGTGAAGCTTTCAATAAACCTGAGACTTGTCGGTGATGAAGGAAGGAGAAGGGAGGCGCTGAGTCGAGAGAGCGAGTCTGCGAGTTAACCCGGCTAAGAAGTCATCTTCGTCATCGCTTGTTTCATCTTCCGTCTCCGTTGAGTCCTCTGGAGAAGTGGAAAAGGTCGAGGAATCGAACTCGTAAGGGAACTCGTTCGGGAAGGTGAGTTCACTCGGGGTTAATAGAAGTTTGTCCATTGGTTGTTCGACGACGGCAGGGCACGGAGGGGAGAGCCCTGAGGACGCGGAGACTACGGGCGGCGCGAACATAACGACAGTGGGTAAAGAGAGGGAATGAGAGAGAGATAGGTTTTATGTATTAAATGTTTTTTTTTTGGTAAGATTTATGTATTAAATGTTACAGAGAGGCTTCTCTTTATTAAGGAAGGTTTTTCAGGGTTTCAATGAGGACAGCTCAAAAGACATTTTATATTACTGTCTTATTTATTTATTTATTATTTTATTAAAATCCGTAATTCCTGCCCGACAATTAGAAAACCCAAATGGTTGACCAAAACATACGCAAATGAGAACGGAAAAATCGTAGGTCTAGTGCTCACACTATGGTGGATTTCCCACTAAGTCCAGGGTTTTTAATCCTACTTCTTAGTACCATACAAATGAGAGTTAACGATTGATCAAATTTTAAATCAAAAGAGAATGTAAAAAGCCAGAGAAATGTAATGCCTGATTTAACAATAAGAGATTTAAATATCGAGCATTTATGTTTTTGGGAGAGGGCGAAATTCTCGCATACACGACTTTCTAGGCTTCGTATATGATTTGGGCTTATGCTAAGATATTTGATGAAACAGAGTAAGAAGAATTCAAATATTGTATTGTCTTTGTGATTTCTCTGTGATCTCGTTTTTTATATACTACTAAATTCACAAGTAGATGAATTTTAAGAGTTAAGACAGTCAGTCATTATTTTAGGACAACTTGAGTGAATATTCTCACCAGGTTCAGATGCGTTTCCAAGTTGTGGTAGTCCAAACCTTTACTGCCATTAAGATTTGTTCTTCATCTAAGTTATTTCATAATCTGGTCCGAATTAGGGAATATCGATTCGGTTTCGAGAATTTTGGATCGGTTCGAAAAATTTATCCAGCACTCAAGGAATTAAAGATAGGATATATGATTTACATTTTTATTTTTGGTCCTGCTTTTTAGTTTTTATTCTACATCTGATTTTATATTATTATAGTTCGTTGAGGGTGTAATAGTTACAAATGTAGAGTATTCAAAATAATCAAAGGAACAGAGGAATAGAAATAACAGGGCATTATTTAGAATTGTACTGCTTGATAGAATGTCAACAGGTTGGGTGAGGGCTCTTGGGATCCAGAAGATTTGGGATTAATGTTTTATGAAATCTGTTCTGATTCTTGGTTTGGCTAATATGGGATTAGGGATTTTGTGGGTGCTTAAAGGAGTCTTAAAATCAATTCACGAAGGATATAGTGAGATACGTTGGTGAAAGATTTCATTTGGGTATGGACCAATGTTGAACTCAAAGTATGTTCTATACAAATCCGGCATTGAAGAGCTAATCAGTACACCTCCAGTTTTAATGATCTGGTACTTGGTTCGTGTTTAATCTATGACATGACACAACAGAAATGAATCCAGATGACTTGAGTTACTTATCCATACATTGACTGATGAATCCACTTTTAGCTCATGATTTTTTGCTTCATCGTTCTTGCTTGGATTTGTCCAAATCATGTTTACGTGATTCTTATGTTGTTAAAATTCTCCTTGTTGATACGTTGGCTAGACTTTGGATGTGGTTGTTTCCTATCGTCTTTTTTGAGATTGGATTTGATTCGTTCATTGGCTCATCACGTTTCTTAGATAGTGTTTTGTTTGTTTTCCCGAAAGAAAAAAAAAATAGATAGTGTTTCGTTTGTCATATGGAAGCTGTAAATCAGCTCCGATAAATTGGAACAACAGTCCAAAAAATTGGTAAAGAGTTAGAAACTTAGTTTGCAAAGGATGTCTATGTTAGAGAATACAAAAGAGAAGAAGAATATGCTTTTGCTTTTGTGAATATATAAACACTTCAAATAAAGAGGGCTCAAATAGTATAAATGATATTATTTTATTCAATCTATATAAATGGTAGCATTTATTAGATACTTTATTTGTTTCTTAAGGATGATCGTCCATTTTGAAACAAAAAGGATCTGATCCATCGCGATTTATACGATAAATAGTGAACATATCGTATTTGGCCACTTCCCAAATACATTCTTTACAAACTTTAATATAATAAGCTGGATTATCGTCTCTAGATGCTTTAAATATATCAAAATAGTGAGATCCGCCTGCATGCCAAGTAAAATGACAACGAAATTTTGTAGTTTTCCAAAAATTAACACTAAATCTGAAATCCCAAGTATGATTATATGGAAGATGGATTAGGCCCAAATCATCCTCACTGGATTTGCAATGTAAATTCAAAATTTCTTTGTTGTATAGAGTGTTGCGGATTACAACATGCTTTTTAGCTAGAGGTAAGACGACGTCGCCCGGTGTTTATGCTGCAACATCAAATAAATTCAATGCCGACGTAAAGACAATAAGAGTAGAAGAGATTATAAACAACAATATAAAATGAGGACTATTAATGGAAGCCATTGTTGTGTAAATTAGGCTGGAGCGGCTAGATAGAACTTACAAGCTGGTTATTTATAACCGGAGAGGAAGGGTGACTAATTTGGGTAACATTGACTGCATGTATTTAGACTATGTTAATTACATTATATATATATATATATATTATAATTTACACTTTTTGGAAATTAATTAATTTCTTACATAGCGACTTTGACTTTGTAAAAATAAACCTTCTAAACTTTTATAATTCAACGAATAATATTTTTGTAAATGAACGGTTGAATAAAGATTTCTAAAAAACGACATATTAAAAAAGACATTTTTAAAAATACCCAATATATAAAAAAATACAAAGAAAAAAATTCTAAATATTCGAACATTATGAATGGTATTATTTTATTCAATCAATTTTGATGGTTAACATTTATTCAATAAGATATAATCATAAAAATACTCTCTTTTTTTTTTTCTTAAAAATTATCGTCCCATTTGAAACAGTAAGGATATTCTCCATCGCGATTTATACGACACATTGGGTATTCATCATTCTTGCCAACCTCCCAAATACATTCTTTGCATATTGGAATTTTTCCAAATGGATTATCGTCTCTCGATACTTTAAATATACTAAAATAGTGAGATCCGCCTCCAGACCACGTAAAATGACAACGGAATTTTGTAGATTTCGTAAAGTTAACGTGAAATCTAAAACCCCATATACTATTCCAAGGGATATGGATGACCCCAAAATCAGTCTCACTAGATTTGCAATGTGCATCCAAAGTTTCTCCGTTTACTAAAACGTTGCGAATTGTAACATGCTTTTTCGCTAGAGGGAAGAAGCCGTCGTGCTCGGATCCCCATGATGGCGCTTCCGCTACAGCATTTGAATCAACCAACGCTGATGCAAATAGAACAAAAGTAGCTGATATCATAAACATCAATATATAATGAGGTTTAGTGGAGAAAGCCATGATTATGTAATTTATGTCAAGTTGGTTAGATAGAACTTAAAAATTGCACCTGAATTCCCTATTTATAAATGTCAACGTACTAAATGTACATATCTTTGAGAGGGAAGGTGACTAATTAAATTATCCAGGTAACGTTGAATGCATATGTTTAGTTTATGGTAGTATCATCATACTTATATTAATTGAGAAGTACAAATTTAAACCTGTTTGTAAAAATTACTTGCCATTAGAACTAAATGCAAATTTTATAAATATATTTAGTTACTATAATATTTCTTTTTTTAATATATATTTACCAAAATCTTCTCATATATATTTTTCAACCTCTTCGAAAGTTTTCACTTTTTCTTATAAAAAAATAATAAACTAATTAAAAATTTACATTTTTGGATAAAATAATAATATGCCATGGGGCTATGTGACTATGTCAATGAAGTGGAAGAACTGGAGGCAAACATGAAGGTTACTATTGATGGGAGTAATTGAGTAAACCCCTAAGATTTGAGAGGAAGGCGAGATTTTATAACGTCGATGGATCAACCGTTCAAATTAAGATTTTAATTTTAGTTTCATTGTTATATGATTTCCCACAACGAAACCGTATATATGTCCCTCACATGTGAAAGAAGTAAGAAAGACTACATCTAAACACCCTTTCGGAGAAAGAAGGGAGCCAATATCACCTATGTCAAGTGCAACCAGGGATTGAGGAAGGCCAATTGGTGAAAAAATTTGATAAGGACTTGTGTCTTCCCTCATCGTGAGGAATATGTTAAAGAGAAGATGTCGGAAGATGAATCCACGATTGGAGCTTTAAATGACGAACTTCACGAGGATGAAGACATGTTATATGAGATTATATATCGTGAATCTGAGATCAATAGTGTCTTTTTGTTATTGGCTTCATTTGAAGCTCTTTAGGCATGTAGTCTTGGAGTCATGAACTGTTAGTTTGTTACTGTATAGACTTCGGATGTGGTTGTTTCCTATCATCTTTTCTGAGAGTTCAGATTCATCAATTCTTTTTTTTTTTTTTTTTCACACAGATTCATCAATTCATTGGCTCATCAAGTTTCTTATATAGTGTTTGTCATATGGTAGCTGTGAATAAGCTTCAATAAATTGGAACAACAGTCGAAACAATTGGTAAATAGAGTTGGAAACTTTGTTTGAAAAGGATGTCTATGTAAGAGAAAACAAAAGAATAGAAGAATATAATTCATCAAAAGAAACACGACTTAATTTGGTTTTTTGGATATATAAAACTTCAAATAAAGATCTATCCTCTCTCTAGAGAGATCGAAAAGTACTATAAATGGTATTACTTTATTCAAATAATTTTGATGGTATAGCATCTATCTCATAAGATATAGTGTACAATAATATGTGTTCTTTTTTTTTTGTCTTTCTTAAGAATTATCTTCCATTCTGAAACAGTAAGGCTTTGTTCCGTCACGATTTATACGACAAATATCATATTCATCGTATCTGCCCACCTCCCAAATACATTCTTTGCAAACTGGATAATGTCCAAATGGATTATCGTCTCTCGATACTTTAAATATATCAAAATAAGGAGCTTTACCTCCATGCCACCAAAAATGACAACGAAATTTTGTAGATTTCGACATGTTAACATGAAATCTGAAATCCCAAGCTTGCTGATAGGGAAGATGAATTACCCCCAAATCATCCTCACTAGATTTGCAATGTAAATTCAAACTTACTTTGTTAAAAACAGTGTTGCGGATTACAACATGCTTTCCGGCTAGAGGTAACAAGCCGTCACCGCCCGAAGTTGGTGCTTCCGCTGGAGCATTTGACAAATCTAATGCCGACACAAAATGAATAAGAGTAGAAGAGATCAGAAACAACAATATGAAATGAGGTTTAGTAGTGAAAACCATGATTATGTAAATTATATTAGAGGGGTTAGATAGAACTTAAGCTCGCTAGCTATTTATACTGGAAGGAGTATATTTTTGTAATGTTGAATGCATGTATTTAGTATGTTAGTATTATTCATAGATGTAAATCTACGTATATACTTTTATTGTTTTCCTTAGGAGTTACAAATTTATTAATTTAGAATTTAGAATTTTATATATTCTTGTTATCTAAATGAAGGAAGTTTGACTAAACATATTTTGTTGTTAAAGAAGTTTGACTAAACATGCATACATATCTACAAACAATTTCATATTCAAATATCATCCAGTAATAAAACGAACTGTAAACTTATAAGAGTATTTTACTAAATAGCCATGAAACGAACTTTATGTGACTTTTTTTTATTTACTTTTTTTTTTGGTAATGACTTTTTTTCATTTACTATAGATTACATACATTTAACTTGTTTGGGTGAAAAATAAAAAGTACAATATAACATCTATAAATTAATATTTGATAAACTAATAATCTTTATAAATTAATAAAATTTTATTTGGTTTCGAGTTAGGTCCGTGTAAATTTTAACACAATTCAATAAAATAATTAGATAATAATTTTTTAATTTTTTTAGAAAGTTCTATTTAAGAATATGGTCCCATTAATACTATCAATTAATAATTTTATAAATATATCAAAATATATTTATAAATATGCTATATATGAACAAATTTAGTGAAATATTACTTTATGCATTTTGTTTTTTTTTATTGAAATTTCATTAATTTTTGTGAAAACTCATTTATAGTATTTTCTGCATCAAAAACTTTTGGTATTATTTATTATACATGATAATTGTTTTCTTACTTGTAATTGATTCTACAAGAGTATTGATTATGACAAAATTTTTTATAATTTCAAACAATTTTTTTTTAAAATGACGAAATAAAGCAAATCTCTCTATAAATTAATAATGATTAATTTATTGATAAATTAATAGAATTTTACGGTTTCGATATTATTAATTTATAAAGGTTTTATTGTATATTCTTGATAATAACAATAAAATATGCATGAGTTCTAAGACAATAACATGTGTTTTAAGAATATAAAGAAAACTTATAAACATTCAAATATTATAGATAGCGATAATATTTTATTCAATCAATTTTGATGGTAACATTTAGTAGATAAGATAGATTGATAACAATAAATTATTCTTTATTTTTTTGGGGAAAGTTGTTTCTTTTCCTAAAGACCATCTTCCCATTTGAAACAGTCAGGATTTGATAATTTATCGCGAACCATACGACACATAGGATATCTATCATTTTTTCCCACCTCCCAAATACATTCTTTGCAAACTGGAACATGTCCAAACGCACTATCGTCTCTTGATACTTTAAATATAGTAAAATAATGAGATCCACCTCCATTCCACCAAAAATGACAACGAAATCTCGTAGTTTTCCAAAGATTAACATGAAATCTAAAACCCCAAGTATGATCCCAAGGGATATGGATCAACCCCAAATCATCATCACTAGATTTGCAATGTACATTTAAAGTTTCTCTGTTTTGTACTTTGTTGTGGATTACAACATGTTTTCCGGCTAATGGTAAAAAGCCGTCGTCACCCGAAGTTGGTGCTTTCGCTGGAACATTTGACAAATGTAATGCTGACGCAAAAAGAATAAGAGTAGAAGAGATCATAAACAACAATATAATATGAGCCTTATTAATGAAAAACATGGTTGTGAAATTATGAGGGGGAGTGGAGATAGAACTTATATCTTCCCTATTTATAGATGTAACAAAATGTAAGAAAATAAATTTCAGTGGGAGGGTAACTAAAGATTCATGCATGTAACGTTGAATGCATGTATCTAGTCTATGTTAGTATTCATTGATGTTACACTACGTATAAATTATTATTGTTTTTCCTTGGGAGTTATAAATTTACTAATTTTAAATATGAATTATATATTTTGGTAAAAATTATAATTCAAAGTATATCTTATGTGTTACAATTTACAGTTATAGAAGTATATTAATCTTTTTGCATTGACTTTTGGCTGTGACTTTTTACAATTATTTATTAATTGGCTGTGACTTTGACTCTATAAATTGAAAGATTTGAAATTCTTATTTTGTAGGTTTAGAAAAAGATTCTTTTGCTACCAATAAACAGATATTATGATGACATGCCGAGTGTATGTATCTGTTTCTTTGGTCAAACTTTAAGAAATTCATCTAAAAGAAGGAAGTTTGACTAAATATTCTTACCTAAATAAGATATATATCCCGATTTCTTGCAATAACACAACGATTTATAAATTTGAAAGAGTACTTTATAAATATCAATGAATTTTATTAAATTACGTAAAATAACTATGATATTTTTATTACAAAATACTGGCTAAATGAGACTACCTCTCCATACAAAATTAAGTTAATCTAATGGAATCTCTAACCTTGTTGGACTGTGTAGTTTGTAAATTTGCCAACATACCGTCAAATGATAATATATATTTATACACAAGAAGTCTAAGCAAAAACCACATAAGTTCCCTCTCAAAATATTTAAATCACTATCACATTCACGGCTCACGACCAAAGAAGTTTTAACGGAAACATCTATAAAAAAAAAACAATTAATATCTCACCAAACCAATGAAATGGAGAAATTCGAAAGGTCTTGGTTAAGTTTTTGGACTTAACACTGCGGGAAGATCACGGAACACTTTTTGTCCGAAATCTGACGTGGCAGATTATAACGGCTACTTTTTGAAGACACACTATTTTTCTTTAATATAAAATTATAAAAAATCGAAGAGAGACGTTAAGATTTGCATGTGACCCTTTTGCTAAATTCAAAATTTTTAAAACAGAACATAAAACAACACAAACAATCAGAATTTTTCTCGAATTCATGGACCACAACGGATCTTCTTCTCTTCTATGATCTCTGCTTCCTTTCTTCTGGGAATCTAAAAAATTCAATCTTTTTTTCTTTTTTTGGGCGAGATGGAGAATAATAGCTGTATTGGGTTTGAAGGATCGAGACGATATGGTGAGAGTAAACGAATCGTTGGTTTGATTGACTCAGTGACTGAGTCCACGACTGATTCAAGCCTTAGTAACTCGAGTTGTGGTGCTGGATCCAGCTCCGGGAGGTCATCTGTGGCGGAGAGATCTGTTTCATCGCCGTCATCTCCTCCGACGAAGTCTCAGATCCTTGGATGGCCGTTAGGGCAAGGTTCTTGGAGGAAGAGTTCCGGTAAAATGAAGAAGAAAACTCCGACAAAAATCGACGGTTTTGGGTTTAAGAGAGTCGGAACAGAGACTTCAGGTTTGTGAAATTGTGAATTAGCTAATAATCTCTCTCAAGACGACTCGAGTTTTTGACATTTTTCGGTTTGTTTGTAGAAATTGAATTGTTGAAAGAGAGAATGGCGAAGTTGTTGCTTGGTGAAGACATGTCAGGTTCTGGTGAAGGAGTTTGTCCTGCTTTGGCTATTTCAAACGCCATAACCAATCTCTATGGTAATGATAGTACTTAAGTTTGTGATGTTTATGTGATATTTACTTTAAACTATGATTCTAACTTTTTTTCTATTCCTATACGATGAAAGCTGCAATTTTGGGACAACAATGGAGGCTAGAGCCATTACCTAGTGAGAAAAAATCCATGTGGAGAAGAGAAATCGAAGTTCTTCTTTCTGTTAGTGATCACATTGTTGAATTGGTACCTTCTTTTCAGAATATTCCTAATGGAAGCAAGATTGAGGTGATTGATTCAAGTCTACGCCTTTAGTTAGATTAAGTCATGTAGATTGTGGCTAATTGTCACTCATTGAGTAATTGTGTTCTGTTTTATTGATGATTTGGTGAATTTTAAGGTGATGAATTGCAGACCAAGATCAGATCTCTTTACTTGTCTTCCCGCTCTTCGGAAGCTAGACAATATGCTCATTGTAAGAACATGATCCTTCATTGTTGTTTCTCATGAGGTTTCAAATAGCTAATGTGAGTTCTCTGTTTTCATTTTTATGACTTTTTTTAGGAAATATTAGATAGTTTTGGAGAAACCGAGTTCTGGTACGTTGATCAAGGGATTGTACCTGCGGAATCTGCAAAGTCCAACTCTTTCCGTGAAGACGGAGACAAATGGTGGCTTCCGCTGCCACGAGTGCCATCCGATGGACTTACCGAGCAATCTAGGAAGAAACTGGATCACACTCGCGAATTCACTAACCAAATCTTGAAAGCTTGTATGTCAATTAACAGCATTGCATTAGCTGAAATGGAGGTTCCACAATCATACCTTGAAGCTCTTCCAAAGGTACTTTTAGAAAACTTAAATCTCAGAAACAATTTTCAAGTTGTATGAACACAATTTCTTCTTGCTAAATTGTTTTTATTTGCAGAACGGAAGATCATGCCTTGGTGATTTTCTGTATAGAAACATCACATCGGATAACTTCTCGGCGGATCACTTGCTCGAATCAATAGATCTTTCATCTGAGCATGCGGTTGTAGAAATGGCGAACCGAGTAGAAGCATCAATGTACCTTTGGAGGCGAAGAGCTCACTCGAGGCATCTAATTTCTCTGTATCGATCCACAAGTACAAGACCCTCATGGGGGATGATAGTGAAGGAGATGATGATGCATCAAACCGATGGTGATAAAAGGGAGATTTTTGCGGAAAGAGCGGAAAGCCTGTTGACCCGCCTCAAGCAACGTTTCCCGGGACTTAGACAAACAGCTTTGGACACAAGCAAGATCCAATTCAACAAGGTTTGATTCATTAGCTTTTGACATCACACACTTAGACATAACAAAAACAAATCTAAACCTTCAAAGTATTGAACTTTTTTGCAGGATGTAGGAAAGTCTATACTTGAGAGCTACTCAAGGGTTTTAGAGAGTTTGGCGTATAGCATTGGTGTACGCATAGAGGAAGTGTTGTTCATGGATGATATCAGCAAAGATGATGGTGATGATGATTCTTGTTCAGACAAGTTGAGATTGTTGTCTAAAGAAGCAACAAGTGGGTCAGGTTCTCTAAGAAAGAGGCTTTCTGCGCCATCACTGTTCTCTGTGTCATTCTCAGGCACGTCAACTCCGTACAGAACGCCATCTTTCTCTGCATCGACTCCAAGTTATTCACCAATGCCATTGATAAGCCCCATCAATGGAGGAAGAGGAGAAAGAGCTCCGTTTCTATCTGGGAGGAACATTAGAGAACGTTGTGGGTTTGGTCCAAAGAAAGCATTGGCCAATTATCTCCGCGGTTGAATGTAATGTAAAAGAATTTGGATTTACATTATGTTATTTTAATTCTTTTGTCTGTATCACAACACGTTCTTTATGTTGTTGTCCTGTCAAGGGTTAAGAACCAGCACAATTCGTTTTCAATTGGTTATATATGTATCTGTTGATTGATCGATCTTATGTTATATTAGATCAATCAAGAGTCAAAAGACCATCCTCTTTTAAGTTAAAACGCCAGGAATGAGAAAACGTTTGAGTATCTTCATGATATCGCATATTTCCCTTTGAGTATCTAGTTAGCTTCAGTTTCTCAGTTTTGGGTTTTGTATCATTAATTTATTTAATTATTATCTGCACTTATTATTTATTTATAAAGTCAGAATCACTTATCCTTATGCTTTTACTAGCTAATAGCAAATATTCTTATCCATTATTCATCATTATACATGTAGCATCCATCGTAAAGCATATATAAAGCATCGCATCTAAATTAAGTACATAGACACTATTATACAAACATTTTCTTACAAACACTATTAGACAAACATTAACTAACGAAAAGGAAGCCGAACCTTAATTTCATCAGGAAGAGACTTCTCTTGGTGTTGTTGCATTTGTCGTAAACAAAATGAATCAACATGTGAAGAAGAAGCCCCTCTTTTTTAGACAATATACTAAACTCTTTTAATTTTGTAATTAAGGACCATTATATAGTTTATAGATTTTACTTTCTTTTTATTATAAATATTTTTATCCTCCAAATTTTATATTAAGATAAGACCATGCATGTTGTCTCTTACTTTCCTGCAAAATGGTCACAAAGAATAGAATTTAGGGATTTTTTTCCTTCATGTAAAGAATTTACGAAGAACATTGGACATTACACGCCTAATACAAAAAAATAATTTCAACTAATAGTTATAAGTACCTTAACAGGTGCTCATAAATGAGGATTGCTAGTAATAAAGCGATCCTGCAGTATCAACAGAAATAGTTTATTATAAATAAAAATAATAAATAGTGCAAATTAAGGTTGTAAACCGAATTAAGCGTGTCCACACGTAAAAAAAAAAAAGAAAAAAAAAATGGATAGGAAAATGTTACCTTCCCACCAGTTTCCTCTTGATGCGCTTTTGGAATCTCCTTCCTCTCCATCTTTCTTGTACTGAGACAATGGAAAAAGCAAAATCTTGAAAGTAAAGAATATAAGTTTTGTCACGTAGGTGTTATATATGATAGATGCGACTACGACTTACAGTTTCTTGGGTGGTAGTCGTTGTAGAGGAATATTTTTCTTGGCCACCATAGTAAAGGGATGAGCTCAAGTGGCATGGTGGTTCTGTTTCCTCATTATAGTAACTCTTTTTCTCCTTTTTGTTACTTCTTTCACCTCTCTCATCTACGTATATTAAGCCCACTAACGTATATAAGTTTCAGTATGACAGAAAAGATTAGTTTAAGATGATAGTTCGAATTAGTAAAATTAATATTTAATAAACACACTCTAAAGTACTATGAATCATAGTACTAAAGGTTTTCTTTATTAATAAGAAGATTTCAAACCACAAGGTAGTACAAACTAATTAATCTCTCAAGGCCATTTCCAATGTGTTCCTAATAAAATAGGATTTCTTTTCCATTTATAATTCTAACTTTTACTCTAATAAATAATAGATACAAAAATAGAGTGAAAATAGAGTTACTTCAAATATAGAATAATTCTATCATTTGTAGTACTAAAATATATATATATATATATATATATATATATATGGTTTGAGAAAATCTTACTCTATAATAGAATTTAGAGAGAAATATAGAGTATGGTTGAAGATATCCTAACCATGTGAAAACTAAGTACTATTTTCATTTAAAGCGTCTAAGTACAATAACCAATCATGAGTGATATCGTATCTATAATCTAGATTTTGAAGTTTCTTATGCTAAAAAGAGCATAGCCTAGTTCTACCGTATCTTTAACGGAAAATAACTCAAGAAAGTTTTAATTACTTGGAGATTGATACTTCACATGTCCACCTTGACTTGCAAAGTCCACTTGCCTCCCCAACTGATCCTTTTATAGTTCACAACAAGAGAAAATTAGAAAATAGTTCAGCTTATAATTGTTATATATATAGTTAGAGCCCCTAAACACCATGTATATGTAACATGCATAGTTTACAATGAATCACGTATCCCACAAGTGTAAAAAAGATGACGTACTGCAGAGGGTGGTGGGAAGATGGATTTGAATAATCCAGTGGCCGATGAAGGAGAAGAAGAAGAAGAAGAAGAAGAAGAGACTCTTGGACCAAATATATGATCGAAAGACAAAGAAGATGAGGACGACGATGAAGAGGAAACAAGCTTCTTCTTGTTCTTGTTCTTGTCCATGCCAAAGTTGTGTAGGTGGAAATGTGTTTATAAACTTTTTGTTTTTGGAAGATGACTTAAAGAAAAGGGCTAGGGGTGCCGAAAAGAGAAAGGATTAAATTTGCAGAGAGAGGCGAAGAAAGGAGGGAACATGTGATGAAACAAAAGAGAAGAGTACACGTGAAGATTTGCAGTTTTTTATGGGACTCTTATAAACTGTCATCTCTGCATATTTATAGTTGAAAACTTTGACTAACATGTGATCGGTCTTTTAGATTATTTGTCGCATATATATATATATATATATATATGCATTATAACTGACCTTATTTCTCATAAATTTATTGGTATTATCTATCATATGTGAATGAATATATATGTATTTATAACTTTTTAAGAAAAATATGAAAGAGTTAAGAGACTTTTTGTTTTTTCCCTGAAAAACAGTTAGAGAAGAGTAGTATCTTCGTAAGAACGGTTAATTTCGTTAACCCTAAATTTGTATGGCACTAAAAATTCTTCAACATCTTCGACGATTTCAGCAGAAATCTCCTTGCCCGATCTTAAAAGTCTATTTATGGATAGCTTCTTTAAAAATGTTAGAGCAATAGACAAACGGCTGAGTGGCTGAGCAATCAATGTATCGTTCGATTCCAAATTGGCTCAAATTTCCAACATATTGTTTCACTTATATATTTTCTTTTTCATATTTTTTGTTTCATGGATTTAGTTGTGCATGTTTCATCATTTTATAATGATTGAGTAATTACCCCTTTTTTTTCCCGGATTGAGTAATTACCCTTTTTCTCATAAATTAGAGTTACCATTTCTGGTTGTTGACAAAAAAGAAAAAGAAAAAGAGTTATCCGTTTTGGTTGTTAGTTTTGATATTTTCTAAAATAGGGTCGAATGTATTTTAGACACCATCAACACACACTAAAAAATCTTATAGCAGATAAAAAACACATGAAACAATGAACCACAGATCCACATTTAACATATGCTTTTATCTCTTTCTGATCATCACCAAATTACTAAAACTTGATATCTATATCTAATTTAATATATAGCCTTTTTTCTCAGTCGACAAGGCTCCAAATGTGGCAGCAGCATTATTCAGTTTTGGTTTCAACCAAAGATCAATTTTTAAATTTCAAAATAAGATCAATTCACCAAAAGACTCGCAGAGAGTTTCAGGCTTCAAGCAATTAAGAATATATGGTTCGTGTTCAGTCTTTTGTAAAGCTAAACTAATTTTATATTTTTCCTATATATTATATGAAAAAAGAGAAAACTCTTCGAAATCGTTACGCGGTACGTACGCTACCAAAAGTGGTGATCGTATCAAATGAAGTAGAATCCTCGAAATTAACCATTACCGTGAGTGACCTAATTTCGTGCCCACACTAAAAAGTCAATGAAGATTTATGAGGCAAATAATATGCAAAATGCTTTCCGAAGTATTTGTAAATAACTGTCGTTCTGTAACTGTTGTTATAAGCTTTACTTTTGTTGGGGAATATAAGTATCTGAAGGACCAGAAGATCGATAAGGTCAAGATAGATTCGCTATAGTGATGTAATAATATTCGTCAATAACAAAGGGTTGACTCTATATGTTGTCTTCGCAAGTTGCAAGTTGTGATCCATTTAAAAGAAAAACAAAACAAAAAATATTTGCAAGTTGTGGAATCAACGCGACACAGAAAGAAAAGGATAGATTGTTAATAGTTAATACATAAGGGTAATTCTCAAAAATATCAGATTTTTCTTTTTCAAAAAAAAGAAAAATCTGATTTTTTATCTTATTTTCTCAAATTATCATCAGAATTAAAAATTTCCAAAAACACAACACATTTTAAGATTTAGAAGTTTTTTTTAAAGTTTAAGCTCGACTATATATAGATTAGTTCGATATGCTGAATAGATCTTTCCCCAAAAAGATGTCCACTTGAGATTAAAACTTGAGTAATCTGAATGAATTTACAAATGCAAGAGGAAAAATCTAGAAAAGGAAAAACAAAAAGCAGTTTGATAGTTAGATATATAAAACGGGACATGAAGAATGTCGGAGAGAGAAGCATAGCCACTGTTTGGGTATCTAAGAAATATAGAAGATCTGGCTAAACATATATTCTCCCTGCTCCTGTTGTTTGAAACTTGGACCAAAATATTATTTAGAATCACTTATTGTTGATTGACGTTAGATTTGGGTCTCTTAATATTATTGTAAGATGTAATTTTATTTTATTAATCATTTACTTAACCATCTCTTCACAATGCTCACAAGATGAAAGAGAGATGGAAGTATTTTAATCCTTGCAAAGATTCTGTCTTTCTCTCCTCTTCCCTACTTACTTTTAAGATAAAGTAGTGAACCACGTTATAAGCGAAAAAACCTGAGAGATCATAATCAGATATCTATTCAAAGTGAGCATGCCATAGAACCCATGGCACATGCACAACCATTTATCAGCTGATATATATAGATATTAGTATTGCTATATTGTAATTACCACTTTCCCACCATTACTCTTGGACACGAGAAGAGGGCCAAGAAGTGAGGACACTGCTTATAATTTCTCTACATACTAGAGAAAAAAGTGCTAACTACTGTCTGAATACTAATTAGAAAAACAAGCCTAAACCAAGCTCCTTATATTCTCTCCTTTCCTTTCATGCACGAACCTATCCATCCTCTGTTACCAAACCAACTGTTGTCTTTCTTGCTTTCACGCCTCAAGTCCCTCAACGGTTCCTGCATTTCATGTTGTTCACCAAATCTTTGTAAGAAAATCATGTGTGTTTGGTAACAAGACTCAAAGCATGTGGAATATAAGGCTTTACAGTAAGGAAAATCAACCATTTCTTTTATATGAGAATTTATTTGTATAAGTATCAAAAGGAGCAAAACCGCAGAGGCAAAGTAATTACCATAAGATAGAATCAATTCATGGGGCAAAAGAGGAAAGTGGATAGTGGACAACGAGGAGAAAACAGATATGATAAGCTAAAGTCATATCATATCACTCAGAAACCATGATTAACAATCTGATCAAAATCATCTCAAACAACAATATGAAGTAAAAAGATTCAGAGTTGCAGGCTCTTTACCGGTTCATTTTGAAGTTGGTTGTTCTTTCGTATATCCTCGGTTGGGCTTGGGGAAAGAACCATTGACTGAAATCAAACAAAAACTGGCTAAGAACATTACAAAAACAAAAAAGGTCAGAAACCAACATCAATATACATCAAAACAATAACAATACCACCTCAGGACTAATATTGTTGTTGAGCTCTTCTTGGAGCAAACTGGAAAACAAGAAGAAAGCCAAAAAAAAAACCACTAATCTTAGTCTACATTGTGTATTCACCAAAACAGATCACCAAGCTAATTGATGTAAAGAGCTGCTATTGTATATTACCATCTATTTGCATCATCTGAAAACAACTCTGGATGCAATCTCCTTGTCAAGTTCATGTAAACCTCAGTAAGATGCTACAACCAAGGCAACATACAGGAACATGAAATCTGTTTCTAACCCTAATTGATCGAAGCTGAAACTATTCAGATTGAACCATTAGCATAAATCTAACCGCTATTGGTCCTTGTAGAGTATCAATCTCAGATTTGGTCATCTGAATATCAATCAGAGTAGTGAAATTGAAAAACGAAGAGATTTTGCCCTTGGGAATAGCTTCCTTCCTCTGACGCAATAAGTGTTTGATTGCTTGTAATTGCAGCTCTATGGACTTCAATGTCGCACCGATCGCCAAAAGTCCTGTGATACTGAGTTCTCCATCAACTGCAAAGAACAGCGAGTGGGATGAAATGGAGAGAAACAACAACGCAAATGTTGAATTCGACTTACTTACTCCTCAGAGTCGATGTGAGTTGAGGCAACTCGTTGATCGAATCGTACAGAGAAGACCTCAAAGAGCTTAAGGAAGGTTTAGATCTATTTGCTATCATCATCATCTTCTTCTTTGTCTTCTTCTCCATTTCTCCTCCTTCCCTCTCTTTCTTTGCAGAATGAATGCCTAGGTTTTGATAATTCAATTCACCAAGTGTGTGTTTTCAATTTTCATAAATGAGATGAGAAAATAAGATTAAAAGGCCAAGAAAATATCCAATTTTTAATTTTTCCCTCCTTTTTTTTTTTACTTGTTTTATTTAGATTTTTACCTTCTGTGTGTGTGTGTGTTATGACATTCACATCAATGGAATTCTACTGGGCTTTTGTATCCAATAGGCACAAACGAATATTTGAGTCAAATTGGAAAAAATTGAGACTAGAGTAAATGTTGGGTCTCACAGTGAAGTGAGAACCCTCCAAAAATAGGCGTATGCCACTTAGCGTGGAGAGCACACGGTATTCTTTAGTAAAAGGCGAAAGAATAGTTCGCTTTGTGCTCACCACATGGCTGCGTGATTTTTACTTGTGGAGAGTGAAGTCTATTTATACTGTTACTTTCACTACCACACTCTCTTGGCTCTCCGATGTGGGATACGCGTGAAGTTCCTTGTTATTTTGTTAAAGGCTTTGTGGAATACACTCAAGCCCATTACCATTCTCTTTCATTTCATTTACAGAAAGTTCAAAGTTCACCAACAAAGTCAGGTTTAGTTGATACTTGATACAGTCCATATAAGCTAAATCACTAGATATATTAACCAACAATTTTATATATAATTCTACATTTTTCGTATACATTATCATTCTCCGCTTTATGGTTTACATTTTGTCCTCTCACCAAAAATAGACCTAAAATTCTACAACTTCAAACCGTTATTATAGCTTTGAGGAAAGATCCTTGAAGTAAAGCTTGAGTGTCTCGTAGGTCATGAAGCAAATCCCAACACCAGGTACCACTTTGAGGTACTCTGGAAGAATTCCTCTGTACAAGCCTCTCGCTCCTTCCGTCTGAACAATACGCTTTACTGTCCCTAACAAACCCGTCTTGTACACTACAGCCCGCCCGCCTATACCTTCGAGCTGCTTCCTTCTTCTTACCAGATCCAATGGAAACGTAGCTGCAATTTTGTTTTTGTTACATTAGATATGAAACACATAGCGTTAGATGACATCTGACCAATGCATCAATTCTATAAAGTGGTTCTACTGCCTATGAATGCAGTACGAGACGAGTTTCGTTAGGAATTACACCAAAACCAGCTGTGAACAATAGCCCGACGTGAAACTCATTTTTAAGGCCAAAGAGATACTATTAACAATTGGAATGATTTTGGTAAACATACTTATTGTTTGGTTAAGCAAATGATACACTATATTAGTAAGCACCCTTATAGAAGTAAATTCCTCTCATTAAACTATGCTAAATGCCTGAAGAGAAGATCATGGTAATCATATCAATTTGCTAGAAACAGAAGCATGCATATGACAAGGAGCAACAGATTTTCATTCTGTGGCAATAATGGAAGTTAAAATGCACCATGTCCAGCTATGGTGCATTGATGACAATCATAGCATAGTACAGAGAATTCTGAGTTGAGAATATAGATGTGATGCTTGTCAGGAATATGAAATTGATTGATACTAATGCTAATTCAAGCAGCGTAAGAGAAATTACAATCAAACAGTGAGTCCCATGGCAAACAAGAATGAACAAGGTCAAAGAATAGCAGAGATAACCTATTAGGAGATAACTCACCAGTTGAAGACGCTATGCCTGAAAGACTTCCACAAACTAGACTGACAATGACAGGGGAATCATGGGGCCTAGAGAAAATGAAAACTCAGATAATTTTAGGGTAAAAAAAATGATAGGTCACATAGTTAAACTGTAATTTCGAGATCGACTTATTACCTAGTTGACCTCCAATAAGATCTCAATGATTCATACACAGAAAAGCTAATGGCAATACTAGGCCCAACACCCTGTATCAAAAATAAAACCTTAGTCAGGAAAAAATGAAAGTGGAAGGATACAACACTTCTGATGTATGTATCTTTCTGTGGAAAATACCACAAGCGTTGTTCCGAGTCCCTTGTAGAGGCCCAAGATACCTTCGTCAGTGCTGATAGTGCGGAGAGTATGCCAAATACCCGTGTAGTAGATTACTTTTGTCTGCCATTAATGCAAAGCTAAACTGTCAACAGCCAGCTAATGCAACAATGCTTCAGTCATGAAATATTAACATGTAAAATTTCAACAATGACCATATCAAATACTTATGTTCAAAAACACTAACCTGAGCAGCAAGACGAGTTCTAACAAGATCAAGCGGATAAGTGGCAGAAGCAGCTGTGATTCCAGCCAAACCACCGGCTACAAAATGTACAAAAAGGTTTGAGCTTATACTCGCCTTGTGATTTTCCATCCCAGTAACCATATACATGAACTGAAAATAATAAAGTAAAAAAAAAATTTCAAATCAGAAATAGGCTAAGTGGAGAGTAATGCCACACTATGAATGAAAAAAAAACTGCCAGTTTTAGAATCTCAGACCTTCTTGTAGTGTTCATATGCATAGAAATTGACAGACGAATATGGAAGCCGGTGAGCAATTGTAACTAGATTCCCTTTCCAAAAGGCCTTCAATCCTTCTTCATTCAATATCCGGGAAGCCTCGTGTAATATGCTTGGCTTTCTTAGAGCTTCAGCATTTGTGTGCATCCCTTGCACCTATAAATAACAAGAGATTGTAGAATCAAGAAATTGTCCAAAAAGTTGGCTTTAACACAAAATCTCCCTTATATGCATTTATAGTTGGATAAAAAGTGCAACTAAGAAGATTTGGGATAATCAAACAATACTAGATTCTTTCTATTTACAAAGAGCTCAATTCAGCTTTACATTTCTACAGATCCCCAATTCAGCTTTACATTACACAGTGCAAAATTGGAATTTTGAATTGGTCCTACTTCAATAAATCAACAATTGGGTAAGTAAAAAGCTTGAATTTGTCTTCTTCTCGCTCGATGAAAAAACGAACCTGGAAGAGAATGGTGAGACGAGAGAGAGGGGCAGTACAAGTCTTGCTAAAAGCACCAGCGAGTCCTCCGGCTAAGAGCTGTGAAGCCGATTCAATATGTGATCTCTGATCCTGCGTTAAACGATGAGACGACGACGCTACGCCATGCCCTGAGCTAACACCAACCCTAGCTTCCGTCTGCATAACCATTTTTGCCGCCCAAAATCCAAATCTTTCGATCTCTCCTCAGCTATAAAAATTTCTCAATCTCACCTCAGAGAAGCTTATCCGAACAATACCCAAGCTCGAATATTTCTGAGGAAAAATCGAAACTTTCAAGGATCTTGGTATTGGTATTGGGTTGTGATTGAAATGCTTTGCTTGAAAGTTTTGGTTTTGTATCTCTTTTTGTGTGCCTCTCGTCTTTTTTTTTCCAATTTTTCTTTCTCTGCTTCTTCAAGACTTTGTACGCTTGTTTCCAACGCCACCACACCTACACGGCAACACTAAACGCTCAAAACGACACCGTTTTTGATGCAACTAACGTTTTACCGCCACGTGATTTCACACCTCTTCTTTTATTTTATTTTAATTTCTTTCTTCTTGTTACTTTTTTTTGGTGAGATTCTTTTTCCATTGATACATCCATCCACTCTTTAAAAGCTTTGGTCTTTAATAATTGATAATAATTTGAAACTGCATCGTCGGTGTGGTACACATTTGAAATGCGTTGTACCTTGTAAGATTTTTATTGGTACTCTCTACTCTTCTATTGAGCACGTGTGTTTTGTCTTTTGTTAAATCATGTTGAGACATGATTATTACAGGCAGAGAGACCCAAGAGTACATGGCATGAAACATATGGTCCATAACCAAAAACGAAAAAAAAATCATTTGTAGAAGCATGAATTCCAATATCATGAACCATATTATATAGAGACTGTATCATCTTTGGCAACAAGACAAGCCTCTACTATCCTCAAGACAATAGCATCTTTGACATAATCTTTAGATTTGCAAAACATGTTTATTTTCCGTACCTTTAAAGAAGAATTTTCAACAATAACCAATGCAAGAGGTTTTGAAGTCTCACCATGAGATGTAAGTGGTGGTTTATTGCACAATGTCTCTAGGTAGCTACGATCTTGATAATAGTTAGTGCTCTCATCATCTTCAACTGCTATTTCTTCACGAAGTTCGGATTCAACGTCAACTTCAGTTTTGACTTTAGGCTGTCCCATTTGAGATTTGATCTTAGTCTTATACTTTTCAATATGTACTGGCACACCAATTCTGGTAGCGATGTATCATTGTGTCTCTTCAATTTTAGTTTTGTTGAATTTGTGATTGAAGTATTAATGATAAATACACAAATCAAGTTGTAAAAAAAAAAATGTTTCACATTCATTTCTTGATTAATCTCAAGAGATCACCCACCAAATGTAATGAACCAGTTACCAACACCTAACACCCAAAATAACAAAATCCCAATTAGACCACTTTGTCACCTGAAAAGAAAATTCTGAATAAGTTACCTGAAAATGTAACAACCACCATTTTTACTTACCTGAAAACGAACTTGTTTGCTTTGGCGAGCATTGTCCCGGAGCCAGTCAACGGCCAAAGGAAGTGACGAGAAAACGAAACTTTTCACCTCTTCTTTGCCTTTGGAATCACTTTCTAAATTAGATTTTGCTTCACTTCTTGCCAAACTATCCCAAAGCCTCTGAAGACCGAACTGCCATGTCAGCGAACCGACACTTGGATCAACTTTTGACGAAGATCCCACCTGGTTGTACACTGATACGTTTGGCACAAAAACGGCTCTCTTGAAATCAACTCCTACAACATTTGAAAATATCTTTAATGAGATTTCTTGTAAAATCAACTACTGTAATAAGCTCAGATTAATCTCATACATAAACAATTAAACACACCTTGATCATTGCATCTACTCCTTAATCGCGGAAGAAGCAAACTCGGATCACGAACAGACATACAATTGAACAAGAGTATCTGCATTATTTATATACCACCATTAGATAAACTTTCAGAAGCTTTTCGAGATTTAAGAAAATTTACCTGCTCTGATATTTTCTGGTTTCTTTCTTGGTTTTGTTTGATCTGTTTTGAAAACCAAGTAGCACAAGCTTCCATGCTTTCAGGACTATGAGCTCCATCAAGATAATACACAATCTCCTCAGGGAGTTCTGAATCAGGTACTATCATAGCCCGTCCAATCAAATAGGCATTTGACAATCCAGAGATGAATTTTTCGGGTAAACCGCTCTGTTTTCGAGTTAAAAACACAGTTACTTGTTATCAGAAACTAACAACTCAATAATTTTTTTTGATTCAACTTACTGTTTGATTCAGACCATTCTTGTCCTCAATACCAATCTCTTTTAGAAATGTAGAACACAAAGCAACAGCAAGACCAGCGTTTAGATATTGATGTTCGCCTTGAAGCCCGAGTCTCTGGCTTGAATCCAACGGTTTCACAACCTGAAGATTCACCTGCACAACAAGCACGAATAACAAACCTTATATATCATCACAACATCTATCTAATGATTTGGTTGTTTTGAGTAACCTTACCTCCAATTTTGAAGCTTTCTCATTGAGTACACGCATCGCTTCATCAGGTTGAGGCACTGTAAAAGCCGGAACTCCACTCTGCATCAGAGAGAACAATTAAGAAGGAAACTGAAACTCGAATAACGTAGAAGCTTTTTGTTAGCACCTTGAATATACCGGCTTTCTCTGCAGCGATTTCAGCAAGAGTGTATCCTAGATATATAAAACCAAGTGAGTAAAAACGCATTGGATCCGTTTTTTCCAAGAAATGGTGCAAAAGAGACTAACCAAGAATCTCCATATGATCATACCCAAGAGAAGAAATACCACAGACGACAGGTTTTTGTATCTATATTAGCATATTCTTTGTTAGAGACAAAACCTGGTAGACTAAGTTTCAATCTGATACTCAAATAGTGATTTTTCCTACCACATTAGTCGCATCAAATCTCCCACCTAAGCCAACTTCTAGTATAACAACATCTACCTGCGCGTAGCATCAATAACATTATATGCCTAAGTCACGTGAGTTTAGTTTACTGAGAGGGAAAGATATTTCAAAACCTGTTCTGTTGCGAAAATCTTGAAAGCTAATAATGCAAGGAAGCAGAAGTAAGTAGGCATTGGAATCTCATTGCTAGTTTTCTCCTGCACTTTAATTTGAAAGGATGTAAGTATGTAACTAAATGAGAGAAACAAAAAAACCTTGAAAATTCTCTATATGAATGTTCTGTTCTATAAGCCCCACCTTGAGTTTGTGGAAGCAACACCAAAAGTAGTCCACAAATTTCTCCTGGCTTATCTCAATGCTGAAGCAAGCAACTGTGTTTTTGAACATTTTCTTCGATAAAATCGTTGTGATGTGTATGTTTTCAGAAGCTCACCCATTGAGACGAAATCTCTCTCGAACATCGATTAAGTGAGGAGATGTAAAGAGACCAGTTCGAAGGCCGTAATTACGAAGAATAGCTTCTGCAAATGTGCATGTTGATCCCTTCAAAAAGATACACAAAATTTAAAATCTTCGTTGTACAATCACAATGAACAGTAGACATGATGACTATTAAAAGTTTGTACCTTTCCTTTAGTTCCGGCCACATGAATGATTTTCAAATGTGAGACTGCTTCTTCAAGCTCAAGAACCTTGAGATACTCATGTGTCTATAAGAAGCTCTTAGCTTTTGGTATGACACGCAAAAGGTTGAAGTGATTTGGTACCTTGAGATAATGGAAGAGCAAACGGAATCTCTGAGATTGGTTGCTGTTATTTAAACTGAAGCGTTTTGTGATCAGAGATGACAATGCATCCAAAGTTTTCTGGTAACGAGCTGACAATTCACCTTCGTCGTCTTCATTTTTTCACCAGCAAATAAGATAGAAAACGTAAAAGAAGGAACAGACAAAGTGAGACAAAGGGCACATTCAGATAAACCTAATGAGAAGACAAAATCAGATTATAGAGAAACAGAAACTTTACCAGTTGCCATAGAACAAGAACAAATCCAAAAATTCCCAAGTTTCGATTTTGGGATCTGTTTGTCTAAGTCGTATAAAAATGGGTATAGGGATTGGAAATGAAAGGTTGAAACTTTCGATTTTAATCTTCAAACTATTAAGCGAAAAAGGTGTTAAACTTTATAGAATTGCAGAATTCGGATATGTACCGAACAAAACCGTTATCCATTCACCAATGGTTTCTTCTCCACTAAAACGTGGACCCCAGTTAGAAGATATGTAATTTAGTATTGACGAGAATTTGCTTATCACATTTTAAAGTTATGATTGCAAATTAACCACATTAGAGTGTGGAAGAATTCAAAGGGTTAATCTTCTTGCGCATTAACAGATGCAAAGCCGCCTTTGCTAGTTTTAAGATCATAAGCAAACGAATTGTAAAAGAATGTACAGTCAATATGAAGACAGACAGGAGAAGTCGTTGAAGGGCTAGCTTGGTCAAGTCACGAACCTACGAAAAAATGTATATAAACTCTGTCAATGGCTTTTACAACAAAAAAATCAAAGATTTGAAAAACCTGCAACATATAAGCAGTCTTAAAGTCATATATATCATAATAGAAAAGTTTGATGAAAGAGGGAAACATAAATTTCAGCAAATAAGGAACCAAACACACTCTCAAAGTCATGAAAGAGGGAAACAGAATTTTCAGCAAATAAGGAACCAAATGCAGCTCAAAGTAAGTAAACGCAACGCAAAAAGAAATATTATGAAGCAAATAAGGAATCAAACACACCTGAGAGTAATTTGTATGGTTAAATGCTGAGAATCGGTCAAGAACCTTTGTTCCTCCATTTACTAACATGACAGTTAAATAACACGGGGTTAGTTGACTGTGCAATAGCACAGTAAGTCGCACCACCTACTTAGCTAAGTTGCAGAACGGGTAAGCATTATACACGAGTGGAGTTAAATAAACCCAACGCCTCATAACAAAGTAAATTTTTTTTATTTATGTGTAGCTATTGAAGCAGAAACCTAAATGAAACAGCTTAGTTATCCATAGTATCCTCAATGACCAATACAGAAACAATTTCTAGCCAATTCGCATAAAATATGTGCTACTCAATTGGAATTTACATAGAAGAATTGTTTTCAACTCACCATGCCAACAGATATGACGACATAAATACAGAAGAGTTGGAAACTAGCAAAAACCAAAACGAATATTATGAACCTTGAGAATAGAAGTAAACCATAACCGATCAAATTATAGAGAGAGAGACATCAACAGATTACTTCTAAACTGTTAAAACCACACAAAATATAAGAAAACAGCTAATTCTTGCAACAGTAGAGTATGAAAATCTCTGACATTGACACATTGGGGACTTTGTTGTTGTGTGTGTCATCCAAACAAGCAAAATTTAAACATAGGTATCGATCAACGACTTCCTCATCTCATCGACAATAGAGCTGGGTTGGGCTTCCCTTAGCTTGAAGATGCTGTCTATAACAGAGAGCTCGGTTGCGGTTGTGTCTGAACCGCAGAAAGAAGTCCAATCATTAACAGTCATGCCAGCAGCTATAACTTCACTACCACGGTTCACGGTTCCTGCAACGAGAGGGACTTGTAGAAGTGTTGAGAGTTCGTCTAAGTCTTCCACTGAGGTGTGAGGATGAACCTATTTGACAAGATATTCAAATTTTGATGTGACAAAGCCATTTTCAGATTTTTTCAAAGGGATGTTATGATTTTTATTCTCTTACCATTCCACCTCTGTTGGATAAGGCACAGTAACTGCCAACAAGAATATTGCCTGCAATTGTCTGACGGAAAACTTCAACACCAAGAACATCCGCAATTATTTCCTCGGTTTCCTGTAAATGCCAAAAACCGACACAATGACCAGACATCAAACCAATCGGCATATGTACAACTCCGTTAACATGACAAGGAATACAATCAAAAATACAAGCATCCATAAGACAATACAATAGAAGACTAGAAGAAAGGAAGATAATGTTAAACAATACTCCGTTGACAAAAGATTCATGGTGATTACAAAGGGCTTAATTACTTATCCCTGCAAACTTTTGTATAAATGCACACATATCCTTTCAACATTTCTTGCCAGTAATGAAGAAAAAATATATATTTGAAAAGGTTTCATTAGAAAAATTCAGCAGGACATCAATCTTTACCTTGTCAAGATCGGTGTGGGCAAGAGCAACATGGTCATTGCAGGCAATGCAATTTCCAAGGGCAGACAAACGTTCATCGATCCGCTGGACCACAACTTGATCAGGTAGACTGTTCCTCAAGTGTTGAAGCTCTGTCAGAGTAAAAACCATAAGCATAACTCAGGAGATGCAACCAACTACAGACTACAAAACTCGAACTATAAACATTCGATATCAAAAGGGCAAAACACTCATATTTAATATATCATTAGAGATTCACCAACAATGAAAGAGAAATCTTCACCAGAAGCATATTCAGTTATAAAAAGTCCACTCATAAACTGAAATGAAACAGAGATGGGGAGTGCAGATGCTTCAGACAAGTTGCATCAAAGATATTCATCAAAAAATCTACTATCTCTATCTACGTCAACTGGGTCATGTTACTCTTGGAGACATGCTTAATGGCAGTGAGAAACGAGCAGGAGAAAGAACTGTAAGATTACCTTGGTCAGTAGTTGTATGAGGTACAAGAAGCCCATTCTTGTTTCCTATAAACACACAAAACCACCACATTCATTACGCTAAAGTGAAAAATAATCAAAAAGATTTGAAGCAAGAAGTTAGTAAAAGGTGTTGAGAAAGCGAACCAGCACAAAGACGCCCAATAATTCGTGTTCCTCCAATAGAGGTCTTAACAATAGGGATCACATCTGCTAACTCCGACTCAAAAGCACTACACAAATCATCAAACAAAAACATCAAAAAGTGATATAGAAGCAGCAAAAACAAAACTGAAATTTTACAGAGTTTCCAAGAAAAACAAAAAGATACCTGTAGAAGTTCTCAGAGCCTCCTATAGCGACTAAGCAATAGGCATTAGTAAGTTTGGAAAAGACACCAACTTCACAGTTGTTCTCAAACTGAAGACCTGCGTATATTATCCCCAAAGCCATTAAAGCCAAATCCCCAGAAGAATAAACACAATGATATTATAAAAAAGCTCTGCAGAAAACTTACGAGTCGCCATTAGAGGGAGGAGGCTAGCGTACACCTGCGTAAATAAAGACACATGAAAACGAAATTAGGGTTTAAGTTGCTATCGTTCTCCGAAATTTCTTTTTTTTTTTTCGTTCTCTGAATAATGATGATCGAAAAACAATGAATTAAATCAAACATCTTCTTCCTCTTTTCTTTTTCTTCAAAGCAACTGTTTACAAAATGTTAAATCATCGGTCTCTAAACCAGAAAGTTTCGATTTTTCAATTGCAATCGAGTATCTTACAACACGGAACGGGAACAATTAGGTTAACAGATTATTTGACTCGAAGATGATGTTAGTTTGGTCTAAGGATGATAAATAATCAAGGAAGCTTACTTGAATCCGAGAGAGAGAGAAGTAGCGGCTAAGAGCGAGGAAGAAGAGGAAGATGAAACAAATGGAGTAGAAAGGTTTTTATGAATAAGGGTTGCGCCGGCCCTGGACGATCCGAAAAAGCCACCGTTTGGGCCCTAAATTTAAAGGAGGCTTCCACTTGATTACAAGAAATTAAAAGAAAGAAAAAAAAAGAACAATTATTTGAAGCCTTGGAGGAAACGTAAGTTGAAAAGTCAGACCAGTTTGGAACAAATCATTTTTTATTATAAGGAAAAAGAAAAAGAAAATATGTTGGCATTTTAGGGTGAAAATGTGATTTGGAAAATATACAACTCATGAGGATTTGGAGCATGTAAATAAGTTTTACTTAAAAGAGTTTTAAAGATGTTTTAAGTGACAATCAAAAGCGATCAAAGTTGGGTTTGAGATTATGGCATCGGTATATTGTGGATTCTATCCAAATTTGGTTTAGGCTAGTAAATTTTAATTTGTATACTTGTATACTATTATTTATCTTTAATACGTACCCAAAAAAACAAAGAGGATGCCAAGAAAATCACTGTACCCCAAAAACATGTATGAAGGGCAGAATTTTCTCAACCATGAAATATTAAAATACTTAGAAATAAAAAATTCAAAGATTGTAATTTGTATAGTTAACAACACAAAGTAAGAATCACTTACTTCAAAATGTGATTCTCCAGTTCCAGCGCATATGCTTCTTTCCCACTTGATGCAGCATCAATATTCTCTCGTCACCTTCATTGTGACCTCTGTTGTCAAAATGTTCATATCTTCCTGCAGCTTTTTGAGTCTCATCATCATCTTCATGACTTTTCTTACTTGCTCTCTCCTTCACTCTTGACTTTTCCTTGTCTTTTTCTTTCTCCTTTTCATTATCCCTCCCATTTTCTCTATTTTTATGTGTATCTCTTTCTTTTTTTCTTCTCCTTTTCATTTACCCGATCTCTGCTCTTTTCTTTCCCTCTCGTTATCTCTACCTCTAGAGGTCTCCTTCTCAGTGTCTCCTTCTTTATCTCTTTTTCCGGTCTCTTTCTTTCTCCTTATCCCTACGGTGGCCCTTTCCCCTTTCACGCTCCTTATCCCTGTTTTTTTTTCTCGGTCATAGTCTCTTTCCTTATCCTTGCTCCTATGATCCTTCTCTTTTCTCCTTCCATCTCTATGTTCTCTAACAGGGGAACCCTCGTGGCAACCCTCTCTTCCCTGCTTTCATGCCTTGAGTTTGACTTCTCCACTTCCATTTCAAACTCCTATATAAATACCAAGAACTTAGATCAAGACCTAATCACCAATGGAACAACTCAGAGACAACAAATACTTTCAGTGGTTGCAGACTTGAACAATTAAGATGAGTAACAAAACTATTATACTGGCATATATATAAACACATACAATCAGCTACATATGAATTACTACGACAAAGTACTTGCACACTTATTGCCAAAATTCGGTTTCCATAACATCCAAATAAGATGGTTAAATTGGAAATTTATATTAGTAATAGTTGTTACCATAACGTTTTTACCACTCCTAGCATTCTTACCAACAATGGCTCTTCTTATTCAACTCTTCGCACCTATCCCTACAACTACTGTGTGTATGATTCGGACAGAGCCACAGGGTATGGAGTCAGCTGGTAATATATATACTCCTTTGTTATTTTAAGTCAATTTAGTCATCACATATATATTCCCTAGCTTAGATATAACTTGTTCAGAGCAGAATGGTTTTATTGAAATAGAAGTTGAAGACTAAAAATTGACTTACCAACTCCGCTACCTGTTTGGATGCACCAAAATCAGCAAGTTTGATGCATCCTTGATTATCCACAAGGATATTAGCACCCTGAGAATAAAAGAACCTAAACTGAGAAGGGCAAGGATATGTGATATCTTAAAACACTTTCATAGTAAATGCAAAAAATAGATACCTTAATGTCACGGTGCATAATCGCATGATTGTGAAGGTACTCTAAGCCCAAAAGCAGTTGATTCGTGTATGTCCGAACAACCTTATTCAATCAGTTTAAAGACGTTAGCTACCATAAACATTTCAGGAAACCCACTAAGTTATTCAATAATAAAGACTTACAGATTCAGGAAAGGGTCCAAATTTCTCCAATAGAGAAGATATAGATCCACCAGGAACAAATTCAAGCAAGATGTTCAAAGTTTCATCTTCTCTCACCGTACCCAAATATCTCTAAGGCCAAAAAAGATTGCCAAAGTTAGAAAAACAAACCTACTGGATTCATCAGCATTATTGCAAGAAGCTAATAACGTTATTGCTTACAACTATATTAGGATGGGAGAGATTCTTGAGAAGCTTCACTTCCTCTTCAAGCTCCTGAATATGAGCCTTTTCTTGCACCAAATCCATTTTTGAGAATCAAACAACTAAGATCTTGTAATGTAGAAACAAAATGTAGCACAATATTAACACGAAACAGGTCGGCTTGTTTCCAAACCTGAGTTTTTTCCTTGGATGCACAATTGGATCCAATCAAAACCTGAGAAAGAAATAACTAAAAAATCAGCTCATGATCAAGTCAAATCACACAACAATACAAAGCCACAAAAAGATTCAAAACAAGTCTAAGACTAAGTCAGACTCAGCAATACGAAATAAACAAAGTATCAATCACACATCCAGAAGCTTAAAACCCTAAACTCAACATAATCAATCTTAATCTATGATTAAGCTTGCAGATTCCATTAATTACCAAATAAGAACCACTAAAGTGACACTAATTTCAAACTCCACAAAAATCAGAAACGATAAAGCTAAATTTCAGATTTCAGATTCAGATTCAAACTAACCTGTTTAACGGCGAGAAGCTCACCGGAATCAAGATTCATCCCCATATATAGAGTACCAAAGGCACCACGGCCAATTAACTGACCTTTCCGCCATCGAATGGGAGGTTTTACGGTGGAGTTAGGCGGAGGTGAGTGAGGTTTGGCGAAAACCATTGATTTACGGATTCAAGAAGTGATTTTATCGGCGAGAAGAGATGGAAATGGAGGATGATTCTCATCGTCGGTGGTTGTACGGAAGATTAGTGACCGACGATGTCCCTGAAACATGAAAGGAAAATTTAAATAAATCAGTTGTCCACCTAAGCCAAAAAAAGCTGAGCCCATTATTGCACAAGAAATCGGCAAGCTAAGCCCATTATTGCACAAGAAATTGGGAAGCTAAGCCCATTATTGGTATTGCACAATTTAGAGATAGCCGATTGGAGTATACCCGCAAGCTTACATATTCCATTTTTTTTTTTATCAACATCTATTTTATTTTTTTAGAACATGGCAAAACTTCTCGTGAATATGCGCATATCAAATGTATGATCCGCCATTCAATTATTGTCGAATACTTTTACTGATGTAGCACGTGTGGTAAGTCGATTTTAATTATTTCTTTCTTCTATATATAGTACCTTTTTTTTTGGACAAATATTTAAGGTACATATAGTAGTTTATTTGTCTTAAGGCTAAATCTCGTTTTGTTTTCTTTCTTCTATAGTAGTTTATTTTTCTTGTCGGTCAAATAGCTCAATATGTCTATATTAACCTTTTTTCTAGTCGACATGCCTCTATTAACTTTTAAAGGGTTGATTTATTTTAGTAGCTCACAGTGATAATGATTCTTTTGGATTTTCTTCTTCTATGCGTCTTGTCGCCACGTATATTTTAAAAATATAAAAAAAAGTGTTAACATTACACATATAGTTGAATCACGAGTTGAGTGAAGAGTTTGTTATAATTTCAACGAACATGTTAGGACGATCAAACGTTTTTCTTATAGATTTGTTTCAGCCTGTTGTATCTATTAACAAATAATATCATAAGAATATTAATTGGTGCATATATAGGAAGCAGTTATAGTTTTTCTTCATCTATCCAGTGAGACACCAATGGTTTAAATAGTGAGATGCGAAGAAAATATTCAGTAGGTTACACTTCAAAATGAATGATTTACACATCAGAACACTGTTAAGACTTGAGAGGTAAATGGTAGTTTTTTTACCGTTTGTTTTTTTTGTTAAAATAGCTTTTTTTTTTACCGTTATTGTCAAGTTTTCCAAAAGTCTCGTAAAAATTAAAGAAGATATATGTATGAAAATATCTAATTACGGCTACGAGGTTTCCAGTTCGTGAAGATAACTTCTTGTTTGCTTAGTCTCTGAACGTGACGGCACTCAACTTTTCCATTTTTGGACAATGGTCGTGTGCCGTACGCGGTGACCTCTTTTTTTTCATTTTAATTAAGCTGCACCAATCAAAATTTGTCTTTAGTGTTTTTTAAACAAAAAAAATTGGAGGGTATATATCGAGTCAGAAACGCTTCTTATTTAAATTCCATTAATTATACGGAAGTTCGAAGCTGAGTTGAAACTATCTTACGAAATGATTTATCAAAAAGAAAAAGAAAAAAAAACTATATAAGCTGAGTTGAAACCTGGAAACTATCTTACCAAATGGTTTATCAAAAAAAAAAAAAAAAAAAAAACATCTCACCAAATGGCTCGTGTTGTACTGGAAGTGTTCATAGTTCATAGTCCACATTCTTTACACAGGCTCTGCCAAAAATCAACCCACACAAAATATCTTCTTCTTGAAAAATGAGATATTTCATTATTTTGTGTGCATGGGTTCACATAATATCTTATCTTGCGTTGAAATTAAAAGCTTCCTTATGTTATATAAATGTGCGGCATATATTGATCAAAGATCCAAAAAGTAATTTAGATCCATTGATTTCATTTAACTATTGGAATATGCATGTGGATCTATACTAGATTCGTAAAATAAAATAAGAACCATAACAAACACATGCATATGTAAAATATAACTACATTATTGGGGTGAGGTCTAGGACCATTAAAATTATAGAATTTTTAAAATTATATTTTATAAGTAATTATCATAATATATCGTATATAAGATCCAGATCTAAATCCGGTATTTACAGATTCAGGTTATCACCACATGACATACTATTTGGAATGCGTCAGGTGAGTTGATTTTCTACCTGCCTGACAAACAAAACTTTGTCAACTGTAAGAGATTCTTCACCAAGCCATTTTCATTACAGAAACTGTTTTTTTTTTGTTAGGTCCAATAGCTAAGGATTTATCAGGAAGTTAAATAAGCATGTGTTTATACGAATTGTATGCAATTCTGCCAAGTGTTTCAATAAATAACTAATCACGATCGGAACACAATGAAATAATTTTTACTTGAACCCTAATTAACTTAATTTCACATAGCGAATATTCATATTCTACATTACCATAAATTGTTTTTTTTGTTTTATTATTATTATTATAGTCAATTTGTCATGTATCAAAATTTTGAAGCGTACACCCTTAATTAGAAGATGTCGAACAACAATACGATGATGTCGGCCATGCGATTGAACATATATCACATTAATTGAACTGTGGCATTGAAATTCTTGGAGGTGACATTGACCAGACCAACGAATGAATATCTGCAATAATAGAGTAAATACATGTCCGTTTGCTATTTTTTCTCTTTTTGCGCGTCGGCCAGATTGCTTTGCATAATCCAAAGAAAAACTATGGGCCAGATTACGACACTACGTTCTTCGAATCCTCTTTGTGGTTAAGGAATGTGATCAAATACTCAACATAGATACCAACACTCCAACAGGAAAAAAGGCTTGTGAGTTTTTTTTATCTATTCAACATATATACTCAACATATTTTGTGACTTTCATAACTAGAACACAAAAATACAGTTTGAGTGTTTTACTATCTAAATTGTGAAAACAACATGCATAGAGTCGTCAAAAAACTGTTTATTCATTTTTTCACAGATTTTTAATTTAGTCGCATATTTTTGCCATCATTTTGGTTGTTGGCAAAAAATATTGTATCATAAAAGACTAGAGCAGAAGATTACCGATTATAATCATTTACTGCCGTGTGAAACTGTTTATCGAAGCGTTACGTAATCTAAACGGATGTTGAAGAAGTGATAGAGATTGGACAGACGTTGGAGCTTGAAAGACGTACGTATTGATAAATTGACAAGAGTTTGGTTATATAAACTATACTGTTTGGCCCAGCTTTACAGGCGAAAACTATACATGGCTATAATTATAGAGGAAAACGCGTGTCGCATAACTTTTCATGTGTTTTTGATATTTCTCTTTCAAAATGAAAATTATAAAATAAAAAACATTCTAGAGATATATTGTGTAATATATATATATATATATATATATATATTATAACTGTCAACCACAACGTGTTAGTTATAAAAACAGAAGAAAAAAAAAGTGAAGTAAAACACACATGTCTAATATAGTTATATAGATTTACATGTGCGTTATATACTGCAAGTAAACTCAATATTAGCTAAGTAACAAATGTATTAGTCCGTCAAATCGCGTGAAAGTTACTACGACATATTACTTGATTAAGCAAAAATAGAGTATAATATGATACAAGATTTTACTATATATGTGTGTGGTGGTGCCACAATACTATTGGATTTAAGACTGGTGTTTTTTTTTTTTTTTTGGAACAGGTTTTTCAATTTAAGACTAGTTGGCGTAAAGTCGATATAGTTTTGCGTCTGATTCCATTGTGTATATATTATTATCTCATATGTTTCTAATCTTTGAAATTAATCAGATATTTCAAATAAACTCGGATATCTGGTGATAAAATCTTAGAAACATATATATAAGATAGAAGATTATAGATTTTATACGAATTCTATAAATAAGACTTAATTAACTTGTGTGAAAGAATTATTAGACTCGACATCGAGGCATGTAGGTGGACCTTAGGAAACTATTAAGGATTTTATAAATAAAACTTTCGGAGGCTGACCTTTAGTCATTACCGTGGGCTATCAATGACTATAGAAAATAAAAATTTTATTTGCTTTACCAATTATTTTCAAAGAAAAATATATACAACTAAATTTCTCTTGTAAAGTACGTAATAAACATAAAAAAAGTGTCCCATATTGTGTCAAACTCATTTGAATTTTGGACTTAACGATAACAAATTAAAAAAGGAGATGATGATGATAAAGAAATATTGTGGCCAGGCGCCGCGTATGAATTATGAATTTTAAAGTATCATGAGATATTGCCAAGTAAACTTGCTTTGTTGTCCTCCCTTTGTGTTCTTCACGTTCATGAAGCTCTCTCAGCCGCCAATTTTTAAATTACCCAAAATACCCCCGCCATTTTTAGAGCTAATCATCTGCGCTTCACCCTAACTCTTTTAACCTGCACCACCACAACACACTTCATTCCGAATGTGCCCTCATATCACGTGGCGCCATGTGGTTGGAAATTTAGTTTAAAAACATGAATAATGCAAAAAAATCTAAAGTTTTTTTAGTATAAAAGATTCTAGAACCCTTCATTTCCGTTAAAAATACAAAAATGAATCTTAAATTACAATAATTTTACAATATGGCCATAGAATTGGTAACAACTTTTAGTCGCAGCAAAATTTACCAAATAAACTGCGACGTACTATTTTACAAGGAATTTTAAAACAAAGTCGTAAAAATTCGTGCTTTTGAGACATGTTTGCGATGAGTTTGCTGATGAGTTTTACAACTAACTTTAACTATAAATAAGGTATAAAACTAACACAATTTACGACAACAACTTCTCAAATAAATAATCACAGCAAATTTGTGATACGTTCTACATAGGCACGTAGCAATACTAACAAAATTATAATATTTGTTCTTTATTATTACTACTGATAGAAAAAATGATTGCATGGTGGTGGTTAGCGATCATTTGCTATGGTTATGGACAACCGACGACAAACCAATCACATAAGACCAAATGCATACAATTTTCAAATCCCTAATAAAATTAACAAAAGTCATAGACGTCAAAAAAAGATAGTTATATATTGATAAGCGATCATTTTCGACACTATAATTGTATAATTATTATAGTATAGGGTTGAATTCTTAGAAATAGAGGGTTCTAAAACCTATCATTTAAAAGTTGGGTATTATTGATTGTTTTTGAAAAAGCTTAAGGGTTTATTTGACTATTTTCATAACTTTGTGTAGGCTCATAAAAACCCAATTCGCTTCGTCTCAGTTGAATCTCCTCACCGGATTATCCAATTCCATATTCTCACGTCCTCTTCTTCTTCCTTCAACTGAGCCCCACTAAGTTGACTCGTTCTCTCCGGTTTTGATAGACAGAAATGGCGGAGATCGATCCTTCACGCGCGTTCGCCAAGGACGTTAAGCGTATCGTTGTCAAGGTTTCTCAATTCTCTCTGATTCTTTTTTGGTTGATCGATTGTCTTCCAATACATTTCTGGGTTTGACTTTTTATCTGCGTTGAGTCCAATAATTTTGAAGTCTGTGTTGTTGTATTGATGTCAATACTGTGTTAATCCGTATTTTTTCAATGATTGCTTTCTTTAGTTTTAGTTTTTTTTTTTTGGCGGCGGAGAAATCTGGAGAAAATGTTAAAAGCCAATAACTTTGTTTCATTCAATTCTAAATCTTCGATTTTGATCGATTATTTTGTTAATTAATACTATGAATTCGATTCTTTATAGGTTGGGACTGCGGTTGTTACTGGGAAAGGTGGAAGATTAGCTCTTGGGCGTTTAGGAGCAATCTGCGAGCAGGTATTTTGATGTTAATGAACATTCAATTTACGTTCTTGATTAAGCTCTGTTTTAAAACAGAATCGGTAAAAACAAAGGTTTTTGAAGAACTCTGTGTATATAATGTCAGCTTGCGGAATTAAACTCGGATGGATTTGAGGTCATTTTGGTGTCATCTGGTGCGGTTGGTCTTGGTCGACAAAGACTTCGATATAGACAATTAGTCAACAGCAGGTTATGTGATGGAAACACGTCTTTAAGTTTTTTTGTTTTTAGTGTTCTTTCCTCCCAAAGGCTTGAATTGTGTGTCTTAAGGGGAGGAATGGGAATAACTGTTATATATGTTTTTTTGTTCTGTGCTGATTCTTCTTCTCTACGGATTTCAGTTTTGCAGACCTCCAGAAGCCACAAATGGAACTTGATGGGAAGGCTTGTGCTGGTGTCGGACAGAGCAGCCTCATGGCTTACTATGAGACTATGTTTGACCAGGTGATGCTCCTTTTTTTTCTTTTGGCTGTTTCTTGATTATTGGCAAGCATTTTCAAATATTGATGTGTTGCTTTCTTTGTCCTTTTTTGTTGGGTAGTTGGATGTGACGGTGGCTCAAATGCTTGTGACTGATAGCAGTTTTAGAGATAAGGATTTCAGGAAGCAACTCAGTGAAACAGTCAAAGCGATGCTGAGAATGAGGGTTATTCCTGTTTTCAATGAGAATGATGCTATAAGCACTCGTAGAGCACCCTACAAGGTTTGTTGATTGCATTTCGTTTGCTCTTTGACAGTTCTACTACCTTTGGAGATGTCAGATATATTAAAGCGTTACTTATTGACTGTACATGATGAAACTTGACTCGAGTGATTTCCTGGTTCCTCTGAATCTTTTAGTCTAACCTACAGCTTCATCGTACTTAAACCTATACAGGATTCTACTGGTATATTTTGGGATAATGACAGCTTAGCTGCTCTTCTGTCGCTAGAGCTAAAAGCTGATCTTCTGATCCTTCTAAGTGATGTTGAGGGTCTTTACACTGGCCCCCCAAGTGATCCTAACTCAAAGTTAATACACACATTTATTAAAGAAAAACACCAGGACGAGATTACTTTCGGCGAAAAGTCCAAATTAGGACGAGGGGGTATGACTGCAAAAGTTAAAGCTGCTGTTAATGCAGCTTATGGTGGCATTCCTGTTATCATAACCAGGTAAAAGTCACTTCCTTACTCATAATCTGTAATTATACTTCATGGCTCTATGCTTGTAAGGTTTGTAAGTCTTTCCCTTTGAAACCGAGAAAAAAAACTTCATCTGCTACCACACCTTTTTTCTCTTTACCGCATCGAAAAAATTAAAAATTAGAGATATTGTAAGTCCAAGATTGCAGTACTGTTGAAGTTTTATCCTTTACCACCTTTTTTCTCTTCACCGCATCTTTTTTCTCTCCACGTAGCTTCTCCCCTGAATATTAGTATTTTGTATTCCCTTGTCAGAATATAGAAGGTACTGATCAATAAGCTAACAACATATAATGTTGGATGGAAAGTGATATTTTTCTTGCTATTTTTATGAAGCGGGTATGCAGCTGAGAATATAGGTAAAGTCCTTAGAGGACTGCGTGTTGGTACCCTGTTCCATCAAGATGCTCATTTGTGGGCTCCGGTCGTAGATACTACTTCTCGTGACATGGCAGTTGCTGCAAGGGAAAGCTCAAGAAAGCTTCAGGTAATGTTAGGGCTTCGATGCAAGTGTACTAAAATTATTTCTTGTTTTAAAAGTGTACTCAACTTATTTACAATTTGTGCACAGGCCTTGTCTTCAGAAGATAGGAAGAAAATTCTACTCGATATTGCCAACGCCCTTGAAGCAAATGAGAAAACAATTAAAGCTGAGAACGATTTAGATGTTGCTGCAGCACAAGAAGCTGGATATGAAGAGTCTCTGGTAGCTCGCTTAGTTATGAAGCCTGGGAAGGTAAGACAGTGTTCACTGTGTGATTAAATCCATTGCACCAATTTTTCTGTCTTCGTATGGCCTCTAAATATTTCTACTTTTACATTTTTTTGTGCTTGATAGATCTCAAGCCTTGCAGCTTCCGTTCGCCAGCTAGCTGAAATGGAAGATCCAATCGGCCGTGTATTAAAGAAAACTCAGGTAATCTGACAACAATACTTGTCATGTACCATCAATTTTCAAACTGGGATTCAATACAGGGAAGGAATATCCTCATATGATGTAAAACTTCCTCCTATTAACATGCAGAATTTGTCCAATTTCATATTTATTCTTGACAATTTCTGTTGTAACAGGTTGCAGATGGTCTTATTTTAGAGAAGACCTCATCACCAATAGGTGTTCTTCTGATTGTATTTGAATCTCGACCTGATGCACTTGTTCAGGTATGTCATGAGTCATTGTCCTTTATGCTCTTATATGTAAATTTTGATCGCTGAACACCATGCTTTATAAATGGATTAAACAGATAGCTTCGCTTGCAATCCGAAGTGGAAATGGTCTTCTGCTGAAGGGTGGAAAGGAGGCTCGTCGATCAAATGCTATATTACACAAGGTACATTGACCTCATATTTCATAGATTGGAGTAAACTCCATTTTAGTCATTACATTGCTTCCCAAAGTATATCTGGCTAATTTGTGAAATCCACGGAAAAAATTTTAGGTGATCACTGATGCAATTCCAAAGACTGTTGGAGGTAAACTCATAGGACTTGTGACTTCGAGAGAGGAGATTCCTGATTTGCTCAAGGTAGGTAGACATATGAATGGCAAGTCACCAGAAGTGATTAGCTCTATTTTACTTAAACGGGAACCCACCATTTGCATTTTTTCTACAGCTTGATGATGTTATTGATCTTGTGATCCCAAGAGGCAGCAACAAGCTTGTTTCTCAGATAAAAAACTCGACGAAAATCCCAGTGCTAGGCCATGCTGGTATGTTTATAAGTTTAGTTCCATTGTGTTCTTAAATTGGATTGGCCTAGAGAGAACATGGCTTACTTTTTGGGTTTATACAGATGGAATCTGTCATGTATATGTTGATAAGTCTTGTAAACTGGACATGGCAAAGCGCATCGTTTCCGATGCAAAGTTGGACTATCCAGCAGCCTGTAATGCGATGGTTAGAGATTCTTACCTCTTTCAATACTGTTTCACTTTTGCAAAGTGATTTCGTTTTTGGTTTACTTATTACTTCTTGTCTCACTTCATTATCTCTTTGTATTTGTCCTAACAGGAAACCCTTCTTGTACATAAGGATTTGGAGCAGAATGGTTTTCTCACTGATCTTATTTTTGTTCTGCAAACCAAAGGTGAGAATAGTAGTTTGGGAAAATGAATCTGTTTTATTGGACCTATCTTTCAATCTGGATTTTTATCCTTTTAACTGTTGTTTCAGTCCATAAACTTTGAAACTAAGATAGACTTTGTGTACGCGTCAAACTGCAGGTGTCACTTTGTATGGTGGACCAAGAGCAAGTGCTAAACTGAATATTCCGGAAACAAAATCATTTCATCACGAGTACAGTTCCAAGGCCTGCACCGTTGAAATTGTAGAAGACGTACATGGTGCTATAGATCATATTCACCAACATGGAAGGTAAAAATTATTGCTGATTTCAACTAATAATAACATCACAAAGTTTTCAAAGGGCCTACCGGTCTGTATTCTTTGCGTGTGCTGGAAAATAAGTGTGGCCTATGTTTTGTCTTATCTTATGAGAGCAGTGCACACACTGATTGCATAGTGACAGAAGATAGTGAAGTCGCAGAGTTATTCCTTCGCCAAGTGGATAGGTAATAAGTCATGTACTAAAGTATGTGTTATGCTTTTGATTTTCCAGTCTATAGAATTTTTGAGGTTGAATATATTGGAAAACTAACTCTTTAACATATTTGTGGTCTCGACAGTGCTGCTGTTTTTCACAATGCAAGCACGAGATTCTCTGATGGTTTTCGATTTGGACTTGGTGCTGAGGTAGGGAAGAGAGACATATAATAACACATATAAACCAAATAAATAGACAAGTGTCAATGAATGAATGGCCAATGTGGTTCTTATGTATAGGTGGGGATAAGCACAAGCAGGATCCATGCCCGTGGTCCAGTTGGAGTCGAAGGATTATTGACAACGAGATGGTACAATCTAGTTTTTTTACTTCTCTTTCCATAGTTCATTGATTTGTCAAAAGCTGTGAAGTTTAAATGGTTGTGGTGATGAATGACAGGATAATGAGAGGAAAAGGACAAATTGTTGATGGAGACAATGGAATCGTTTACACCCATAAGGACCTTCCTGTCTTAAAAAGGACAGATGCAGTGGAGAATGGAATTGTGGAAAATGGGATTGTGGAGAATGGGATTTAGTTATCTCTATCTCTGCTAATGTCATATTATGTTTACTATTATGATTGAATTTTTTTTCCTTTTTACATAGGATTTAGTGTTCCTTGAGGTTTGTACCATCATAAGAAGATCCCTTTACTTAAGTGGTCTTTGATAATAGTGAAATGTTCAGCAGCTTCTCTTCATGTCAAAAACTCCTATAAGTCACAACCTTTGATGTACCACTTTCTATTTGTATCATTTCTCCATGCAGAATAAGTTATATTTCATCTAATCTATGGCTGTTAACAAAGATTCAAATTCGAATTTCACAGTCAAAACCCCATGTAAACTCGGAAGTCATTACAATAAAACCCGCAACCGAACAAACCATCATGCTCTTACTCATCTTAGTGTGTTCTCATTCTTGGACAAAGTTTTTGAGCTTCTTCAACCATAGTAAGTACTCTCTGCTATCTTTCTTCATCATGTACTCATACAAGAAATCCGTTGCGCTTGCTTTGATTCCTCTGGTCTCTAGAAACTTGTGGAAGGACTTGCGCATATTCTCATCCAATTCTCTGCAGAAGAAGAATATACACTTGAGTTTATTGGTAATTATCATAGTAGAAGCAATTGGGTTAAATGTTACTTACTGAAATTCTGGCCCATCGTATGCCAATGGTTCTTCGGAAGAATTCTCTGGACGGTTAACAGACAAACCATCTATGACAACCTCATCAGGGAAAGCAGTGCAGCTAAACTCTAGGCTGAGTCCACTCTTCTTGGTCACAGTGACAACAAGTGGAATGCTTGATTCATTCGCTTTCTCATGACGACCATCACCATCTTCATCGTCATCCATATCATCTTCATTTTCATCCATAAGACCAGGCATGCTTACTTCCACTTTAATCTGCTCTCCATTGTATTCTCTAGTCAATGTCACTGTCCGGTGTCCAGGATTATCTTCGATTTTGAAAGGAAAGTCACTAGAGGCTGTTGTCTCATCCTCCTGTATAAAGAAACACATAACCAGAACCATATAGACTTTCAAACACTTAAAATGGAGAAATCAAAGCAGGCTCATGAGAACATAAGGTGTATATATATATACCCCAGAAACATATGTTTTGCCTTACACCAAAAGCTTTAACCAATGCTTGTAAAAAAAATATAAAGACATGATCAAATTTCGAAAATGAATGGCCTTAACTAAATAATTCTGAATAAAATGCATTGAATTAAGGCATAGATAAACTAAGTCTACAGTTCGATTCAACTATGAGCTCCATTGAAGCTTATGGCTTTCTATTGGGTAAGCAAACTCACTGAATCAGTCAAATTTTCAACACTGCTTCTGCATTTCTCTATCAGAAATCAAGATTATAACTATTCGAGTAACCAAATCCCACAAATTCGTTTCTTTTCTCCAGGAATTAAGTGATAGAGAAGAGATATTACCGCATCGTGATCATCTGCTTCCAAAGAATCGTTGATCTCAGAGTCAATCACTTGGAGAAGCGTCTGATCGGACTTTAACCGCTCAGTGGCCGTCGAATAACAAAAGCCACGAGAGACGACGAAAGGACGAGACAGAGATGGCTTGGGAACAAGAGACGAACGATTAACGATGACGGTGACGGCCTGAGCTCGAGCCACACGACCGCACACGGAAGCAAAACTAGAAGCGGACCTACGAAGGCACAAAGCGAAACCCATGGCGATTACTAGAAATGGATTCTCTCAGGGTTTTACCATTTTCTTAGGGTTTTAACTTTTAAGTGTGCGAAGAAGATAAACTACACTAACCAAACCGTACCGGTCTTCCAACCAAATTTAAATTTTAAAACATGATTAAAGGTACCCGTTTAGCCCATAAGTTTATATAGCCCATGAGATATATAGGCCCATAATTTTTGAGCATATATATATATATCCTCAAAGTGGAAGGAAAATCCTAAACCGATCGAGAACTTGCGTCTAATAGATCTCGGGATCAAAGTTGCGGCTGAGATATCTTGCAGGAAAGAGGAAACCCTAAGGCGATCAATGTTGCGGCTCAGATTCGATATGACAAGAGGTCGGTAGTTTGGATTATAAGGATTAGAACGCTTTTTCTGATTTCCGTGAACTAACTGCGATATTTGTTGTCGGATTGGGATTGATTTTCGTAGGTCGGAGGACGGGAGTGTGGTGGGACCTCAACACATGTCCGGTTCCCGATGGTTTTGATCCTTGTAGTGTCCGTACGACTATAGAATCGGCGCTCACAAAGTACTCTGGTGAACCTCGTCGAGTCACCATATGTGCAGTTGGGAATCTAGAATACGTCTCTGCTGAACTCTTGGAGGCACTCTCTAGTTCTGGAATAATTATTTGTCACACCCCCTTCGGTTAGTCTTCTTCTTATCATCTTAGTAATATGGGGTTTGTTAATTATTCACTTGTTATTATTAAGGGTTTAGACTCATCTGGCCTTCCGTAATTTCCAGGTCTGACGAGCGTCCATTGGCTTCTGTCCCTTTGGAAAAGGCATACTCCGCCCCCGGCTGAAATACTGCTCATATCCAGTAATCCTTCTTGGTTTATGCATGATTCCTTATTTGTGCCGTCCGGATACAATGTTCATCGTGCATTTCCAAAAAATCAACGGCCATCATTAGCACCATCTTCTGGTGGTAAACAGTGGGACTGGGTAACCTTATTTAAAAAATATTCCAAGGGGGGGTCTGTGGAGGAGACAAACTTAAGCAGGCCGATAGATCAGCCTGGCTGGTTTTGCTTCGTTTGCGAAATGTACGATATGCGTGACAGCTTTGAAAGTTGTAGCACTTTCGTCGAGCATCTCAAGAGTGAAGAGCATCGACTGGAGGTAAGCATCCTTACCCTTTTTTACTCTCTTCAGCACCATTGTATCAGGATTTGTGACACCATGTGGATGTACGTGTGTGTGTGTGTGTGTGTAGTTGTTTGAATCAGTGAGGCGAGACGAGGACGGTGTTCCTGTCCGTCTTTGCAAACTTTGCAACTATCCTGGCTACGACGATGTTAACATGGAAATCCATTTCAACAGTGATGAACATAAACAGAAGGTAAGCATCCTTGCCTCTCAGCTTCTAACTCTCATCAGCACCATTATATCAAAATTTGACACCATGTTGATGTACGTGTGTGTGTAGTTGTTTGCCGCAGACGAGAACGACGATTATAACATGGACATCCATTACAACAGTGCTCAACATAAACAGAAGGTAAGCATCCTTGCCTCTCAGCTTGTAAAACATTACATTTTATCATTGTCCACAAAAATTGATCCCATCTTTTCTCCCCTTTTTTCTTTTCAAGGAAAAGGAAAATGAGGAGGAGAAGAAAAAGAACAAGAGGATTGGAACCCCTTCTTCGAACCGGCCGAACAAGAAGATGAAGTAGAGTGCGTGCATGTCCCCATAGGTGTGTTAATCAAGAAGGTGTTTAATACTAACTAATTAATAGTTAAGTATTAAACATAAGTTGCTTGTGCAACAAGTAGAGAGTTTGAATTTAATAAAGAGAAAAGGAGCCTCGGGTCACCTCGGGTCAGTCTCTTCAAGAAGGAGAAAAAGGCCACGGGTCTGCTCGGGCCAAATAAGAGAAAAGGCACAAGAAAACAAGAGAAGAAAAGGGAGGCAACGGTCACAAAGGGAGGACCACCGTACGGACACGCGAGCTGGAAAGCGAGCTGTGGTCCTCGTCCTCTTGTGCAAGTGGTCCCAATTTGTCTTATTAGTGAGCTGTAAAGGAGATCAACACACATGGGTTTTAAAAGGTGAATGAGGATGCAATTCAGTCTATGTGCATAACCCATTTAACCTAGAGGATGTCTCTATATAAACTATGTGTGCCTCCCTTTCATTGATATACTTTTTACACTTCTCTCTAATACATTTTCTATTCTTGTTCTCTAGACATGGTTCTCTTTCATACATATCCGCCTTAAATCTTTCATAATCTTGGTTACTGGTTCGTTTAAGTCTTGTTTCTAGTCTTTATTTCCGCATTCTTCAATATGGTATCAGAGCATAGCCTTATAGATCCATAGTTTCGTTGCTCTCTCTCTGTCTTTAATCGTTATTTTTGAAAAGAAAAGCCTAGTTTTCTTGCTGTTTTGATCGGTTGGACAATGCAAATGTCCACTGATCCGTTTTGACAATGAAGAGATAAGGAGACTGTGGTGAAGAACCACTCTTTAAGCCCCTTGTGAGATCTCCAAGTCGCCATTTTTCTTTTGTTTTAGACAATGAAGAGTAAGGAAATGAAGGCTGTGGTGAAAAACCACTTCTCAAGCCTCATTTCAACTCTCCAAGTCACTAGTTGTTTTACCTTAGTTTCTTTTGGTAACAATGAAGAGAGAGAGGTTGTGACTGTGATGAAGAATCACATGGAGAGAAAGAAAGTTCTCTCTTTTTAAGTCTCATCTCAATGAATCTCTAAGTTACTCCTTATTCTAGTTCTTTCTTTTAGTTTCTGTTTTATATTGACAATGAAGGGAAGAAGATGGTGGTCGTGATGAAGAACCACACCCTAAGTCCCATCTCGATTGATGGTGGCCGTGGTGAAGAATCACAATTAAGCCCCATCTAGATCCCTAAGTCATCTTTGCGTGTGCTTAGAGTAGTTGTTTTGTTTTCGTTTTTTCTGTTTTTATTATTATCCAATGGATAGAAGCCCCAAGCTTTGGCCGTGTAAAAGTCTTCTCTTTGAGAGACAAGAACACCTTAAAGCCTTAGTCAAGCTTAAGATCTATTTGGATAGTAAACCATATGACATTGATTCGTTAGTCTTTTATTATTATGAATATAAAGACTACTAGGTTTCTTTGAAGGATTATGGTGTGTCTAAAAGAAAGTAACATAGATCGGTTGGCTTACTCTTTGTGGATGTAAAGCTATGAAGATCATAGTTACTTTCTTGTTTTAAGAAGAGACCAAATCGACATAGACAAAGTGGCCTAGTGGAACTCAAGATCTCTTTGTGAGAAGATGAGTAAGAAAACCCTATGGCCAGTCATGAGTTTGGATCTTGAGAAGCCAACCGCTAGTTTGTGTTTTAAACCTCGGACCGTTGCTTTATCAAAGATAAGATTAAAGCAACACTCAAGTCTATTGGGAGTTTTGAAAGCGGTTTGGTCCTAAGTTGAGAACCATGAAAGGAGACTTGATTCGTGTGAATTCAAGTACTCAAAACATGTTGCATCCAAGTTTTGGGCTTTAGATTTCGAAATTTAAATTAAAGAAGAGGGAGGGAACGCTTAACGGAATGAGAACCTTGATCGACTCAGTTCTATAAGGTTTAAGTCGATCTTGATGAATCCAAGATTCCGGTTTATCTTTAAAGGAGAAGAAGGGTCTACTATGTGCATAGTCTAAAGACCTTAATGAATCTCTTTGTAAAGATTAAAGTTGAGGGAAGTGAACCATGACTATCTCTAGTCTTAAAAGGCTAATTAGAAAAGGTCATGATGGATCCAAATCCTTAAAGGAAGAGAGCCATGACTATCTTTGGTCTTAAAGGACTAAGTAGAGAAGGTCATGATGGATCCAAATTCTTGTAGTAATGAAGCCTTGGATCATGATTTTGTATCCAAATCCTTGGCTAATGACTTACGTTACTAGAGAGAACTAGGTCAGTATTAGATTCTTTGTGAATAAAATACACTTAAGGACCGTAGTATACTCTAGTTAATGGCAGAGATATATCATGATAAGTAAAGTTCTATGTGAACATTTACAATCAAAATCATGAATAATCTCATGTTTTCTTCTCAATTATGGGAAGAACAAATTAAACCCGAAACTGGTCTTGTTTGTAAGAACATAGAACCATAAAAAGGGCTTCGGGTCATTTGTCTTAATTAACATTGCTTTGGGTGTGTATGATTAGTCTTTTCAGGTCATTGGAGTGTTATTCAAGTATCACAAGCCAATGGTCAAGTGGAGATGTCAACCACCTAGTCCGAATCAGTAGTGGGCCACAAAGAATTGCCCGAGAGAGCCGAACTCAATTGAAGGCATCTCTTGGACCATGTTCGAGCTACTGATCAGAGAGTTGTAGAATTGGGTCAAACAAATCTTTCCAGGGCCATATGCAAGTCATTAGACCGGGCCAGAGAAGCTTTTAAATCCTTGTCTACTTGATTGTTGAATTCAAAGTCTCACTTGTGTCATTTGCTTTAATGCTTATGTTTGGCACATTTGGAACTTCCACAAGCGTGAGTGTGTGCCCTCACTAGGAAGTTCCACCACTGATCTTTCTTTGATATTTTAAGTGAACAGGTTTTGAAGAATTTCAAGGAAAAGCCGAGAGGCTAGCGGCCATGTGTAACGGGCAGACCATGGCCGATGAAGTCTCGGGTTGACTCGAAGAATTCAGAAAACCAGGGAGTGTAGCGGCCAAGTGTAACGGGCAGACCAAGGCCGATGAAGTCTCGGGTTGACTTGAAGAATCAGAACACCAGAGAGCCTAGCGGCCATATGTAGCGGCCAAAGGATGGCCGGTGAAGTCTCGGGTTAAAGTCCAGCAGCTAGATATACTGACATGGATTGTTCCCCAGCTCAAAACTCAAGCTCCAAGACCAAGAGAGCTCATCAAAACCTACCACTACAAATCGAGAAGGCTACTCTCTAAAACTCTTAGTCGCTTTAGAATCTCTTTAGTCATTCATACATTTGCTTATCATGCTTGAAATTGGATTGTTCTTTGCTCAATAGGCCTTCAAGCTTAGCCTTTGTTGTGTAACTCTCGGCTAAGCTTGAGGGGGAGAATTAGACATTTGATCACTTGTTTGTATGAATCGCTTGTTTGCTAAGATCATCTTGACCTCTCTTTATTAGCAAAGCTCATATCTACTTATCGAAGTCTTCTAAACCCCTCATAGCTTTACTTCAAAAGTCTATACTTTCTTGTTGTTGAAGGTCTAGAAGAAGGATTGGTGTGAGAATTCTTAGAGGAAGATTAGAGAAGAGATAGAGGCTAATAGAGAAGAACTAAAGCCAAGAGAATATGGTCTAAAAGCAAATGGTGATCATCATAAAAGAGGAAAATGCGAGTGGGAAAATCCGGAAAGAAGCTATGAAGGCAAAAGAAAGGAAATGGCTGAGTTGATATCAATTCGAATGGAGTAAAGGGAGAGTAGACCTAGAAGATTCAAAGTGGATAAAAGAAGAAGCTTCACAACAAGTCTGTTCGAAGAAGCAAACCGTGAAGATTCAAGATAGAAGGAGACTCTCACATCAAGTTTGTTCGAAGAATAGCAAACCGTGAAGACTCAATATAAGATAAGAGAAGACACTCACACTAAGTTTGTTGGAGGAAGCAAATCGTGAAGAGATGTTATGATTTAAACTCCACATTAAGCTCGAGAAGTATCAAGCCGTGGAGTAAGCCGAGTGTGTGAGTATGGACAGAAGCTAGCAGTGTCAATCAAGAACCATTCAAGAATTGAGCTACAAGTCAGAAGCTAAGTTCAAGAAAGGTCAACCAGTGGCAGGGGGAGCTTCTTGAAAGATCGCACACCAAAACATTGTTAAGAGTCATGGCGAGGAAGAAGACTCAAGGCCATAAGCAAGACTCTACCACCATCCCATTCAAAAGGCTGTCCTCTAAACTCTATCTATTTGAAATAAATCTATTACTATTGTTCAATTCATTGTCATTATTCTCTAATAAGTTTTCTTATCTTGTGACATTAGAAACTTTTGATATTCCTCATAGCACATACTTAATCTTTCTTCTTTATTTCTTGTTAAAAGGATAAAGGAGACTATGAGAGCCTCAAAGAAGTTCAAAATGTCAAAGAAGGAGTACATAAACGGAAAATTAATGGCAAGGAGAACTAAGAGGATGGATGTGGTGTTTCAAGAAGTGGAGAAAAGGAAGCTAGTATCTTCAAGGCTACAAGACCGAGTTCTCCAAGTCGTGTAGACCTTAGGTATCCTTGAAAACCCTTCCTCGCTTATGTCAGTAATACTCTTTTCCCTATGATTGGTTTTGTCCCACGTGGTTTTCTGATCATAGGGTTTTTAATGAGGTTACTCGTATAAGTGTCAAGTCTATACACAAGAGTATTTAATACTAACTAATTAATAGTTAAGTATTAAGCTTGTAGTATAGACTTGAGGGGGAGTGTTAATCAAGAAGGTGTTTAATACTAACTAATTAATAGTTAAGTATTAAACATAAGTTGCTTGTGCAACAAGTAGAGAGTTTGAATTTAATAAAGAGAAAAGGAGCCTCGGGTCACCTCGGGTCAGTCTCTTCAAGAAGGAGAAAAAGGCCACGGGTCTGCTCGGGCCAAATAAGAGAAAAGGCACAAGAAAACAAGAGAAGAAAAGGGAGGCAACGGTCACAAAGGGAGGACCACCGTACGGACACGCGAGCTGGAAAGCGAGCTGTGGTCCTCGTCCTCTTGTGCAAGTGGTCCCATTTTGTCTTATTAGTGAGCTGTAAAGGAGATCAACACACATGGGTTTTAAAAGGTGAATGAGGATGCAATTCAGTCTATGTGCATAACCCATTTAACCTAGAGGATGTCTCTATATAAACTATGTGTGCCTCCCTTTCATTGATATACTTTTTACACTTCTCTCTAATACATTTTCTATTCTTGTTCTCTAGACATGGTTCTCTTTCATACATATCCGCCTTAAATCTTTCATAATCTTGGTTACTGGTTCGTTTAAGTCTTGTTTCTAGTCTTTATTTCCGCATTCTTCAATATGGTATCAGAGCATAGCCTTATAGATCCATAGTTTCGTTGCTCTCTCTCTGTCTTTAATCGTTATTTTTGAAAAGAAAAGCCTAGTTTTCTTGCTGTTTTGATCGGTTGGACAATGCAAATGTCCACTGATCCGTTTTGACAATGAAGAGATAAGGAGACTGTGGTGAAGAACCACTCTTTAAGCCCCTTGTGAGATCTCCAAGTCGCCATTTTTCTTTTGTTTTAGACAATGAAGAGTAAGGAAATGAAGGCTGTGGTGAAAAACCACTTCTCAAGCCTCATTTCAACCTCTAAGTCACTGTTTTGTTCTGGTTTTGGACAATGAAGAGAGGAGAAGTGGTGACTGTGATGAAAATCACATGAAGAGAAAGAAAGCTCTCTCATTTAAGTCCCACTTTGATGAAACTCCAAGTCTGTTTTTTGTTTTCTTTGTGACGATGAAGAAAGAGAGGAGTGGTGACCGAGAGAAAGAAAGCTCTCACTTAAGTCCCATTTCAATGAACTCTCCAAGTCACTAGTTGTTTTACCTTAGTTTCTTTTGGTAACAATGAAGAGAGAGAGGTTGTGACTGTGATGAAGAATCACATGGAGAGAAAGAAAGTTCTCTCTTTTTAAGTCTCATCTCAATGAATCTCTAAGTTACTCCTTATTCTAGTTCTTTCTTTTAGTTTCTGTTTTATATTGACAATGAAGGGAAGAAGATGGTGGTCGTGATGAAGAACCACACCCTAAGTCCCATCTCGATTGATGGTGGCCGTGGTGAAGAATCACAATTAAGCCCCATCTAGATCCCTAAGTCATCTTTGCGTGTGCTTAGAGTAGTTGTTTTGTTTTCGTTTTTTCTGTTTTTATTATTATCCAATGGATAGAAGCCCCAAGCTTTGGCCGTGTAAAAGTCTTCTCTTTGAGAGACAAGAACACCTTAAAGCCTTAGTCAAGCTTAAGATCTATTTGGATAGTAAACCATATGACATTGATTCGTTAGTCTTTTATTATTATGAATATAAAGACTACTAGGTTTCTTTGAAGGATTATGGTGTGTCTAAAAGAAAGTAACATAGATCGGTTGGCTTACTCTTTGTGGATGTAAAGCTATGAAGATCATAGTTACTTTCTTGTTTTAAGAAGAGACCAAATCGACATAGACAAAGTGGCCTAGTGGAACTCAAGATCTCTTTGTGAGAAGATGAGTAAGAAAACCCTATGGCCAGTCATGAGTTTGGATCTTGAGAAGCCAACCGCTAGTTTGTGTTTTAAACCTCGGACCGTTGCTTTATCAAAGATAAGATTAAAGCAACACTCAAGTCTATTGGGAGTTTTGAAAGCGGTTTGGTCCTAAGTTGAGAACCATGAAAGGAGACTTGATTCGTGTGAATTCAAGTACTCAAAACATGTTGCATCCAAGTTTTGGGCTTTAGATTTCGAAATTTAAATTAAAGAAGAGGGAGGGAACGCTTAACGGAATGAGAACCTTGATCGACTCAGTTCTATAAGGTTTAAGTCGATCTTGATGAATCCAAGATTCCGGTTTATCTTTAAAGGAGAAGAAGGGTCTACTATGTGCATAGTCTAAAGACCTTAATGAATCTCTTTGTAAAGATTAAAGTTGAGGGAAGTGAACCATGACTATCTCTAGTCTTAAAAGGCTAATTAGAAAAGGTCATGATGGATCCAAATCCTTAAAGGAAGAGAGCCATGACTATCTTTGGTCTTAAAGGACTAAGTAGAGAAGGTCATGATGGATCCAAATTCTTGTAGTAATGAAGCCTTGGATCATGATTTTGTATCCAAATCCTTGGCTAATGACTTACGTTACTAGAGAGAACTAGGTCAGTATTAGATTCTTTGTGAATAAAATACACTTAAGGACCGTAGTATACTCTAGTTAATGGCAGAGATATATCATGATAAGTAAAGTTCTATGTGAACATTTACAATCAAAATCATGAATAATCTCATGTTTTCTTCTCAATTATGGGAAGAACAAATTAAACCCGAAACTGGTCTTGTTTGTAAGAACATAGAACCATAAAAAGGGCTTCGGGTCATTTGTCTTAATTAACATTGCTTTGGGTGTGTATGATTAGTCTTTTCAGGTCATTGGAGTGTTATTCAAGTATCACAAGCCAATGGTCAAGTGGAGATGTCAACCACCTAGTCCGAATCAGTAGTGGGCCACAAAGAATTGCCCGAGAGAGCCGAACTCAATTGAAGGCATCTCTTGGACCATGTTCGAGCTACTGATCAGAGAGTTGTAGAATTGGGTCAAACAAATCTTTCCAGGGCCATATGCAAGTCATTAGACCGGGCCAGAGAAGCTTTTAAATCCTTGTCTACTTGATTGTTGAATTCAAAGTCTCACTTGTGTCATTTGCTTTAATGCTTATGTTTGGCACATTTGGAACTTCCACAAGCGTGAGTGTGTGCCCTCACTAGGAAGTTCCACCACTGATCTTTCTTTGATATTTTAAGTGAACAGGTTTTGAAGAATTTCAAGGAAAAGCCGAGAGGCTAGCGGCCATGTGTAACGGGCAGACCATGGCCGATGAAGTCTCGGGTTGACTCGAAGAATTCAGAAAACCAGGGAGTGTAGCGGCCAAGTGTAACGGGCAGACCAAGGCCGATGAAGTCTCGGGTTGACTTGAAGAATCAGAACACCAGAGAGCCTAGCGGCCATATGTAGCGGCCAAAGGATGGCCGGTGAAGTCTCGGGTTAAAGTCCAGCAGCTAGATATACTGACATGGATTGTTCCCCAGCTCAAAACTCAAGCTCCAAGACCAAGAGAGCTCATCAAAACCTACCACTACAAATCGAGAAGGCTACTCTCTAAAACTCTTAGTCGCTTTAGAATCTCTTTAGTCATTCATACATTTGCTTATCATGCTTGAAATTGGATTGTTCTTTGCTCAATAGGCCTTCAAGCTTAGCCTTTGTTGTGTAACTCTCGGCTAAGCTTGAGGGGGAGAATTAGACATTTGATCACTTGTTTGTATGAATCGCTTGTTTGCTAAGATCATCTTGACCTCTCTTTATTAGCAAAGCTCATATCTACTTATCGAAGTCTTCTAAACCCCTCATAGCTTTACTTCAAAAGTCTATACTTTCTTGTTGTTGAAGGTCTAGAAGAAGGATTGGTGTGAGAATTCTTAGAGGAAGATTAGAGAAGAGATAGAGGCTAATAGAGAAGAACTAAAGCCAAGAGAATATGGTCTAAAAGCAAATGGTGATCATCATAAAAGAGGAAAATGCGAGTGGGAAAATCCGGAAAGAAGCTATGAAGGCAAAAGAAAGGAAATGGCTGAGTTGATATCAATTCGAATGGAGTAAAGGGAGAGTAGACCTAGAAGATTCAAAGTGGATAAAAGAAGAAGCTTCACAACAAGTCTGTTCGAAGAAGCAAACCGTGAAGATTCAAGATAGAAGGAGACTCTCACATCAAGTTTGTTCGAAGAATAGCAAACCGTGAAGACTCAATATAAGATAAGAGAAGACACTCACACTAAGTTTGTTGGAGGAAGCAAATCGTGAAGAGATGTTATGATTTAAACTCCACATTAAGCTCGAGAAGTATCAAGCCGTGGAGTAAGCCGAGTGTGTGAGTATGGACAGAAGCTAGCAGTGTCAATCAAGAACCATTCAAGAATTGAGCTACAAGTCAGAAGCTAAGTTCAAGAAAGGTCAACCAGTGGCAGGGGGAGCTTCTTGAAAGATCGCACACCAAAACATTGTTAAGAGTCATGGCGAGGAAGAAGACTCAAGGCCATAAGCAAGACTCTACCACCATCCCATTCAAAAGGCTGTCCTCTAAACTCTATCTATTTGAAATAAATCTATTACTATTGTTCAATTCATTGTCATTATTCTCTAATAAGTTTTCTTATCTTGTGACATTAGAAACTTTTGATATTCCTCATAGCACATACTTAATCTTTCTTCTTTATTTCTTGTTAAAAGGATAAAGGAGACTATGAGAGCCTCAAAGAAGTTCAAAATGTCAAAGAAGGAGTACATAAACGGAGAATTAATGGCAAGGAGAACTAAGAGGATGGATGTGGTGTTTCAAGAAGTGGAGAAAAGGAAGCTAGTATCTTCAAGGCTACAAGACCGAGTTCTCCAAGTCGTGTAGACCTTAGGTATCCTTGAAAACCCTTCCTCGCTTATGTCAGTAATACTCTTTTCCCTATGATTGGTTTTGTCCCACGTGGTTTTCTGATCATAGGGTTTTTAATGAGGTTACTCGTATAAGTGTCAAGTCTATACACAAGAGTATTTAATACTAACTAATTAATAGTTAAGTATTAAGCTTGTAGTATAGACTTGAGGGGGAGTGTTAATCAAGAAGGTGTTTAATACTAACTAATTAATAGTTAAGTATTAAACATAAGTTGCTTGTGCAACAAGTAGAGAGTTTGAATTTAATAAAGAGAAAAGGAGCCTCGGGTCACCTCGGGTCAGTCTCTTCAAGAAGGAGAAAAAGGCCACGGGTCTGCTCGGGCCAAATAAGAGAAAAGGCACAAGAAAACAAGAGAAGAAAAGGGAGGCAACGGTCACAAAGGGAGGACCACCGTACGGACACGCGAGCTGGAAAGCGAGCTGTGGTCCTCGTCCTCTTGTGCAAGTGGTCCCATTTTGTCTTATTAGTGAGCTGTAAAGGAGATCAACACACATGGGTTTTAAAAGGTGAATGAGGATGCAATTCAGTCTATGTGCATAACCCATTTAACCTAGAGGATGTCTCTATATAAACTATGTGTGCCTCCCTTTCATTGATATACTTTTTACACTTCTCTCTAATACATTTTCTATTCTTGTTCTCTAGACATGGTTCTCTTTCATACATATCCGCCTTAAATCTTTCATAATCTTGGTTACTGGTTCGTTTAAGTCTTGTTTCTAGTCTTTATTTCCGCATTCTTCAATAAGGTGAGCCACCTGCATGAAATAACCAGAAAGCATGGCCTTTCGACGTAGTAGTCACGGCTGTTGAAATCCGTGCTGCACATTGATAGACATCGTCTATCTCACTAGTCACTAGTGACGTGGCTGGGAACTTAAGAAGGGGCTGAGTGTAAAGCGAAGCCTTGAGCTGAAGAGGAGGGTTTGCGGTTCTCCGAGAGCTGATGAGTGTAGCTGGAGTATGAATACTAGTTGTTGCTTTGTTTATCTTCTACATGCTTTGTATGTGATAAACTTGAGACGCTATGAGTCTAAGTATCGAGATCGCCATGAGATCTCTGTGATCGATCAATACTCGCCATGAGAGTTTGATCGTGAACAACTACAAAGCTTGTATTCGATTTCCCTTGCAATTACAGTGTTATTCGTTCTAGATCGAGTTACAGATAACAAAAGTCTATCACACATCTTGAGGTTAAACCTTGACATTATTCTCACTAGCTGCTGCCTAACATTGTCTGCAGACTTAATAGTTCTATTGCAGACTTGATAGTTCTTCCAACCAAACCGGTCAAAGTACGATATTTCATTTCTCAAAACGTAAACCAAAATCGAAAATCCCTTCAGAATCAAGGGATTTCATTTCACATATCCAACTCAGAATTTACAAAGTCAACATAAACAAAATGAGTAATGTTCTTTAAAGTTTCACTAATCTGTTTCACATTCCCAACCATTTTCTATGTAACTCGGATCAATAGGACAACCATTATGAACACACAGGTCATGGCGAAGATCAATAGCCATTGGAAGCAACTTGTCTTTGAGCTTTGTGAATATATCTTTGTGGCTCTTGTGGTTGCGTGTCCTGTGCTCGCTAAGCTTTGTTTAATGGCCTCCTCGGTAGAGTCAAGTATCTTTTGTTAATGAATCCACAACAAAAGAAAGAAAGAAAAATGTTAGGACCAATGAAGCCAGTTAAAAGAATATATGAACCAAAAATGTAGATTTTACTCTTTGTAAGGAAATTGGTTAGCATCTCACCTTTTCTGTATTTTGCACAGATTGGCTTATCGCTTGACTTCTCTCCTTGAGTTTGCAAGTACCACCATTTCATCGGTCAGATCCTCTTGAAGCTTTCTGTCATCAAAAGATTCACCAATGTGACATGAAATGGCAAATTCAACTTAAACTCAAAAGGATAAAGCTTTACTCGTATTTATTTTATCAATAAAAGTGCATAAGATAAGATCAAATGTGTTCCTAGCTTTTCTTGGTGATCACTGAAACTATTTGTGCTTGTCAATGTTCGCTTGAGCTGCGGTGTCTACTTTTATTGGTTTTGATGAATCAGCATCAGCAGCATCATAGCTTTGCTCCTTGGAACTTGCAGGCCTACCTCAATCAAGGAGCTGGTAAGAAATAAAGGCAAAATTTTACAAGTTGAGAAGCATGTGAATCAAGTATTCCACTTACACGATTCTTCTTCTCAGCTGTGGAGAAGTGGGACTTCGAGGATCGTCTTCAATTTTCGGAGAGCCTTCACTAGTAGAATCCTTTGCAAAAGGTTCATCAGGTACTTCTGTCTCAGGCTGTAAAATTTGGAACAAAATCAATCAATAATTTGGTACTCATTACAGAAGTAAAGCTTGAAATTCTTGCAACTAAACAATGGTTCTACCCTGGAACGAACCAAAATGTGCATTCCTAAAACTAAACCAGGGGAAGTAAGAAAGCAAACTAAACAAATCCTCAGACCAAATGCCTCTCAAAGGAAATAAAGAAGTTATTGGAAAGCATCATTTAGCTAGAACCCAAACAAACAAACTCTTTCTAGTTCAGGTGGCTTACCACGTGAGCAGCTATTCTTGAAGCAACATCTTCAATCTTCTCATAATATTCATTTACCTTAGACTTTGTAACTCTGAAGAAGAGATCAAAGGAGAAGAGATAAGCACATTCTCGTAATGAAAGAAAACAAATTCGAGAAACCAAGCAAGATAAGAAAAAAGTGGATACTTGGGTATATCATCTAAACATACATAAAAATTTAGTCTTTGGCCAAAATAAGTAGTCAGAACAAGTAATAATACCAAGAAAATCAATTCGAATCTCTAAACCTGGATCCTAGAAAAAGTTGCAGAAATCTTTTAATCAAAATCAAGATTTCAACTCATTAATCTGTGGAAGATTTCAATGGCAATGCTGAATCATTCAATTTTAATGACAATGCTGAATCAATAAGAGAGTAAGTAACCTGGGAAGCCCTTCAGGTGTCTTCTCTTCCGAGAGCTGTTCTAATTGTTCCCTCAAAGTAGCAACATACTGCACATGAAAATTACCATTTAGCTCTGCAGTTACTAAAACTTGATACATGAAGATCCAAAGAAACGTACATGCATAAGCTTCGATTGATTTTGCTGATTAGGTGCAGCGGAAAGCAATCTCCGCAAATTGATCTCCGTTTTGCTTATCCCCATCATCAGATATCTGACCATAGGAATGAAACATTCAGATCGAAACAAAGAGATCACAAACAGAATCAATCAAAAACCCCAAGTCGAGAATCTAATCATTGAATCACGACTTTGGAATCCAGTCGAATATCTCATCTCACGAAAATTTCAAATTAAGAGACACTAAATTTAGTAGAATGAATCAGAACTTGATTAGAATGGAGAGGAGAGGAGATAGATCAAATTCCATCACCTTCTCACGATATCTAACGCCTTTTATCGTCCACCGTTGTCAGGAGAAGCCGGCGTAAAAACCTTCACCGGAAAATATTATTTTTTGTCGAGACGAAGAAGTATTATATTCGGTTATTGGCTATAGTTTCGTTTGATGGAAACAAATCGTCTAAACCGATGGTTTAATAATGAACAACCGAATTCGTACCAAATATGAGTATATGACCATGCTATACCAAAGTCAGTAGCATCTGTGTTAGCCAACCATGTTTTTGCTTTGTTTTATAATTTTATCAATCATCAATATATTATCAATAACCAACTAACACAACACAATACATATTATATGCAACCATCTCTATTTGTTAAGTATTATTTCGATAAGAGTTAGGATTATATTGTCTAATTACAATGCTTACATCCAAACGAATCACATCAAACAGGATCACTAATAATTTATGACCAAAAGCAAATACAATTAGAATTTTAGGATGTTTAAAATAGAGTGAATACTGAATATAGAAGAATCTCTACATTTTTATCTTTTTGACAGTCTCAGAACATGTGAACTCTGCTATGGTACATGAAACTCTTGCAACCAAAATAGCCATACAATAAAAAAAAAAAAAAGGCAAGGTAAATTTCTTTATTACCAACAATTGACAATTGCTTTTCTTTGCGTGGATTTCGATAATCACCATGATCTATATAATGCTACAAGATAAGTACTCCAAGCCAGCCTATTTCATTGAAGAAGTAGTTGCGATAGGTAATCTCCACGTATTCTTTAAGAAGGTGGGAATCCCAAGACCCAGTTACTGGCGTGGTGTAAATCCCACCGACGTCTTTCCGATAAATGTGTTTTGTGCTGGTTGTGGTACTCGAATCCAGCGCGCTTCTCCACAGTATCGTCCTCAGCGTAAGAATAGATTTGGTTAATCTTTTGTTTTTTTGTGCAATTAACAATCCTTTAGATTCCTTTTTTCTTGTTTTTAGTGGCATATGAAAAGGGTTATGATGTAGCGGATGACATGCTTCATAACGCAATGTTCAACCGATTTCAAGATTGCGGTGCTTCCAAATATCTAATTATCACTGTCAACTTTGATTTTTTGAGACCGGTGGAAATATTAAAAAAGTTGGGGTGGAGATTTATCTCGCCAAACCTACTAGATGCTCTAATTGAAGAAGTCAAAACTAAACGTCAAAAATCTGGTTTGGAGAACACAAAACACAGTTTTAAGAGAAGAAATTAGAGAGTCAATGTTATCATAAACAAAACCAAAGCCTTTTGACATAAAACATAGTATCATTTTAAAGTTGTCGGAATCAGCATCAGTAGTTACGGTTTCACACATTGTCCTCATCAGAATCAGAGTCACTTTCGATAGGGATATTTGCTTAAAATGAAAAAGTGCACGAAATGTACATACCAAATCAACAATATTTGCTTAAATTTTTTTCCGCATTAAATTACCTTTTTGGTTGTTTGCCATCACCATTTTATGTGTTTGTCTCTCATAAATCTCCATTAGTGATTGTTTGTCGAGAAAAAGTAAAAGAAAATAAAAACTCATTACATGACAAATATTTTAACATTTTCCCACAAGACTTTTTTTATTGATGGAGTTTAGGGGTTATTGGGAGATAGATTTGTCTAGAGTAGAGGTTTTTAAAAATGGAGAGATTTTAAAAAGTTTTATGGATTTATCAAATTTGTCATTGATTCTTTTGAAATATTTATATATATTATCATTGATTGTCATAACTTTCCATTAAGCCTTTTTCCATACAAAGTTTGTATATAAGGTAATATATGTGATTTTCTAGAAAATTCTAATATTATAAATTCGAACTTTGAAATAGGTTAATGCGAGAAAAAAATTTCATTAAAAAAAACTTTTTATAAGAAGGATTTCTTTTACTATGAAAACGTTTGTTTGCGTGTGAGTGTGTACATTTTTTCCATTAATTTTAAGAATCTTATGGATATCCATGATATTTTGAAAGTTTTGTTTCATGAAAATTATATAGAATCCATATCCAAATAACATTAATTTAAAAAAAAAATAGATAATTAACTATATCTACATTTTGTTTACTAACAAAGGATTTAGAAAGATATTTAAAAGTTTTTAAACTAATAACAGTAAATTTTACTAAGAATTTAAAAATTTATGAACCATTATTGATTCTTAAAATTTTGTAAATTTATAAAAATAACTCTCCCAATAACTCTCCCAATAACACTTCTAATTATATACTACAGATCCATATCATAAAATAAGATCACTCAAACACACATGTTGATACTTTAACACAATACCTTTAACTATATTACGTGTTACATGTTTTAGAACTATATTATCTCTGAGATCAATAGATAAAATTAAATTACACTAACCAAATCGTACCGGTCTTCCAACCAAACCGGTCAAATTTCAACGTTTCATTCTCAATACAAAACGAAAACGTAAAGCAAGAATCTCTTCAGCTGTTTGATTTCACATATCCAGCTCATAATTTACAAAGTCAACATAACTTTAACAAACTGAAATCTTCTTTAAAGTGTCGCTAATTTGGTTCACATTCCGAACCGTTTTCTATGTAACTCGGATCAACAGGACAACCATTATGAACACACATGTCATGGCGAAGATCAATAGCCACTGGAAGCAACTGGTCTTTGAGCTTTGTGAATATATCTTTGTGGCTCTTGTGGTTGCATGTCCTGTACTCGCTAAGCTTTGCTCAATGGCTTCCTCCGTAGAGTCAAGTATCTTTTATTAATGAATCCACAACAAAAGAAAGAAAGAAAAATGTTACGACCAACGAAGCCAGTTAAAAGAATATATGAACCAATATAGATTCTTCTCTTATCCTATACTTGTTGATAATAGTAAGAATTAATGAGTTTTGTGAGAAAAAGTTTAGCATCTCACTTTTTCTGTATTTTGCACAGATTGGCTTATCGCTTGACTTCTCTCCTTGAGTTGTCTTGCAAGTACCACCATTTCATCGGTTAGATCCTCTTGAAGCTTTCTGTCATCAAATGAATCACCAACTTGGCATGAAGTGGCAAATTCAACTCAAATTCAAAAGAATATAGTTTTACTCATCACCTGTGCTTGTCAATGTGCGTTTGAGCTGCGGTGTCAAGTTTTGTTGGTTTTGATGAATCAGCATCAGCAGCATTATAGCTTTGCTCCTTGGAACTTGCTGGCCTATCTCAATCAAGGGAGCTGGTAAGAAATAAAGGCAAAATTTTACAAGTTGACAGGCATATTAATTAAGTAATCCACTCACACGATTCTTCTTCTCAGCTGTGGAGAAGTGGGGCTTCGAGGATCGTCTTCAATTTTTGGAGAGCTTTCACTAGTCGAATCCTTTGCAAAGGGTTCATCAGATACCTCTGTGTCAGGCTGTAAATTTAGCAAAAATCAATAATTTGGTATTAGTTACAGAAGTAAAGCTTGAAATTCTTGCAACTAAAAATGGTTCTACGCAGTGCATTCATGAAACTATAGACCTTTAAACGTCTTATCACAGGTTACTCCTAATTTCTTAACTCTAGAATCCAAAAGAACAATTTATTTCTAGTTCAAGTGACTTACCACTTGAGCAGCTATTCTTGAAGCAACAGCTTCAATCTTCTCATAGTACTCATTCACCTTAGCCTTTGTAACTCTGTAAAAGAGATCAGAGGAGAAGAGATAAGCACATTCTCATAATGAACAAAAAAAAAAAAAAAAAAGAAACAAAATCGGCAAACCAAGCAAAACTAACAAAAAAAAATGAATGCTTGGGTATTTTGGTAGCATCAGACCTCAATTTACCATATAAAATTTGAGCATATTTTACACCTGTTTTAGTCTTTCTCCAAGAACAACTATGATACCAAGCAATTCAAATCGATCCTCGAAACAGATGAAGAATTTGAGCTCTTCTCAACATTATTGAAACACTAAAGCAGGAATCTTTTAACCAAAATCATCAAGATTTTAACTCATTAAACACTGAAATTGAAAGGATGAATCAGTAAGAGAGTAAGTAACCTGGGAAGCCCTTGAGGTGTCTTCTCTTCAGAGAGTTGTTCTAATTGTTCCCTCAAAGTAGCAACATACTGCAGATTTGTTACATTTTTAGCTCTTCAAGTTATTAGAAACACAAAACTAATAGTTTACAGATGAAGATCCAAAGAAACGTACATGCATAAGCTTTGACTGATTTTGCTGATAAGGTGCAGCGGAAAGCAATCTCCGCAAATTGATCTCTGTTTTGCTTATTCCCATCATAAGATATTCTGAAACATTCAGATCGAAGCAATAGACAAGATCAAAACCCCACTTCGAGGATAGATTAATCACTGAATCACAATTTAGGAATCCAATCGAATATCTGATTTCAGGAAACAAACAATTCAGATTTCAGACCTTGTTTGGATTGGAGAGGAGAGGATTATTGTGATCCAGACGATATCGACCACCTTTGCCCACCGTCGTCAGGAGAAGCCGGCGTCAAAAGTTTCCACCGGAGTGCGGAAACAATTATATTCGGTTATTGGCTTTGTTTCGTTTGATAGAGAACAAATCGTCTAATAAACCGGTGGTTTAATAGGGTGATGACAAAAATGACCTCTGCTACTTGGCTGTGTATGTCGTATTGTATAAGGGGTAGAATCGAGATTTAGCAAACACGTGAGATCCAACGGCTGAAAAGAAAGTAGTTTCTTGGAGAAGAAACATATGCGACAAGATCTCAACTCTTAATAAAGAGTCACTCGCATCCTCACAGCTATGTATAAACCCCTAATTTTCTTGATCTCCATCAAAACCATGGCCAGGGATTTCAGAAGTAGGATCTTTATATCTCTTGCTTGAAATCGTAAATTAGATTTTAACTGATCGATCGTAATTGTTTATGCCTTGTCCGTTATGTGAAACCTGGCAGATGCTAATTAAGACAAGCGTCTTCTGGGACGTGGAGGATTTCCCAAACCCTAATGGTGCCTCGTTGTATGAGATAGTCAAGTCAGCTCTTGGTTATCATGGTGACGTGTCAATCAAGGCTTATGGTGAGAAGAAACCTGATGAAAATCTGGATGGTGTAACCAGTGCCGTCCCGTATATTCAAAGGGCTTAAAGCATTTAAAAGAATGTGGCATTTATAAAAAAAAAATTCAAAATGATCTATGAATGATCTAGAGTCAAAATTTTGGGTTTATGAAGTGAATTCAAAGCTTTAAGCTTTTTTTGATGAGATTAAACGGTTGAGGACGAACACAAGCCTTTTCTTGTAACAAAGGGGTTGAGGTTTTTTTTTCTTAATCACATATTGACAATTAAAAAAAAAAAAGGAAAATTGTTATTCACCCAAAAAAAAGGAAACTGTTCAATATAAGAAAAAATGAAAAAAAAAACAATTAAACATATTGGATTGTACGTATGTTTGGGGATTTAGGTAAGTTTGGGCTGTAATTTAAATACATATATGAAAAGTTATCCATGTGGCCTAATTTTTTTTATAAAAAATGTGGCCTCAAACCATTGCTTCACCTGCTTTAAAGGAGGGACGGCCCTGGGTGTAACCGACTAGTGAGGTTCCTTTACTTAACCCATCCATCCTAAAACTCTTTCTATTACTTATACATTATATAAGATCGATGTATCTGTAATTTTACATGTGATATGCATTTCCAGGGACTAAATATACGAGACTTAATAAGATGTTAAGGGACATTGCCTTTTGGAAACTGGAGAATCCTAAACCCGCTTATGTACCTAGAAATTTGATGGTAATCGCAAAAAACATCCCGGAAGACACCGAGTTCCAGGGGTTCCTTAATTTAATGGTAACATATCATTACAAAGCCTATTAGATGGAGCAAAGCCTATCGACCCAACTCATCAACGTAGCCTATTAGCTCGAGTCAAACAAGACACTTTCGGAAGCGAATATCATGTGGCTTGGGTAGATGACGGTATTCCTTGTCCTTGTGGATCAACTACTAGTAGCTGATGCGGGGCTGGATAGTAACGTTTTAAAAATGATGCAAACTTTGTTTTCTGTCAAAAAAGGCTTTGCTTTTGTGTATGAAAACATTATTGGCTCTTTGTTCTCTTGTGCTCTGTTTTGTAGTTTTATCCCTTTCCCATCAATGCTATAACTAGTATTTTTCACATCTTGAATGCTTAATTTCATAAGAGGGCACTACAACTGTTCTTTCTTAATATTTTTATAATTAATTGAAGAATAGCAACTGCTGCAAATCTATGATATATACTGCAAGATCTCTCTCTTCTGGTGTTCCCGTGTATCCCCACCAGTTGAGAGTTTGTAGACTCAACAACATACATTCAGGAACAGTATTTGGTTGATTCCAGTAACGATCACCATAATTGTAATGATCTTGAGATCAAGAAGAATAATTAGAGACTATCCCAAACCATATTGTGCATCAGACAAGAAAAAGGAGTTTAACGAACAAACTTACATCCATTTCGAAAAGTCTAGTACTTGTTGCTACCAAACCATTGGTTAGAGACATAAAAATATTGAAAATTTTCCATAGCTCGAAATCGATATAATCCACCAAATGGTCATCACATCACTATATCTGGTTTTAAAATGTTTGATTTGATCTCTTTGTTCTGCAACACAATCCCTCTATTACAATAAATCTCATCGCACACGTGGACATCTTTCCCAAGTACCGACATGTTCTCAACTCGAGCCCATTGTCCCACCGTCGAATTCCACCCTATGATACTACTCGCAACACACGCGTGTCTCTTGACGTGAACACCACGCATCACCGTGCAGCGCGAGAGTCTAACCCCAGGCTCAACAACGCAGCCAGGGCCAACAGCGACATCAGGACCAATCAAACATCCTTCTCCAATCTCTGCGGTTTCATCCACAAGAACATTCCCTAAAATGTGTGGACCAGTGGCTAACTTTGAAGGAGATTTCTTTCTTAGAGAGTCTAAGTAGAGTCTTAGACCCGTGATGTAGTCTCGTGGTTGACCAATGTCCATCCAGAATCCGTGAAGCACCATCGCATAAAGCTTTTCTGCTTCTGCGATCTGAGGGAAGATCTCTTTCTCTATTGAAGTTGGTCTTAGCTCAATCCGGTCAAGAACTGAAGGATTTAGAAGATAAATCCCAGCATTGATCTTGTTACCAACAAATAGTTTCGGCTTTTCCACAAATCTTTCCACTTTCCCGGTGGCTTCTTCCATAACCACAACTCCATATTTCGAAGGCTCATCCACCTTTTAAACCATTAATATCCCAATTAGTAAAAACATTTAACACAAATACTTCAGGTTTTAAAAAACTTTACCTTTGTCACCATTATAGAGGCCTCCCCTCCATGAGCATTGTGAAATGATCGCTGTTAAGAACAAAGAATGGCTTGCCAGAGCCATCAACCAGTTTGTCCCTGGCTAAAGCCAAAGGACCAGCTGTACCTAAAGGCTCAGTCTCTTGCGAGCAGGTGATCTTGATCCCGAGATTTGTCTCAACGTCCTTTGAGAAGTTCGACATCACTAGCAGTTGCTGAATGATTTTTCAACATTGAACTATGAAGATATTCTATAAAAAAATCAGATATAGCTTTGTTGGAAAGGGAAGTTTCAAAGACTTGGAAGTCTTTTACCTCTGGCTGATAGTTAATGGCCAAAACGACTTCATCGACTCCAATTGCCTTAAGTGCCTCTATCTGCAACAACATTTTCCATCACTTAAAAAGTTCATAAAGACCATGACACTAGCTAGCTAGCAAGAAGAAGCAGAATTACAAGATCAAAGAACATAGTACCTGATGCAGGATCATAGGTTTATTAGCGAAATCAACAAGAGGCTTTGGAAAACTGAGAGTTAATGGTCTCAAGCGAGTGCCAAAACCTCCAACAAGAATAAGAGCCTTCATCGTGATGCACTACTAACTTCTTTTTCCTGTAGAGAACATAGTCAAGAGAAAAAGTATAGAAAATATATCACAACAACATGTCACGGCCAGAAGAATTAAAATATTGTAAATTCCCAGTCCAGATTAAGATAAAGCTGACAACTAAAGAAAATGGAAACCTAAATATTCAGGAAAATATTAATCATCACTAACAAAGCTTCAAACGCATAATCCTAATCCACAACCCTAGAATCGGAGTCCCTAATTACGTACGCTTTAAGCCAAATCAAATCAATACAGACAAAACGCACAAAACCACTCCATACATCAAATCAGATGCACCACAAGTCAAGGAAACGGAGCAGATTCGTGCTCGTTACCGTGAAGAGAAAAAAAAAAAAAAAAAAAGCCTTCATTACCTCTGAGCCCTGAGCCGATCAGCCGAAGAAACGATTTTGGGAGGATTAAGGGATCTACTGATTCGGTGTGTAACTCTTATTTTTTAGAAAATTTTGGTAAAACAGACGTTATAAGAAAATTGATAAATTCATTAAACCAAAATTTCAAAGAAAGATTTTATACTATCTTTTATTTATTTATTTCTCTTTATTATGGTATATTTAAAAATAAAACTCGCGAGCAACTTTAGATTTTTTATTTTTTGTTAATAAAATTTGCTTATACCATTTTAGATTTGTGTTTAGCGTTCCCCCGTAGGCCATGCTAATCTTCTATGTGGAAATATCATCAGATTACTCCCAAGGGACGTTGAATGTTCTACTATCTAGTATGACATAATACATAGTTGGATTGGATATATGTATGAATAAAAGCTAAACATTCATTTCTTTACAGAATGCAAAACAATTAACGAAAGAAAACTTTTTTTTTATTAATACGACGATACTTCCCTTCAAACTAAACTAATGTTTTCAGTTCTGCTCCTTTTTTATGTTAAGCTAATCAGAAGAAACAAAGACTTACATTGTATAGAAATGCTGCTGCTGGTGTATGTACAATAACTATACCTCTACCTGTATTTAAAAATCTCATCCTTTGCGCTCTAATAAACCCTAACAAAAATTGGAGTGTGTCTGTCATGTGCGTGTTCAGAGAGAGGAGTGGCCTAGAAGCAGAGTATGCCACCAACCGCATGCTATGTTTTTCGGGACGCAATCTTTGATTCTAACCTCTGATGGAGCATTCCGATCAATCACATCTCCTAGACCCAACTGTTTCACAGACACAATTATGTCGTTAGTAACTGTACATGAATGGAACAAAACAATTTTCGAAACTCGATATCGTCTGTTTTTTTACCTGTCCGTATTTGTTCCATCCCCAGCAGAATACTTTCCCTTCATCTGCGATTACAGCGGTGTGACGAGCGCCGCAGGAGATGGTTTTTACATTCACATTTTCCAGATTTGGAGCCTCCAATAATTTTGGAAGAGTCTGAAATATTAAACGGCTTTCGAGTTTAATGGCAGGGACTTTCACAAACAATCAAATTAGCATTACTAAGGGCCAAGGAAACAAATATAGTTCAAGATTTTACCTCAGCTTGATCACAACCAGTACCTAACTGTCCAAATTGGTTTCCACCAAACGAATACACATCCCCATCAGATGAAGCACAGATCGTGTGCCATAGACCTGCAGCCACTTCTTCTATTCGGATTCCCAACAAAGACGACACACATGTCGGACTTAGTTCATCATCTGTACTCCCTTGGCCACACTTTAGAGAGCAAAAAATAAATACAGTTACTTTTTTATACCCAACAAAAAGTGCAAATATTAGTTACAGATGTTTAGCAAGAGAGATTTTCGATTATCTTTCTCAGCATTATCGTAAATGCAGACTGGCATTTTTCCGTCGTCATATGTTTTATCAAACCCTATTCCTATATTGAATCTATGTTTGCTATATATAAAATATCCTTTTAAAAAGCTTAGTTCAACACAATGATGATTAGCTATCCTCAACAATCGGGTTCAGCTGAAAGCAAGAATCTTAACTCATTCAAGTTTCAAGCATATGCTGTAATAAAGAAAGCCAAGGATCACTCGTGCTCACCTGTCCATAAAGCCCCCAACCAAATGTAAGGAGCGCTCCAGTATCTGTCCACAAAAAAACTAGTTACAACTCATTCGTATTATATGCAAGGCAAGTATTGTTCTTCTGATAAATCCTCAGATAACATAAGTCAAATTTTCAATCTTTTCCAGGTTAAAGGGTCGAGAATTCTTGGGGTATGCTCATAGTCTTATAAAGGACTCCAAGCAGCCTACCAAACGAACCTTAACTAAGGCATAGTGCATAAATGAGATCAAATTTCAAAATCCTGATTACAGAGTATCAAGATATGATCTAAGGTTGAAATGCGTTGTTTTCAGTGATGTTGATTTAGTTACTCATAAAATAGAGGACTAACACAAAAGCAATATGGTGAGAATATTACCTGTAATCACAGCACTGTGTCGCCCTCCACATGCAATTTTTTGTACATAACTTCCAAGAACTCGGCCGCATTGTACTTCTGAACTCATGTTTACACCAGAAGAGGTGCCTTTTCCATATGAAGAAGGTTCAATGCATGGAATAGGATGAGGAGAGGAGACTAGGCGTACACGAGAGCCCAATCCAAGCTGTCCTTCTCCTCCATAACCCCAACCCCAAACCTGTCCAATATCTGGACTTAAGAGAAAATTAGAACGCATTGTGTTTATTATAGCACACCAGAAGCTCTTCAGCTTAATGGATACCGCCACTGATTTTTTCATAAGTCATAACCAATTTACCATTAGGGGTATTGTGATTGGTGTGAGAAGCTAAAAATCTCACCTGATAATGCCAGAGTATGACGTCCACCAGCAGCAACACTGACAATCCTAACTCCTGGCGCCAACGATACAAGGCAAGGCAATGCTGAGAGGTCATTGTTATCAGACTGTGATGAATTCTCAGCAGCTTGCTTTGACGGTGAAATCCGTCTTTTTTTTGTTGGTTCCGCTCCACCTCTAGCTTCAATCTGAGAAGACGTTCCACCGCTAGATTTTTTTCCCTGAGAACTGGGACTCACTACAAAAGAAGCACTAATTCATCCTCAATGTAAAATAACATAAAATTTAGAGCTGTCACAGTGAAAAGAAACAGGCAAAGGAGATTTCACCTTGCTCCGTCGAGAAGGAAATGTTTCTTTCACACGAATGTCCCTCTAATTGTCCAAACACTCTCCCTGTGGGTATACATTCCCTCCATCCCCATGTATAAACTTCTTGATTCTCTGTATACAAGGGAAACAGTTAAGTTATGAACTTGGAGAACAAATGTGGTCAAAGCTAATTCAGATAATGAAATTGCACCTGTTACTGCCACACAGTGAGCCCATCCAGCCTCAGCTTTCTGTACACAAACCTCTGGAGGAAGAGGAAAAGGCTCTGGAGTTTCCTATAAAGTAGAAATGCAACTAAAACTCATACAGTATAACTCAATTTTAGTAAACTGTAACATAGGATTTTTCACAGGAAAATCAAATTCACAAAATGCAGAAGAGAAAGATTAGAAAATCTAACCCCGTGTTTCCCTGATGTCACATAGCTTTGACCTAGATCATCAGTCGAACCCCATGTAATCAGCTTCCCTGACTCTGATTAACACAAACCAAATAAATCATTAGTCAAAGTCAAAAACCATCTCAGTGAGAACTCAATATCGCTCATGATATTCGATTGAACCATTCAAAAACAAGATACATTGTGTGAAATTGAAAGAGAAATTCAGGAATCGAATTGATTTGAGAGCGAACCTGCAGTAGCCATGGCGAAACCGCATCCACCGCCTGAGACATCTTTCCAAGAGCTTCCAACTAGAGGCGGAATCTTCACTTCAACCGGTGACATGAGAGGAGAGCGTTGAGGCGAAGCTCCGGGCAAGTAACCCCACATGTAAACTAGTCTCTGGCATACTTCCTCCTCCTCTTCCTCCTTTGAAACGGCGGCGCTAGCTCCTCCGGTCTCCGATTTTCCCTCGCCATTCATTTCAGTTTTCAAAACCTGACGAATGAGAAAAAATATCAGTTTTCTTTTTTTCAGAGAAGTTGACGTGTAAGGCATCTGTATGTATAATACAACTGCGAGGTTGATGGGCCTTTTTCTATCAAAGAGAAGAAGCCTATACTTTTTTAAGTTAACCTTTATAGTTTTAGAATCTTTTATTTTAATACCCTCATTTTTTCTCTTATCAGAAAGACCCCCCCATGGTAAAATCGAAACTCTGTATAACCATAATTTCCGAAAATCTTTAAAAACGTGAGTGATTAGTAGTAAACTGAAACATAATAATATTATGTGTGGACAACGAAGATAATGAGTGATGAATTTTTGTTTCACACTGATCACAAAAATTGTCTTTTAGATATATGTTTACGACTTTTACATCATATTAAACTAATAATTGTTTTTTCTTTCACAAAAGAAAGTTTGCATATTGTTGATCTTTTCTATTATACTCTGGATATTAAAACCAGGTGGGATATTAGATATGACATTCTCAACATTAATGAAAACGAAGATGCCAAGATGTTGAATTCTATCATCATGATACATTTGCATCAGTCCAAGGATTAATTACACAAGATATTTGAAAACAAGCCAATTGGTTTTGGTAGCTATATAAAAGTTATATGTACATCAATTGTGTCTTCTAAGAAGTGTTTCACATCAATTGTGCGGCTAATTCCATGAATGACTTTTTCGTAATTAGCATTAATGATATAATATTAGTAACGTAAGAGCATGCAAGAGCATTTTCTCTTAATCATTTTTATAATTTGCTTGAAGAGGTTAATTAGTGCTCTTAATTAATCTCGTTGTGAGTGTAAATACGTGGATAATTCCTTAAGGTTCATTAGTTTAATCAATCGGAAAATCATAATATTCTAAGAATATGTTATGTGCGGTGATTTATTATTTACACAAAAAGGCGTTCTTGATCTCCAACTCTAGATTGACATATTGACTTTAACCTAAAAACCATATGGGTTGATTAGAGTTTTAGTTTTGTGTTTAACAACAAATTAGAAAAAGGTGATGGGGTTTCACGCATGATATATAATCACAAATTATGATGGTTACTTTAGTTTCATGGATAACAATTATTCGAAAAGCAAGTTTTTTTTCTCTATCTTGATCATAATTTGGAATTCTCACAAGTTGTTGGGTTTTTGGTGGAGAAACATTTGAAATATCTTATCTTCATTATCAACAAAAGAAAACCAAATGAAATATCTTGGGAAATATGTGAGCCAAGTAAAATATCTCATAGGAATATATCTTGTGAGATATGTTGTAAGCCAAGTAAATATCTTTATTGAGTATGTGGACCATAAGTTTTTTGGCTTGAAATTCATTTTTGTTATATCGGGTTTCTAAAATTTGTTTCCCAAAATAGGCTTTATCTTTAGAAAGTGTTTTAGACGCGACCTTGGTTATATTGACGAATGATAAACAACGAAGGACAGGGGAGAGTTGATGAGTGGATCAAATAATAGGGGCCAGTTACGAAAGTAGCAATAAGTTTGGGGTTGGTTCCAAATAACGCGTTAAACGTATCATTATTTGGAAAATGAGAGTAGCCACGTAGGATGAATTCACGCGGGGGGTGAACGTACAGGTGGCGAAATATGAACCACTAATTTTATGACGAAATCTAAGCCAAGAGTTTGTGACGAAGTTTCTGGAAGCAGGAAGTGTGGTCATGGTCCATACGTCGGCGAAATTAGCCAGTGGGGCTCGTTTAATGATTGTGATGACACGTCGCAGGCTCTGAGACGACGAATCGTTCTCCAAGCGAATGAGTCACCATGTGGGACATACAAGAACCTGAGCTAGCCATCACTGCTAAATGTCTTATTTTTTTCCAATAGTGCTTTCTTTATTTGTAACGTTGGGAGATTTGTGAACATATGCAATAAATGGTACTATACTTTAATGTTTCTCCTTTATCATGGTGATTTTTTTACAATATTAATTGTAGGTGAAATTAAGTTATAATTCTATGAGTATAAAGATATTTTTTTTTTATATGAGTATAAGATAGTACATTATTTACTTTTTGTTTAATTTTTTTACTCCGTCCGTACGTACGAGTGATCCGAGTAATCAAATACTAGTTTTTTTAGTAATCAAATAGTTATGATCACAATAATGTGATCATCCACATGTTCATGCGTTTAACAAAGGCGATGAAGAAGGTAAACAAACCAATCCGTGTGACAAACACTCACACATTAAGTGTGTAATAAAGCCATCACTTCCAACATCTTTATATATATATATGTCTCAGAAGAACAGATACACATGCCTATTGCCACATAAGAAGCAAAACACAAAAAAAAAGAGGATTCTTTATAATAGTTATATCATACGGTATATATGGATGTCGAAAATGGTAAGAGCGGTGAAGCGAATGTGTTTCAAATGCCTCTTCATTACCCAAGATACTCTAAAGAAGATTACCAAGACATGCCAGAGTGGAAGCTCGACAGGGTTTTAGCAGATTACGGTTTGTCTACTTATGGTGACTTGACTCACAAGCGAAACTTTGCTATTGGAGCTTTTCTCTGGATTTCAACTCGTAATCCAAAGCTTTATCAAGACAAGTCCAGCAACTCCAAACTGAAGAAAGATACAAAATCAGTTCGTGCATAAGGTTTATATTCTAATAAGTTTACTTGTTGCAATAAACATATTGGTGTATTTATGCTATGCTCACCAATCACCATAATCATGTAATAGGAAACATGTAATTAAATAAGGAGTTTCATATAGCAATCTTCCGAAGTTACGTAAATGGTTGTTTATGGCCTCGTGAATACAGTTTCATAATCTCACATCTCCGAGTGATTCTGCTACAAACAAAACTCTGGTTTAACTTTAGTAAATACGTGAATGGTATGGTAAAAAGGCAATTAAGTCAGACATATTACATAAAAAAAAAAAAAAAAAAAAAAAACATTCATCGCTATAACACTCGTGGCCAGTCTTGGGCCTACTCTTATGAAACATTTGAATTGTCTTGGGCCTCATATCATCATTTGAACTCACGGCCCAAGCAGTAGAACATACTACACCAAACCCCACCAATGAATTTAAAACACTATTAACGCAACAAGAGCTTCTACTCTTTTGGCTAATTACCATTCATTCATTCTTTGAACAATACAGAGTTACAGAGAAGATTAGTAGCTCTTCATTTAACTTTTTCTTCAAAAATTTGAAGATACAATTTATAATGTACTCAGTGGACATCTCCAATCCTCCAATTTCAGTATCCTTTGTCGGTAGTTCTTCATCTCTATCTGAGAGAGTATGTCTAACAATATTATGAGTTTATCCTATTATGACACGCGCGCGTTATCTTTCTTGTAACTTTTAAGTACTGTGAAAGAAGTAGACGTTAAAATAAATATATAACCTAACTCATATAAAACTGATCTATAATCATCAACCTTCAGTCCATAACCCATAAGCAATTATAGTACTACAATTCATCACAACTAAAATCATCTTATAATGTAACACAATCCATGGATCGATTACTAATCTTAACTAGCATCTCTACTTTTGAAATGTAATCAATCCTAAATTACTTTAGACAGATCCGAAGTGACATTATTTAGACTTTTATTTTTGAAATTCCCATAATTATTGGTGTTATATTTAAATTTTTTGGGCCAGAGAAATCAAAATCGTGATCTTTATTAATTAAGTCGATTTATTATGGCAAAGAATTGAACATATCACAATATAAGATCAGAAGCAAATTGATTTTCAATTAATTAGCTGGGTCGCTTGGGAATCATTAATGTAGTTCAAATGCTGGTGGATGGTGGCCTTTGCCAATTGTGTGGCGGTTTGGTGCCGGGATCTTTGTAATCCACATGAGCAAACAACGAACCCTTTATCATACACTCCTCTGCTTCACATTTTCCCTTCACTTCCAATCCCTTCATAAAAATTAATAATGACTTTTTAAAAAATTTAGTAGTAATATTTAATTATAACCAATCGGCATGCACATGCATAACTTTAATTTGTTTTTTTTTTTTTTTTTTGCTAAGAACTTTAATTTGTTATGTTTTGATTTCAGAGTTCATTATTAGTCTTTGGTATTATTGTTTTGAAGACTTACGTGTGTTCAATGTTGTTATGCGTGATAAAAAGATGAGGAATAGATGTGTAAATCGGTCTATTTGAGTTCATACCTGTGAGTATAGACTCGTGTCTGGCCGAGCAAAAGAGGTAATGGCGATGAAGCTCAAAAGTAAGGTTGCAGCTAGAAGCAAATTTGTCTTCGCCATTGGTTTTATTTTATGTGTTAATTGTATCTGTCTATAATCTAGAATTAATGAGGGGAAGAAGAAGAAGCAAATTTATAAGGATTATGAGTATTACTGTACATGGATTTAACCAAAGAAAAACACATGGAAAGATATCAGAAAAATTTATGACTCCATATGTGAATAGAAAGTTATTGAGATAAGATACCATATGTGAGTAAGGAAATCCATTAGCAATACTGTATTTGAATGTATCTTATTATATATGAAAATATAGATATGAACAAGTAATTGTTTTTTGTGAAAGAAATAGTTTATATATATACCCATATGTTTATACTCCTATATGTTTGGGTAAAATATTATCATCTAACTTAATCAAATCTTTTATCTCTAAGTGCAATTAGTTTATGCGAATTTTTAACGTCATCGTCTCTGAAGACTTATGGATTTGAGTTTGTATTAATACAAATATATAATTCGAGGGCTAAGTCACATATAAGCTGGAAAATCAACCGTCTATATTCACACGTACTACCAATAATAAGACAAAACCAATTGCTCCATGTGTGTACGTATATCGAAGATAAAAGAGATAGATCTGAAGGAACGTAACTATCCAAGCTTTTGTTTTTTTTTTCCCGGCAAACTAGAGAACTATATATATGCAAGCTTAGCACCGATGATTTCCACGTATTCAATATTGCAGAAAGTTTCTTCTCCAATGGTCGGATCACATCTTTCTCACATCAGTAACTAGATTTGTGACCCCGCGCGATGCGCGAGATTATACTTAAAAACTATTAATAATATAAGCCATAAATATAAATATAATGAATTTTAAAAGATAAATCTATATAGACATAAACTTATTTATGAAATGATATATAACATAGATTTTATTGAAAATAATGTTTCTCTTGAAGAAAATAATGAATTCTTAGATAATACGTGGTAAACAATTAGTTAAAAAAATTCAAGGAAATAGAAAACAATCTCGACCATATCATATTCATACATCTTTTTTGAATTTAGTCAATTTCTCTTAAAATTATTTTGGTGTTATTTTTTTCGTCATATTCTAAGATGCAGTCGTCCACCTCGCGACATTTTCTCTTTTCACGTTCTTTTCGTTAAAATAATTGATTGGATTGTTGATTCATTGTAAACTTATGTTAAATTATTTTCTCTTTATCTATTTCATTTTTATTTTTTATTTTCTTGTCTATTATAAAATGTTTTTTTTCCTACATATTAAATTTTATCTTTGAATTCTTCTTATTCTCATACATTGCATTTTTCATGGAATATTGCACTCTAACCTTATTGTTTGAAGAAATCTTGTATATAATTGTATTTTTAAATCTCAATTCTTTCTTTAAATATATTATACAATTTTTTATATATATTTTATCTTGATTTTTGATACATACTTTTTCTTGAAAAATAGATATTCTTATTTCGTGTAATCTAAATTCTATAGTTTACTATCATATAAACTTTTTATTTTAATCTAAATATTTTATAACTCTTGAAAAAGTTAATGTTTTTTTAGCGTGATAACTTTTTTTTATGTTTTCTATTTTTCATATATAAATTATATGTGTTTGAAAATTATCTATATGCATCTAATTTCTATTCATATTTTTATCTTAAATATTTTTGTGTTGTGTTTGATTAATTCATTAACTTTTATTTATATTTTTGTCCTATTTTTTTATCACGTATTTTTTTGTGTTTTATTATATTACTTTTTATTTATATTAAACCACGTTATTGTTTGTGAACAAATATTTTAGTTTATCAAAAGATGATAATATAAAAGTATGTGGATTAATTTTTTTTAAATGTTTCTTCTTTTAGTAAATAAATTGTGGTGGAACTTTTATAAAGTAAGATATATAGTTTAAATTTTGATATCAATCAAAACGATCTAAATGGCAATTTGGTTTGGAATGCACTCATTACATTGATAAGGTAAGAGGTTCGAATCTTTTTAGTAACATTTTATACCTATTAAAAATATATAATGACGTGTACGCTGAGGTGTCGCCTATGTGGACACTCTAAGAGGAGAGACAACTCTCCTATTATATATATAGATTTTGGAAGGACGTTCCAATATGCACTTAGTAAACAAACGACAAATCAAATTGACAAACAATTTGTTTACAGATGACTTATAGTACTACTATGCTCTATATTTTGAAATGTGTTTACTAGTATACACTATCATAGGGTTGGGCATAATATTTGTCATTCGTCCTCAACCCGTTGGTCGAGTTGTATCCGTCTCAAAGAAAAAATACTCGTGCATGTATAACTATGATGTTGTTTCACTTCTAATTATTTGAGATTATAACTTATATATGGATGTTTTATCCTTTTCTAACAAATCGGGCACATACAATGATAGAAGGCTATTAACAGTGTAACTGAGTGTGAAAGAACACCGCCATAAGTCAAACAAAATATGGTGAAGCGAAAGCGATGTCCAAAAAAAAAATATATAAGGAGAAGATAAAGCATCTGAAGAAGTGTGAACAATTAGTAACAATTTTAACATGGAAATCGACGGTTATGTTTGCTATATATATCATGATATGAATACCCCCACACATGTTGATGAATATTTTTGCTTCTATATATTTTGAACTGTGTAAAAAAATTTCATTGTGCTTGCTTAAAACTTTCTACCACGCATATTTCATTTTATTTAGAACGGTGACAAGGAAAATACATAAATGATAATGATAAATGATAGACATATAGAGGTAGGTATGTTAATAAATAGATGAATTTAAAAGACGACAAAAAGACATTAATATATGGTATAATGTAACGTTCCGTTTTAGTGGCCATTGGGGCCGGTGGTGTCCTCCTTTTATTCACTTCATTAAAGAAGTGAGACCAAATTTATTATTTTAAGTATTATTATTTTCTTTTTGACATCAGATTAATAATATTATCTCTGGATATGGTCGTATGTATGGTCAAACCAAATATACAATGAATTAAAATTCCAATTTCTCCAGCGGGAAATCAAATTTCAAGATGGGTATGTGAATTTTATAATTAAACTGTCGTCATCCATCCTCATTCAATGTCTCTAAATCTTGTAGCTTTTTTTTTCTTTATTTGGTAATGGATTAATTTATCCTTTAGCGTCCATAACAGATGGTCAAATGCCACCCTCTCGCTTGCATATTATTGAAAATATATGGGTATATATGAATTTTAAAAGAATATCAGACCTTATTTGGATCTTACTATATATATTTTTATTTTCATTTCATATGCAGACTTTAAGATATTTTATAGTATATTTTTATTTTTATTTCACATGCAGATTTTATAACAGTTATTCATATTATCATTAAAAACATCCACCAATTTTTTTAAAAAAATAAATGTAAAAGTTTATTCAAAATAAAATACTATTTTATAATGCTTGTAACATTAGAGATGAAACATTTTTGAGATTAGAGAAGATAAATTGAAACGTAATAGATCTTGTACTTTTTGAATAAAAATTATAAAAATCGATTGGCAAACAAAAGAATGAGATCGTCGTTGTATATGCAATTGCTTCAATTACGGATAAAATGTAAAAGTTTATTCAAAATAAAAAACTATTTTATAATGCTTGTAACATTAGAGATGAAACATTTTTGAGATTAGAGAAGACAAATTGAAACACAATAGATCTTGTACTTTTTGAATAGAAATTATAAAAATCGATTGGCAAACAAAAGAATGAGATCGTCGTTGTATATGCAATTGCTTCAATTACGGATAAAATGTAAAAGTTTATTCAAAATAAAAAAACTATTTTATAATGCTTGTAACATTAGAGATGAAACATTTTTGAGATTAGAGAAGACAAATTGAAACACAATAGATCTTGTACTTTTTGAATAGAAATTATAAAAATCGATTGGCAAACAAAAGAATGAGATCGTCGTTGTATATGCAATTGCTTCAATTACGGATAAAATGTAAAAGTTTATTCAAAATAAAAAACTATTTTATAATGCTTGTAACATTAGAGATGAAACATTTTTGAGATTAGAGAAGACAAATTGAAACACAATAGATCTTGTACTTTTTGAATAGAAATTATAAAAATCGATTGGCAAACAAAAGAATGAGATCGTCGTTGTATATGCAATTGCTTCAATTACGGATAAAATTAGATCGATAATAAACATAAAGTTTTTATAATCTATAAATTTAACTGTAAATTTTATTAATAGTTCGTTTTGATTAGTTCTAAACTTATTATTATAATTGGTAAAACTAAAAAACAGCTAAGTTTAGTGTTAGTGGACTTTTTTTTTTTTTTGTCAAGGAGTGTTAGTGGACTATTAAGTCATTATTTTAGATTAAATTGATAAAACTAAAATTTTTGTAGCTTAACTTCTACTTAGTCATTATTATAGATTAAAAACAGTAATAGTAACTGAAAATATGTAGTTTTCTCGAGTCAACTTTTTCTTTCTTTTTCTATTTTCTCTAAGTTGATATTTTTCACCATTACCAAACCCAAAAAAGGAGACTTGTTACCAAATGGAATCCAAAAATTTTGACAATTGATTTGAGGCGTAGGGGTATTATAGTAATTGTGGAATAGGTCCACAAAAGCGAGCAATCCAGGGGTGGTGAGAGAGATAGAGGAGAAGAGACAGGCGTCTAGAGAAGCTCGCTCAGACTTTTGCACGAACACCTAAAAGTTCAATGGTCCAAAAGGACGGCTCTGGTCGAGAGAGAGAGAGATAAAAGAGAGAAGAGAGGACCGCTTCAGAGACCGTAATCACGAAAGATCAAATCACAATTCATCATCATCCCCTTATCGTACGCCTCTCTTCCATCAGTCCTTTTAACGTACGCCCACTCCAATATTTTCCAAAGTACGAAACAGAAAGAGACGGTAATAAGACTTCACGACTTTCAAAGTACAAAAATCCTACCCAGAAAAAAAAAAAAAAAAGCCTGTTGGGTCTTTCTTTCTCTCTCTCTCTTCTCCTTTTTAATTTACCCTTTTTTTTTCAGTAGCTCCCAGAGAAGAAAAGAAAAGAGACAAACAACTTCCTTTTTTGAATAAAGGTAACATTTTTATTCCATGGAAATATAAAGCTAAGATTTTTGTGTTTTTTTTTCCTTATTTGATCTTTGCTCTTAGCTTTTGGAAATATTGCTTTTAGGAAATTTATGCGTATTTTTGCTGTTCTATATAGATCTGATTCTTTTCCTTTGTCCTTTTTCTTCTCAGGTATGATAGCAAACAAATGATACCCCATGTCTTCTGTGTCTGCTTCATGCAACATGTTGGTTTGGATTTGGTTAGTCTAAAACTTTAAGATAAGGTTTTCGGATTCTCTTCCTGTCTTGTAATAGTTTCTTGTCGGAGAGCCATCAACAAAAAAAAAAAAAGAAAGGTTTTTTATTTTCACCGAAGAAAAGAAAAGGGAAAAACAAAAAATTCAATGGCAAATCCTTGGTGGGTTGGGAATGTTGCGATTGGAGGAGTTGAGAGTCCAGTGACGTCATCAGCTCCGTCTTTGCACCATAGAAACAGTAATCCACCGACTTCGGATCCAAGATTGGACCATGACTTCACCACCAACAACAGTGGAAGCCCTAATACTCAGACGCAGAGCCAAGAGGAACAGAATAGCCGAGACGAGCAACCCGCCGTGGATCCTGGATCCGGATCCGGGTCTATGGGTCGGCGTCCGAGAGGAAGACCTCCAGGTTCCAAGAACAAACCAAAGAGTCCGGTGGTTGTCACTAAAGAAAGCCCTAACTCTCTGCAGAGCCACGTTCTCGAGATCGCTACTGGTGCTGACGTGGCGGAAAGCTTAAACGCCTTTGCTCGTAGGCGCGGCCGAGGCGTTTCGGTGCTGAGCGGTAGCGGTTTGGTTACTAATGTCACTCTCCGTCAGCCTGCTGCATCTGGTGGAGTTGTGAGCTTACGTGGTCAGTTCGAGATCTTGTCTATGTGCGGTGCTTTTCTTCCCACTTCTGGTTCTCCGGCTGCAGCCGCTGGTTTAACCATTTACTTAGCTGGAGCTCAGGGTCAAGTTGTGGGAGGTGGAGTTGCGGGGCCGCTTATCGCCTCTGGACCGGTTATTGTAATCGCTGCTACGTTCTGCAATGCCACTTACGAGAGGTTGCCGATTGAAGATGAACAACAACAAGAGCAGCAATCTCAACAAGAAGATGGGAAGACACAGAAGGAGAAGGAGAATGATGATAACGAGAGTGGGAATAATGGCAACGAAGGACCGATGCAGCCGCCGATGTATAATATGCCTCCTAATTTTATGCCAAATGGTCATCAAATGGCTCAACACGACGTGTTTTGGGGTGCTCCTCCGCCTCGTGCTCCTCCATCATATTGATAGTTAGATAGTCGATGGTTGCTGCGTTCTTTTTGCTGGAATGATTATATTTCCATTAGGATGGTTAGGCTTTTGTTTATTAAGCTATCGGATTTCTTTTTCACGGGTAATCGGATGACATTTAGCTAGTGTTTGTTTGTTTGTTTGTTTGTTTTGTGACGGCTATTACTGGTTTTTCTGACTTGACTATTTTGATCGCGGAAAGCTTTTTATGAAGGTGAATTGATTGTAGAATTGTCTTTGAATTTTGATGTTGGAAAAACCAAAGCAATGGTGTGCAATGGAAGAAATTACCACTATCATTCTTTTCTTAATGTTGGTAAGTGTGATTCTTTTCGATATTTTGCTGTTTGTTAATCCCCTTTTAATTGTTTGACCCATTTCTTAGATATTTGATCATTCATACTCTTACTTGTTGAGCCTGATTAGATTAGCTTAGTTTAGGTCTTTCACTTAGTATTTCTTGAGCTTGTAATGCGGTTGAGAGTTATCAAGGGAGCGGTTTGCTTGCAGGTATTATCATGCTTATACATTGCAATTAGATAGTTTAGATGTTACATTTTGAAATCTTTAGTGTTTTTGACATAAGATTAGAGCATACAAAATCGGATTCTAGCTTTGCCGGCAGTAAATGTTGATGACGTTTTATAAGCTTAAGGGAGACTTGTGGATATGGGGAAAAAGAAAAAGAGACTTGTGGATATACTTTCTCATTTACATTTGTTTGTTGTTTACTTTTCTAGTGAGAATTGTTTGTTAGCTGAGGAATTTCAAAAAATTTGATTGCTTTGGTTTTGTCTTTTAGTTTTTTTGGTTTTGGTCCCAAAATGCGTGATTTATCAAAATTGTATTTTCCCAAAATGTTTAGATCCTTGGCATTTGTCTTTGGGCTTACATATTCCTTTTATGTAAATCAAAAACATGAGTACGGAAGATTTTGTCCCATCATGACTGAACTCCGTAGCAATTTTGTATTTCAACGGCTAAGTCAAAGTTGTAACCTCAACTCCTTGGATAACTTTGATTTTTCATCGTAACTTTCTTGACAGATTAACGATTTATGTGATATTTGTGAATAAATTGTTGCCACGGTTTAGAGTTGATCGATTATCTGTGTTTGTAATCGCATGAGCACACTAGAATATTGTAAAATGCGTTTTGTATTAATAAATTTAAAAAATTTGATAAAAATGAAAAAAAAAAAAAGAGTGATTACAAGTAAAATATTTTAATATCTAAACGCTTAACAATAAATTTTTAAAACTTCGCTCATTAAATAAGAAAAAATGCAAAATTTTTGCTCATAATGAATTGTGTGGACTGTGGGGTGTTAAACTTCGTATATCTGTGGTCACTCTTACGATTAGTGGTTATTAATGTGCAGATCCCGCACTTTGAAAAGATGGAAGGTTGAGTGTAACTAAATTATTGTATTTGATTTATAGTAATTATAAGCAAACCCGATTGCTTGCTAAATAAGAGTGGTGGTGGTGGATATCTAAATTTTTTTGGATCAGTTTTTAAAAACGTATATTAGACCAACTGTTTTGTTTTCGGTTTGACTAGAAAATGATGTGGTTAATTCGGTTTAGTGTCTTTTTTTTTATGTTCGAATTCAGCTTTTTGTTTTCGGTTTGACTAGAAAATGATGTGGTTAATTCGGTTTAGTGTCTTTTTTTTTTATGTTCGAATTCAGCTTCTTTCACCAATACAATCAGAAGTTTACTGAGCCAATTTCGGACGACACACTTCTCCACTAGCGTTCATTTTTCAGACATGCAATAAATATATCGCTTATTTATTTACGATGACGTTTCTGTTATCTTTTATCATGTTAAAAAGAAAAACATTAAATTTCATGTTTTTTCACAATATTTTTGAAATATTGTTTTGATATATATATAATGCATATGTTAAAAATACAACTAAAAATGAAAAGTTGAATTTATCGTGATGATTCGTCAAAATTTTTATTTAGAATGTTCTAATTCATTTCAATGATCACCACAATCAACGTAAATCGTGTTCCATTTTCTAGAAGGACTTTTATCTTTAATTAGCCGTTAATCTAATTTTTAAAAGAGTTATTTAAAAAAAAGGCACTTGTCCACTTTTCTTATTCGGATTTAGGAACTAAGTTTTGTGCCCTTCGGAATAAGGTATTGTCGGCTGTTCATTTACCATCTTGCCCTCCTATCTGTGACATCATCATCTTCAACCTCACAAAATTTTCCATCGTTCTTTTCTCTGCTTGACCAAAGCTTTCGATTCTCTGAGATCTGAGCGATGTCAGAAATTTTTTTTTGGGGTTAATTTAGGGTTTTTTTTAATCATGTCGGATGCGTATTCTACGGATTGTAAGAAGGAGACGGAGTTGGTGTTCGATCACTCAGCCGAAGACACCCTTTGCTCCGAGTGTTGTCTGGTTTTGGAATCTCACTCCATTGATGAGACCTCTGAGTGGCGTACCTTCGCTAATGAGTCTTCCAACGCTGATCCCAATCGTGTCGGTGGTCCAACCAACCCGCTTCTCGCCGATAGTGCTCTAACCACTGTTATCGCTAAGCCCAATGGTTCCTCCGGTGATTTCTTGTCTTCTTCTCTCGGGAGGTGGCAGAATCGTAACTCCAATTCCGATCGTGGTCTGATTCAAGCCTTTAAAACTATTGCCACCATGTCTGAAAGGTAGTGCGATTTCTGATTCCGTTCTTTTGAGATCCCATTCTGAGATTGGATTGGAACTTTATAAAGAATTGAAACGTTTAGATCACATGATTTCTGATGAAGACATGGTTTATACAAGTAGTTTCCGCTTGGGGATTGATTTTTGTACGAACTTGCTTTGATTTATTTTGGGATCTTGTTTACAGATCCACCTCTTGCATAACAATTACTCGTTTGAGAAAGTACATTGTCAATTACAGAACAAAAGGAGGTCCCTTTTTAATCTTTCGTTGAGAGTTTTTTCTTTTATTGTGCTTTTATGTGTTTAGCTCGTTTTGTGTTTGTCTGTACTTAAAGAACCAGCAACATGATCATGATGTTGTTGCTGCTGTTGGGTTAGAGTGTTTATTTACATTTCCGGATTTATGATTCGCTGTGTGTACACATTATGATCCGTGTGAGAATACTCACTTGTTGATATTTTTTTCAGGTTCGGACTTCTTGCCACTATCAAGGTAAAGCTTGTTCGTCTGTGTATATGTTAGTGGAACTTATTTGTCAATATATGCTATTGTAGCATATCATTTACAGCTTTGGTGGCTGTTTGTCATATGTAGGATCAGACTAATGAGATATATAAGAGGTTGGAGGATCAAAAGTCAAGCAGGGGAAGAAATCAGGATGCACTTTATGCAGCCTGCCTGTACATTGCCTGCCAAGAAGAGGACAAGCCACGAACTATTAAGGGTACATTTCAAAGATTTCTCTTTTGAGAGAGTCTGGTTACCTCTTGATATTGCTTTGACATAAGTCAATCAAACTCCTGAACCTTGTGAATAGAAATTTGCGTTATTGCCAATAGGGCGACAAAGAAGGAAATTGGGCGACCAAAAGACTACATTGTCAAAACATTGGGACTGGAGACTGGTCAGTCTGTGGAATTAGGCACTATACATGCTGGTGATTTCATGGTTAGCATTTCAGCTTCGTATGCCACACAAAGCTTTCAAACTCTTTGCTGGTCTCTGCAGGTAAAAGTCTTCCAAGAACAAGTAGCAATTGCTTTTCTGGATATTAAGTCTTATATCCTTTTCTTATTTGCAATTGTTCAGGTTTGGTTTAACACAAAAGTCAAAGATCAATATAAGAAAATATTATTGGTTTCTCTTGGCTTGATCTCTGGATTTCTTCGACAGGTAAAAAGAACTGCAGAACTTCTTGAAGGTTTAATCATGTATTCTCATATGGATATTATTTAGTCCACCACAGCAGAATTTGGCTTGATCTCTGGATTTCTAATATATTGCACCTCTTTATATCTTTCCCCACCCTACATTCATAATATTTGGGTTCCCTAGCTAGTCCAAACTTAGGGTTTAGAATTTTGTATTACGTTATCTAATATATTGCCCATTATGATATTTGACAGATTCTAGCTGAAGTTTAGAGATTCTCCCATCACTGCAAGTTTAATTGGTTTCCTTTTGGGTATGTTCATCTATTTTGGATTTAGAGTATAATTTTGAACACCACCGCAAAGTTAAATTGGTTTCCCTTGGGATTAGTCGTATGTCTTGGCTTTATAGTATAGTTTTGAATACCACCACGTTGTTAAATTCGTTTCTTTGAGTTAATTCATCCCTCTTCGCTTAAGGGTATAGTTTTGAACACCAACACATTGTTAAATTGGTCCATATTGGGTTCATTCATCCAGCTTGGCTTTAGGGTATAGTTTTGAACACCAACATCGTTAAATTGGTTCATCTTGGGTTCATTCATCTGTCTTGGCTTTAGGGTATAGTTTTAAACACCACCGCAAAGTTAAATTGGTTTCCCTTGGGTTCATTCATCTGTCTTGGCTTTAGGGTATAGTTTTAAACACCACCGCAAAGTTAAATTGGTTTCCCTTGGGTTTAGTCATCTGTCTTGGCTTTAGGGTATAGTTTTGAATACCACTGCATCGTTAAATTGGTTCTGTTTTTTTTTTCTTCTGTTTTGTTCGAATCTGTTTCTGCTTCTCTGTCCCTGAAACTCTCACCTTTCCTTTTCACAGGTTTTGGTTTCTCCACTCACTCAAGCAGCGACTGAACAATGTCACATCAAAGCAGCAAAATTTCTTTATCATTGAGGTTAATAAGTTTTCGTAAAAGGAAAGATTTCTGTTTTGTTATAGAGGACATGGCTTCATCAAATTTGCTACTTGAGGTTCCCTTCCTGCATATCCCAAGTTTGTCTCCAAAGCAGGCGAATCCTTTATCTTGCAGAAAGTTGTCTTCTTTAGATTTGAAGCAAGAAATTGGGCTCAAAAGAGATGTTTATATGAGATGCCAGGGCGTGCTGAATGGTGTGTGCATTGACCATGTAGATGATGTTGATGATCATGCCGAGAGAAGCTCAGAATTCCATCACTATGGTCTCGGTAATAACTCGAGAGCCAGACTGAAACCGAGGAAGCATTTAGTTTTATCATCTTATGGACCAATTAGATTATACAAAATTCAATGTTTGCAAAATAAATAGTAATCTCACTGGTTGATATGAAAATAGGGTATAGACAAACAAACTTTCAATGTATGATCTAATTCTCAGCATAATCATTCTATATCCTTCACAATCTTAACACCACCACCATTGTCTTCAACTCAACAAAGCATTGCAAATCTCTGAATACGCCAAGAATAACCAAAACATCTGGACAAAGCACACACATTAACCAAGTAGGAAGTGATTCTTGAGAAGCCAATCACTCTAACTTCTTGAGTTCTGACATCCTTTGGATGATATATAGACTGCAAGTTTCTCACCCTTGTGTTTGTTTCTTGGATCTCCCCAGCAAGAATGAATTCATCGAGTATCAAGTACACCTTTTAATTATAAGTCATAAGGAAGAGCAGCAAATTATAAGTTTCTCAAGCTGCAAAACAACAACAATGGCAATAAATTTCTACATTAGTCATCAAATTGATTCATAAAAGCAACCAAAAATTGGATTCTATGTCATCACTACTCACATTGGACATATGACAAAGCTCCTGGTTTCATTTCCCGCAGCTTAACCTATTAACCAGATGATAATTGGATTCATGTACACAAAGCAATGAAGCCATATCCAATTAAACCCTTTCACGCTTAACTTTGACATCGAAGAAACTAAAATCACAAAGCTCCATTGATACACAAACGCAAACAAACAAAGATTGAAACATACTTTTTTGTTTCTACTTCAAAGCAATCCAAATCACATTCTCCAAAATCTCGACCAAAGTGAATTCAATTCAGGGAGCGCTCATATCAAGAGATCGAAAATGGGAATTGGGAAATCCCGAGAAAAGACATTAGTAAATACAGAAAATTTGATTAGAATAAGAAATTAAAAACCTCAAATTGAGAGCTCGTCGTGAACGCTTGGTGAAAACCCCCCCCCCCCCCCCCCCCCCAATCCCCTGAGAAATAATCGAGAAAGAATTTGGATTAAGGGATCTCCAAATCGATTCATCTCATTTTATGTCGATCGATATATCAAAGAGAAAGATTTTCTCAATCTACTAAAAAATAGTTTATCTTAAACCTAATTCAGCTGACATCACAACCCAGCTTCCTCTGTTTCCCGCTTACAGGTTAGAAGGGCAAAATTGTCAAAAAGAGTTGACTTTTGATGAACAGCAACACACCACTTTTCTTAGTTCCTGATTTCGAATACCCTTTTCTAAATGTGCCTGTTTTTGTAAACTTCCCTTTTTAAAACATAGACGTACCCCACTTTTTGCTGTTTCAATATACGTTTAATTGACTAATTGACTTTTTTTTCCCTGTCCAAGAATATTCTTCTTACTATCGTTTTTGAAAGATAATTTCTTCCAATCTAATAATTTTCTATGTCAAGTGGATCATTTACACGATTCACACTATATGAAAACTCGTGTCGTGACGATACTTTGGCATATCTAATTGATGAATTTTTATCGAATGGTGAAAGGATATAAAGTTATTTTCTTGTTTTTAGTTTAGTACTTTTGCCAAGACATCGTCATTGGTGCCAAACCACGTTACTGAAATAGTGTCCAGACTGTATGCTTTGGAGTTGCCCAACAAAATTGTGCACGCATAGTTAATTCTATTGCACCACTCTTCGACTATATACCTTCCCACTCTGTCAAAACAAGAGACTAAATACCTTCCTCACAAAGTTTCCTTTTCTCTCTTTTTTTTTTGTTGATACCTTCCTCACATATTATTAATATACTATTATTATAAACGAAATGACTAACAGACGAACTTTTATTTCTAATAACATCAGTTGTGAACTTGTGAGTTGTGATTGTGGTCTTTAGTTAATTTTTTCCAGTCATTTATACATTGCTTCCCTTACCTTTGAATCCTAATTTGACTACTTAGAGAAAAATTTGAAGACACATTATATAGACTTACATAGACGACAGATTTGTATTCATAAATTTTGTTTTTCTTTTGTTTAGTCGATGACCAAAAATTTTTTGTTTTAAGTATTATTATATATTTTTTTTACAAAGTTTCAAGTATTATTTTAGTTTGAACTATATTGTGTTAAATTATTGTCCAAGAGATTTATGGTTTATCTGCTTTACCTTTACGTTTATAATCTCTTCATAACTAATTGCAAGTGCGGGTAAACATTTGTTGGTAATCTGCTTTACCTTTACGTTTATAATTTGTCATGTAATAATATAACAATGCAAACACTGTTTGATACTTCAAACGTAAAAACAATATATATCATTCTCTTCATGTATGGTTGTGGACCTACATATACACTGCCAAACAATAATCTGCAATTTCTTTTAGAAAAAAAACAAGATATGTACTCTATTTTGTAGTTAGTCTCGTTGCTATATCACCGTCATATGTATTATGTATAATTAAATTCAAGGTCGGAATAATACATGTTGTTAAATGTTGACCTAAAACATCCAAAATTTTAAGGCTAGTAACAAAAGTAATTGATGATTAACTTTTTTTGGTGTCAGATTTAATTAATAAATTTAGTACTAAGATATCATTTGAACCGTTAACACCAGTTTAAAGTCATGAAACATGGAACGACCCCCGATATCCTTTAGTAATACGGTTGTATCCGTCAGAAGAAGAAAATAAGAAATTCACAAGTCAAAAATCGCAGATCGTTTGATTACATTGATGCGTACTTTCTCATCAATTAAACTAATCAATACCGACGATCTCGATTGATACTAACAACATCAGAACCGATAACTAAATGGTACTAACCTCGTATAATCGTATTATAACGTTAGATTTGAATTTTCTGTTTAAATATTTAATATTATAAAGTATCATCTGTCTAGAAATAATCACATGTTCCTCTATCACCAACATCATTCTCAGCATCACATGCCTTCGTAATCTTCACCATCTTCTTTACTTCTCCGCCTTATAGATCATATGTTAGAACTATAACCCTAATACCTCATTAACCATTATTCTCTTTGCTTCTCTCCCAAGGAAACAAATGTTGATGGCCCAGACCTTTGGTTTCATTTGGCTACTACTCATCTTCTTCACACACTTAGTTTCATCTCTAACTCAGGACTTCTCCTTCATTGGCTTCAAAAAAGCCTCACCAAATCTAATCATAACCGGGGTTGCAGGGATTGCCGACACTGGAGCCATCAGGCTCACAACAGACACACAGCGCGTGATCGGTCACGCCTTCTACTCCTTACCAATCCGGTTCAAACCTATCGGTGTAAACCGAGCTCAGTCTTTCTCCACGTCTTTTGCAATCGCCATGGTTCCAGAGTTTGTTACTCTTGGAGGTCACGGACTTGCCTTCGCCATCAATCCAACTCCAGATCTCAGAGGTTCTCTTCCAAGCCAGTACTTGGGCCTTTTGAATTCAAGCAGAGTTAACTTCTCGAGCCACTTCTTCGCTGTCGAATTCGATACTGTCAGGGATTTGGAGTTTGAGGACATCAATGATAACCATGTGGGAATCGATATAAACAGTATGGAATCGAGTTCTTCGACTCCAGCTGGCTATTTCCTCGCTAATTCAACAAAAAAAGAGCTCTTCCTCGACGGTGGTAGAGTGATTCAAGCTTGGATTGATTACGATTCAAACAAGAAAAGGTTAGATGTTAAGCTTTCTCCATTCTCAGAGAAACCAAAGTTGTCTCTTCTCTCTTACGATGTTGATCTTTCCTCTGTTTTGGGAGATGAAATGTATGTTGGATTCTCTGCTTCGACCGGTTTGCTAGCTAGTTCACATTACATCTTAGGTTGGAACTTTAACATGAGTGGAGAAGCATTGTCTCTGTCTTTGCCATCTCTCCCTCGGATTCCCGGTACAATCAAGAAGAAGAAGAAACCTGGTTTGATCCTTGGAGTATCTCTCTTTTGTTCCCTTTTGATCATCGCGGTTCTTGTCGCTGCATCATTGTTCATAGTTAAAAAGGTGAAAGAGGAAGACAGAGTTGAAGAATGGGAGCTTGATTTTGGTCCGCATAGATTCTGTTACAGAGAGCTCAAGAAAGCTACAAATGATTTTGGGGACAAGGAGCTTCTCGGGTCTGGCGGATTTGGGAAAGTATACAAAGGAAAGCTCCCGGGTTCAGACGAGTTTGTAGCCGTCAAGAGAATCTCTCACGAGTCAAGACAAGGCGTACGAGAATTCATGTCTGAAGTCTCCAGCATTGGTCATCTCCGGCATAGGAATCTTGTTCAGTTGCTCGGTTGGTGTCGAAGGCGGGACGATTTGCTTCTCGTCTATGATTTCATGCCTAATGGAAGCTTAGACATGTACCTGTTCGACGAAAACCCTAAAGTTATCTTGACTTGGAAGGAAAGATTCAAAATCATCAAAGGAGTTGCTTCCGGTTTACTCTACTTACACGAAGGATGGGAACAAACGGTTATTCACCGCGACATTAAAGCCGCAAATGTTCTGCTAGACGGTGAAATGAATGGGCGGGTGGGAGATTTCGGTCTTGCTAAGTTATATGAGCATGGATCGAACCCGGGAACTACAAGAGTGGTTGGTACATTTGGTTACTTAGCACCAGAGCTCACAAAATCCGGAAAACTGACAACAAGCACAGATGTTTATGCATTTGGGGCGGTTTTATTGGAAGTAGCTTGCGGAAGAAGACCGATCGAAACAAGTGCATTACCGGAAGAGCTTGTAATGGTTGATTGGGTTTGGTCAAGGTGGCAGAGCGGAGATATAAGAGATGTTGTGGACAGGAGACTGAACGGTGAGTTTGATGAAGAGGAAGTCGTTATGGTGATCAAATTAGGGCTTCTCTGCTCGAACAATTCGCCCGAGGTTCGACCTACAATGAGACAAGTGGTTATGTATCTTGAAAAGCAGTTTCCGTCACCTGAAGTTGTTCCTGCGCCGGATTTTTTAGATGCAAATGATAGTATGTGTCTTGATGAGGGAAGCGGTAATGCAGGCGAGTTTGAGGATTTTGTGGATTCGGCTAGGTTTTATAGCGGGCCGAATGAGACTACTACTTCGTCAATATTCTCGTTCTCCGGTAAAACTAGAACTGATCCCAGATAAGATGTTCTTTTAACTACGTTTTGGTAACGTTTTCAAGCGAAATATTTCACAATGTAAACAAGTAATCTGTATGTTAAAATGTTAAATATTTTCATCATATGCTGTTTTTTCAGTTAACTACTTTGAGCTGTTGCTTAAGATTTTGAGTTGATCGATGATCTTTAATCATTTGGTTATCATAACCTGATTTTGAAAATGGACGGTTCGTAGAAACTCTGATGACTTGCTTTTGCATACCAGAGAGTTTTGAAGAATTTTTCATCCTCATCAAACATTGAACCCACCAAAAAAAAGGTCATTAGCATAGTGAGTAACAAAGAAGTAACAGATTCTAAAGAACATGTTTCGAGTCGTTGGATTGAACCAATGAACATGTTATGATTCCATTCAACCCCCAAAACTTACGCGTATCAATTCGTCACAACGTCTGATTCATCGAGATCTGGCTAATTTATTGTACAAGTTCCAGATTACAACAAGAAATACAGAGAATAATTTAAATCGTTGAACAAAGAATGTGGGAACAAAGAAACTCATAAGAATGCAATGAAGAAAGAAGAAAGTTGTAATGTTCAAATTAAAATGAAAAAACATAAAGACGTTAAAGTTCATAGTTCATACATAAAAAAAATTAAATTCACATGGTAGTGATGCAACGATGACACTAATAATGACAGAAAAAAAAAAGACACTAACAATCACTTAAGTGCATATCCCCTAGTAGTTTGGCGTGTCTAAGTTATTAAAATAAGAGAGTAATTTACCCTTCTTAACCATGAAGAAGGGAAGCTCCACATCAGTACTACTGGTTTTTGAAGCAGAGTGGCTCGAGCTTTCAAGTGTGTCTTTAGGAGTAACATCAACATAACGGAGAATGTCATTGAAGATAATATAAGACCCATTTTGACTACGCGCCACATAGAAAAATTGCAAAAACTTCCTCTCTGTTTTTTCTTCTAGTGTCACAAAACCGCAAACCATTATAAACATTCTATCTTTGAAGGAACTGCAAATCTGAGAAGCCACACTATTCACTATAAAAGCAGAAGCCCTCCTATGCTCATTGGAAACCCTCTTGTTGATAGCCTACACCAAAAAGAGTAGCCTTAGATTCCATTAAATATGGTTAAAATTTCTCTAGAAAATCCATTTGGAAGGAGCTTTTGCAACTTACATCAAGGCCTGGTATTTGGACCATTGCTCTACCAGAAGTCGAAGTCGGTCTGCTCACAACACTTTCTTCGACATACATCATACCTACTTCCTCACGCATAGGCAACTCGTAGTAAACCTTGGCAAATCCAGCTGCAAAATCTGCATATAGTCACACTAAAACTAAGTTTTGTAATCTCAATAAGCCCAAAAAAAAGAAGAAAACGTTTTAAAATTGAATCAAACACAATGTATTAAAGATTTACAAGCTATATACCGGATTCAGGAACGGAAGGTATTGCTGGTATCGAATCGACATAGCGGAGGATATCATTGACAATGGCATAAAACCTGTCTTGACGACGTGCTAAATACAAAGATTGAACAAATCTCCTTCTCAGTTGTTTGTCTTTACCAGTCACTAAACCAGTAACCATGATAAATGCTCCATCTTCAGAACTGGGGTTGCAACTCTGAGCAGCAAAACTCATCACGTCAAACGAAGCACCTTCATAGTCGCAGGAAACTATTTGCTCTTTGATTTCCTGACCACCAACATCAACAATGGTGACGACTTCTTTTTGATTTTCCAAAACTTTTTCGATTATTTCGTAAAAAAATTATTCGCATAAAACGATAGAAAAACATGTTTTAGAAAAGTCTATTGAAGTCAAGTGTTCCCGTTATTAGATCATTCCGCTACTCTAATATTCATCTAATATAGGTTTAATCTACTACCAACCAGAGTTGTTGACTTCAACAAAAACATCAAACTAAAAATAGAAAGTGAAAGGGTCTGATTAATTTTACCTCAGGCGATGTAAAAGACATCATTGTACCGTCGGGACCAGGTCTGGTCATAACACAGTCGTCGGCATACCACATCATGTGAACTACCTCGGGATAGACTCCTAGATTCAGGAAGTAAGATTGGAGAAAGCCATTGGCTAACGCTTCGGAAGTATTAAAATTCTGGAAGTGAGATTGGATAAAGCTATTAGCTACCAATACGGAAAGATCAACATCTTCCATGGAATCCATGTGATCGATCTGCACCAGGAAGCCCTAGGAAAGACAGAAGAAATCCAAAAATAAACCTAGATATCAAGATCTCTCCAAAACAAACTTAAAAGATCTCTCTTGCGGATCGATAAGCTAAAGGAATCACCGGAAGATAGGCGGCAGTTGTGAGGCGGTTTGGAATTTGTAAACCTACGTTCGATTGAACTTCTTTATATGTATATGGGTTTTTCGTTATATTTAAAATTTTTTAATACACTAACTCACTAAGATAAGGATATGGATTAGATAACTTTTGGAAATGGGTAATTACGTCAATTTTAATTGAGTTAACGTCGTTAATAAACAGACCTTAACAATATAACGTCGGTTTAGTAGCTGACGTATTTCGTGCGCACAACACAAAATGGTATCAAGTAACACCTTAAACACAGAAGTCAAGATTTAAATCCAAATACCATTAAGAAATTGATATAGAACGCGATAATTTGGAAACATGTAGCATTTTATGTAATACTAAAACTAAAAGCTACATAAAAATAAAAAATGGATTCTCAAACTAAACTTAATTTGGAGACTTATGTTGAATTCAACACTTTTATAATCTTAAAATTGCAGATAAGTCAAACTCTTAAATTAAAGCTACATAAATTCTTAGGTTCATAGTCTATAGTAATCTTAAAATTTCAGATAGTCACACTCTTAAATTAAATCTACCAAAAACTTTTTAATTTAATTGCAGTCAACTACATACACATTAAAGATTAACGGATTATGATGATCAGACTTCACCTTTCTTATGATTGATTGTTATTTTTTCTCTTACAAAAAAAGAGCATATTAACCCAAGATTTATTTTAAATTACTTCCATATACACGAGATAACAAATAAGTATAAAACAAGGTTTTCTAAATAAAAAAATATGCAGTGGAACTATTTCCATATAACTTTTCAGTTGTACAAGGAAAATTTCTTTTCTTAAAATGGATATATATTAAACTTTGAATTGGAATGTGAGATTTTTAACACGAAGGTTGGTACCTACTAGTCTAAATTTAATGAAGAACCAAACGTCTTGGCAATGTATATTGAATTTGCCAAATTTCTCTACATTACTTTCCTTATTCTGTGTTCTTCTGAACAATCTTTTATTGGTTATCTATTATACAAAATCAAACAGTCTTTTAATGGTGATTTTAAGTGTTACCAAGATTTGGTAATTGGATTCATTTTTCTTCTTCCGTTTTAATGCATTTTCCTTTTCCTAGCTAATTCCATTTCTTCTCTCTTTTTTTTTTTTTTGGGTCAAAGATTTACACATCCCTTATTTGCAAGAAATTCGCATAAACACATACATTTATACCTAGATAAATATAAGGACGAACTCATAGCAAATTACAGTAAGATCGAAGAGACAAGATTAAACAAAGATGTCTTCTTCATCGATTCATCTCCAAATCACATTTTGGCTTCTAATAATATCCCCTCTCGCTTTCTCCAGAATCTTTCCTACTACAAACCAAACCCTCATCTTCCCTCTAACAACCCAAAACTCTTCTTCAACATTACTCCTCCAACAACGACGTCGTCTCGCTTCTTCTCCATCCCTCAAGGTTCCTTTCACACACGATGTCACACTCACCGTCTCTCTCACCGCCGGTTCTCCTCCTCAAACGATCACAATGGTTCTAGACACCGGAAGCGAACTCTCATGGCTCCATTGCAAACAATCCTCAACCTCAACCTCCACATTCGACCACGTAAAATCCTCTTCTTACACTCCTCTACCATGTTCATCTCCCGTTTGCACCAACCAAACGGAAGATTTAACCAATCCCCCCTCCTGTGACGAAAAGACTAATCTCTGTCACGTGGCTGTCTCCTACGCCGATGGTTCCTCAATGGATGGGAACCTCGCTCAAGATACGTTTACAATTGGCTCGTCGACGAGACCTGCTACGTCATTCGGGTGCATGGACTTGGTAACAAGCACGAGACCAGAAGAAGACGATAAAACCACCGGTTTAATGGGAATGAACCGGGGTCGGTTATCGTTTGTTAACCAGATGGGTTTATCTAAATTTTCTTATTGTATCTCCGGTTCTGATTCTACCGGTATTTTGGTTCTCGGTGACGCGAGTTTCCCTTCGCTTCCACCTCTCAAATACACGCCTTTGGTAACTCTAACGGATCGATTACCTTATCCTGACCGGTTCGCGTACACGATCAACTTTGAAGGAATTCGGGTCGGGTCGAAATTGCTACCCATCCCTAAATCCGATCTTATTCGGGACCGTTCCGGAGCGGGCCAGACGATGTTGGATTCCGGTACACAGTTCACATTCCTGCTAGCTCCGGTTTACAACGTCCTGAAAACCGAGTTTACCGAACAAACCAAATCAATTCTCACTGTTGACCAAAGTTTCGTGTTCCAAACCGCAATGGATCTCTGTTTCCGGGTCGGGTCAACTCAGCCTGATTTTTCAAAATTGCCTACGGTGACACTGATGTTCACAGGCGCAGAGCTGAACGTGTCGGGTCAGAAGCTGTTGTACCCAGTACCCGGATCCGGATCCGACAAGAAGTATTGTTTCACATTCGGCAACTCCGAACTTGCGGGTCTCGAAGCGTTTATAATTGGCAATCATCATCAACAAAACGTGTGGATGGAGTACGATCTTGCACAGACAAAGGTTGGATTTGGTAATGACGTCAAATGTGATCAAGCGAGTCAACTTCTTGGATCACGACTTTGAAATCTTTTTCGTTTCCACATTATGGGACACATATAAGTTGTTTCATTAGTTTTTTATTTCTTAAAATTTTCTCTTCATTGAATCACAGGGTTAAAACTCTTATCATATTTAACTAGATCAAATTTCTCCCAATGCCATATTGTTTTATCAATCTTTTTCTGCGTATCGTTTTATCATATATTAATCAAACTATATTTTTGGGTATTTATACGTATTTGATATGATTTGGTTTTTTAAAAAGAAGAAGATTTGGGTATTGATTTTGGAGAACATGATTATTTGGTTTTTTTTCTTCCTTTTAATTCTTTTTGCTCTATATGATTTACACAAACTACACTACTGTTAAATTTCTTCCAATAAATATAATTTGTCATTTGATACATTCGAATTATGCTACCTACGCTACAGAATGTTTATAGTTATTACGTTTTGCTTGTTCAATTCGTTTCTAAAATGTCTATATTGTGGTCACTCACTAACCGAAGTTTATTAACCGAATCTCTTTTAGCATATATAAAATTTGTCATATTAACTTTCCATAAATGTATGAAACGATGACATGACACGAGTCACGAGAGTAGACCCAAAAAAAGTAAGAAATGGTAACGAAAACGATGTCGTTTGAGATAGTGTATCAGAATCACTTAACCATATGAAATAATGGTGGATGAAGACAAAATAAAAAACTTATATCTTCAGGGTAGCGATAACTCGGCCCGAGTCGACTCGGTCCGACAGCGATTCCGTGACTCCGTCATCACCACGCCTATGTTACGTGGCTAAATCCGACTCTTCTCCGTAAATTTCTCCACATTCAGGTTAATTTCTCCTCCGATCTCTCGATCCTTTCAATTTTCCGTCGACTATTTGATCGAAGAACCCTCTCGTTTCCCATTCCAATCTCTTGGATTATGTGAATAGATTCGTGTCATTTTCTGGGATTATTGTAAGGGTTAGAAATGCTTCTCCTTTATTGATGTGATCGACATGGTTTCTCGAGTTCTCATTTAGTTAGTGTTTTTTTAAAAAAAATTGATTTGATTGAATAAAATTTAGATTCAGTGAAAATTTGGTACCTTAGCTTAGATGACTGCCTCTTGTATTGCATGGCTAATATGATAATTGTGTGAGCAAATTTTTCGTTGTATAGGATCTCTTGTGCATTCGGAGAAGATGAGTTTCGTTTTCCGGGGAAGTAGAGGTGATTTAGAAAGCGGATTCTCGGGTTTTATACCGGAGAGACGAGCTATGGTATGCATTCCTCTTGAAAGTTCTCAAATGCAGGAAATATAAACAATGATTTTAGTTCGAAGTTTACTTATGTGGAAGTGTCTTTTGGTATCGGTAAACACTACAGCGTGTTCATGGAGCTCGACCAGTTAATTCTAATTCCCTAGCTTTTCTGGTTACAGGTAATTCAACTTTCACCTTCTATGTCTTTCTGCTATCCTTTTTTTTGTTTGTTATCTGCAGTTCTTGATGTGATACTTGTTTGGTTTGTGTATTGCAGTTCTGTTGCTGTTTATGATTCTCAATTCGCATCAGATGCCTCCTAATTTCCTGGTATGTCAAATACATGAGATAAAGTTTTTTCTTTCCAGTTAGTCGTCTTTAGGATATGAGTTTGACATTTCAATGATTTGTAGCTCTGGCTTGTGCTTGGGGTCTTTTTGATGGCCACTACTCTTAGGATGTATGCAACTTGCCAACAACTTCAAGCTCAGGCTCAGGCTCATGCTGCAGCAGCAAGTGGCCTCTTCAGTCACACTGAGCTGAGGTTACATGTGCCCCCATCCATTGCTCTTGCAACAAGAGGGCGTCTCCAAGGACTTAGGCTCCAGTTGGCTCTTCTTGATCGGGAGTTTGATGACTTAGGTCTGTTAATTTTGCTTAGGATTTAATTTCTTAGTAAAGTTTAGGATTTGATATCACATTTATCATCTGATTTTCGCTTTTTCTTATTCCAGTTTAATAGTCTTGCTCTTTCTTTTTAGTTGAAGTCTAAGGAAAAAGTTGTTTTGTTGCAGACTATGAAACTCTAAGAGCACTTGATTCTGATAATGTTCCCACAACTTCTATGAGTGAGGAAGAGATAAATGCACTTCCGGTACACAAGTACAAGGTGTTGGATCCTGAAAAGTGAGTAAATATTGGACTTTTCCCTCTTTGACCAGTTTTTAATGTTTTCTTCAAAAGTGGGAATTTTTAAGGAATAGGGAAAATAATAAGTTAGGATGTTGTGGCCAAGCAACTTGTATAAAATTTGACTTCCTTAACAGGGAAAGGGAGGTTGGTAGAAGTTACAACTTAATAGTTTAGAAACTGATGACTTTGTGGGACTATTGTGCTTAGGTTTTACTGTTTACTCTGCTAAATATGGGGAATGAACGTGTAAGGTATTGACTGTCCAGTGAGTTACTACTTACTATGAATATTTCTTTTCTTTAATACGATCTTAGAAATTTGTTCCCATCACTTCTTGAATAATCATTAGGCCCTGATTCTAGAGTGGACCTCTTACCTGGACATTTTAATTTCTTATAGAGTGGAATTTTCTCAGTTTTCATTAGCTCAAGGCCCTTTTGTTTCCGGAACAGGTTTATCTAATTATTGCCAATGAATATGTTATTCATGGTTTTTGGCTTGTGTTCGTTTTGTTGACAGTGGTTGCTCTTTGGCAAAGCAGGCATCAACCTCATCCTCAGCTGAGGTATTACATATTCTTATTTTCTCAAAATAGCAGACATACTATACCAAATTTGAGAATTGAGTTGGTCAGTACTCAATAAAAATTGATAATTCTTAATATGTTTCATGATGTTTTCCTCTTGTTCGAAGCAGCAGACGCAAGATTCTGTCAATGGAAGTAAAAAAGGAACAGAAGACGATCTCACTTGTAGTGTTTGCCTAGAACAAGTTACCGTTGGGGAAATTGTTCGCACCTTACCTTGCTTGCATCAGGTTTCCATATTTACTCTTTATCTAAAACTAAAAATCCTCTAAATGCATTTTATATCGTCTCACAACTCATACGTATACCCATTTGCTCAGTTTCATGCAGGCTGTATTGATCCATGGTTGAGACAGCAAGGAACATGTCCTGTCTGTAAATTCAGAGCTCATTCAGGATGGCAAGAACAAGATGAGATCGATGATGATGTTTCCGACATAGTTTGAAAAGTTTGGTTTTAGACACGTGTTATGCTATTAATGTGTGTGCGAATTAGACCCCAAACAAATCATGTAATGGTCAAGATAAAAATTGATGACTGCCTTAAACAGTTTGATCAGATTCAAACTAAATCATGAAATAGTATCTAAAGGGATACATTCACTTGTCTCTTTTGCTTTTGACTCATTTAGCTTTGCCTTTGCCTTTTCCTTTGCCTTGACCTTTCTTAGCGTCTAGCTTAGCTTGAATCCTAGCAGCGGCTGCAGCTTTTGCTTCTTCTCTCTTTTTCTTATCATCCTCTTTAGCAGCTGCAGCAATCTCTCTCTGCTTCTTCAAATCTCTGAAACCATTAGCAAAATGTTTTCATATTTTTCCAAAAGGAGAAGAAGTCAAAAGTTGGGTCCAAATGATAATTATAATGCTTACTCTAGCCTGGCTCTCTCCTCAGAAACGCTTCCAACACTGGCACCTTTCCTCGGTCTACAAGCAACCAATTCCACTTCGAAAATCAAAGTTGCGCTGCAATTACCAAACATGTTAGTTACAAAAAACTGTCACACGCAAACACTGAATGATATGTGTAAGAAGTGTGGAACAGAACATACTCAGGTGGGATGTCGGGAGGAGACCCTGCTCTTCCGTAAGCATATTCTGGCTTACATGTGATTTTTGCTACTTCTCCAACCTGAAAACAAAAAAGATTGGCCAATCAGTTGTTTATAATAATAACTGAAAACTTCACATTGAAAGGGTAGTGAAGATAGACTCAAAAAATAGAACCTTCATGGTTTTAAGAGCAATGTCCCATGACCGGATAACACTGCCTGTTCCTAACTCAAACGAGAAAACAAGATTGTCTTCGCGTGTAGTGTCAAAGACCTTCTCGTCTTCAGCCAATATACCCTCATAGTGAACTAAGATAATCAAAGACATTGGTTATGGTCCTTCATCTAACACTCTATGGTTAAGAGCAGAATAAACAGTAAGAACAAATCATAAAAATTCATATATTGGTCCCCCACATCCTCTAAATCATTGCTATTCAATCTTAAAACAGACATACCATCGACAACAGGAAGATCATCAGAGGGTGCAATAGCATCAGGTTTGGCTCTCCTTACAATCTCTTTCAAGACGCCACCATCTCCAGTCAGATCAATAGCATCGCCCATAGCTTCAAAGGTTCAAAGAAACCTAATTCACCAAGATCAAAACGTCTCATATACCAACATCAAATTTATATCAACTAAGAGTTAGAATCATTTCTGAGTGAATTTATTATTCTCTGATATCTCTCAGTTCAGCAACATCAAAAATAACAGCTTGCACAATCTGATAATCATATACACACATATCTTGAAAATTTTCACTAATAAATCCGAAATATTCTCTTCTAAACACAGAATCAGCAAATTGTAAAAAGCTAACAAATGGATGGTTACTTGGTTAGGCAGATACACACATGATTAAATTCAAAATCAAACAGGCGACGAATCGTAACTAAAACAATTTCAAGAGATTCAATTTGATAAACATATCATTTAATCCAAATAATAAAAAGATAGTTTAGCAGCTTTAGATTTAACGGAACATTCTTGCGCACGAAATCGAACTCACCCGATTCGAGGAAAGATGAACAGAGTCCGATCGGATACGAAAACGGAAGAAGTGGGTGTGGAGTGACGAAGTGATAACCGGAAAGAGATCGCCGTAGAGATCGGTGGCCATAGACTGTCCAAATGAGTCTCGGATTTTCCTAGAATCGCTTCTTCTCTCTCTAATCCGATGCTTTGAGACGTCACGTGTTGTTGCTCTCTGGGCCTCTGAGGGCTTATGACGAATTCATATCCGCATACCCATTAGGCCCATTAACGTTTTTTCAAAAGGTCTTTCATAAACGAGACAAGAGCTAAAACCTCCTCTGGTAAAAAGACAAAATTACCCTTAATGACGAGTGATAAGGGTTAAATATAATTAAATCGGTAAGTGTTCAATGGAAAACACAGTGGCTTAGTGGTTGCGCGTGTGTTGCGAGCGCCGCGCACATGCGCGCGCGCCCAGGGTTCGAATCCACTATGCGGAGTACAACTGGTAATAACAGGGTATAACTGGATACATGGTACAACTGGTGGGTACTAGTACTAGTTGTACGTTTAATTTTCATTCAAACATTATTAGAGGGGTAGTTTCGTCCTTTCATTAAAACAAGGTGGCAGTGAGATTAGTAGGGGAGGTTCGAGATTTGGATTTGAGATTCGGGGGGATTCCAGACTTTGTCCCTTCATAAACTGAAGATTAGGAACAAGACACATTAATACATTAATAAACTTTTTTTTTGTCGGCGATGTAGAAATACATAGTTTGCTCATAACTTTTTCTTAATGTTTATGATATTCATATTTCGATTCTATGCGTTTTATATATGTGTAGTATAGAAATTGTTATTTTTGATGGACTATAGGTATTATTGTTCATTTCAACTCTTCAACATGTTTTTATGAATATTCTCTAACAATTAATGGCTAATATCATTTGGAGAAATGCAGAGCCTATCTCTACTCGTCCTCCTAGATCGAACATCTCTTCTTTCTCCCATTTTCACTCTTCAATAAAGGATGAATAATATAATTGTAAATTTGCAATCCCAATAATTACGAGTAAACTAAAGTACAAAAAGATTCCACAAAAGTGGAATTAACAGTGAAAGTCAAACGGACTATTGTCCGCGTGTTGTCTAAGAGAGGATATAAACAATCCAAATCAAGCATGCTAATGAACAATCAATATTTTTAATCATTTAACAAAGATCCCTTTGGATTTGTGGGGATGGCTTATAAAGTCTAGTTTTCAATCATCCCCGAAAAATCCTTACATCAGTAACTAAACTATTTTTATTTCTCTCTTAACTAATGGAATTGATATGTAGTTATTATATTTGTTTAATGCCGCCATTACTCTTGCATATAGGAAAAAGTGTTATTCATCGCTTTATATTGGAATCTTTTATAGGACAAATCAAATCGGACCCATTTGAAACTCTATTTAAGCAAAGGCAGCCAATTTTCTATAGGCATAATCCATCAATTTGTAGATATGATTTATAACTACATATATAAATAAACATAAGATCGAGCTCTCAATTAGTTTGATGATCCTTTTTTAGAGGAAATTGTACGAAAATTTAGGATGTATAGTACATTCTACAAAAAATGATGTGAGCAGGTATATAGAGAGAGTGGTAGAATTGGGAACACCCAAAATTTATCTTCATAATCATTGCCAGAATAGTGGTAAGAACCTTGATAAATAAATAAATGCGTACGATCATTGATGGTCAAACGTTAAAAGTTAAAAACCAACTAATCGTAATCTCACCACAAAGTATCAAAAGGAAAACAATAGAGAGTTAGCGACATTGAAAAACTCGACGATTATAATTTTCTCTTTATCAAAACACGAAAATATATATAGTACAAAGAAAACAAAGAGAAAGTAATTCAACCCACACACAAAAACACCTACATAATTTTATATTTCGATAATAATTGTATCAATTTATTGATTATATCAGAAAGAAGGTGGTATCATCCAAGTATAAATGACAAAAACATCCACATAGTTTACGGTACCAATCACTTTTTTTTCAACTAACCACCCAACCCACAAGTGCGTATTCCAAGATGATTGTGCTACTGGGAAAATATCATTGAACGTGATAGTAGCCTCGCACTTGTATGGGAAAAAAAACAATAAAAAGAAAACTCAAAATAAGTTGATGAGAACTATCTAGAAATTAAAATATATATTCTATAAAATATCATCACTTCTTCAGCAGTACTAGCTCAATGACTAGCACTAGTGACTTTCTTTCTTAAAGAGACTCCATCTCTCTAGCCTCATCTCTGTTTATTTAATCACCTAGGCCTAAGCACTCTTTTTTTTTTTTTGTCAAGAGGCCTAAGCACTATAAATAATAAATACTATACTATGAACTATAATTGATGTATCATAGTTCAAAATAAAGACACTATAAATAATAAATAGCTACTGTGAACTATAATTGATGTATCATAGTTCATAATAAAGACAGTGGGTATGTAAATCTGAATATTTGTTCTCCTTTGTAATATATATTCCTTCTTATAGTATTTAGTGGCAGCTATTTCATGTAATCATGGACTAACCTAAGATGTTAAGTATTTTGTAAGCACAATGCAGAATCCATTGCATAACTATTTTCGTATTTATTTAAGCTTTCTTTCCTCTTAGATAATCTTTATTTTTGGCAAAAGGAAGATTCTTTTCATTTTATAACTTTTAACTAGATAATCTTTTATATTTCGCATGTTCAATCCACTATAGTAAATTAGTAACAAACAACATTATTTTTCAGAACATTTTGAACTTTGAAGTTACCATAATTGTCCTTTTGACTTCAAAAAATATTGGAAAATCCACTAATCACATTTATGCCATTTGAGTTTTTTTTTTTTTTTTTTTTTTAATACAATATTTTTCTCTAACACATTTAAGTCATAACACGTGATTTGAACACATCGGCTTCGACAATAATCGGATCTAATGATAACTGCGACATGTTTTCAAATTACTTATTCACGTTTAGTCAGCAAGAAAAAGAAATCGAAATCACCATTTTATACTAACTGCTTCACATTCTCTATTGCCAAGTGCATACAGTGAAACTGTTGACCAAGAGCAAAACACAAACATTCAAATCTAAATTACAACTAATAGAGTAAAAACATGAAAGTAGAATCCTTTATGTACATCTGTATCGCTGTTATACTATCAAATTAAAACAAAGAAGAAGGAGAAGCAGAAGAAGAAGGTTTTGGGTTGTTTATGTTGACTTAGGTGTGGTCGGAGTAATTATTATGATTATCAGTCCAGCAAATAAGCATAACGACACATCTCCGCACGATGTAAAAGCGAGCTCTTTGTTCTCTCACCAATCTCCCACACTTCCTTGTAAAACCGTATTTCCCATGTTCCTGTCTCGACGAGCGCGTGGTCCTCGACGCGCCTTCATCGGCTCCGAACCGTTCCTTTATTGAAAGCTGAAACTGCGGCGAGCTTCTTGGTCTAGACATTTGCCTGAAGAATCTGAGACTTCTGATCTCGCCTGCGAAGTGACGTGATGAAATTTTTGCGATCGTTGTTGGAGACTGATGGGTTTGAGATTCTTTTTGAATCTGGGAGATTTAGCAAAGTTAAAGAGAGAGTTAAGGAAGAGAGTGTAGGGTGCTTCCGTATTTATAATGGTTTGCTAATAAATATCCTTTTGAACAAAAAAAAAAAAAAAAACGGCTTGACGAAAAGGAACAATAATTTTATTTTTTAGTTTGAATAAAAAATCCGCTAATAATTTTTCATTTAATTATGGAGTAATAATATTTGTATGTAGAAATAAAGATTATAACCATGTATAAAGTTATGGGTTTTCATTTAAATATTAATTAGTAATAAGTTGAATGAACTGTATCTCTACGATAACTTTTTTATATATAACATGGGATTTCTTAGAGGTTATTAACCATGTATCTTAAGAGGCTTTTAAGAGAGTGTCTTAACATATAAAAAGAAAAATAATCAAAAAGTATGAGAGAATGTAAGAAACAAATCTTAAATAAGAAATTTTGAGTAATAGTTCTTAAATTTTTAAGAACTTTTCTTAACACTTGTTACTTTTTTATTGGTTATGTTCTTTATTTTCAATTAAAATTTAATTTAATAACTAAATCATATTAAAATATTATTTTTTTTGTTAAGAAAAGTTCTAAACGGTTGAACATGGTCTATTGAAAAAAAAAAAAAAAAAAAAAAAGAACATGGTCTGAGGCACCTGCTGCTGAAAGCCTCAGTAACTCAGTAGTAAATAAACATGCAAAAAAAAAAAAAAGTAAAAAGTTAAACATTGAAAAAAAAAAAAAAGGGGGTACAGTACAGAAGTCAGGATAACAGGAAAAGCTTAAGCGGAAAGAGATTTTAATGCATCAGAGCAAATCTAAACTCTTGTAGTAACCTTTTTCTCTGCAACTGTAACTGTTTATTGCTTTCTCAGTACAAGATTATTCCACCAACAACAGTCAGATTCATTTTACAACAAAAGGACAAGAACAAATAAAGGTTCAACGGAAAAAAAAAAAAAAAAGGACAGAGCGTAACAAAATAACCAGTCTTCCTATCAATACTAGAACTTGGGGAAAAAAAAAAAATACTAGAACTAAAATAAATTTTGTTGACAGTTAAATTTTTTAAAATATCCAGAATATGTAACATTTTTTCAGAGACTTATGATAAATTGATAACTTTGAGTCTTTAAAAGCTTATAACACATCTCAATAAATCAGAATTAATAAGACTTATAGCAATCATTAATATCCTTACAAATTAATCCGAGTGTAGCAATATTTTTGTAATTTACAAAAGTCTTTATCGCTTTACAGTCGCATTGAATATAAAAAAAGCAGAGACGTATCTAACAAAATCCATATTAGTCAAACACTAAATCTTGTTCTAATCATTGTGATTAGGATGACAATCACCAATAACACTACATCACTAATCTGAATTTCTTACTGTATAGTACTTTCTAACAATTACTGATTTTTGTAAGAGTCTCCAATTTAACCTGGCCCTGGCATGGGTCACTAGATTAGCTTATGATTGGATGCAACTCATATAAGTGTCTCTTCGTCTCCAAGCTAGCAATTCATGCTGCCCCTTTGCTATGCAGATATTTTTCATCCTAATATAAATTAAAACTTCATAAGATATCCAGTAGGTAGTTCATCTGGTGAGCAAAAGCTTTTTAGTTCATCTTGAGTTTTGTTAAGAATGAAGATTCTTAGCAAGTTTTACCAAAAGCTTACTCAAGAGACTAGAAAACGAAAAACAAAATGAATAAAGTTTTGATTGGAAATTCTTAGTAATTAAAATTAACTAAAAATCTGTATTTTGATTAGCAAAAGGGTTAAGAAAAATAGTATGTGCATGTACACACGTTATACACCCATAGTTGAGGCCCAAAATTAAAGGCCTGAATTTACAAAGGCCTTAATTGTCCAATGTTATGCTAAATGGGATAAGCATAAACAAAGCGACCAATCATTAGATTATCCCTAAAATTCCAAATGTAACCAATTACTGAACTCTATTTTTCCGTTAGCATCGTATAAATAACGATATACCATTCACAACGAAATCTCGTAGGAGATCACAACGGACGACGTTTACAACTCAACGCACAATTAAATTACAATATACGGAATCACGGACCACCCAACTTACAGCAGAACTTCCCAAAAGCAATTGCATTGATAATAATCTGCAGAAACTGCATACTCTAGTAATCAAGCCCTCAAATTGACGTCAGACCATTAGCTCCCTGCTCAACCATCGGATAAAGACGTTTTCAAAAATTTTGGTCGTCTGAATTTTATTTTTATTTAATTATTTGATTTTCCAGTATTAGTTTATATCTTAGCCCAATTGTTCCATCAAATATTTGCAGATATATCACTACTAAAAAAATCCATGATTCAAATCTTCCTCACTTGCCTCATATCTGGAGTCTAACTCATGCATATGTTAGACCAAACAAAAGAAAGCCCTTGGTGTTGTTAATAAATCTACAAGTCACATATCAGTGAGAACAAACTTTTAGGATGCAAGTTCGATTTAGTTAAAATTTCGATCTACATGGTAGAATCTTTGAAATCAAGTTTATCCACATAAAATTTGTTTCTACATGTACTAGGTCTAAATGTGGAGTTTTTCCATTAATAAAATGGTTGTATTTCATGTTCATAAAATTCTTACTATATAGTATATACCAACACCCTGCCAGATCTTTATTAGATAATATGAATACATCAGCGAATCTTTGCAGCAGAGAACAACTGCACAGGCATCGTACACCAATTAATCACTTTGCTGTAATATTATTGCTTATTGATTAAGTTACAATTTCATATACAGGCTTAATCATAGTTCGAATTGGCTCTACTACATTTAGAAATGAGATTCATATTTTCTAAAATCCGTTCTGGGAATCAGGTTCGAAAAATATGTATAGATCAAAAGTCGAGAATTCTTATGATTAATACAAACCTGTTACATACATCACATCAACATCTACTAAAAATTAGAGAAGCATGATCCGAAAGTAGAGATCTCATCACATATAAAAAGAAGCAATGGACACGAAAAACAAGGAGGAGGGTTTTGGGTTATACATAAAGATGAGTCCTTCGATTAACCAACGGACAAAGAGAAGGGACATAACCAGATGTAACCGAACATAAAACAACAGACATATGTATGCTTCCTCCATACGTTCCAAAGCCCTTCTTTCATTATTATATAAGCAAAAACCATATCAATTTTTTTGCATTTATGAATCAGGTTTGTTTCTTTAGAGACAAATTGGTCATATATACTATATGTCGGTAGAAATAAAACCCTAAAAATCTTTTCGGAAATTTTCACGATCCATACATTGTGCAGCAAGAGGTATATATAACAAAAGGGGAAGAAAAAGAGACTTATAAGTAAGGATTCAATTCGTCAAATGAAAACACCATTATATACACACAAATCGGTATATATCCACATTATTTTTAATATCATTCATCATCGTTATTTCATCCATCGAATGTTCATACGCACACAAAATCTATAAATACAAACATACCTTGTGCTATATCTAGGATTCACCACAAGTCATCATATTGGAGAGGGATATAATTAAAGACATATTGATCTGGATATTCTGATTTAAACCATATGGAAAAAAACATAAATAAATAAGTCATTTAATTGCCGCTGCAGCATCATCAAGATTCTCAAATCATAGAAGACAGGCTCAAAGGAGAACCCATCGAAGAATCTGATTTCTGAATCTTGAAGATGTTGCAATAGCAAACAATGACTGCCACTAAATTCAGAATCTGAACTCATCATCATCTCATGAACCCTATAAGACTAAAGAGATCTGGAGAAGAAGAAGGAGAAAGAGAAGAGATTTAGGGTGAAGAAAGTAGGAAAGGGTATAAAGAGTTTAAATAGAAGAAAGAGAAAGAGATCGACGGTTGAGATTTTCTTGACATACTAGAGAGAGAGAGAAGGAGGGAGATTAGGGAAACAGTTACACATCGTAATCGAAGATACCAAATATACCAAAGCTCATTAACCCTCACTGTGGCCATAATTAATTAAAAAGGCAAATCTATGGGATAAAGAAGGAAAGGAATTGAAGAGAGTAAATTAATGGAGCAAGTGTTAAAACAAAGAGAGATCAGAGATAGCGTTGCGTAGTCCACAAGCATTAAGTTTTGTGGATCGATGGAATTGACACATTTGACAGCTCCTTCCCCTCTCTCACTAGTCATTAAGTTTAGGGTTTCCCTCAGACGCTTCCTTTCTTTTGGTCCCTTCTCTTATCGTTTCTGCTTCTCTCTCTCTTTTTCTTCATATTAAATTATTGAGATTTTGAACAACTTTTTTGGGGGTTTTCACATTTTTATGTTTTATTGTTCCTTTTTCGTTTTTCTAAAAAGTTATCTTCTTTGCTATTTGGTCTCATCTAGCGGAGTTTTTTTTTACCTGCAACTTATCTGAAGCCAATATCCAAAAAATAACATTTAAGGATAATTAATAGTAGAATTTTACAGAAAAATAATGAATACTCAAGAATTCATGCGTCGAAGTTATTATGATCTACCTTTTTCATTAAAGAAATTATTATATGATCTATACAAATATTTTCTAGAGTTTTCATTTATATATCCCATACTTGATGAAGAAAGATTAATTAATCTCTTGGCTATCCATTAGAAGACAAAGTATGCAATAGTCATCAACTTTAAGTTGTTTCATAGCATACCTATGAAAAAAACAAAACAATTCCTGAAACATTTTTTGTTTTCCGTATATTATATAAGCCTGTATAACTTTTTAAAATACTTGCAACAATTTTTTTTTTTGGTAGGGTACTTAAGATAATTTTTTGAAATCATTGAGATTTTTTTTGTTAATTGTCCAACGAGTTCTTTTACGTAAATACTATTACAATTTCTTCATCTCTGATGTCTCCTCCTATAAACATTTTTTCCATTACAAATATATTCTTCCGAAAATCCAAGGACGCGTTGTTCTTTAAAAACAAAATAAGTTGTTTGTGGTACTTCAGAAAACTAGGAGTTAAATCCTAACTTCAAATCACTCTAACACATAAAAAAAAATGTGCTTGTTTGACCAGTAGACATCTTTTAAAAACTAATCGATTTCGCTGGATCGTATGATCCCTTGCAATTAGGCTTACTGTTGTGCTAAAAGCTTGCAAGGACCTATTATATCGGCGTCTCATTTGTGATCTATCCTACGCAGTTTCTTGGAACTTGCTGATTTAGGAGGATTGTATTGCAAAAAGTTACAACTTATATAAAAAGACTACAGGGGCGCAGATGCAATAAATGTCAGCTTTAAGTATTTGGTAATTTTTCTAATCAAATTTAGCTCAGTCGGTTACAGACATATTGGTTAATTAATGTAATTAGTACGGGACTTGAAACAATATGAATTACGCTCTATTATAAATTTGTCATGTACTGTATATATATATGATCAAACGTTCATCTATATAAATTATGGTCATTTAAAAAGAAATTTAGCGATTGGCTTTTACAAAATTGTGTGAACTTTCCTTTGTTTACCAATTTATCGTTAATTGGAGCGATAGTTCAAATAGCTTCCCACATGTAGTGGCATTTTCTTTTTTCTTTTGGACAAAATAGTGGCATTATCCTTGGTGTTCTGGTATATTAAGGGATTCCTGGTTTAATTTCTCTAATGATGACAAATTGCATAACTCCAGATTATTTCTTAGTTAACCACTATTAATCTTATACTGTCAGAGAGCAATGTGGGTGAGAAACGAGGATTGGTATTAGCCCTGGGCGTTCAGATTTTCAGATCGGATCGGATCGGATATTTCGGATTTCGGATTTTTCGGATAGGAGAATTTAATATCCGTTCGGATTTTATGATTTTTCGGATCGGGTTTTTTCGGATTCGGATAATCCGGAGAGGATAATTCATTATCCGTTCGGATTTTTATGACCATTTAGATCGGATTCGGTTCGAATATTTTCGGATTCGGACCGGATTTTTGGAAAAAAAAAACTACAAATTCCATTTATTTTTAAAAAATTGGTTATATTTTGTAAAAATTGTATAGTTTTAACAAATATAACTTAAACTTTTTAGATATCTAGGTTATTTCAAATATTTTTTGTTATTTGCTATTTTTTTAATATAAAATTATAACTAATATTTTTGAATATCTAATTTTTTTCGGGTTTTCGGATAAACCGTTCGGATTTCGGATCGGATCGGATTCGGATCAGATTATTCGGGTAGGATAATTCATTATCCGTTCGGGTTTTAGGACTATTCAATTCGGATTCGAATTCGGATTTTTCGGATCGGATCGGATTTTCGGATTTCGGATTTTATGCCCAGGGCTAATTGGTATGGCACAAAACCCTAGTGTTGCCCACAAAAGAAAACTTTATACTATTTTATTATAGAGCTTTTGAAAATATAAGTGCGTGCGTATAATAAATTGGGAGTGGGACGTACCAAGTTGAAGAATAGAAAGAGAGAAATAAAAAGAAAAAAGAAGAAACACGAAGATAGAGGAGATGGGACATTGACGTGGCTGCATATGCCATATGGTACGGATACATGAGAAGTGGAGCCAAAGAGCCTATCCTCCTCCTCGTACGGGACCCTTTTTATTTCTTTTTAATTTTTTATTGTCACATCCATCTCTTCATGTCATAATGTGTACACCAATATTTTCGTATTGTTTTTTTTTTGTTGACATCAAACTACACCCTATGGTATTGTTTTCAAAAACTATATATAACCTTATAGTATTAGTAACAACAACCAGCACAATCTCAAACTTTTTGTAAGCTAACTATATATTTTATATAATGCAAGAAAACCCTTTAACAAAAAAAAAAAAAAAAAAAATCTCAAAAATTTTGGAAGTTTAATTTGTAAAGGTATTGTTAAACGTATATTTCATAAGTTAAAAGCATATTTTTAAAAAGTTAGGAGTTCCCGTTTATGTATATATGTATATTCATGTTTTTTTTTAATGCATATTCATAATTGATTTCTAGTAATTTCTTATCATCAAAAACCATGATCGAATGTAAAAAATGGTGTTAGTTAACTAAATATGTAAAGTACAGTAATGGGAGCCTATATATATATATATATATATATATACATATGCGACGACAGAAAAAGAAAAAGCTTAGGATAACACATATAACCCTAACTAATCAGTATCTTTGGGGAAATGGATTTGGCAATTTAAAAGTAGAATTTTGGTATATATTGTTGCCGACAAATATAGATGATAATGATATATTTGTATAGTAGTAGAGGGGTTAGAGCATCCGCAATGGTAAAATAGGTGGAGTGAGTGTGAAATATTTTTTTATTATTAAAATTTAATGAGAAAGAGAAAAGAGAGAGAGAAAGAAAGAGAGAGATATTAAAAATAATCTCTTGCAACCGGTTGTAAACCTACAACCTCTCTCTCATATTTTTTACACTGTTCCATTACTTTTTAATATTTTATTAGTCACAAACACTCTTAAATTTTACCATTCCGTTTGGTCTTACGAGATTGATCTACGCTCGTCTCTACAATGCGAAGTGAATCATGAGTCTCATGACACATTAAATGCTTTCAACTCATCCGGAAGAAAATAAAACTATTGGTTGTCGAAATTAATGAATGTAAGAGCTTCGTAGGTATGTGTGTAGCCCTTAAATTTCGCTGACAATTTACAAAAGAGAAAAAACAGAAAAGAAAGTGAGAGTTATAATTAGATTTAAATTATCACTCTGAATATTTATAGTCTATTCTTATTAGCTTTCTTCATTTGGAAAACCCTTTTGGGCACTCTCAGCCTCTTCCTCTGTCTCCTCGTATACCTCTTTTCCTCTTTTCCCCAACTCCTACTGCCAACTGCTTTAAATTTCATCCCAAAATCAATCCCAAAATCAATTGATTACATCACAAGATGACACATTATTATGTCCATATTGTATAGTTTTTTTTTTTTTTTTCTATTACAAAACCACCATCTTTTATAACAGCAGAAAATAATAATTAAATTATGTTAAATCCTTAGGAATTTTTTTACATTTAAAAAGTATTAATATAATATGCTTGCTTAGAGCATCACTATCCATAACTTTGCTAGAATAGTTTTCATCTTTTCTTCTTGAATGTGTTGTTATGAATTTTGTTTTGACGATAATTAAGATCCTCTAAATAAACTGTTTGAGGACCTATGGGTTGCATGATTGCATCGTCGTTATTGTTGTATGAAAAGCCTTGTTGCCTCATTGTTAATAGTTAAACTGTTAAAATCTTTTTTTTTTTTTTTCACAAAAAACTGTTAAAATCTGTTAAAAAAAAAAAAAAACTGTTAAAATGTATAAGAACACAGAGAGCACTCTGATATCGATAATCAATTAATCAAACTGTTTTATACATCAAAACTCTCCCTGTGAGACAGAAGCCAACATTTTTTATTTAAGAAGTTATAAAATTTTTGGCTAATGATCTCGTTAATTTTGGAAACTATCATTTGGTAATCACTGATCCACCAGAGAGATAACCAACTTAGTGATGTTTTAATCATACTTCTCTTCCCAATTTGATTTCTCAATCTCATTGGCAAGAATTGTAGTTGCAACAATTTTTCTTGATTGAGAGACACAATAAAGTTTGAGTTATTAGTAACTATATATTTAACGATTTTAATTCACTATTTAATGAATAACAGAACCATAAAAACTAATACTCTTTTATTCTTGCACTTGTACATACCATTAACATCTTTAAATACGCCGACCAAAAAGAAAACGTCTTTAACATGACCAAGTAAAAGAATTATACATGTTATATATTCAATATACATTTGTGGTGTTGAATTTTATGATTGGGCTAATTTTAATAATATCTGATTAAGGGGACTCTTACTGATCATGAGATTTTTGAAGAGTTAGTGACACTAACTTAGTGTACAAGACTACCATCGAGAGAACAAGAGTTAAATATAAGAAATCAATCTCATCTCGTCGAGAGATGGGAAACCCATCGTGCTTTAAGTTTGCAGAATCTCGTCAGACTCTGCGTTATTTTAAGCAAGGTGCTTATATCATAATAATAATTCTCTACGGTGAAAAAAGTATCTCTAAAAGCATAACAAAATGCTAAGTTCTTATATAATATTAGAACTGATGTGACACCAACGTCTCGCCACAATAGACCTTGGATTTTTGTTATAAAGATATACTTTTTATTATTAACCCTCATGTACAATTGAAATTTAGAAACATTTCACATCAGTCTAACTATAAATAGAAATACGCATTTTTCGCTGTATCAACGAAGATATCAATAGTTGACGGTGTTTTGTATTACATTAAGGGTTATCACTTATTAGAAGAAATATATATATATATATATTTTTTTTTGACAACTAGAAGAAATAATTTACATGAGATAAAAGATAAAACCATAAATACAACCAACTTTAGTAGAAAAGAAAGAAAAAAAATCTTTCCAGAAAACCGATCTAAGATCAACTATAGCTAGCTAGGCTGAAACATGAAAAAACCTGCTCATTCAACCATTGAATAGGCTTCTGGATGTAATCGAGAGATATCACTTCTAAAACGTATCAATTTGTCAATCTGCTTCGCCAAGTTTTTGCCAGAAGAGGAGTCCCTCCATGATTCTGTGTGACATAACATATTTTCGTTATTAGTGTATTGTTAATCTTATTTAGTTTTTATATAACTTCATTAATGTTTTCGTTTGTCATGTAATTAAGAACAACAATGTTTGAATCTGTATATTGTATGGTGGAAGGAAAGGATTTCTAAAATTTATATTTATACTGCTATAATTTTGGAAAGGAGAAGTAAACCTTTGATTTCCCATCATTTTTTCCTTACATACCCCAATTAGATGATCCGACAGATAGAATAACGCGTCTGCAACTTACTAGTAAAAAAAATACTACATAGACAATTAAAAAAACATTGTATTTGGAAATTTATCCTTTTTCTTCTTACACCATGTTTTGCATAGATGTTTCGAAAATAATTCATGAAAGCCAAAATAAATTAAACGACAACAGCAGAATGGTGTACAAAATTCGAGAAATTCAAAGGGAACCTGCTTTGATGTAATACCTGCAACAAAAACAAAGACAAAATGTCATCAAATGTAAAAAAGAAAAACGAAATTAAGTGTTGCAAAACCACACTAACCCTCACTTCTTCTGTTTTGTTCCAAGAGCTTTGTCTATGATGCTTTGATAGTATTGTGTATAAGGAGCATTCGTGTTTCGCTTTTCAAGCTGCATAAACGTTTCTGCAGATTGTTGATCGTTTGGAGAGAAAGTCACGTCATCTCTCTTCCTTTTCACAAACTCAATGTTCGACTCTGCCTACAAATCAAAACCCATTCTAAAATCAAAACAAGAATCATTCAAGCCAAGAATTTCGATATTCCACAAAAGAGGGTTTGCTTTGATTGCTTTAATCTTAAAGAATAAGAATTACCTGCTCGATAAAGCGTTTCACCACCCGCTTCAACCCTTCCATAGTGCTTCTCTCATTATAATTCTTCAGCCTCATGACGGGAATAGTAGCAAGCTCTGGAAATGATATGTGGAAGCTCCATTGAGCAAAGTGGACAGCAAGCAGTTCAATCACAGAAAAGATACACTGTTCTTGGAAATTTTGGGACTTTAACCAATTCTTAGGCAGCTGCAAAACAAAGAATCTATTAGATTACCCAGGGATGATATATATTGAAAATCTACTATGTAAGAACTCCAGAGCCTTTATGCTGCTAAATTTCGAACCTTTACGGTTGAGACAGCTTCGGGCTTCTGTTCTTGCTTTTCACCATCATTTGTGGTTTTATATTCCAACATATCCAATACCAATAATGTAATGGGAATGAATACACCGCTTGTACGAGAGAGATGATTGAGCCACTGAATACATTTAACCCTTAGGAGCAGGTAACGTGGTCCAATAATTAGTTGGGCAACTCCATTTATAACCTGAATTATAGTATAAAGCAGAGGCTGGAGATCACAATCCTGAACGTTGGCGGCAATAAAATTTACCCAGAGATCAACACAATTTGTGTACTGCCCACTATGTATCTTCTCGACAGCTTCCTGCTTACAAAAATTGAAAGAGGCTAAGAAGATAAATAAGAAAACTAAAAGTAGAAGAAAGATCATGCAAATACTAAGAAGCACCTTATTCTTTGTAGTGAGAGCCATCTTCAATAACTTGGCAAGTTGTGTAATAGAAACAGAGGCCTTGGTATAAGACTTCTGCATATCTTGAGAGCATAGCTCAACAAGAGAATCTCTGAGGAACGGCAGACGTTGTTCTGAATTTGCCTTTGGAATATCGCAGTCTTGTAGAAAGGCTTTGTACATGTAGATTACGCAGGTATCGAAGCATTCCGAGTTAAAAACCATACTGATGTCTTTCAAGATTAGAAAAGCCTGCTGCGATAGAGTCTCTTCACCGGTTACCCACAGATGAACAGATATCTGCACCAATTTACGCAACTGAAACAGACTGTCCAAGAAAATAAAGGTACATCGTATCTAACATTGGAAACAAAAATGTCAATGAGAGGAAAGGACCAAAATCTTTTTACTCAAGCCTACTAAAAGGATGTTATAAGAGAATTGTCAATGCATCTCTCTAGATACTAGTGATATTATAACACCGAAAAGATTAGAAAAAATTATTGGCTAATGAGTCTAGATATATGCCAATTTGCTTGTAAGAAAAATACAGTTGATAAATAGAGCGTACCTTGATCAATTTTTTCAGAAGATCTGGAAATGAGGCAAAAAACACGATAGAAACTCTAAGTTGGGTAAGAGCAAAAAGTATTATCTCCAAATCTGCTGCCTGCTTAGCAAGATGCATGGTACTTCTTAAGAATGATTTGACCAGTGGTTTTAAACTATCCCATTTTGGGTTGTTCTTCAACTTCAAAATCTTCTCCTTATTACTGGATTCTGATAATCCCAGAATACTCCTGAAAGTGTGATCAGCTTTCTGGAGCACAAAAATCATGACCTTGGCAAATGTCTCACTGTCTTCTATGTCATAGTATATATCAGGCCTAGCAATTCCTGATGGTTCGTGCCCATAATGACATGCAGCTCGATACCAATTTAACAAACTAATTAATGCTTGAACAGACTGCTTCTCATCAACTAGGTCACAGCAAGTACTTAAAACAGATCCTGAGAGTACTTTGCGCTTCATTATATCTGAGTCAGCTTCATTTACCAACTGCATAGCATGATCAACAGTTTCACCGTTACTTTGCTGTATAAACAAGAAGAACATGCTAACAAAACCTGACAAACTATGACAACTGCTGCCATTTTATCAACAGTTTAAGAATACAAGTATTTGTTACCTTTTCATTCAATTTAGCAAGCTTTCTCTTCTGTTTTTTAAGTTCTGACAGACTCTCCTTGCTCTGCATCAACATCTCATTATCCTTGATTTCACCTGAAAATTTTATCTATTCAGTCAAACAGTAAAGAAAGGAATTAAAAGATATGTCATGAAGCCAAACAAAGCAGGGTTTTACCCATTACCTTCTGTTCCCTTTACAACTGCAGAGTCCTGAACATAAGCAAAATACTGTGAATACTTGCTTACATCAAAGAGAATTTTCAACAAACACTAAATTTAATACCTCATAGAGATATCCATCACTATCTGAATCATCATCGCGGAGAACTTCATTATCATCCTTGCCGAATACTGCATCTATGGATATATCCTGAAGATCTTCTTCTTGGCATCTGAATACGTATAGGCGAAATCATATTACACAGTGCATAACTAATATTGCGAGAGCTATCAAGCATTAAAAAAAAAAACTGATAAAACGCAAAGGTACCATTTCAGTGAAAAAAAGAGGTGGAGCAAATTTTAGTTTAAAAAGTAAGAAGAGAGAAGTAGCATAAGCAGCTGCCACACAAAAAATCTTACCTCTTCTTAGGTTGCTTCTCTATCTTCTTCTCCTCTTCATCTTCCACTTGGTGACGCTCATTTCCTGAACAACCGAAAGTTAACAATCAGCGATAATTAGATACAAAGTAGAAACAAAATCAAAGCTTTCAAGTATTGCAAAACCAGTATTCATCCAATACAATCGGATTACAGCATGATAAACCAACAATAAACACCAAAAGAAGAAGAAGCCATAAAGCTGCCTACATGATACAAGTGAAAAGGAAGAATGACTTACTCTTTGCAAATTTCTTTTTGAAAAAAGGCTTGAGCTTCCTATTGCGCTTCTCAACAGACTGAAGATTTTTCTTGGCAAATTTCCTAGCTTTCTTCCCCAATTTACCCATTTGACTGCTCCAAAGACGCTGCAACTTCAAAAGGGTTTCTAGGTATCAACTCGAGGAAACAAGGATTCGATAAATTGGGATTGTCGATTAAACAACTAGGGTTTAATAATCTCTTTTCCTTAATTCCTCCCAAATACGAGCTACTCTAAAATAGACAAAAAGATTACCGTTTATAACCAAAAGCACAGAGCGAAATTGAGAAGGAGGGAGTGAGGCTGCGAGCACGGCGGAGAACGAAGAAGAAAGAAACAAGTCAGGGTTTAGGTTTTTTTTTTTTTTTTTTCTCTCTGTTAAAGGGTTTTAGGCTTTTAGTGAAGGTGGTGGATTGGGTTCACGGTGTCGGATCCGAATCTCCGGGTCAACCCGATCTTGTACCCTGTTTAAGCCCTATTTTCATCAAGCTCAGCCCGAAAATTTTAAACAACAAAAACAAGGATTATCAGGGCCTGAATTTACTTTACCGGATCCGGGCCGGCCCTTGGATTTCCAGCCCTTATTAACATCCATAATACTATGCTTTAATGTTCGAATTTGGATCGAGCATATGCTGGATCCTGTTTAGTTTATATAAATCAAAGACTCTTTTAGACACGAACATAAATTCGTCATGTTTAAGCTAAATCATATATAGGTTCCTTTATAAATCATTTTGTATGATTTCATGTATTGCTTGATTTGGAGTTCTCAATTAGCAATCTATACTTACTTGTATTTCAAGGTTAAGTAATTAATAAGCATGTACGTCTATGGTAATTGACATTATTTCATGATTTAAACATTTTTTTATATATTATTAATTAAGCACACACATCATAATTTCTTCTCATGACAATATGAAAGGTTCTTACGTACGTTTCTCAGAGTCAAAACTATCAGTATCATGATTAATGTAAATCAAAGATTCTTATATTAGCGAATATGATATAGCCGATTCAAATCTCCTATACATTATCCAATCCTATATTAAAAATCTCATATTTAAAATAAGAATGAACGTAAAAAACTATAAAAAGATTCGAGTCAATTCATTTGTACTATTAATTGATTTTACGTTGTATTTTGATATGATATTAAAATTTTAAGTTTGGTTAATAATCCAAGTAAAGTTTGTTGTCTGATCCTAAAATGATCTATAAACGATATTCTTATAGACATATAATATGGATCAGATTCATATATATGGAGCTATAAGCTTATCAGGTTTTTTTTTTTTTTTTTTTGCTAAGAAATGAGCTTATCTGGTTGGATCCAATAAGTTGTGCTATCGCAACGTGTTTCCTTTTTTTATTGCCAGATGGTCAAAACTAAATCGTACGCCGTCCATGCCCTGGTCCTTTGGAGTACTGTGTGACTGAGATCTGCTTTCGTACTTTAATTTGTTGTTTTGATCGACATACGTTCTTCACATTAATGTGCAACTTATACACTGTGACGACATTTAATACACACGGACCTGCATTACAATGTTTTAGCACATCGTCAAGCTGTTATTTTTTTTGGACAATCGTCAAGTTTTATTAATTAGTCAATCATGGATAAAATTATGTTAGATCCAAACATATACAAATACGAAGGATTGGAATTTAGTCGAATTGAGTTACACATATTCCTTGTTATATTTTGTTTGGTTTGGTTTTGGAACCATGACTATTTTCATAACTAAATAAATAAGACCAATAGATGGAGTAATATTAAAGGAGTGAATTTTTCTTTTCTTTTTTGGAATCGGAACGAAATAAATGAAAAGACGAAAAATCGCCGGGAGAGAGTAGTGTGGTAGTCTGGTAGATAATAAATTCACATGCAAGTGGATACGTATGCGTTCATGTGCATTTCGAAAAAATATACACGTCACTAATTACACGTATACACTCTTTTCATGGAAGGAAAATTAGTTTTATTTTTAACTAAACAAATAGTAGTATGACTTATGGAATACAGGTTTTTTTTTTTTTGTCAAAGGCTTATGAAATACAGTTACTTCACATTATCATATCTACGAAAAAAAAAGAAGAAAATCTATAACCACGAGAAGTTATAAACTTTGATTAATTAACATAACACGTATGTATATTTTTGCTGGCGTGGATGACGTGGCAGGTATTCAAGATCTGGTTGGTGCATAGATATGCCTTGTCATCACCAAATGTCCTTAATGCTGTTCCACCGTCACCGCCCCTAACTGTTTTCCTCTTTTTTGATATCCATCTCATGCTTCACTAACTTCTATTTTCCCAGCTATTATTTTTGTTTTTTTTTTATAGTGAAATTGATAAATATCCCAATGAACTGAATATTGAAACTTTCACGATTAATTTAATAATTTATACTATTGCGGTACATGTGTGTTTATTTTTTAAAAATGCCGGGTTCCTATTAAAAAAACAGATATTTATAATTTGCATATATTTTGTTAGTATTCATAAAGTGTTCATCTTATAATTTTAAAGATCTAAATGTGCATCTATATCAACTCGGCGATGATTGAGTAAATATTTATATTTCCGACACTATTCAAATTAATACATACAGTATACAGTTTAGGTACGTACGCCGTACGCGATACGTTTACATAGCCAACATGCAACTACATAAATTGATTTTTTTTTTTTATATATAAATTGATTTTTTGTGTTACAAAAAATGTTTTTCTAGTGATATAGGTAGTAATATTGTTAACGTTTAATGCGATTTCGTAGACGTAAGAAAATCACATATATTTTATTTAATCATCTATCACATTACATAAGATTTTACAGAAATAACTTCGTTATTTATAATGTACGTAGTATAAATATAGTTATAAAATAAAACACTATTAGTCTACAAAATTAACTGTGTCTTTTGTCATTTCTTAATTATTTTGCAAAAAATATTAAACTCAACTTCTCGAGTGTTTTAATTTTCATCGCGATAGTACTATTTCATCGTTCTACTATTCAGTTGACATACTAATCAATCATTTTTTACTAATCAATCATCTTTTGCTTTTAAATAAAACAAATTACTTGTTAGTTTATAATATATTGAATGAGTGAATTTTTGTGAATGTATTAGCAGTAGATCTTTCGTAATTCGTTGGACTTTTGGCATTTATCTGTATTAAATTTTGGAGTTTATCTCATGAGATCCCTGAGTTAATCGGATAAAATTAGACTCTACTATAATCTCATCTCATTGCAATAAAAATTAAAAAATAAGATTACAAACGGTTGTAAACCTATATTTTAACCATCTACTTTCTAAATTGTCTAGAAAATACTAATTTCGGCCAATACCATCTCTTTCTCTAACTTTGGAGTTTCTCTCCGCTAATATAAATAGCGATCTTTACAAGAATTTTTTTCCATCATCCTCACCAAGTTCCTCACTCATTCTTTTAGCCTTAGCAGTCTTCTTATCTCTCTATACTTACAAAAATGGCAATGATACCATCGATGATCTTAACCATATTCCCTCTCTTTCTCCTCTTGAGCCTCACCTACGCCGGAATCCCCGGCGTCTACTCCGGCGGCTCTTGGCAAACTGCTCACGCCACTTTCTACGGAGGAGACGACGCATCTGGAACCATGGGTGAGTCACTTCTTCTGAAACACAAATTTAAAAAACACACTTGATTAATCATCATTCATACCAGCTCTCCAAAAACAGAGCACTCTGTTTTTTCTTTTAAATTTAAATTTATTTTGTTTTGTTTTAGGTGGCGCGTGCGGATACGGAAATCTGTACAGCCAAGGGTACGGAACGAACACGGCGGCGCTGAGCACGGCATTGTTCAACAGTGGCTTAAGCTGCGGTGCATGCTTTGAAATCAAATGTGTCAATGATCCTAAATGGTGTCACTCAGGTAGTCCGTCCGTCTTCGTAACCGCAACCAACTTTTGTCCTCCAAACTTAGCCCAGCCTAGCGACAATGGTGGCTGGTGCAACCCACCACGAGCTCACTTCGACCTCGCCATGCCCGTTTTCCTCAAGATCGCTGAGTATCGCGCCGGCATTGTCCCCATCTCTTACCGCAGGTACATATAATTCACATCTACACTTGAAGAGTATTGAAATGAAACAGCTGCAATGGTTCAAATTGCTAAGCTTGATAAGAAATGTGGGTTTTTTGTATAGGGTGGCATGTAGGAAGAGTGGAGGGATAAGGTTCACGATCAACGGTCACCGTTACTTCAACTTGGTGCTGATCACGAACGTGGCGGGAGCAGGAGACATAGTGAGGACGAGCGTGAAAGGGGCAAAGACTGGTTGGATGAGTTTGACTAGGAACTGGGGACAGAACTGGCAGTCTAATGATGTTCTCGTTGGTCAGTCACTTTCCTTCCGTGTCACAACCAGTGACCGTAGAACCTCTACTTCATGGAATATCGTCCCTTCCAACTGGCAGTTTGGACAAACCTTTGTTGGAAAGAATTTCAGGGTCTAAAGTGAATTCAGGAAATGGAAACATTCGAAGTGGTGGTAAAGACAAAGAAGCTCCACTTTCTATTTCGAAATGTTTGACTTTGTATTTTCTATTATACTGTGTGTAATTGGGGGTTACTGTGAGGTGGTGTGGTAATTGAAGCTGAAGTGGCTGTTGGAAAAGTTGTAAACAGCCCGCAGCTCTTAAAATTATAATTACGTGGTTTGCTTGTAATGTCGAATTTCATAATACTTATTTCCTAGTACTTTTTTTATTGTCAAAAAAGAACCAAAAAATTTGGAAGTCACAAAGTTAAGAAACCGTAAAAGAACTCTGAGCACAAGACTTAACCCATTTTTGCAAGCTTTGGCGAGTCTTGGTAGCTAATCTTGGTGAATCATACTACTGTACTTACTTATACTAAACATCTTATGTTTTCCTAATTTTTAGTATGAAAAATCTATATAAACAAACTTTTACCCAAAAAAAGAAAAGAAAAAAAAGATGAGTTATATCACTCAACTAAAATTAGTTGAATTGATTTTACTATCATATGCAAAAGTATATTCTGAGTTTGTTTTTGTCACGAATTTACTATGTTACAAAAAATACTGAAAATATTTAAAGTGATATGAGAAATGTAAATTTGATTATTTTTTACACTAAATCTTGTTTGAGTTATTTTTTTTCCCACCAATTTATTTTCACTTGATAATAAAATATTTTAAAATTTGTTCCCGACCCACTGATCCAATAAATAAATTTGATCCGGTGAGCGAGTGATTAAAGCTTCAACGCCGATATTGTTCTTCCCTCTCTCTCAGTCAATTCCTCCAACGCAAAGCTTCTTCGATTTGCTTTCTCATTCCTCATTTGTGTAAGTTTTTCTCCTTTTCTCCAATGTTTTTATCGATTTCAATCATCTATAGACCTAATTGCTTCCCGTTCTATAGTAGAAACTTTACCTAGCCTCCTAGTCGGAATCGGATAGTTACGTGGACTCAGAACCGGTACTGACTTTGAACTAGGTTTTGCTTTTTTTAGCGTGCAAATTTAGATGCCGAATTGAGTAGATTTAACGGCCATTTGTGTTCGCCATAAGAAAGGTTTTAGGCTTTTAGACTTCACTGGTACTATTCTTAAGTCTGTAGATGTTGAAGTGTTTGTAAATCTCAAGTCCCTAATTTGAGTCTGACAATGGGCAATGTTCTTTGTTAAAGGATTGATTTCTACACGTTGCTTTTGGCTCTCGTAGACCGCGAATCCAATCTCAAAAGTGTATTGTGGTGTGGATACAGCCTTTGAGAATGGCAAAGTACTTTGACATTGACGACATACTTATAGAGGAAGAGGTTACCTTTCTTCTCCAATAGATTTGCTTGAGACTCTCTTATCAAATTAGAAATCTGATCTTTATTGTTACTACCTTCTTGCAGTTTGTACCGGTTTTATTCCATAAAACAGCAAATGGAGTGACTATTGATCCAAGTTCAGAAACAAACTGTGTCAGTATTCTCATTGCTGGTGCATAGTTTTAAATGGATATCTCATATTTGCTGTTATCATATACTTTTTTTATACAATCTTCTTTGTATTGTTGCAGGCTGAACAAGGTGCCAAAGTAGAAGTTCCCTTCTGGCTTGCTCATGAGTTGCATTTGAGGCAAGCTGTGTCCATAAACCTTCCTGCCTGCTTTGATCAAAAGTAAGCATTTTCTTTAGATTAACTGTAACGTTGGGATTGTGTATTTACATACCAGAATGGAGTACCGATATCAGAAAGTTTAGCTTGTCAATTTGATTATCTTTCTTTCTTCCATTTCGGAGCGATTCTTCTACCTCCATAAAATGTTTAAAATTTCAGATATCCTTTAAGCAAATGCTTCTTTTGCCCTGTAATAGTCTTCTCATGGCTTTATTTGTTTTATGTAGTACGAGGCTTGAAGTTCAGGCGGATGCAGCATGCGTTGATCTTAGATCGCGATGTCCATATTTTTATGAATTCGGATGCAAGTTAGAGCCACTGTGAGTTCCTTTAAGACTCTGTCCACTTTTGATGTTATACCATCTCTTGGTTTCACCACCTCTTGGTTTCAAGAACAAAATTTGGTTTTCCTGGTTTCAATTTGCTTTCTAATCCTTGAGAAAGATAGGTCTTTCAGAAAGATTTGATTGTGAGTTGTGCATGAATATATCAAGCAAATTGTCTTTAAGTTGTGAAGCAGATGAAAAGAAGATTATTACAGTGTGGATTAAAGTAAAAGTCTTTGTTCAAATCTTAGTTGTAATAATCATACTGGTTTTCTGTCCGAACAGGGTTACAGATAGAACACTTGGGATCTTGCTATCGACTGCATTTAAGATCAGATACAAGGAGGCACTGACAAAAGTATATACAGCAGCTCATATAACAACTTCTAAGTACTTGTCGTTTTTAACAAGAGAAGAAACAAACTGTAAGCCCTTTTTTGCTTTTGGTATTGAATTTAGTTTAAAACATCTCAAGCTTGTACCAAAATACTTAAATCATAATTTCTTTTGTTTCTGTGAACTATTTGAAGTGTACGAGGCAGCTCACTTGTCGATGACAGCCTTCAAGAAGTGGAGAACAGGTGGGCCTAGACTCGAGAGAGCTTCAATACTCGGACGAAAACGCAAGGATTCTAATTGAGGTTCCCAAAAACTCTTTAATATCATTATCCAATTGGGTGATTGTGTCAAAATGATGTAATAGCCAAGAGAAAACTTGATCATTTGCTTGTTTCGTGAAAGGAATGAATACATTTGGTATGAGGATGGTTGAATCACTTTGCAAATCGTTTTGTATGCATATGGGATTGAAAGTTAAAAACTTTTTAAGTATTTTGTTCATTAGTTGACTCAGAATCAGATATGGTATCTCTAACTGGTCAGAGACTATTATGCAACCAACTTAAAGAAACACATGGATCCACTCAGTTTTGCGTGTTTTGTACCAATAACAAGCCATAGGATCATTTTCACTCTCAAAATTGGTCGATTATAAATTTGTAATTTTGTTAATTTAAGGAATGGTTAAATTTGGACCAAATTATTTGGTCAATACCTCTGATATTACATTATGTACTTTCTTTTGCTTATCATAAAAACAACGGACATTTCTAATTCAATTCATGGAATTATTCTTTTATTTTGGGTTCTGAACAGTATCAGTATAAGAACATCAAATCCACAACAACAAATAAACGAAAAAATATAATAAAAGGGCTCATATCAAGTGTACAAGTTGGAAGGACCGTCATCGAGGGAAAGAGATGAAGAAAAGAACCCTAAATCAAAAAAGGGAAAAAAAAACATTTATCAAATGTAATTTCTCCTTCGATTTTGATTTGGGTTTATTTTCTCCATCCCATAAGAGTTTTGTTCATACTCCCCACTCAATCCTCTCTCTTTCTAATCATCGCCCACAAAGATTTTCAAATTTCGGTAGATTCATATCAAAAACTTTCCAGATCCACTTTCCGGGAAAACATTTACAGGAGAAAATCAGAGAAAAATAATCCGAACAATGATGAAGAAGACGGCGATTTAAGCTTATAAATATAGGATGTGTTTAGGGTTTTATTATAAGCCCACTCTTAATGGGCTTTATTCGGGTTATCGAACTGGTTTAGGATCTGTCAACTAAGATCCGGTTTATCCATACGGGTTTACTCCAATCCAGGCTTTGGACAAGGCGGTCCCATCATCCAAACACAAGGCTTCTCTTCTGAAAAGTTTGTTTCATCGTCTCCGTCTCTCTCTACTGGCTGAAGTTTTATTTCTCTGAATTTTGGAATTGGATTTGATCGGAAACTTCAAATGTTCAATCAGTTTGGTTCAACGGCGGAGACTTTGAGCAAAGCTTCAGCTGTGGTGCTCCGGATCGGCACCGACGCTCATCTGTATGACGATCCGGAAGACGTCAACATTGCTCCACTTCTCGATAGCAAGTTTGAATCCGAGAAATGTGAAGCTCTCAAGCGTCTCCTTGCTCTTATCGCTCAGGGATTTGATGTCTCCAATTTCTTCCCTCAGGTGTTTGTCTAGTTGGTTGATCCCTTTGATAAATTTGTATTCCATATTGGTTGACCTGTGAGATCTAAGGTTACAATCCTAGAATTTTGTAGATATTTGGATCATATAGAGAGAAGAATTTCTGTGCTACGATTTTAAATCATTTTTGGACGAATTTTACTGGCAGGTGGTGAAGAATGTGGCGTCACAGTCATCGGAAGTGAAGAAGCTGGTTTACTTATATTTGCTACAATATGCCGAAAAGTATGTGAACTCAAATCCTCTAATGTCTGATTCTTCATTATATTGCACATTTCTCCGAATTTGTGATATTGTGTTTGTGCATATATACATGTGAATGTATTTACATTATTTGCTCCGATTGCTTATGTAGGCGTCCAAATGAAGCATTGCTATCGATCAACTACTTCCAGAAGGACTTGGGAGATCCAAATCCATTGGTTAGAGCTTGGGCACTTCGTACAATGGCCGGGATTCGCTTACATGTAATTGCACCTCTTGCACTTGCAGCTGTGGGTAAATGTGCTAGGGATCCAGCGGTTTATGTCCGCAGATGTGCTGCAAATGCTCTTCCAAAGTTGCATGATTTGCGACTGGAAGAACATGCTCCTGCAATCGAAGAGGTTTGTCCTGTCAATATCTTTTAGTTGTTATATAACTCAGGCGTCCCTGTTGGTAGTTCAAATACTTTTTACTACTGCCATGTATGGGCACTAGGATTTGAATATCTTGTCAAATTTCTGTTTATGCATAGTCCAGTGTTTGAAGATGAGGGTAGCTTTTATGTTTTCCTTGTCCTTAGGTTTAGGAGTTTTAATGGCAGATGGAAAATTTCATTGAATACGATCAACCTTGTTGCAGCTAGTTGGGATACTGTTGAATGACCATTCTCCAGGAGTAGTTGGAGCCGCGGCAGCAGCATTCACCTCCATCTGTCCAAATAACTTCAAACTGATTAGAAAGAATTATAAGAAGTTGTGCCAGATTCTTCCTGACGTAGAAGAGTGGGGTCAGATATTACTCATAGGAACTCTTTTGCGCTACGTGGTTGCAAAGCATGGACTTGTACGGGAATCTTTGATGTTGTCCCTACATGGTATGGACGGTAATGGCTTCTATGAGAAGGATGGTCAAGTCAGAGATCTTACATCGGATAAAGAAGATGGTGGTGAAAGTGGTTCATTTGATGTTAATTTGGTCAGCGTTGTATCTAAATGTTACATTGAAGGTCCAGATGAATATCTATCAAGATCTAGTTGCCCCAATACAGTGTCATCTGCATTTGATAGCAAAGAGACCACATCTATTGCACATAATGAAGATGTTAAGATCCTGCTTCAGTGTACATCCCCATTGTTATGGAGTAATAACAGTGCAGTTGTACTAGCAGCAGCTGGCGTTCAATGGATAATGGCGCCTATGGAAGATGTTAAAAAAATTGTTAAACCGCTCTTGTTTTTGCTTAGGTCATCCAGTGCCTCCAAATATGTGGTAACATTCTATTATTATCCCCACCAATGTTTATCTGATCCATCACACTCCACACACGTCTGTGTAGTCTTGACGAAATCTGCTCACTGAGCATTGTACTGAGCATTGTATTATTCATATTTGTGGCAGGTTCTCTGCAATATCCTAGTTTTTGCCAAAGCAGCCCCTTCTCTCTTTGCTCCACACTTCGAAAATTTCTTTATTTGTTCCTCAGATCCATATCAAGTTAAAGCACATAAGCTGGAGATGCTTTCTCTCATTGCTACCACTTCGTCTATCTCTTCAATTTTGAGAGAGTTTGAGGTACTACTTTATCCTTAAATCGATTGTAGAAATTTGTTTGTTCATTCTGGAAAGTTTGTGTGATCATTTGACTTTTCAGTATAATGAATAAGCACTTTTTTAAAGTGTTGTTAAAGAAGAATCGTCATCTTTGTCCCTGTACAGTAGTTACATAGCCAATATGATGTGTGCACGACTGAATGTTTTTAACGGTGACCTTTTTACAGGACTATATTAAAGATCCAGACAGGAGATTTGCAGCTGATACAGTTGCAGCAATTGGTTTGTGCGCAAAAAGATTGCGGACAATTCCAACTACTTGTCTCGATGGATTGTTAGCACTAGTTCGACAGGGTCAGTTATGCTTCATTTCGTTTGCATTCTAGTTAACCTATTTGGCAGTTCAGCTGAAGTAGCTCTCACAATGTTTCAGAATCTTTCGCTGGCAATCTCGAGTCAGTGGATGGAGAAGCTGGAGTGTTGGTGCAAGCTGTGATGTCGATTCAGACTATCATAGAGCGAGATCCTCTTAATCATGAGAAAGTATACACACATCATTCACTGATTGAGCATCTGTATCTTACCAATTGCAAAACACATGCTTAGAACACGCTGCAATAATCTCAAATTACTCTTTTGTACATTATTTTCAGTGCTGTACTGATTTTTTATTCTCATTTTGGTTATTTGAAGGTGATAATTCAGCTATTTCGTAGTCTGGATTCAATCAAGGTAGCTGCTGCTCGTGCAACTATTATTTGGATGGTAGGGGTCTACTGCTCTTTGGGTCATATCATTCCTAGGATGCTGACCACAATAACCAAGTACCTTGCATGGAGCTTTAAATCAGAGGCATCAGAGACAAAACTACAGATTCTTAATACTATGGCTAAGGTATAGCTAGGGGAGTTGCTTCAAAACCTTTCTATTCTGCATTCAATTATTTTTAAGAAATCCGTTGGTATAACCCGTATTATATATCATCTCCATTTAAAAGAAAGGCTATATGATTCAACGAGAAAAGACATCCACACTTCTGCTATTTGAACAATTTTATCATTTTTTCAGTTCAGTTCCATTTCTGGACTAATAATAAGATTTTCATTAATCATTTCAATCGATGGCTTTTCTCTCATGTGAAATCTTTTAGGACTATTTCAATCTTTAGTACTCGTGCTGATGTGTACTTTGGCACATCTAACTACACTTCTCAGAAGATATTGATGAAGTAATTTTCAAATTACCCTTCTTAATTGCAGGTTCTAATATATGTAGAAATTGGCGACATTCAGATGTTGAAAAGAATTGTGGTTTATGTGCTTGAATTGGGGGAATGTGACTTAAACTATGATGTCCGTGATCGAACTCGTTTCCTCAAGAAACTGCTGTCACCCAAATTAGCTTGTCATGAGCCAGCGGAAGACAGTGTTGCATCACACGAAAAAATTGCTGCGCATGTTGTGGAACATGTTTTTGGTGGAAAACTGAAACCTTTTTCACCCTCAGCCCTGCAGAATCGTTTTTATCTTCCTGGATCTTTGTCACAGATAGTTCTTCATGCAGCCCCCGGATATGAACCTCTTCCAAAGCCTTGTAGTTTTGTGTTTGAAGAACATGACCAGCTGTCAGATTTAGATAGTCAAAGAGAGGCCGCAGCTGATTTGGATGGTTCTGAGGAATCCTCTGAAACAGTGGATGACGATGGCTCTTCTGATTACGACTCTGAATCTTCTATTGGTTCAGATTTCAGCAATGATGGGAATGAAAGAACGATGTCCAATGATCCCAACGATTCAGCTGTTCCTTTAATTCAGATTTCAGAGACTTCTGTTTCCGCTGACCAGGAAGAACTAAGGTCCAAAAGAGCCCTGGATTTGTGGTTAGATGATCAGCCTACTACATCAAATCAAACTTCGTCTGCATTAAATAGTAATCAGAGCTCATATGCGAAGATATCTATTGGTGATATAGGAAGCCGAGTGAAGCCTAAAAGCTATAGTCTCTTAGACCCTGGGAATGGCAGTGGCTTGAAGGTAGACTATGCCTTCTTATCTGAAGTTTCTACTGTATCTCCATTACATGTTTGCGTAGAAGTTCTGTTTGAGAACAGTTCTGCGGAACCTATCCTTGAGGTGAATTTGGAGGATGATGAATCAATGAAGGTGGGAGACTCTGCTGAACAGACTTTGGTTGGAAAAGCAAAGTGAGCTTGATTCCTTTATACCCAATTGATTTAGAAAATTTGCGTTTTGCCTAATCCATCTATCGCTTACCCTACATGAAAGAGTCTAACTACGTGTTATATTACACAAGTTCTCATCCTGAATCCTGCAAAGAATTAGTTTTGGTAGAAAACCATAATCTTTAATTTCTCAAATTATCTAATTTACCTTTTCGTCAACCCTGCAGTGCATCTTACAACAATGTGCCAACACTAATCCCAATGGAGGAAATCAGCTGCCTTGAACCACGTCAGAGCGCAAAGAGGCTTATCCAGGTTCGGTTTCATCACCACCTGCTTCCCCTGAAGTTAACCTTACATTACAATGAGAAGAAGGTTCCTCTCAAGTTACGACCTGATCTTGGATACCTTGTGAAACCATTTTCGATGAGCATCGAGGAATTTTTAGCCACAGAATCTCGGTTACCTGGAATGTTTGAGTATAGTCGAAGGTTAGCTACTTTCTTAATGTCATTACTTTATGCGAAATACTTCTTTGTTGGTATTTGGAATGCACGTAAAGGTTAGCTACTTTCTTGTGTTCATTTCGCATACTGATTTTTCTGAACCGTCATTCTCTTCACCTATGATAGGTGTACTTTTGAAGATCATGTGAAAGATTCAAGAATGGAGAATGGGAAAGACAAATTTCTCAGCATCTGCGAATGTATAACTCTAAAGGTGCTTAGCAACTCAAATCTACACCTTGTGTCTGTGGATTTACCAGTTGCTAACTCACTCGAAGATGCGACTGGTCTGCGTTTAAGATTCAGCAGCAAAATCTTGAGCAGCGAGATCCCTCTTTTGATTACTATCACAGTTGAAGGCAAATGCACTGACGTTCTGAATTTAACAGTCAAGATCAATTGCGAAGAAACGGTTTTTGGTTTAAACCTTTTGAACAGGATAGCTAATTTCATGGTTGAGCCGTCTTTGTCAGTCAGTTGATCAGCAAAATTGAGGATCTTTTACAAGTCACTAGGTGAATGCTACCAAACTTTTTTTTTTTTATATAAACTTTATTTTGATACATTTCTGTATAATTTAATTATAAATACAATGAGATTTCATACACATGCTCTCTTACTAAGTTGAAGATTTTTCCACAAGGCCACAACCAACAAATCATGATACATATTAATTTAAATATTTTTGTACTTATGAATATCTTAACGATGTTGACACTAAAGGTTAAAAAACAAGGAAATGAAATCAGCAATTTTATGAAGCGAATAAACTAATCAAATTGGCTATGCTTCCATCCTCCAAACTCTTCTCCATCCATTCCTCTGTCTTGCTGAAAATTCCCAATCAATATAAAAACAATGAGGTTCAATCAAATGTAAATTTATTTCGTTAGAAAAAATTGTAAAAGTAAAAATGAAAAAGAAAAAGAAAGAGAAGGAACCAACCAAAAGAGAGTAAGAAACTCCGATGAGAAGCTCGCCGACAAAAGAGAGATCAGAGTCAACAACGTTGTACTTGGTCGGCCTTAGCTCCGCCGTTCCCTTGTCTACTCCCATTTCCAATAGCTCTTTCACATGTACCCTATTTATTCATCCATTTTAATCATTATTTTATACATATATACTTACTATTTCAATAATATATTGTTTATGTTTAGTCCATCATAGTATGTTATACGTACGTAGCTTCGCCGATGAAATCGTCGGTGGAGAACGTATCATGATCCATGACTTTGACGATGAGCTTGTAGTCGCCGCCGGATCCAGGAAACTCTGCTCTCCATCTCAATTTATCATTCCATGTCGGGTTTCTACCTCCATCTTCTTCATTTAAATAACACAAAAAAATTCAAATCAATGTCTGACTAATGTACTATTTTCTTTTTTAGTAAGATATTACCATGGTATATATGGTTGTTTATATCGTATAATTTTTCACATTTCACTACCCACTTTTATCAGGAAATTATGATATTATTTCTTAGAGTAAACAAGAAGTTAATTATTGTGAGTCCTAATATAGTTAACTAATTAGTTAAATAGGAGTATGAAGTTGTGGTGTATATATTGATGATTAGTTAAAAATGAGGTTGGCCAGACAATATCACACTAAATGAGATGACTATTTTCAGAAGAAAGCTCCATCTATTCACAAAAATTTCAAGATTTAAACCATACAAGAAAAGAAACTTACAAGCTACCACACAATGTCTCAAATATAAATAGAAAAATAAAAAAGTTGCGGAAACATTTTGAGAGTTGCGATGAACAAATTTTGCCGAATAATCACGAAACATTAATAAGCTACTTTTTGTAGATTCATATATCTTCTTTCAAGTTATAACATGCATGTATTCAGCGGAGTAATTTTTTCAAGTTATGCATCATCATAACGTATAAACTTAATGAATGTCATAAATGATAAGAGATAGTAGAATCATGCTATCAAAACGTTAATGTATAGAATACCATTCATCACCATTATTTCTCCTTTTCGATCGACAAAGTTATATATTTCAAAAGAATACAAAATGATAATTTTGTTAGGAATAGTATCTATATAAAAATAGTGTTTACCAAAGCTAGCATGTAATGCCATGAGGATAGTTAAAATACCTATGGATGCAACCATGGTTTTAATATTTTGGCATTATTACTTACAACCATCAAGTAGCACGAGCATGTGGGAGTTTTATATGTAAAGTCCGAGTAATTAAATAGAAAAGGGATGAAATGGGAGAAATAGTCTCTCGCATAAAACGAAAAAAAAGTCAAACTATAAAGCCGGACTAAGCTAATAGAGATTTGGAAATATGGAGAGAAGGGAATTAGTAAGTTAATTTACCTTTAGCGACGCTGCTTTTTCGGGTTTGCCCTTTGTATTGGATCTCAACATATGGATCTATCTTACCTAAATTCAAACAAAACCAAGAGAAAAAAAGTAAGTACAGAAAAAGATAAAAAGGGTTGAAAAATTAGAATCTGAGAGATTTAACCTTTTACCAAAAAAAAAAGAATCTGAGAGAATAGAGATTACCAAGGAAATCAGAGCGCTTGAGACCTTTGCCACTGATCAGATTCACCTCAAGGATTCCTACAGCCATCTCTGTAGACGTTTAGCAAGTTTTTGGGTTTTGTGTTTCTAAAAAATGAAGAAGAAGAAAGAGAAACGATGAAGTGGATGTGTCAGAGAGAGTCTTTAAATACAGAAGCGAGAACACGCACACCTTTTTTTTTTTTTTTTTGTCCAATACCTTCTCGTTCACATGATTTACTATTCTTAATTTATTTTTCCAATTTGAAACATAAACCCGCGTCGTGGTTCCGAGACCGGACCAAGCCAAACCAATTATGTAGAAGAGATAGGCGAACAAACCCTCTGGTCAACTAAAGTACATTACCTTCTTACACCTAGTTGCTTTAATGAAAGACGATTTGCTCCTTGAATATTATACGAACCAACCAAATGTTTTGGACTTTTGTCCTAAATAGACCCAACAAACATCATAATATCATATGGCTTCTAGATGGAGTCTTTTAATTCTCTTCTTAGAAATTCTTAGACCCGACTTTCTAATGAGATTTGCAAAGGCTGCTCAAGAAAACAACAAAATTGCAGTTATCGATCTTGACCATACGAGAGAAGAAGACTTGGTGTCTCGAACATTGTGGTTTCCAAACGTTTCACACATCAAACGGTTTAACCAATCTTCATACACAAATTCAAAATAAGACCCATAAACCAAGAAAGATTTTCAGTAACATCACATCACAAGACGACTATCTTTAACAAGCCAGAGGAAAGAGTTTTTCAAGACACAAGAGATCCACTACTAGAGAGAAACAGATAGACATCCCATCAAGCCTTGCACAAAGTTTTGGTATGAGAGAGGCGCTTCTTAACACAAGTTTCATCTTGGAGATACCTCCACAGATCTGGACCTGGATCCTGATGGCGACCTTGAAACCTCTCTTCCACCACGACGCCTTTCCTCTGGTTCATAGCCGGGTTTTCTATAAAAAGACCAATCAATGTCCAAACACGAAAAAATCAGACACAATCCTCAGGGGCTAAATAAAATCAGACATCATGTCACACTTACTCTCTAATCTCATTGTCTCCATTTCTGTCTTGGTCTGGAGCAGCAGCACCTTCATAGCCAGGGGAATAGGACCTGCGACTGTATTTTCCATCTTCTTCTCCACGTGGAGGACCTCTTGGTGGTGATCGTGGACGTTCCTCTTGTCTTCTCCTTGGAGATGGTGAATAGTCTGCTCCTCTTCGTCTTGGTGCAGGAGAGTAAGACCTGTAACACCATTATGTAAATTATACATACATCTTGTTGACTTTAAAATGATGGAAAGGTATCAATGATGAAGCTTGTTACCTTGATCGGTATCTGCTTCTAGAGTCTGATGGACGACGTGGAGAGCGTGATCGAGAAATTGAACGTGAACGAGACCGTCCTGAGAACAAACAATCATGGTCATACTCAAGCTAAGTATATAAAACAAGTGCGTTTAAAGCACATAATGAGTACATAACAAAAGACAAAATCACTAACCATGAGAACGACCTCTAGAGCCCGAAGGTTCCCTGAAAAATTGAGAAAATTTGTCGATTATATCTTTCCCAACTTGTTTGTATAAATGATAAAAGACTTATAGAGCATTATTGACGAAGAGCTATTTGATTGATAACTTCTTTGCTTCAGCAATCAGAACATGGAAAGTTACCTGCTCCGTGTCCTAGTCTTCACACGCATCTCTTCAGGCCTTTTCCTAGACTCTGAAGCAACAACCACAGTTATCTCTCTCCCAGCAAATATTCTCCTGTTCATGCTTCTCTGAGCCTCCCCAGCATCATATGCATCAACAAACTCCACAAAAGCAAACCCCCGTGGTTCCCTGCATTATTCATCAGAAGAATATCATTCCAAGTGGTTGATGGTTGATAGCAAATGCACGTAACACCAGAAAAATCTCGAATTACCAGCATAATCAGCCTACACTCAATCATTAGACTGTATACCTTTCTCAAATACCGTAAATGTCAGCTTCTGAGAACTTCTAAGTAAACGTCAGCTTCTGAGAACTTCTAAGAAAGCAGAGATCTATTTATGCAAATATGGCTAGTAGCTGTCCTTTTCTTAACAGTTCAAGCACAGCAACTTGAAATAGGGAAGAGATCTTGTAAAAAAATAAGTACCACTTGATCCCAAACTTAAGTTCTCTTCAAGTCGCCTTCCCCAACACACTTCTAAAGTATGAGTAATTTATTGTATAGCTTCACAAAGAACATGCTTCACTTATTACTGCTTCCATAAAGAACATTCTTCACTTACTACTCGCTTCCAAACAAAACATTCTTCACATATTACTTGCTTCCAAACAAAACATTCTTCATTTATAACTTGCTTCCAAACAAAACATTCTTGATTTGAAATGAGGCCAATAAGTTAAGCATTAATTTCATGAGGCCTTCATCAAATGTGGGGCTTGGTCTTGTTTTAACTTCAAGCCAACATACCCCCTGGGAAATCAGGCAATGTTTAATTTACTATGGAAAAGACAACTCAAAAATAGAAAGCTCGAAAAATCGAGAACTCAACCAAAAGGGTCTCTTCTCACCTCGAGAACTTAGCTCGATCAAAAAGTGGAGAGTAACAAAAATAAAAGAAGTTAAAAGCACAGCTAGCACCAAAATCAGAACTCGTATGTCATCTGCATTCTTTCTCAATTTGTGCAAACCTTGACGACTTATGAACACCCTTTTTTATCATAACAAATGGTTCAGAATTGAATATGAAACAGCAAAGTGTTTAAAACAGTATTTCAATGTAAACAACGGAAGTGAAAAAGGCTCCAAGCCTCCAAGCATACACAAAGCAAAATCTACAGAACAACAAGAATCATATGCTAGTCATCACATTACTAGTCTATCTATAGAGATTAACAAATAAATAAATAAAACTCCAAAGACATCAATTGCAGCACAAAATCAGTAATTTCAGGTAAGATGAAAAAAGATCAAGACTTATCAAAAAAAAAAAAAGAAAAAAGATCAAGTCATAAAGAAGAAACGTGGCTCACCCTGAGTAATAGTCTCTGGGGATATAGACATCTCTCACAGGTCCAAACCTCTCAAAGGGCACACGAAGCTCTTCTGGTCTGCAAAATCAAACCCAACAAAATCAACCAACCAATGGAGTCTTAAGAAAGATAACTTAAAAACTCCAACTTTAAACGAGAGAAAGAGAAATTACCTGCAATCAAGAGGAATGTTTCGAACCAAGAGACTTCCATGACTAGATCCTTTACGTCCACCACCACCACCACCATATCCACGTCTAGGAGGAGGAGGAGGACTTCTACCTCGACCACCATATCCTCTCCTCGGAGGACTGTAATAAGGCGGACTGTATCTCCTCATCACCTACCCCAACAACAAACGATTTCAACGCCAGATCCTCAAAATTCATCAAGAGAAAATCTTGTTGTTTCTTGTAACAAGAGTAAAGAAATTAGGGTTTACAGTCGGAGGATTCTGGAATTATCAAGAAAGAGATCAGGAATCTACCGGCGATTGGAGCAGTTGGTAACTTGAGAGTAGCTGAGAACAAGATAGTCGAAAAAATCTGTTAAAAGACAGATCTCAAGTGAACCCTAAGCTTTTCCTCTGATAAAGGAGAAAGATGACTTTTTTTTTTTATTTATCTCGGAGATCTCGGCCCATATTTTTAATGGGCTTAGCCTTATTGCGATTTTTCCTTTTTCCGCATTTTTCAGATGGCATATTTTTATTTTCAAAAATGGAAAAGAAAAAAAGAGAGTTGGATACGTTTAGAATCATTAAGATTCTCGTTCTAAATTGATATGGGAATTTTGAAATCTAAAATTAGGTTACATGGTTCCAAAACCGTGAGTGACGTAGCAACGATAACGTTTAGGTATGTTGAATGGTCGTTGATCATGATGACTTATTGTTAATCTAACTTTAGGTCAATTTTTAACGTAAACTTTGATATTTATCTGGTTAATGACAATTTTTATTGGAATGTGATAAATCTAAAACTTTAAATGAACTTTTTGTTATACTTATGGTATTTTGGGGACATAGAGTCGATATTTATGTTGCATTTGTGCTTCTTATATTATTTTGCCTCTTCTTAGTTGCACTTTAATTATCAACTATAAATTCACTTAACAGATCGATTTGACAGTCACATATGTTGGATTTGATCACTACTTTTCATATTTAGATTAGCCACCTTAGATTATTGTCAAATCACTATACTGCTTGCCTCTCAATGTCATTTTCATATTTAGATTATTGTTAAGTTTACTCCTACAATGATGGATCTACACGCGGTTTCTGGATACAAGCGGCCAAACCTATGTTTACAGCCGAATAATGAATATATAAATAAACTTTGGCCTCCAAATTATGTAGATGTTATATGGTCTAATTGCAGCGTTATTACTATCTCCTGCTTTTTTTTTTTTTTTCTTTTGTTCATAAATGTTCATTTTTTTTGTTAATTAAACATTTAATTAAATGAAACTAGACATTGTCACATTTAAACGTGACCTAGAACCCCTATTACATAAGAAGCAAATCGGTGACAAACTCGACAACTTGGCATCTTCGTTGTCATTGAATATTTTGAATATCAAATCTATATTCCACACTTGGTTTTAATATCTAGAGTAGGGAAAAGATCGAAGCGGTACTATACAAGGAAACATTGATTCCAAATATGCGACACCAAAGATAATGTGAGGCTTTTTGTGTTTCAGCATTTTGCTCCACTTGAGTCGTTGTATTATAGAGCCATTTGAGGTTGATGTCATCCGATAATATCTTTAAGGAGTGTATTTAACTCTATATTATAAATAGTCTAAATTTTAATAAGTTTTAAGATGATTTTGATGATTTGTTGTAAAATTATTCTAACTTTTACTTAAATTTAGGAAATTTTAATTTTTTGTATTTTTAACTAATTTTTTTTTTAAAAGGAGACCGTATTCAATCAAACATTTTAAGTTATTTGTGTTAAAATAACAAATCAATCATGGATTTTAAAAACTCAAGTGAAATTCAATGTTATTGAACTAGTGATGTGAAAATCTATTTTAAAACCCACTGTTGTGGAAAACATTTTGAGAATTGGATTTTTAATGACTATAAAGGAGTTTAGAGAATTTTCTTAATTAAAAATACATAAATATAAACAATTTCCTTAATTCATTTAAATCATATAAAAACTCACTAAAATTCAAATCACTTGAAAATAATTGAAATGATTGATTGAATACACCCCAAATTCTTTAAAGTATCAAAAATCCAATTCTTTCAATAGCAATGGATTTTAAGTATTTTTTTTCTAGTCACTAGTTCAATAACACTGAATTTTTATAAAAAAAAAATGGTTGAATAACATATAAATTATTATTTTAATACAATTTACTTTAAATGTTGATTGAATACACACCCCTCAGATCATGAGATACAAGTTCTTTCACATTTTTCAAAGGTGTTTTTATTTATTCATTTTTGTGCTTCAATTTTCATGTGTTTTTCAAGACTAATCTTCTTCAGTTCGATAGAGTCTCTACTATTGGCCTTTTGGATTTAGATATGAAAATGGCTTTGGTTCGATTTATATATACATATATTGATTTTTCGTTTTGTACTGACTTAGTACATGCATTATTAATGAACTTAAGTGAATATCTATATTGAAAATTAAAATTATTTTGAATTTTTATCAACTCTACTGTAACATGAACTCATTCTCCTCGTGATTTTAATAAACTATATTTACACAAATTTACACATATTGGGATATCCGTATTTTATTTTAGGTCAATAACTTAAAAAGAAAAAAGAAAAAAAAAACCTCGTCCGGATTGTTGACCAGTTCCAAATTGAGGTTCGGATTTGATAACTAATTTTTTTGGATCGGGTCCACTTTTTTTCTTCTCAAAGGTATTAAAAAGAAAGCTCATTAAGTACTTTCTATCTCGTTTTTGGTTTTGGAGAGAGACGATTATCTTATATGGAAATTAAAGGGGATCGAGTTCTCTCGGGCACTAATTCCGGTTTACTCCAAACCAGATTTTTGTCGTTTAGTTTCGACTTCTTCAATTAGAGCATCTAGCAGGTTTGGCGAGATAAATCTCCACCCCCAACTTTTTTAGTATTTCCACCGGTCTCAGAAAATCAAAGTCGCCAGTGATAATTAAATATCTGCAAGCACCGTAATCATAAAACCGGTTGAACATTGCGTTCTGAAGCATGTCATCCGCTACATCAGAACCCCTTTCATATCCACTAAAAAACAAGAAAAAAGGAATCTAAAAAATTGTTAATTGCACACAAAAACAAAAGATTAACAAAATATATTCTTACGCTAACGACGATGCCGTGGAGAATTGTGTTGTGTTAGTTGGTTATCCCTATTATATTAAAATCGAAGTACATTTTTCAAATAAGGAAATAATTTTTCAATTGGGTCGGGTCAATTTTTAAAATTGACCCGAAATTGAACAACTTGGATACGAGTCAGACGGATAATCCAATAATATCGGATTTTAAGAAGGAATTTTTGATTATTATGTGAGTTAACATCCTTTCCTAAATTGTTTCTACCGTATATTCCTTAAATATCTAATATTAGTTTTCAAAAATATTCTACTTTCCTAGTTGATAATAGATCCTAGTTAATAATACAGTAAAACCTCTATAAATTAATAACGTTGGGACCGTGAAATTTTATTAATTTATAGAGGTATTAATTTATCGATAAATTAATAATTTATTAATTTATAGAGAGTTTTGCTTTATTTCATAAATTTTTTTAAAAAGTTACTTTAAAAATTAAGTTTTTTATTATAATCAATATTCTTTTGGAACCAATTACAAGCAAGAAAATAATTATCATATTTAACAGATTATATCAAAAGTTTTATATGCAGTGAAAAATACAATAATGAAATTTTAACAAAAACTAATACAAATTCAAGAAAAAATAAGTAACACAAGAGTCATATTTCACTAAATATTTTCCTATATAACATATCTATAAATATATTTTGATATATTTATAAAATTATTAATTTATAGTATTAATGGGACCATATATTTACATATGATTTCTAAAAAAATTATTATCTTATTATTTTATCGAATTGTGTCAAAATTTATATTGGTCCCAACTCGGGACCGGAGAAATTTATTAATTTATAGAGGTTATTAATTTATCGAGTATTAATTTATAGAGGTTTTACTGTATATTGATGATTGATAAAATTATAAAACAAAGCAAAAACATGGTTGGCTAACAGCCTAACACAGATGCTACTGACTTTGGTATAGCATGGTTATATACTCATATTTGGTACGAATTCGGTTGTTCATTATTAAACCATCGGTTTAGACGATTTGTTTCCATCAAACGAAACTATAGCCAATAACCGAATATAATACTTAAAAATTTTCTTCGTCTCGACAAAAAAAATAATATTTTCCGGTGAAGATTGTGACGCCGGCTTCTCCTGACAACGGTGGACGACAAAAGGCGTTAGATATCGTGAGAAGGTGACGGAATTTGATCTATCTCCTCTCCTCTCCATTCTAATCAAGTTCTGATTCATTCTATTTCATCTATCAAATAGGAAAAAACAAAAAAAAAATTCTCCAAAAAAAATATATTTCAGGAGTAAAACTATAACCACAGTGTTACAAAATCACTTCACACAATATTACAACACACGATGAGATATGAGACCTAACCAGTAACCACATCTTTATCTACCTACTACAAACCAACGGCTTTTTTGTTTAAACCGTTATTCTTGTACTTGTCTTCGGTCTTCAGTCCCACAAGTTTTTTGGTACCCTTAACTGGGTCAATGTTGGTCGGTTTAACAAGGCTGTCTTGCAGTTGTACCAAGGCTCGAACCACTTGGTCCATGGTCGGACGCGATTTGGGTTCAAGTGAGAGGCACTGCACAGCAATGCTTGCCATTCTCACGGCCTCGTGGGGCTTATACTGTGAGTTAAGCCGAGTGTCCACAATTAGTAAGACCTTCCGCCTGCTTGTGAGGTACGGTCGAGCCCAATCCACAAGGTTTTGCTCCTTGGCCGGGCGATTATGGTCCAGTGCTTGCCTTCCACAGAGTAGTTCTAGAAGAACAACCCCGAAACTGTATACGTCGCTTCTAGCATTCAAGTGACCTGAAAAAGATAGCAAGATGGGAGGATGAAATTAGAATCAAGACATATGCTCTATCACAGCATAAATGTTGTAGTTGCTATTCTTTAAATTCACATTAAAACCTATTTGGACTCATGCCACGATCATAAGTTTCATTAGCCAACAATTGATTGAATCATATCTCAGCAACAGTTTATAATCTGGGGATTGATAGAGTTTACCTGTTGAGACATACTCAGGAGCCGCGTAGCCAAATGTACCCATGACCCTTGTACTAACATAGCTTGTTTCTCCCATTGGACCGTCTCTCGCTAACCCAAAGTCTGATAGCTTGGCATTATAGTCCTGTTGTTTGCAAGAAAAAGTCAGTACTTTAAGTCCCTTGATAAAAGACAACATATAGACTTGAGGGTATTTTCGAAAGAGCACAATACCGAGTCAAGCAAGATGTTAGAAGCCTTGATGTCTCGGTATATAACTTTGACGGGGTCGCTATGAAGAAATGCGAGGCCTTTAGCTGCATCAAGTGCAACCTTAATCCGTAGGATCCAAGAGAGCGGCTTACACTGCACACCATCTGCTCCAAAACCATCTAACATAAGAATACACAACACTAGAAATCTCTTCCCTCAAAGTATAATCATAAAAACATATCATTTATAAGACTCACTTGTAAACAGATGATTCTCAAGACTACCCTTATGCATAAACTCGTAGACAAGAAGCCGTTGTTCGTCTTCCAAGCAATAACCAATCAATTTAACCAAATTCGGGTGACTTAACTGCCCCAAGTAGTTGATCTCTGTCTGAATCACAACAACAAGAAAACAGATCAGAGTCAGAGCTGTGAAATCAAAACATTGGTTAAATATAAGAAAAAAGTGTTGTACCAGCCATTCTCGGTGACCTTGAAAACCATCAGGGTTGAGTCGTTTAACAGCGATTACAAGACCGGAGCTCGATTTGGTAGGAGTGAGAGTAGTCTCATCAATCCAGGCTCTAAAGACAGTACCGAAGCCGCCTTCTCCGACAACAGAGTCCGATCTGAAGTTTCTTGTTGCTAGTTTAAGTTCGTTGAAGGTAAAGCTTTTAACGCTGGTGGAGCTTAGAATCTCTCCTTCAGTCTTATGAGCTGCCGTGGATGATGATGATTTACAGCTCGAGAGATGAAGATCATCGAGACCACTACTACTCTTACCTGCAGAAAACACAAAAGCGTTGACCAGAGTCAAAATCAAGAGTACAAAAAAGGGGAAAACTTTTTAAAGTTAGATCACGGGAAGATTCTCGCAAATTTCATTCCTTTACTTTAAACCCATCATTAATTAACAGATGGTATGAAAAAAATCCAAAATTTTCCAGGGAAAAAAAAAAGACAAAATGGGAGATAAAGAAAAAAGTAGGTAATTGAAGAGAACGCACTAAGCACACGAGAACTGAGGCAAGAACCCATTAGTAGAGATGGAGCAAACGAAGAATGATAATGATGAATAAGCTTCTTTTGCCTTTTTTTTTCTGACAATGAATTGCTTTCTTGAGCTGTTTCTGTGTAGGACAGATTCTGTCAGATATTAATGAACATCGGAAGGGAAATTATGAGAATTTAAAACCAACTAAAGCTGAAGAAGAAAGAGAGATGTGAAATGAAGAAGAAGAGAGAGAATGCGAGAAATGAAGATGGATGTTGATGAGATACTAGAGGCAACCGAAGAAGAAGATATGTCTTTTTCTCCTCCAAAAACGAATTGAGACAAAAGTGTTTTTTGACCAAAAGAAAAGTTTTGGGGTTCTAATCGATGGAACCGAGTTCGAATAAAATTTAGTAATTAATAATCAGGTGCTCAAAATAAAAAGTAATAATAATTTAATAATCAGTGGGACTTTTCTATTGTATGGTTTTTTGCTCTTTATGGATTGATTTTTGCTTCGATATATAAATAACTAAATTTAGCTTAACGTACGATAGATCATTAAATGATAAGTTAGATACTGATTCAAGTCTGAATAGATCCGAGTCAGATGGATATGGTCATGAGATTTTTGAATCTTTGCTGGCCTGAATTCGCCGTGGTGGGGTTGGACGCAAAAAAAAAATGCAAAATTTTGTCGACAGTGATAGATATTCATGTCATAGATATTTTCGATTTATATGCTTTGGGTGTGGAATGATGAGACAGATTCGGTTTAGTTTTATTGGTTTGATATGAACGTTTACAAAAAGCAAACTTCAACCTTGTAGATTTCAATAAAGTTTATACAAGTAGGTAAGAAATTAAGATTTGTAAGAATATATATATATATATATATATATACTTATGTTTATGTATAATATAATTAACCAGTAAATAAATTAAAGTATATACGAATACAGTAGGTAAGAAAAGTAAGTCTCTAAGAAAAAATATATTTACTTGACTACCGGTGTATAATGTAACTAACCTGTAAAAAAATGGATAAATACAAATTTTTTAAAACAGAGCAAAAAATTGAATCAAATATTGTCGTCGTATACCAAAATCTCAAATTTAATTGATTAGAAAATAAAATCCCTAGACGACCTCGCTTTGTGAAACTTAATAATGTGTATCTATCTCCCATCGTCATAGGTCATTTTATTTCCCTGTCAAGCTAACAAATTTTAAAGTCTTGTTTCAGTCATACGGACCCAAAATTACTCCATCGCCGAAATGATCGATGACTTCGTCAAACCTCTCTTTCTGAGGTCACAGTTGTTTGCTCGTTACGCAAATAAGTCCAACGTCAACTAAATAATATAATACTCGTAGCTTTTCAATCCATATATCTTAGAAAATTACTTTTTTCTTCCGAAAAGTGAAACACTGCGGAATAACTAAATACATTATTTATGAATCCCTCCAGAAATGTGGGTTGACTTGGAAGATAATACGTTATCACGTTTGTAGTGTGTTTGTATTATTGGCACCAGTTGGATTTTCGTAGTCGGGTCAAAATCCATATTTCATTTTTATTACCTCGAGTTCAAAGTTATATAATGAGGTTTTGACCCACGAGCTCCTCTTTTGGACTTTCACTGTTTTATTGATCACTTTAGTTCCACTGAGCGTAAAAGTTTACTGATTAGCTTTTTATATTAATCATTTACTAGTCTCTCTACATGATATTTCCTAATGTAAGACATTTGTTAAAGATAAAGTTGAAAAACAATATTATTCTGAAAGCTAAAATGTCAAAATTGACAAGCCAATAGGCAAAAGCGATACAAATAAAAATAAAGCCGTTTCCCACTTACCACGTAATCTTTCATCATTCAAAAAGTATGTCAATTTTCAAAGTGGTTGACAGCGTTACTCAGAGATCAAATATAACAAAATACTAAGGCCTAAAATCGAACAATGACATTATGATTCTAAGAAAACAAGTAAACAGGTTAATGATCAGAGGACGGTAAATGGGTTTTGAACCGTAATTCCGTATTTAGAATCGAAGTGCCGAGGGGTTATGAGCAACGAACACAAATTCACTTAGGACGATTATAAACGGAAGATATTTGCAGGTTGACAGCTAAATAGATGGCGAAGAAAATGAGTGTTGCCTTCTCAAAACAATATAGCAAGAGAGAAACGTTTGCCAAATACAAGTGAAGCAAAATGTATCATAATACCAACTTATTCATTCCATCAGAGTTGAGACTTGGAAAGCAAAAGGATTTTGAAACTGCTTAAAGAACTCATTAGGCGCTTTTTTTCACCTCTGCAGCCTTAATGATGTCGATAAACTCAGGCTGCAAAAGCAAGAACCAAAAAAAAAAAACATCAGACATTGTTTCGATTGAAAGAACAAAGATATTATTACAAGGCAAAACATAAGATATGTACCTTTAGAGAAGCACCACCGACCAAGAAACCATCAACATCGGCCTGACCACCTAGCTCCTTGCAGTTACCACCATTGACGGATCCTGATAATAATTTGCATAATCAAGCTAAGTAACATATACAACTTGTGGGGGAGAATTGGTTGAAATACTGTTATTGTCATATGATAGGGTAGCACTGTCTACCTCCGTAAATGATGCGGGTTGTAGCAGCGACATCATCACTCACATTCTTGGCAAGCCATTTCCTCAGTTCATCGTGTACCTGATCACAAATGAAATAAGCAAGTTATGACCATATGCAACAATATTTAAAGTGCTCAGGCGCATTGAGAACAACTTACTTCTTGAGCTTGTGCTGGGCTAGCGACCTTTCCGGTTCCAATGGCCCACACTGGCTCATAGGCTATGACAACATTTGACCAGTTTGACACGCGATCTGCCATTACCAACAATATAAAGGAGTTCTTTAGCCAAGAAAACATTTGTGTGTTTAAAGATATACACTAAGAGAGTTTAGTGGGTAGAAACAGGAACTAATATTATCATTACAGGTCCCAGTGTTAATAAGTACGAACTAAGACAGCAAAAGGAGATAAATGTGTTTTGACTAAATATACCAGCAATAGCTTTAGTCTGGGCGGCCACAACATCCATGGTCGACCCAGCCTCACGCTGCTCAAGAGTCTCACCAACACAAGCAATCACTTTCAAACCTTGAGCAAGTGCATAGGCAACCTTGTCTCCGACGAACTACAAATGTAGGATAGAGGTCAAAAATCAAAATCACGACTCTCAAATTCAAACGGTACACCAGATTTTTATTATTATGAATGGTAACCAACCTCATTTGTTTCATTGAGGAGTGCCCTCCTTTCAGAGTGACCAAGGATAACCCATGGGATATCCAAGTTTACAAGCATCTCCGCACTGCATACATAAATCACACAAAACATAAGGGCACGAAATAATATGCAGCACCATAGAATAAAAACACAGAGACCATGTAAGAAAAACTTTTCTCCATGAAAGCTTTGAATTAAATAGGTGAATCATGTTCCATCTGCTTATCTAACCAGGAACCTATCCAATCATGCTGATTGAAATATTATTTGAAACAAGACAAAGAAGAGCAAACAAAACGAAGAGATTGATTTGTTATAACTCAATCATACGCAGCTTCAAAAACAATATATATTTGTTGTATAAAGCCAAAAGGCGAAAACAGCTCATAATAGGCATCACTGACAAGAAGCTCACCTCACTTCACCAGTGAAAGCACCTCCTTTCTTAACCCAACAGTTTTGTGCCGCAACATGAAAGTCAGACCTCAATGTGCTCTTAACCAGGGGAAGAAAAACATATGGAGGGCTAACCACAACCTCTGCATTGATAAAATTTCCATCAAAATTATTATCCAATCACGAACATAGTTATCACCATTAACATAGATAGAACCATAACAAATATGATGAACATAAGTAGATAGTAAAGAACATTTGACTAACAACAAAAATACTTGATCTATTTAATCATGCTTGCAGAGAGAAACAAACATTTGATCTACCCACAACCTAGATAACAGCCATATACAGTGAAACAAATCCATGTGAGTAATTTGTTACTAGATGACCTGTTCAAGCAATTTCAAGACTGAGATCGCTAGCTATATTCACATCCCTAAGATAAACAAATGACATAGTCGAGTCAAAGCAATGAGCAAAGGATGCTACACTTACCTACGACATCCTGTGAAGGTACTTGAGCTTCATTAAGAGTGTTCACAATCTTCTTCACCTCCTCAGCAGTTCCGTTCTACATTGATTTAGAATTCAGAACAAAAACATAAGCATCTTCCTCCCAAAAACAAAAGCATGATCCAAATCTTAGACGCGACAAAATCAATCCAAGCAAATTAATTTAGTTTCACCAACAAAAATCAACACACAGATCCATCGACACGAAACCAAAGGACGAAGAAAATTCGTAGCTAAAATCGAAAAAACGGGAGATCCGGCATCGAATCGACAAATCTCAACCATCGGTATTAGATCAAAACATGGATTTGAATTCAACATCAATTGAAGCAAACAATGAAAAACAACTTAGATCTTAGGATCGGAATTATCCGATCTCTTTCCAAGTTCCTTCACTTACAGATCAAGGACGAGCGATCATCGATGACTAACTAAAAGGTAGACAAGAGATTAGGCAAAGAAGATTCACTTACGCATTTCCAGTTGCCTCCGACGAAGAACTTTCTGGCCATTATCTCAAGTTTTGTCAGACGATGATCACGAGAAAACAATTGGGAGTCACAGAAACGACGATGGAGAAGCTAAAAAGATAGATCGAGAGTGTTCAGTGGCCGTTGTCTCTCGCAGGGGTCATACATATATAAATAAATTATACTCTAAATATTTGAGATAGGAAATGTCGCATATGTCTAGGGTATAGGAGAATATTCCCTCAAATAATTAGGAAAGATGAGGGTAATAACGTAACTTACAAAGGAGGAGGATATATTGTGGACGTGTTGGCCAAGGTTTGGTCGGTGTTAACGGGTGGGGTGAATAGAATAGACAACGGCGTGAATAGTGATGCTATAATGAGGCTTTAGGCCCACTAAAGCACATAAACAAAGATGGTGAAAGCCCATTAACGTGTTCATTCCTATTTTTGTTTTCTCCATTGTAATTTCTGATTATGAGATTCCTATGCACACACCCAAAGAGATTCTTCTTTGTTGAGTTAGAGAAATTTGTGCACAGTCCATTAAATATGTTTTTTTTTGTCCACTTCATTTCGTATATAACTGCAAGAATCTCATTTCGACACCAGTACTAATCATTAGATACATGGAAGAGCCATATTTCTTTTTGTCACCTAAGAGGCTAAGACCAATCATTATTGAGAATAAGATGACGCGAACTTTGATTTATTAGTTTTCAAAATACACTCTTCAAACGTTTCAAATTTTATAAACTTACAATTCAAAACCAATTAACATTAAACAAATTAATTTGCATTTCTTATATATTAATATTGGATCACCGTACCATAGAAAATTTTGTGGATTTTTAATTCAAAATTAATTGGTAATAAGTGTTGGTTCTTTCTAACTTTATGATGTGAATTCTAACAAACCGCTAGACTATCATAGATTTGACTAATCTTGATTCTTATATAGACATTGTTCAAAAAATTTGTCATTTTTCTATCGACATATTATGTTAGTCTAAAGGACTATATTATAGTGGCATCAATTAATGTATGTAGTGTTATACAAAAAGAATAACATTAGTGATTTGTTTAATGAGAAAAAGGGATGGATTTAACTAAGTTACGCGGGTTGTGCAATCAGTGTAATTATGTCATTGATAATGACAATTAACTATTAACTAATACTCCAAATTTGAATGGAAATTTGAATGGAAATTTCTTTTCCAAAGAACTCACAACTCGAATTTTGATGCTGAAATCAACTTTTTTGTGTTTGTTTTGGTAACTATTCTAAAATCAATTTTCATAACTAATTTTCTAATTATTGGACCACTATAAGTTGGTTCACCTCGATCTTACTTTAACATTGTTCAAACATTTTGGCATTTTTTAATCAACAGAACCTGTTATACTGTTAGTGTAAAGGGCTATATAGTGGCATCCATTTTTAAATGCTATATTAAAAAAATAGCAATGTCAATTTGTTACCGAAAAAAAAGGATGAATTTAATAAAATAAGTGTAACTATGTCATTTTTTTTTTCTTTGACATTTTGAGAATGACAAATTGACAATAAACTGTTTGACATTAGCGGAGGAGGAGACGTGGACGCGGATCTTCTTTTCCAAAGAAAGCACAACAAATGGCTAACAAAGCGTACGTAAAAGTTAAGAATCAGCTTCCTCAACATCTTAATGCTTCGAATCTATTTGACTTTGGTCCATAGTGTTCAAACTCCAAACTATTCCCTCATACAAACACGTGTCCAACGACTCTATCCGAAACCGCGTCGATCTTTCTTTAATTTTTTAATTATTGTACAATTACAGTAATATTACTAATTAACTCTTTTTTTTTTTTGTTTATCGTCATTACAAACTAACTATATTTAAAACTCAGATCTCCCTTGAACGTCTTTAAAAAAGCATATATCCAAGAAAAGTAACACTCTTATCTACTTTGTTTTAACGAGAAAATCGGTATGTGGATGAAATTAGGATAGCAAAATTAATACCATAAACTAATTCTGAGATTAACAAAACAAACAGGCTTAATTTTTAGATAGAAGACAGATAATTTGACTGTTAACAGTCAAAAGAATACAAAAAAAAACAAGTTTCCAAATTAGCCAATTTAACTAAATTTTTCACGGTCACAAGACTCCCAACAAAAGAAATCCACTTTTCAATAATTTACAACGGCCTAAATTTATGCCGACGCACATGTAAAAGCAAAAGACAACACAAACTTTGTTTTTCTTCCTAAGAAATCCAGCTGTCCGCCACTAAAAATATACATATACACTTATACACCTATACAAAACGGTCATATCTATCTATTTTTTAATTACTTCTATTTGATGTCTTTTTCACGCTTATATATAGATCTTACATTAGTTTCTTTAAAAAAAAAAAACAAATTAAATTATCTCCGTCATAAAAACACACCTCAAACGATTCACGGGTTTCACTTTTGAATCGTTTGATATTTCCCAATCTCCAAAAACCAAAAAAAAAATGGCCAAAGCGCCACCGTCAATCTCTTCCACTCTCTTCCACCTCCTCTCCGCCGCCGTGCTCCTCTCTCTCCCTGCCGTGATCTCCGCCATCGGTGTCAACTACGGTACTCTCGGAAACCTCCCACCACCGACTCAGGTGGCTAATTTCATCAAGACACAGACTTCGATCGATAGCGTCAAGATCTTTAATGTGGATCCCAACATCCTCCGTGCCTTCGCCGGAACGGGTATCTCCGTTGTCGTTACCGTTCCTAACGGAGATATTCCGGCGTTAGCTAATGGAAGACAAGCTCGTCGGTGGGTTGCGGCAAACATTTTGCCGTTTCATCCTGAGACGAAGATTAAGTATATCTCCGTGGGAAATGAGATTTTGCTCACCGGAGATAATAACATGATCAATAATCTCTTACCGGCGATGAGGAATCTGAACAATGCTTTGGTTCGTGCTGGTGTCAGAGATGTTAAGGTCAGCTTTCTCCATTTTTTCCTCATCTCCAGATTTTTCTATTTTGGTAGTATATAATTAAATTAATATATAGTTTGAGGTCATTACTTTACAAATTCCAGATAAACTTTGAAAACTTTGAATTTCGATATTGACGGTGTTGAAGTTTTTTTTTTTTTTTTTTTTACATAACTTTACCTTTCTTTTTTAAATAATAATTGTTAAAAAAAATTATACTGAATTAATTGATTGGCGTGAAGTATGCACTGTTCCTTTTTTTTTTTGGATCAAAAAGTATGCACTGTTCTTGTTTCTTTCTTTCTACAAAAACAATGCATTGATTGCGCATTTAAAGTTGGAACAGCGTTGAAAAAAATGCAAAATAAAAGCTGATTATTTCGAAAATTTTGATTTTTAATTTTTTTTTCAACTGTTGTTATCTAAATTTAAATCAAAACTTTCACGCAAATGCAGAAAATTGCGTGTGCTTCTTTCTTTTTCTCCGGTACTTGTTAGTTTCTAAAAAAAAAAAAAAAAAATTTTGCGATGATGAATTGATGATGATATTAAGATATGACCATTTAGACTATCCCACGTGCTTAACTCACCGTCCAAGGTTTCCGTGATGTGTGTGATGTGTCTGCCATCAAGTTTCCTTATTACATCATAATACAGTATATGTGAATCTGATCCTAGGAAAATGAATAAGAAATTTAGGACCAACATGATTATCATATGTAACTTGTTAGAAACTGCTTAAGTAACAATTGATTCTAATATTACTATTTGTTGCAATTGGTCTCAGGTCACAACCGCACACTCACTTAACATCATAGCCTATGACCTGACCGGTGCACCAAGCAGCGGTAGATTCAGGCCGGGTTGGGACAAAGGCATATTGGCTCCAATCCTAGCTTACCATCGCCGCACCAAGTCTCCTTTCATGGTTAACCCGTACCCTTACTTCGGTTTCGACCCCAAGAACGTCAACTTCGCCATTTTCCGTTCACCGTACAAGGCGGTCCGTGACCCATTCACCCGCCACGTCTACACCAACATGTATGATGCTCTCATGGACTCGACTTACTCTGCCATGAAAGCTCTCGGATACGGCGACGTTAACATCGTCGTTGGCGAGACCGGCTGGCCTTCTGCTTGTGACGCACCTTGGTGCTCGCCAGCAAACGCTGCTTGGTTCAACCTCAACATTATCAAACGTTCTCAAGGCCAAGGGACACCCCTCATGCCTAACAGACGGTTCGAGACATACATTTTCGGTCTCTTTAACGAAGAAGGCAAGCCTGGTCCGACCGCAGAACGAAACTGGGGGCTTTTCCGATCAGATTTCTCCCCGGTTTACGATGTTGGTCTTCTCCGAAACGCACAAGGAGGTGGTGGTCGCCCAGCGTTACCCGCGCCTAGTACTGCCGGAGGTAAATGGTGTGTGGCGAGGTCGGGAGCGACAGATAAGCAGCTGCAAGACAACATTAATTGGGTGTGTGGTCAGGGAGGCGTTAATTGTACACCGATTCAAGCTGGCGGTTCATGCTTTAACCCAAGCAGTTTGAAGACGCACGCGTCTTTTGTGATGAATGCTTATTTCCAGAGCCACGGCCGCACTGACGGTGCTTGTAGTTTCAGTGGAACTGGTATTGTCGTAGGGAACAACCCAAGCAATGGTGCGTGTAAGTACTAAGATATTGTCTATGTAGCATTTGTTTGGACAGTCCTAACATAATGGTTCTGAGGAACTTTGTATTGGAGTGACCATCAGCTTTGTGTTTAATTTCGGATATTCTAATTTTAATTTTTTTTTTTGTTAATTCTTTTTTTTTGGTCGATTCCTTTTATTTCAATAAATAAAGCGGAACTTCTCATAAGATTTGCTTCAGAATTACGCTTAAAAGCAATGATTTATGTGTCTTATGATCTTTATGTTTGATTTAGATGGTCCATCAAACTCTAAAGCAATATAAACGTTAGTACATATATATTATTATGTCTTCCAGGCCACGAGATTAGCATCAGTTGAAATTTTCTAAATGCCGATTCCTCGGCCAATCATACTTTCGTAATTAGGGGGTGGTATAAATTTATGATATCCACTCTCAAAATTCAGACTGATGTTTTCAGATTTATAAATTCAGATTCCTTCTTATTTTGTCAAGTTTACACTTTTCGGCATTGTTTTTTATATAATTTTTTTTTTTTTTTGATCTTTCATCATATACACTCAACACACGTTTAAAATGACACTGGCAAAGAACAATGAGGCATGTATGATGTATCATTGAACAACTATGACTTTACATTGTTAACATATCGTGACATTGACAACGTTGCCATATCATTATTAACATTTTGTTAGTCAAATATATGAAATGGTGTAGTAAATTGAGGCATGGAGCACAGCATTGTTAACATTTTGCTATCATTCAAAATCTATATTTGAGCGACACCATGTAGAAGTAGACAAGCTTATTTTTTGTAACCATACTACATAGTAATGTGCAGAGATATATCACAAGTACATAGAACAATAACATACTGTAACACCTAATTTCTTCTAAAATTTTTTTTTCGGTTGATGCGTCATATATGTAGAATGACACACACTGAAACTAATTCTATCAAGTTATTGATCTAACAAACTGATAAACTAACTAATTTAATGTAAACATCCACCATATTGATGGTTTCACCTCTTTGCCGGGAACCCAAGCATTATAAATAGTCCCTCCCACCGTAAATCGAAACCAGATGGCGGTAGTTACAGCTGCAACCCCTTTACCAAAAAAACATCCACCATATTTATTTATTTTAAAAATATTTCTCCAACCTTCCAATTCTTCGACATTCTCCTATCGATTATCATAAACAATTTTGTTCTTTCTTTCTAGTTTCTCGAGAGTTCTAACTGAGTTTCAACTTCTGATCACGATCCGATTAAATGCACGAACAAAACCAACCCAACTCAATAGTTTAATCTTATTCACACTTCCACCCAAAATAAACAAAAAATTTATAACAATCCCTCATCACAATTCATTAACTAAATAACCAAAAATAAATAACTTTTTTATATATATATAAAAAATAAATAAATAAAAAAGGAGTGAAAAGAAGAGAAAAAGAAAAAGAAGAAGAAGAAGAGGGCCTATTGAATAATGATCAAGTTTAGTGAGCCATGGCAAAAGGAGGACAAGAGTTGTAATTAATACTTTTCTGGTGGGGCATAACAAGCATTGCGGTGTGATCCATGAAATCTTTCAAAGCCACCACCGCCTGTAATATTACCTTTAAGTCCTCCGCCGCCGCGAACCCTTCATTCCCGGCGTTTCTCACGGCGTAAACGTAGAACGTGATGCAACCTTTCCTGAATTTAAACCTGGCCATCTCCCAGTTCTTTAACTTTCTGATCATCTTCTTGTTCACATCTCCAAGTGGAATCTCCGGCGGCCAGATTCCTCCCTCCGCCGCCACGACCGATGATTTCATCGCCTCCGATTCGAAAACGAACACTACAACCTTCGATTTCCTTGTTCCTAGACCGAGTGTTAGTGTGTGCCAAGCGTGGTGAGCAAGGATTGTGAAGTTTGTAGGAAGATACGCCGCCGTGGAAAGAAGCGGCGGCGATGATGGAGACGGGAGAGAGAGGAGTTTTAGAAGCTCCACTGTTCTTGCTCGTCGGATTGTGAATGATTTCACGATTATTTGGCCGCCGAATTTGAGACCTTTTACGTCGGAGGAAGGTTTGAAAGAGATGTCTGAAGATTGATGCTTCTCTTTCTTCTTCTTCTTTTTTGTTTTCTTCTCTTTCTCTGCCATGGCGGTTCTGTGTTTCTCTGCTCTGTTTCTTTCTTCTTCTTCTCTCCTCTTTGTGATGAGAAGTTTGGTAACTTTGGTTTGGTGCTTTTGATTGAGTTGAGCCACTGTCTCTTTCTTTCTTTTAATTTCTTTTTACTTACTTTATTTTTGGTGAATTATGTTGTTTCTTGATTTTGTAATATTATTATCACAACGTCATGAGACCGGTTTCTCAAGTCTGTTTAATTGGAAAGTTTGTTTAGACATCAAGTGCAATAAATGCGATTTGTACAGTGTTGTAACTGCAACAAAATAAAATAATATAGTTTATTAAATTTGCTAAACTCTCTCCAAAGTCCAAACTCAACATAATAGTTCATTTGAAAACAAAACAAAGAGTAACTGTAATGGTGTTAATGACATAATTTCGTGATGAATTTGACTAAAGTTTTCGTTCGTTTCAATGGTTAGAATTTTCAGAACGAAATTTAAAACTAGTGTCAAATGCGCTATGAATTTTATACATAAAATTGTTGGGGTGAGCTATAAATTCACCATGACATATATAAATAATAGTGTCGGCAATAGTAGGGGGGAAGGGGAAACTTTAATCTTATATATCTGGTGCTACGATCAGAATGTTATCAAACTGTTAGTTCAATTGGAATAAATAATCTTATTTCATAGTGTTTGGAAGAATCATTTTGATAGATAATCTCAAAAGGCTATTATTTTATTATTATTAGTCTTTCATATTTGTTAGGAATTCTTTAATTTCTTAACCCTGTAATAATAAAAGTCTTAAAATGATATCCCACAAGTAGCATAATGCTTGTTACCTAGTATAAAACAGCAAAGTAGTTTTAGTGGTTTAAGTGAGTATTAATATTTCCATATGATATATACATGTTTCTTTTCAAAGAAGGTTTTGTTTGGTAGATTGCTTAAATACTTAAATGCATTTAGGTGAAGTCTCGACCCATCCTAGTATTATGATGTTAGTAACCATCAATTTCATGCAAGCCTAGTCAAGCCACGTTTTATGTTTTCATCAAATTATTGTCATGCACCGTCAAGGAAAAATTTACTTTAACGTTGCTTAAAAAACATGGTTTACTCGGTAATCAACCGTAGTAAATAGTTTGGAACAACATAACGACAAGTTTGAACCAACTTTTTTGTATATTAATGATTTTTTTTTTTTTGATAACCCAGGTATCCTAACGCTCCCCGACAGAGCAGGGTTCCACGCGCGTGTTAGGCTATCGCCCTCCACAAACGACAGAGCAGGGGTCCACGCGCGCATTAGCTATCGGGTCGCTCAGACTAGCCACGTGGGCGGCCAAATGACACTCCACGTGTCGGCTCCTGGAGCGCTACCCCAACTTCGCAGGTAAATTAGGTAGTCGCCGGGACTCGAACTCGTGATGGCGGGCACCTCAGCCAAGGTTCCATTACCACCAGACCACGAGGCCCGGTTTATATTAATGATTTTGCAACATAATCTTTAATCTGTGGTGATTGAGTCTTAAAATTGTAGCAATTTATACAACGGGTGAATTACCACAAGAATGGATTATCGAACATATTTTTTTATAGTAAAAACTAATAATGAAAAAAAATTAAGAGGGATAAAGATTTGATGGTGAAGCTGGTAATGATGGTAGCAAATGTCTCACACATGACAGGTATGAGTGCATCCATTAAAAAGCATATTTTTCGCAGCAGCAATTAGAGTGGCTCCACAATTTTGCTTTTTTCTAAAGTGATACATTATCAAAAGGTGTCCTCGATTTATTGATTTACATTTTGGATAATATATATATGTTACGGTCTAAAATATCTATACGTATATATATGTTATTAGCGTTAAGAAAGTACATGATATTAGTATCACATGTCACATATATCATCCTATAATATTGTAGATCTATGATTGATCTAATATAGAGAATAACGACTTCATTTTCATAAGTGGGTGGATGAAGTTATGGTGGAGTGGAGGAGGTTGGAAGATGTTATGAACAAATCTACCTTCGTCTAGGCGTTTCAAATCCTACGATGAATTATTAATACCTTTTCTGGTTTCTTCCGATATGATGAGGAAATTGGTACATAAATTGGAAATTAAGCTTGATAGAAAACCAAATCGTAACCGTTTCAAACACTAATAAAATTGTACGGCACACACGTATACCAGTTTCGGTTTCAAATTGGTTTGGTTAATTGTTACAATACTGTAATTTGAAACCAATAATTCACTTTTTAAGAGAAGATAAGGGAAAAAAAGACAATGACAACGCAAAAGATGCATCAACGAACAAGAAATGAAGAGCAAAAACAAAACTGTATTATCAAAATGAGATTTTTTTATGTTTTGACCTGCAAAACACGAGGACAGGCTCAAAATCAATGGGACCAAAAAAGAAACAAAGAAACAGAGGATTTCGTCAGTGTTGTTTAGCACTTTTGCAGCACCCAAAGTTCTTATTTTAAAGTTTTCTTCTTTTTCTTTTCAGTCTGAGAATTCATTTTAAAAGGAAGAGTTTTTTAGTTGATGGGTTCCTTTCCGATAGCTTTCTGGACGAGCTCGGCTTGCTCTTTGACATGGAAAGTGTAGAAACCGGTGGCTGTAGCAGCAGAAGGACCACGGCCAACGTACTTAATGTCTTCCATATCTCCTCTGTTTAAGCTTCTCATTGCTGTCCATAGCCGTGGAGATATGTAGCTGAATGCTCCCATGTTCATCGCCTCTTCTTGGCACCACACTATCTCCGCATCTTCAGACCAATACAGAAACATGTTATAGGGGTAGACTAATAAACCAAACCGAATCAATCCAAATATAGTTTAGATACGTACTTGGATATCTCTTGAGCTCACGCTGAATGAGATCATATGGGAAAGGGCAAAGTTGTTCCACTCTACAAATAGCAACATCGGTTGCGCCAACCTTCTTCCGCTCATCATCAAGCTCATAATAGACCTACAAAGAAGCAAAAGCAAGAATTTCTCTTCACAAATATGGGACCGGCAAGATTCATCTAATCAAATGAACGAAGCTTATACCTTTCCGGAGCAAAGTACCAATCTTCTGATGCCTTCTTCAAGATCAGAGTGATCATTCTGATCCTTGATTAATCGCTTAAATCTAGTTCCTTGCTTGTCAAAACCTGGGTGGCCTTGGACATCATCAAACTCTGAGAGATTTGATTTGCAGTCCTTGTGACGGAGCAAATTCTTTGGTGCCATTACAATCAGAGGCTTACGGAAGTCTCTGTGAATCTGCAACATGAATAACATTGAGAAATTGTAAACTGGAAACAACACAAGAAACCACACTGTGACAGGTAAAATAGATAATCAGAAAACAACTCTTACCTGTCTCCGCAGAACATGGAAATAGTTGGCAGGAGTTGTGGCATTGACAATCTGCCAATTACATTCTTGAATTTGCTTTCGCATTGTTGGTTCCATGTCTGGTATGACATAGGGATTATCATCACTCATCTGTAACAGAAGATCATACATAAGCATTCATTGGAGTCAGGAAGAAAATCAAGAGCTAAGATATAAAATTAGTACACTTTTTTCTCACTAACTCAATATGGTAATCCATCAGATGTAATAAAATATAGGATGGAATTTACCTGAAGGTAACGTTCCAACCTCGCACTTGAATGTTCAGGGCCCTGACCATCATAACCATGGGGAAGCAGCATAACAAGTCCGGTCTGACGCAGCCATTTTGCTTCTCCACTGCTGATGAACTGATCAAATATCACCTGAGCTCCATTGGCAAAGTCTCCAAACTGAGCTTCCCATAGTACCAACGAGTTTGGGCTTTCCATTGAGTAACCCAATTCAAACCCAAGGACACCAAATTCTGAAAGAGAACTGTATACAACAAAAAAAGTTTCTTAGTTAATCTTTTACGGCGAAAATTCTGATATGCAAGGAACAAAAACATGGGATTTTTCTCAAAATGTAAGATCCCGTTTTAGTGAAATGAAAAAATGAACAGTAGAGCATAGATGGTCATTCTCCATTACATACAGAAACAACAACAAACTTATATCAGTATAATCTGAGCAACCAATATCTTCTCAAAATAAGCTAGGAGCACAATAATCTTTGAGGAGAAGGATCAAGCTGAAAGTACCTGTTGCTGACAGTAAACATCTCAGGATCCTGATTCATGATGAGATGATCTAGAGGACAATACTCTTCTCCAGTTTCCTGGTCATGAAGGACAGAATGACGATGACTAAATGTTCCTCGTTCGACATCCTGACCGCTCAACCGGACATGATTGCCTTCCACAACTAAGGTAGCAAAAGCAAGAGCTTCTGCAAGAGCCCAGTCAACTCCTTCTCCTGATTCAATCATTTGGGCACGTTGTTCATAAACTTTCTTCACTGCTCTGTGTGGCTTGAAGTTTTCTGGAAGCGATGAAATTGCCTTGCCAACAGTCTTAAGTATCTCTGGTTTGACACTGCAGAAGAGTGTAAATTTAGCAGACAATAGGACAAACAAAACAAAACAAACAAAAAAAGACAAACTCAACTCACCCAGTGTTTCTAACACGTGAGATCTGCTCAGGAGACTTAAATCCAGCCCAATTGGTTGAAAGCCAATCTCGTTTCTTAGGGAGATAGTCTTTACTAGCGACAAATTCTTCATTGAGAATGGTGTTAACCTTTTCCTGTATCCGGTCGATATCTTGTTGTGATACTTCACCGCATTCCAAGAGTTTTTTGTGGTAGATTTGAAGCGTTGAAGGATGATTTTTGATAACCTGTCAAATTGAAAAGTGATAAGGGAATTCAAAGAATTAGAAAACTGCAGTAAGTCATAAATCCATAGAAGATTCTTTTTTTGGGTAACATATAAGGAAAACAAGTCACAAACCTTGTACATTTTTGGCTGAGTGAAAGATGGTTCATCTATCTCATTATGCCCGAACCTACGGTAGCAAACCAAATCAACGACAACATCAGAATGAAAAGTCTGACGCCACTCAGCAGCAAGCTCGCAGGCATGAACAACAGCCTCAACATCATCCCCATTTACATGAAAGATGGGAGCACTCAGAGCCTTAGCAACATCAGTACAATACTGGGAAGATCTCCCAGCCCTTGGATCTGTCGTGAAAGCCACTTGGTTGTTCACCACAATATGTATGGTTCCTCCGGTGGTGTAGTTTGGAAGAGCACTAAGATGAAGAGTTTCATAAACTACTCCTTGTCCAGCAAAACTACCATCTCCATGAATCAAAATACCTAAATTTTTGGTCCTGTCTACATCATTGGAGTAGTACTGTTTTGCTCTAGTTTTGCCAACAACAACAGAATCCGCAGCTTCCAAGTGACTTGGATTTGCAACCAATGAGAGATGGATTTTCTTCCCACCTCTTGTAGGTCGATCATAAGAGGTTCCCAAGTGATATTTGACATCACCAGTTCCAGTGTAGCCAACTTCATCTACAGGCCTAATACCACCACTGAACTCGCTAAAAATCTGACGGAGTGGCTTCCGAACAACATTACCCAGAACATTCAATCTTCCTCTGTGAGACATTCCAATAACAATACTCTCTACTCCGAGGTCTGCTGCCCTGTCAAACATCTCCTTCATGCCAGGAATTAATGATTCTCCACCTTCAAGCCCGAATCTTTTAGCTGTTGTCCACTTGGTAGCTAAGAAATTCTCAAACTGAGTACTCCATGCAAGCCGATCGAGAATCACCTCACGGCGCTCCCTGTTGTACCGCCAAGGAGTGGGTGTTTCAATCTTTTCTCTCAACCAGTTACATTTATCCCGATCTGCAATGTGCATATACTCAAACCCAATATTCCCACAGTATGCCTGTTCGAGCCTTGTCAATATGGAGCGAAGGGTCTGCACTGGACGGTTCTCAGACATAAATCCCGACATCTGCCACACTCCCAAGAAGAACTCTCTGTCAAGATCAGCCTCTGTGAATCCATAGAGAGCCAAGTCAAGATCCTCAGGGATCTCTCGCAGTTCCAGACCTAAAGGATCCAACTTTGCTTTCATGTGACCATTCACCTGATACGCCCTTACAAGTAGCAACAGACGCATACTCTCCTGAATTGTCTGCCCAGAGATGCCAGGAGACGTGGCAGCCTGACCGACAAAGTTCCTAAAGAAATTATCCCAAGACTCATCTACACTGTTAGGATCAGCTTCCCAAGCCCTTTGTAGCTCCTCAAGGTAGACACTGCTCGTCCCATCTAAGAAACTATCAGTCAGCTTAGAAAGAGGAACGGCTCTAGGAACTGGAGCACTCTGAGGCTTTGGTCTGTAAATAGTGGAGTGAAAGCAACGATTTTGAGATGGAAGGGACCGTGTCCTCGTCGCATATGAACCACCCTGATTCAGAATTCTTCTTACAGCTAGCTTTGTAATACTCGAACCAGCTCGAAACCACACCATTTCACCAGATTCAAAAAAAAACAATGCTTTAACTTGAATACTTAACAATAACAAGAACGCATTCAACAAAAATCGTCCTTCTCCACTGAAAAATGAAACAACCAAACACGACACGTTAACGAAGAAACAGAGAGATATATTTTTTCGAGAATCATATGCTCAGAACAAGAATACGAAATACAACAAAAAAAAAATCTACAAATCAATAAGACCTAAGATTAAACTCCATAACCTAAATAACAAAATCGAAAAGTCTCAAACACAATCTGGATCAAAAACAGCACGAAATCTACGAATCTGATCGGATTCGACAAGTTAAAAAACAGCAGAAAGATAGATCTGTTTTTGGATTAAGAGAAAATGTTGGATTAAGAAAGCTTCATTGTTTACGATTGCGAAGAAACAGAATTCGAAAAGCTGAGTTACCTGGACCGGAGGCGAACAAGAGAAGAATGGAGGAAGAAGGGTTACTTTTAAAGTTTTGCCCTTTTGTTTTCTACAATGATAACGCCATTATTATTATGGAATATGGTTCTATTTATGTAAATATGAAAATATATTTAGGTTTATGTCTAAGGAAATTAAATAATATATATACATTTATGAAGATTTTTCCATGGAAGATTTGTCAAACAAATACCATAAATTGACAACTTTAGAACGAGAAAAAGAATGTTGCATATTTTTCTCTGAATTTTATAATACTAGAATAGATTTACAAGTCAACCGTGTGAATAATAATCTTTTACCATTTCCTCCTCTATTTTTCTAAACAAATGGGAAAGTAATAAAATCATTTTCAAAATTGTTATATTTATGTCCTTTTTTTTTTTTTTTTTTGGTCAAGGTTATATTTATGTCCTAAGCAGTGTGAAACGCCGTTTAAAAGAAAAACTGTCTTTTTGTCCAAGTCCAGTTTTCTCGGTGGTCAAAGTGGCGTTCTTCGTAAGCGATGGAACATGTATGTCCACGTCTTAAAATATCATTGGATGAACTTTTATCATAGTATTATCCAAATATCATTGGAGTATAACCCAAATATATATATCATCGGATTAACTTAACACTAGTATTATCGATTCTCGACCCAGTAAACTTGGGAAGCTCTTCATAGTTTTTATTTTGAAATTTTTCTTATTTGAGGTTAAGTTTTTAACACATCAATGAACTCAGAAACACAAGCAACTCTGTTATGTAACTAGTAGATATTTAAGGCACTTGGGTTACGAAGTTACCTATGTCTCGAATCTTACACATTTTAGTGACACCGTATGGCATTTTCTTGTGTTATAACGTTTTTAAAAAAACTGAGGCAATGAAATGTGGTTATACTTAAAAAAAAAAAAAAAAAAGAAAAAAAAAGAAAGAAATGTGGTTATACTCTATATATGGGACTCCTATTTTGCTGAGAACATTGTTTGTGAAAATAACTTAATGATTGCATAATGCGCATGTCACTAACAACAATGTGGAGATGGGAAATTCATTGGACAACTCGGTTATGATTTAAGGAGTGTGGTGTGTTTCTTGTTTGTTCCATTATCATAAACCGATGTATTCTTTGTGTGTGTGTTTTTTCATTGCTAATGTAGAATATTTGAATCTGTGTAGATTACAGTTATATTTCTTGAAAAATGCACACAACCGATCTGCTCTGAAATATTTGGTGTTGCAGTTAGAGAGGTCGTCAGGTGCTCTAGTTTATGTTTATCATGTGCATTGCCCGTACTTTTTCTTTTAGCATAGTTGCAATGTTTCTAACTGTGAAATTTTTGTTTACTCAAACGTCAGGTCTTAGTTTTTTTATTATCAATAATAATATATTTTTTGTTATTTGAAAAACAAATTTATAACTTTTAGTTTATTATTATCAATAAAAATATATTTTTTACTTTATTTAATAAATTATATAATTCAGTTGTATTCGTTTTAAAGATGCTAAAACTATAAAATTAATCAATGTAAAGAAAGCTCCATTACCATTTATCACAAGAGAATCAATAATAAATTATATAAATTACACCTAGCCACCATCATTATGCTTTTCACTTATAAAGCTGAACCTTTGGAAACCTTCATCAAAGATCCCACATACATTTCAGTTATTATCCATTTTTGTTATCCATCCAGGGATTGGTACTTGGTAGTGAAAATTGACTAAAAGCACAAGGATTAAGAAACAATAAATGTTTTCTCATTTATAAAAATGCAACCAATAAAAAAAAGACTGCATAATTTAAATAGTCATAAACAATTAAATAAATATAAATTATGCATTGAAACTTGGGAAAATCTAATATTATGGAACAAAGAAAAAAACCTTAAACTTGAGTAGTATTATTGTGACAAAAAAAAAATAAAAAAAAAATAAAGGAGTAGTATTATATTATAGATTCGGTTTGTTTGGTAATACACACAATTTACTTTTTAACCGGACTATGGTTTAGTTTCTCCTCCTCGGCATGACCTAAATTTCGCTCCAAAATTTTGCCAGTCTCTGCTTCTTCTCCGGTGAAGGTCTTTATCAATGGCGGCGAGGTTGAACTCTTCGCTTCATAACGCCCTCTCTTTGTTAAACCCTTTTAATACTCCCCTCAATACCAAACCATTCTATTCTAGAAACAGTTTCAGATTTTCCAAAAAGCTTCAATCTTCCTCCGGTAAGAGAGCACTCTACTGTACTTCCAGCCTCGGAAGTCAGGAAACTGGCGTTGATGGAGCCGAGACATTTGTCCTCACCACTCCTCTTTATTACGTTAATGCCCCTCCTCACATGGGTAGTGCTTACACCACTATCGCCGCCGATTCAATTGCTCGTTTCCAGGTGTGTTTCTCAATCAATCAGTCTCTCACTTAAAAGTTTCAATTTTTCTAGAAATCTTAATTTTGTGGTTGTTGTTAATTGTGTAGAGGCTGCTTGGCAAGAAGGTTATCTTTATCACAGGTACAGATGAACATGGTGAGAAGATAGCTACATCAGCAGCTGCTAATGGACGTAATCCTGCTGAACATTGTGATATCATTTCTCAGTCTTATAGAACTCTTTGGAAAGATCTCGATATAGCTTATGACAAGTTCATCAGAACCACTGATCCTAAGCATGAAGCAATCGTAAAAGAGTTCTACGCTCGAGTTTTCGCAAATGGTGATATATACAGAGCTGATTATGAAGGACTTTACTGTATTAACTGCGAGGAATATAAGGTTTGATTTTGAAAATGAGGAAAGATATATACTTTCTTGTATGTGGCGCAAGTTTTTGATGGTTTTTGACTTGTGTAGGATGAGAAAGAGTTGCTTGAAAACAATTGTTGCCCTGTCCACCAATCGCCATGTGTTGCAAGGAAAGAAGATAACTACTTCTTTGCTTTATCGAAATATCAGAAACCACTTGAAGAAATTTTGTCACAGAATCCTCGTTTTGTGCAGCCTTCGTATCGTCTAAATGAGGTGAGATACAGTCTTCAAGTTCTCTTCCTTGTAGCATTCAGGTAGTGCTTGTGGACCTTTGGTTATGCAGAATGGAAAAGAAGTTAGCTCATTCTATTTTAATATTTTTCTAATAGGCTCTTTTATAGGTTCAAAGTTGGATAAAGAGTGGCGTAAGGGATTTTTCCATTTCTCGAGCATTAGTAGATTGGGGAATTCCTGTTCCTGAGGACGATAAACAAACCATATATGTTTGGTTTGACGCTCTCCTGGGGTATATTTCTTTTCTCTTTTGTTCAAGAATTATACATGGTTACTGCTTAATTCTTCATTATGTCTCCAGACACTGATGTAACGCTATAACTTATATCTGTTCATATAAAGAAAGGATGTTTCCCTTAGTTTTTTTGGTATCAAATTGCGAGATTAAATTTTGATGTGAATTTTTCCTGTCTTTCATTACAGTTACATATCAGCTCTAACAGAGGACAACAAGCAACAAAATCTCGAAACTGCTGTTTCATTGGGCTGGCCTGCTTCATTGCATTTGATTGGAAAGGTATAACGTAGACTTGTTATCGACTCTTTTGCTATTAATCTGATTCACTTTCAATGTGTTTCTAACTAGAATTTGCTGATCATTATATGTATTTGTTTTTCCTTTGTATTTTTGGGTTCAGTTAAATGAAAATAGATATAGTTAAGTAAGATAGGAGCGAATAGTTTGTTTCACACATACGTTTCCAAATTCATGATTCTATATTTGTATGTTTGATATGTTTCTGCAGGATATTCTAAGATTTCACGCCGTCTACTGGCCTGCCATGCTAATGTCTGCTGGTCTGAAGCTTCCCAAGATGGTGTTTGGCCATGGGTTTCTGACAAAGGTACGTAACCTTAAAACTCTTGATGCTGCATATTCTCTGTGTAATGTTAAATCAAAGAGTTCTTGTTCTCGCCAACTTCATTTAGTCATGCTTCTAAAATGTGCGAGAAATAGTGGATTTGTCTTTTCTTATATCCTTACTTGCATGCCATGGTTTATCAAATTATAGGATGGGTTGAAGATGGGAAAATCTTTGGGGAATACTTTAGAGCCATTTGAGTTGGTTCATAAATTTGGGCCAGATGCTGTCAGGTACTTCTTCCTTCGGGAGGTGGAATTTGGAAACGATGGGGACTATTCAGAAGACCGCTTTATAAAAATCGTCAATGCACATCTCGCCAACACTATAGGTTTCTTAATACTACTAAAACTAAATCTTAAGTAGTTGTTTAGCCTTTTGGTTATTTGGTACAGAACTTGTTTCTGAAAAATGTTGAATTAATGCATTTTTCTCTTCAGGAAATCTTCTTAATCGTACTCTTGGCCTTCTTAAGAAGAACTCTGAGTCCACTTTAGTGGTAGATTCGACTATTGCAGCCGAAGGAGTTCCTTTGAAAGACACAGTGGAGAAGCTGGTAAAGTTCCAATGACATCTCTGACCTCTATATGAAACTTTCGTCTCTCTAATGGCTGGCTTCACTAGGTCAATCCTTCATCTCAAATTGTACTGTTCTCTCTTAAAAGGTTGAAAAGGCTCGGACAAACTATGAAAATCTGTCACTATCATCGGCGTGTGAGGCTGTGTTAGAGATTGGAAATGCGGGAAATACCTACATGGATCAACGAGCACCTTGGTTCCTGTTCAAACAAGGTGGTGTCTCAGCTGAAGCTGCAGCCAAGGTCTTATCTTCTTTCCCTAATGACTCTACCTTCATAGAAAACAAAGGATTTGTTACCAATTTGATGGTTAGAGGATATCAGGTTAGTGACAGTTTTCCGCGTATAATTACAGGATCTGGTGATAATACTGGAAGTAATGAGAATTATAGCGGTTGCACTATCCCCCGTTGCGCCCTGCCTAAGTCTGAAGATATATTCACAGCTTGGCTATTCTGTTGATCAATTCAATAGCATAACCTGGGTAACAAACGATTTCCGTGACCTGATTTTAGTTAGTGCTGATTCCATTTAAGAAAACTCCAATGATTAACTGTTTCCCTTCTTTAGAGTGACACCAAATGGGGAGGGCTAAAGGGGGGACAAGTAATGGAGCAAGCGAGTCCCGTTTTTGCAAGGATTGAGCTGAATCCAGAGAAAGAAGAAGAGGAGAAGAAGCCAAAGGTTGGTAAGAAAACCGGAAAAGCCAAGGTCAAAGTAGAACAAACTCCGACTGTAGCAGAAGCTTAAGCCACTTCCGAAGAATCTTGATAAACTGATTACAGTATTCCTCCGATCTCTTCAATTTTATGAAATACTGTAAAATTTTTTATGGTTTTGTGATGTAACTTGAGGAGCTCCTCATAGTTTTTGATTCAATAAATTTATCTTCTTTACGGTAAAGCTTTTAACACATCAATTCCATAAAACAAATGTATCAAACAGCTCTTGTAAGAATCAGTAAAGGTGAAAACGAGAGCCTGTAATGAGGAAAGATGCGACTCGAAAACCAGAGAAGCAAGAAGAGAAAGCTAGGAAGAGAAAAGCAGCAAAGCCTAAGCCAATGGCTACATCTGACTGCAAACAGAAGGCTGTGTTAGCCGTACACGTGTCACCCCCTCTCATCGTTCTAGCCAATGCTGCTGCAGCCGATCCAGCCGATAGCAATAGGTACGAGAACACCTGCCCATACCAATTTTGAACTTATTACCATTTAAGAAAGAAGCAAAACAAGTGGCCAGGGGAAATGAGTGTGGTTAGTTATTTAATTAGGGGACTAATTAAGATCAGCTTAACAATAAAATAATCAACTCAATTAGAAAAATTGAAAGCAATCATTGAAACATGTTTACTTTAATGACAAGTCTGTGTGTGTGCTTATTATGCAAATTAAGCTTTAAAATAGTGTAGAATTGAAGATTACCTGGTCATGACCAAAATCGAACCAGACCTGGAAAGCTTCAGGCCATAAGGTGGTTTCTCTGGAAAATTCCCAAACGCAAGTTCCCAATTCAAACACCGAATATAACGCCACGATCGCGTTTGCCACAAACACGAATCTGCAAAGAAAAAAAAGACCCAAATTTTGATCTCAATTCCAAATTTCAGATTCGCTCATGAAATTGAGGAAAGAGGCGAAGAAGAAGAAGAAAAGAGAGAAAATCGAACCTGAAAGCGTCGAAGTCGTACCAGTGAGGGAAACCGGAGCCGCGAGAATTGGTGAGCATAAAGACGGCGGAAGCGAGGGAGAAGGAGAAAGAGGCGAGGCGGAGGAGGATGATTAAAGCGTTGAATCGCCGGAGTTTCTGAGCTGCGACGGTTGAGTGGAAGTGAGTGCGGTCCCGCGAAGTCGGAGATTCGCCGTTACGGAAAGCATGCGGCGAGCGCATGGCGGAGATGAAGATCAGAGGAGATAGCTTCTGGTTGACACTGATGGAGAATAAGAAGAAGAAGAAGAAGAAGACAGACGCAGAATCATGAGAAGTGCGGCGGTTTTAAAGTGCTTTGGTTGCAGTCACGAGGCATGAAGGAGAGAGAAAGAGAGAGATAAGAAAGAAGAATGAGAGGGAAAGTGATGCAAAAAGAGAAAGGTGAGAGAGAGAGAGAAAGAGAAATAGTTTGATAACCGGATTGGTTTAATGTCACTTTCTCGATTTTTTGTTTTCGCTCGTGGTTTGGTTGGTTACCAATGGTTATACCGGTCATGTGTGATGAAAATTTCAGATTCCGTTTCCGTAATTGATTTTTTTGGAGTTACCCGTGGAAAATTCAAGATTACGTAACTGATTTTTTTTTCAGCAAATGAACCTTTTTTAATTATAACATGCACTTGATTTGTAGTGGAATATAATTCGAAGCTAAAACTATGGTTTATATTTTGTTTACCACGATACTAGCAGCGATAAAACATCTCCAACTGATACTATGAAAGCAATTAAACATTTTCAACTGATACAATGAAAGCATCAAACAATTAAATGAGAAACAAAAAAGAATAGAGAGTTTAAGTTGTTTAACAACAACAAAAAAAAATAGATATCATATCGTGAAAACGGCGCATATTGTATGAGTTCTATGAAATTTTCTATATTTATTAGAGGTTTTAAATAATAAATTTTGATGGAGAACCGAGTATATGTCGGTATATGGCGATAATCAACAAAATTGCTATTTGATATATGTAACAGACTTTTTTTTTAATGTAATTTAGTTTTTAGACTTTAAATATTTAAAGCAAATAATATAATTTACATATAATTTAGAGTTTTAAAATTTCGTTCTATTTTTGTAGTATTTTTGGTATAAAAACAAAATCCATGATATTTTAGAGAATTATATTTTTTAAAAATTGTATGAAATGTAAATAATAGCAAATTATTTTGCTTAATAAAAATCTTCATTTTAATGTAGGTTTTGCCACTTATCAATCAAAATTGATGCTAAGAAATCGAACCAGCCTAATCATAGATCATTTGGTTGATAAATTCTTCTTATCTTTTGCATAAATATTTCACCATTATACGTTTTTGAGGCTTACCAAATGCACCATATATATATAAATTTCAAAATGATAAATCAATTTTCTATTTTTTTGATAGTTAATAATTTTTTTTATTTAAAACAATATAACAAACGATGAAACGGTCGAAACATTAATGCAAATGAGCTTTTTACGTAGTAGTCAGAGCGATTCGACCAAACGGGTGAGAGCTTGAGAATGTGCACTTCGAAAGATTTGAATTTGATACCCTCTTCTCATATTACACACACAGACACACTACACATTTTTCTGACTTATCATTAAAAACGCAATATTTGTATTAATAGTTTTAAATGGATTAGGTACACAAAAGGCAATAAAAATCCAAACTTTTATTGTCTCTCTTTAAATGTTTGCAACAGAACTGTTTGGGTAATTAATGCCGGAGTTGTTAAAAAAGTGTGAAAATGACGTTGGAGCCATTCCTCCCACGCTCCTTTTCATACGAATTAATAACGATAACCAAATTAAACCAAACCAAAATAACAGCTAATGCAAACTAAAATGTTCACATATTTTGTTTACTCACGATAATAGGGTTCGTCTTTAGGGTTTTAGCTTTGGAGATCTGTGCTTTTGTGGACTTCACGATTTAACCGCAATCAGAGACAAAATAAATTAAATTGGGAAAGATGGAATAGAGCAATGTCGAGTAAGAAAGAAACCTAGCATGTGATAAATAATTGCTAAAAAAAAGTTTGGGCTATAATTACTCAGTCATGTAACTGAAATATGAATAAGTTGATGATTGATGAGAGAAAATAACCATAATTATTAAATTACATGATTAGAACATTTAAAAATATAACTTTTTTGATGCTTTTCTCTTATGAATGACCTCGCGGACTAGACCGCAAGGACATCAAATTAGTGTGTTGTTTCTTATGACCGCGGCTACTCAGTTTTGGTTGAATACTCAGTTTTGAAACAAAAGAAATAGGAAACAGTGTTGTTGACAGCTACTTTTTTAGGATACTAACCCTAAGAAAGAAAAGTTGTTTTCCATTTGGTTAAATTCGGTTATCCATCGTGGATCTGAAGATTGCAAAACAAAATCTATAGAATCATCATACCAACTGAATAAAACAACGTTGCGTTGAAATATTCTTTCCCAATTTTAACTTCGGACCTTTTGAAGTTGAACAAAATTACCCTCGGTTAAATTTGAGACTATCATGGTGACGTGGTAAGTTATTTTTTTGGAGCCCAAAACCAGAATAAAGTTTTTTTTTTTTGATAAAAACCAGAATAAAGTTAAAAGCCAGATACGAATCCATTAACGAGTGTAATAATATAATCCTAAAATATGGAGTGGATTTGATTCCACCCCAATATTCCAAACCTTAAAGACAACCCAAAACCAAAAAAAAAAGAAGAAAGAGAAGCTTTTAACAGTCAGATTCATCTGCGGCTGCTTGAAGATGGTTCTACTTACGCTCTCTCATCAGCCTAGCATCGGAATTTCTACATCAAGGAAAACGCAGGAGAGATGTTCATAGCATCTCTTGCGACTTTCTGACACAGCGACTCACCTTCTTCCTAAACTCTGCTCTGTTATCTCTCCATTCCTTTGCAGCTTCCACATTCGCCGGTGACTCGTCGTTGGGACCCGAGAGCATCGATATGATACTCAACACAATGCTTTCTACCTGCATCATACATACCCAACATTAGCGTCAATGTTTATCTGTTTTCTCTTCTCATGATCTCATAAGAGAAAGCTCAAACACTCTTACTAAAGAGGTTCAATCTAATGGTCGCACTATCCTGCAGACTATTCCCAATGCCTGACTTATGAGTTCCAAGAATACTTGAAAAGCTAGTGACACAAATGCAGTGTAAGCTCAATATCAAACAAAAGCAGTCTTTCTGCAAACTTTCGACACATCAGAAAGCTATGCTGAATTCGAAATTATATAGCACTCCCAAGAAATACAAACCCATAAATTACTTAACCTAGCAAACAAATTACCAGTGTAATGAAGCTCCATGGAGAGAAAAAAAATTGAATGAAACACATACCGTATGGACAGGGGTCCAACGTTCTGAGGCAAGCTCGTATCCATTAGGATCGTCACCAGGAGGATGAAGAATCGAAATGCAAACTTTTCCATCAGAATAAACTGCAGTCAAAAGATATAAAACATCAGAAGACTCAATCTAAAAGCTCGAGAATATAGAGAGTTATTTTAAAAAATAAGCACTGACCATTAGGATGCCACATCTCCGAGGTGAAGGTCACAGTTGGTGGACTAAGAGGATAATTCTCTGGAAACGTCATAATTGCATTAAAAAAGCCACCTTCACTGCAATCAGAGAAATAATGTTTCAATGCCAACGCAGTTACAAATTGGTAGCATAACAATTCATCAAAAAAACACCTATAAGTCTAACCTCACATCTATAAGAAGAGACTAGGAATCATTTATGTGGACCCAAATAATAGCACAGTAGAAGTGTAGAACCAATGAAATATCGCAATATATGAATTTGCTTAGCCAATGCAAAACAATGATAGATGTCATAATCTACAATTTGATCTTCGAAAAGAAAGAAGCAAATCAAAGCACAATTCTGAAACATAGAGAGAGCAATTCACATAGAAAACAGAGGAATAGGATGATTCAAACAAGACAAGTTAGAAGAACTCACTACAAAGTATCAGGGGGACCCATAATTGAGACGCTCCATATGAAAACGTCATTCTCATCAACGAGCCCAGCAGAGAAACCATCAACCGGCTTCTTGCACAGATCTGAAAAGAAACCAAACAAAATTAGCTCAATTCCTTGAAAACCCAGTCACGAAATCGAATCAACCGAGAGCAAAATCAGATGGAAAGAGCAAAAAACACACAAAAACCCTAGAGGGATCGAACAAGAAAAGAGAAAAGAGAGACCTTTAAGCTGTTTCTGCAGAAGAAGGCTTGCTTGATTCTTTGACATCGCAAGCCACCGGCGATAGAACGAGAGAGAAAGAGAGAACTAGATTCGGGGGAAGGAGAAAGATGAGGGAGTCAAAGATTGGGTTTTGTAGATATAGATGATGATGGTTAGAGAAACAAACCGTCTCACATATTTTTACTACTTTTAGGGTTATTTTCTCGGAAAATTATTATAAGCCAACTTATTATTTTTCGGAAACTTATCTTTTTCTGATTTTAAATTAAATGGAATATGTTGTTCATCAAAAGGAAATTAAACGAAAAGTATCTTGTCGATGAAAAGGTAAAAGAATAAAAAAGAAAGGAAAATCTCCAATATCATCATCCATCAGTTAGAGAGATGCACAATTTGATATTCAGTCTGATTTTTTATATTATTGTTATTTAAGATAAAACTTAAGAAAAGAAACCAAGATTTTAGTCAATCCCAAGAAGCCGAAAGCTTCGACTAAATCTAAAAGATCAAGACGGAGATGACCAAGTCATCAAAATATAGGAGGAGACTCGACCATATTAGAGCTCATAGGAGCTAACAAGACCGGTCCAGAACAATCTCTAACCAAAAAAATCACATCCGTTAAGACATGCATTGTGGCCAAATAAAAGATCCAACCACAAAAGCGGGAGACCGGCCTTGCCAAAATCTTGGAAGAAGCCCAAGAAGCCAAGACCACTGGAAATAAGCCCAAACCACCCTCCATAACTGCCTTTGGCCAACCTTCACCAAAAGAGACCAGAGTCTCTGCTTGCGTGGGAGACTTCTAAAATGACTCAAACACTCGGCTTTACTAAGGATTTCAATTTTCTCATAAAACTTTCTTTATATAGCCACATATGTTATTATGTCAAACAAAATAAAATAAAACCAGATATGTTGTTATTAATTTCCAGCGACTTCTTTCCCTTTTTTGTTTTTTTTTTTTTTTTGTTTGCACTTAACTCTTATGTTAATGGGAAAGAGACTTAGGAGAGTGATATGACTTGAGGAAATAAACACTTTATTTGAGGGCGTTGGTTTTTGCAAAAGTAGATCAATTCCTCTTTTGGTCGAGCCTAACTATGATTTCAGTTTATCAAATGTCGTTTGTACAAAAAAAATCTGTAAAGAAAATGAAAATGGTTTTTTTCTCTCTCTATGAATGTGTTGTATAAGTATGTATATGGATGTATGTACCTATATATGTCCGTGCTTTTGACTCATAGATCTGCGTGCTGGTCTTACGTTAGTTTTGTCCCTTACGACAAAAAGTCCCAGAATTCCTTATAACTGAATTTTGAATTTTCCATTGTTCTTTAGCTCGTTTTAGTGCCTTTCTTTTTCTGTTCTTTTGAAATCTCACACTGTGTATCTTCTTGCGTCTGATCTGTGTGATTAATTCTCCGATTGCATACCAAAAGAATGAAAGATACACCGCAGATAATCGATTTCCTTCTTCTTCATCTTCTTTTTTTTTTCTTTTTTTTTTCCTCTTACCAAGTTAATTGAAGGCTTTACTTACTTTAAATAATTAGCTTATTTGTCTAACTTTTTATCAGTACTAGGTGTATGGTTTACAAGTAGCCTTTTATATGTATGGGTACTCTCTAGTTCTGGTTAAAATAATTCGTTTAACCCCAAAGAATCTGAACTGAATCATATATAGCTTTATGTGATCTTATTCAAGTAGTGAATGCACAATGGCTCGTATATGCAATTCTCAATATGGCTAATGTATGGCCTCCACATCTCTGGTCCTCATTCGTTCAGTGGAATACTTTCATCTGCTGATCGGTATACAACTACTGTCGTCAGTTTAAGTGTAGATTTACCATATGTGATGTTTAAAGGATATGAACTTTAGGTCATATGTATATGATTGGAAGAAAGATATATATATATATATGGACTTAAGACAAATTAAACAAATATATTGCAAAGTAGGTTAAAATCCACCCTTATTTCCAGATAAAGGGCCGGCATCTCTATGTTCAAAATAAGACATTCATAAACAATTTATGGTCATGGTAGATTGTTTAAATAATGGTTGATCTTGGGTTGAGACTTGAGAGATTATGGTTCAAGTCGTTCCATTGTCATTTCAATTATAATTGGTAACTGAGAACATATGGCGAAAATAAATATATTTTCTTAGACTTTAGAAATTAATTCTCCAGTTCTAAAATAAAATACATACATATTCATATAGAAAAGTTTGGCATCAAAAGGGTTGTGAAAATGAAGCATAGATCGAGGGAGTAGCGAGCGATACTCTTTGTTCTCCTTTAGGGTATGAAGACTTCCAGTTTTTTAACTTATCATAATTATTGTCATATATTGTCACATTACGGATTATATATAATAGCATGTTTTCTCTCAAAGAACCTACCACTTTTATTTTCTAATAATAAAAATTTCATCGTAAATCACAAAAGCAAAGCCAAAGTCAAGAAGAATTCATTTTACGATAATACTTTGCAAAAATATTTTATGAAGCAATATAGATTTTTGTCTTATTTGTTGTCAAAAAAACATGTGTTTGTCTATAAGTCCATATCTTTCGTCCAATCATATTTAAATATGATCAATATAATTTTATATAAAAAAAGATATATTTTATGGAGAAATTTAACAGTAATATTATTTTTTCGTTAAATGGAATTCCTTTTTTTTTAATAATAAATGCAAATGAAAACATTTGCGGTTTAAACAATCTAGTCCTATATATTACATCGGATCCGTTCCATGAATATGATAACAGAGGGAGTTGTGCGTTATGAAAATTTAAACCGCAATCTCTTCTTTTTGTGTTTCAAATTTTTTGTCTCTGAAAAGGAGAAAGGAAAAACAAGACCATCTTTAAAAAGAAATAAAGAGTCCAGAATATAAGTTGGACCAAAGAAGTAAATCATATTCTCATATTAAACAGGTAAATGTTATATTGGAAAAATGGTTTTAACTCATAGCATATATATATTCAACATAATTTATTTACTTTGGTCATAAAATTCGACTTAGTTACGTTTAAGATATATTTTATGCTCTATAGATGTCTCATAAAGAAATTGAGAATACGATTTTATTCATCCACACAAAAAAAGTTTCCATTATCAACTTTTTAATTCATACATATCCCACACCTCTATCTATAGCCAATAACATGCATCGAAATTTGATAAACATAAATATCACCAGAAACCTACGTACCAACTAATATACTCACACTTTGAAGATCTTCTAAAAGATCAAAAGATAAGTTTTTTTTTTTTTTTTGATAAAATAAAAGATAGTTTTATAACCATACCTTTCCTTTGCGCCCCAAAATTAGCCTTTGGATATAGCTCCATATGGTTTTATCTCTCCTCAGTAATAACTCCCATGACAAGCGATCAATATACAACCCAACCAACAAAAGAATCATCAAGAATAGCTAGTTCTGAGTACTTAGAATGAGAGATGGCCAGTTGAGTTGTCGGTGGCGAAACCGGTCCAAGAACTATTACCTTCCCATGATGTGTATTCATCATTCCCGGATGAGTTTATGTTAATGTTCCCCAAAAAGTTTCTCGATAAGTTATTCACTCCGTCCCCATCCCTACCCCGATCCTGATCATTCTCTTCCGCCTTGACATTTCTGATTTGCGTGGCGCCATGATCCCGGCCTGAAGCCAAATCCATCATGGGCTTAGACATTAACTGATTGGAGTAATTACTACTCTTTTGTTGAGGATCAGCTTGATTAACACCTTCATTACTTTCTAGTAATGGATATACCGCATTTGAAGATTGCACCAACCCAGTAGTGTTGATCAAGAAAGGGAATTGCTGAACTTGTTGCGATGAAGGTATTCTCCATGAATCCAAGATTCCACTAGAACTCATCCCACTTATCACGTTGCTGATTTGAATCCCGCCAAAATCTAATCCAATATTGCTTGAATTGTAATCTCCAAGGCTTTGGAGAGGAGGCAAGATGGGTATGTTGGAAGTAAACCCCGGGATTTGGCCGTAGCTAAGAAACTTGCTAGGGTTTGAGTAACTTGGCTGAGAAGTAAGCGATGAAGTAGTAGTATTGTTATCAGCCGAGACCACGACAGTAGATTTTGATCTCCCGCCTTGGCCGTTGGATTTGCTTCTCTTGTTCCTCCTAAAGCCTCCTCCGACAGGAACATTCCTCAGGGCACCGCCACGTGTCCAATAGCGGCGACATGTTTTGCAGAAATGGCGAGGCTGAGTAAGGCTATAGTTATTAAAGTAACAGAACTTGGTATTGGTTGAGTCACATCTAGGGCACTTTAGAGCTGATTCAGGCAGTGGGACTTTTGCGATCCGAGCACGTTCCACCATTGAATTCACTCTAGCTTGGCTCGAGCCAGCCTGAGAAGCCGGTGGTGATGAGAGCTGCCCTAAATAATTATTAGGGTTCTGGTCAGTTGTGACACAGTACTCTAGCTGATTTTGGCTCCCTTGCTGCGTATGTACATAATTAATTAGTACGTAGTTTTCAGGATTATAATAAAGTAGAAACACATTTCAAAGAAAGGATTCGAGTTTGAAACATTGGTCGGAGACAAAAGAAAAATAATTGTTCTACTTTGTTATAGTTTTCCAACAAAGCTGCAGAAAGAAAATAGATGAATAACTCATATTAAAAATAACTCATATTAAAGTCTACCAGTAGCTTTTATTTTTTGTTTTTTTGTTTGATTCAATGGCGGTGTAAAAAGCTTACAAAGAGAAAAACTCATCCTATAAGGAGAACGATATGCATCATATAACTTGACAAAAAAAAAGACCAAAACTGAAATCATATATTTACTGGTATATTCGAGAAGACAGGGAAAAAAAAAAAGTTTATCGGCCAAGGAATATACGCGCGTCCACAATCTCTGCGTAGTCTATTTTTCGCAGAGACGAACAAAAAAAAAAAACAGAAGCTCGCTAGCAATTTCGTCAAACAAAACCTCAATTTTCATAGATCGATCATGATCGAACTTGGAGGAAATTAACTAATTAAAGAAATGAATCAAGAACATCTAATATCATAATTAAACTAGTTACCTGCTGCCAGTTGTGTGAATCAGTTTGATTCACTGGAAGAGATGAGAAAACCATCTTTGAATTTTGCTTTAAATGTTTTCTTATTAGGTAAGAGGTCTCAGATAATATGGTCGAAAATCACATCATAGAAGAAAGAGTTGATCTAGAGAGAGAAAGAAGAGATAGAAGGAAGGAACTGAATGGGATAAAAAAGAAGAAGAGATGAAGTTTCTTTGTTTAATTTATTGTGTTTCTTAATTCTCTTTACTCTTTTTTTCTATAACAATGCTCCTTTTTTTTTCTTCTTTCAATTTTCATCATTCTTTTACGCTCTTTATTTCTTTTTGTTTTTATCAATAACCTTCTTAGTATTTATCATTAACCTTTTTGGAATTAAGTGTCGATTTGAACAAGTTTTTTGTTTCCTTATTTTTGCAAGTCAATCATCTACGTCATTGTTTCTTGGTTGTATCACTGTAGATGTATTTATCACATATGAATTTGTTTCACATATTATACTAATTAATATTAATTTCGCACGCTGCGTAAGATAGTCAAATATGTATTTTTCCCATACGTTTAAATCTTTTATTGTGTGTGAACATGAAATTTTGTGATATTATATAGATTAAATCCTTATGTGCGTACATAACTTAGTTTATAAAATTTCAAAAATATTACTTTTTTTCTGTACATTTAACTATATAAATTTTATTTAACATACTTTTCTAATATTTATCTAAAAATATTTATGCTGTAGACATTTTCACAAAAAAATGTTAAGATTTACATATCATATTTCAGAGAAAACATCAACATCTCAAATTGAATACATGTAAACGTGCAATACACCTAAACAAAGTAACATTTTGGAACCTATTACTAGCTAATTTATTCAGTGATTAAGAATGTATGTATCCGTAATAGATAGCTGTCTGTATAATTTTGATCAAGTCACTTCACTACGACATTTGGTTGAAGGAAAATAATTATATATCATATATATGTGTGTATTGTGTATGTTAGTTGTCAATCAATGATAAAAGACGACTGAAATTTAAGTTGGTAGATAATTCACTCCTTGTCCGATCGGATCCCACTTTCTTAAATATATTGTATTTCGTCAGCAACGATAATTTTGGGTTTAAATAATTTTCAATATATTTGTTTTATGAGAGAAACGACAAGGAAAGGGGAAGAGAGTTTTCTTAGCATGTAAGCTTTTTTTTTATTGCATACGTTTACAGTGAGTGGTGCCTAAAAAAAGATGTGAAGAGCGAGAGTGTGGCCATGCAGAGAGAGAAAGGAAACCCTAGGCACCTCACCTTCAATTTTTAATTAAATGGTCAAAAACAAACGAGAGGGGCGAATAATTGGATTAATTAAAAAAACATAAAAAGATTGTGAATTAATAAAGAAACAAATAAAGGTGAATTGGTAGTGGGGTGGTCTTTGGTGGAGTTGTCACAATCGAGTGTACCTTTGTTTTTCCTCGGGTATGACCCAAGTTTCGTTTTTCATAGTATTATAGTTATTATTTTTATAATTATTGTCATTGTGGTTTTTGTCATATAAAAATAATTACCTTTACATGGAGAGATTTTAGATTCCGAAAGTTTTTTTTTTTATTATTAAAAAATTCCGAAAGTTCATCTAAGAATGATGTATTATTCTTTAAGAGTTAAGAATCTTATGAATCTGTATAGTTTCCTTCAAATCCCTAATGTTATTAGATTTTGTGATTCAGTAACATGCAGGTTTTTTTTCTTCGAAATTATTATATTAAAAAAAGAATTGATTGTCGAAAAGATTATATTATTGTGCTAATTTGGATAATTTCCAACACAAGATAAAAAACTAGAAATTGTATAAGCCAACATATCAAATCATGATGATTTGATACCGTTGCTTCTTTTTTCCTTTTGTGATTCTTGATGTGACCCTAATATAACTTACCGGTAACATTGAATTATTGAAAAAATATTTCAAATTATGTAATTATCACTCTATATTATTTGATGATTTATGTTTACAAAAGTGAGGGCTACGTAAGATTAGTGAAGACGGACATGTTGTAGGAAAGTGTCCCAGTCCGCGATTTCTAAAAGAAAGATTTGTGGTCCAAATGTAAATTTAATCAGACCTTCTTTTTGATGGACCTTCCTATGTCGACACATAACAGCAAACATCGCTAACTATATTATAATTCACCATAAAAAATATCTAATGATATTTACCAAAAATAAATATTTAGGGACATATATATATATATATAATATACATATATTACAATATAAAAGCTTAGGATAAAATATTCACAGTGTTTATATATATATATCTTCATGTTGTTTTTGTAATTATATAATGTAGTAGGAGTGACTCAAAAGAACACAAATCAGACACATTTTACTTAGCTAGCTCTTAATTAGCAACACATAAAACTTCCACATTGTTTCAGATTGTGGTGCTCATGAGATTTTCACCAGTTGACTGATTAAATCCACTAATTACTTGTAGATTATTAGATAGTGATCCTCGATCGGTATTACAAAGTTACGTTTTGATAAAGCACAAATTGTGATGTGTCCTAAGTTTATCACACAAAACCCTTTGTCATAATCAACGCGAACAAGTTGATGTAGAAACTACATATCTAACATAATTATATATTTGAGTAATTCAGTTTTTAGAAGAGACCGTTATAAACATATTGAAAATCTTTATTAAGTTTTTTTTTGGTTAGTGGTGATATTACTCCAAAAGATCTATAGATGAATCATTAATATGTTGCGCTTCGAATTAGCTGAACCAGAGAGATTTAATGGGGCGTCTTCATCTATTGGATAGCTATTGGACGAGTAGAAAAGAAGCTTAGCTCGCCGAGATGCATATACATAAAGTGTTGTGTTTCACTTCTTCTAGGATGTGAGTAGATGAGGACTTGAAACAGTTTGTTAATTAATCTTTCAAATTCAAAATATAAAAATTTATATGATTTTTGAAATTGTATGAAAAATATGATAGGGAAAATCTATAGATACTCTTTTGAAAAAGTTTGTACGTTGTTTAAAGAAGCACTTATCTTTTATTTTTTTTATAGAAATTTATAATTTTAAAAGAAGTTCGTCTTTATAGAAATGTGCATGTGTTTTTTTATTAGTAACACATTTTCATGCAACTAAAAAGACTCTTCTCTTATCTGTAGTGTACATCTCATGAACCCATATTCGTGGTTGTAAAGCACACCTTCTCCGCAGCTTTTTCTTTTCTTTTTGCATCCATATTTCACATCTACACACACGATATATTATTATAAACTATGATACAATATTAATATGTATTCATACAATTTGATCTTAATTTTAAGATTTTATTAAGTGGAAAAAATCGATATAGCATCAGATGGAAAATCGTTGTGATCACGTGCCATTCTTTAGTAGAAGATTCCTAGATTCCAACAAGAACATGCGCTAATTTTATTTATAAGAGAAAGGCTGCAAAGTTTAATATATAATGTTCGAATAGCTAGACATAACCTATTTAACTAGCTTACGGTTTTCTAATTACTGCTATTAAGTATTTTATGCTAGATCTGGTGTTGCCATTTGTAAACCTATTTTTAATGCTCACATTGTGGTACTGGATTATTTGTACACTGGAAAAACAAAGTTTCTTCAAAAGAATGCATATGTTTAATTTACATCAAGTGTTATATTGGTCTCTGAAGTTGGAGGTAGACTAAGTAGAATAGAGGTCATTATTATCCTTGCTTATATATTTTGTAACTTTTGTTACAATCATTATCTTGATTGATCTCTTGCAATTAACCTAATCCCATCCATGTTCTAATTCTCCTACTTGTTTGTATATTTTGTTTTTTTTTTAATTGATTTTTTTTTTATCATTAGAGATATTTAATCTAATTTGACTGTTAAATACAACATATGGACACAGTTTTCTTCCTGAAATACTTGGGATTACATGGACAGATTTGCATGTACGACACCTTCGCAAATTCTTCGCACAACACACGAGACCACAAAAAAAAAATTAAGTAATAAAAAATTTAAGTTTTAATTTCTAGATTTTAAGTTGTTTGTGATTTTCTGGGATTAGAGCTCCTATACGACTGATTTTGGATGGATATTTTTGGTTAGTCGTGCGACTGTATATCAAGAGTTAATCAACCTTATGTGGTGTAGTTTTATTTTTCTGCCATCTCTCGAGAAACCGTTTGGCAAATATTATTCTCTCATATGTGAAAATCTCATTCGTTATCTACAAAAACCGTTACGACGAATACCCTTGCGCCTTTTGGACACTCGTTTAGCCGCGTCGCAGTAAAAAAGGCTATCTCTAATGAGGCTTCATCAAACACTCTAGACGTGTCTACGACAGGTTAATTTGCTAGTATTCAAAAGACAAACTTTATAAATGAAAAATTTGGATATATAATATTGGGTCAATCTCCGAACTTTTGATTGTGGCTTTTTGATAAATTGCGAAGCAAACTTGGTTGACCAACAACTCACTACTTCCATGTGGTTAAGGGAGAGCATTTATTATTTGCATCTTTTGAACGACAAGTACGAGGAGGATTCTTTCCCTTTACTACATCTCATTTTCTTGAAAGGATAGTATCAGGTAATTCCTAACTTTTTACTGTATTCATGATGCGTTTGAACATCGTCTCAAAGACTAATTATACCGTTATATTCGTGTATACATAAACATTTTATGATTAGCGCGCTTAAGATCAATATGATTATGTCATCAAGTGAAGGGACAGAAGTTACCAACTCATGTGTTTTGCTACATAAATGATCTACATAGGTAACATTATTTCACTCTTTTATGTTTTTGCTTTTAAAATGAATCTGAATCGAAACCAAAACTAAAACCGTACTAGATAATCTTATAGTAATTGATTCATGATAAACCAAAAACATGAAAAAGCTGAACCGTCCTTAAAAGAGAGCCATAAATTGCAATTGCAAGAAATATGTTTGGGACTAGAAACCAAAAAAATGAAGGAAAAGTATGGTAGCAACTAAATAAAGGGTCCCAATCGTATAAGTTGGGAGATAGTTAGTTCTCCTACTCCCAACTACATCCTCTTCAATGCTCAACCTCGTCTTCTTCTTCTGCTTCTTCCTCTCTATTTAATTTCCCTCCTCTTTCTCTCTCAATTTCCTCATCTGGGTCTTCCTCGTTTTCTCCGCTTAAGCACCATGAAGGTCACCGTCGTCTCTCGCAGCGGCAGAGAAGTTCTCAAGGCTCCCCTCGACCTCCCCGATTCGGTACTCTCTCTTCTCCGATCTGCTTCTTCTTCTGATTAGTGGGTTTGTTTCTGAAATGCGATTGAGGGTTTTTGTTCTTTAGCGTGCTTGCTCGATTTCGCCTTGTAGTAATGTAGGGAAAGAAGATTGAAAGTTGCATGCTTTCTGATTTTAGGGTTGTTGATTCGAATGTTTTGTGTGTGTTTTGTTATTCTCAGGCGACTGTTGCTGATCTGCAAGAGGCATTTTACAAGAGAGGTAAGTTTCAAAAGTTGTCTTTTTTTACTTGAAATTTGACTAGTTGAGAATGTTGAAATAGATCTAACCTGATATTGGAATCTAAGGGAGCAGTTTTATGTATGTCGCAGTTTTTGTGTGTTGAGTTTTCCTTTCAGAATTCGGTTATATTTAGATCTCTGTGGAATCTTAAGGATCACTTAAGCTTGTAAACACAGTTTTGGTTTTGTATTAATCATTACAACCTTTTGTCATTAATGGATCAGTCCCTTTTTAGCCAAACAAACAAAAAATGTTCACTTTAGATTGTCCATTAATGACAATATACTGCAATGTATAACCAGTCTGTTCCTATTATGATTTAACCGTATAGTTATCTCTTTCCTTCAAATCTTAATCTGGTTTCTCTACGGTAATTGTATTAAGCAGAGATCTTCAAGTGTTTTTCTTCACATCTTGAATAGATGTACTAATGTATTATGGTATTTGTTTCTATTGAGAAGGTTTGTTTTGTTTTTTTCTCTGTTGGTATTGAACTCTGTGATTTGGGTTTTGTTGTTTCAACAGCTAAGAAGTTTTACCCATCGAGGCAAAGACTGACTCTTCCTGTAGCTCCTGGATCGAAGGAGAAACCCGTTGTCCTCAATAGCAAGAAATCACTCAAGGAGTACTGTGATGGAAACACCGACTCCTTAACCGTAGTCTTCAAAGACTTGGGGACACAAGTTTCCTACCGCACGCTCTTCTTCTTCGAGTATCTTGGCCCTCTCCTTATCTACCCAGTCTTTTACTACTTCCCTGTTTACAAGTTCCTTGGCTATGGAGAGGACCGTGTGATCCATCCGGTCCAGACGTATGCTATGTACTACTGGTGCTTTCACTACTTAAAACGGATCTTAGAAACGTTTTTCGTTCATCGTTTCAGCCACGCAACCTCCCCAATAGCGAATGTGTTCAGGAACTGTGCTTATTACTGGACCTTTGGTGCTTACATTGCTTATTACGTCAACCATCCCTTGTACACACCCGTCAGTGACCTTCAGATGAAGATTGGCTTCGGGTTTGGTTTGGTCTGCCAAGTCGCAAACTTTTACTGTCACATTTTGCTGAAGAATCTTAGGGACCCCAATGGGTCTGGAGGCTACCAGATTCCACGCGGTTTCCTCTTCAACATAGTTACATGTGCCAATTACACGACCGAGATATACCAATGGCTAGGATTCAACATCGCCACTCAGACCGTTGCCGGATATGTTTTCCTCACTGTTGCTGCTCTAATCATGACCAACTGGGCTCTTGGAAAGCACAGTCGTCTGAGAAAGGTAAACAAAGCTTTCGTTTTTTCGAGCCTATACGATTTTGCTGGAACTGAAAAAGCTTGGCTTTTTTTGTGTGGTTCTCATTGGTGTTTTTTTGTGATAATGGTATTGCTGCAGATATTTGATGGAAAAGATGGAAAACCAAAGTATCCAAGAAGATGGGTCATACTTCCTCCATTCCTTTAGATGCCATTGTTGCTTATCTGTTAAAAGCTTTTAAATAAGGTTGTAAAAGAGATTTTCTTTGGTTTCTCTGTATTGGATTTTTTTTTTGGGGGTCAATCTGTGTTGATTGTAACTTATTCCTTTTGTTTCAAAGTGTTTTCAAGTTAGAGATTTAGAATGTACTTCTTTCGTTGTTCCTCACGCAAACCAAATCCTCTTATGTATGGCATAATGATAAGTCAGTAAAACAAATATGGTTACGGTATCTTTTATCAAAAAAAAAAATATGGTTACGGGCATATGCAAGGGTAGAACATATAAGATAGATCTTAGGGAGAAAAAAGTATTAAAATAATGTATAATGTTAAGATCAGGCCTAAAACTATCTCCATTGATCTAAGCACACTGTTCCATTAAACCCTATTTTTTAAATTGTTAAGAACATATAGAGTGATGGCCCGATAACAGCACTGAACGCACAAACCAATGTACATTGTCATTTCAAGTGACAAAGCATGTACTATATGAAGAAAACAGAAACTTCGATAACTGAAAACCTATTATATAAAATTGCTACGTTTTTTTCTACTTTTTTGTTGCCTTGTATAGTGACAATTGCAATGAGTTTAGAAGGCAATGAAAAATTGACTGTCTGGACGAAATATAAAGTTGTAGAAACTAAAAATAACAAAAATAAAATACACATTTTCAGCTTTGTCTCATAAAAGAATACGCGAATATTTGAATTGATCAAACGAAAAATGTTATGCTAAACAAAATTACCAGAAGATACAAAAGCAAATGAAGCTTTTACAGAAAGACCAGAAGATCCGGGAGAGAGACAGAGAAAGACTAAATCAAGCTGAAGAATTTTTCCCCCACAATTGATCAGAGAGTTCATCTCTCAAGACCGATGAAGCCTCATCAGCAAGCTTGCAGCTTCGTTGCCTGTAATTCATGTCATGTTGGTGAGACAAAGTTTGATCATCCAAAGTTTGGTCATCCATATCGATAAGAATGTTGTGCAGCAAGCAACAGACAAAGATTATCCGTGGTAACCGGTTTCTATCAGGCATCCACATTACCCCGTTTATTATCCTCCACCTGTCTTTAAGCTTCGACAATGCTTTCTGTGCGGCTTTTCTTGTCTCCGAGTGTCTTTTGTTGAACTCGGTCTGAGGAAGCGACATGGGTTTGCCTTGGTATGGAGTGAGAAGCCATGGAAGAAGAGGAAAACCCGAGTCACCTACTATGTATTCTCTTAGCTCGGTTCTTTCTGAGAGCTGAAACTTTTCCCCATTCAGTCTCTTCCCTTTCTCAACTAGTTTGAAGAATCCCGAGTTCTTGAGGACAACGTCGTCGCTTAAACTTCCAGGCCAACCAGCGATTACATCGAGGAATCTCATGTCCGGGTCCACTATGGCCTGCAGAATCATGCTGAAGTTCTTTTCTCCGTCCAACCAAACTTTGTTTGATGGTTCCACAGCCGGAAGGTTCATAACAATATGTGTAATGTCGATTACGCCACAGCAGTTAGGAAGACCTGAGATTTTCTCAAACTTTGATTTTATTTCATCGAGTTTCGAAGGCCATGAAAGATGGTGCAGTGCTCTCTCTTCCATTGATTCGACAAAGCGCCAAGTGATTTGAGAGACTGTTGACTGGTTCATCCCAAAGGTCTCTCCAATGACTGAGAGAGATTCGCCAGAGCCAAGCCTCCTAAGCGCCACGGCTACGCGGTCATTGAGAGATAAAGGATTCCCATTTGAATCGCTGAAATTCGCAGGCTTTGCTGTGAAATCGTCTTTCACGAGAGAGCAAATGTAGTCAAATGTCTTCCTTGATACTTTGAAAACTGACTCGAATGTCTTTGGATCCGATGACCCTGACAAAGGAGATAAATAAAAGACATGACATTCTCATAGTAACTATAAAATCAACAATGTATGCAAGATGAAGCTTACTACTCTTTAATACAAACTCTAATTTTTATTGTAATGAAGTCAATGTAAATGAATAATGCAGATCCATAACTGCTAAAATCGCTTTGTAGCTCATACAACACTGTACTAGCTTAAATCCAACATTCCAAAAACTAAAAGAAAAATGCAAAAGAAGAAGAGCTAATAATCTGCAGCTAATGACCTATAGATTGGTTATCATGGACCTAGAAGCGTGTATTTACAAAAGGAGAAACAATGAGAAGAATGCACAAAACGTCTACCACCAGTTCCACATAAACAGAACATCACTGACGGAGACATTGAAAACATCTGGCTGAATCTTCAGAGAGAGTTAATAATAATGTCATCATCAGAAAACAATGAGAATCATAAACAAAAATATCTTCCAGGATGGTTAGAGAAACACAGTCTAGAGTCTTGGAATCACAAAGTCATAAAGGTTAAACCAAAGCAGTAAAGCAGGAAAGCACAATCTCAAAGTTGCTTGATTTAGATGGCTTCTAAGTGGCTCAAAACTCAATCCTAGAGCCTTAAGAACAAGTTCACCTCCACTTCCATGAATCATATAGCTCACTTTAGTTAGAACACCACAATCGAAAAAAACTAGCCAAAATCAAATAGATCGAAACGATGCTCAAAATGTAAAAAGGTAAAGATTCAAGAACATCTCTTGTCTACATTACTAATCTAATGAAATTTACCATCTCAAAAGCCACAATCAAATTGCTCTAATCAAGATATCAAAATGCAAGTTCCATGAAATTGAATTGATAGAAAAGCAGACGAGAATATTGATAAAGAGAGAGAGAAGGTATAACCCGAGAAACAGTAAGTGAGATACCAGAAATACGGCGAGAGAAACCATCCCACCAATCTAACGACTGAAACGAGTCGTCACCGCTATTAAGAGCAGCGGATGCGGCGGCGGAAGCAGAAGCAGCAGCAGCAGCGAGCAAGACGTTCCGATCAACCTTCTTCTCAGCTAATCGCTTCTTCTTCTTTATCGTTTTGATAGGTCCCATCAAAACAAAACTCTCAAGGCAAATAGATGAATCTACTTACTTGGGAGAAAACGCTCAACAGATTTGTGTGTGTTTGCTTCAAAGCATGCAATAGAGAAGAAGAAGAGACGAGATTACAACTTCAAAGAGGAGAGATTTGGGGCGTTATTATGTGATGGGTTTCGATTTTGGACTTTAAAAAAAAAAAACGAAACGTGGCCATTGGTTTTTTTTTTTTTTTTTGCTGCCACTTGTTTTGGTGATTTAATTTGCAAATAATTGGTTTTACAAGTTAAAGAGCCTTTTGGACCAACTTTATATAAATCTGTCAATATATGAATCTTCTGGTTATAATTATTCTTAGGTCATATAATTAAATGAAGATCCAATCAACAAAAAGTTGTTGGTTTTTTACTTGGTTGATCGGTGAACTCCTAAATATGGGGTTAATTTAAGGGTAACTTACTATAAAGAGCAAAATAATGACGCATTTGGAAGGTAAATATTGATGATTTTATAATATACCATTGTGCCCTTGTGTGTGTTGTAACTTGTAAGAATCCCGGTATTCTACCTAGCTAGCTCTTTGAACCAGTGACCTCAAATTGTTCTAGAGCTAGTGAAATATTTTGCCATTCATGGGCCCCTAAACTTGATAACTACTTTGAGGGCCACAAGCTTGTGCTTCTCTGGCATTCCTATAACGAGTTCCAGTGGATTTCGTTACGGGAAATCTTATACATGTTATCGTATGGAACCATGCTTACTCTTGTATCTATTCGATTTTCAGTCTTTCTTATGTCAACAGACAAGAGTCTTCGTTTGTTACCTCTATCACTTTGTTTGTGTCGCCATTTTACCATCTTGGTGCTTGAACTAGGTAATGTAGTAATTTCTGGAGAACAACATCTCAAGGATACTTTTGGTTTAGACTTTAGAGAGCACTCTATAAGATCATAAAACAATACAGAACAAATTTATGATTTCTAAAAGAGGACCAAAACTCCACTCTTCTACCAAATGGTCCACGTCCTTCCATATTCCTCAAATGTATAATTCAAATGTAAGAACTAAAACATTTTGTTTAAGCTGTCTTTGTAGAGCTTGTGGGATCAGCCTTGTTTTTGCAGCTTCTTAGGACATGCTGAAGAAAGATGACCTTTTTCTCCACACTCGTAACAGACCCTCCTTTTGATCTTACCAATGCTAACCACGGATGTTAAGTTTCCATCATTAGCTCCATTTGTCACAGCAACAGATATCGGATCAGTAACATATGTCTTATCCATGAAAGAACCACCATTGTTCTCAGTGTCTCTTGTGTTGTTTTGAAGACTATAGCTTGTTACTCCTGCCTCAACAGTCTGCTGATCCATCTTTGAGTTTGTGTGAGCAGTGTTGTGAAGCTTCTTGGGACAGGCTGTAGAAAGATGACCCTTTTCTCCACACTCGTAACAGGATCTCCTTTTGATCTTACCAATGCTAACCGCAGATGCTAAGCTTCCATTATTAGCTTCATTTGTAGCAGCGTATGTCTCATTCATGTAGTAAGAATCCCCACTGTTCTTCTGAAGAGCATAGCTTTGCATAGCTGGTCCAGCATCGACAGTCTCTAGACCCAGCTTCGAGTTTGCCTGATCATCAGCACTTTGAAGCTTCTTGGGACAGGCTGTAGAAAGATGACCCTTTTCTCCACACTCATAACAGACCCTCCTTTTGATCTTACCACTGCTAACTGTGGTTGTAAAGTAGTTTCCGTTATTAACTTCGTTAGGCACAGGATAAATCTCATCCTTGTTGAACGAACCAACATAGTTCATTTCACCAGGTGTAGGATCTGTACTATTATTCGCTGCTGGTCTCTCTTTAAGTGCACAACAAATCTTGACAGGTCTTCCGCAAATAACATGCTGATCCAGCTTCAGCGCAATAGCCACAGACACGCTATCCTTGAAATCCACATGCGCATACCCTTTAAACTCCCCTGTTTCTTTGTTTTTGCCCAACCGCACTGAATTTATTACGCAGTCAGAGAAGAGTTTCCGTATATCACGCTCAGTTGTGTCCCAGGCTAAATTCCCAATGTATACCCTGTAATAGCCATCCACCATTTCTGGAGCAAAGCCAGAAGATGTTTTCTTTCTGGGAATGGAAGGGGTGGTTTTCACGTATTGCTGGATTGTCAAAAATCGATCCCCCCTGGTAGTAAAGTAAAAAGGATTATATCAAATGTGAACAAGGAAGTCTTAGATATTTCAGTCATGGCTATAGCTTACTTACATTGCAGCTCTATCAAAAGCCAAAGCACGTTTCGCACCATCTTCAGTCTGGAGAAATGAAACGAAAAAAAGATGTCAATACAGTCTAAGACACAGTCCACATAACCAATGTCTTATCTCCAGCGACAAGGCAAAAAAGAACTAAGTTCATGTGCAAATATGGCAGTATTTGAAAGAAACCTTGATGAATTCTCTGAAACTAAACTCCAAACAATGAAGACCTATGAATGTCCTACACAACTAAAAAATGAATCTAAAGCACATATACGAAGAGGAGAAAGGGCAACATTACTTGGAAAGTGATGAAAGCAATCCCACTGAAAGTCCCATCCTCAGGACGCATCTTGCAATCAACTTTAGTGATGACTCCACAGCTTCTGAAGTAGCTACGAATCTCATCTTCTGTAGTCTGATAAGGAATACCACCAACATATAACTTTGTAGGAACAACCCCATCTTCTTCTTTACTGAAAAACAAACATGAAGAAATCTAATTTACATAAAATTGAAACATAATTACAACATAAGAGCTTTAAAATGAAGTCGATTGAACAAACTTACTTGTCAGTATTAACTTGAATCTCTTCTACCTTAACCTTCTCTTCAACATTGTCCTCCTCAGCCTTCTTTGGCGTTTCGTTTACCTTTCTCTTCTTCTTCTGCTTCTTCTTCTTCTTCTTCTTCTTCTGGGGTTTTTCCCCTTCCTTGGGGCCTTGATCATTTTCTAATTCGACTTCCACAGTATCGTCTCTCTTTCTCTTCTTTCTAACCTTTTCATCAGTTTTCTCGGTTGACCCACCATTCTCAACTTCATCCTTCACTTCCTTCTCTCTGATTCCGTCATTGGTTTCGTCTTCTCTAGCGCAAGTTTCGCTATTTCTTCGTTTCTCTCTCTTTGACAATCTGGGTTTGTGGCTAGCTGAATCAAGGAGCACTTTGAGAGATTGAGATTGTGGATCGGTTTCGGCTACAGAGACCGATAGTGATTTAACCAAATCTTGACGAATCCTCTGCTTGAGCTTCTTGTTCGACAGCACCATCTTCACTCATTCATCGAAGTGAGTTCAGACCAGATCCGCCAAAAACATAAACCCTAATGAATGACGCCTTACATATGGGCCGGGCTTTAGCTTTTGGGCTTTTAATAACAGAGTCCAGAAATGTTTTTTGTTTAACTGTTCATCTTCCCCTAAAAATAGTCTTCGTTTAGTGAAACACAGCGTTTTGATATCTTAAAAAATGGCATGTTGTTTGATGATATATCGAAGAAATAGATTCCAAAAGACCCAATTACTGTATGTACGGATCGATTTGCATGTAACATTGAGATTATTGATTACTCTCTCCCTTTTCCATGTTCCTGGATGCAGAAAAATATTCTTTACATTATTGTATGGAAAAACAAAAAAAAATTTGAATATTTTGTATATTTCTAAGTTTTTTTTTGTTCGTAATCCATCTTGACTTAACTTAATTAGTTCACTTAAAAATTTATAAATATATGTTTAAACGAATATAACATAAACTAATTATTATTTGATATTTGAATATTGGATTTAATCACTTGAGCAATTCCATAGAATTAATAGTTTGATGCTGAAGGAAGGCTACTAATCATCATTAATATATTGTTTGGATAATTTCATTGGTTAATAAGAAAATGTGATTACATATGTTTTCTCAAATAAAAGTGTTTGACTTCAAATGATAAAGTCTACAATTTCGATTACATAACTTTGCTATATTATATTTTTAGTGTATATTACATCAAATTTGCAACTTAACTTTAATGTTGTATTATTATCAGTCAATCTAAATTAGATATTTGTGGTGTAACGTGACTTTAGTTTTTCTTAAACGGCAAATATAAATTTAAAACAACACCTTTATTTGATTTATCATTATTGCAAATCATGTTAAAGTACCGCATCAGGCCATCAACATTTGTTTGGTTTTGATTGATTATTTACAAAATTTGATTACATATATTCTTAGTGATAGCAGATAATAAAGGTGTTGACTTAGCCCCAGCCTTGTCTTTAATTAGAAAAAACTATACAGTATTTATCATGTGTTTGGATATATTTATTATCGCTCTTGTTTTTATATTATTCTTAAGACATGAGATTTGGTACATTGTTCATGTTTTCTTGTGTTATCATGTTACTCGTTTTAAGCGAGGTCCAAGGTAATATATCAATTTTTTGATTGGCTACTTGTGAATTTTGGGACTTTGATTGCCAAATATGGTATTATTGCAATTAAATAAATAAATAAAAAGCAAAGAGGTTCAAAAGCATGGTTTAATTCTAAATTTGTTGTGTCTCTAATTATTTATTGAAATGTCTCATCTAATATAATAGAGATGGAGGCTCGGAAGACGAACATGTGCAAGACAGTTGGTGAATGGTACAATCAATCATGTCCCGTTAATAACAGAGCCGCAGGCAACGCTATGTGCGTAGAAGCTTTTAGAAAAAGAGGAGAAAAAGTTTCTGGATGCAATTGTTCTGTTCTTGATATTAGTTATCTTTCTTGCCAATGTGATATTGCTTGCTAAATATGACTATAGTTTGATTAACCAAAATATATTTACTAGTAATAAAAAAAAAAGCTATGGGAGCTTTCTTTCTTTTTTTTTTTTTTTTTTTTTTTTTTTTGTCAAACACTATGGGAGCTTTCTATGTTTTTGACATGTAAGAAAAAAAATACTCATGTCAGAATTTAATGTTATACTTATATTAAAATATTTGTTTTGTATGTGATCAGATCAATCTATCAAATTATTACTCGGCTTTTTTAAAATTAAAACATTTCCATCGATGAGATCCATCTATCAAAATTAATTATCACGTGTCTCAGTTATTCCTTTGTTTTTATGCTAAACAATCTTACTGGACCAAAGCTTGATTACAGTCCACATGTTTTTTTCTTTCTGGAAACTAAGTTTGGGATATGGTCATAATGTCATATCATTTGCTTAAACAAATATGGTGTAAAGATTACCCACACACAAATTATGGTTCTTCTACTATTTCTTCTTTTGATGTGGTCTCATCAGCATCAATAGAGTCATTGGTACGAGGTCCGCTTGTGGAGGCTTCGCTCTGCCAAAAGGATTTCCTCAAAGCCTTCAGCTTCGGGTTCACCGCTGAGAAGTTTGGGTCCGACAACAGGTTTTTGATCATTGCGGTTTTTTCCTCGAGGAGACTCACCACCTGCGACATTTTTGGCCTTAACGCCGGGGACGTGTTAGTGCACATTAGCGCCACGTTCAAGATCACCATTGCTTCCTCTTTTGAGTAAGCTGAACCTAGCACTGGATCAACCACGTCTAGTAAGCAACCCATGTCTTGCAAAACGTAGGCCTACACGTAAGAAAGAAGAGAGAAACCAAAGTGACTTTGTTTTTATTTTCAGGTATATATTGTTTCACTCATGCAATCACAGTTTAAAGAACATGAAGAGAGGGAATTGTTTACTCGATCAAGAATGCACTCCAAGTTCTCGTTTGGTTTGACGTTTGAGTTACTCTTTCCACTGACGATTTCAAGGGCAACGACGCCAAAGCTATAAACATCAGCTTTTTCAGTCAAGTAACCACGCATGGCGTATTCCGGAGCCATATATCCTCTGTAAACATGCAAGTGTATAAGAGTATATATATCAAGTAAAATGACTGCCCTTGAGAACTTTCTACTTGGAAGTCATTAGTAAAAAGACGAACTTAATTACACTGTTCCGGCGATACGTGTGCTGATGTGTGTGTTTTCATCATCATTCAGCTTTGCCAAACCAAAGTCAGAGATTTTGGCATTGAGATCCTCGTCAAGCAACACGTTGCTGGCCTTTATATCCCTGTGCACAATCTTTATCGCAGAGTCTTCATGGAGAAACGTTAGTCCTCTAGCTATGCCCAAGCAGATCTTCTTCCTTGTTGGCCATTCTAATTTCAGTCTCGATCCTGTGAAATAAAATCATCAACCCCACATTAGCATTCATGTCAAAGATATGCATGGTTTCTAGTCTTTGGCAATTGAAAAGTTCACAAACAGACCAAACAGAGCACGAGATAGACAGTTGTTCTCCAAATACTCGTAGACTAATATCAGTTGCTTCTTCTCCACGCAGCATCCATATAATTTCACGAGATTTGGATGTTGTAGGGATGAGATCATCCCTAATTCATTCACAAACTCTCGGCTTCCTTGATTGGACTTTGAAGACAACTTCTTGACTGCAATCGTTCTCCCCTCTGGTAACACGCCCTGCACCAAGAGAAAGAGCCACTCTAACAAATTCACAATGTATGCATTTTTAAGTTTTCACAGAGTATAAAAACAGAGAAAGTTGAAGGATATATAACCTTGTAAACAGAGCCAAATCCACCTTCACCGATCTTGTTTGCTGCATCAAAGTTATTTGTGGCTGCTTTTATACGTCGAAGAGTGAAAGTTCCAGTCTGGAGATCTAAACCCCTCAGCTCTTTATGGTTACACACAATTCAAATCAAGGCGTTAGTCAAAGAAGCACCCACACAAAAATCCTGGAAAAATAACGTAACAAAGTAACGAGCTAAACTATAAAGAGACTTAAAGTCTATACCTTTGTCCATGGCTTTTTTGTAACACCTTCTTTTCCATAAGAAAATCACTATGATAAGTATAATGATCAGAATGACAATTACTGCTGCAACGATGATTCCTACTATAAGTAGGGTATTCTTCTTGTCATCAAACGTCGGAGGTTTAAAATCTGCAACGGACAAAAGCCATATATCATCTATCCGCTAATTAGATTCAAAGGTCCACTTAAGAGTGAAAGCAGTAAGATTACTTACTAGGTTCAACTGATATAGCTGAGATCATAGGGCCATAAACTCCTCTAATTGGAAGTGTTGTTGTCCCTTTGCCAGCCCACGTCAAGCTGATCTTCAGATTGTGGTTTGTTACATATACCAAAAATGTCTTCACGACTGGCTTGCCCGATCCACCAGCAGCTTCTTTAATATTAAAGTTTTTGATCATCAACTTCTCCTGTGAGCAGTTAAATCAAGAAGAGTTTAATTGTTATGATTACATTTGTTCAAGATAAGTAAGATTTTAATTGTTATGATTCAACAGAGACGTACCTGAATATAAATATCAAATATTCGTTTGCCAAGACTGTAGAATGTATTGTCACTTGTAAATAATATCTCAGCAAAGTGGAGACTCACAGTGTACAGCCCATTGCCTAGACAGAGGCCGTAATAGGTCAAATAGAGAGGAGAAATCCGAGCCGTTTTGTAAAGCACAAAATTGGGAGACGAAGCATCAGCTGATAATGCAGATGTGTTAGACACTGTGTAGTCATCCACTTCTGTAAGATCATTTAGGAAGTGTCCGGTGCTGCTAAATGCCCAGTGCTTGTCAGAGCCATAGACAAACGTAGAAGATTGTTGCCCCTCTACATTAGCTTCGTATGTCTTTTCTTTATCAACTTTGATTTCATCTCCCCCACAATTTATGTACAGCTTATATTTGTCTGCAAGAAAAAAACAAAAAAAAACAATCAAGATGGAGGATCTTTACCCCAATTTTTACACATGTACGTACATGCACAGTGTTCTCTTACAGAAAGACACATTAATTAATGAAACAACAATTACATGCAGTTTTGTGACTTACACTTTCTTTTAGGCAAAAGGCAAGGGAAGTGTTGGAAGTAACAAGGGTAGCCCTTATATCTGAAATACCAAATTCAGAGGAAAACAGTCATCAATCAGTTCACTAAGCAGAGATGAAATTAAGAACGATTATTTAAGAAACTACAAAAACAGTCATACAAAACAATCATGTTTTAATAAACCATTTATAGTTGGAAACATGGTTTCTTACGATTCATTCCACATGAAAAAGCTCTCCACCAAATTCCTAGAAATGAAGAACAACATTATCATTTTCCGAACGTATGAGCAAATTGTTAGGATTATAATTAAGAGTTATTTGTGAAAACTCACGCATTATTAACTTGGTCACAATCACCACTAGGAATTGAACTTTGAAGGGTGAAATTGTTGTATGATATATCTCTGCACGTAAAAAGATAACAAAGATAATTTAAATTTAAAGTATATATATAGTTGGCACATTGGAAAGTTAGCAAGGCATATTTCTCATACATATTTTTGTTACTTTCGATAAAACTGTTTGGAACACCCCCTGTGAACTTGTTTCCTGCCAAGTAACTGATTGGAAAAGAGTTCAAAAATAATCTTCATAAGTGGAGAAGAAAAAAAGATTCTAAACTGAAACTTTTTTACCGATAACGAAGCTAGTACTTACATATAATCTGCTAACTTCAAGTTGGCTAATGATGACGGGATCTTGTTGGTTAAGAGGTTAAAACTAAGGTCACTACACAACAAACATAATCAACATATTGAGTTCAGCTGTAAAATTCAATGCTTTTTTCCTTCAATGTGTCTTGATGACTTACAGTGTTTCTAGACTCGTCATATTTCCAATATATTTTGGAAGTCGTCCATTTAAATTGCATCTCCGCAACTCCCTGCATAAAAAGTTAAATGGTAAATGTTTTCTAATTAAGGTAGTTTTTACTGCATACATAGCAAATAAATTGTGTTCTAACTCACAATATTCTGAGAGACTTCAAATTCTGCAATGCAGGAAAGTAAGACGGTTTTCCTCCTAGATCACTAATCTGGCTGTCAAGTACCCCAAAAAAAAAAAAAAACATTATTTTCAAGAAGAAATGGATTGAAAATAATTAATCTGATAATTGTGCCATACAGCTTGGCCAAGCTAGTTAGGGCTGAAGTACTGGAAGGTAATGGACCATCCAAACCGCTACCAAACATCTCCCTGCAAAAGAATACTTAAGTTTGTATATCCATAAGAAGAGCTCGAATCTTAGAAAGAGTAAGTAGCCTTACAGTTCAATCATATGTGTGAAGTTTCCAATGAAATATGGTATTCGTCCAGTAAAATTATTGTCACTTATCTTCCTACCATATACAAGAAATACAAATACATTACAACATTAAGAAATGATTTTGAATTTATTTTTTTATCATATTAACCATGTGAAAGAATTATAACCTTACATGTTAGTTAGGTTTCTAAGCAAACCGAGTTGTTTAGGTAAAGGACCCGTAAAAGAATTTGAAGAGAAAGATCTGTTGCCAAATCAAATCAAAAGATAATAAAAATAGCAACAAAAAAAAAATGCAAGATTGATAACAATACGAGAAATAGAATTTACAATTTTTCCAGATTAACCAATTTTCCAATCTCAGGAGAGATTGGTCCTGAAAATTGGTTTCCTTCGAGGTTCCTGCATAATTTGAATTTCAAATGATGAGATTTATCAGAACTCCAAGAATCATAATTATCATCAAGAACAAGTATGCAAAGGAGACAACTTCAGAAAATTTGACAATAAAAAGTCATTGGTTAATCAAAATTATAAATCAATGCAAAGAATCTTACAGAGTTCGGAGCGATGTTATGCGTGTTAGCACTTCCGGAAATGAACCAGACAATCGGTTCCCCAAAAAAGATCTGCATATGTGCATTGAACCAACGAAGACATCGATCATTATACAATTAATGGATAATTTTAAAAATAATTTTAATTAGCTACACAACGACAAAAAACGAAGCTAAACCAAACAGTGATGTGATGCTTACAACTCTTCCAAACGCATTGATGCCCATTCCTTTGGAATTGAACCAGTAAGACAGTTACGGTCAAGGATCCTGCACCAATATGGTATGCATTAGAAATTAGAATCATTATACAATAATATTATGAGAAAGTAGTAAAAAGCTAAAGTCAATTTGTTTTCTTACAGAGACTTAAGATAACGCAGTTCAGAGAACTCTGGGGGGATAATGCCTGTTAAATTCTGCGACTTCAAAAATCTGCAAAAAAAAAGAAAGAAAAATAGATGGACTCTGACAAAAAAAAAAAAAAAAAAATAGATGGACTCTGTTATGTATCAATTTCAAACATTTTTCTTGGGAGACAAGCTATGTAAAGTTTTGCTTAATTCTTCTTCAATTATTAACAACCATAAAAGAGATTCATTAGTTTTCTCTCTCTCTCTTTTTTTGTTTTCTCTTTTAGTTTGAAAGGTTTACTTAGCTATTATCTCTGCATATACGCATTCCATTACGAAAATAATACTGTAATAATTTGTAACCGAGACATAGGTATGGGTTTCAATCATCACTAAATACAATGTCATGCCTAGCATTTTGGGAGCCTACGCCCTAAGGCCAAAAAGAGAAGAAGTAAAATTGGAACATTTAACATAGATTTTTTTTTCTTCTATTAAAAGTGACCTTGTCTTTGTCTCATTAATGATGAAATTCATTGTAAAATTGAAAAAGTGTATAAAGATTACTTTGTAAACGATACAGAATATGTACTTTTTTTTTACCACTAGCCAAATGACATAAGTTAGTTTTATAACTAATTAACTAGAAATATTTTAAAAATAATTTTTGTCTTTTTTTGCGCTAAAATATTTTTAGTCATCAATTTGAAATTCTCAAAGAAATACAAAAATGAAGGAATAGATTAGATATATGTAAATCATATTGGTGAAAAATATATAAATCAATCAACTGATATATATGGACAACTACTAGAGAATCATGAATAAATAAAAAAAAAATCAAGTTGGACCTTCAACTTTGATTAAAAGATTCCATGAGACGAGGTTTTAAACAAAAGAAAGAAAACACAAAGAAAAACATATTTTACCATCATATTGAATGACTATTTGTGAACTATTTAATATTAAGGGAGTTATAGCAAACGCTTTTTTTGGATTGAGGCACAAGTATGACTAAATGAAATCCAAGATGGAACTTGGCTCCTCCAACACTATTATAAGAATATATGTATGTATAAAAAACTAAAGAAGGAAATAAAGTGGGCCGGGAGTGGAGAAAAAGAGAGTTACATTTCGGTGACGTGACACGATGAGTTGGAAAGATGAAAAGAGCAATCACAAGTGAGCCTGCTCTCTATAAGTGGATTAGTGAATATATTCCAATTCCCTTTTCCACTGCATGGATCTTTGCTAAAGTCCCAATCTTTTTTCTCCATCTTCTTTCCTATCTCCTTCAATGCTCTCACTTCTCATTTCGAACCGTTACCATCATCATCATACATCACACATCAAATGTTGGATTAGTTTTGATAGTCAGAGCCAAAGTGGCCAACATAAACTTTTGTTTTTTTTTTTAAAGTAAATTTTAAGAGACCTTCAGCATCGTGGAGCTTCGTGGTGTTACAAGATTCGAAAATCCCACTGAAAATCAATGTCATGACAATAACGAAATACGTTGAATAGCATGTAAGTACCATGTTTATATGTAAAGAACGAGAGGAAAATCGAATATCCAAAAGAAAGAGGATATCGAAGCTTGAGATAAAGCTAAAGAGGATGTGAAGAAGAGGGAGAGAAAACGAAAACCCCCAAAGAGGAGAAATCTAAGAGAAAGCAGCTATAGAGTTGTCAATATTCACTTTACCATTTATTAAGGTTTTGAATTAACTTTTGTTGTATTTAATGTTACTTGTATATATGTACATTTAAAACTTTGAAATCTCGTTCTATCAACTGCTGCTTACACAAGTAGTATAGAGTTGTCAATATTCACACATGCTCCCCCACACCATAATTAATATATAGCTATGTCCAATATAGGAGATCTAGACAGAATAGCAGCTAAATTAAACTAGCTAAGGGTCGGAAACGATTAATTTATTATGTATGTAATTTACTATTCGAAATATATCCCCAACAAAATACAGAACAAGAAGTTCGAGTAGCGGATCGGGTTAGGGTAAGTTTGGTACCTAAAATTATTATCCTGATTCTCAATATTTCGGATAAAAGATTAAAAGTTTAGGATTTGAAATTTCACATAATTAGAATAATTTCAAAGCAAAAAATTGAAAAAACTTGGATAACTTTGAGAACAAAAATTTGTCATCATTATATTCTTTGGGTTTGATTTGTAAATAAGAAAATGTGATTACATATGTTTTTAGTAATCTCAAATAAAAGTGTTTGACTTGAAATAATAAAGTCTACAGTTTCGATTACATAACTTTGCTATATTTTTAGTGTAGATTACATCAAATTTGCAACATAATTTTAATGTTGCATATTACCAGTCGAATCTAAATTAGATATTTGTGGTGTAACGTGACTTTAGTTTTTCTTAAAGGACAAAGATAAATTTGAAACAACACGTTTATTTGATTTATCATTATTGCAAATCATGTTAAAGTATTGAATCAACATTGTTTGGTTTTGATTGATTATTTACAAAATTTGATTACATATATTCTTAGTAATCGCAAATAAAGGTATTGACTTAGCCCCAGCCTTGTCTTTAATTAGAAAAAACTATATTTATCATGTGTTTGGATATATTTATTATCGCTCTTGAAAAGTTTTAGAGATTAAGACAAAACATAATTTTTTTGTATACACAGCAAAAAATACTTAAATTTTTATATTATTCTTAAGACATGAGATTTGCTACATTTTTCATGTTTTCTTGTGTTATCATGTTACTCGTTTTAAGCCAGGTCCAAGGTAAAAATATATCAGTTTTTTGATTGGTTACTTGTGAACTTTGGAACTTTGATTGCCAAATATGGTATTATTGCAATTAAATAAATAAAAAGGAAGGAAAGAGGTTCAAAAGCATAGTTTAATTCTAAATTCTGCTGTGTCCTCTAATAATTTATTTAAATGTCTCATCTAATATAATAGAGATGAAGGCTCGGAAGACGAAGATGTGCAAGACACTTGGGGAATGGAACAATCAAACATGTCCCCTTAGAAACAGAGCCGCAGGCAACGCTATATGCGTAGAAGCTTTTAGAAAAAACGAAGGGAAAGCAGTTTCTGGATGCAGTTGTTCTGGTCTTTATAGTGATTATCTTTCTTGCATATGTGATATTGCTTGCTAAATATTACTATAGTTTGATAACCAAAATATATTTACTAGTAGTAGTTGTAATAAGAAAAAGCTATGGGAGCTTTCTATGTTTTTGACATGTAAGAAGAAAATACTCATGTCAGAATTATAATGTTATATTAAATATTTGTTTTGTATGTGAGATCAATATATTAATGAATTTCTATTAATTTATTTTGTTTAGTCAAATACAATCCACTTAAAATGATCTAAAGTTACTGAAAATCACTAAACATAACTCCAATGGTAGATGTTATAAAAAAAAAAAAAAACTCCAATGGTTTCGTTGTAAGCGTCGAAGGTATAGGGGCTATCTTGCAAAGATTAGTTATTTTGAAGGGTCTATTGTAAATATTTGTTTTTTTTGTTCGTAAACATTTTTAAAAGGTCAGCAAGTTTCAAAGTGGATAAACTGAGAAAGAACCGAATCCATAAAGAGACGACAGAGATCTCTCTCTACCACATAAACACCTTTCTCCGCAAATTCTCCAATGGCTTCTCTGAAGCTTTCACCTTCTTCTCCAATCTCCATCACTAAGGTTGCTGTTCCTTGCTCTAGGAAAGGAGTTTCATTTCTTGTAAGAGCTGAGCAATCTTCGTCTTCCTCTTCTGATCTTCTTCAAGGTTTTTTTTTTTTTTTAATATTAAATTTAGGGTTCGATTCAACTAGATTCTGCTACTCGGAGGAAATAATTACTCTTTTGTTTGAATGTAACTGAAGAAACCATTTACAAAGAGTTTGTGTTTTTTTTTTGTTTTTCCAGATAAATGTCAGAGACGTCTGGTTGTAAAATTTGGTGTTGTTGCTCCTTGGATCTCATTGCTAAGTAGAGCTCCTGTATCATGTAAGTCTTTTTTAGTTCTGTTTCTCTATCCTAATTTTGCAAAATTTGTGTAATTTGAAATGTTATCCTAAAGAGGATTGATATGGCTCAGTTGCTGCAGAAAGCAAAAAGGGATTTCTTGCTGTCTCTGACAATAAGGATGCATATTCGTTTCTCTATCCATTTGGGTGGCAGGTTTCATTGTCATCTTGTCCACTTTCTGATCGGTTCTTATTAACAACACCTGACATTACAAGTACTTACAATGTCGGTCTCCTTGTTTTGAATGGTTTAGGAAGTTGTGATTGAGGGTCAAGACAAGGTATACAAAGATGTGATTGAGCCGTTAGAAAGCGTTAGTGTCAATTTAGTCCCAACTAGCAAACAAACTATTCAAGAATTTGGCCCTCCCAAGCAGGTATGTTTATTCCATTGGAATGTAATTATGTTCTTCTCTTTTTCTTTTTCTTGGTTTTCTCTCTAATTATTGAACCTGGTTTGGTCACAGATCGCTGAAACACTGATAAAGAAAGTTCTGGCCCCTCCAAATCAGAAAACAACCCTTATTGATGCATCAGAGGTTTGCTCCTTTCATAACTTTCAACTATACATCAGTTGAGGCTCTTAAGTGTAATAGAGAGAGTGGTTTGATTGTTTCAATTGCTGCAGCACGATGTTGATGGGAAGACTTATTATCAGTTTGAGTTCATTGCTCAGGCTAGAAACTACACCCGCCATGCTCTGGGTACAATCACGGTTTTCAATGGTACCATCTCCATGAATTCATAGTGATATCTCAGTTTTAGAGTATACAACATATACAATATACATGTTTATTCAAGCGCTTGATTTTTTTCTGAGTTTCTATAGATTCATCGGTGAATGGCGTTTTTTTTGTGCAGGAAAATTCTACACATTGACGACGGGAGCGAATGAGAGGAGGTGGGAGAAGATGAAAGATAGGCTTCACACTGTGGTAGATTCATTCAAGATCACTGTTTGAAAATATCAAGTTTGGTTTGGTTATATCTTGTTTTGCAAAAGCCCCATTTCTTGTATTTTTGTCCATTCTTCTTCTCGCTTTTCCTTAACAATATTCTTCTCCAGTAAGAGAGAGATTCAATACTCTTGGCTTGCCTCTTTACCTCTCTCTCTGCTTTTTTAAACTAACTACATCTTCACAACATATAATTTGGTCAGTTTGATCTCCTATCACAATCTGAATCCTAGTCACAGTTTTGTAGCTTTAGCTAATAACCAGAAACGGGTTTATAATTTGTGATGTTACCAGCTACGAAAAAAATCAGAAAAACGAAAGATACCAAATGCTCTGTCAAGAATTCGGGGGAAAAAATTGAAAAACTAGGTGAATCTATAGAACACGTTTTTTCCACAACTCAGAACTCTGAGTATCCTTTTATTAGAAATCTGATTAAGTAACTCACTTAATTGGTTTTACACAAGACCTAAACTGCTTTAGCTTGTCACCCTAGATTTCTACCCAAGAACAAGACCAGATCTAAAGAACACACTCTTTCTTATCTTTCTTGTTCACCGAAACAGAGTAACCCTTACTCTCTCTAATGAAAAAGCTTATGCCCACTTTTTCACACTTGAAACGGCTAACCCTAGCAAGTCCTCAAATGCTCCTTTTATATTCGTGGAGTATTCTAGGTCTTCTAGGTTAGCAATCTCGATCCAGGATATTGCCAAATCTTTGAGCAATATCTTCTTTCCTAACAGAATGCCTTCTGTTAAGTAATCTCCAAGTTTCCATTTAGATTGCCGCCAAGTCCACGTCAGCATCCAGGTATAACAGCTACACGCTTGTTCCAGCAATCCGGTGCATCCTCCAAAGTATGCACTTACAATCTCCCCCTTTTTGTTTCAATTCGACACCTCAAGCAATTCCTGTGACAGACAATTCACATACTACCACGTGCACATTATATCAAGTAGAGAGAAGCAAATTAGAATCAACCATTCAACTTTTTAATCAAGAACAACCAAGAGGTTTATCAAAAACAGAACTTGCACAATAGAGTTCAAGAACAGATACAAGTTCACCGATTCTCATGCCCAAACAAAAAAATCTCCTAGGGCCAAAACCACAAAAAAAAAAGACTAGCACTCTAGACCACAATCTACTCCCCCATACTGAAAGAACTCCCCCTCAATGATCAGATGCATTATCTTCAAAACCTTCTTCATCATATTCTTGTTCAGAATCTTCACTCGAGGAGTAATCTGCCCACTTATCATCTGCAGTCTCCTCATTTCGTGCTTCATTGTTATCAGCTTCGGTTTCAAAACCTTGAGCTTCACTTTCCGCATTAACATGAGAGGACTGAGCATAAGGTGCAAGATCATAATCTCCCCCTGTTTGAGTGACGTAATTGAATCAAAAACACACAAAACAAAAAAAAACTGAGTAAGCAGAGAGAGTACTTACCTTCAAGTCGAGCAGCCATATCCACAAGGAGGGACGCAGTGTGCCTCAAGTCACCAGCGAGAGATGTGCCAAAAACATACGCTCCACGTCGTGGTTTACGAGCTTTGACAGGGGCACCACGAACATCAGGAGTGAGGCCTTTTGGTTTAGTCATACCCAGCTTCTCATAGTCCTCAAGAGTGATGTCTCTCTGGAAAGAAAGCACTCGGTAGATCAGATTTGGGAATGGCAGGATGTTCCGACTTTGAGTTGGAGAGCAGGCTGCTTGCAACACTTGATCATACACCAGCTTTCCAAAATTGAAGACGATGTTCTCTTGAATCATATACAAGATCTTGGCCCGATCATAAGTGACATTGGAATTATTGGTAGAGGGCATCCAATTGTAGCAGCATAAGGAGTACATAGCAGCAAGATGTTCAGGCAATGTAGAAGCTTTCAGGTCATGCCAATCAGTCACCTCGTCATTGGTAAGCTTTGAAGCCAGTGCATGCTTGGTGAGCTTCACGCGATCAAGCTCAGATGTAGGATGCCACTTGACCACTGGAGTACGAAAAACCTTGTTGATCATCTGAGGAGAAAACTCATACATCTTGCGTCGCACAAACACTTTGGACTTCAGAGTAACCTCATTGATAATATGGAAATTAGAATAAAATTCCCAGACAACCTCCTTCACAAACGGATCAATCTCCAAAATAGTTTCTCTCAAACGATTTGCTTCAACCAGCTTCATCATGTCAGTGACATCAGTAGGGCCAGTCGAAAGGTACCTCTGTTCATGAAGTTCACGCCGACGAAATTGAGAATACCGAATCCGACCTTGATCTGTGAGGAAGCGAGTGGTTAGAGGCTCATACGGCGGTTGCCACAGCGACGGCGTTGCAACATCAAGCTTTGACTGGTGATACCGGTTGATGCTACATCGATCGGCAGGGTCATACGGCAGCGGATTGACCGTTCGGTGCATGAAATTTTGGAGCAGATCTGGAGCTGGATCCCGAATTGGCGGTACACGCGACGACGACGGAGCTGTTTTATGCGTCTCTTGTGGCGGTGGAGACGGAGACGACTGAGATTGGTCCGAAGGCTGAGTTGGTGCAGCTGGAGTGACATCTTCGACGGAGTCGTCTGATTCTGATGACCTCGATCGGCGGCGTTTCGCGGCGGAGCGTGTACGAGCCATTGTTAGGGTTTGACAGCGGCGAGAGAGAGACACCTTGTGTTCCGAAAAAACAAGTCGCTTTCTTATGAGACAATGGGCTCACAGTTTGGGCCTGAAACAAAACAAAGCCCAAAAAAACACAAAAGACTCGACAGAGCCCAATTAAATCCACCAAAGAAAATATCCAACACACACGATGAACCAAACACAAGATCAATTTTGAGACACTTAAAAAACAGAACATACCTGTGAGATCAACTCAAATTTTCTGAACCCTTTGCACTGGACTTTAACACAAACTTATTCTCTATCAGCATTTCTCTTAGAACATCCAACCAGTGCTTCTACATCAGAGGTTCCATGTTGCTCCAGGAGTGATTGTACCCTTTTTTTTTTTTTTATCATTTAAAAACAAAAAATGCAGCTCGCTGTTTCAACACAGAATTGGTGAAATCCTCAAGAGTAGTCTTCACGTCGGCATGTCTGTGAGATCAAGCGAGTCCCGGTGAAAGGAGTGTGGTTGACTGCGAAGCAATGCTCAGGCGAATATAGCTCAGACTGTCAGCCCCCCACGTCATCGTTTTCTTGTGAATTTTTTGTTTCTTTTTCTTTGTGTGCATTGTGCTCCTCCCCCTTTTTTTTTTTTTTTTATTTTGCTGGAGACACGTCTGAGGGGGGGCTATACAAATCATGAGAGTGCATCTTACTGCTCCTTTCTGCACTGGGAATCATTAATGTAACATTGAATAAGAAATTCTTCCCATCGGACGTGAACAAGATTTCTCCTTTGTTCCTTCGGGTTAGTGACAAGTTTTCTCCTTTGTCCCCCGCATCTCTAGATAAGCTCATGCTTCAACCTATGAGATGAAGTGTTTCTTGCTGCTCCTTTCTACACTTCACCCCTTCCTGAGCAATCTACACACCTTTGTCAGCCACACACTTTACTGACATGATGGATCACAGACATGACGAGTAGCTTTTTCTCAAAAGGATGCTACAGCAAGAGTTTTGTGGAGACTTTAAAACACATGAAACTCGAATATAATCAGCCCATGTCTCAACACAAAACACTCAGCAGGAAGATAATCAGAGTTCACAAATGCCCAGGGACTTTTGCAAGTTCACAAACGTGTTGTAGTCCAAGGGTTTAGTGAAAATATCAGCAAGTTGATACTCAGTGGGAACATGTTCAATCACAACTTGTTTATCATCAACTAGTTCTCTAACAAAATGATGTCGGATATCTATGTGTTTAGTTCTAGTATGTTGAACGGGGTTCTTTGAGATATCAATGGCACTTTTGTTATCACATTTAACGAGCAAAGGATCAGGAAGTGTCATACCGTAGTCACTTGCCATTTGACGCATCCAAAGAAGTTGTGTGCAGCAACTTCCTAAGGCGATATACTCAGCCTCTGCAGTGGAGAGTGATACACAATTTTGCTTCTTACTATGCCAAGAGATGAGATTATTTCCTTGAAAGAAACATCCTCCTGTTGTGCTTCGTCGATCATCAAGATTACCCGCCCAATCTGCATCACAAAAACCAACCAAGTTTTGATTAGTGTCACGAGTATAGTGAAGTCCATAGTTGATTGTACCCTTAACGTATTTGATGATACGCTTAACAACAGCCAAGTGCGAGGCCTTTGGATTAGCTTGATACCGAGCACACAAACCAACACTTAGGCATAGGTCAGGTCTGCTTGCAGTCAAATACAGTAAGCTTCCTATCATCCCACGGTACATCTTCTCGTCCACTTTCTCACCAGCATCATCTCGAAACAGTTTTCCTGTCGTGCTCATTGGTGTTTTTGCAGACTTGCTGGAACACATGCCGAAGCGTTTTACCAGATTCTGGGCATAGGTGCTTTGAGAAATTGCGATACCCTCCTCAGACTGTTGTATCTGCAGCCCCAAGAAGTACTTGAGTTCTCCAACCATGCTCATTCTGAACTCAGTAGTCATAGCTTTGACAAAACCATCAACAAGATTCTTGGATGTTCCACCGAATACAATATCATCAACATAAATTTGAATGATCAGTATTCCACGTGCATCTTCTTTGACAAACAAGGTTTTGTCCACACTTCCTCGAACATAACCAGAGTCAGTGACAAAGGTTGTAAGTCTCTCATACCAAGCACGTGGAGCTTGCTTTAGTCCATACAATGCCTTTTGCAACTTGTAGACGTGATCAGGAAACTGCGGATTCTCAAATCCCTTAGGCTGTGCTACATAGACCTCTTCTTGGATGTATCCATTCAGAAAGGCACTTTTGACATCCATTTGATAGAGCTTGAATTTAAGATCGCATGCTGTACCAAGCAGAAACCGAATACATTCCAATCTTGCCACTGGTGCAAACGTCTCCTCATAGTCCAGCCCTTCAACTTGTGTGTAACCTTGAGCAACCAGTCTTGCCTTGTTCCTGGTGATGTTACCTTCCTCATCAATTTTGTTTTTAAAAATCCACTTGGTGCCAATAAGGTTAACTTGAGGCGGACGTGGAACAAGATTCCAAACTTCGTGTCTTGTAAACTCCTCAAGTTCTTCATGCATTGCCAGAGTCCAGAAGTGATCATCCAAAGCATCTCTGACAGACTTTGGTTCAAACGTAGCTACAAAGCATGAAAACATCAGAACTTCAATAATCGCAATTCCGGCCAGTTGCTTGAAGTCAATGCTGACACCTCTGGTTTGTCTTTCACCATCAATATCCCCGATTACATCATGAACTGAATGATTCTTGTGCACTTGGAGTTGACGCTCATTCTCAACATAGCTTTCATCATCATTGTGCAGCAGGAGTTTCTCCTTGAGTTCCTGCCTGACAATTACTAGTTTCAGTCGGCATCACATCAACTGTTGGTGTGCTTCCATCGTCAAAGACTACATTCATAGATTCTTCTATTCTTCCCCTTGCCTTGTTGTAAACACGATATGCCGTACTGTTGGTAGCATAGCCAAGGAAGAATCCTTCTTCACTTCGTGAATCAAACTTCCCAAGCTGATCCTTATCATTCAAGATGTAGCAGACACACCCAAAAACTCGAAAGTAGCTCAAATTAGGCTTCTTTCCCTTCCAGATTTCGTATGGTGTCATATCAGTTCCAATTCTCACATACACTCGATTTATCACATAGCACGCTGTGTTAATCGCTTCAGCCCAGAATTTTTCAGGAACACCATTACCATGAATCATTGACCTTGCCATTTCCTGAAGAGTACGATTCTTCCTTTCTACAACACCATTGGATTGTGGTGTTCTTGGAGCAGAATATTGATGGAAAATACCCTGAGCCTCACAAAAACCTTTAAACAGAGCGTTATTGAATTCTCCTCCACGATCACTTCTTATTTGTTTAATTCCCATTTTCTTTTCATTTTTCAACTGAAGTGCAAGAATCTTGAAACTGTCCACTGTTTCAGATTTCTCTCTGATGAAGCGAACCCAAGTGAAACGAGAGAAGTCATCAACCAACACAAAAATGTATCTCTTTCCAGCAAGGCTCTCCACTTGTGTTGGTCCCATTAGATCCATATGAATGAGATCTAACACTTGAGTAGTTTGAATCCCCTCAACCTTCTTGTGTTGAACCTTAGTTTGCTTTCCTTGATTGCATGCTCCACACACAATTCTATCCATGTGTTTCAGGTCAGGAACTCCTCTAACTATCTCATTACTCACAATGTGAGACAGACTCCTTGCATTGATGTGACCAAGCCTCTGGTGCCATAGAACAGGATCTTCTTTTTCGGCTCGAAGACAGGTTTTTGGCTGCTCCCACATGTAACAGTTGTTCCCAGAGCGTATCCCAGACATGACCACCACGTTTTGCTCATTGGTAGCCCAGCAGCGAACCTTATTAAAGCTGACAGTTAGCCCTTCATCACACAATTGGCTCACACTGATCAGATTTGCAGTTAAACCTTCAACAAAGTACACATTGGTGAGTTGAGGTTTTTCACTTTCGATCATATCGCCTTTCCCTTTGATTCTGCCTTTAGCTCCTCCACCAAACGTCACTTTGCTCTCCTTTACAGCAGTATAGTTATCTAGATAACTCTGATTTCCTGTCATGTGTCTTGAAGCTCCACTGTCAAAATACCAAGGCTTTGATGACTCATCTTCTTGTGATGTATATGCAACATTACACCTCATATTGGAATTTGAACCATACCAATACAGATCAGATTTAGCAACATATGCTTGCAGACCATTTCTCTGATTTGGATGGCACTTTCCTTGTCTCCAGAGTTTTCTGATTTTATCCGCATACCTGTAGCAGTATCTCTTGATATGCCCGTGACGACCACAGTAGTAACATTCGTATCCACTGATCTCTCTGTGAAAATGTTTCTGATTCTGGTTTGCAGGAACACGACTGTTTCTGTTTCTGGGATCAACAGCTCCTCTCTCAATAGAGGTTGACTCCCCACGAACAAACTTAGTGCTGCCACTGGTTCCAACACCATTATACCCTAATCCATAACAAGATTTTCCAACTCTTCCAGAAGTCAGAATCTTTTCCAAGTCTTTGGTTCCAGTATTCAGCATTCTTACCTTCTTGTTGGTTTCAGTTAACTCCTGCGACAAAAGCTTGTTCTTCTCAATCTCAGAGATGAGTTCTTCTTTCAATTTCTGATTAAGATCTTGAAGTTGACGAGTTTCAGTTACTTCACTTGTCAGCAACTTGTTCTTCTCAACCTCTGATGCAAGTTCTGATTTGAGTTTCTCATTCATCATCTGTAACTGCATTTTTTCTTCCACAAATGACAACTTTTCCTTGCTTAGAGTCAACCAGCTATCATACAGGGTTCTGAATTCATCCACCTTAGAGGGTTGTTCAGTTTCAGCTTCGGCTTTTGATGTTACTGACACGTCCGAGTCACTATCTGAAGTGTCTTCATCTTCACTCATACTACCCATGAATGCAACAAACCCTGTCATTTCATCGGAAGAGTCATCATCTTCTGAGTCACTTTCACTCTCTGCAATATACGAGCGATCTTTTCGAAGTCCTATGCAGTCGTTTTTTGAGTGTCCAATACCTTTGCATTCGGAACACTTCAACTCTTTTCTCTTAATCGATGGACATTCAGACTTGATGTGACCATACCCTTGGCATTCATGACATTTTATGTCAGACTTCTTCGACCCTCTGTCTCTTTCTCTGTCCTTCTCTGTTCCTTGACTCTTGATATAGCCACGTTTGGAGTCTCTTTCAACTCTCCTCAGAGCTCGACTGAAATTTTTTGCCATCAGACTCATTTCATCTTTCAGATTCTGAATCTCTTGATTTCCACCAGTTGATGTGAGAGCTACTCCAAGAGTAGTATCTTCCTTGCCACTCTTGTCCTTCCCATTCTTGTCCTTGCCACTACTCTCCTTCTTAACTACATCCTTGCCACCATTGAGCTCCATCTCATGTGCTTGTAACATTCCTACAACTTCTTCATAGTCAATGGTGTCTGTATCTAAAGAAGTTCCCATAGCTGTTCTCTTGCTTTCAAACTTTGCAGGAAGGCACCTCAGAAGTTTCTTAACCAATTTCTTGTCCTTGTACTTCTTTCTGAGGTTCTGGGCTTCACTCGCAATTGCACTAAGTTTTCCACTGAACTCTTCAATCGTTTCTGATTCCTCCATAGTAATGTTTTCAAAACGAGATGCTAGCATATCAAGTCTTGACCGTTTTACACTTGTCGTTCCTTCATAGGCAACTGCGAGCTTATCCCATGCTTCTTTAGCAGCTTCACAGTTCTGAATTCGCTTGAATTGATTCTCGTTAACAGAGTCAAAGATCAGAGACAGCGCTTTGGAATTGTATGTGGCTTAGGTCTTCTCAGTATCTGTCCACTGATCTTCCGGTTTCTCAACGTCACCACCATCTTCACCTTTCACAGTGGGAGGTTTCCATCCAGAGTTTACAGCATTCCATGCATCTCTACCGATGCCCTTAATACGTGCTCTCATCTTCACTTTCCAGTGCCCATAGTTGCCTTTCTCGAGCATGATGGGGCGATTCACCATGACGATCTCCTTCGTGAAATCTGTCATCTCCGCAGGATCTTCACCTGTTGTTAAGTTCCAACAACTTGGTTCAGATGCCCGCTCTGATACCAAATGAAAAACTAGGTGAATCTATAGAACACGTTTTTTCCACAACTCAGAACTCTGAGTATCCTTTTATTAGAAATCTGATTAAGTAACTCACTTAATTGGTTTTACACAAGACCTAAACTGCTTTAGCTTGTCACCCTAGATTTCTACCCAAGAACAAGACCAGATCTAAAGAACACACTCTTTCTTATCTTTCTTGTTCACCGAAACAGAGTAACCCTTACTCTCTCTAATGAAAAAGCTTATGCCCACTTTTTCACACTTGAAACGGCTAACCCTAGCAAGTCCTCAAATGCTCCTTTTATATTCGTGGAGTATCTAGGTCTTCTAGGTTAGCAATCTCGATCCAGGATATTGCCAAATCCTTGAGCAATATCTTTTTTCCTAACAGAATGCCTTCTGTTAAGTAATCTCCAAGTTTCCATTTAGATTGCCGCCAAGTCCACGTCAGCATCCAGGTATAACAGCTACACGCTTGTTCCAGCAATCCGGTGCATCCTCCAAAGTATGCACTTACAAAAATGGCTTTCCACATTGTCTCCAACTTTGATAAACGATATTTTTTCTTCGGTTGATATACACTTATTTATGAGGATAAAGAGATGATATCGTTTACCCAATGAAGCTTGTGTTACTCTTTCCACTGTTATTTCAAGAACAACCACACACTGAAGCTATAGACATCAATTTTTTTCAGTCAAGTGACCACGCATAACGTATTTGGGAGCGATATATCCACTGCAATGCAAATGCAAAAGAGTACATATAGGTTAAACCAAAAATAATAGCTAGTCTTTAATCCAAACAAAAAAATTACCACTAGTCTTTAATCCAAACAAAAAAATTACGTAGTAAAACCAGAAATTATCTTTTAGTTTACACAGTGATTTAATCAAACCAAAGAAGCAAAGACAAATTAAAGGCCCACATTTAGAAAGGACTTCAAGGTTAAAGATTCACAGTTTCATACCCTCTATATTTTTCTTGATTATCTCCACCATTGGCGATGGGTCGATGAGAACATCTCTCTTTTCCGAGGTATCCAATAAACACTGATTCAAATCCCAAAAAAAAACATTACTAGTAATTACCAAAACAGTAAAAACCTGCAACTTACTACTAATGGGTCATCTGAAGCTTAGCCACTGTTAAAACTATCAACAATCATAATTAATTCATACATGAGTACAACTTCTTCTATCCTCGAGTTGCTCTTATAGCAACAATCAGTTTCATCGCAGAGAAGAGAGGATCATTAGACGAAAGATGATGCTTTGTTAAAACAAAGTGTGATGAGTTTCTTAACATTAAAACCAAAAAAAAAGTGTGATGAGTTGGTTTTTGGTTTCGTCCCGACTAGAAAACAGATTATTAAAGAATCTGGCTCTCTGTCTCTCGCTGCCAATTTCTTGTATTTTGTTCATTCTTCTTCTCGTATTCCCCTTAAACAATTTTCTTCTCGAGCACGAGAGATTATATATACTCAAACTTGCCTCTCAACTCTCTATCTTCTTCTTAAACTAACTTCATTATCACAACATATTGGTCAATTTGATCTCCTATCACATGTCATAATCGCAGTTTTGTAACTATGGCTATTAATAAAAAAAAAAAAGAAGGGCTTATAAATTAGATTTTATAATTTGTGATGTTACAGCTACGGGAAAAGGCAGAAAACGGAACAGACCAAATGCTCTGTCAAGTTCTGGGGGGAAAGGTAGGCTTTTCCACATTGTCTCCAATTATATTGTTCGTTCCCAGACAGAGAAAACGATAATCTCACTTGTGGTAACACCATTCTCTCCGTCACCCGCACCCTCCTCATATATGACAAGAGAAGAGTCGATCACAACTCTTATTTATACAAAGAGAAAATATACAAAGTTGTAAGAAAAGAGATCATCCGTTATATATTTTGTGCTCTCATATTCTCAAAAAATGTCGAAAAATTAATCTGACTGGTTCAATTTTAAAAGTTTTTATTCATAGCTCTTCACAATTTAACAATCTAGTATGTTTTAGTTTAAAAGATAGTTGATAATTAGCTCACCAGTAAATATCTAAAAAAACGTATGCAAACTCGAAGTCGCCGTGACCGTTAGCAGAATCAACTCTTGTGTTACGGTAGGTGACGGTACAGTCCTCTCACCTTTCCTCAAAATCCAAAAAAAAAAAACACTGCAACGGCAACACAGAGATCAAAATTTTCACCAAAATTATTGGAGAAAATAAAATAAACAAAATAAAATTGGAGAAAAAAAGGCGGAATAAAACTAATTTTCTTCTCCGCTTCTGCTACGATTCTTCTTCTTCTTCTTCCTCTCTACAAACAAACATAGCACAGATCCAGCTAATTTTTAGAAAAAACCAAAATCAAAATCCCTAAAAATCTAGGGTTCTATACACAGGAAGGTGTGTGGTGCTCCTTCTGAGACTCCGAAGATGATGATCTCTAGAGGTTTATTCGGATGGTCTCCGCCTCATATGCAACCATTAACACCAGTCTCTGAAGTCTCCGAGCCTCCTGAGTCTCCTTCTCCTTATCTCGACCCAGGTGCTGAGTCTGGTGGTGGCACGGGTGCGGCGGCCGCGCAAGCCGAGGCTGATGAAGAGATGGAGGAGCAAGATGAGGTTGAACCACCTCCTGCAGCTGTTCCTTTCTCCCAGCTCTTCGCTTGTGCTGACCGCTTTGATTGGCTGCTTATGATTGTTGGTTCTGTAGCTGCTGCTGCTCATGGTACTGCGCTTATTATCTACTTGCATTACTTCGCCAAGATTGTTGAGGTTCTTGCTTTCTCTAATGATTCGAGTCCGCAGAGATCTGATGAACAGTTTGACAGACTTGTCGAGGTTAGTTATGCTTTTGACAACTCATGATTTAGCTCCGAATTGGCTTGTTTTATGTGTTTGCCATTGCTGGATTAGAAGGTTGAGTTAGTTTGGAGAGAGTTTTTTCAACTGTTACACTTCAATTTCTCGATTGGTTGGATTGATACGAACAAGCCATCTTTTGCTTAAGTGTTTCTCTAATGATTATGTGTTCCTTTAAGTTACTTAATGTCATTGTGCAGCTTTCGCTGACTATCGTGTACATCGCTGCGGGTGTTTTCATTTCTGGTTGGATTGGTAAGTTGAAGTTTCCTTAAGATACATATCAATTCTAACTGTGTGCATCTTTTCCTTAACAGTTACTATTGCTAAATGTTTCTTATAATAGAGGTTTCTTGCTGGATATTGACTGGAGAGAGGCAGACTGCTGTGATCAGGTCCAAGTATGTTCAAGTACTATTGAATCAGGATATGAGTTTCTTTGATACATATGGTAATAATGGGGATATTGTGAGCCAAGTGCTAAGCGATGTCTTACTCATTCAGTCAGCTTTAAGCGAAAAAGTATGTCCGTCCAGCTCTAATTATATTGACTCTACTTTCTAGTTTTCTCGTTCATATCTTTCTTTTTCACAGTGAGTAATACTTTTTTGCTATGTCTCTGAAAATCTTCTTTCTGATCCTGGACTTTGCAGGTTGGAAATTATATTCATAACATGGCTACGTTTATCAGTGGACTTGTTATTGGATTTGTCAACTGCTGGGAAATTGCATTGATTACATTAGCCACTGGTCCTTTCATTGTTGCTGCAGGAGGCATATCAAATATATTTCTCCACAGACTTGCTGAGAACATACAAGATGCATACGCTGAAGCAGCCGGCATTGCTGAACAGGTATTACAATTGTTAGGTGTATTGGGTGATTATGGAATTAGCATCAAAATTTTCTCTTTGCCACTATTCAAAACTTGTAGTTTGTTGGTGCCATTTTGAACTATAAAAACTGGAAGCTAAAAGCTAAAAATTTTAAAACATTTGAAATGAATAAATTTCCTTATAGACATCTGTGACTTGTTGGCGCCGAATTCTCTTTTCCTGCATATTAATCGAAGAGTTATGCTTACATAGTTCAACATCTTTTCTTGTTCTTTGCTCTTATTCAATCACTCTTCTTGTGTTAAGTTCAGAAAATGGTAGGCAGAATCCAACAGGGTTAAGATTGTACTTAGGCACAAATTTCTAGATTATTTCACTAGATTCAATGAGATCTACTGTGATCAAGAATCAGTTAAATTTCCGCCAGTTTCATCTCAAAATGTAGACAAAGGGATAGCCTTGTTTTTGTTTGGCTAGGATTCACGCTTAATTCTGAACTTGAATGAATTGGATATTTCATCACTTGGAATGCCTAGTAACCACACTCAATAGTCTATGCATGATTACAAGTGTGTTGTAATGTGTACCCTACAGATCCCATTTCTAAGTGCTCCCTTCCGAAACTAGTTTACTGCCTCGGTTAGAGTCTGGTGTGAATATTCTAATTCTTAGAAGGATTTATCTTAAATGTGCAGGCGATCTCTTACATTAGGACTTTATATGCCTTTACAAATGAAACTCTTGCAAAATATTCATATGCAACCTCCCTTCAAGCAACCCTGAGATATGGTATATTGATTAGTCTTGTGCAAGGCCTTGGACTTGGATTTACTTATGGACTTGCTATATGCTCGTGTGCGCTGCAACTTTGGATCGGACGATTCTTTGTTACCAATGGAAGAGCAAATGGTGGAGAAATCATAGCAGCTCTTTTTGCTGTTATTTTAAGTGGCCTGTAAGCTGCTCTACTGACGTGGTCTTTATCTATCTTCTCAGTCTCTATGTTTTTTTTATATATATATAATGTCTTGATTATGCATATTATGTTGGGCAGAGGTTTAAATCAAGCTGCTACAAACTTCTATTCGTTTGATCAAGGAAGGATTGCAGCGTATAGACTTTTTGAGATGATAACTCGTTCATCCTCTGTGGCTAATCAAGAGGGAGCTGTGCTGGATTCTGTTCAAGGAAATATTGAGTTCCGGAATGTGTATTTCAGTTATTTGTCACGGCCTGAAATTCCAATCTTGAGTGGATTTTACCTTACGGTTCCTGCTAAAAAAGCAGTTGCCCTTGTTGGTAGAAATGGTTCTGGAAAAAGCAGCATCATTCCTTTAATGGAACGGTTTTATGATCCAACATTAGGTACTATGACTTGCGTTTTAAGATGCACCACTCACCTGTCCATGGAGACTTAAGTGCTGATTGCCTTTGTGGTTTTCTCTTATGCAGGAGAAGTTCTTCTTGACGGAGAAAATATTAAAAATCTAAAACTGGAGTGGCTGAGAAGCCAAATAGGCCTCGTTACACAGGAGCCTGCTCTGCTAAGCTTGAGCATAAGAGAGAATATTGCATATGGTCGTGATGCTACTCTTGATCAGATAGAGGAGGCAGCTAAAATTGCGCATGCGCACACATTTATCAGCTCACTTGAAAAAGGATATGAAACTCAGGTAGATATTACTTCAAAAGTTTGTTATAGACTCCTGTTTGTCAGTTGGTATTCAACCTTGACATGGGAAATGCCTTGTTTGTCTTCTAGGTTGGGAGAGCCGGTTTAACAATGACAGAGGAGCAGAAAATAAAAATTTCGATTGCTAGAGCTGTGCTTTTAAATCCGACAATTCTTCTGCTTGATGAAGTAACTGGAGGACTTGACTTCGAAGCTGAAAGAATTGTTCAGGAAGCTCTTGATCTTCTGATGTTGGGACGGTCAACCATAATAATAGCCCGAAGGCTAAGTTTGATAAGAAATGCTGACTATATTGCTGTGATGGAGGAGGGCCAGCTCGTTGAAATGGGTACACACGATGAATTGATAAACCTTGGTGGGCTGTATGCTGAGCTTCTGAAGTGTGAAGAAGCAACAAAGCTTCCAAGAAGGTATGATAGCTTAGAAATTAACCAGTTAGTTGTGTAGTGAAGTCATATGGCAGAATATATGCTTGGGCATTTGCTTTCTGTTGTTATGATCATTAGGAGTGTGGTTTTTTTGGTGATTATACTTGTTTAAGGAACTTTTATGTTCGTCCAGGATGCCAGTTAGAAACTACAAGGAGTCTGCGGTGTTTCAGGTTGAGAGGGACTCTTCAGCTGGCTGTGGCGCCCAAGAACCATCATCCCCTAAAATGATCAAGTCCCCATCTCTTCAAAGAGGTAATGGTATGTCCCGTCCCCAGGAACTGTGTTTTAATACTGAAGAATCACCTAATGATCATAGCCCTGCACCTGAGAAAATGGAGGAAAATGGCTTGCCTCTGGACAATGCTGACAAAGAGCCAACTATCAAAAGGCAAGATAGTTTCGAGTTGAGGTTACCGGAACTTCCGAAAATTGACGTTCAGTGTCCCCGAGAAAAGTCAAACGGCTCAGATCCAGAGTCCCCTGTTTCACCCCTTTTGACATCAGATCCTAAAAACGAGCGGTCCCATTCTCAGACGTTTAGCCGTCCTCCTGGTTCTTCTGATGATACTACAGCGAATGGTAAGGCGGCTAAGGATGCTCAACACAAGGTGTCACCTTCATTTTGGAGGTTGGCACAGCTTAGTTTCCCAGAATGGCTTTATGCTGTATTAGGGAGTATTGGTGCTGCCATCTTTGGTTCTTTCAATCCTCTTCTGGCTTATGTCATTGCGTTGGTAGTGACGGCATATTATAAGAGCAAAGGAGGCCACCTGCGTGAGGAGGTTGACAAATGGTGTTTGATCATTGCCTGCATGGGGATTGTGACAGTTGTTGCCAATTTCTTGCAGCACTTCTATTTTGGTATTATGGGGGAGAAAATGACGGAAAGAGTTCGGAGGATGATGTTCTCAGGTACTCGAAAATTCTATTCATTATAATTTATTTCACCACAATTTAACTACTTTTACTCGCCTCAGTACATTAATTTCCCTGATGTTACAGCAATGCTGCGTAACGAAGTTGGATGGTTTGATGATGAAGAGAACAGTCCAGATACGTTATCCATGCGTTTAGCAAATGATGCTACTTTTGTTCGAGCTGCCTTTAGCAACAGGCTTTCAATATTTATTCAAGATAGTTTTGCTGTTACTGTTGCTCTTTTTATTGGGTTGCTGCTTGGTTGGCGTTTGGCTCTTGTTGCATTGGCAACTCTGCCAATACTCACTCTTTCTGCCATTGCTCAGGTTTGTATTGTTTCTTATAAAATATTGCTTGAAATTTATTTTCTTATATCATATTTTAGTCAGTTTGTGTTCGTTCCACTCTTTCACTTGTGTTTCTGATTTGCGTTACTTTTCCAGTTCAAGTAGTGATTTGTTGTTTCTTGCCATCTCATTCACATGCATGTAGCTCAGAAATGTTTGTTTATTCAGCCGACACTAGGTTCTAAACATCCTCAAAACGAATTTGCAGAAACTGTGGCTTGCTGGATTCTCAAAAGGCATACAGGAGATGCATAGAAAGGCGTCTTTAGTCCTCGAGGATGCTGTTAGAAACATCTACACTGTTGTTGCTTTCTGTGCTGGTAACAAAGTGATGGAACTGTACAGGATGCAACTCCAGCGGATACTCAGACAGAGCTTTCTCCATGGGATGGCTATAGGTTTTGCCTTTGGTTTCTCACAGTTTCTTCTTTTCGCCTGCAATGCGCTTCTTCTATGGTGCACTGCGTTATCTGTTAACCATGGATATATGAAGTTATCCACAGCTATAACGGAGTACATGGTTTTCTCATTTGCTACATTCGCCCTTGTTGAGCCATTTGGATTAGCACCGTATATTCTCAAGCGACGTAAGTCTCTCATTTCAGTTTTTGAAATCATAGATCGAGTCCCTACGATTGAACCAGATGATAACTCTGCTCTCAAACCGCCCAATGTCTACGGAAGCATTGAATTGAGAAACATTGATTTCTGCTACCCAACTCGGCCGGAGGTACTAGTGCTGAGCAACTTCAGTCTCAAAGTCAGTGGCGGACAGACCGTAGCTGTGGTTGGCGTTTCAGGTTCTGGAAAAAGCACAATAATCTCACTGGTAGAGAGATACTACGACCCAGTTGCTGGTCAAGTCCTACTAGATGGGAGAGACTTGAAGTTATACAATTTGAGATGGTTGAGAAGCCACATGGGTTTGGTTCAGCAAGAACCCATAATCTTTTCCACAACAATCAGAGAGAATATCATATATGCAAGGCATAATGCGAGTGAAGCAGAGATGAAGGAAGCAGCAAGAATTGCAAATGCTCACCATTTCATCAGTAGCTTACCTCATGGTTACGACACACATATCGGGATGAGAGGCGTAGAACTTACCCCGGGACAGAAACAGAGAATAGCGATAGCACGGGTAGTGTTGAAGAATGCTCCCATCATTTTAATAGATGAAGCAAGCTCGTCTATCGAATCTGAATCGAGTCGGGTTGTCCAGGAGGCTCTTGACACATTGATAATGGGGAACAAAACAACAATTCTGATAGCACATAGAGCAGCTATGATGAGACATGTGGATAACATTGTGGTTCTCAATGGAGGAAGGATAGTAGAGGAGGGTACACATGATTCTTTAGCAGCAAAGAATGGATTGTATGTACGTTTGATGCAACCACATTTTGGTAAAGGTTTACGCCAACATCGACTGATATAGAGTTTGATCAACGATTCTCGGGCGGGACACAATGCTAAAAAAACTATACAACCACGCTTAGTTCTGTAGCAGATAAGGCCTGTAGATGTAGATATCCATGGACCATGGTGTTCGAGCTGCTTATTCTTTTTTTGGAGACGAAGTATCAGAAGTAGGTCGTGGTCATTGCTTCGTTCTCCAAAGTATATCGATTTTGTTTATTGAATCTGAAGATTTTAGGAGGGTGGTAAATCATTTTGGAGGCTGTTTATTTGTCTTTCCTTTATTTGTGTGCTGGTTTGTTCTCGTAAAAAACATGGATAATGTATGTAAAGATTAAAAAGTAGTAGAGAATGTGTAAATGTATTCACTTATTATTGCACAAACACAAGATATGGGTTCAAATTTCAGAGAGATGAAAAAATGGGCACACCGGGCAATGAAGCTCCAGATTCGACAATGTAAGTATTCCCGGAGATATATTGAGAAGAGTCATGAATGAGATAGCGAACGAGAGAGGTTAGCCCCGGATCCACGGTCTGTTGCACCTTTAATGGTACAATCCGCTCGATCACGTTCTTGAGCCACTCCTTCTGCATAAGACCTTGTGTGATCTCTGACTTGAAAAGCCCTGGCGCAATTGAGTTCACTCTGATCTTGTGAGCTCCTAACTCAAGTGCCATCATCCTAGACATGGTGTCAACACCGCCTTTGGAACAAGCATATGCGAGTGCACCGGGAAACATACCACGGGTTCCAGCGTCTGATGAGATGTTTATCACGGAGCCACCGAGTTTAGCCTCGCGCATTAAAAGGCAGACGTATTTGGAGACTAACCAGGGTCCGGTTAAGTTGGTTCTAAAGACGTTGTCCCACTCGTCTTCTGACAAATCCAAACAGGACTTGACATTGCCTCTGATTCCGGCATTGTTGATCAAGGCATCGATCTTTCCAAAGATTTCCCAAGCTTTCTGAACCGCTTTTTGAATGGTGGCTGCGTCTGATGAAACGTCTAGCTCAAGAGCTGCGGCTTGGATTCCGGTAGAATTGAAGCTGTTGATTTGAGAGCAGAGAGAGTTGAGTCGATCGACACGACGAGCTGCTGCGATAATCTTACAGCCAGCTTTACCCAGATCAAGACAGATCTCTCTTCCTATACCAGAAGAAGCTCCTGTCACAAGAACCACTTTGTCTTTCAGTTCACACCATGGCTCCAATTGCCTCAACACCTGCTTCTCTCCCCCCAAAAAAAAAAAAAATCAAAAACACACGATTGATAAATCTCCAGGGAATCATGACGAAGAAGATGACAAAAAAAAAAAAAAAAAAAAAAAAAAAAAAAAAAAAATTTAAGTTAAAATCACGGTAACTTGGAGAGATATCCTATTCATCACGAGGGACGTAAAAGGTTGTTTGAAATGCTTATCTGATAGCTTTTTGAAGATAAAAAAAAGATGGGATATGAGAGAAAAGGTATCTCACAGTTTGATGATTGCTCATATTGTTTAGCTGTGTGTTCGATGGAGAAGGAGAGACCCATAACATTTAGATATATAAAACCTCAATAAATTAATAATATTGGAATCATAGTAATTATCATAATATTTTATTAATTTATCAAAATTATTAAATTATCGATATACTAATTGATATACTAATTAAACCGAGAAACTAATTTGGAATTGAAAAAATATATTAATTGATCGATATATTAATTTATTAAATATTAATTTGTAGAGGGTTATACTGTAATATAAGACTTTAAGAGCATCTCTGACAGTTATACATTGCATGGGTGTTCTTCACCTTCATCTCTGCCAAAACACGAATCTTTCAGATCAAATTTTATTATTATTTTAGGGATTATAAAACACTCAAGAGAAAATGACCGTTGGAGTCAGTGCCGGCTCAGTGGGGGGAACAATGGGTGCGACCGCCCCGGGTCCCGTCCCGTGCCCTAGTAATTAAGGGCCCCATTTTTAAAAATAATTTTTTTTTCTGTTAAAATAAAAATAGTAAACTAAATATGAGATTCAAAAGAGGCCAAAAAAAAAAAAATTGTGTGTATATTTTTATTTTTAGAACAAATTAGTTTAATAAAAAATATATTAAAAAAAAATTATAACAAAAAAATATCTATAAAAAAAAAATTAGGGTCCAAATTTGTTTTTTGCTCAGGGCCCATTAAAGTTTTGAGCCGGCCCTGGTTGGAGTTGGTCTAAGAGCGTGAAAGCAAGCAGGGTAATTCGTCCCATCTAATTTGTTTTACTACGGGATAAGATATTTTGCAAATTTTAGCGAACCGTTATGCCAAATTCCGCGGTTGGAAGTATACAAAACTCGAACCCGTCTCATAAGAAGACGGTTTATGCCTAATCCATAGGATATAAGTCGTAATTAAACATTAACTTTTTTTTTTTTTAATTAACATTAACCTTGCAGATAAAGCCACCATCCTCCTTTACCAGATCGACAATTTAACGTGGCAATCAAAGTCTTTAACTCATTTGTGTAACCCAGCTAATTGGGTTTGATACTTTATTAATGGTATCCGATTTCATTTTTATTTTTTTCTTTTTTAGTCAACTAGACAACAACTATCACCAACCGATATTTGCATAGCGCAATAATTTTTTTCTAATTTTTATATATAATGAAATTATAACCACGAGTTTCTCGCGGGTCAATTGGTTATTGATTAGAGTTTGGGATCCACAACGAACTGGGATCAGAGAGGTAGCATTAAGAATCGGAACAAGATCTGAAAAGAAGACGCATCAACTAATACCAAACATATAATCTTTTGAATCCAACGATAAAGCATATATAACTGAGACTATGGAAGACAAAAACCAGAAGTCTGTTTCAACCCCAAAAGTGATATCACAGTAGTGAGAGGGTACTTGAGGATTTTGTTGTCATGATCCAATTTGTTCCTTGGAGTCGCACTGATTCGTGGGTACTTTGGATCTCTAGGCCTAGTCAATGTCTTTGGCCTGTGGAAAGTCACCTTAGTCCTGATCTTCTTGGCCTTCTTCTTAAAGGTTTGGCCAGATTTCACTGCTTTCGTAGCTTTCAAGGCCTTAGCCTTAGGATCAGCTTTCTTGGTGACATCAACTGTGAAAACCACAGGAGAGTTTGATCAATTTCAGAAAGCTTCGAAAAACTGACTTATGCATGTACGATCCAACAACATTTCAACTCTAAATCTTATGAAAACAATAAGACATGAAAACTGATATGGCAAGTTCATGGAAACAGATCTAAAACAAGTATGAGCCATTGCCAGGAAGATTCTCAACATTGATTTCTGCTACCCAACTCGGCTGGAGGTACTAGTGCTGAGCAACTTCAGTCTCAAAGTCAGTGGCGGAGAGACCGTAGCTGTGGTTGGCGTTTCAGGTTCTGGAAAAAGCACAATAATCTCACTGGTAGAGAGATACTACTACCCAGCTGCTGGTCAAGTCCTACTAGATGGGAGAGACTTAAAGTTATATAATTTGAGATGGTTGAGAAGCCACTTGGGTTTGGTTCAGCAAGAACCCATAATCTTTTCCACAACAATCAGAGAGAATATCATATATGCAAGGCATAATGCAAGTGAAGCAGAGATGAAGGAAGCAGCAAGAATTGCAAATGCTCACCATTTCATCAGTAGCTTACCTCACGGTTACAACGCACATATCGGGATGAGAGGCGTAGAACTTACACCGGGACAGAAACAGAGAATAGAGATAGCACGGGTAGTGCTGAAGAATGCTCCCATCATTTTGATAGATGAAGCAAGCTCGTCTATCGAATCTGAATCGAGTCGGGTTGTCCAGGAGGCTCTGGACACATTGATAATGGGGAACAAAACAACGATTCTGATAGCACATAGAGCAGCTATGATGAGACATGTGGATAACATTGTGGTTCTCAATGGAGGGAGGATAGTAGAGGAAGGTACACATGATTCTTTAGCAGCAAAGAATGGATTGTATGCACGTTTGATGCAACCACATTTTGGTAAACCTTAACAAGTAGAGAATGTGTGAATGTATTCACTTATTATTGCACAAACACAAGATATGGGTTCAAATTTCAGAGAGATGAAAAAATGGGCAGACCGGGCAATGTAGCTCCAGAATCGACAATGTATGTATTCCCTGAGATATATTGAGAAGAGTCATGAATGAGATAGCGAACGAGAGAGGTTAGCCCTGGATCCACGGTCTGTTGCACCTTTAATGGGACAGTGCGCTCGGTCACGTTCTTGAGCCACTCCTTCTGCATAAGACCTTGTGTGATCTCTGACTTGAAAAGCCCTGGCGCAATTGAGTTCACTCTGATCTTGTGAGCACCTAACTCAAGTGCCATCATCCTAGACATGGTGTCAACACCGCCTTTGGAACAAGCATATGCGAGTCCACCGGGCAACATACCACGGATTCCAGCGATCGATGAGATGTTTATCACGGAGCCACCGAGTTTAGCCTCACGCATTAAAAGGCAGACGTATTTGGAGACTAACCAGGGTCCGGTTAAGTTGGTTCTAAAGACGTTGTCCCACTCGTCTTGTGACAAATCCAAACAGGACTTGACATTGCCTCTGATTCCGGCATTGTTGATCAAGGCATCGATCTTTCCAAAGAGTTCCCAAGCTTTCTGAACGGCTTTTTGAATGGTGGCTGCGTCTGATGAAACGTCTAGCTCAAGAGCTGCGGCTTGGATTCCGGTAGAATTGAAGCTGTTGATTTGAGAGCAGAGAGAGTTGAGTCGATCGACACGACGAGCTGCTGCGATAATCTTACAGCCAGCTTTTCCAAGATCAAGACAGATCTCTCTTCCTATACCAGAAGAAGCTCCTGTCACAAGAACCACTTTGTCTTTTAGTTCACACCATGGCTCCAATTGCCTCAACACCTGCTTCTCTCCCCCAAAAATGAAAAAAAAATATATAATAAAATACTGAAACACACGATTGATAATTTCACGGAATCATGACGAAGAAGATAACACACAAATCAAATTTTAACTTAAAATCAGGGTAATTTGGAGAGATCCAATTCATCGCGAGGGAGGTAAAAGGTAAAAGATCATTATTATCTGATAGCTTTTTAAGGATAAAAAAGAAAGATGGAAAATGAAATTATAAAAAGAAAAAAAAAAGCTGGGATATGAGAGAAAAGGTATCTTACAGTTTGATGATTGCTCATATTGATTGTTTCTCTGTGTGTGTTCGATGGAGAAAGAGAAGTCCATAGCATAGCTTAGATATAAATAGGAGTGTCAAAGCAGTGTAATTCGTCCCATCTACGGGATAAGATGTCTTTTAAACTTAACCGATATGCCAAATTCCGCGGTTAGAAAAATACAAACTCGACCCAGTCCCATAAGAAGACGGTTTATGCCTAATTAACATTAACATAACATATAAAGCCATCATCCTCCTTTACCAGATCGACAATTTAACGTGGCAATCAAAGTCTTTAACTCATTTGTGTAACCCAGCGAAACTAATTAGGTTTGCTGCTTTTTTTTTTTTGAACAAAGGGTTTGCTGCTTTTATTAATGGTATCCGATTTCTTTTTTTTTTTTTTTTAGTCAACAACCGATATTTTCATAGCGCAATGATTTTTTTCTAATTCCTTTTATATATTATAAACTTACAACCACGAGTTTCTCGCGGATCAATTGGTTATTTATTAGAGTTTGGGCTCCATTAACTTTTTTATTATTTTGCCTGGACAAAGGGCACTGGCCAAGTGGCTCTGCTTCAAAATCATAAATAAACAAGTGAGCCACATGTTTCAGTTGAAGTTTGAGTTGGCTATTTATTATCAAGGTACTGTTAAACCAGATTAAACCGAGATCAGAAAGGTCGCATTAAGAATTGTAACAAGAAGATCTAAGAACAAGACGCATCAACAAATACCAAACATATAAACTGTATTTTACTATATTTGGAATTAATTTAAATAAATTCATAACTTTTTATATTTTGCCTGGACAAAGGGTACTGGCCAAGTGGCTCTGCTTCAAGATCATATAGGTTATATAAACAAGTGGGCAATTTAAGTTTGAGTTCTATTAAACCAGATTTAACCGGGATCAGAGAGGTCGCATTAAGAATTGGACAAGATCTGAAAAGAAGACGCATCAACAAATACCAAACATATAATCTTTTGAATCCAACGATAAAGCATATATAACAAAGAGATGATAGTAATATCTTAATTTCTCTAGCAAAACTGAGACTATGGAAGACAAAAACCAGAAGTCTGTTTCAAGTTTTCAACCCCAAAACAGAGTGAAGATGATAGAATTAGATGATCCCGATTTTGTTAGCCACATCCAAAGCATCATAATCAGGAGTCAACCTAACATATGCCTTCTTCCTTCCATCGGGCCTGCAACAAACAAACATTCATCATCCAATTTTCAAGTCAAGTTTTGTGTGTCTCAAGTGTTTTACCTAATGAGCGTATTGACTTTCTTGGTCTGAATGTCGTACATCTTCTTGACAGCATCTTTGATCTTCTTCTTGTCAGCACGGATGTCGACAATGAAGACTAAGGTGTTGTTGTCTTCGATCTTCTTCATGGCAGATTCAGTTGTGAGAGGGAACTTGAGGATTTTGTAATGATCCAATTTGTTCCTTGGAGTCGCACTGATTCGTGGGTACTTTGGATCCCTAGACTTAGTCAATGTCTTTGGCTTGTGGAAAGTCGCCTTAGTCCTGATCTTCTTGGCCTTCTTCTTAAAGGTTTGGCCTGATTTCACTGCTTTCGCAGCTTTCAAGGCCTTAGCCTTAGGATCAGCTTTCTTGGTGACATCAACTGTAAAAACCACAGGAGAGTTTGATCAATTTCAGAAAGCTTCAAAACCTGAGTTATGCATGTACGACTTAAAGGCAATCAACAACATTTCAACTCTAAATTTTATGAAAACAACTAGACATGAAAACTGATACGACAAGTTCATGGAAACAGATCCAAAACAAGTATAAGCCATTGCCAGGAAGATTCAACTAACATATTCAAGAATAATATTCATCGTTATTCCAAATAAGCTTAGAAAACAATACGCAAGAGTAACAGAAGATGTAATGATCAGAATACGGCACGAACGGAGCCAGGCAAGAATCATACATTCCAGAAAGCTGATCAGTAGTAAGTTTAGTAACAGTACTGATAAACAAAGTAATTACACGCAAAATAAAAGACAACAGTTACTAGAAGACGATTATGGAATCAAATTGTCAATCAAAGTAACAACGAATCAAATCAGCTAACAATGAAAAAAAAAGCCGCACCTTTAGCTGGAGCCATTACACAATTTCAACGAAACCTGCTAAACCGAGAAAATCAAATCAGTGAAAAAAGTAATAGCAATTAGCAAAACAGAGAATCAAACACACATAAACTTTTCCCGGAGTAAGTCCCGTTTGGAACCGTATCTTCTGTTCCCGGGAAAATGAGACAAAATTAATCGTATTCAGAAACAGTTAACAACATCATTCGATAACGAGAAGACGAAGAAAGCAATTGAAAGCTGAGAAAAGAAGGTAGATCAGAGTCAGAGAGACGGACGAACCTGAGCGGCGAAACAAGAAGCCCTAAATCAGCTTGAACAAGTTTGCTTCGAGGGTTTTTTTTTTTATAACGTAAGGGTAAGTGAAAATGAAATAAATTATAAAAGAGTAAACCCTAGATCGATGAATTTGTTTTGGGCCTTAATACATTACTGGGCTTTCTCTATTCATAAACCCATTGGAAACTAAAGTCCAAATCGTTATTTGACCAATTATTGTAAATTGGTCAATTGTACCAAATTAATCCCTCAAATGAAATAAATAAAATAACGAACGAATAGGTATTTTTGAAGTGTTCAGAAAAGAAAAAAAACCGCACCACATATTTCTCGCCCCGCCTCGCACCATCACCATTCGAGGCCTTTAAGGAGAATCGGAAATTACATTTTGTTTGGTATTACTGTTTTATAGAGAAAAAGAGAACTAATTTTTCTCCGCAAAAAAGACTGTAATGAACTAATTTTTCGATTAGACCTTGAAAAGCTACTTAGTACTTTACTTGAATAACGTGAAGGAACTTTTAACAAAAATCTATTGTGATGAGTGTATATGTAAACATTGTAAGAAGTCCCACTATCTAAAATCCTCATAAAGCCCTACCTTATAATTTTATATCTGATAATGCTAACAATGGCCCTTGAGGATTTCATGTGATAGAAGAAGTAGTTTTTTTCCCACTGTACAAGAGAGTTGTTTCCCCCAACACCAACTTCCATAAGCACAGAGATATTGATCCCTGCGTCAGAGGTAAACCAAAACAACAATATGGTCAGAGATATTAAAGTGTTTTGTTCTAACCATCCTCAACTTCAAATCCATGATCAGATGGCAAAACACGTAATCCACAAACGACAGACGATAAAAATGGGTTTTATTGGGATGCAATTGTGAAAGATAAAAGTATTATGAACTGAGTTCAGAGAATGTCTCACCTGAGCTGAATGAATACTCTGTCTGAAAATGGAAAAGTGTTGCGGTTGAAGGAATCTGTGAACGAAAAGAAAAAGAAAAAAAAAACAGAGTAAATGTTTAGAACTTGCGGGCGGGTGCTACAGCGCACTCAGCAGTGCAAGAAACTCTGTCTGATCCTCAGCTTCCCTAACTATCTGTGACAAGGAGAAACAACTTATCAGTAACTCAATAAAAGGACCTTGACAATATAAGAATCACAACTTGAAACCATGCAAACGCTAGAGAAAAAAATCAGTACACTATGCATACAGTAAGCAATACAACTCCTGGAATCATAAGAATTCTGCCTAGTTTAACCATCCTCAGTAATGAAGGTCCTGAGATTGTCATTTTCATTTTCAAATTTATCTTGGTTGGATAAGACATGACAAAGATCACCAAGCAGACTTTAAAACTAGTAAAAAAATATCAGAGCATCCTGAACTTTGGCTATTACCTTTATAGGGGTATCTTTTGGCAAGTCCATCTGAGACAAAATGGTTTCACCAATCTGTACCCAATCAACATTCTCCACAGTGTCCACCGCTTTGTTGCTATCTATCAGAGAACAGTTGTTATCAAAAGAGAATGACTTTCCTATCCAAATGTACAAAATCCTACTACCCGTTTCTCCTACAGCATCACTTGGCAACGGGATTGCTATAACAGATTCTGACTCTAAGTAAGCTCTGCTCAGCTCTGTAATCATCTCCATACTTGGCCACCGACATGCTAAAGGCTGGCCCGAGTTGCCACCTCCTGATTCGTGTTTATCAGATTTACTGCAACTGATTAAGGATATCATTTCCTTCTGTGGCAAATCTGAATCTACAGATCTCCCTGTGCAGTCACTTGGTGGATTCAGATCACCATTTCTAACACCCTCCAAGTTGAAAACAATGTCATTACTATCATCCGGATGTAAAGTGAACGCAGTTGTGCCTCTGTTAGAATCAGCCAGACCTGGCAGCTTCAGAGACCCTTTCAGACTGCCTCTACGCTCTGCAAGAGAAGGCGAAACCCTTCTATTTGGTGACCGTTCAATGTAAGGCTGTGGAAAATTATTGACACCACGAGATTCTTTAGGAGAAGTTTGGGAAGGGAGGAGAGATAGGCTCGAAAATTTGGGCAATGTCAAAGATGGTGGAATCGAAGGTCTCAAGGACGAGCGACCAGAAGATTGTGAGAAACTCTTTAGGCTATTGCTTGAATTTGATGAACATACAGAATCAGGAGAAAGAAAAGGAGGTGAAGCAGATGACGATGAAGAAGTTGTTGAGGAAGGTGAGGCTGATGAATGCACGATCATCATCGAATCAGAATAGACCCTAGAAAGTGGCGTTTTAGAGACAGACCGAAAACCCTTCTCAAACCTTGATGCGAACTTACATTTCAGTGAGCTCCAACTGTTTTCCCTTGCAGGAAGATGAGTCTCATGTTCGTTGTTGGATGATGCTAGAGTCGGCACAAAACCTCCCTCGATGGCTTTCTGGAAAATCTCAAAATCAAGATTATATGCGTCGACCTTCCTGTCACCTGGTTGAATTTTAACCACCGAGTCCCCAATCACAGGCAAAATGCTTGCAAAAGCGTCCCAGTAATAAGCAGGCTCATCGCCTTCCCTAACCAACATAATAGGTGCTTCGACTTTCTCATATCGAGCAATCTGACAAACAGCAGCTCTTGCATCTCTTTCCATGATGGTTTCGCATTGCCTACCAACCCAAATGTAAATTGCAGAAGGTAACTGAATGATAAATGCACCTCTTGAATCCAGAGAAGATGGGCATGGATCATTCAACAGTTTTGGAACAAGATGCAAAGGATCATAAGGGGAGTGCGGAGACATTCTGTACATTCTAAGTAAGGAAGTAGGGCTAAGAGGGAACGCATGAACCCTCTTTTGGCACTGTAACAATTGGCAAGCAAATCCCATGTTAGGATCAGCAATACCTCTAGCAGACTTCACATACTGAAATGCATCATCAAAACTCTGCCCTTCTCTCCACATCAGATATGCTATTACCAACGAGGTAGACCGTGAAACCCCTTGACAACAGTGAACAAAGATCCTTCCACTTTGCTCCCTCACATCTTCAAAGTAGTCAAACACATCGTACAGAATACTAGTTATATCCTCTGATGGACTATCCTGTAACCACAATGACCTGTAACAAAAATCAGACTTGAAATATTCCGGACAGATAAAACCAACGCAGTTCAGGATATGTGTGATTCCATTGTTTTTCAAAATGTTCTTGTCTTTCGCCACAGCATCTCCGCCCACATATATATGATCAGCGACCTTTGAACATTCTTTATCAAAGTAGGCAATCTTCTCCCTCTTAGCTAGACCAGAGCTCTTATCTGAGACCCGCTGCTGCGTTGATGATAAATCGAGCTTCAATCTCTCCCCGGTTTTGTTCCCACTAGGTGTTGGTGGATGAGGCCACTCACCGACATCATCTGAGCCCGCCTTAGGCCACTCATCCAAGCTCCTCCTAGAAATGGAAAGAGGCTGCAATGGTGGCAAACAAGCTCTAGCCTTGCTGTTATGATGTGAGCGAGGTGTTAAAGGAGCAGCTGGGCATCTTCGACTCGGCCCAGAAGTAATTGCACAGGGAATGTTGTGACTTTGCTCCTCACCTTCAGGAACTTGTGATGCAGTCCGTGAAGCAGACCAAGACGCAGACCGCCAAAACATTCTCTTAGAGCCAGGAGGAGCCTCATCTTTCCCCATAGCATCATCCTCTCTTCCCACCATCCAATATTATCTCAAGATTACACAGGTAAAGACTTCACCTTTATCTCCCAAAATCCAACAAAAATGCAACTTGTTCCTCACAACATATACTGTAAACCAAGGAGTTTCGCTTCTTCCACAAACTCTTTACTAGTTCAGTGATGGCTTAAATCCACATCTGATCTAGCACTAACCATCAAGCTCCCACGAATCTATCAGTCTATTCCGACTCTAAACCCTAAAACATATGCCAAAATAGGGATATGAAGCAGGAAGCGAGAAGAACTCAGTATCAGATCAAAGACGACATAGCCAAACTGCACAAGAATAAAACGCACGCATAAGAACAAACACTGTGACCATACGATTTCAAGCAACGAAACAATTCCAGAACAAATAGAAAAACCAAATTCAATAAGACCAGAAATACCTGGAGAAAGGACAATACAGAACCCAGAACCTGAAAACGAGAAACCTAGAATCTGAAAAGATGATAAAAAAACAGAGAGGGGCTAAAAGCAATTCTCCTGGGTTTTATTCGGATGATACTAATATGAGAGAGAAAGAGAGAGATTTGGAACCTACGGAGTGAGGAAGATTAAGAGAGCCGTCAAAGATAGATCTTTTAGTTTTCTTCCAGAGAGAGAGAGAGAGAGAGATTGGGGCAAAGCGAAGGGAAGAAGAAGAACACAAAAGGAAAGATGTGAAGTGGGACGATGCACTAATTTTTTAATTATAATATTTAGAAATAATTCGTTTTCGATTATTATTAGTTTTTTGGGTTAACGATTAATTTAATTTTGATTATTATCTCTCCTGATTAGCTGCACGATTTTGAATTCTTATAGAAACGCGTTGAAACTTTTAAACCAATTTGTCCGCTTATCATTTATTGCTTGTCAAAGATATCAATTTCACGTTTTACGGTTTTTACCTCTACATTTAATTTTTTGACGTAAAGTAACTTTTAGTAATTACCTTTGGTTTTACGATTTTTTATTCGTTACACGCAAATAAAAATCTTACAAAAATAAAGGTTTTGATTGGTACCATATTTTCTTATCTATTTGTCAATGTTATTTTTTCCTGAACCATGCTGCTAATCAAAGCATTTATTATCCTTGACAAAAAAAATCAAAGCATTAATTATTCTTTTGAACCAATATTAATTACCATAAATGTACAAAATAATGCTATTTTTTTCGTTATGTACGGTTTAATTCTTATATCCAAAATTTCAATTATTTTTGTACATTTTTCTGGACCTCTGGCTTTGGGATCTTAACTAATTAATTAGTCTATTGTCATTAACTCGGCGGATAAAATCGTCTAAACTATAACAAACGAATTTAGATCTGAGTTTCTATCGTAACGTGGTAGAAAAAAACATAGCAGAACTGATTCCTTTATAAATTTTTCTAAAAAGTTACTATTAACAAGACTAAATCTTGATGAATTGTAAGAACTAAAAAAGCATGATGATCTCTCATTGGTAGACATTTTTAATAACTTTTCCCCGTGATAATTGACAGTAATGATTGTTGTTTTATTTATTCTTTATTTTTGTCTTGTTTGCAATATTAATTTTTTTTATAAGAACTTCCTTTTGGAGGAAAAAGAAAAGACTTTTCTCGTCAAAAATAAACTATTTTCGCATAAATTCGAAACATACTGGAGTATTTGTTTTGTTTTATTTTAACTACCGCATAGCTTTAATAGTACTAATATTGACACGTCCGATGGTAATGAATACGATTGTGGTCTCAATCATGCTTAGAACGATAAGCTATTTTGGTATGACTGCAATAAAACAAAAATATTGTGGTTATATGTGGCATTGACCTTATTCGATCTGCATTATTACATTTTCTGACGTTCAAAGTGTGGTATGAAAAAATTTGAATACTGATGGAGCGGAAGCACGTACGAAGCCTTGGACTATGAGATTCCTAGGAAGCTCAAGAACAAGGAAGTAAGTTTTGATATATCAATGATAAATCAAAACAAAGGTTGAATTTTGAAGAATACGCTTCTTGCAAAACCCAGATTTTAGAGAAAAACTCTTAATAATTCAATTCAAAGATAAGTAATCCTCTTTACAAGTCTTAGAGGACTATTTTTATAAGAAAGCTTAAAGACGAGATCTTAATGTAATTAGGAAAACCTAAATCAAATAAAAGGAAAAAACAGAAGAAATAGAAAACTGCAGAGAAAAAAAAAAGAAACCAAGAAGAAAATAGAAAACTTCTATAACTTGTGCAAAACGATAAGGATGCGCTGCATCAAATACTAACTGAAAACAATTCTAACATTCGATTTTATGATCGCTTTAACGTTAACTACTAAAGAGTTAATCATTTTAAGTTATCTAATAGTCCTTTATCAACAAAAAAAAAAGTTATCTTAAAAAAAAAAAAAGTTATCTAATAGTCTCTATTGTTTTTTTTATCTATATCACTACTATTTGGGTATACCACTTTTTCACAAATATTTTATACCGTATCGTTCACATCCCTTCTAACAATATCACTCGAAATTTTGAATCATAATGTTCGTGGTTTGAATGACATAATAATTAGTAAAAATAGATGTCAAATAGTAGTTTTTAAAGCAAAGGTCCTAAGGTGCAGATTGGGAAACGGTGAAAATCTGAGTTTCTGGTGTGACTGGTGGACATCATTTGGTCCTCTGATTGATTATTTTGGCCCATCAGGACCTTCTCAAACGGGAATACCTCTTAACAGTCCAATTGCTCTAGCTTGCACCCCAATGGGTTGGAACCTAAGACCAGCACGATCTCCACAAGCGGAAATGCTTCAAATCCATCTCACTACGGTATCATCACCTTATCTTTCCACTGATGCATATTCTTTTGTATGGCTGATTGAGAATGAGGAACATCACACTTTCAACACAAAGAAAACATGGGAAGTATTAAGGCCAAAAAGAGATCAACTTCAATGGACAGGTCATGTTTGGTTCAAAGGAGCGATTCCGAGACATGCTTTTACAATGTGGCTTATTCATCTTGATCGACTTCCAACAAGAGCAAGGCTTGCTTCATGGGGCTTAAATTTGGACACATCCTGTTGTCTTTGTGGCTTATACTTTGAATCTCGTGATCATTTATTTCTGCATTGTGAGGTAACAGAGGCTCTTTGGGTAAAAGTAACAAGAAGGCTGGGATATAATTCTATATGTTTCCACACATGGGAGGCTTTCTCAGCATGGCTTGATCTGAAGGACTCCATTGCACCAAGGACTCTGCGCAGACTAGTGGCACAAGCCACGATGTATACCATATGGATGGAGAGAAACAACCGATACCACAACGACACTTCCATAGAGACACAAGGGTTATTCAAGGCATTGGACAGACAGATTCGCGACGCAATTCTTGCCAAGAAGAAGCGGAAGCGATTCAAGAATCTTATGCAAGTATGGCTCAGATATGACTAGGTCTGCTCTACTCATATTTCTTTTATAGATTCTTCCTTGTTTTTAACTTTTTTTGGCAAGGGATGATCTTTTGTGTAAAGCTTTTGTAACTTCTACAAACTTTTCATTTATATGAAATTCACATATTTATCAAAAAAAAAAAAAAAAAAAAGCAAAGAACAAGTGGGTGTTCAAGAAAGCAAAGAACAAGTGCTCGTGTTGACCAGGCCGTGTGCAGTAATTTATATTTCCAAAAGATGCGCACCCTTTTCAAAACCGCACAAACACATAAAACAATCTTTTTGATGGCAACCTTTTGTAGCTTCTAGGTTTGTCTTCTCTTTAGTAGTTTCTCTCCAATCTCCATGTTTTTTCTTCTACACAAAACTGTGAACCTCTTTTACTTGCAAATAACCTAGCTTAGTCCCTTGAATTGAACCAGGATTATACTAAAACTGAGCCAGACTTTGAACCAGCAGATAACAAATTAATGCAATACTATGGTTCGTTGGGGAGAAAAAGGGTGAAAATAAAGATTTACTATGAAAGAACCAGTTTTCTAGAGTTACATGCATGCATGTCTCTGACTCTTTTGAATAGTCTATTGTTTAAAGCAATAGCAATAGTGCAATACATAAAATCTTACTAGATTTGAAGAAAAGTATTGTTGTTTGAGATATAAGAAAACAAGACTAATAAAAATAATGTTGATCTTTTGAAAATTGATATATACAGTATATATATATATATAACAAATAGCATTCTCTCTCTTATTTTACGTTTTTGAAATTCTACTGACTACTGTTTTTTAAATACTCACATCACGTCATTTACTAAATTTTGATGTTTTCATGTTTTTCAAATTTGTTTTGTTGTTTTATACTATATATACGCATGTTAAGATATACCTAGTAAAATATATCAAAGAAAACTTTGTTGAGTTATAACAAATACCAAACACAAAATTAATTTCTAGCACATGATTATTTTGCAACAAAATATGGTCACTTATAGTATACATACAGACCTTTATCTCATAGACTAATTATAATCACCAAATTTAAAGCACTCACTCTTAAAGAAAACCAATCAGTGTTGAAATATAAAAAATTAAATTTCTAAATTTCAGAACTCTCTCCAGAAGCCTCTTTATATATTATACTGAAAATACACCACCTTGAACCACGCACAACGCAACCCTACGGAATCAACGACTTTTAACTATTCATTCATGATATTGTTTGTTATAAAAGATAAGAGTGGAACTAGTCAAAACCAGATAATTTTATTGTGATATAATCTAACGTTGGATTTTCTTGAGAATTTAAGAACGCAGTCGCTATAGATGATGTTCTTCTTTGGTCAATAATTGTAACCTACACGTCGACGTCAATGCAATTTGATATCTCTTTTTTTTTCCACAATGCTATAGATGTCTCTACGAATATAATTTAATACTAAGAAAAGGCCTGAACTATATATAGTTGCTGTACTAATACTGTCATTATTTTAACCAAAACGTCATAGCTAATATTATGGACTTGACTGAGTTCGTATTTGAGCTTATATTTACGTTGATATAGTATAGATAAAACATTTACTTTCATATGAAACTATAGTGTTTCAATTTTCAATCATTTTCTAAAAGTAGAAACGTAAATAAACTAGAACACGATTTATTGCTATATATATCTATAAACACACGAAAGCATACGTAAAAAATAATACAATTCAAAGTGATCTTAGCTATCTTATCACTATAAAAAAATTTACATATTCTGATGAGATTAAATTCCATTACAGGTTCAATCGATCCATGTCGTTTTGTTAGTCCATATTTCAACGTTATATAAGACCGGTCGACAAACAAATATTACAATAGTGATCAGGAATCTAATTTCTTTCTAATGTCTACTAAGTCAATGTTTTATTTATGGTAATTAACAAAGTGGTAAGAGCGTCGTGTGTTTAGATCGTAATTTCAGATGTTCTCATGCATGATTCATTCTTGTTGCAAAGGAACAAAAAGGAGCCAACTTTGATTTGAGTAATTGCGAAGCAGACAGTTTAGAATAGCAAATACAACAACCAGATTTTAGACAAGAGACATTACATATAGTACAAAGAGAAGAAATTATTTGGATCACTGAGCATAGGCTGCATAGCAAGAACCAGGTCCCGAGGGCGGTCTTCGTGCATACCAGTTATCGACTGGAGCTGCTGGAACCCCGCGGTTATTCAGTAGACATCTGAAGTAGTGTAAACGCGGCAATGCAGTTAACGTTATGTTTCCCTTTGACACGGCCTCTCTGGTGCTCCACATCCGTTCTGTTTCACCAACGATAACAATTTAGGAGAAAACAGAGTAGAGGTGAGCATTTAGACAAAACTTAAATCAGAAATCAGACCAATAAAATGTTGCTGGTTAACTACCTGCAGCTGCTGCAGCACGCGGCCAAATGGTCTGAAGGACAACGGATGTGTCAGCTGTTTCACCCCACATGCAAACTTCTCCTCCGATCACAAGCTTTTGGTGAGAAGGATCCTTGATACCATTTAGAGGCTCGGTGTTGTAAACCTCGTGCCACGGAACATCTAGATGGTCCAGGTACCAATATCCTTGGTCACTGAAAATGCATCTGAATCCTTTTGCTACTGCTTTCTGACATAGATCAGACACTAGCCTGCAATGAGATTAGAGAGCAGTTTTAACATATATCATACAAAAGAAACGAAGACTCCTCTTTTTATATGTGGCACTGTGTGATCTTACCAGTTTTGCACCACTGTCCGGGGATCAAGATCTTTTCCAAAGGAACTGAAGGTTTCTTCCCTGGGATCATTCCATAGTATTCACAGTATTTTTGTCAATCTTTTGGTTTTCGAAGCCAAACAAAACAAAATTTGTTGAAGCTAGAATTGAAACCCTTTTTTCATTTATCAGATTTCTATAAGTTCGAATCAACCTCTGCAACAAAAATAGGTATGACGAACTAGAGAACTTGACAGATAATGCAATCGTTGTCAAAGAATGTACCAGTTGACAGGTGTCCAGTTTTTCGATATTGCTATCTGTTGCGCTCGGAGTACAAAGTATTTATATGCATCCTTAGTCGTGAAGTTGCGACCGTGAAGCCTGCAGTTGAGAACGATGAACATATCAAGCAAAAGGAGAAAGTGAAATGTGATTAAGAAGCAAGAGTTTCTATATCAATTAGCTAACTTAAATAGTATTAGCTTGAATAACGATTAACTAAAACAAGAGTGGGAGAGTCAGGACTGTACCATTCTTTAACATGAGTTGTGTTTTTCCAGCAATCTGCCAGACAAGAAACCGTGAAGCGAAGAACTTAAGAGAAGCAAAAACCAATAACTAAATGAAATGGAAGCTGGGATTTTAGGTGTAAACAACTAACCTGTATTAACTTCATCACCACCCAAGTGGAAAAGCTCAAATGGAAATATCTTTCTCATATCTGCTACAAACCGATACGCAAGAGAAAATATGAGAATCTAAACAGGACATACAGATAAATGTACATAGTACATAACAATACACAAATTAATATGCAAGACATATGATGCTAGATGGATCAAGATTTCCTCGTAACTTTTTGCCGCATCTCTATAAGCTTAACTTTTTCTTTACAAGATTGAATACTATTTGGATTAGAAAACTGTAAAAGGAGCAATGTTTCAGATGTGTACAATACATGGAGAAAAGAAGTAACTACTTGAAGTAGACCTGCCAAAATGCCAGAAATCACGTCGAATGTAAAATTTTTAGTAACATCAAGGGGCTCTCGGCAAGACAGAGAGGGCCAAAGATCAGGGTATCCAGTTCCCCTGCATTGAAAACAAACCATATGTTCAAAGATGATAATTGTGTCTTTAAAGCACATAGAAGCTATAAATGCCGAGAAGAAACCACAGCTCATACCCATCCAACATAACATATTCTTGAACATTAAGAGTATATTAATACAAAGTCTAGCCTTTAGAAGAAAAGCATTAGAAACTTGAGGTCCTATGCTACTGGTATATTACAATCTCAGGGTGGAACATAAAAACCTGTGTATGACTAACAACCGTGTGACATTAAAAAAGAGAAATATGACAAAGAAAAGTTAAACAATTTCAAATTATAATTCTTACCATGATTCTGCATGGCCAGGGACATCTACTTCAGCCATAACATTAATACCTGCAATTAGTATCTCAACAATGAGAAGCATGTCGTTAAAATAGAAATCAGTAATCAAACAGGAAACACATTAATTCTCAGCTTAAACTATTAGGAGTTGCTTGCAATAACAATCATGTTAGGCTCCAGAGTTAGTTAATAAGTACCTCTCATTTTGGCAAACCTTCACAGCGGAAAACAGACCATGGAACACAAACGGAAAAATATAAATGGAAAGAATATTAGTAAGTAGAAAGAATCATTGATATGTCCATATTTACTCAAACTATCAAATATAGATGGAGAATTTGGAAAAAATAAGCTGCTTCTCTAACATATAAAACTTCAAGCCATTACCTGACAATTTCAGAGGCATCCTCAACAGTATAACGTTCCCATCTCGAATAAGCTCCTTTCCACAAATTAGGATATGTAGGAGTTTCAAGAGGAAATGATTGCTCGTCTACAATGTGCCAATGCAGGACATTCTACCTCACATAACCGCCCATGGAAAAATAAGGTAAGCAATTAGATATCAGATAAATATTGAAAGATAGTTAAAAAAACAAGCATGAGTTCTTACAAGTTTAGCAAAGGACATAGATTCAACTATTTGCTTAATAACATCAATTGGTAAAAAATGTCTTGATGTATCTGCAAACGAAATAAGTGGTAAGTAATAGCCAGCACATGATTGCATTTTCTTTCCAATGCAATGGAAATGTAAGCAAGTGAGAGAAACAGAGATGAACTATTACCTATTAGCAGACCGCGGTATTTGAATCTAGGTTTATCTTGAATATACCAGGGTGCTTTATATATTTGCACAGATTTGGTTAAATAATCAAAGGCACACAATTGGCTAAATGTCTGCACAGATTTTCAGAAAAGAACACAAATTGTCAAGAATCCATGACACTCAACTAGAAATTTCGACGAAATCACTCAATAGGAAGGAACAGCTGTAAAAGTAAAACCAAAGATAACCTATTTAAGCAAAACAAATGACAAGAACAATTCACTGTACAGAATGAGATCACATAAAGACTACGTTTAATCCCAAAACTCAAGATGAAGAAACTCAACTCTTTACATCCCACCCATTTAAAGCTAAGTGAAAAGTCTTTGAACCAAAAAAACGTAAAACACTGTAACAATAGTTTAAAAAGCAGGAAAATCCATCTGCAATTTCAGCTGATTCTTATCAAGAAAGTTCACATTGCGCCACAAAAACCAATGTGAGTAACCACAGAGTCAAATCAAATGGAGCATATCAACACTCATAACTTACACACCTCCAATCCTCTAAGAGCACCATAGACTGTATTAGCCTGAAACCACAAGATAAAAAAATTCAATATTATGACAGACTCATTCCTCAAGATGAAGAAGCAGTAGCCAGAACCAGCGCGTGAAACTCAAACCTCGATCGTGGCTGCTCCAACAATCGATTGCTCGTTCTTCTTCGACACCATCAATGTATAACTCTCATCCACACCCAATTGAAGCTGAAAATTGAACACAACACAAACCAAAAATAAACTTTTTTGCCACTATCAGCTGCCTAAAAGATAAAAAATTTCCAACCAAAAAAAGTCAAAGGTCTAGTTTTTATTCTTTCACCTCCTCAGAGTCCGAGTGAACAACGATCTTCAAAGAAGTGATATCATACTCAACCATGCTCAGAAATCTAATCCTCGACAAGAGAGAAGAAGCTCTACCAGAGGCGTGCTTAAAGATTATCCCCATATACCTTTCAAACGCAGCTCTAACAATCGGAGATCCGCCGCCATTTCCAGCTACGATTAGAGCCAAGGCAGGATCCACCGAGAGGGATTCGTTTCCGAAAGAAAACTCCGCCGGCAACGGCCATAGATAAGGAGGAGAATCAGCCGGCGACGAAGCTGACAGAGATGAATTGATAGATAAAGAGAGGAATATCAACAGGAGAAAAAGAAGATTCGATGACATATTTTGAACAGAGTTTTGGGTCAATGGAGGATTCTTGTCACATGCGAAGATACAACTTTTTAGTCGAAAGATTCAGTTTTTAATTTATTACACGAACGAACAACCACTTTGAGTTGGCATCATGTTTCGCTTACTTGGGTGGAAACATAGTCTTAACTCTTTACTTAGGTTTGTTTAAACCTCCAATGTCGTTTATTTATTTAGAACTAAATTACAAATACAATTTATTCGAATTTGTATGGAGCCCTTAAAGTTTAGCACTAAACCATGGCAACTACCACATTACTTTAGATTCAACTTTCAAAATATGAAACGTCAATTTTTTCATACACAAATCTAAACTTTAAGGATCATTTAACAAGTGAGATTGATCAAATATCATTGTCCAACCCTGTATTAGCTACTTTTTTTTCTTTAAGCATCACCCTGCATCAGCTACTTAATTGGCAACACAATCGTTTTAAAAGCCCTGCGTTTATATATATCCCGTTTACGTTGTGACCTTCCGCTACGCATAGGAGTATTGGCAACATGTTGTGAGCTTCCGCTTCGGTCGATAAGAGTTTCTTACAATTGAATAGGCCAAAAGCCAAAATGAACTTACATTACGATTTAGTATTCCTGATTCTGCATCCTAAGGCTGTACTAAGTTTTCAGGTTGTGCTAAGAGAAGATTGTAATGTCTCGTTTTCCAAAAACGAAGATACCTCCTAACGTACAACGAGTCTTTTGAAGGTTCCAACTGATAAAGAGTCGAAGAACCAGTGAAGCCCATCGTCAGTGTAGGTAACTTGTAAGCCCACTTTGTCGGCCCATTTCTCTTTACAAAATACGGTACCATAAATTTTAGTATTAAATTACGTAAAGAAGTATGATCTTTTTGTTTACAAAATACATTTAACTGCTTTGGGTGATAAGACAAATACATTCTCCATAGTTTGGGTGAAAAGACAAAATACATTCATTGTTAAATGTATTTTTCTTTTCACACAAACCAGTTACATGTATTTACGTAATTTAATAAAATTTATGGCTATTTACTACAAAATAAATTTCAACTTTATAAATCGTTGTAATATTGCAGGAAATTTGAATATATATATACACATATATATATATAAAAGTATGTTATTATGTTTAGTTAAACTTCCTTCGTTTAGATGTGTACATCATATAAAAATGAGTGATTGGTTGGCGTGACATCTCATTTTTTTCTATTGTATTTTTTTTTTGTTAAAGATAACAATTACAAAATAATTGAATATACAGCATCAGATAGTTTTACAAAGTCAAAAGCCAGGAAAAGAAAAGTCAAAGTCACGTTCAAATTTTTTAATCTTTTTGACAGTCAAAAATATAATTTATTTCCAAATATTGTAACTTATAACATATAAGATAAGATATATTCCAAATTATTATATTTCTTACCAAAAAAAAAATACATAATTCTTATTACAAAATTAATAAATTTATAACTCCAAATGAAAATATAGGCTAAATTTAGAATTTTTATCAAAAAAAAAGCAAAAAAAAAAAAAAAAACATAGACTTAAATACATACATTCAACGGTACATGAATGTTTAGTGACCTTCACTCTCAAATATATTTATTTACATTTAGTTACATCTATAAATAGGGAGTTTATAAGTTTTATCAAACCACTCCTACATAATTTACCAAACCATGACTTTCACTAATAAACCTCATTTTATATTGTTATTCATGATCTCTTATACTATAATTCTTTTTGTATCGGCATTAGATTTGTCAAATGCTCCCGCAGAAGCACCAACTTCGGGCGACGACGGCTTGTTACCTCTAGCCAAAAAGCATGTTGTAATCCACAACTTAGTAAATAACAGAGAAATTTTGAATGTACATTGCAAATTTGGTAACGATGATCGTGGGATGATCCATATTCCTTGGAATAAATAGTACATGGGGTTTCAAATTTCATGTCAATCTTTGGAAAACTACGAAATTTCGTTGCCATTTTACGTGGAATAGAGGCGGATCTCACTATTTCAATATATTTAAAGTATCCAGAGATGATAATCCACTTGGACTATATCCAGTTTGTAAAGAATGTATTTGGGAGGTGGGTAAAAACGATAACTTTCCTATTTGTCGTATTATTCGTGATGAGCGTTACGATCCATACTGTTTCAAATGGGAAGATGGTTCTTAAGAAAAAAAAAATGTATTGTTATCACTACATCTTATCAAATAAATGTAACGATTAAAATTGATTGAATAAAATAATATCATTTATAATGTTTTTGAATGTACCATTGAACCAAAAAAAAAAAAAAGTACCATTTATAATGTTTGAATTAGGCCTAGTTTGATTGTTTAGAAGCGTTCTTTATATATCCACAGAAACAAACTAGTACTTTTATTTTTTAAGATGGATTATATTGTTTTTCTTTTACAGAAACATCCTTTTGAAAACTAAGCTTCTAACTTTCTGACAAACACCATCTAAGAAACTTGATGAGCCAATGAATGGATCAATCCAAGTTCTCAAACGATATGATAGGAAACAACCACATCTGAAGCCTATACAGTAACAACTACTTTCATGACTCTACCTGTTGATAAACTAATTGATCTCAGAATCACGATAATCTCATCCAAGCTATTGTCTTGTGAAGAAGATTCTTGATTATTCTTTGCAATCTTTTCCGACATCTCCTCTTCCATAACTTCATATGACATGTCTTCATTTCCATATCTTCATCTAACATGTCTTCATTTAAAGCTCCAATCGTGAGGGTTCATCTTTCGCATAGCCTTCCTCAATCTCTGGTTACAGCTCACGATGATTGGTTCACGTCCACTAGTTTTTCCAATATCATTCGAACCCTTAATAGTTTATCGTACTCGTTATACTCGTTTCTTAGAATATATCCCATCCAAGCATCAAAGGACTTTCTTCAGTCAAATATTAGCATGCATATCTCCTAGATAATATTAATATCGACTACTTAATTTATGAACATATTAATCATAACATGAATACACTTAAAAGTTATTGCATTTTTTATAATCTGGACTGAAAAAAGGAAAACATGTTTGGCCATCTCAAACTCTATTGTTAAGATTCTATGTTTTGTTGTTGAAGGAACTCAAGATCCTTCATCTGCATTTGAATAGCTTCCTTAGGCAACCGTTTAGCCATGACATTCTCTTCTTCTCCTCCTTCTGCAATCCTCGTCGCCTTCTCTTTGATGATTCTCTCTATCTCAGACTTCTCAACCGAAGGGAAGACCGCTATTAGCATCACTTGAAGAAGCTTCTCATCTTCCTCTTCGATAAGTCCTCTCCGAAAGCAACACGCATATATACCTTCAAGAGCTTTCTCAACTCTTAGTTCCATCGGTATTATTGGCGCATCAATGTTCAACTTTGCCCTTCTCTGCATTACCAAACAAATTATCAACCCTTCTGAAAAAGCAAATCACATAAGACTCTCAAGAGACGTGCCATTCGGCATGAGTGACTTTCAGTGGACCAAATACCCGATTTCGACTGCTAAAACTCATTAGCATAAAACTAAGCTTACTCTTAAGATTCAACTCTAAAATGAAGAAAACCAAACTGTTCGAATGACGCAGACAGAAGATTGCAAACCAATGTCAATGGGGGATAAGAAAGCAATAGCATAGTTGTTGTAAACAAACCTAAACCACACAATAAGAAACAAAGCCGACCTGTCTTGCTTCATTCATCAAAGCAATGAAGTTCTGTTCTTCAAACTCGAGATCATTAGAAATGCTAACCCTCGTAACACCTTCAAGAATCTCTTCAGATTTCAGAAGCCCTGCACCTACTGCAGCAACCCAACAACAGAGAAGCACATACAAAGGTTCTCCTGCCTAAACCAAACAAAGCAACAAAAAGCCACTTAGAAACTAATCACAGATTAACAAAACCCAACCAAAAGGCAATAAAACATAAATGTACACAAACACAACAATTCAATCATTATCATCTAAGTTTATGATTTTTGCTTGATTGATGTAAAATCAGAGGAAGTCTAAGCTCAATTTCCACAAGATCGAATTCAGAGAATCAGAAATTCACCTTGCCTCTTCGTTGTTGGAACTCGTAGAAAGCCCTAGAATCATCGGGAGTGCATTTATTCCCAACTCGTTTCCTAAACTCGGCGAAATCGACGAGATCTCTTCCAACGCCGCCTTCATCGCTGAGAATCCGAGCGAGAAGTCCGACAACGGGAAGCGAACCGATGATTTTATTGGCGAAGGTGGAGAAGGAGTTAGGTTTCTCTATGTAAGCTCGGATTGAAAAGGCGAAACCACCGTGTCCTCCTCCTCCGCAGCAGCGTTTGGGAGGGGACGAGACGGGATTGCGAAGACGGAGATGGAAGAAGGAAGGAGAGATTTGGTGGAAGGAAGTGGAGATGTGAGTGACAACCACCATGGCTGTGAAAATGGAAGCTTTTGGATAAATCTTAACCTCATCTTTATATACGTTATCTCCTCCATTCCATTTTTTCTTTTTAAATTCTTCCAATTCTTCATACTGCTTAATTTGCGATAATACTAATACTAATACAGTAATACTAATACTAATTAGCGATAATATTCATATATGTAATTTTCTTAATTTGTTTTTGTATACTGTAGGCACCTGATTATTTTGTTGGATTAGAAAAATAATACTCCGTAGTAATAATAAGTGAACAATTTATATACGCACACTAATGTATTTGACATTAAACTGACATTATTTTAAAATTTAGAATTCAGACAAGGACATATATACGATTACTAAAAACTATTGCCAAAAATTTTGGTGGATTAACCCACTTTGATTACTTCCGGTCATAATTCTTTCAAACCAGACAACAAATCGAAATTCCAAAATTTTTGAATCTATTTACAAATCTCCTTGAAGGCTTGAACACTATTTTTTTTCACATCCTTGATTCTTGAACACTAGTTATTATTGGATAAAGGCCTATAAACAATTCCAGCGGATTCAACCATTAGAACCCAAAAGGAACAAAGAGAAGAATATTTGACCCCCAATAAAAAGGAAAAAAAACAAAGAGACAAAAAATTCGTTTGAGCAAAAGACCAATATTCCCACCAAAAAAAAGCAAAAGACCAATATTGGGCTTCCCTGCAGGCCTATGACCTTTTTTTTTTTTTTTGGTCATGAGGCCTATGACCTTAAAGCCCAGATTTTACCAGTATTGGGAAAATATGTCGTCGTCATATTAGAGCTATACAAGTACTGTACTAAAAACCTATAGGGATAAAAGAGAGGACTATATGGACTATGGAGCGTCAAAGCATTGGAAATGTTAAGAGGATCTAACTAATATTGAAAAGGTGAAGAGGAACTAATTAGAATGAACGATGTCAAACATGTTTTTTTTTCTTTTTCTTTTATAGGTACAGTAGATGACGATGTTTTATAGTAGAGTAATAATGACATTTATAGAGTCTATGACTGATTGATGTGCGATTATATTTTTCGTCTTGGTTAATTTTTGTAAGTCGCCAGAGATTGAGAAGCGCCTATCATGGCTGAGATGATCAAGATGCGGTAAGATTGTCATGAGCTGAATGAGTTGTAGTTGTAGTATAGTCTGATTCTGTGATTTTGTGACATTTGCATCGATATATATCTGATAGGGCAGAGGACTTAAGAATCCTAAGCTGAGGCGGACCAAAACCTTCAAAATAGTATAAGAGTTTCCTAAAGTGTGTAAGAAAGATCGAATTAGAAACCTAAAGTTAGATCCACTATATGGGTGGAGCCAGCTGATAAAGTTGTAGGTTTTGTTTCGTAGCTTCAACAATTTGTGTATAGTACAAACATGAAAAGTAGTTCCATTTAATATATATTTTAATTTTAATAGATATGAAGCTAAAACATGTTGACAAAAATTAGAGGCTCAAACATATTTTTTATTTTAGTATCCTTTCAACATAGAAAGGGATAAATTATTTTTCTTCCAATTTATAAAAGAGTTTTTGTATATTCGTTATTTTTTAAAATTAAATTTAGGAATTTTATTTGCTTATTTGAACCAATTGGTCCAAATTAAAGTATTGGAACGTAAACGTTATTTTCTAATCGTGAGCTAGCTAATTGATCCAAACAAAGTGGCTCAAATTAGTTAAGACAGAAAAAAATCAAAAAATCTATTCAAAACAAGACACCTTACAAGTTATCATAATTCAATACCTAGATGCCCCTAGCTATAATATCATACGTCTCTGATCACTTGTTTTTGGCTCAAAGGAAAAAATACAACAAACATACTCCGTTATGATGACATGGCACGATCTCATTGGATAAAATAAATTCAATCACATCGTACACTTTAACCCGAATTTTAAAGAATATAATCGAGCATTTGGCTTTAGAGAAACGAAAAAAACTCAAGTGGATGGTGTGGTCAATAGAATCTCCACTTGTCTTTGCGACAAATTTGGGTTTGCTTTTTGAGAGCTTTTGGTTTGAAAATTGAGTTAAGGCAATAATATGAGTCTTGTCTACTGCGCCACCTTTGTCTCGTTTTGCACTGTCGTTGTGTCTTTCTGCTGTCTCGTCTCCAGTGATATTTCGTATTTTTTAATCACTTAATAGTACTAATCAGAAACCCTACCAAAGTTTTTTTTTTTTGGTTTTAATATCCCTACCAAAGTTACAGTCTTGAGAACAATAGAACGATGGAAATTAAAAAAAAAAACGGGTAGAGAAATCAATGATATATTCCTTGATGACTTGTCAGTTTGGCAAAAATGTGATCCAAAACATGGAATAATCATGCATTTAGTCGTTTTGGTAAATCATGAATATAGTTACAAGAGAATAACCAGATTTAACTTTTCTTCTACGCCAATATATAACTGATCTAGAAAAGAATATGAGGAAGGTATCATGAACTCCTAAGATTCGGGTTTTACGACCAAAATATGTCAAGCATAATCACGAGATAAGTTACAGTGGTTATGATTTGCTTTCATTATTTGGTAGATAAGTTATATAAATATTATCGGCCGGGTTCATAAAAGGTTGGGCTTAAAAGTTATATTCTTTGTTTCTTAAAAGTTATATTCTTTGTGGAAGCCCCCTTGGTCCAGTAGTTTGACCAAGGGTTCATTAATGCTTCTACACCAGGAGGTTTCGGGTTCAAATCCCCGAGAAGGCAATTTCTACAGATTAATCGAGGCAAATTTACAAGGAGGTCTTCAGCGTGGTGCAACCGGAACCGTTTCATCGTGGTCGTGGATCCTAGTGGAGCAGGTAGCGTTGTCCGTTATAGAATTGTCCTAGTAGTAGTTCTCATAATTTGTATCAGTGTTAAAAAAAAAAAAAAAAAAAGGTTGGGCTATGTCTATTTGGATTTTAAGCTGGTCGTTAAACCGAAACTAATTTTGTTGGTTTATTATATTTTTTTTTGGATTCAGAATAGACATAATCTTACTGGCCTATTTGACACGGCTGTAAATTTTTGAAGCATAAAAAAGGTCTGCATATATACGTTAAATATATACAAATCGTCTCTTCTTTTTTTTTTTTTTTGTAATTAAAAGTCGTTTAATTCAAATTCGTTATGAATGAAATGCACTCGTAAGTCGTATCTATTGATTCACTCATACAGTCATACGGATTCATATGGAAAATGATATCATGATCTTAAGAGTTGGATAAGGAAGTATCGAAGGTAAATGAATAAGTGGATGAGAGAGAATAGGCGTCTCGTTTGTAATCTTGTTGACGAGGAGAGAAATGAGAGAGAAAGTGATGAATAGGGTTTTAATTTGATTCGAAGGAATAGTTGCTGTATCAGGACTCAAAATGAGAGGTCCACATGATGAGGAATGTGTATAGTTATATTAAATGTCTGAATTTGATGGATCCTTCTGATCAAACCTTTGATTTCGACAAAACACCCCCAATGTGTTTGTCTGTGAGTTCTTTACGTAACCTTTGTAGACTCTCTCTCTCTCTCTCTCTCTCTCTCTCTCTCTCTCTCTCTCTCTCTCTCTCTCTCTCTCTCTCTTTCTCTCTTGTCGATTGCGCCACGTCATGCAGCTGATTCAACCATTTGCGATTATTTGATCTCAATGTAGATTGTTATGCGTGACATGTCATCATCCCATTGGTCTCGAATCAAAAACTTTCATCTCCCGCGTCCCCTTACCCAACCAAATTAAACCCAAAAAAAAACTGATCACCTTTTTTTTTTTTTTTTTTTTTTTCATTTTGCCTTCCATCATCGTAACGTACATACAACAATATCATCATGATATTCGGTGGTGTTATTAATAAATAAACAATCTACAATCGATATTACACAGAAATTTCCCTCATTATAGCTATAACGCTAGATGTAATGGCTTTGTTGATATCATCATATGTGATGTTTTCCGCTAATATGTATCAATTGTATTATTTATGATATGGAGCACAATAATGTCTTTTATGCTACATTAACTCGTATATATACGATTATTTATATTTTTGGAAGATTTTAATTATTTATATATCTCTTCACCTTATTTTCGACGTTAGCGAAAAAGTATACCGCTTCACTTTATATTTTGTTATAAAGTATGTTGATAAGGTTGGACTTAGGCGGATCATACATAACAATATATTGTTATATGAATTCAGATTTTTTTAAATGGATCTTTGTCCTTCAGAAAATGGACCGCTGCAAAAACATGTCATGTAAAAAATCGTTGGTTCTTTTATGTACGTATTATCTCGATGTCAGAAAAAAAAATGTATGTATTATCTCATGGACTCAAAGTTACCCCGGCCCTAACATAGAATATGATATAAATATATGATTCTCTACTTAAACGTTGGCCAATGAATTTTTTAGATGCGTCATCACCGAAATAATTAATGTTGGCTACGGCCGTAGTAATTTTTTTTGTTAAAGCTTTGGTTTACTATTGATCAAGTGTGGAAAACAATCCGATTCATCGAGAGGGTCATAAGTGCTAGAGCAAGTGATGCGCCTCGTGATCAAGCTAGCTATTTCAATGGCAAGATCCGGTTATTATGCATGTCGAGTCTGTTAGATCCTGCAATTTATACATGTAATTAAATAAAAGCAAACATATATACATACTTAATTTATATCAATATACATGTATTCCATACCACAACAGCTAACTCCATGTCGCGCCATAGCGTTTCATAAAGTGTCAGACCTATTATAACGGCTATTATAACAGGCGCAGACATAACGCTTTCTACAACCATATAGTAACGTTAGATAGTAGTTTTCAAATGCTAATAATATTCTTATTTCTCTTAGTGTCGAGTCTGTTGTTAGATCCTGCAATTTATATATACATGTAAATAAAAGCAAATATTTATACATAGTTATATCAACATACATGTATTCCATAATACATATTACATATTTAATTATATAAATTAAACCAACCGTAAATGCTTATATCATAACGTACAAACAATGAATAATATAACAAACATATGTATCAACTTTTAATATCCCTAGCCTGTGCATTCGATTCTTGTTTATTACTCTTATTTTCCATCAATTATCAAATCAAAAGTCGAACGCACAAACGGTAGTCACCATACGTTACATTGGGTATCTCACAACAGCTTTTCTTCAAGCATTAAGAAAATATTAAGACTTAAATTATAGATTAATTTCATGCTGTGGTTTATATTGTTAATTTCAAGAAAAACACGGTTAATTGCAATTTCTCAAGTCATTTATTTATTTACCACTCTTTTAAAATTCCTTACTCTTTGATTACTCCTTTTACGTAATCATGCTTTTAGAGCAAATCCAACCTCTAGAAAGTTCACTTTATTATATAAGATTTAACCGTTAACAACAAAAAGGTATAGATTTCTAGAAGATTATGGAAATTAAAACACGACTAAGTACTGTTTTTTTGCAGAAAATGTAGAGAGAGGGGGCCATGGATCACGTGGAGGGTGCGTGGGATGGAAATGAAAAAAACGAAGGGAGAAGAGAGAAAGAGTGATTTTACAAATCTTCTCTAATCCTTTCTCAGCCAATTATGATCAATCTCCCACGTGGGGCTTCTGGCCCCATGCATGCATATCATCATTCAACTATTCACTCTTTTTTGTCTCCTTCTTCATCTTTTTGCGTGATCTTCTTCTATATATGGCTGTCTTTATCTCCACAAGTGGCTTTTAGAGAAGGCTCTCTTTTGAGTTTGGGTGTTAATTTTAGGGTTTCCATTAACAATGGCTGGTTCTTCTTCTGCTTCTTACATTCACATGGTATAATATTTGTGATTCAAGAACCCCATGTACTTCTATGTCGTTTTGATGAGTGATTAATTATATCTATTTCTCTTTGACATATATACCTCAATATCTTTGGATGTGTGTATAGGTGCAGCACATGATAGAGAAGTGTTTGATCTTCCACATGAGCAAAGAAGAATGTGTGGAAGCTCTCTCCAAGCATGCAAACATCACTCCTGTCATCACCTCTACTGGTTTGCCTCTCTTTCTCTCTCTCATCTTTTCTATACTTTTTTATCTTCCTATAATCCTTATACACACACATATATATATATATATATATATGCATATACCTATGTACTCTCTAACGGGATTTTATGTATAAATTATGGACATATCATCGTTGTATACATCATTAAGAATTTGATCTTGCGATACGTACCTTTACATATGATCTTCCGTGCTCGATGGATCTTGATTTTTTTTCTATTCATATAAGTGCTCATGCATAGTCTAACGATTTTGTACACCTTGCATACATGGTGGCTAAAATTTATATACAAAAGCAAAAAAAAAAAAAAAAAAAGGCCTAGATCGTCCTTGTAAAATCTATTCGGATAAATTGTGTTTTAACTCTAGATCTGTTTTCCTTTTTGTTAACAAAATGAATTGGAACAAAACAAATTATAGTGTGGAAGGAGCTGGAGAAAGAGAACAAGGAATTCTTCAAGGCTTATGAGGAGAGGCAAAGCAAACAAGAGCAAATGTCGGAGGAAGAGACAAACCAAATGATCCAGAAGATTATCTCGGATTCATCTAAAGAATCCGACGACTGATCGCGATGTTAATTCGTTAGATCTTAAAAACCTTATAGTTTATATATATGAATCTCATGAAAACGATTTATCCCTGACGCATATGCATGTTTATTTGTAAATCGTTTTTTCATTTCTGCGCATCGGTCCAACAAGAAAAACAGCAAAAAAAAGGAGTGATGACACTCCTTTTGGTACGTTATACGTACGTGGTCCACATAATATTGCCTTTTGTATAATTAAATATAACGAAACGGACGCTCATACATCGATCGCTCATGTGGCGTTTTAATTGAATGTACGTATCATACTATCATGTGAGTATATATGTTCAAATAAACTATTTATGGACAGTCTTGGTCACCTTAAATGGCTATAGCACTCTTGGAAACAAAATCCCATGGCACTTAGGGGACCAAACCCGCCCTGAAGTATGGTTTAGCCAAATCAGTAAAAAAAATCGACTGGCCGACTTTTTTGATCGATGCTACTGATTTTTTTAATGGATTTTGGCGCAATTTTTTTCTAAGAAAATTTCTTAAAAGTGAAAACATACTAAAAATATACTCAACATTATTATAATTTTTTTTATGTTAAATAATTAAAACTGAAGCGAATCGACAATAATAGACTGCTGCTAATTGGTAATATATTATGCTCCAAATTTCATTAATAAGGAGTTTTCATGACTATGTGGATTTGTTAAAGACATCAAAAACTCTTAATTATATGAATTCCTCTAAATACTTGAGCTCTTATGTTTTGATATTTTAGTCGGACGATAATCTCTAAGTGTTTCCACAAGCATTTTGTGTTTAGAACTATTCTACAACATGCACAAAATCTTTGCTAAAAAGGCAACAAACAGAGAGTTTTGAATAATTAAGACAAAGATTCTCATTTAACCTTTTTTTATACAGTAAACGTGCACAACACAATAAAGGCCACACAAGAAACTAGTAAACAAGAACATACAATTGAAACAGAGATTTTTTTTCAACAAGTACCATTACTCTTTCAAGCTTTGTAGTATGTAAGATAAACGCTGAAATGGAGAATGGTATCATGGCCATCAGTGACATGTTGGTCTTCCTGGTTGTGCAGAGTCTCCACGACAGCATACCCTTTAGCATGCTCAAATTTCCCGGTCCCACCCACAACCGCAATATGTGAGGCATGAGAAGCGGTTCGGTGAACCCCAAAGAAGCTGATGGCATCGTCAAGGGTGTCATGGTGATCATGCTCTTCATGGAGCAACACGGTTAAGGAAAGGGTCTGGCTAGTTCCATCCAAGGAACTAGCTAGGTAAAACCCTTGGGCTCTCCCAATGATTGCAGATCCCAACTCATGGCCCTCAGTGAGCTCATCGTCGACCACAGTGATGGTGCCAAACATGAGCTGTTGGAGGGCAGCTACGGGAGGGAGCTGACCCGTGGTTACAAAGGGAAGGTTGTTGGAAAGGGATCCTTGAGAGTTATCGTTACTGTTTTGGATGACGGTGTTGGCTTGAGAGCCACTAAGTCCTGTGAGGAGTGGAGCTGTATTTGGATTGATTAAATTGTTGATGTTGTTTGCGTTCACAAGCGGTACTGCGTTATCTACTGGGAAAATGTTGTTGCTGGATTTAGAAAACGGTATTCCGTTCACCTCTGTTTGTGCTACTATCCCTGTGACCACACGTGATGAGGGGTGTGACCCGCCTAGCACGTCATGCATAAAGAACTCGAGGATTGGCTCGTGTCCTCCCGTGGCAGGTCCTGGGAGAGGAATTGGTATTGGAGGTTGTGTTGTTGTTGGAGTTGTTGTTACGGTTGATGGACTGTCTTCCTCCTCTTCCGGTACCGCGGGGATTTGGGTTCCGGGGACTAGTTGTGGCTGAGTTTGAACCTCATCGAGAAGTCGAGCGGATTGGACACTGGAAGCTATTAAGAGGAAGAGAAAAATTGTTAGGCTAAGAGCTTTTGTCATTGTTCTTTCTTTTGTTTTGGTTTTAGGTTTGTGTTTCTTTTATGAGGCCTAATGGGTTTGTTTATATAGGAAGCTTGAATGATGATGAGATGATGGAGTGGAGTTGTTGTTGCTGTTGTCGTTGCTTTTCTTATACTCTAGTTGAGTAATGGATTTAACTAAACCTATAGTTTTTTTTTGTACTTTTAATTTGCTACTTACTCCTCTTGTTTCTGGCCTTGTTGATTTCTTTGACCTATTTGTTTCTTTCTATTTCTTCGTCAGGTACTAGAAGAGATCGTGTTAAAAAATAATAATGAACTGGAAGAGATCTTTTTCATGTTTTCATACATAAGACATCAAATTATATTTTGAATCCGTTTTGCCGTACGATACAATATCTGGTTTTATAAATTGTCATCTAGCAAAAGAAAATCATTGTGAACTTCTAATAATTTTGTACTGTAGTTATGACTTTGATTTTGTTAAACACTTTCAGTTTTGGTACTTTGATTTTGATCAAACACCATTTTTGTATTTTTTTTTAAAGTAAAATGATAATCAGAGACCATCTCAGTCTTAGACTTTTGTCACAATTTGGGCTTTATTCTAAACTTATTGGGCCGGTATTATTAGCCCATGAATAAATCTCGGCCGATATTATTAGCCCTTGATTAAATCTCCGCCGAGCAGGAACACTCCACTCCCCTCGTCGAGAGCTTGGAGCTATGGCGGTAATTCATAATTAGCTGAGCTCTAGGGTTTATTCTTTCCCTTCTTCACCGTAATCTGCCATATCCAAAGTTGCAAAAGGTCTAGGAGTTCACCTAAACTCGGAGGCAAAATCATCCTCAAGTCCTTAACGTTTGGTGGCTTCTGCAAAACCCTAGCCTTTCCTGGTGCTGGAGTTTTCTAGTTTGAGAGATGTATCTATACAGCCTTACTCTGCAACAGGCGACGGGAATCATCTGCGCCATCAACGGGAACTTCTCCGGCGGGAAGACGCAGGAGATTGCGGTAGCTCGTGGCAAGATTCTGGATCTTCTCCGTCCGGACGAGAACGGTAAGATCCAGACGATACACTCTGTGGAAGTATTTGGTGCAATAAGATCCTTAGCTCAGTTTAGATTGACTGGTGCGCAAAAGGATTATATAGTGGTTGGTTCAGATTCGGGTAGGATTGTTATACTTGAGTACAACAAGGAGAAGAATGTGTTTGATAAAGTTCATCAGGAGACTTTTGGCAAGTCTGGTTGCAGAAGAATTGTGCCAGGCCAGTACTTGGCTGTTGATCCTAAAGGAAGAGCTGTTATGATTGGAGCTTGTGAGAAGCAGAAATTGGTGTATGTTTTGAACAGAGATACTACTGCTAGATTAACCATTTCTTCTCCCTTGGAGGCTCACAAGTCTCACACCATTTGCTATTCTGTCTGCGGTGTCGACTGCGGTTTCGATAATCCTATCTTTGCAGCCATTGAGCTTGATTACTCAGAAGCAGATCAGGATCCTACTGGCCAAGCCGCAAGTGAGGCTCAGAAGCATTTGACTTTCTATGAGCTCGATTTGGGTCTCAACCATGTCTCTAGAAAGTGGTCAGAGCCAGTTGACAATGGTGCCAATATGCTTGTTACTGTTCCTGGAGGAGCTGATGGGCCAAGTGGAGTTTTGGTTTGCGCCGAGAATTTTGTTATTTACAAGAATCAGGGTCATCCAGACGTGAGAGCCGTGATTCCTAGACGAGCTGATTTGCCCGCTGAACGAGGAGTTTTGGTTGTATCTGCCGCCGTGCACAAGCAGAAGACAATGTTCTTCTTTCTAATTCAAACCGAGTATGGTGACGTTTTTAAGGTTACTCTGGATCATGATGGCGATCATGTCTCGGAGTTGAAGATCAAATATTTTGACACCATTCCTGTCGCTGCGTCTATATGTGTGATGAAGCTGGGATTTCTTTTTGCTGCTTCGGAATTTGGAAACCATGGTTTGTATCAGTTTCAGGCCATAGGGGAGGAACCTGATGTAGAGTCTTCATCCTCTAATCTGATGGAGACTGAAGAAGGTTTTCAGCCTGTCTTTTTTCAACCTAGACGACTTAAGAACCTTGTTAGGATTGACCAAGTCGAGAGTCTGATGCCGCTCATGGACATGAAAGTCCTAAACCTTTTTGAGGAAGAAACCCCTCAGATCTTTTCACTTTGTGGGCGGGGTCCACGCTCCTCTCTAAGGATACTGAGACCTGGTTTGGCCATCACTGAGATGGCTGTCTCTCAGCTTCCAGGCCAGCCAAGTGCTGTGTGGACGGTGAAAAAGAATGTGAGTGATGAGTTTGATGCATATATTGTTGTCTCTTTTACCAATGCTACTCTTGTTCTTTCGATCGGTGAAACGGTTGAAGAAGTTAATGACAGTGGGTTTCTTGATACTACCCCGTCCCTGGCTGTTTCTTTGATCGGTGATGATTCTCTCATGCAAGTTCATCCCAATGGTATCCGCCACATAAGGGAAGATGGACGTATTAACGAATGGAGAACTCCTGGCAAGAGGTCAATTGTTAAAGTTGGGTATAATCGGCTTCAAGTGGTCATTGCATTGAGTGGGGGAGAGCTTATATACTTTGAGGCAGATATGACTGGTCAGCTGATGGAGGTTGAGAAACATGAAATGTCTGGTGATGTGGCTTGCCTGGACATTGCGCCTGTTCCTGAAGGAAGACAAAGGTCTCGCTTTCTTGCCGTGGGATCTTATGATAATACGGTGCGCATTCTATCTTTGGATCCTGACGACTGTCTGCAGATTCTCAGCGTGCAAAGTGTCTCTTCAGCTCCGGAGTCTCTGCTATTCCTCGAAGTTCAGGCATCGATTGGTGGAGAGGATGGTGCTGATCACCCGGCAAATCTCTTCCTTAATTCTGGTCTGCAGAATGGTGTTCTTTTCAGAACGGTGGTGGATATGGTGACTGGTCAGCTTTCGGATTCTCGTTCCCGGTTCTTGGGACTGAAGCCACCCAAGTTATTCTCCATTTCTGTGAGGGGTCGGTCTGCAATGCTGTGTTTGTCTAGCCGACCTTGGCTTGGTTATATTCATCGGGGACACTTCCACCTGACGCCTCTGTCTTACGAAACTTTGGAATTTGCTGCCCCCTTTTCATCTGATCAGTGCGCTGAAGGTGTTGTCTCTGTCGCTGGGGATGCTCTTAGAATTTTTATGATCGATCGTCTTGGTGAAACGTTCAATGAAACTGTGGTCCCTCTGAGGTACACGCCTAGAAAGTTTGTTCTCCAACCAAAGCGGAAGTTGTTGGTTATTATCGAGAGTGACCAGGGAGCATTCACGGCAGAAGAGCGTGAAGCTGCAAGAAAGGAGTGCTTCGAGGCTGGTGGAGTGGGAGAAAACGGCAATGGCAATGCAGATCAGATGGAGAATGGTGCGGATGATGAAGATAAGGAAGACCCGCTTTCTGATGAGCAGTACGGTTATCCGAAAGCAGAGTCCGAAAAGTGGGTTTCTTGCATCAGAGTTCTTGATCCTAAGACAGCTACGACAACTTGTCTCCTGGAACTTCAGGACAACGAAGCTGCATACAGTGTCTGTACGGTGAATTTCCATGATAAAGAGTATGGTACTTTGTTGGCTGTTGGTACGGTCAAAGGGATGCAGTTCTGGCCCAAAAAGAATCTAGTGGCGGGGTTCATACATATTTATAGGTTTGTGGAGGATGGGAAATCTCTTGAGCTTCTTCATAAGACGCAAGTAGAAGGCGTTCCTCTTGCTCTGTGCCAGTTCCAAGGAAGACTGTTGGCAGGGATCGGACCTGTCCTCAGATTGTATGATTTGGGGAAAAAGAGACTGCTTAGGAAATGTGAAAACAAGCTCTTTCCAAACACCATTATCTCTATCCAAACTTACCGTGACCGTATATACGTTGGTGACATTCAGGAGGTGAGTGCTAGATCCTTTTTTATATATTACGTATTATTATTGTGCGCTTCTTATTGTAAATATCTCATGTGGCGTCTTTCATTATCATTTTGCAGTCTTTCCATTACTGCAAGTACAGACGCGAAGAGAATCAGCTATACATATTTGCGGATGACTGCGTGCCGAGGTGGCTGACAGCATCGCACCATGTGGATTTCGATACCATGGCAGGTGCAGATAAGTTTGGGAATGTGTATTTTGTGCGGTTGCCTCAGGATGTGTCGGAGGAGATAGAAGAAGACCCGACGGGCGGGAAGATCAAGTGGGAGCAAGGAAAGCTGAATGGAGCACCGAACAAAGTGGATGAGATAGTACAGTTCCATGTTGGGGACGTTGTGACGTGCTTGCAGAAAGCGTCTATGATCCCAGGTGGCTCGGAATCCATAATGTATGGAACAGTGATGGGTAGCATAGGGGCATTACATGCTTTCACATCCCGCGATGATGTCGATTTCTTCTCTCATCTGGAGATGCACATGAGGCAGGAGTATCCGCCTCTCTGCGGGAGAGACCACATGGCTTACAGATCTGCATATTTTCCGGTCAAGGTATAAACCAAAACAAAACTAAGAAATCCATTGTTTTTCTCCAAAACAAAGTCTTGATTTTGAATTGACAGTTTTTGAATCTTGTATATTAAACAGGATGTGATAGATGGAGATCTGTGTGAGCAGTTTCCGACACTTCCAATGGACATGCAGAGGAAAATAGCAGACGAGTTGGATAGAACACCTGCAGAGATTCTGAAGAAACTCGAAGACGCTAGGAACAAGATTATTTAATAACAACACAAAAGTGAGCCAGTCATTGTTTTGTTGAAGAGGACAAAGTAGAGTAGAGAAAGGTTATAATATTGTTGTAAAGCTTTGTCTTCAATGATTTGTATTTGGTAAGATTTTATAGTTGTATTTGAGAGGGTTTTATGTGACAATAGCTACTCTTATCAAATGAAATCAATTTCCAGTGGCATGAGAGATTTGATTGTAGAGGGTTTTTATGTGATGCCATAGAACTCCACCATCACATAAAAAGATTGTGATGTCACTGAAGAACTCTAGCATGCCCACCCCTCATTCAAAATCTTGGGAGTCGTTGGCTCTTGGTGAAATTTTAGTTTTTTTTCGGATAAGTTACCTTCAAACCATTCAAAGAGGCACCAACAAGGAGAGCGGGAGGAACCACTGAGAAGAGAAGCTGCAAAATCTATTATGTCTTTAGAAATTCTCCTATCACTCGCATGTGGTCCAGAATATCCATACGCATCAGCATTACCAAAACGGATGCCCGATGCTCTGATCCTTGTAAGAACAGGCTCAACAATATTTTCTTCTCTTGCTGCAACAGCATTGATGAGGACATGACCAGCCATCGCGACGTAAGCAAACCGTAAAGCTGCAGGAATGCGTAATGGTTCAAAACGACTAGGAACACTGACATTCTCCATGTCCCATATGATATCATATGATTGTAGATGGTTTTTATGCGATGCCACTGAAGAACTCCAGCTTCACTTTATTTGACCCGTTCGATTTGTTGCTTACGTCGGAGTTAATGGACTGAAAAAATTATGGTTTTTCAAATTATGCTTCCATGTTTTTATCTTTTTATGTCATGGAATTGGAACCATTTGTATAAGTTTATAACTATTTTTATTTTTATAAAATATTTACATTCGTAAAAAAAAAAAAAATATATATATATATATATATATAGATCTTAATAAATTTTCCACTGAAAATGTCAACGAATACTTAAAATAAAACAATATTTATTATGCTTAAACATATATGTAATATGGAACGTAAAGAGTAATATTTAAAGATATTGACAGGTGAGAAAACATAACTCGACACTGCTTCTATGAACATTCTTGTTAAAAATTATATTGATGAGATTTGTAGGGCTTTAATCCAAAATTTGCATTTCTATAAATTCTCAAAGGCTGTGGATCAAACCCAGTCCCATGAAAGGGTTTGGAAATAGTTTACAACGAGCAATAGATTTTAGTGTTGGTATTAAATGATCTTATTCCTCGCGTCTTCGAGCTTCTTCAGAATCTCTGCAGGTGTTCTATCCAACTCGTCTGCTATCTTCCTCTGCATGTCCATTGGAAGTGTCGGAAACTGCTCACACAGATCTCCATCTATCACATCCTGTTTAATATACAAGATTCAAAAACTGTCAATTCAAAACCAAGACTTTGTTTCGGAGAAAAACAATGGATTTCTTAGTTTTGTTTTGGTTTATACCTTGACCGGAAAATATGCAGATCTGTAAGCCATGTGGTCTCTCCCGCAGAGAGGCGGATACTCCTGCCTCATGTGCATCTCCAGATGAGAGAAGAAATCGACATCATCGCGGGATGTGAAAGCATGTAATGCCCCTATGCTACCCATCACTGTTCCATACATTATGGATTCCGAGCCACCTGGGATCATAGACGCTTTCTGCAAGCACGTCACAACGTCCCCAACATGGAACTGTACTATCTCATCCACTTTGTTCGGTGCTCCATTCAGCTTTCCTTGCTCCCACTTGATCTTCCCGCCCGTCGGGTCTTCTTCTATCTCCTCCGACACATCCTGAGGCAACCGCACAAAATACACATTCCCAAACTTATCTGCACCTGCCATGGTATCGAAATCCACATGGTGCGATGCTGTCAGCCACCTCGGCACGCAGTCATCCGCAAATATGTATAGCTGATTCTCTTCGCGTCTGTACTTGCAGTAATGGAAAGACTGCAAAATGATAATGAAAGACGCCACATGAGATATTTACAATAAGAAGCGCACAATAATAATACGTAATATATAAAAAAGGATCTAGCACTCACCTCCTGAATGTCACCAACGTATATACGGTCACGGTAAGTTTGGATAGAGATAATGGTGTTTGGAAAGAGCTTGTTTTCAAATTTCCTAAGCAGTCTCTTTTTCCCCAAATCATACAATCTGAGGACAGGTCCGATCCCTGCCAACAGTCTTCCTTGGAACTGGCACAGAGCAAGAGGAACGCCTTCTACTTGCGTCTTATGAAGAAGCTCAAGAGATTTCCCATCCTCCACAAACCTATAAATATGTATGAACCCCGCCACTAGATTCTTTTTGGGCCAGAACTGCATCCCTTTGACCGTACCAACAGCCAACAAAGTACCATACTCTTTATCATGGAAATTCACCGTACAGACACTGTATGCAGCTTCGTTGTCCTGAAGTTCCAGGAGACAAGTTGTCGTAGCTGTCTTAGGATCAAGAACTCTGATGCAAGAAACCCACTTTTCGGACTCTGCTTTCGGATAACCGTACTGCTCATCAGAAAGCGGGTCTTCCTTATCTTCATCATCCGCACCATTCTCCATCTGATCTGCATTGCCATTGCCGTTTTCTCCCACTCCACCAGCCTCGAAGCACTCCTTTCTTGCAGCTTCACGCTCTTCTGCCGTGAATGCTCCCTGGTCACTCTCGATAATAACCAACAACTTCCGCTTTGGTTGGAGAACAAACTTTCTAGGCGTGTACCTCAGAGGGACCACAGTTTCATTGAACGTTTCACCAAGACGATCGATCATAAAAATTCTAAGAGCATCCCCAGCGACAGAGACAACACCTTCAGCGCACTGATCAGATGAAAAGGGGGCAGCAAATTCCAAAGTTTCGTAAGACAGAGGCGTCAGGTGGAAGTGTCCCCGATGAATATAACCAAGCCAAGGTCGGCTAGACAAACACAGCATTGCAGACCGACCCCTCACAGAAATGGAGAATAACTTGGGTGGCTTCAGTCCCAAGAACCGGGAACGAGAATCCGAAAGCTGACCAGTCACCATATCCACCACCGTTCTGAAAAGAACACCATTCTGCAGACCAGAATTAAGGAAGAGATTTGCCGGGTGATCAGCACCATCCTCTCCACCAATCGATGCCTGAACTTCGAGGAATAGCAGAGACTCCGGAGCTGAAGAGACACTTTGCACGCTGAGAATCTGCAGACAGTCGTCAGGATCCAAAGATAGAATGCGCACCGTATTATCATAAGATCCCACGGCAAGAAAGCGAGACCTTTGTCTTCCTTCAGGAACAGGCGCAATGTCCAGGCAAGCCACATCACCAGACATTTCATGTTTCTCAACCTCCATCAGCTGACCAGTCATATCTGCCTCAAAGTATATAAGCTCTCCCCCACTCAATGCAATGACCACTTGAAGCCGATTATACCCAACTTTAACAATTGACCTCTTGCCAGGAGTTCTCCATTCGTTAATACGTCCATCTTCCCTTATGTGGCGGATACCATTGGGATGAACTTGCATGAGAGAATCATCACCGATCAAAGAAACAGCCAGGGACGGGGTAGTATCAAGAAACCCACTGTCATTAACTTCTTCAACCGTTTCACCGATCGAAAGAACAAGAGTAGCATTGGTAAAAGAGACAACAATATATGCATCAAACTCATCACTCACATTCTTTTTCACCGTCCACACAGCACTTGGCTGGCCTGGAAGCTGAGAGACAGCCATCTCAGTGATGGCCAAACCAGGTCTCAGTATCCTTAGAGAGGAGCGTGGACCCCGCCCACAAAGTGAAAAGATCTGAGGGGTTTCTTCCTCAAAAAGGTTTAGGACTTTCATGTCCATGAGCGGCATCAGACTCTCGACTTGGTCAATCCTAACAAGGTTCTTAAGTCGTCTAGGTTGAAAAAAGACAGGCTGAAAACCTTCTTCAGTCTCCATCAGATTAGAGGATGAAGACTCTACATCAGGTTCCTCCCCTATGGCCTGAAACTGATACAAACCATGGTTTCCAAATTCCGAAGCAGCAAAAAGAAATCCCAGCTTCATCACACATATAGACGCAGCGACAGGAATGGTGTCAAAATATTTGATCTTCAACTCCGAGACATGATCGCCATCATGATCCAGAGTAACCTTAAAAACGTCACCATACTCGGTTTGAATTAGAAAGAAGAACATTGTCTTCTGCTTGTGCACGGCGGCAGATACAACCAAAACTCCTCGTTCAGCGGGCAAATCAGCTCGTCTAGGAATCACGGCTCTCACGTCTGGATGACCCTGATTCTTGTAAATAACAAAATTCTCGGCGCAAACCAAAACTCCACTTGGCCCATCAGCTCCTCCAGGAACAGTAACAAGCATATTGGCACCATTGTCAACTGGCTCTGACCACTTTCTAGAGACATGGTTGAGACCCAAATCGAGCTCATAGAAAGTCAAATGCTTCTGAGCCTCACTTGCGGCTTGGCCAGTAGGATCCTGATCTGCTTCTGAGTAATCAAGCTCAATGGCTGCAAAGATAGGATTATCGAAACCGCAGTCGACACCGCAGACAGAATAGCAAATGGTGTGAGACTTGTGAGCCTCCAAGGGAGAAGAAATGGTTAATCTAGCAGTAGTATCTCTGTTCAAAACATACACCAATTTCTGCTTCTCACAAGCTCCAATCATAACAGCTCTTCCTTTAGGATCAACAGCCAAGTACTGGCCTGGCACAATTCTTCTGCAACCAGACTTGCCAAAAGTCTCCTGATGAACTTTATCAAACACATTCTTCTCCTTGTTGTACTCAAGTATAACAATCCTACCCGAATCTGAACCAACCACTATATAATCCTTTTGCGCACCAGTCAATCTAAACTGAGCTAAGGATCTTATTGCACCAAATACTTCCACAGAGTGTATCGTCTGAATCTTACCGTTCTCGTCCGGACGGAGAAGATCCAGAATCTTGCCACGAGCTACAGCTATCTCCTGCGTCTTCCCGCCGGAGAAGTTCCCGTTGATGGCGCAGATGATTCCCGTCGCCTGTTGCAGAGTAAGGCTGTATAGATACATCTCTCAGACTAGCAAGCTACAGCACCAGGAAAGGCTAGGGTTTTGCACAAGCCACGAAACGTTAAGGATTACAACTTAGTTTTTTTGCTGAAATTGAGGGCTTTGGAGTTTAGGTGAACTCTCAGAGCATTTTCAACTTTGGATTTGGCAGATTATGGTGAAGAAAGGAGATGAATAAACCCTAAGTATTACCGCCATAGCTCGAAGCTTCACCGGGAGAGTAGTGTTCTAACGGCGGAGGTTCAATCATGGGCCTATTTTCTCGAACAAAACCGGCCCAAATATGTTAGGCTAAGCCCATATAGAAACAATGACAAACTCTAATCAACACAATAGTAAGAACTACAGTAACTTCTTCTAAGTCACCTTTTAATCTTTTTTTTTGGAAGTGATGATTATTGGATATAGTATTTACTAAAATAATTCAAAACAAGGGTTATTCAATCAATAATTTATATAAGTACATTGGATTCTTGTGTTTTGTTAAACCAGTAGTAGTACATATATATACATGGTTTTAAAGAGACATTCATATAGGAACAAGAACAACCCAAAATATTAGAAAGTAAAATCTTGTTTACAAAAAATCTACATCATCTAATCTTTAAAGCTAGCATCCATCCCTTTTATTTAACCCTTAAAAAAAATTGCAGTTGGAGAAAAGAATAGACATAGTTACATATAGTCAAAACCGAATCTGAGTTAATCAGATTTGAGGTTTTGCTTCATTATTATTAGCCTTGACTTGAAGAGTAGTGATTCTTGTTTGCATCCATTGGACAATGTCATTGAACACAATCTCTGAATTCTCTGGAGGCTCCCCGAAAAGAAGGCTATGCCACATTTCTGGATACAACTTCAAGGTCTTGTCATTAGACGAAGCCACCTCATAAAGCAGTTTGCTCACTTCTTTATCCGTCACTTTATCATCTTCTCCATGCAAGACTATGAACGGCATGGTCACCTATCTCACATGCATGTACATGTTACATTAAGATCTTCATTTTTTTTTTTTCAAATAAAAACCACAGCTTCTCATATAACTAACAAATTCTGTTTGGTAATGGTAAATGCAAGCACAAGCGGAATGGAAAACTACGTTTGCGTTTACATTTTATGAAAAAATGCTTATTTTTCTAAGATAGGAAATCGGTTTTAAAAAGGATTAAATTAATTAGGAGTTGGAACAATCACAACATAACTTTTCTTCTATTTAAAAATTTTATAAAAAAGAAATTTGCTTTTATTTAGATTACCTCGTTCAACCGATTCTCTAGATCGAGGCTGACTCTAAAAAGCTCGCTCATTGTCTTCATACGAGGCCTCCCTTGGTAGCAATTTGGATTCGCTCTTATCTGTGTTTTAAAGGGTCAGTGAATACTCTGGTCCGAGAATTTTAAAAGGTCCATATATAATTTATATATTATCAAAAAACAAAATCGTATCAGCCGCTGTATCGAGAAGAAGAAAGCATTAAGAGTACCTCTTGTCTCTTTTCAGGCAGTTTAATGGCGTTATTGATGATATCGGGTCCTGTAATTATCGATTTCCATGATGGAATCAGATTTGTGACCATATTCATCATAGATATAACCATTCGTGATGGTTTCATCTCCTCAGCAATCTGTCTCTCATCAAATTTGTAATTATACACAACTCTTATAAGAAATGAAATCAAGTAATGTTATATGTGTGAATATGTTCACCTTACACATGGGAGCAATAAGGATTCCTCCATCCCAAAAATCGGGTTTCTTGCGGTGCAAGAGAAGAACTACGGCTCCTCCCATGGACTCTCCCATCAAAAACTTCTTCTTCTTTGCGTTATCTCCCATCTCTGTCTCCCACAAACAAAATCCAAGTCACGGTTTAGTATTGCGGATAACTAGTGCATTCGCATGGGACCATGGGTTAGAATATAATTTTTTCTAAATTTTCTGAATACAAATTAGGATCTCTAACTTTTTTTTGTAATGAAAACATTTTAACTTTTAAGAAGACCTTTTGTAGATGCTGGTTGTCAAAAATAAAGAAAGAAGACCTAACCTTTTGTTTGCAAAAACTGTAATTTTTTTATATAATATGTAGTCTTTTTTTTTTTTTTTTGGGGTAAAATTTCTATTAATATATAGTCTTTCTCTATTGTAAATGCAGAAACTGTGTTTGAAACAATCTAGGCTTGTATCTAACGTTATGATAATTCAACTATATATGTCAATGTGTAATGAGGTCAAGAAAGAAGAGATGGACCAGATATTTTATAGAAATGTGAAGAGACATCATCGATGAGAAAATCGAAGTTATCAATGTAGACAGAGAGGCCGCCTGATCTTCCATGTCCTTCATACTCAATTCCATACACAGCAAAGCCTTCTTTTGCAAACTTAGATGCAACATCTACATGTAAGATTGATTCACATTCATTTCCTTGTTCCTCATTCTTTAAATGTAAAAATGTGTGTGTGTGTGTGTGTAGATACCTTTAAAGGTAGTGCTGCAATCAATTGCATAGCCATGACAAAAGAAGATGAGAGCTCTTGGTTCTTGATTTACTGGAAACCATTTGCAGGTTAAGAGTTGCATTCCCCGTGAATTCTCGAAAAATTCCTGAATTATTTAACTCCGAATCACCGACTTGTTCATTTAATTTGATGGATAATAGAACACAATGAATCATGAAATCGAGTAATGAAATTCACCTCGCTATACCCAACTTGCCCATCGACATGAGCCTGTAAATGACAACAAAAGTCAAATTCACATGTATTTAAATATCTTTGTCAGCCAGAGAAGAAGAAGGAAACTAACCATATTTGATCCCAAGATAATGTAAGGAGAGAGTAGCAATTAAAATATATATAACAGATCACTATATGGTTTTGGTTGTTGTTTCTTGTGAAAGAAGAAATTTTCAGAAAAGGATTGAATTCAGACAATAACAAGTCCTTTTTCTTCGCTCGCAAGACCTATCACTACTTTTTTAGGGGTGGCCTAAATTTAGCAATTTCATAACACCAAAAGTAAAGCACTAATGACGGGATGAGTTTTCTTTTTTTTCTTAAACGTCAATTAGTGAAATTGTAACTTCATAATAATGATGCCCAATTAAGTCTATACTAACAAGAAGGTTGGTTACTTTTCCTTCTTAAATTCTAGTTTCTCACTTAGACATTTGTATCATTGATACGTGTTCTGTGAAGTCATCATAAACTGTTTTTTCCCTCCTTTAATTTGACATATGTGGTAAGACACTTTGCTCTCTCCTTTGACACCAAAATTCACATTTCAATCCCTCTCCCCTGTGTGAGATTAATTAGAAAGAATCTGGCCATCTGGGCCAATGGTCGAGGCCCGAGAAAAGAAAAACCTAGAGTTCATAGTGCTTATAGAATATTTTTAAAGTTGTGAAAGTGAAAACCAAAAACGTGTTTTGTTGTATTTTAAGATACTTTCAACAGGAAATCTATGCATTTACATGTAGTAGAGAAATTCGACGTGCAATTTCATACCATGATACATTGAATTATGTAGTCTAGATTGAGTAAAACTACCATTCGTGGGTTCTTTATAGTCATTTCTTTGGTGGTATAGCCTGGTAGGTGGGTTCAATGTCATAATATAAAGTACAATTAGTGAGTTTTTTTTTTTCCTGGCTTTGCAAGCAAAATTTAAGGCGATGTTCTAAATCTCATCTTTTTCTTTTCACAGAAGAGTTTCATTAAAGGTTTTCATGTTTTCTATCAAGTCAAACTAAAAGGATATTCTTAAATAAGATTTTGTATCGGATCACGCAGAGTAGATTGGGCTGATCATCTTGGGTATTAGAGAACCAATCAAACCTTTTTAATACTATTCTTGAGGAGTTAAATATGAACTTGAGTTTTTGCATTACTTTTAAATTTCATGCTTCAACATTACGCCAAATCAACAGAAGATTTTGGGTTCAGCATTTTAACTTATTTTAAATTGGAGGCTTTGAGTCATAGGTACCGTTGTTAAGAATTAGAACACAAAGCCTCCATTCTAGACTTCTGTCATGTTGCTATAAACCTTATAACACGCACCATTATTCTACTCTTTAAAACATCCAATGCAGCACATATATGTTGCATGTGAAAATGAATATATATATATATATATAGGATCAATACAAATTAGCATTAAGACAAATATATTAAGACAGAAACCTCACATATTTGAACAATCAATGATTTCAAATTAAGGCCTTTTTCTTTTCATTTGATGAATGATATTATAACAGATAAAGATTTACGAAAGTCTATCATGGATTGTAGTCTTGTACTGCTTGGAGTACATTAGTCACAACATTCTTATAATAATACATAAAACTCAGCGTTTTAGTTCACAGCACTTATTTATGCATAGAGCCATCACTCATATGCTTTAACTCATTCTCTAACCTTTGGTTTGTGACAGACGCTCTCTCGTTTAACCATCCTATGATATCACCAAACACAATATCCAAATTTTCAGGAGATTCTCCGTATAAAAGGCCATGCCACATCTTCGGGTATAACTTGAAAGTCTTGTCCGAACTTGAAGATACCTCGTATAGTAGCTTGCTTACATTTTTGTCCGTAACTTTATCATCTTCTCCGTGAAGGACAATAAATGGCATCGTTACCTGTGTTACTTCAATTTTGTTATGTTTATCCACAAATTTTATTGAATAATAAAATCAAATCTTGGAGATATCAAAGGAGATGGATAAAGAAGATGAGAAACCTGATCAAGATTCTTCTCAAGATCCAAGCTAACCATTAAGAGTTGGTGAGCGGTTTTCAAGCGAGGCCGGCCCTTGTAGCAATACTCGTTGTCCCTTACCTTTAAAAAAAATTCTTTTGAAATAAATTAAGAACGATCTTCTAACAAGATGTCAAACAATAAAATAATGAAAACGATCAAAAATCATACAAGAATGATGATAATCAATATTGTTACCTGTTTTCTTATGTGGGATTCTTTAAATGCCACGTCAATAATATCGTTGCCAGGAACTATCTTCCAAGTTGGAACAAACCGAGTTAGCTTTGTGAGAAATGAGGTCACCATAGGATGTGGCTTTATGTCTTCTGCTAACTGTACGCAAAAAAATCAAGAGATTCATCTAACTTAAAATAAATGAAATAGGCATTATATATTAAAAAAAAAAGAAAAAGAAACTCAATGTTAAACAATGAGAACAGGTGATGATCAAACATATATATTATTACATACCTTACACATGGGGGCGACTAAAACGGCACCGTCCCAGAAATCGGGCTTCTTTCTCGCCAACAATAACACGACTGCTCCTCCCATGGATTCTCCCATTAGAAACCTCATCTTTCCCTTATTCTCTTCCCTCTCTTCACATTCATCGATCATATCCAAAATATAGTAATTATAACATTTTCAAATATGGAGGGAAAAAAAGAAGAAGAAAAGAAATTCTCAAAAATTTATGGGTTTTACATTGTTCAAGTTTAGGGAAGGATACAAGTTTAGCTATGCCAAACTTAAATTTATGGGTTTTTTTTTTTTTTTTTGAAAATTTTCAAAAATAGTGGTATATATATATATATGCGGAGGTAAAACTTATTTTTTTGGTATTTTTATATAATGTTCATGAATAGTTACCGCAAACTGAAGAGTAATGAGAAGAGACGTCATGAACGAGATCATCGAATTTTTTGATGTAACCATCTAATCCCCCGGATTTGCCATGCCCTTCATAGTCCATTCCGTAGACCGCGAAACCCGCATTGGCCAACCTCACTGCAGTGCCTGATAATTTAAATTATGGTTTGAGTACTAGATTATAATGTTTGAATATAATTGCTATGAAACATATTAATCATCAGAATATACAAAGACGGAACTGCTCATTGTGATGCTTGATTCCATGGCGTAGCCATGACAGAGAAAGATTAAAGCCTTGGGTTCTTGCTGCTCATCTGGTTTCCATGAACACGTGAAAAGTTGTATCCCTCGTGAGTTCAACACATAATCCTAATTAACAAACGAAAACCCAATTTTAATATCAGTTTAAAACAATATTTCACAATGAATCTTGGTTTTTACGTACATACAGAGCAAGAGCGTGCGTAATAAAAAATAGCTAATTCATAATTCAAAAGAGAGAGCTTAAGACATACCTCTTTGTACATAAACATAACCATGATGTTCTGATTTATAAATGTTTTAAGAAAGAAAACTGGATTTTTGTTTCAATATATAGAAGACGAGAGTCACGACGAGAAAAGAGATTTATTGACCTAAAAAGGAAAAAAATAGATAAGAGGAGAAAAGAGTCAAATGAGATGAGAGGATGTTTAGATTGAGATTTTAACGAAAAGCCGCTTAATGCGTTTACTTATGGGACCAGCTAATATTTTTTGGTCTTAAATTAACTAACTTTACTTTTAGAGAAAAATAATATGAATTGACCTCAAATTATATTCGATTAATTATGGAAATTTGCAAGACACGAAGGTCGATGTCGAATCAATCGTTCAAACTGATGGAAACACCGTATTAATGAATTTATACAAAATATATAATGACACCGTATATAATCTGATTACTTATTAACTTACGCAAAATACCACATGATGATTCAAAGATAGCATATCGATACCATAATTGAGTTCAAAAACCTAGACGCCCGAAAGAATCTATTCTCATTGTATGTAGTACCAAAACTAACGGCCCATTTATATAACTCAGACCCATTATGTTATTGAGGTTTAGACTTTTAGCCATCTTGCTAAGCCTCAATTCTCAAGTTATTATGGATCTGAATGGGGTCTTTTTTATTTGGGTTGTTGCAGCAAAGTGGTGAGGAAATCGATTGCGCAAGTGTTAACTGTGATCTCACAAAAACAAGTCTGCTCTTAGAGAAGCAAACAAGAACAAAAAGTTGCTGCCCCTCGATCTCCGTCCCAAGAAGACTAGAGCCATCAGAAAGAGACTAACTAAGCACCAGGTATTCTATGTGATGAGTTTTCACTATTCTAATTCAATTCAGTGACATGTTTTGTTTTGGTTCATACTTAATGGCTTATTCTTTGCATTGGATAGGCGTCGCTGAAGACAGAACGAGAGAAGAAGAAAGAGATGTACTTTCCGATTAGAAAGTATGCCATCAAGGTTTAATAATCCTTTTTTGGTTGTCAAAGATTTTAACCTTCTCTGATATATATAATCTATCTTTAAATTATAAAGATTTGATTCTTCAGACATATCATTGTATGATCTCTCATTGTATGATACTTTTCATGTTAACATCTACATTCTTTGTAAACCAATTCAGCAAAATGAGATAGTAACGTCATTGTTAGAAAATCTCTGGTTTGGGTTTCTTACACTTTCCGGGACCAGAGAAAACGACCGATCGAAACAAAAAAAGGTGACATGATCGTTATTTTGTGTTATCTCAAGTCTCAACAAACACTCTTTCTCTAGCCTGAATGTGATCCTTAAGGGGAATGTGCACTTCAGTTATGTAATCCGTTGGCAATGTTGATGGAGGAGGCAGTGTGTAGTTACATTCTAAACATCGAGATTCAAACTAGTGATGTCGAGACGCATTTTCTTTGGAAGGTTCTCTAATACATTGTATTGTTTTAAGTTTTAACGGACGAGAAGGTTTTCTCAAAATTTTGGAGACTGTTTTCTTTCGGTTCCGTTGTTCCACAGATCTGTTAGCAAATATTGTGAATTCGATTTAAGTAAGTGCATTCCGAGCAAAAGAAATGTTTCTCTTATACACATCCAAATGTTGGTTCGTGTCACAATTGTAGAAGTAGAACCAACTACATTATAGTTGAATGTATCTATATATATAATAAGTCAAAATAACCATTTGGATTATAATTTTCTATTATTTTCTGGGAAATCCAAGATACTTTATAGACCTTTTGACTTTTGTATTAGCACTGTCTTACTCTGACCTCCGCTTGAGTTGACCACTTCACAATCCCGTCACCAAATTTTTCGCATTTTGATATTATTCTTTCTGCGTCGTTAGAAGTTAGAACCTCCCAAGCTTACAAACTTTTTTGATAAAGTCCAAGCTTACAATTTTCCTTCTTCAATTTTTTGAGAAAGCCAAATAACATAACCAATCCCAATCTGAAACGAAGCAAACACTACTATAGTTCATCTTTCCTCAAAACAAGATTATTGTCAGATTTTAAGTTAAAAAATGTGAGTTTGTAATCAAATGATGGCGTTGATCAATAGTCATTGATTTGTTGATTGAAGATTCCACTTAAGAAAATAGAGACAACTAGAATAACCAAAATCTTTATGGTTCGTAAGTTCGTAACCAATCTAACCGAATACGTGAAGTAACACTAGCCGTTGTTTAAAGAAAAAAAGACTTAACAGAACGTAGACTAGCTTATAATGCTCTCTTATCATGATTTAGCCAACTCACATATATACGTTTTTGAAGCCAAATTGGTTGAAATGTACTATGTAAACAAAGTTGACTTTGGTAAGCGAATCTCGATTTCGGTCTATAAGGAATCTGTAAGGCCTGGAAATAGCCTATGGCTCGGGTGTGTATATCTTTATATGTATCATAGTTTATTGAGTGCGTATATTTGACTTTTACTTGCAAACGTGATCATAATTCATAACATGCGAATGTCTTGTGTAACTGTCTGTACATATGATTTGTAAAATACAAGTATTGGAAAAGACGGAATATAGTGTTTCTTTTTTTTTTTTTGGGTCAAGAATATAATTAGTACGTATCCTATATTGATCTTCTTTTGGTCAAATTAAAGGATAATACAAGTTGTATATATATAATGACAAATTGACAACTCGACTAATATTCGTTTTTAGCTATTCTCTATAATCACAAACGTATACTGTCAGATTATGACACACCAACGGTGCTAATATAGCGTTAAAATAAACGTATAATTGAGTTTGTAAGAACTAAGAACAAATGTATACTATCAGATAATCTCATCAAAAGTTTTATCTTAACTGTTAAAATATAGTTGTTAGTTTGTAGCGTTAAAATAACAATATAGGTTTATATTGATTGAAAGTATTGTAATAACATTATAAATTTTCAAGTGAAATGCAGACGTTGACAGACGCACAAAAATTGAAATGCAGACACGCATAAAGAGAACGCTGAATATCTTCTTCTTCTTTTTGTCACTCTGAACGCTGAATATCTAAATTTCGGACTTTTCTAGTGAAACTTTTTTTCTTTCAAAAACTTCTATTAGTCTGTAATACAAAATTCGAACAAGAAAGATAACTAGCTACGAATGATGCAATAAAAGTCAAATCAGTTGAACAATTGATAAAAATACAGTTTACAAATTATAAGTTGACAGAATGAAATAGTCAAATAATCCTAGACGTGTATAGCAAAACTTTGTCGCCAATATATAAAATCTGTACTGTAAACTATTTAAGTATATAAAATATTAAGGCTTATACATCAAAGTCAATGGTTCTTTTTGGTCTGGGTCTATATATATTCACAGGTAAGCACATCATCATCACTTTCAACCTCAAGACCAATCTCTATTTCATTGTAATTGTTAAACCATCTTCCTCATAAAACAGAAAGAGTAAAAGCCAAGTAACACCATTTAAACGCCTCGTCTTTCATTTCAGGAAGGAAGAAGAGGACATAGAGCTTCATCTTCAATGGCGAAAAAGGCGAAATTTGCTTTTTTCTCTTCCTCATCTCCTAAGTCTCTTCCTTCTTCTCCCTCTTCATTCACTTCTCTCCCGGCTTCTCCTCTAAACCAGAACTTTACTCAATCTATGATGGAGGAAACCGTGGAGACAGCAGACTCCATCATCAGAAAATGGGACCCAAACACGCCTTCCTTCACCAAGATCGTCTCTCTGTTCAACCATAGCAGGAGAGAGGCCAAAGAGTTCATCAGATGTGTCCGTGATTTGCGCAGAGCGATGCACTTTCTTGTCTCCCAAGACACTCAATCTCCAAAGCTTGCTCTTGCACAGACCCTGATGCAGATCGCCATGACGAGGCTCGAAAAAGAGTTCTTCCAGATATTATCGTCAAATAGAGACAAGCTTGATCCCGAATCAGTTTCTGGTCAATCCTCAACCTCCAGCAATTCTACATTTGAAGATATTATGGGATCTGATGACGATGATGAAAGTGACTATGGGATGAGGAAAGCGCGCGAATCAATCACTCAGGTTGAAAAAGATTCAGCTGTGGTGATGTCTGACCTAAAGGCAATAGCAGAGACTATGATCAGTTGCGGATATGGTAAAGAGTGCGTAAAGATTTATAAGCGGATTAGAAAATCGATAGTAGATGAAGGGCTGAGCTTGCTCGGGATCGAAATCTACAAAGGCTCCAGATTTCACAGAATGGACTGGGTCACGCTCGAGCATATGGTCAAGAACTGGATCAAAGCTGCAAAGATTGGAGTTGCCACACTCTTCCGTGGAGAGAAACTTCTCTGCGATCATGTCTTTTCTGCTTCCAATTCAACAAGAGAGTCATGCTTTTACGAGATTGCAAACGAAGCAGCCACTAATCTTTTCAAGTTCCCTGAATTGGTGGCCAAGGAGAAGAAATCGCATGAGAGGATCTTCCCGCTAATGGATCTGCAGGCTGCAATCTCTGATCTATGGCAAGACATAGAGATGATATTCCACTTCGATGCAGTAAATGGTGTGAGATCACAGGCGCTCACATCGCTGCAAAAACTAAAGGTCTCAATTCACAGTGCTCTCACGGATTTTGAATCAAACATTCAGAAGGATTCGACGAAAGCTCTTACACCTGGAGGAGGGATTCATAAACTGACAAGGTCAACAATGAGCTTCATCTCTTCCCTTTCTAAATACAGCTGCGTCTTGTCTGAAATCCTTGCAGACCATCCACTCCCGAGAAACACCCGCGTGCTAGAATCTTATGTCAGAAGTCCAATTTCAGAAGATGAACAACCTAATCACGCAGTCTTGGTCCATTTTGCCTGGCTCATCCTGGTTTTGCTATGCAAACTAGACACCAAAGCAGAGCATTACAAGGATGTTTCTCTGTCTTACCTTTTCCTTGCAAACAACCTTCAGTTCATCATTGAAACGGTTCGTTCAACTCACCTGAAGGATCTCCTTGGAGATGATTGGCTCACTAAGCACGATGATAAACTCAGCGCTTATGTTGGGAATTATGAGATAGCAGCATGGTCCAATGTTTTCATGTCTTTACCAGAGGAACCCACAGACCTATCACCAGAGGAGGCCAAGATATATTTCAGAAGATTTCACACGGCATTTGAGGAAGCATATATGAAACAATCATCACGAGTTGTACCAGATGTGAAACTTAGGGACGAACTGAAGGTATCGATAGCAAAGAAACTTGTACCAGAATACAGAGAGTTTTACCGGAAGTACTTACCAATGCTCGGCCAGGAGAGAAACATCGAGATCCTAGTGAGGTTCAAGCCAGATAATTTGGAGAATTACATCTCTGATCTTTTCCATGGAACACCAATTCTTGCCTCCTCTTCTTTTTCTTCATCTTCGTCTTCTTCATCCTGGAAATCACTTGGATGTGTTTCAGGCTGAGAGACTCGATCCATAGTTTTGGCTGAATATTCCATTCTACATGATGTGAAGTATAAAAAATGCACGGCTACTTGTGTTTGCATTGTGTGTACAACAGAAACTGAGAACGAAAAACAACATTGAGATTTTCTTTACATTATTTATATATTGAGTTCTTCATCTTCTGAAACTAAGAAATTAAAAAAAACTTATGAAAGAATCAAAACGAGTAGTCTCTAGTAACCAAAGCTAAAATATATCTGGTAAAGAATTTGATTCAGGGAATATACATTCAAGAATCCAATTACTTATCACAAAGAACAAAAATTCATTGAAAATCACACAGAGCATACTGCAAACATAATGTGCGGAAAAACAAAAGCATTATTCAAGAAACTTCTTGAATAACAAAAAGAAGGAAATATGATATGCAAGAAAACAACCGGACAGTAACTATTACTTAGGAACTCCATGATCTGAAGGACGGGATAAAGATTGCCAACCAGTACAAATTTTCATGATTTGCTTGAGAGTTTCTGATGGTGGCTCCACGGTCCATGTCGGGTAGTGTTCACTTGGATGGAACACACTTTCTTCACAGGCTCCTGTCAACAAGGAAGGTTGGGCTCCATTCAAGAACAAGTCATTTTCAGATCGTACTAACCCAGCTCTCACTTCTTCCTTGTCAGCAGCCTACAAACAAATTCACACAAGATGATGATGGTGAATTCACAAAAAGAACAAGCTTTTCTCTGATGCAAGTAAAAAAGCGAGAATCAACCTTTTCTGGGTAGTATTCAAAAGTTTTCTTCTTCACTCCCGCTTCGTATATATTGCATTGAGAGAATACCTGATTTCAGAGACATGATTATCCTCCGTTGAGATTTGAAGCAATGATCTAAGATCTACAATTGGAATTTTAAGATAAAGACCAGTCTCTCGGGTTTTTTCAGACAAGTATTAGAAAAGAGTTTACCTGCGCTTCTACGCTAGCACAAACAGCATATATTCCCCAGTTTCTTGTGTAATTGTTGTACAAATGAACTTTTCCAAATCTCAGACGAGGCTGTCTCTGCCTCGTTCCATCAAAGAAACAATGGTGAATGGTAACTCGGATACATCTATCATCAACATGAGAAGGATCTGCTCCAATAAGCATTGTCTTGTCATGCTGTGCAAAATAACATCTGTAAACCAAAAACAACAAGAAGCAAAATTAAGCACCAGACAAGAGCATACACCACATTAGCTCAACCATCCAAAATCATCTACCTCACCTAGAAACAGTGATATCCGTGCTTTGTCGGGTAATATCAATAAGCCCATCATCGTAATCACGCAAGCTACAGCGATCAATCCATATGTGTCTAGACTTTGGTTTAATCTGAATGCCATCAACATCATGGCCTCTACCACCTTCAAACTCCAAGTTGCAAATGATGATATGTTCACATTCCTTCAATCTTATTCCTTTCCCCGTAAGCTTAATTCGCTGTCCTCTTCCATCAATCGTCTTGTAAGACGATACACTCAAGTATGAATTGAGATTAATGGTTCCAGAAACTGCGAAAACAATCCACAATGGCTCTTTCCTCCTCCCTCCTTCACGAAGAGTCCCAGGTCCATCATCTAAAATTCACACATATCCAATCTCAAGATCTTCGAATACAAATAGATTCCGTGTCTCAAATGCATCTCACAATCAATTAGAAAGCGAAACTAAGCTCGAATTATCCATAGATTTCGTGTGAATTTGAATTGTAACATCCATATGATCGTCGATAAAGCATCGGCATAGCTATTTTTAATTAAATACATAGAGATTCGTAAATGGATTATACGAATACATCACCTGCAAGAGAAGTGACGACATAGAGATCACCGTGGAGACCACCGACGGCGAAGCGGCCGAAACCCTCGGCACGGCCAGCTAAAGCCCTGAGGCTACAATCGGCATCGGCGTATGGTAACGATGTCATCGTTCGTTCTTATGCGACGTCGTATCGTGTTTCTCTGTTTACCGTCGATCCTCTACGTGAGCGACAAAGGCAACAGACACAACAAAAGTAGATTCTCTAGATCGGTGATTGGGTTTACCAAAACCGGTTTAGACCGGGTAGATTTTTAGTACACATTTGGTTATGGGTTACGTGGACAACATTACATCGTCCAATAGTCAATTTTAAACAAAAACTTGCCATTTATCCCTCCTATTTTTAGTGATCTCTATTCTCTCGTGTTGAAACAGTTTTCAATTTCATACCCAATCATTCCAGCTTGGTTCCTTTCTATTAAATGTTTATCAGTTCATTGTCATTTCAATATATATTAAATGTTTATCAGTTCATTGTCAGTTCATTGTTTATTGTATAAGTTTACTAAGTTCAAATGATTAAGTCTCTCATTTTTTTCTTTTTTAAAAACATTATTGTTTTAAATCTTACAATTCAATTTTATTTTTATACAGAACGAGCCGGCCATAACTGGTTTTTAGATTTGGGACCCCCAAAATCTCAATACCGGCAGTGCATGAATTAAAAACAACAGAGTAAAATGTATTTATTGCCTTCATGTACAATCATGCCGACTAAAATAAATAATACGATTTAAAAAATTATGGGCGATAAGGTTTGGAAATAGTACTTACATGAAAACATCGCTTTAAACAAAATTTGGTAGATGTCTTTGAAGTGACAGATATATATTAATCTAGGCTTGGGACCGGGTAGGGTAGACTAGTACAAATATCGTTATGGGTTACATGGACAAACATTACATCATCGATAACCGATTGTCAATTTTAAACAAACTTTGCCATTAACGTCTCCGTTGCAATTTCTTCCTTTCTTTAGTAATCTCTCTCTCGTGTTAAAAAATATTTCATATCTCAATATATCGGTTCCTTTCTTAAATGTTAATCATTTCATTGTGTTAACTATGTGTGGGAGCCGGTTGGATTATCGCCTGAACAAGCTCAGTGGGACTCGTTTCGATATATTTCCGTTAATCAGTATACATGCTGTGTATTGGTTCTTAGGAGTAGAATTAGCGATTGTGGATACTAAAAGTCTACCACAATTCTAAAAAACAAAAGAATGTGTTTGTGGCCGTCTGCTGATAGACGGAAAACATACTAATTTTACATGTTATAGTTTGAAAATGGTTACTACTTAAAGAAAACATGTTTTAATATACAACCACGTACCGCTTTAAATAAACTTTGGTAGATGCCGCCCCAGCTTTGATAGTTGAAGAAACCAAATTGCATTTATTCCAAGCATGTATATTACGAATGCAATAATCAAAAATCACGATTTTATTTCCTAAATGCATTTATGTTATTGAAAATGAAGATCATGAAATAAAAATCATGTACCTTAATCCGTACGGGGACAGCGATGATGATGATGGTTGTCAAATCCTACGAGCCATGCACACACATTAAGTTACTAACCTCGTGGGTTCCTTCATGCTTCACACAAATTATAGTTTAACTTTAAAAAATAAAACTATAGTTAACATATATAAAACTTGTCTCTTTTTCTTTTTGTTAATTAATTTCTAACTTATTATTAGTTGTATTCTGAATCTCTGATATCACAATCCAATATTCTTCAAAGATAGATTAATCATGAATCCAACCCAATCGGGAATTGGAGTTTAACCAACTATTGGAGAATTGGTACTATAGGTTAATTACCCATACCAAATTACCAACCGTTTTGTGGAGCCACATTGAAGAGAGTGAGAGACGTGACTGGTTCTCGTAACCGTTTTATGGAGCCACATTGAAGAGAGTGAGAGACGTGAGAGGTTCTCTTATTACGACTTTTGATATCCACATCCTCTGTATACATGATTACAAGCGTGTTTGTTTGTACAACGCATTCCTCAATCGTTTCAGCATGGTTCCTTTCTATTAATCTTTATCACTTATTTTCTTTTGGGATTATTTCATCAATTGATTCTACATGCTATACATATATATTAATAAAGGTACATGTATTTTGTATATATCGGTATTAATATTTGAATTGGTAATATAGAAGTAGAATGATACTAAAACCATAATTCTAAAACAAATTAAAGAATGTGTTTACGGGCCCATATGAAAGAATACTAATAATCAGCGGCGGATCTTGGTTGTGATGCACGTGCATCAACTGAATTTTTATAATTTTCATGTTCTGCATAATAATGATTGATTTTAAAAAATTTCGTGTTCTTACGATAAAACCTGTCACTATTGGTTACTGATAACAAACGTGTCTCTGTATATATACAGAAACACAGCTTCAAAATCTGGTTGATGAGTCAAGGTCAAGTTTAAATGCGACTCGTGTCGCAGTGCAGAAGCCAAATTCAAAATACAATTTTAAATTTGCTTTCAAATCTTATCAAGAATTTAATGACCACGTAATTCACGGTTTTTTGCTTCTTACATACATTTAATGTCGAAAACGAAACTTCTGAATTATTGTTGATCACTCATATGAGCCACATACGTTAAATTTCTTTCGATTTTTTTAGTTAAAGAAGTTACAACACCAGTTACACTTTTCTTATAAATAATCAACGTATCGAATTATACGTCCCATCATAAAAATATCATTACTAAGAGCTTTCTTATTCCACCATACTTCACCATCAGTTTGATGATCTCTTAAACCAGAACCTAATTAACCGACGCCGTACATGATATCTATCACTTAGCGGTAAAAGATTGCCATGACAAGTGTTTTGTCGGAAACTCAGTATATCACTCCCATTGGATCACCTACGCTCGACGAGTTGCTGAAAGACTGCGACAGTTTCCGGAAGGGAGATTCCGGTGACGGTGCAAAAAGCGATGATCCGGCTCATCTCATAATAGATGTCGAAGCCTTACACGTAAAACCTGTCCCGTTCGTCCTAGCCTTTAACAATCTTGAATACGATGTCACACTTCGACGTCGGTTTGATTTCTCCCGGAACTTCGACGTGAAGACTCTACTTGATGATGTTTCCGGTGAGGCTTGTGACGGCGATATCCTCGCCGTTCTTGGTGCAAGTGGAGCAGGAAAATCCACGTTGATCGATGCATTAGCGGGTAGAGTTGCTGAGGGAAGTTTGAGAGGCTCCGTAACTCTTAACGGAGAGAAGGTTTTGCAATCTCGATTGTTGAAAGTGATATCGGCCTATGTGATGCAAGACGATCTTCTTTTTCCGATGCTCACCGTTAAAGAAACCCTAATGTTCGCTTCCGAGTTCCGTCTCCCGAGAACCTTGTCAAAGTCGAAGAAGATGGAGCGCGTTGATGCCCTAATTGATCAACTAGGGCTCAAAAACGCGGCGAACACGGTAATCGGAGACGAAGGACACCGCGGAGTCTCTGGCGGAGAGAGACGACGTGTTTCAATCGGAATCGATATTATCCACGATCCTATCGTCTTGTTCCTCGACGAACCAACGTCGGGATTGGATTCTACAAACGCGTTCATGGTGGTGCAAGTTTTGAAACGAATTGCTCAAAGTGGCAGTATCGTAATAATGTCGATTCATCAACCTAGTGCTCGAATTGTGGAGCTTCTTGATCGGCTTATCATCTTATCTCGCGGCAAAAGTGTGTTCAATGGATCTCCGGCGAGTCTTCCCGGATTCTTCTCCGATTTTGGCCGTCCGATCCCAGAGAAAGAGAACATCACAGAGTTCGCTCTTGATTTAGTTCGAGAGCTCGAAGGATCCAAAGAAGGAACCAGAGGTTTAGTAGAGTTCAACGAAAAGTGGCAACAAAACAAGCTCAGTCGTCTCAGCCAATCTGCTTCGCAAACCAACATGGTCGAGCCACACCGCCCATTATCCTTAAAAGAAGCCATCAATGCAAGTGTTTCTAGAGGCAAACTAGTCTCAGGCTCATCTAAAGCCAATTCCATTTCCATGGAAACAGTTTCTTCATATGCAAACCCATTGTTGTTTGAAACATTCATCTTAGCCAAACGGTACATGAAAAACTGGATGCGGATGCCCGAGCTTGTAGGAACGCGTATTGCTACCGTAATGGTAACTGGTTTTCTCTTAGCCACTGTGTATTGGAAGCTAGACCACACTCCAAGAGGAGCACAAGAGAGACTGACCTTGTTCGCTTTCGTTGTGCCCACAATGTTCTACTGCTGTTTAGACAATGTCCCTGTTTTTATCCAAGAACGATACATTTTCTTGAGAGAGACAACGCACAACGCGTACAGAACATCTTCCTACGTTATATCTCACTCTCTCGTGTCTCTTCCTCAGCTCATTGCCCCTTCTTTAGTATTTTCCACGATCACATTTTGGACCGTTGGATTGAGCGGCGGATTAGGGGGTTTCTTCTTCTATAGCCTCCTAATCTACGCCTCGTTTTGGTCTGGATCCTCCGTCGTTATCTTCATATCCGGTGTTGTTCCGAATATCATGTTAAGTTACATGATCGCCATTTCCTATCTCGCTTATTGTTTACTGTTGAGTGGATTCTACGTCAACCGAGATCGGATACCGATCTACTGGACATGGTTTCATTACATTTCACTGCTCAAGTATCCCTACGAAGCTGTCTTAATCAACGAGTTTGATGACCCGTCTCGTTGTTTTGTTAAAGGAGTCCAAGTATTCGACAGTACTCTTCTCGGAGGAGTGTCTGGTCCCGGGAAGGTTAAGCTCCTTGAAACTCTCGGTAAATCTCTGAAAACGACGATAACGGAGTCCACATGCTTGAGGACTGGATCTGACTTACTCACACAACAAGGCATAACTCAATTAAGCAAGTGGGATTGCTTGTGGATTACGTTTGCTACGGGTCTCTTCTTTAGGATCTTGTTTTACTTCGCCTTGCTGTTTGGGAGTAGAAATAAGAGGAGGTGAAGGTTACTAGTCCCCATAAACACATGTGTGCATTAGCTACATATTTAAGTGAATGAAGGAATTAGCTTCTCGATGTTGTAATTTTGTGATCACGTTGTTACATTTATACTCGTTTCATCTTTGTTTGTTTTTTTTTTTTTTTTTTTTGTTAAAGAATACTGTGTAATAATTATAAACAAGTTTTTTTAAAATCCAAATTAGCATCTGATTAGTTGCATCCACAAGCATTTCAACACATAATTTAATTGGAGTGTGCGCTAGTGTATAACATTGGCGCATCACAGATGTTAAAAAAATTAAAGTTAATTGAATCCATATTTTATAATTACCAAAGAATGGAGAACTTCAAAATCGTGTGAAATATAATGTGATTAATGTATTCACTAAATTACAAAGTAAATCATTTCTTTTAAATTCGGTAGTGGTTGATTTTGCATTAATGATTATTAAATGGCAAAAGTTCAAACATTTCAGCACACATTTAATTTCGCACTACTTATGAGTATAAGCAGACAATACATTTAAAGTATTTAAATACGCAGTTAAATTGGAGCCGCAAAATTTGCAAATTGAAACTTTATGCTTTCACACTGATTCGAGTTAGATTTGATTATACTTCAGCCCATTGTTTAGACTTTAGAAACAACCGGGTGGGATTTTAGCCCATATAATAGATTAATAGCCCACTTTCCGTCAAACCAAAACCAAATAAGAGGGGAAAAAGAAATCAAAACTGCGGTCGAAGTTCACATGAGATTTCTTTATAGTTTGATAAAAAAAAAGTTGTAATATAGTAACTCGTGTGGACATATAAAGCACACCGAACCGAATCAAAACTGATAAACCAAAATTGAATTAAAATGTGTTTATAACTCGATTGGTGTTCATATCTAAGTCCAAAAAAAAAAAAAAAAAACCGAAACCATAGACAAATCAAACCAAATCTCATTCTGATGGCAGTTGATCAATGTTTAGTTTTACCAAAAAAAAAAAAATCAAACCAAATCAAATAAACTTAAATTCATGAAAAAAATTGTTACCTTTAGCTCTATATATATGTAAATCATAAACTAAAACGAACATAGTCTAAATTTAAAACCTAAACTGAAACGAAACTGGATTATATAATACGCTTAAAGATTAAGCAATATTGTCTTTTGTAGAAAAAAGGGCTCAAAGTTTCAACCACCAATTGTAAAGACGATCTTCCAATCAAATATAAAAAAAAACAAAAGCGAGTTGAGTCCACGTGCTTACACATCCAACACTCGTAATCGTAACTATTGCTACCTACCCTTCTCTCTTCTCTTATAATTTATCCCAACAAAAAGTTTTTTACATTTTTATCAATCGAATCGACTATAAACCATGTCTTCCTCCTCCGTCGTCTCTCCGTCACCGTTACCCACAGTCGCGAAGCTTCAGGTCGACTCGGTTTCGTTTGCGCCGTCCGTCAAGTCACCGGCCTCCTCCAATGCACTCTTCCTCGGTGGCGCAGGTTCGATTCTCGTTTGCTCTGTTCTTGCCTTGTTCTTTTTCTTCGTTTTCACTGACTATGTTCCGTTGCGTAGGTGTCCGAGGCTTAGATATCCAAGGAAAGTTTATAATCTTCACCGTCATTGGAGTCTATCTAGATGCTAACGCCGTCCCATCACTCTCCGTTAAGTGGAAGGGCAAAACCGCAGAGGAGTTAACGGAATCTGTCCCGTTTTTCCGTGAAGTCGTCACAGGTACTTCTTTATAACACCAATTACTTAACGCACACGGCACACGTCAAACTAGATTTAACCGTCTTCTATTAATTCTTTTTTCTTTTCTTGATTTGCTCTTTAGGTGCGTTCGAGAAGTTTATTAAGGTGACGATGAAACTGCCGTTAACGGGACAACAATACTCGGAGAAAGTAACGGAGAACTGTGTAGCTATATGGAAATCGTTAGGGATTTATACGGACTGTGAAGCCAAAGCTGTGGAGAAGTTCTTGGAGGTCTTCAAGGATCAAACATTCCCTCCTGGTGCCTCCATCCTCTTTGCTCTCTCTCCTAGCGGCTCTCTTACGGTAATTTTGCTACCACAATTAGTTAGCATTGGCGTTTACTATGTTTCAAATAAAACCATAGGTTTTGTTAGTTCTAAGTGCAAATGCCAAATTGGAATGAGATACTCTTTAATTTGCACGTTAACGGCCTCTTGCGTTAGTAATGTTTTAGTATTTTAAACGTAAACACTAATGTACAAGTTTGCGTTTGAAACACTAGTAGTCATAGCGTGTAGACTTTGAATACTTTATTGACATGGATTTGGTGTGATTTAAAATGTTTTTCAGATTGCGTTTTCTAAGGATGATAACATTCCCGAAACTGGGATTGCAGTGATAGAGAATAAGTTGTTGGCAGAAGCGGTTCTTGAATCGATTATTGGGAAGAAGGGTGTGTCTCCTGGAACAAGGTTGAGTCTTGCCGAGAGATTAGCTCACCTGATGAAGAAGAACAAGGTCGACGAAGAAGCTAGTGATCTCTCCATCGGGGAGAAATTGGCCAAAGAGAACTGAGAATAATATCTAATCCCAATAATATTTAGTTCCTATCGAATGTGTTCCTCTGTTTTTCAAGAATAAATAAAGAATGTCATGGACTAATCCAAAGATTTGGAACTTTTGGTCAAACAAATTAAAGAAAAATCTGAAATTTGTTGGATATACGGATATAACCAAATTTGATGGCTAATCCGTGGTTCACCTGGAATATGTGAATAAAAACACTGCAGATCGACTTGCTCATGATTCGACTGGGCCGCTATGCATTTTTTGGCCCACCATAATAATATCCGTAGAAGTAGCTAAAACGCGGACCTCCGTAGTCTCTCTCATGACTCTGATCAATGTCTTGCCGAAGTCAAGAATAACTAACCACTGTAATGAGTCAAGTAAAAACAATTTAGATGTTTATTCCGCCCTTTATTCCTACAAGTAGTTTATTCTTGTTTCCGTATTTATATTTAACATTTTTAGATTCAACATCCATAATCCGCATTAAGATGTTTGTTTTGTTTATGTGTAAAATTAGGCTTTGTATTTCGATATTATATTTGGATATAATTTTGTTCGTTTGTGAAAATGTAGAAACATATGAATGCAATTTATACCAAAATAACTAAATATAATATAGCATGTCTTGTTTATTTTGATAAATTTTAAAAAATTTAATAGCAAAATTTTATGAATAAAAATATCATAAAATTAATAATTATCCCAAACGTGGTTATGTAATTTTACCAAGAAACACGAATTTATGATTTATGCATTAAAACAGAATTCAGAAAATTTGCGTTAAAAAAAAATCTTAAATTTTAGTTCTAAAACAGGATTTCATAGTTTTGGCGCTAAAACAATAGAGTTTCACAATTTCTGTGTTAAAATATAAATTCACGGCTATAATATTTAAACCGACGTTATCAAAACATGAGAAAAGTGACGCTGTCGCCAAATCTAAAGTCAGTTTTTAAAATGATGCAAGTCAACTTTACGTCAACCCTTGACAAGTCGGTTGAATAAGTGATGCAACCGACGTAACATCTATATTAAAACGACGTTAACCTCCGCTCTTTTTGTAGTGGCGTCGCTTTAAGCAAGATTTAGTTGATAAACGTAACATGGAGTGGTAGGTCAGATTTAAATGCCAAAACAAAACAACATTTTCGTTCAACCAAGCGTTATCACTAATATACAGAAAGCACGTGCTTCACGTTTTGGATACTCTTAAAAGATAGTATAACAAATGTCGACTGGTGCCTTGAGTGATAAAACACCAATATTTTATTCAGTTTAGGATATTTTAGAAGAGTTTCTTTATTTATTATTATCAATTTTTTATTTTAGTTTATGTGGAAAGTTAATTAAAATTTTTATTTTCTTTGATAAAGGATTTTTTTTTTTGTTAATTGTATTATGCAGTGATTGTTATAATGTTATTATAGGTAAAATTGTTTTTAGTTAGATATTAAACCATATTTTTTATGTAAAGAACATAGCTATTTTATAATTTGTGTAATTTCTTAATTTTATACAAAAATTATATCATAAAGACGAAATTTTTCTTTTTTGTAAATTTCTTATTTTTCTCGTAGTATACTTGTCTTTTTCATATAGATTAATTAGTTTGTCTGGTCTTTATCATATAGATTAATAAAAATTACTCTATTTTTCCCTATATATATCACTTTACTAGCATTTATCTTCATCTATTATCAACCTTTTTATTTTACACATTTTATTATTTTAAGTTTCTAATGGTGCACAAAGAGGCTGTGTATGTTGATCAGTCTATGTGGACCAATTTAGTCCATACCCGAAGGAGCGATAAGCAATGTGTACGTCTATCATTCTTTTTAAATTTATTTTTACATCAGTGTATGTGAGGGTTTTGATTGTAGAGTCTTGCGAGCCACAAAACTAGTAAAACGTTAGCTTCTAATTCATGGCCCCATCATGCGTCACACCAATTCTAGCTCTGCATTTATTATTTTTTCCCTTTAAAAATTTAAGATACAAACCGAACTACATAAATAAACAATATACGATATAACTTCATGGCCCCATACTCCATACTTTTTTTTTTTTTTTTGAAAAGCACTCCATACATTTATTGTTTTTGCTTTCCTCAGTTTTCCTTTTTTAAGATTCAGAGGTAAACCTAAATACATAACTAACCTCTCTTAATTTTTCTAATATCTAAAACAATTGTATCAGCTTCAAAGTGTTTACAACAATTGATAGTATTAAAAAGGCCAAATTACACGACATTTCCTTTAGACAAATTTCACTCGCTAACAAGTTTTCAATTATGTTATTTTCATTTTTCATAATCAATCTTCTAAGTAGCAACTTCATATGCTACAACATCTTGAATATTTTTCATCGTTTTGATTTTCTTCTATATATGATTGTCTCTCAATCCTCGGATCTTACATCCGTACCGTAATTCTATAATTCGTTGCGGCTAGAATTATTAGTAATACCATCACATGCATTCTTTTTTTTGGATACAAATTCCATTACATTCTCTGCCACAATAACAGGAACATGGGCAAATCCACCAGTATTGATGGTATTCCAGGGAAAAAAATTATACTAGACAGATACAAAGAGATTACAAGCTTACAGATTACAAGCTTACAACCATGAATAGACACCAAACAAGAGAAAAATACAAAAATACAAAGCGATTCGCAACAACTTGATATACCCCCGTGCCATGCATCAATTACCTAAACCAAGTGGATCGCGAAACGGCAATATGATTAATTAAAAGAGACAAAGGCTTTTATTCTCTTGCCACGGAGACTGAGACAAAGTGAAAGTCAGTTTGCTTCTCGATCGCCAAACACTGCATCTTCTCAAATATGAGTCTAGCTCCGCCCATGCAAACTCCGTAATTCACGAATAAACATCGAACTCCAAGTACTGGCCATCGATCAGCATCATCCATAGCGTTTTAATGCAGCTGCAGTGACATTGATGATAATAATTACTGGATTTACATCCTTATGGATATTAAGGAGCCGCGTCGAGAGATGAAAAATACCGAAGACCCCCTAATTAAGTAGGTTCGTTGTAAAACTTTAAAAACATGAAAAAAATAATATAGTTGGTATAGTTCACGATTGTCAAGATTTCACAAACTAAGAAAAAGTGTATGATTTAATATACTAAAACCCTTGAAGCTAAAATCTTTCAAATTAATTATTGTGTTGATGACTGATTAGCCCCCACATAAATGGAGTTCTTTTCGTCTATTTACAGCATTCATCTATTTATCAAAAATTCAAAACATTTTCTTTTTCGGTTAAGGGATTTCTACTAGTATTTATATATCTACCTTACCAATAAACACCATTAATCTTTCTTCTTCCACCACATCTATTTTGCTTCTACAGAAATTTTTTTTGTTATCAGCTAACTCCCTTTTTCTCTTGATTTTTCTTTTTTTCTATTTCTATTGTTATGTACTTCAATTTCCTTTTCCTATTTCTATTGTTATGTACTTTTCTCATTGATTTTCAGGAGACGTGTTTTTCTTTTCTTCTTTATCTGATTTAATTTGAATTTTTAAAAATCCAAATTATAACAATAAATGAATTTTTATTGTTTTCTCATTATAAATAGTATGAGAGAGAGGCCAGTGCTCAATGAGAGAGAGGCCAGTGCTCAATGCTCACTAGTCACTACAACAGCAAAAAATCTGAACTACAGGTACTTTTGGCTCCCCCGGAAAAAGATAACTGAATTTCAACAAGTTCAGTACCGTTTCATGTGTGTTTACTAAATAATAGTTCTAATATTTTTATGATTTATGATCTTTACACTTTAATACACTAAGAAATCAATCTTGTCTCACCATTATATTGTTGATCCTGGCTACATATATATATGGTTTTCATGAGATTTTTGTATAAATTATTTGCAAATTTACATAGTATTTCAAGCACTTATTTTGTAATTTTCTCATGAATATTGGATCCAGATTTCGTAAGCATGTTATATATTTTTATTTTCTAATAATAATTTTTGTTGTTGTTAGCTTCATCTTATAGAATCCACCGTTAACCGCCGTCAACCAAAAAGAGAACTTCGCCGTGTATTTATCGTTAAAGATGCCACGTGTTTCTGCGGAAATCCAACATATTTCTCTCGGCGGCGGCGGCAACGAGTCACCGACGCTCGGGGAACTGCTGAAAAATTCCGACGTCGATAGTGGCCGAAAGAAAGATTCAGGCGAAGATGCTCCGAGTCATCACATATTGGATCTCGCTTCCACTACTGAAACACGACCTGTGCCGTTTCTCTTAGCCTTCAACAATCTCAGTTACAATGTCGTACTTCACCGGCGGTTTGATTTCTCTCGGCGAAAGACCGCCTCGGTGAAGACTCTACTCGATGATGTTTCCGGTGAGGCTTGTGACGGAGAAATCCTCGCCGTTCTCGGTGGAAGCGGAGCCGGGAAATCAACTTTAATCGACGCATTAGCCGGACGAGTGGCGGAGGGAAGCTTAAGAGGCACCGTAACTCTAAACGGAGAGAAAGTTTTGCAATCTCGATTGTTGAAAGTCATATCGGCGTATGTAATGCAAGACGATCTTCTCTTTCCGATGCTCACCGTTAAAGAAACCCTAATGTTCGCTTCCGAGTTTCGTCTCCCGAGAAGCTTGCCTAAACCGAAGAAGATGGAGCGTGTTGAAGCCTTAATTGACCAATTAGGGCTCAGAAACGCGGCGGATACTGTAATCGGAGACGAAGGACACCGTGGAGTCTCTGGCGGAGAGCGACGGCGCGTTTCAATCGGAATCGATATTATTCATGATCCTATAGTCTTGTTCCTCGACGAACCAACATCGGGATTGGATTCTACAAACGCGTTCATGGTGGTGCAGGTTTTGAAACGTATTGCTCTGAGTGGCAGTATCGTAATTATGTCGATTCATCAACCTAGTGCTCGAATCTTGGATTTGCTTGATCGGCTTATTATTTTGTCTCGTGGCAAGAGTGTGTTCAATGGATCTCCGACTAGTCTTCCTTCCTTCTTTTTCGATTTTGGCCGTCCGATTCCGGAGAAAGAGAACATCACAGAGTTCGCACTTGATGTCATTCGAGAGCTCGAAGGATCCTTTGAAGGAAATAGAGGTTTAGTAGACTTCAATGAAAAGTGGCAGCAGAACCAATCTGCTCGAGCCACGCCACAAAGTAGCTTATCTCTTAAAGAAGCAATTACTGCAAGTGTTTCTAGAGGCAAACTAGTCTCAGGCTCATCTGGAACCAATCCTATTTCCATGGAAACAGTATCTTCATACGCAAACCCGCCATTGGCCGAGACGTTTATCTTAGCCAAACGGTACTTAAGAAACTGGCTCCGCATGCCTGAGCTCATAGGAATGCGGATCGCCACTGTCATGGTTACTGGTCTTCTCTTAGCTACTATATATTGGAGGCTTGACAACACTCCAAGAGGTGCACAAGAGAGAATGGGCTTCTTTGCATTTGGCATGTCCACCATGTTCTACTCTTGTGGAGACAATATCCCTGTTTTTATCCAAGAACGATACATCTTCTTGAGAGAGACAATGCACAACGCATACAGGACATCTTCATACGTCATCTCTCACGCCCTTGTGTCCCTGCCTCAGCTATTCGCTCTCTCCATTGCATTTGCTGCAACCACATTTTGGACCGTTGGTTTGAGTGGCGGGTTGGAGAGTTTCTATTACTACTGCCTCATAATCTACGCATCTTTTTGGTCTGGGTCCTCCATTGTTACTTTCATATCTGGTTTTATTCCCAATGTTATGATGAGTTACATGGTCACTATTGCCTATCTTTCCTATTGTCTACTGCTTGGTGGATTCTACATCAACCGGGATCGGATACCAATCTACTGGATATGGTTTCATTACATTTCACTGCTCAAGTATCCATACGAAGCTGTCCTAATCAACGAGTTTGATGACCCGTCTCGTTGTTTTGTTAAGGGAGTCCAAGTATTTGATGGTACGGTTCTTGCGGGAGTGCCGGAAATGATGAAGGTTAAGCTCCTCGATACACTGAGTAACTCTTTAGGAACAAAGATAACGGAGTCCACATGCTTGAGAACAGGGCCTGACTTACTTATGCAGCAAGGTATAACTCGATTTAGCAAGTGGGACTGCTTGTGGATTACGATTGCTTGGGGTTTCTTCTTTAGAATCTTGTTTTACTTCTCCTTGCTGTTCGGGAGCAAGAATAAGAGGACGTAAATGTAGTCCATAAACACCAAATTAAACATACAACGAACGCATCTAATACATATTTTTAAGTGAAGTCTGAAACTTCTAAGTATTAGCTTCTCGGTATTGTATCGTAACATTTATAATTCATCTTATCATTATGGGAATATTGTGAAATAAACGTATACTTTTTCTTAAATCCATAGTATCATATAATTACTTGAGTACACGTAATTTTTAAGGATTTCAACACATGATTCGGTTGAAGTTACGTACTTAATGATATATTGATATATTAAATTTTCAACACATAAAAGTACAAAGTTACAATATAAAAAGCAGAAATCTGAGGGGGCATTATTTAGAGTCTGAAGGGGCATTAAAAGTACCAAATTTTCAATTCAGTTGTTTGAAAATGTAGTAATGTTTGAAGTTAATTAGGTTTCAAATAGATAGGCATTCATTCTCAAAATTTAGTTGTTTGAAAAGCAGAAATCTGAGGGGGCATTAAAAGTACAAAATTTTCAATTCAGTTGTTTGAAAATGTAGTAATGTTTGAAGTTAGGTTTCAAGTAGATAGGCATTCATTCTCAAAATTTAGTGGGCATATTTAGTGTCTCACAATTACACATGAACTTCAATGTCTCCAAATCTAAACGATACTAAATCTAATTAGAAATTGTGTTGGAAATTATTATGCATTTGCACTCAACATTAAATGTATATATAATACAATTTTTTTAAGATGTTGGTGTTAATATAAACGATCATGAATATTCAACATGATCGTTTATATTAACACCAACATCTTAAAAAAATTGTATTATATATACATTTAATGTTGAGTGCAAATGCATAATAATTTCCAACACAATTTCTAATTAGATTTAGTATCGTTTAGATTTGGAGACATTGATCGTTTTTTAAGATGTTGGTGTTAATATAAACGATCATAATTCAAAATATCTGGTGAATATGATGTGATTAAATAACGTACATGTTAACATCAAAAGATTCATAATTTTCAAAGTTTGTTGGTAGGGAATAAATGACCAACGTTTAATTTTGTATGGTGCAAAATACAACACATTCGAGTATTCGACTCCGAAATTCAATAGCTATGCAATCAATGGGGCATCGCACGGTTAAGTAAAATATTAAAGTTTAATGGTCCCTACTGACGTACTCGGCTCCCAAACTTCATAGTCACAAAAAATGGAAAATACAAAAGAATGTGACTAATGTGTTCGTTACGTTAAGTAGTGGAGAAGAGACATCACACAATTTAACATTCAATGACAAAAATCTAAAGCATGTCAGAACGCAATTAAATTCGAACCACTTGAATAAACATTTAAAATTAAAGCATATATACTTCTAGAGAAACATTATACTTTTGTTAATTAATTTCTTTTTCCAAGAGACGTGGGATCTTCTACCATTTAGACATACTTATAATTAATTCAACGATAGAATTAGCAAATCTATTGAATTAACAAGATCCTGAATATTCAATCAACTATGAATTATGCCGTGAAAGAAAAAGGCAAGAGGGACACGAAATTAAATCGCATGTGTTCAGGGCCGGCCCTGGCCAAGCATGTGACGGAAGAGGACAAGCGATAAGAAAACAGGAACTGTGTGCGTCTACACAACGCACAAAATGCAAAATACATTTTTAGTGGGACGCCTTTTCATATACGTCACGTATCCTTTTGTACATTCTACTATATATATATATACAGTAGCTAATTTTACATAGAATCTATAACGAAGCTTCATAAACTTCTTAGCTTTACTTAATCGCTCGATAGAATTTCTTCCGCATGTTTCTTATATCAAAATCTCAAATCACCATTAATTTTATTTTATAAGCGCAATAGATTATTATCTATACTACGCACGAATTTGTAAACAAGATTCGATTATTCGGATTCTTAACTGTCATGGGGCCGTAACTAAGTACATCCTTCCGTTTCGTGTCACACCGACAAGGATCTTCTAATAAGTTCTAAGAAACTACGTCAGTAGGTAAACTTTTATTTTTCTCTTTTCTTATGATTTTTTTTTTTCAGCAACCATGAAGTCTTAAAGAGTTTAGTTATGCAATCCTGTCAATTTTCACAATATACGAGTCTTCCAAATTGCAACTCTTAATCAATAAACCACCAAATGCATAATTAATCTTCTTATAATCAGATGTATCGACAAACAAATGGAAAGCTTCTAATTCTATACATTTTTCTCAAGTAATATTGGAAGATATAGTTAATACAACTATTAATATTTGACTAATCGTTCTCATCATGCTCTAGTTGAGTAGAGAGAAGAACACAGCTCTGTGTTAATCTTCCAGCAAGATGTTGCAAAGAGACGCCGTGATAGATATTGATGCACCTGAGACACGGCCCGTTCCGTTCGTCCTCGCCTTCAACAACCTCACCTATAACGTCACACTTCAACGGCGTTTTGGTCTTCGTTTCGGACATAGCCCTTCTCAGGAAAAGACACTGCTCAATGGTATCACTGGTGCGGCTACTGAAGGAGAGATCCTAGCTGTCCTTGGCGCAAGCGGAGCTGGCAAATCAACGCTTATCGATGCATTAGCAGGACGGATCGCAGAAGGTAGCTTGAAAGGCAAGGTAACTCTAAACGGAGAAGCTTTGCAATCTCGTTTGTTGAGAGTTATATCCGCTTACGTAATGCAAGACGATCTCCTTTTCCCTATGCTCACAGTCGAAGAAACCCTAATGTTCGCTGCGGACTTTAGACTTCCGCGAAGCTTAAGCAAATCAAAGAAGAGAGAAAGAGTTGAAACCCTACTCGATCAACTAGGACTCAGAACTGTTAAAAACACTATGATTGGAGACGAAGGCCATCGTGGCGTCTCTGGTGGAGAAAGGAGGCGTGTTTCAATCGGGACCGACATCATTCATGACCCTATCGTTTTGTTCCTCGACGAACCAACCTCAGGACTAGACTCAACCAGTGCCTTCATGGTGGTGCAAGTCTTGAAAAGGATTGCACGAAGTGGCAGCATCGTAATTATGTCAATTCATCAGCCTAGTTGTCGGATTATGGAGTTTCTTGATCGGATCATCGTATTATCTTCTGGCCAAAGTGTGTTTAGCGATTCTCCGGCTACTCTCCCTTTGTTCTTCTTAGAATTTGGTTGTCCCATACCGGATAAAGAGAACAATGCCGAATTCACACTTGACCTAATCAAAGAGCTTGAAGGATCCTCTGAAGGAACCAGAGGGTTAGTCCAATTCAACCGAAATTGGCAACAGAAGAAGCTTAGAGTTAGCCAAGAACCTCGCCATAACTCATCATCCTTGAGAGAAGCCATTAATGCAAGCATTTCAAGAGGCAAACTTGTCTCTACTTCATATAGCTTGATTCCTTCATACGTAAATCCATGGTGGGTCGAGACTTTAATCTTAGCTAAACGATACATGATAAACTGGACCCGAACGCCCGAACTTATCGGAACACGGGTTTTCATAGTCATGATGACCGGTTTTGTCTTGGCTACGGTTTACTGGAGAGTAGATGACTCTCCTAGAGGCGTCCAAGAGCGGTTAAGCTTCTTCTCATTCGCAATGGCCACCATGTTTTACAGTTGCGCAGATGGATTGCCTGCTTTTATTCAAGAAAGATACATTTTTGTGAGAGAAACTGCACATAATGCTTACCGAAGATCCTCCTACGTTCTATCTCACTCTCTTGTGACTCTGCCTCATCTCTTCGTGCTTTCCATCGGCTTTGCAGCCACCACGTTTTGGTTTGTTGGTCTAAACGGCGGTCTCGCGGGTTTCATCTACTATCTTTTGATCATCTTCGCATCGTTCTGGTCGGGATGCTCTTTCGTTACATTTGTCTCCGGTGTGATTCCAAACGTGATGATGAGTTACATGGTCACCTTTGGCTATCTCTCTTACTGCCTTCTCTTCAGCGGATTCTACATCAATCGTGATCGGATCCATCTTTATTGGATATGGATTCATTACATTTCTCTGCTAAAGTATCCCTACGAAGCTGTTCTGCACAACGAGTTTGATGATCCCTCCCGTTGTTTCGTGAGAGGAAACCAAGTTTTTGATAATACACTAATGGAAGGAGTGTCTGAAACGACTAAAGCTAAGCTTCTGGAGACAATGAGCAGTTATTTGGGGATGGAGTTAACGGAATCAACGTGTTTGAGGACGGGTTCTGAGCTGCTTAAGCAGCAAGGAATTGAGCAACTGGATAAATGGGGTTGCTTGTGGGTTACGCTAGCTTGGGGATTCTTCTTTAGGATCTTGTTTTATTTTTCGTTGTTGCTTAGAAGCAAGAATAAGAGGACGTGAGCCAACGTCATATTATTGTAAATTTCCAAAAGAATAAAATTAATTTTGAAAGCGGAGCCGTTTTCTTGAATTTTGAGATATGCTTGATATGTGTTGTACCACTTTTTGTTTGTTTTTTTTTTTTTCTTTCTATTTTTCTTAGGGATCATATTTATAGTTTTATGTTTCAGTATTACCAGATAATATGATAGTCTGACTAGTAGATTAGAGTGCGTGTAAGCTATTTGCCATCTTTCGTGGTCAGTTTAAACATAATGTATTTGACAAAATTCAAGTAGCTTGCCGTTTCGATGCCTTAGTATACACAATTAAACAGTTGTTCGAAATAGAATTCGAAAGTAGCCAACTTTCTTATAAACTTTTGTTAGATGGTAGAATAAATCTTGACCCTTTGCTTATGGCGGCAAGGAAGGCTATAGTAGGTACAAGTTAGTCACCTAAACCTAAAAAGTCAACAACAACAAAAAAGTAACAGAGAAGTCAAATTTAGGATTGGATATACAGGAAGCCACAGGAATCCAAGCCCGTCACGAATGCTTTCATGTTACCACTACATCACTAGAGGAAACAAAGACTATACAAAATGTATTCAGTTTGGTAAAGAAGGTTCCACCGTTACCAACTAATCATGAAAACCAGAAAAAGAAGTTTGAAATTTTGTGTAATCTTTCCTTAAAATAAATTGGGTTAAATAACTACATATAACTAGCACATCCGTTGAAATTAACGAAGATATATAAGCACAACTTTATTTTATATTTTGCAGAATTAGTTGGGTTATTGCAACTCGCAACTTTTAGGCAATTAGCATGAACAATAGTCTTCGGCGAAAATAAAATAAAACTAGTATCTTACCCGTGCTACAGCACGGGCTGATTTTTTTTATATGTTCGTTACGTTTTTATATGTATTGTTTTACTTTGTATATTTGGTTTTCTGTTGGATACGTACGCTGTCTTGAATTATAATACTACAATACGGGCTGAATTTTCTTTATATATATCGTCGTTATATAGTGTGGTGGCAAGTTCGATCAAGTGTGTTTATGTCTTATTTTAGTTTGTATATATTTTTTCAATATGTTGAAGTGTCTAGTGTTTATTTTATTTTTTTGTTTGTTGTTATGTCCGAATCAAAACGGTTTGTATATATATATTTTTTAAATTGTGTATTTTAGTTTGTGTAGTTTCTTTTTGTATGGAAACTATTTTATAATAGAATGTAATGATATAGTGGTCGACAGAGTATCGCTTAACTATCCCAAGGTTAGAAAATCTGTTCCCGTTCCCGTTCCCGTAAAATCCCGTCTAAAATTCCCGTTAGTACATACCACAATTACTGTCACTTATGAATTCTGAAAATAAATAAAAAATTCAATTCAATTTCTAACCCGCTTGAAAGAATTTTTTTTTAATTGTCATGATTTTTAGCAAAATCGATTCTATATATATACATAATCGCAATCTCTCACAAAGATTTAGGAATCAGTTATGATAACAATATTTAAGATGCAATTTAATTGTAAAAGATTTAGAATTTATCACAAAAAAGTAATTTCTAATTCATTAATAGAAAACTGCATAACCCGCCTAGACATGGCTCCGATGCAAGCTTCCAAATCTTAACCATTTCATCGTCGCTGGCCGAGGCAAGCAACTGGCTTTCCTTCTGCTTAAGTTTGCAATAAACAGTCTCGAGTCAGTACAATTCAAATCTCGATTTCAAAGTCTATAGAAAGAGATGATTTGGGTATATGCTATAACCATTTTATAAAAGAAAATCACGATTTCAAATTTTTAAGAATGAAATTCAGTACCAAAATTACGAATAAGATCTCCCTATTATGTATCAGAGTACATATTAGCCTATCCTATATTCTTTAAGAAGAAAAAGACCACTGGACCGAATTTATACCCATTTCATGTGCTTTCTCCTTCTTAAGCAAAAATTCATATGAAGGTCTGTCAACCTGGCATAATGATGATCATTATTTCAATTTGGCTGTAGCAGAAAGAGGTATATTTTATGTAATGAGAATTCACTGACCGAAGTTTAAGCTAAGAAAAAAATCATAGAAACCACAAGCTTTGGTCAATGATGACACTAAAACGTATGCCAAGAAATAAACCGGACAAGATATGGTTGAAGATATTTCTACATGATGATAAAAGAGAGCTATGTGGCTATAGGCAGAGAAGGGCATACAGAGTCATTGTTGGCTTATTCCAAAAGTGGTGACATTTTCTTTTCCCGAGTGCCACATCTCCTCCAAGCTTCTCCAGCTTCTCATTCACGTTGCCTAATATGTGCTAAGCCCCACACTAATTGAAAAGACAGAGAAACCCGAAAAGTAAAATGATTTAACGAATTAGCTGCTATAAAAGTCAAAAACAAAAAATAGTAGTACCTTTTTTATTGCTTTGCCAAAGTTAACAGGAACAATAGGTTTCTGCAAATATCAATTATCAAACGAAATTAAAGAATCACAGAAAAATATAGATTTTTATAACAAAAAGAAGAAGTGATCCAAATAAATACCTTCAACAATCGGCCAATGTCATGTCTCTCTAATGCCAACAAACACTGAAATTCTCAATCAATTATTTGACTCTCAAAAGAAAGAAAGAAAGAAACAAAACCAAATCAGAGTGTAAGTCTCTAGTTCACCAGATGATGACTTCAAACTAAGCGATCTCACAATCTTTTTCTGCAAAGACAATATCTATTTCTGTTCAGTAAGTTTTTAAGGTTTTAAAGACCAAACATGAAGAGAAGGGTTCAAATTGCACACCTGCATGACATAGTTCTGCTTCACCATACTGGAAACTACTGCAATAAGTGTAGCGTACTCTGTAACTTCAGTTCCTTGAGGAAACTGTACAGTCTCGTCCTCCTAAAACAACCATGTCAGAACAACATTACTAAGATACAATTTAGTTACTCGAGAAATCAATTCAGTTGACATCTTACCTCATCACATGTTACTTATTGCAATTCATCACTTGAGTCTTTATCTAGCTGTGTGGAAAACTTTGTGGCAGTCTCAATTGCAAGTGCTGCTTCATCTGTGAGATGCTCGAGCTCAATTATAAAGCTTTGAGCTGCAATTTCCACATCTTAAAGATTAAAAGGTATAATTGCTTACAGAGACAGAAAACATAACATTTCCACAGTGAAGATTATACAAAAGAAAACGTACGGAGTCCTTGCTGAAACCGTAAAAGAAAGGTGTTTGCAACATTCCCTAACTCCTCAAGCTTTGTGATCCTATTATCATTGAAATAAGCAAGAGTCAAGATTTAAGGGGACTAAATAGAACGTATATTTCACATATATGTAAGAGAATCAAAGCAAAACAATTTACCCGGTCATAAAAGATAGGTGTCACCAAAATGAAAACTTTATATCAGTCATCACACTAAATAGATTTGTTTGTAAAAAGACTGCTTTGCTCAATTATTCATCTATTCACTACTTTAAGTAAAGACTTCAAATTTATTGAAAATATAAGAGCTCGAATCCATTGAATCCATGCAATTAACTACACGGCGAGACGACCAACCTCAGTGCAGAATCGAAACACTCCACTTCTTTTTTTGACCAATTTTATGGGCACGATCCTGAGCTTGCAAGATGACTTGTGGGTTCCTGCCAGAATCCGCCAGACTCGTCAAACAACTCAAAAACTACAGTGGACAATAATAAGACACTTACCAATTACTATCATATATGATCATAACATCTGCAGTAGCAAGATTGATACCAAGCCCTCCAGATCCGATTTTATCAAGAACAGCTCTGATTGTACCTTATACCACACAAAATTAAACAGAAATATACACACGAGATACAAAATCAAATTGAGCAAATAAACATAAGAGACAGAAACAGACCTTAACGGTGTCATCATCGGTGGTAGACAAATCGATATTTATCTCGTCGACTTCAAGGATTTCTCCACCATAAACCTCATGCTCTTCTTCCTCATGCACTGCACAAACCCTTAAAATGAGTAACTAAATCACGATTCATCGACATATAAGAGAGTAAATCGGACTAATAAATCGCTGATAGCTCAAAGGCTTACACTAAATCTGAGAGAGGCTACGGCTAATCAACCTATAATTATCAGATCTATTACATAAACTAATCAAAACGATGTATTACTCGGTTCCAAGAGAAACCCTAGAAGAAGATCAAGAGAGAGAAGAACGAAGAATAGGAGAGAAGAAGAAGGAAGAAAGAGGAAGAAGAAGAAGAAACACTTGTCGATGGAAAGGAAGGCAGAGAGAGTGTGAATCCGAGTAAAGAAATTAACGAAATCGCTATGAAGAAGAAATTAGTTGAACGCAGATGCGAGAAGAAGAAGAAGGAAGGAGGAGAGAGTTTTTTGGTTTTTTTTTTCTTGAATGGCGAAATGAAAGGAAAAAAATTTGATACTCTCTCGCGGAGATCCGAACACTAAAACACGCGGGTCATGAGGATCCGCGTGTCGACCCATGGATTTACCACACAAAATGACGATTGTACCCCTCTTGATCATACATTGAATTTAGAAAATTAAATAAATGCAAGGGTACTTTTGTCTGATTTTCAAAGAAGTACCTCTGGATTACTTATATAGATATATGATCATAACATCTGCAGTAGCAAGATTGATACCAAGCCCTCCAGATCCGATTTTATCAAGAACAGCTCTGATTGTACCTTATACCACACAAAATTAAACAGAAATATACACACGAGATACAAAATCAAATTGAGCAAATAAACATAAGAGACAGAAACAGACCTTAACGGTGTCATCATCGGTGGCAGACAAATCGATATTTATCTCGTCGACTTCAAGGATTTCTCCACCATAAACCTCATGCTCTTCTTCCTCATGCACTGCACAAACCCTTAAAAATGAGTAACTAAATCACGATTCATCGACATATAAGAGAGTAAATCGGACTAATAAATCGCTGATAGCTCAAAGGCTTACACTAAATCTGAGAGAGGCTACGGCTAATCAACCTATAATTATCAGATCTATTACATAAACTAATCAAAACGATGTATTACTCGGTTCCAAGAGAAACCCTAGAAGAAGATCAAGAGAGAGAAGAACGAAGAATAGGAGAGAAGAAGAAGGAAGAAAGAGGAAGAAGAAGAAGAAACACTTGTCGATGGAAAGGAAGGCGGAGAGAGTGCGAATCCGAATAAAGAAATTAACGAAATCGCTATGAAGAAGAAATTAGTTGAACGCAGATGCGAGAAGAAGAAGAAGGAAGGAGGAGAGAGTTTTTTGGTTTTTTTTTTCTTGAATGGCGAAATGAAAGGAAAAAAATTTGATACTCTCTCGCGGAGATCCGAACACTAAAACACGCGGGTCATGAGGATCCGCGTGTCGACCCATGGATTTACCACACAAAATGACGATTGTACCCCTCTTGATCATACATTGAATTTAGAAAATTAAATAAATGCAAGGGTACTTTTGTCTGATTTTCAAAGAAGTACCTCTGGATTACTTATATAGATGTGATTAGTAGTACATTCGCTTGCAATACAAATAATCACTATATCGCTACCAACATTCGAAGATTCGATTAAAAAACATAAAATTAAAAAGCATTAATTGACCAAACTATGGGAAACGCAAGAATGTTCTCATCTCAAATCCTATACTATACCTTGGTTAGATCAACCCCCTTCACCTAATTATCCGTTCAATAAACACCTAATCGCCACGTGTCCACCATTTCATATACCCCAAGTCTTCAACCATTCACCTTGGGAATTCTAGGTAATTACCTCTCCCTAATTAAATACAAGAAATCCAAAACGCATTTCCATCCAAACGCAAAAAATATTATTGTCAACAACACAAACCTAACAGATTTCCCATGATGCAACTTACTATACAAGACATAGAGCCTTCGTGTTCACACACATACACACGTTACTTCATATATATAAGGACTATACACAGAGACTAGAGAGATAGATATACAAAAAAAAAAGAGCAACACTTTGATCATGCAAAGAGTGTTTTCAACGACTAGTTAGATATTGCAAAAGCTAAATCATTAATCTTTCTCACTTTTACTCTCACTTCTTCTTAATGTCTCGCATGGTAGCTGAAGATGATAATGCATCGCCGTTTCATTCCATGGAGATCAATAGCTCATCGTTGACTTTAGGTCAACTTCTGAAGAACGTTAGCGACGTTCGAAAAGTACAAGTCGGTGACGAGACTCCTGTTCATGAATTCTTTGACCGGGACGGTTCATCACCTGACGGAGATGATGATCATCTCATGCGTCCTGTTCCCTTCATTCTATCTTTCAACAACCTCACTTACAACGTCTCTGTTCGCCGCAAGATTGAGTTTCACGACCTGGTTCCATGGAGGAGGTCATCTTTCTCCAAGACCAAGACTCTTCTAGACAATATCTCCGGCGAGACCCGTGACGGAGAGATTCTTGCCGTTCTTGGAGCTAGCGGGTCAGGTAAATCCACTCTGATCGACGCTTTAGCAAATCGGATTGCTAAAGGAAGCTTGAAGGGCACGGTAACGCTTAACGGAGAGGCTCTTCAATCTCGGATGCTCAAGGTTATATCAGCTTATGTAATGCAAGACGATCTTCTCTTTCCGATGCTTACTGTAGAAGAAACCTTAATGTTCGCTGCTGAGTTTCGATTACCAAGAAGCTTACCTAAATCCAAGAAGAAGCTTCGAGTTCAAGCCCTAATCGACCAGTTAGGGATAAGGAACGCGGCGAAAACAATCATCGGAGACGAAGGACACCGTGGAATCTCCGGTGGAGAGAGACGAAGAGTTTCAATCGGAATCGATATCATTCATGATCCGATCATTCTCTTCCTCGACGAACCTACTTCTGGTTTAGATTCCACAAGTGCATTCATGGTGGTTAAAGTGTTGAAGAGAATCGCAGAGAGTGGCAGTATCGTATTAATGTCAATACATCAGCCAAGTCACAGAGTTCTTGGTTTACTTGATCGTCTAATCTTCTTGTCACGTGGCCACACCGTCTTCAGTGGTTCTCCGGCGAGTTTGCCGAGTTTTTTCGCCGGATTCGGTAATCCGATACCGGAAAACGAGAATCAAACAGAGTTCACACTCGATCTCATCAGAGAACTCGAAGGATCCGCAGGAGGAACAAGAGAATTAGTCGAATTCAACAAGAAATGGCAAGAGATGAAGAAACAGAGCAATCCTCAAACCTTAACACCGCCGGCTTCTCCAAACCCAAATTTAACCCTTAAAGAAGCGATTTCCGCCAGCATAAGTAGAGGAAAACTAGTTTCCGGTGGCGGCGCTGGTTCCTCCGCCATAAACCACGGTGGCGGAACCCTAGCCGTCCCTGCATTCGCGAATCCGTTTTGGATCGAAATCAAAACTCTCACCAAACGCTCAATCCTCAATTCCAGAAGACAACCGGAGCTATTCGGAATGCGGTTAGCCACCGTATTCGTCACCGGATTCATCTTAGCCACCGTATTCTGGAAATTAGACAATTCACCAAAAGGCGTACAAGAGCGGCTAGGATTCTTCGCATTCGCAATGTCAACAATGTTCTACACTTGCGCCGATGCACTTCCCGTATTCCTCCAGGAACGTTACATCTTCATGAGAGAAACAGCTTACAACGCTTACCGGAGATCATCCTACGTTCTCTCTCACGCCATTGTCACCTTCCCTTCGCTCATCTTCCTCTCTTTAGCTTTCGCAGTGACGACGTTTTGGGCTGTTGGGCTCGAAGGAGGACCAATGGGCTTTTTATTCTATTGCCTAATCATCTTAGCCTCTTTCTGGTCCGGAAGCTCCTTCGTGACTTTCTTATCCGGCGTCGTTCCGCATGTGATGCTAGGTTACACGATCGTTGTAGCCATTTTAGCTTACTTCTTGCTATTCAGTGGCTTCTTCATCAACAGAGATCGAATCCCTCAGTATTGGGTCTGGTTTCATTATCTTTCTCTGGTTAAGTATCCGTACGAGGCGGTTCTTCAGAATGAGTTCTCGGATCCTACCGAGTGTTTTGTGAGAGGTGTTCAGATTTTCGATAACACGCCTTTGGGAGAATTGACGTATGGGATGAAGCTAAGGCTTTTGGATTCTGTGAGCCGATCAATTGGGATGAGGATATCGAGCTCTACGTGTTTAACGACTGGTGCTGATATTTTGAAGCAGCAAGGAGTGACGCAGCTTAGCAAATGGAATTGTTTGCTTATCACGGTAGGTTTCGGTTTCCTTTTTAGGGTTTTGTTCTACTTGTGTTTGTTGCTTGGGAGCAAGAACAAGAGGAGGTGAAAATGGAACGGCTGATGATACTTAAAACCAAAAACAAATATTGTATTTTTTTTTTCATTACTGTAATTCGTTGATTGATTGTGTATTTGAATTGTACTATTCTTAACATGTTGTATTAAAAAAAAAAAAAAAAACATGTTGTATTACTTTTGCCATCAAAAATAAATATCAATTCTTAAGGATGTGAAAATACACAGCAAGCACCTATGAATCGCTATACTCAGAAGATTAGTGCAATATTTCAAGTAGACGCATTGAGATTGTTGAAGCTAAATGATGCTGAGTGACTGCCTCCACAAGTGTATGTACGGAAAATCCGAACAAAACAAACCAATTTCGTTTTATCTGAACAAACCGAATAAGAAATAAAACCGAAACAAACCGGACCGAATATTATTCGGTTTATCAGTTTCAAAATATCCACTGGTCCTGACCGCTCTGGCTGCAGTCGAGAGTCGAGACACGAGTCATACATAATACGAGCGGTGGTTGCTCACGCGCAAGCCAATTCGGCCGGAGATGCTACTGTGCATTCCGACGGCGAAGCTGTTCGGGTTTCAGCAACGGCGCAATTTTAGCTCTTTAGCAAAGCGTTTCAGTCTCACCGGCAAATTACCTTTAGAGCCCCAAACTCAGGTTTGATTTGTGAAAAAATTGAGACTTTTCGTGAAATTTGTGAAATGTCAAGGACTAAAGGTTCACAGCTTGATTATCTCAACTGTTAAAAAGATCGTTATGATACGTGAGTGTAGTTCTAAGTATTTTTCTGAGTTATGTTTCTTCTCTAATGGTAGCAATTGGTACCAAAGATGAAACCTTTCAGTTCTTTTAGCTTATTCTATCTATGGTAAACCAAACAGACTGTTGAGTTCTTGATTTTGTAAGCTGATTGATGTAAGAAGATGTTGTCGAGAACTTTTTTGCTGTCTCTCCCAAAAGAGGAGGTTTACCTTCTTATCACCATTTTATATTTAGGCCTCTTTGGACAAAGACTTCTTACCCTGGTTAGAACGAATTGCTGGAGCAAAGATTACTAACACGCTTTCGATTGGGAAATCCACCTATGGCAGGTGAGCTGGTGATGTTTTCAATAAGATGAAAGTGTTTTTCAAGTCCATTTTTTTAGTAATCGTTATTCTGTTTACCGACTACTATCATGGATTGTTAGGACCCATTTGCTCCGTTTAATAAATCCATTTATAGTTCCCTTGCTGTCCGGTATGCTCTTCGTTGTTCAGTCAATGTAATTATCAGATTCTTTGTGGATACCTTCTTTAGCAGCTTAATTTGTATGACTTGTCTATATGTTCTCGCTAACATGGATCTGTCTTGTCACCAACAGTTGAATCATTGTACGAATTTGAATCATGTCATTTTGTCTTATTGAGTCATCTAATTATTTTCCATCCATATGCAAGTAGTTTGTTTATCATGTGATTGTGTGAATAACCAATTTCATTTGCTACCAGAGGCTGACTCCTGGTGTGATGGTTTGTCTTTAATGCCAAATACGCTAACCATGTTATATTAACTTCTGAGCAGGTCGTTGTTTGCCTCAAAAGTTATCCATGCTGGGGACTGCATGTTGAAAGTCCCTTTTAATGCGGTATATTACTTTCTGCTGAGACGAGCAATTCCATTATCATCTGTCTTAAGAAGCATTGAAGATTCAATACATGCCATTTTAGTGTTGCTCTAACAGAAATTTTCAGCAAATAACTCCAGATGAGCTGCCTGCGGATATAAGAGTTTCATTGACCGATGAAGTTGGGAATATTGGAAAGCTTGCTGCTGTTTTAATAAGCGAGAAGAAAATAGGCCAAGTAAGCTAGCATCAATTTTGGGTAGTTAACTTAAAAGAAGTCTCCATTTCATGTGAGTGTTTTGGTTTTGACTCGAGTCTCTGATTGTTTTTGAGTCAGAAGTCTCGATGGGTCCCTTATATCCGCCGACTTCCTCAGCCTGGAGAGATGCATAGCACAGTGAGATTTCACTCTAGTCCTTATAGCGGTCAAATGTTCGAGTCTTGAAATTTTTGTTTTGGTCACTCCTTGGATGTAAAATGTGTGTGTTTTTGCCAAAAGAGATATAAAAATGTTCAACTAGTTATAGTTTAAGATACAATCCAAATAACCTGGTACGCAAAAACTTCTTATTTTTTCCACCTGCTCTTTTCTTTTACTACCTTTCCAATATAAGCCTTACTGTCAATTTCGTTGCACATGCAATTTTGGACAATGCAGAATAATTACAATAGGGGCTTCTTATTCTCTTAGATATTTTGGGGTGAAGATGAGATCAGCATGATTCGTTGTAGTGCAGTTCACAAGGAAACAGTAAAACAAAAAGCTCAGATAGAAAAGGAATTCTCATTTGTAGCACAGGTAAGTATGTTTTTTCGGTTTCTAATGGAAATTCTGATATTTTCCAGTCTTTCGAACATTTTCTTATGTTTCTAGATGAAGAGAGGGTCTGCTTTTTTACATCCCTATTTGACACTGTGGCCACTTTATTTTGTCCCACCATTAGTAAATTTCATTTGGTAATGAAAATATTGTTTGCGTGGGTTTCCTGATTGTTTAAAAGGCCTACAAGCAGTTGCTTATGTACCGTTAAGAATAATGTATGAACCCATGAGAAAGGCACACCCATATAGACTACATAGTTATGAAAGTTTTTTGTTTTTCTGTTTGGTCTCGTGGTGATATCAGACCATTAGATTGAACATATACCGCTGAAAAATTATTATGGTAAAAGCAAATATTAGATTCATTTGTATTGATTTTGAATTAACTTCTCCAAGTTTTAAACTCCAGTCCAACAATAGTATTAGCATTATAGTAAGGCTAATATGATTGTGTTCTATGTCAAGGTAACCAAGTACGTAATATACGTATGTGTATGTTTGGTAGATATATTTCCATGTGTCGATTCTTTTTTTCATCTTAGTCAATAAGAGTTCAAAAATATAGTTTTGGTGATTCGTAGGCATTTAAACAACATTGTCCCATGGTGATTGAACGCCCAGATTTGGAAGATTTCATGAATGCATATGCTTTAGGTGAGTAAGTTACTTCACAAGTATTCATTTGACTCTATATCTGTTTCTCGAGTTACTCAACCTTGTACAATCCCTAACAAGGGAGGTTTTAAATATTGTGTTGGTTTTATTCGATCTGGATAACTTGTTGCTGGACAGTGGGATCTCGTGCTTGGGAAACCTCAAAAGGCATATCTCTGGTATTTCAATATAGCTCAGCATCAAACCAGTTTACTTATGGTGATTTCTGGTACGATAGATGTTCTGACAATATCGCAGATTCCGTTTGCAGACTTCATGAACCATGATGGGTTTTCTGCATCAATCGTTTTGAGCGATGAAGACAAGCAACTATCAGAGGTTTACTTCCATTCCTGTTAGTTAATATTCTGCATTCTCTTCGTCTAGTGTGTGCGCACATCTACTTGGTATTCTATCTCACCTCCATATTTCATATTCCATACATCAACTAGAGTGAATCGGCATTAGCATAATCTTATTGTTAAATATGTGGTACATCGATCTAGTAAGATGCATGGTTCTTTACTTATAAAAAAAAAGATGCATGGTTCTTCTTGATTCCGAGTTATTTTCTCTGGACCCTAAAGGCAACACAGACTGAAACAAGCCACTACATTGATATCAAGTTTTCAACTTTGCAGGTCACTGCAGATCGTAACTACAGTCCTGGTGATGAGGTCGGATCATAACACGATGAGATTCACTTCTCACAGGATGCATTAATTTTTTTTTTTTTTTTTTTTTTTTTTTTTTTTTTGTTGCTAGCTTCTATAAGAATGTTATTTTGGTTGAGGTTGATGCCAGCTACTGTTTAAAACTCAAGGGCTTTAAAGCTTACCAAACATCTCTTTGTAGGTGTTCATTAAGTATGGGGAATTCTCAAATGCTACACTCATGTTAGATTTTGGATTTACCCTTCCTTACAACATTCATGACGAGGTTTGTTTTCTCTATCATGACCGTAGCCGTAAGAAGATAGATCTATAGATGTTGGATTGAAGATGCTACTCACCAACCTTGAACTTGATTGTCATTTGACTGATTGACTGTGATGTCGAAACTTCACACTATGTCATTATCTTAAGATTAGTATAAAACTGATACTGCTGTGGTTACTTATAGGTTCATATCCAAATGGATATACCAAATGATGATCCTCTTCGCAACATGAAGCTGGGACTTCTCCAGACGCATCACACTCGAACTGTCAAAGATATCAATATCTTTCACTCTTCTTGTGACACTTTCACGATCAAGTAGGTATTAATGTTTAGTTTTAGAATGTTACCAAGCCAATACAATTTCTAACTGCTTACACATTTCAATATCTGTATACAACGAATGGAAGTAAGAAGAAAGCAGTTAAGAGTGATGTGAACAGTAAATAGGAAAATACCAATGAAACATACTTCTTTAGAATTGGTTTTCAGTAACAAAGCTTTTTAGATGTGCATCTAAGTGTAATTTTGGTGAACTCTCAGGGAAGTGAAATCTGCTGTAGGGAAAGGGAAAGGAATTCCACAGTCTCTTCGTGCATTTGTTCGTGTTCTCTGTTGTACCATTCCTCAAGGTGCTCAAATCAAATTAGTCACTTTCTTTTATCATCTTTCTAGGCTAATGCCGCAAGCATTAACAGTGTAATGATTCTCAGAGCTGAATGATTTGTCAAAAGAAGCTGCACAAAATGATGGCCGACTAGCTCGGCTTCCTTTTAAAGACAGGAGCAGAGAGTTGGAGGCACATAAGGTCCTCTTGTCTCATATCAACAGATTAATTGAGGATCATAGTGCTTGCATCGAGGTACATAGAATGCTTTGCTCAACTAATTGCAACACAATGACCGACAATGCAGCTTTTGAAAAAGGTTTATTGGGTGCCTTTGCAGGAATTGGAAGAATCTACATGTTATTTTGTATCACAAAGATTTGCTGTTAGAAGGCAGATGGCAAGAGATCTCCTATCTGGTGAGCTTCGTGTTCTGAGATCTGCAGCTGAATGGCTCAATCATTATTGCACAACCTTGTTTTCAGTGACTATGGAGCCGATTTTACAGTCTCTACAATAGCAATATTCCAATGAATAAGAAGTACTCTATTCCTTAAATCCGGATTTTAAAATTACATCACGTCCATAATCAAAGCCAACAAACAAAAGAAAACTGATGTACAACTTGGATCAGGATGGTATCCAAATAGATGAAACCAAACAGAACCACATTGGACACCTTAAGTGAGGATACTGTTAGTAGAATCGGTTAGCTGTGGTCTGTGAAATGGTTGCGAAACAATAAATTTTACTTTTTAACTCACTCTACGTTGTTCTTTTTTTCCTTGGGTGAACCAACATTAACCGGTTGATTCATACAGAAACTACTAGTGGATACGAAGAAGTATAATTAGCAGAAGGAAAACATGGATAAATTATCAGAGCAAAGCAGCCAAACATGCTTCCACTAAAACCTTGTTGACTAGAAAATTGTCATAAGACTGAAATGAAGAAATAGCTTGATATACAAAGGAAAGAGCTGTTTCTACAAAAGTGATGCAATGTAAGTGCATATTCACAATGACTAGTAATGGAGAAAGCTGGAAATTTCAGTTTCTTTGGTCTTAATACTGACCTCACAGTCATCCATTGAAAAGGCGACCAAAGTGAGGATTATGAGCATCTAGTTTTATGATATATATGCCTTAACTAACTCCGTGTAGTTGCAGACAGACCCTGTCCTTGGACATGTTATTTTACCTCCATTCTTTTCCGCCATTTCCTTGAGAGCCTGCATATACATTACCCATCAGGTAAATGAAAAAGTAATCCAACTTTTAAATTTTCGAACTGTTTAGGATAGACTGATGTCACTGATCTAGCTTAAAACAAAAGATTCCAAAAAGAGCAAAAGAACTGAAAAGCGGAAGTTGTACAAGAACAGAATCAAACCTTGGTGCTGTAAACGTAGCCATTGGGCAGCACCTGTGGTGGGTTCTCTGTGTCCATTAGCTCCTTGGAAATATAGCAAACAAGCTTCGAGTGGTGCTGCTTGGAGAACGGTAAAGGCAAAGCTAGCTTCCTGAAGCTCTCTTGTGAGAGAGGGTCCTCCTTAGTACACCCTTCCTCAAAACCATATCTGAGTCATGTCAAGGTAAAAACCACAGTAAGAATCATTTAGGGTGTCATTTTGAAAAATTATATTCTGCTCCTTTATTTTCAGATGCAGAAAATAGACAATTAAAAACATCAAATTTGATAGAGTTTGATGGATACGGAGTTTTCAGTGCAGACAAGCCTGCTTGTAAGTAGATGTTCAACAAGGGTTCCATTGTCATGCCATATAACTTGCAAAATTCTTGTTTAAACTGATGAACTAAAACATCCCACTGTCGTAGTTCAAACAAACCCTGAGAAAAGAGAGAAAAAAATCTGTTAGTTGATTAGCCTAAGCAATACAAGATTGACAAGAGTTGGAAGTAACACAATTTATTCAGCAGTAAACAAAGACGGAAAGATTACTGAAGCAACCTGGTGTACAAAGAGACAGTGAAATCTATATTCACCGTTTTGTCCATTTTAAACTAAATCAATAACACGGCAAAGATACAAGTTGAAGCGTCAATTTTCATAGTTGAAGAGCCAAGGATTGGCTTTTGAAACACGGGTAAAAACAGTTTTATAATCAAAAGAAGGAAAACTCCACCTTATATTTTGCGCATTCTGTAGTACTTTTAAAAGCCAAAGTGGCCAGAACATGCTGCAATTCATTCATATGTGTTGCTCCCCATGGTGCTAGATGCTTTCGAGCATAAAGGATTGCTTGTTTGTAGCTGTCAGCTGTATCAACTCGTACCAACTCGATGAATTCTTGCAGCCTTAGTTGGAACTCAAATTTGCTCTGTTATGAAAAGAACCCAATATAATTAGCAGTGAACAACACGTCCTCAATATGCCTAAAAACAGGTTCTCCTTCTCTTTTTCATGATACAAGAGAAGAATGGAAAGCAGTCTGCTGAAAAATTTCATTGAACAATAATATTCTCATTCATGAGATTGCCTCTAGCAATCATTTGGTATTGGATAGTTAGCTTATATAATTGTGATCAGTTTAATAGGTAATTTATGGCTTGTATTCAGGATATGGTTCTCGTAAAAATTGGATACTTAAGACAAAACCGCGTGTAGTTCATAAACAAATGGAAGTAAATCTTAACAATGAGAATACGTAGAGCATGGACACCACAAACCTTTGACTTTTTCAACCGCGTTTTATTATCAGCACACCATGTCAATGCAGAAGCTACCTCCCTATTTTTAAGGGCGTCAATCACCTTCTTAGCTTCTCGAAATATGTCAATGTCGACAAGGTCCTGAAAATATGAGATGTTTATTATTGGCATTCATAGAGATGCAGTACAAACTGACAAATCCTTTTCACTGCTTAAAAAAACAGAACAGCCACGAATATGTTCTAAATTTCTAATATATTAACAACTGCTAAAGACACAGAGATATGGCATGATCATGATATGGAATTACAAGTGGTTAGAAATCTCCAAATAATGTTATATAATCAGTGTCAAGAGGGTGAGAGAAACCAAAATATTGCTGCTTTCCGAAAGCTTTGTAGCAGTCTCAAAATATGACATCCGCAGCATGTAGTCCACTAGAATCCGTTTCAGTTTTGTATTATTCCATTCAGTAATATTTTCGACATCTGCGGAATCCAAATGATCGATGCGAGCACGACATCTCTGGGCTTGCAAATTCTCCACATTGCTCCCTTCTTCCAACTGAAATACAAAACAAAAAGGTATGTAAGCTATGCCATAACCCTATTACTCTAGAGGATAGAAACCATCCGAAAGGATAAAAGTTTGGAAAACGATGCAAATGGTCAGATGGGAAGTTCCCATGAAACAACTTCACTACATTGCATCACCCTGATCTGATATATATCAAATCAAATTCAAACAATCATCGAGATCCAATGTCTAGTGGTAATCTTCTGTAGTAACTAAACGTCTTGAGACATAATTGCCAAAGAAAATATATACTTTTACTGAAATCTTCAACCGAGATCAAACAAGATCCAATCTTTACTCCAGATAAGTGGAATTAGTAAACAAAATTTAGAAATTTTGTTTACTCCATCAAAACTTTAAACGCTAATTATCAAACAAAACCAAACAGATTCGGTTTCTTCTACATAATTTACAAGACCGATCATAGAGAGACGAAAAATCAACCTTTCGTTTGAGGCCTTGCAATCGAGAAACAAGGCTTGTGAGACGCGAAACGGTGACGTCTTTGGTCCAATCGGAATCAGCCAAATCTCCGACGGTGGAAACAACGGTTGAGACTTCTTTCTCGAAAGAACGGTGATTGGTACGGATCGTCTTCTTGTAATGCTCGAAAGGTACGCGGAGGAGCTGGTGCTCAAGCTTGAGCGATTCCGTCAATTGACTCGATCTCGACGACGGGGCGGGAGGCGACGGGGTGATCGTAGCGGTGGATTCCGTCATCACGGCGTCAGTGTTTCCGTTGGTTACGGGATCGATTTCCATGGCAAGAAATTAGGAGAAACAAGTTAGCACAAAGAGACTACTATATATCAGAGATTTTGCAAACTTGTGGCTTGATCCTAATGATGATATGTGACAAAAATTAACCAAGAACTAAATAGTGCTTGATGAAACGGCGTCGTTGCTCCGTGGCTCTCTGTACTTTAAAACGACCGCGTTTTTGTATATGAGCTTAGGTAGCAAACCGTCCGGTCTAGTAGTCCTAACCGAGAGATTCTTCTTTTTTTGGATACTCAAAGAACCTCTCGAGATGTTTTTTTTTTTTGGTAGAACCTCTCGAGATGTTGATACAAGTGTCAAGTGTCGTTGGTTATTGTAAAATCTCACTTCTTTTTTTGTAGAGATATTCATGATAGTGGATTTTTTGTTTTTTTATAATAGCGAGTTTACACATTGTGGAAGATTCCTAAGTTCCGGTTTTGCCACTCGGTGTAACACTCTGGCACCAAGAGTTCGACCTAGGACCGATCATGAGCACAGCCCAATGAAACAAATAGTCTAAAGTCCTATTTTTTCTTAAGTCCATCAAAAGAACATTGATATAAATAAATAGCTTTCTAATTTCTTAAAGCCCTAAATTTTTTTTAAAATAATCTTAAAAATGGCCCAACACTTTTTTTTTGGTCTTCTATATTTCATAACGGCCCCAATTCAACCTAAGAAATTAAAATGTAGAACAAATTGCCGAGAAAAAAATATACATTATTTAACACATTATATCTGGTTATTATATTTACACGTGTAAAAAACTATATATAGATTACAATTTTATATATAGAAAATTGAATGATAAATATATGATACCATATTTTTATCTTGAAATAGCGTATTACTTCTTTTAACTTTTATTTTAATTTATTACGTTGTCAAAATAATTTATAGTATTATTCAAATACTATGTACAATTGCCAAACCAAAAAAAAAGAAAATTAAACCATAAAAGTAAAATGCGAAATAATCTTATCATTTTGTTATCTTCACTTTTATGCAAAACTATATTTTTAATTAATTATAAGTTAGGTTGGTAATTTCTACTAAATTATCAACCACAAAGCACTACAACCACACAATCTATCACAATACTAACATCTCTTGCTATTATCACATCAAATTATATTACTATAACTTTACAGTATATTGTTATAAAAATCTTTGTAAAAATAAATATTAAGTAAAAATTATATTTTAATAGTTGGTGTTAATACCGTTATAGTGTATTATTATCAAAACTCAGACAAATATATTTATAGTGACAAACACAAACAAATATAATAAGCTAAAATAACATAATTAGCCACGCTCCTCCAAAATGGCTTTATCCGCGCAAAGAAAATATTTAAAAGAATAGCATAAATACCCTCAACTGACGCTCTATTTACATTTCACACCACCAAAAAGGATTTTGGAGCCGTTTTAATTCTTCTTTTCGATTCTTTCCGTTGTCAACGACACTCTCTCACTCCTTGTACTCTCCGTATAGATCAAATCGACGTTATCTAACGCTGTTAATAAATCTGCGTTTCAGTTTCGTCTCCGTTCGAATTTTCAGATTATCCCATTTCCGATTTGCGAAATCGCTGTTTTATGGTAAGTTCATAAATCCTAAAGATATGCTCTTTTGAAATTTTGAAATTTTTTCTGTGATTCTTTCGTTTTCTTTAAAGCAAATTGCATCGCCAAAAAAATTTGTCGCCCAGCAGTTTTTTTTTTTTTTTTTCCTTCTTTCTTTTGATTTTTTCCGACTATTAGAAGAGAGTTGAGAGTAGTAGTAGACAGTGGAGTTGGATTTTTGGCGATTGTTAGTTCTCAACAAAATCGATTAGATCGATCAAGAGAGAGCGTTTGTAAATTTTTTGTACTGTTCGAGTAATCTCGCCGAACATTTTCTTCATCAATTTCTCCGCAACTAGGATTCAGGTTCGATTCGTGTCTTGATTGTTAACAATTTGATCCGGTTTGATTTGTCTCTAGGGTTTCTGGTAGCTTTGAAGATGTTAAGGGTTAGTTTGGTCTTTGGACTAGGCTTGACTCATGTTTACTATGATCAAGTTTTTGAGTTTCTGAATCTTTGAGTAGAGTAATAGTTGATCATCTATGCTGTTTTTTCATAACTTTCATCGACCAAATTGTTAGTAAATTTTGCTTGTAACACTCTTTTTTTGGTGATTTACATGTAACTCCTGCCCTAAGAGAAAGACTTTTGCTGCAAAATGTGAACTTTTCCTAGTCTGGTGCAGAAGATCTGAGTCTTTTATATATCTCTTTCAATCTATTAATTTGCTTTTGTATGTTTTGAATGTAGCTGCAGTTTGTGGTAGCATCTTTTGATTGGAGAAACCATGAAAAAGCTCTTCTTTTTTAGATCTTCGTCTGGTAATGGAACTGATAAAGCAGCAGATAGTAAGATGAAAATCCAAGCTACTAGTCAGGCTGAACAAGAGTTTGATAGTCCTAAGTCACAGGGTAAAGTTTCTGGTGGTCCAGCTCTTAGACGAAGCCTTTCATGGTCCTCGGCAGGTTTCCTTTTTGATAAGTTTGGAGAAACTTCCACGAATGAACTAACTAGTGCTACTAAAAGCCAGGATAGGCGGCGGAATCATTCATCTCGGTATGCTTTTGGTCTTCTTCATTCTTGTTAATCAATAATTCTCAGTTGTGTTGGTAATTTTTAAAATATTTTTGCTCTCCTGGTTCGTTATTTCTATTAAACCACTGATGAACAATGTAATGAATACTATGTGCCAGATGCTTTACTCCCGAAAGACAAGTTAGAGAAAGGCAGTGTGAAGCAGACAAGTTTCAACATAATTCATCTGGGAGTTCGTCATCTTGTTCTAGTAATGTCTCTAGTAAAGTTCTGGACCGTTATATTGATGGAGAAGAGCATTTAGAACAGTGTAAGCAAAAGAGTAGTTCTTCACGCAGTGATGTCTCTGGGAGTATTAACCGAAGGAGGCTTCCCCCACGTGTTCAGTGGACAGTCCCTACATCACCATCAGACACTATCAACGAGAAACGCAAGTCCCAGTCATTTAGAGAGGCTAAAGGCACCCGTTTTCGTTTCTCTTCTGCTGATTGTGTGGAAAATGGGTCGAGGCGTGGATCACCTCGTTCGCTTGCAAGAAATGTCATTGAAAGACTCGCTCAGACTAATGGCGGCAAGTCAAAGGGATCAAACCATGAACCCATCACAATTCAAGATGTCTATGGTGGATCCCTAATTAGAACTTTTGACTCAAGCTCAAATATCGCCGCCAATGTTTCACTGGCTGAACATTTTGAACCTGTGAATGAATATTATGCACAGGACTATGGAGAACACCAGCAAAATTGTGTACGTGGTAACAACATGTATAAGTGTATGGAAGACGATATTGACTCCGAGCTAGATATGAAAATCAAAGAAGCTGAGAATAGAGTGACATTGTTTTCTGAAGAATTGGAGCAGCAGAGATGCCTTTCAGACTGTGACTTCGATGTTTCATCTTTGGTTGGGGCAATTAGAAAACTGGAAGATGAGAGGCTCAACTTGGCATTTGAGAATGTAAATCTTTTGCGGTCCCAAATGGCTGAGAAGGCTTCTGCGAGGGAAGAAATCAGATGGATGAAGTCGGATCGGGACTTGCATATACAGAGACTAGAAAAGGAGAAGAGCGAGTTGCAGGCTGGATTGGAGAAAGAGCTTGATAGAAGGTCAGGTGAGTGGACGTCAAAGCTCGAAAAATTCCAACTTGAAGAGAAGAAGCTCCGAGAGCGCGTCAGAGAGCTTGCTGAACATAACGTCTCACTCCAGAGAGAACTATCGGCTTTCCACGAAAATGAGACAGAGAACAAAGACATGATAACACATCTGGAGAGAAGAGTTGCTGAGCTGACCACGACAGCAGATGAATTGCATGAAGAGAACTCTTATGTTAAACAAACTCTCTCCCAGTTACAAGAGAATTATGCAGGTGCTACAGAAGATCTTGACTTCTTAAGAAGAAACTTTGAAGAGAAGGATCAAGAATGCAGGGAGTTGCACAAGTCTGTTACAAAGTTTCTGAGAACTTGCAAAGAACAAGGGAAGACAATTGAGGGACTTCGAGATGGTGTTTCTGAGGCGGGTAAAAAGCATCCGGCAGAGAAATTGGAACAGTTGGTCAAGAAATTGCAGGTCGAGCAGATAAGGTTGACAGGGATCGAACTTTCACTTAGAAGGGAAGTAGAATCAATGAAGCTTGAAACTGACTCTCTTCGCCATGAGAATATCAGTCTGCTGAATCGATTGAAAGGGAATGGTCAAGAAATAGACACTACAACCTTTAAGCTAGAGAATGAGTTGAAGATGCGTGTCAGCTACTTGCAAGACCAAGGACTGTCAATGTTAAATGAGAGCAGCCAGCTGTGTTACAAGTTACTGAAGTTCATTAAAGGGAAATTAACTCAGTTTCCTGAAACTTATCAGGATACAAAATCAGTGAAGGACGGATTAAGTGAGCAGTTTATGATTGAGTCTGAAATGAAAGTCCATGGAATAAGGCGCGGAACTGAAATCCTGAAGAAGAGTTTGCAAACGGTGACCAGTGTGGTAGATTCAAATTCAGAATCGTCTTACTCAAGCACTGGTAGGCCTAGGGAACATAGAAACCAATCAGTTGAAGTAAGTTTCCAAGAATATGTCCATTTCTTAATATCTCTATTGTATTCTCACTTATTTCCTGCTATGGTTTACAGTACATATTTCTAACGTTTTGCTCAATCTCATGTAGGAAACCCTGCGAGCCGAACTGAGAGCTGAAACCCTAATCACGAGTTTATTGCGGGAGAAACTGTATTCCAAGGAACAAGAAATTGAACAACTCCAAGCAGAGATAGCAGCAGCGGTACGAGGAAATGAGATTCTGAGAAGTGAGGTCCAAAGCAGTTCAGACAATCTCTCAGTTAAGACCCACGAATTGAAAGACCTCAAGCATCAGGTATGGCTAAACAAGAATAGCCCATCCCATGTCTGTGTTTTTGTGGCTCTTGGTATAAATAAACTATTCCCGATCATGTATGTAACTTTACACTGATGGTTTTGACCTCAGATGTTAAAGAAGGAGGAAAACATAAACAGGCTCGAAATAAATCTCCAGGAAGCGGCGAAAGGCATGGCGAGCATGGACGCTTTATTACCAAAAGTGTCAGGTGAAAGAGACCAGATATGGAGAGAGTTGAGACAATGCTGTGAGAAAAACATGCTTTTGAACTCAGAGAACGAGACGTTGAAAGGGATGATAGAGAAATTGGAGGAGAAGGTATTAGAGAAAGAAGGAGAGATCACAATACTACAAGACACAATTGGAGGCAAGCATCTCAACCTCCTCTCAAGTCCTGATTTCTTGGTATGAGGGTTTTTTTCTTATCGTTCATACTTTTCAGAGTTTATCCAGATTTTTTTTTTTTTTTCAACACCTCCTTTTATCATCTTCTTTACTTGTTTCTTAGCTGATGGGTCATTCTTTGGGGGCTTATAGATATGTTTTTTTTTCTTTCTTTTGGATTTGCTTATCTTAAAGTTTGTACTTAAAAGGGCTTATATAAACTTAGGGGTGAAATCTATGAACAAGAAAGTTTGTCAAATCTATCAAATAAAATCATGATAAGCCATTTGTAAAAGAAAAAAAAAATACTTAACAATAATTTAAAAGTTAATACCATTGTTTTTTGGGAGATTTGCAAAAATACTCTTTTAGCCATGCCCTTATGCAAAAATGCCCTTTCACTTTGTCACTTTGTAAAAATGCCCATCATTTTATAGCAAAAGGACCAAATTGCCCTTAATGATCAAAACCCTATCCTCAAGACTCAAAACCCTATCTTCTTCAAAATTTTCCCGCCAAATTTCCAAAAATTTTCCCGCCAAAAATTTAGAAAATTTTCCCGCAAAAAATTTCGAAAATTTTCCCGCCAAAATTTTTCCCGCCAAAAAAAATCATATAAAAACCATGTAAAAACCATGTAAAAACCATGTAAAAACCATATAAAAACCATGTAAAAACCATGTAAAAAAAAACCATATAAAAATCATATAAAAACCATGTAAAAACCATATAAAAACCATGTAAAAACCATGTAAAAAACATATAAAAACCATGTAAAACCATGTAAAAACCATATAAAAACCATGTAAAAACCATGTAAAAAAAACCATATAAAAACCATATAAAAACCATGTAAAAACCATATAAAAACCATGTAAAAAACCATGTAAAAACCATGTAAAATGTATTGTTTTTCCCGCCAAAATTTTTTTCCGAAAAAAATTTTCCCGCCAAAAAATGTTTTTTCGTAAAAAAAATTTCCGAAAAAAAAAATTTTCCCGCCAAAATTTTCCCGCCAAAAATTATTGTAATTATTTATTTTTTGAATATAATATTTTTTAAATAAGGTTTTAGTTTATAACATAAGGGCAAAATGGTCTCTTCAATACAAAATATAGAGGGGTAGATTTGAGAGGGGTATTTTTGCAAAGTGACAAGGAAGGAGGGGCATTTGTACCAATTTCTCTTGTTTTTTTTATCTATACATTTGGTACTTAGTTTTTCACTAAAAAGAAATACATTGGGTTAAATCTTTTATAATATGAAAATTGGTAAACAGGATTGAGGATTTTCTTATGGGATATCAATTGTTTAGAGAAAAGGAGAGGTATTAGATACATGAGTTTGTTTGACAAAAAAAAAAGATACATGAGTTTAAATATTTCGAACTATAAATATGAGTACTTTTTCACTATAGTTAGTCTAAAATATTTGTTTTTGCTACACTTGTAGTAACAAATTGGGATATGGTACCAGATTGTAGAGAAGATATCATTTCGTAAGCATTGAAGTGGTATTATTCCACCCAAAAAAAAGCATTGAAGTGGTATTAAATGTTGGAAAAAAGTCAAACCGTTAAAGTCAAAAAGAAAAGGCAAGACAGGTCAGGTAGAAATAAATATAAATATTAAAAAAAAAAAACAAGGAAAAAAAAAAAAAAAAAAAACAGCATAAACACGATGGCCGCGACTATCGGTTGTTTCTCTCTCTAAAAAAACCAAATCCAACGTCTCCGTCTCCGTCTCTTCTTCAAACGCGTCTTCTTCTCTATATTAACCCTTTCATCTTCTCTTCGCTTTTTTTAGATTTTTTTGTTTGTTTTGTATTTGGAATCTTGCTAATCTTTTCCTCTAATCTCCCTCATTGATCTCTGAAATCGAATGATGGATTATTATTCTACGCCAAGCTTTTGATTAAAGGGAACCCTATTTCTTTCATCTATCCTTGATTTCATCAGGTATTCAATCTTTTCTTTTACCCATCTTTTTGAAAAATCAGATTGATGGGTCAAAGTTGAAATCTTTAGATTTTGATTTCGTAGCTAAATATTATGTTGGAAATTTTGAGACTTTATCCATTTTTCTGAATCCTAGATTGACTAAATGTTTTCTTTTTATTTGTGGAATGCAGATTAATGTTGTTTACTTTTGTAAATGCGTGTTTGAATTCTGAATCCTGGGTTTGTGGAGTTGGAATTGAGTCTGACAAGAAGGAGGTTGGGTCTCATAATATAGTTATAAGCACTGATTTGATGAACGATTTGATAGCTGGTTCTTTCGGTTGAGACATGTGAATTATGGTATCTACAACATTTAGGAGAATTGTATCGCCTTGCTGGAGACCTTTTGGTATTGGAGAAGATTCGAGTCCTGGTGCTGATGATGCTAATGGCCGTCTCGATGGCCTCTTGTGGTACAAAGATTCTGGGAACCACATCACTGGAGAGTTTTCTATGGCAGTGGTTCAAGCAAACAACATCCTTGAAGACCATAGCCAATTAGAATCTGGTCCTATTAGTTTGCATGATTCAGGACCTGAAGCAACTTTTGTTGGTGTTTATGATGGTCATGGAGGTCCCGAGGCAGCTCGGTTTGTAAACGAAAGACTCTTTTATAACATCAAGAGGTACACATCAGAACAGCGCGGGATGTCACCTGATGTTATCACTAGAGGGTTTGTAGCAACAGAGGAGGAGTTTCTCGGTTTAGTGCAGGAGCAATGGAAGACCAAGCCACAGATTGCTTCTGTGGGAGCTTGTTGCTTGGTTGGGATTGTTTGTAATGGATTGCTGTATGTTGCAAACGCAGGAGATTCTCGGGTTGTGTTAGGAAAAATTGCGAATTCGTTTAAAGAGTTGAAAGCTGTTCAGCTATCGTCAGAGCATAATGCTAGTATTGAATCCGTGAGAGAGGAGTTACGTCTGTTGCATCCTGATGATCCGAATATCGTGGTCTTGAAACACAAAGTTTGGCGTGTTAAAGGGATTATACAGGTTTCGAGATCCATTGGTGACGCGTACCTTAAGAGAGCAGAGTTTAATCAAGAACCGTTGTTGCCTAAGTTTAGGGTTCCAGAACGTTTTGAGAAGCCGATTATGAGAGCCGAACCGACAATAACAGTTCATAAGATTCACCCAGAAGATCAGTTTCTTATATTTGCATCGGATGGTTTATGGGAGCATCTAAGCAACCAAGAAGCTGTTGATATTGTCAATTCTTGTCCACGCAATGTAAGATCTTTCGCATCATCACTCTTCTTGAATCCACTTCCCAATTTAGTTTAGTTGTTGAATTGTGGTGGTCTTCATTTTGATTCAGGGTGTGGCTCGGAAGTTAGTGAAAGCTGCATTACAAGAAGCAGCAAAGAAGAGAGAGATGAGATGTTCGGATCTGGAGAAGATAGAACGTGGCATCAGGCGACACTTTCACGACGATATTACCGTTATTGTTGTCTTCCTCCACACTACAAACTTTGGAACTCGAACTCCCATCTCTGTCAAAGGAGGTGGTCTCCTCTCAGCCAATAATGCCTTTTCATAGATCTTTTATTCTTTCTTTTTTTGAAACCATAATTTGTTTTTGTTTGCTTCTTTCTTTACATACAAATTGAAGTTGTGTGCGCAACATTACAACTTGTTTAATTATTTTCTCAACTGTTTAAACTGTAAATTTCCTCTCAAATGGTATGGTAGCATTTTATTTTCATTTTACCAAAAATGAACCAAAATTCGTAGATCCGAATCTGAATCGAATATTTACTAGTGTAAAACACTTTAAACCGAAATAAAATCATATATTGGTCTATTTTCCAAAATTTGAATCGAACCAAACCGAAAGCTGTGGCAGTTAAATAAAGTTGAGTGGCAATCATTTTCCCGGAAAATCCTTGGAGTTGAGAAAGTTGTGAGGTATGAGTGTGGGAGTGACAGTTAGCGTGTGCTCATCATATCCATCGATTGCGTTATCCGCGAGAGATTTCTCTCTCCCTTCCTCGTCATCTCTCTATCTTGACCGGAGAATTCTCCGACCAGTCTCCGGGAGGCTGTGTAAATCCTATGGGAAACGCAGAACCGAACCAATATTGGCTGTTGTAGAGTCAAGGTGATCGAATATGTGTTTCCTTCTCTGAGGGATTACAAATTTCGTTTGTAATTGAGAGATTCTTAATCTTGTGTGTGCTGGTGATTATTTTGCAGTCGAGTACCTGAGCTTGATTCTTCTTCGGAACCACTTCAAGTGTTCGATGGATCGACTAGGTTTGGGTTTAAAGATTCTTTTGTTTTATTTCCTGGAGGAAGTAGAGAGTTAATGAACAATATTGGTTTCTGTGATTTGAAGGTTGTACATATCTTACACTTGCCCATTTGCTCAGCGTGCGTGGATTGCTCGTAATTACAAGGTTACATTTTGATCATTCTTATCGCTAATTTTGTCTAGATACGAAACAAACTTGGATCTACATACATTTGTTATGTTGATTGTTTGTGCAGGGTCTGCAAAATGAGATAGAGCTCGTACCGATTGATCTCAAAAACAGGCCTGCTTGGTATAAGGAGAAAGTTTACGCCGCGAACAAGGTGTGAACTTTTCTATTTGAAATGCATATGTCAATGAATGGATTTAGCCAAACTACATGGGGAGATGTATTGTGCTTTGTTTTCTGTTGTATGCAGGTGCCTGCATTAGAGCACAATAACCAAGTAATAGGGGAGAGCCTTGATCTGATTAAGTACATCGACACCAATTTCCAAGGCCCTTCACTTACACCCGATGTGAGTATCTACAACTTCTTTGATTTGTTGAGCTCAGTTTTAAACTCATTAAGTGAACCTTTACTTAAAAGAGAGGTATTCGTGGAATAACAACAGGGTTTAGAGAAGCAAGCATTAGCTGATGAGTTACTCTCCTACACTGACTCCTTCTCCAAGGCTGTGAGATCCACATTAAACGGCACTGACAGTAATGCAGCAGGTGATTAGAAGAGGAAGTTAATATCTTTTTTTCTGTGTTTGCAGAAACCTTATTTTGCCATGTGTATGAATCTTGTCTCACGTTTCTACAGATGGTGCATTTGATTACATCGAGCAGGCGCTTTCCAAATTCAAAGATGGACCTTTCTTCCTTGGCCAAATTAGTTTGGTACATTGTCAATTATGCTCAATTTATTAACACCATATCAGCTCTTGATGCTGAGACAAAATGGTGTGTGTATCTACAGGTTGATGTTGCATACGCTCCATTCATAGAGAGATTTCAGCTTATCTTAAGTGATGTGATGAATGTGGATATCACAGCTGGTCGGCCTAACCTTGCCCGTTGGATTCAGGTTAAGACATTATTACCTCACATTTGTATCTATCATATCTTCCCCATACACACATGCTAATCTCTGGTTCTTTGCCTTTTTTTTGTGCAGGAAATGAACAAGATAGAAGCTTACACCGAAACCCGTCAAGATCCACAAGAGCTAGTGGAAAGATACAAGAGACGACTCCAAGCAGAAGCACGTCTCTAAGCAGATGGTTCTCCGGATTTCTCCATTTACAAGGGTTCAGAAGAGTCAGATGAGAAGAGATATTTGTAACCAAGATTTTTTATATATAATTATATTGTATCGGAAAAGCATCTACATGACAGGCAACAACTGTATTCATTTTTCTGAGAGTTCATGAGACCAAGTAAGTCTCCAACTTCGAACGAAATTGCACCTGCTGCTTTTCCGTCATTGCCCTCAAGATCGTGCTTGCTGCCTCGTTAAAATTCGGTGAGCGCCAAGGAGCAACGTCAAAGAGATTTTATACAAAACCAAACCAAGATGAGTACGATCCCAGTGCCCAAAGTTGAAAACAGAACTAAAGCATCATATAAGAGTCTTATAGTGCTTGCCCAGCTAATTTCATATGTGTCCAGAGAGAAATTAGTCAGCTTTCTTCAAGAAGAAGAGAGGTAAATGTCGCTGAGCAAATCTTCCATTCTATGTGTATATACTGAATGCAAAAGCCTGAGAAGAGAGTTTTGTTGCTACTTCTTTAGCAGTACTCTCCATATCTTCCTCATATAAACAACTAAAGACCATATAGAGAGCCCTGCAGATACATAGAGCAACCCAATTCCCGACGGTAATAGTCTCTCAAAACTGCTATCCCGGCTTGCAAGAAGTATGGTTAGTGCTATCATCTGTGTTGCAGTTTTCCACTTTCCCAAGCTATTTACAGCAACAGCCTAGCAACATCAATGCCATTTCCATGATTTAAGTAGTGAACACACTCAAAAACAGATAAAAGGAAATGCATATGATGCTGATATCTTTACCTTTGAAAGCTTTCCATTTTGAGATGCAGCCCATTCTCTTACTGCAGACATAGTAATCTACAGTGAAAAGAATTACCGATTAGTTCAGAACAGAGAGCTGTAAAGTTCAACTTACTCATTATATCTAAGAATACAATCAATCGTCTATATCTTACCTCTCTACCGATGATGGCAATTGAAGGTACTGTCACTAACCATGGAACTGGTCCTAAGACAATGGCGTCCATTGGTTTAGTGCACAACAATATCAATGTAGCTGCTACCATAAGCTGCATACCAATGACATAAAGCAGAATGATAAAAATCTTTCCTTTTTAACTACAACAAGGCTTAAGATGAAGAAAAGATAAACAGAAAAGGTAGCCAAGGAAGAGAAGAATCTCTCAACCTTATCTGCCACTGGATCCAAAAATGCACCAAACGCAGAACCTAATTTCATCTGAAAGGCACAAGTCACCGTTAAGCTTACAATTTCAAGTGTGGTAAAGAACAGCCCACAATTTGAAGAAGATGAAAAGGTAAAAAATTGAAGTACCTTCCGTGCAATATATCCATCAAGCCAATCTGTAATGGCTGCTGCAATGAAAATACTTGTTGTAGCAGTTCTCCCCCACCAGCAATCAACGTAAAAGGCTACATCCAAAAACAAAGGGGTTGATGAACAATATAATGCAATGAGAATCAATCAAAATCAGGAATGGAACATCAAAAGATCCAATTCAGATTATTTGAGGGGATGGTAACAAGTGAAGTACGCATAGCAATAAGCTCAGTTCTCTAATATCTCGAATTCAAGCGAACATAATTCTGATCTGAAAACGAATTCGATAGAGCCAGAAAAAAAAATTCACAATTGCCTCTTCGTTTAGATCTGATGATTACGATCCTATCACACACGGAACAATGACACTGACTCCAACCAGAATTCAGAGTCGAAGATACTTATCGGGATCGCCAAAAAAAATAAAAAAACGTACTTGCGACGAGAATCGGGACTGCAGCTACACGGCCAAGGGTTAATACGGTAGGCAATGTAAGCACTTTAGAAGATAGCTGTTGGTGTGGAGGCAATGGAGACGAATGGCGATTACGGAGCAATGAATCTTCTTCGCCACCACCGAAACTGTTCTGATCCACTGACACGGTGTCTTCTTCACCCATTACGCCACTAGACCTGATCTGTAAATTCAGAGATCCGCCTTTCTCCGATGAAGAAGAGGAAGAGATGAAGCACGAATGGCGGTGGCGACACCGTCCTCAATCCGGAACCCTAAGCCTTTATGAGACACACAACGGCCAATAATAATGCAGCTTGGAGATATGCTAACGTGCGCCAACTAATGAAAATAAGCGAGCCAGGAGCGTAACGTGCGCCGATAATCGTCGACATGGATTGACGATTGATAATGAAGCAAATGGCCACGTTTTGGGCCTTCATTTAATTCTTAGCTGATTTTTATTTTTTATGTACAAAAATGTCAATTCGAGTTGTATCTGCTAAAATCTCAAAATTTGTTTTACACGTAATACTTTGATAGTTTGTTGATTTATTCATAAGGAACTGTTTTACTCTAGTTTCTCTTACTATCTTTCTTTTGAGATCTGTCGGTCGAATAGTTAACGCAAAATATTAATATTTTGGTTCTAACTTCTAATGCATGCACACTACGCATTGCTTCGAAGAACGTCGTCTAATTGTCTATATATCCTTCACAGTTACTTTCAACTACACATGTTAAACTTTCAACTACACATGTTAATGTTTTTTAGGCTGACATGTTAAAGAAAATAACTGTGTATCTAAAATCAATCTTTTCTCTTCTCTATTTTCAGGGTCTAATTACTGTTTTAATTATGACCGTCACACAGTTAACACAGTAACACTTAACAGTACATGGTTTCTATATTTGCAAATTTGGATTTTTATACTTGCTTCATGTTTTGTATATTTGTTCTCTAGAGACTCCAACACAAAATATGTAAAACTATCTTAAGTTTGTGAAAAATGTGAGTATACGAATACTGAATTATATCCGAACTCATACAACTTGTATTAACCTTTTTCAACACAATAAGTCAATAACCATCAAAGTTATATATAAAACTCCAGTTGATATTAAAAAATTTGTAGTTAGTACTTAAATTAAAAAAACATATATATGACTAGAATATAAGGATATAAATTTCTCAGTTGAGTAGATGTAACATGTGAAGCGCATTTGCATTACTTAGATGATTTTAGACAATCTATTACAAATTATTATTATTTGCCAGATTTCGTTCCCTAGAAAAGTCCTTTACCAACTCCTAAAGCAATTGTCCTTTACCGACAAATCGACAACCATTACAATCCCCACAATAATTTTCTTGCATATCTTTTTCGATTTAAAATTTTTAAAAATGAATCTACTCAATAGAAGAAATTGTTTAAACATAAAATAAATATGTTCGTTAAAATTGAAGTTCTAAAATAGAGACTGTTTGAAGTTGGAGACCATGGTATCGCTACAAAATGATCATGGTATCTAAAATGGTACGTAATTGGTTACGGGAGAGATAACTTTTGTACTTTACAAATAAATCTCTACTATTAAAATAATAAAATTATGATTCACACAAAATTCAAACAGTAGACATTTTCTAGTTTTATATTCATATTTTTTATTAGTCTTTTATTGGTATCTTTACATTTAGAAAAATATTACAAATAATATGAACTTTCATGTTTTAAAAAACTTTTTATGTAACATATATGTAAGTGAAAATTGTTTTGCGAATGTGTGTTTTTTTCCAGTTTCTTCTATACCAATTAGATCAACTATTCAATAACAATTGCATACGTTCGTTTTTGTCAACTCCAACAATTGTAGCCCGCACCCGTTATATTTAAATCAGTCAAATCTTTTAGTCGAAAGTTACGATACATGACGTATATGTATATCCTTTATCCATATCTACCCACCTTGTCCATATTTCAAAGTAGGTGATATATTTACCCACAACAACATCAAAATTTCGATATATTCTCTTAATGATATGGATTTTATTTTTTTCTCAAGTCAAATTTTGTCATAAGTATTGTTTTTTCTAAATCTATATAATTGTTAATTTGGTTTTATAAATAACTGAATAAATTAATTAAACTATTTTTAGATAAAATTATTTTAATGACATTGACAAAAAAAAGCATAATTTTGGGGAGATTTTTTTGACAAACATGTATTAAGATATTGGAAGACAACTGCGAAAATCACCAATTACATACTCCCTCCGTATTTTATTAATTGTCATTTTAGAATTTTTATGTCTTTGAATTATATGTCGTTTTCAAATTTCTATGCAAAATTTATTACTTTTTAATGTTTTATGATGTTTATAAAACATTAAAAAGTAATAAATTTTGCATAGAAATTTGAAAACGACATCTAATTTTAAAGAAATAAAAATTCTAAAACGACAACTAATAAAATACGGAGGGAGTACAAAATAAGGAAGTAGTAGTTAAGAAATAAGAGTCAGAAAAAGTAAAAAACAAACTTTTAAAAATTGATAATGGGAGAAAGAGAAAAAGACCTTTTGGACTGAGTGTCAAGGAATCGAACGCAGTCAAAAATATTCACATGTAAAATGTAATAACCCTTGCTCCACAATCTCGCCCTTTCCATGTGATTTCTCCACTTCCTCCTCTCTCTACTGCAACTTCCTCCTTCTTAAACTTCAGTCGCGTAATGATGATGATAAACTAGCCTGGAGATTGGATCTTCTTCTTCGTCTTCTCCAGGTTTCTCAAACTCTTCACCGCCTAGATCTCTTTTTCCCGCTAACGAATGAGGACCTCTGCCGCCGCCGCCGCCGCTGCTGCTGCTGCTTCCAAGCCTCTTAATCCTCTCGTCGCCTTCGAACACAAGAGGTTTTAATCCTCTACATTTCTTCTTCTCTTCTTTCTTTGAACTTTCGCTTCTCTCCTTAGCTTTCGCTACACTCGCTGAGCGAAATGTTGTCTATATTAGAGTTCTCAATCTGGCTTTTTCTTTTGCGTAATTTGCAATTCGTCCGGATTTTGAGGATCATTGATCTTGATTTGAAGTACATGCTACCGATTTTTGGCCCAGTGGTGACTATTGCTCTCAATGTGGCATAATCGTCAGTGACGGTGGTCTTTTGATAGCTAATTCGAGTTGTATATTTAACTGATTTTTCTTGTGCTGTTCAATTGGCCTGACAACAACATATGAGGGATGCTATTTTGTATCATTGGCTATACAAATCTAGGAAACATGGAGATTTCGTCTGAGTTATATAGATGGGATTTAGTGGTATCTTGGGAATTCATTTTGGCCATTTTTTTTTGTCAACAGGGATGCATATGGATTTCCTGTGAGACCTCAACATGTGCAGAGATACAGAGAATATGCTGATATTTACAAGGTTCTATCTCCTATTTTCAACTCTGGATTTTTTCATCCACATGATCTATTGGAACAGCTTGGTTTTCCTTTCATTTTGTTATGACTTTGCTATTATGGTGAGAATGTTGATTCCATTTAGAATCGTTGTTATAGGGAATACCTGTGTGAACGATATCAAACTGGACTAACCTAGAAACTACACGCCTTAATGTGCCTGTACAACTTCACACATTAGATACCAAATGCTGTAATAACTTCTTTGTGGCTTTGCAGTTCCTACCATTCATTTCCTGAACTAGTTCCCTAAACTTGTAATGTCTCTCTTTGCTTGCAATCAGGAAGAAGAAGAAGAAAGGTCGGACAGGTGGAACAGTTTCTTGGAAGATCATCTTGAATCGACTGAGTTACCTGCAAACGGATCATCTGAAAATAGTCAAGTACCGTCTAGTGAAAGTGAGAAGGAAAAAGAAAAGGAATTAAACAAGGGGCCTGGTGAAGAACAGCATACTGACAAGTTAGGTTCTGATGTAACTCCTGATAATGCAAGTGAAGAAGGACACCCTGATGCAGAGAAGAATGTTCACAGAGTGCAATTATGGACTGAGATCAGACCATCTTTACGATCTATTGAAGACTTGATGAGCATCCGTGTCAAGAAGAAGGGGGATTTGACAAAAACTGAGCAAGAGGCTTCAAAGGTGAAATCTTCACCCTTATTTGATGATGCCAAATCTACCAAGGGAGCATCTGAGAATGATTCTGAAGACGAGTTCTATGATGTTGAGAGGTCGGATGTTCAGGATGGTTCTTCTTCAGATGGTACAAGTGTCTCTGGCATTCCTGTTGCTGCTGATGCAAGTCCAGTGTCTACATGTCCTTGGAAGGAAGAACTTGAAGTGCTGATTCGCGGTGGTGTACCTATGGCTCTGAGGGGGGAGGTAATATATCTTGTCATGTCTACATTGCTTCGTTATTGTCCTATTTGATATCATGCTCTAGCTCTCCTTCTATAGTACGTTAGTCTTAGGTTTTGTTCAATTATGATCGTCACATTTATCAACGACATTTCAGTTATGGCAAGCATTTGTGGGGGTGAGGAAACGACGCTGCAAGGATTATTACCAAAACCTTCTTGCTGCAGATAGTTCTGGAAACACCATAGAGGAAGAGGGTATGCAGCATGTTGATGATAAAGGTTCAAGTACAGACTCTCTTGCTGTTGTGGAAAAATGGAAAGGACAGATAGAAAAGGTAGTACTCGAAAATTTATTCAGCATTGACCCTCTCTATCTAGTGGTGCAGCTTTGGCTTAAGCTGAAGTTGATCAGGATTCTTATGCCATTGCTTGTTTTAAGTACAGGACTTGCCTCGGACATTTCCAGGTCATCCTGCCCTAGATGATGATGGTAGAAATGCTCTGCGGCGTTTGCTTACTGCTTATGCTAGGCATAATCCTTCTGTTGGATACTGTCAGGTATTAGTTCTTAACCAATATCATGATTCGTTAAATTAGTATCGAGACATAGTACATCAAGTTAATATCTTGTGTCAATATACGTTCTGCAGGCTATGAATTTCTTTGCTGCGCTTTTATTGCTTTTGATGCCAGAAGAAAATGCCTTTTGGTATGTTCACAAATTTGATGAATCTAATAATTTATCATCTCCAAGTCCTAATATGGTTTCCTGTGAAAATCAAACTCCTTGGATCTGTGTTTACTGATTAGTTTGTATATCTATCACTTACTTCTTCTGAACATTAACTGTTCGTAGGCCATTCTCTGTATCCTTATTTTTTCCTAAACCAATTTTCGTTTAATTAATCTACTATTCCTAATCTTATTTTTCTGTCAAAACACAACCTGCTTGCTCTGTGTTTAGTTTTTATATCTATCACTTTTATTTTCTTCTAGTTGAATTAACTGATATTAGGCATCCTTATCTCTTCTCCTTTTTTTTTTTGGGTCTAAACTGATGCCCCTTCTAATTGAATACTTATGATTTCTAGGGCACTGACAGGAATCCTTGATGACTACTTCAATGGTTATTATTCAGAAGAAATGATAGAGTCTCAGGTGATAATATTAGTTGCCTGTCTATACATTTGCAAACAATTTGGAGCAGACTGGTGATAGCATCATGACAACATGTACCTTCATATTTCAGGTTGATCAACTAGTTCTCGAGGAGTTGGTACGAGAAAGATTTCCTAAATTGGGTGAGTTCCTACACAGATTTTTTTTTTCATCTTACAGAATGTTCTCAGTTAGTACTAAGCTGTGCAATATTTGTATGTCTACAGTTCATCATCTGGATTATCTTGGAGTGCAAGTGGCTTGGGTTACAGGGCCATGGTTTCTTTCCATCTTCATGAATATGCTTCCATGGGAAAGTGGTCAGGTTTTAAACATTGGAATTAAGCTGTCTTGTTTGAAACTGAGAATTGAGTAACTAGTATTTATGATGGAAATCTATTAAAATTTGATCATCTTTCTCTTTGAGATTTCGGACTGAGAACCCATTGTCTTTCTAAATGTTCTTCTTCATGATCACAGTTCTTAGAGTCTGGGATGTGCTTCTCTTTGAAGGAACTCGTGTTATGCTTTTCAGAACAGCACTCGCATTGATGGAACTATATGGTACTTGATTGAAACTGGTGGTCTTTCAATTTAATTGATATGTTTTGTGGACCTTCTGATCGCAGCGGGGTCATCATCAAGACTGCTCTAACTTGTGCGTTAATTCACCTCAGGTCCTGCATTAGTTACAACCAAAGATGCTGGAGATGCTGTTACTTTGCTACAATCACTGACTGGATCAACATTTGATAGTAGCCAGCTCGTTTTAACTGCTTGCATGGGTTACCAAAACGTACATGAAATTAGATTGCAGGAATTGCGAAGCAAGCATAGGCCAGCTGTGATAGCTGCACTTGAGGAAAGATCGAAGGGGCTTCAAGCTTGGAGAGATTCTAAGGGCCTTGCCTCCAAATTATATAATTTTAAGCAAGACCCGAAATCTGTTTTGGTTGATAGCAAAGCCTCATTGACAAACGGGAGTTTGTCTCGATCTGAGTCAGGATCAAGTAATGCAGATGAAATGTTAGTTAGCCTGACGGGAGATGGGGAGGTAGATTCTGTTCAAGATCTTCAAGCGCAGGTAATCTTTTGTCCGTCCTGTTGGCTTGGAGATGCTCCTCTTAGTACACTTGAATGCTAGATGATCATATCTGGTGAAACGGTAGAAAAAATCACTTGATACCTACAGTCATGAAGCCCCTTCTGAAAGTTGACTGACAACTTTTTCAGGTTCTGTGGTTGAAGGCTGAACTCTGCAAGTTGCTTGAGGAGAAAAGATCAGCTTTACTTAGGTTAGTTTCTTTTCTCAACAAATAACTGGACACTAAACGATGGAAATTTTATATCTCCTTGTTGTTCGTTCCTCGGTACGTAATGTCTCCCGATTTTCATATTTTATGCTAGAGCTGAAGAGTTGGAGATAGCTCTCATGGAGATAGTCAAGGAAGACAATCGGCGTCAATTGAGTGCCAAGGTATTCCCATAAAGCTTGCCACTTGAAAGTTGATTTCCAATTAAGCATATAAGCTTGCATTATGTTATTTGTCTCTTTATCCATGTTCTGAATACGAAGACTACTTTCTACCTCACTTTTACCATCATTGCTTTCCTTTTTCTCTTTTCTTCTCCTGCTGGTTTCTCGTCTCTCATCTCTGTGCTGATCCAGTTTGAAGGCTCATTGGTGCTAAGTTAGTTTTGAGATAATCTTGAGATGTGAAATGCTGCTTGTCATGAATGTGAATTTCAGGTCGAACAGTTAGAGCAAGAGATGGCCGAAGTTCAGAGACTCCTCTCTGATAAGCAGGAACAAGAAGGTGCAATGCTACAGGTTTGCTTTTGCATGATCAAATTGTTTTCTTTTTTTTTTTCCGGTTTCTGGCCTATACAAATTCTGAGATCAATTGATACGTATGAAGGTCTTGATGCGGGTGGAGCAAGAACAGAAGGTAACAGAAGATGCACGAAGATTTGCTGAGCAGGATGCCGCTGCGCAGAGATATGCTGCTCAAGTCTTGCAGGTAAAACAGTTTGCACTGGCTCCTACTAACACAAATGTGGCTAGGCTATTTAGTTTTAAAGAGCTTTAACTGTCTCTGATTATAGGTCGTTACTAACCTTCCATGGAGTAGATATAGACATTAGTTTAGGAAAAAAATAAATATCAGTATTAACCCTTGTCTGTATGTTTTCAGAGCTGCGTGTTTCAAATGCTGTATTTCATGTTCCTTTTTTGTATCCTCCTGTTGTTATTATCTTAAATCTTTTCTGTAACGAATATGATAACTGGTCTAGGAAAAATATGAGGAAGCTGTTGCTGCGCTTGCTGAAATGGAGAAGAGAGCAGTGATGGCAGAGTCCATGCTCGAGGCGACTTTGCAGTATCAATCTGGCCAACTCAAAGCACAACCTTCACCACGGTGTGTTCTTCTTACTGAGACGACTTAAAACATAAAATAAACATTTGATGCGTTATGACTTATGACCCACCCATGTGTATTCTGAAATGGTACATATATTTTACGGATACAGGCAAGTTAACCAAGATTCGTCAGTCAAAAACATCAATGATCATTTTCCAGAACCTCCTCCAAGCAGGATCAGTTTGCTAGCACGGCCATTTGGGCTAGGGTGGCGCGACAAGAACAAGGTTAGTCTTCTTCTTACACAAAACATATCTAAAAATGGCTTCATCCAAGAAACACCTCAAAATTGTCTTCAAAACCAAAATCGTTTTTCCTGTTTATGCATCTTCATATACAAACTGAACCGTGATTTGCAGAACACAACACCTGAAAAAACTCCGGAGCATGTTAATGACGATAAGCCATCATCAGCAGAGGGAAAAGAGACTAATTCTGAACCAACAGACGCTAAGGTCCAAGACATTTCCTAGGTATATCAACCTTGAAGCTCTCATTTCCACTTCCATCTTCAAATCTTAGTAGCTAAAACTTCCTACGTGTAGCAGCAATAGCCATCTCAGTCACCTTTTTCTATAAAAAAATTCGAATTGAAGTTTTGAACATAAGTTTTAAGTATATTCATTTTTGTTGTTTGGTATGTTATAAATATATTCATTTTGAGGATCGTAAGATATATTCAAGACATGAATGGTGTATATAGTTCATTAATCTGTAAACTTCGGTTGTCTTGGATACGCCCAGTTTTATAATATATACGAATTTTATGAAGACTTCTTCCTTCTACATTTTTTCCCTGCGCAGTTAGCCTTAACTCATACCAACTCGGCAACTACATGTTTTTTTCTCTGTCAACTTATATTTTAAAAGATTATAACGATAATATCTTTTGATAGTCACGTTTTGAGATATGCATATGCCTGTAATTTGGGAGGATTCTAAGTGCCTTTGCCTCCAAATTATAAGACTCAAAATCTGTATTGGTGGCTTCAAAGCCTCATTGACAAATGGGAATAGTGCAGAGCCTGACTATAGATGGCTCTCATAGAGATGGTCAAGCAAGACAATTGGATTAAGTGCAAAGGTGTTCCCGTAAAGCTTGTCATTTGACACTTCATTTTCCAATGAAGCATTTGATTGTGCGTTATGTTTCTCCGTCACTTGAGAATTCCTTTCCGTTCTCTCTCTTCTTCTCGTGCTGTTTGCTAGTCACTCATCTCCGTGGTAATCTAGTTCGAAAGGCTCATCTGTGCTAAGTTAGTTTTATGATAGTCTGAGATGTCAAATGCTGCTTTGCGTAGAGAAGAGCAGTAGTATTGGCAGAGTCTACTCTCGAGGCGACTGTGCAGTAGTAAACTGGCCAACTCAAAGCACAAGCCTTGATCATGGTATGTTCAATTTACCTTAGACAAATACAGATTGAGAAACACCTCAATGATGTCAAGATTAAGGACTTTTGAGGAGGTGAGATACAACCATACAACATGTAAACTTGTAGTTTTCGTTTCCCCAGATGCCCCTAACTTGTTATTTACATGAAGAGTGCTCCCTTGAACATATTTTTGTGCAACAATGAGCATAACTCACGTAGAAAATTAGAACAATAATACATGACGTTTTCAAAAATGCCTCGTCTCATGGTTTGTAACCTTATAAAACCGTAGACAATTACTTCTTAAAAATGGGTTAATTCTTAAAACCGGTGAGAAACCAAAACTTAAAACACAGAAAAAAAAGTAGACACAACACTCTACTGATAGCTTACGCCTTCTCCACTTATGACATCTCCTATGCGATAGGCCACATAGCCTCCGTTCTTGGCTTCTTGTAGTATTCGAGAAGCTGCCTCTGGACTAACAACCATAACCATCCCTATTCCCAGGTTAAAAGTCCTTCTCATCTCACTGTCTTCTATTCTCCCAGACTATAAATAAAGAAGAAAACAATCAAACATACTAAAGTATAAACATCATAGTTTTTTTCAGTGTATTTATGTTTCTATCCTCATTCATTACCTGTTGGATCCATTTGAACAAAGGTGGAAGTTCCCAAGCATCGGTGTGAATAACAGCACCCAAACCATCCGGGAAGACTCGGGGAATGTTGTCTGTGAAACCTCCGCCTGTTATATGAGCTATCCCCTTCACTCCTCCTCTGCTGATTATGTCAAGTACCTGTGGATAGAGAGAAGAAAGAGAGAGAGTCATGGAATTGGTACAAATGTGATGAATTTTTGTTGACAAAAAATACCAACCTGTTTCACATAAATGGCAGTGGGTGCCATTAGAGCTTCACCAAGGGTACTTGATCCACCTGGAAGCGCATCATTCAGCGAAAGATTGCTTCGAGCCAATACCCTGCAACAATTGGAATGCCATTGGAATATGGTTTATTGCCATGAAATCAGAAGCTTAAAACCTCAACTATTGCTTACTTTACCTTCTTACTAAAGAGAAACCATTGGAATGAACACCACTAGAAGGGAGCCCAATAAGAACATCTCCGGCCACTATGTTTTTTCCGTTTATAACAGAAGCTTTCTTAACTATGCCTACTGCAAACCCACTGAGATCATACTCACCTTCTGCATAAAAGTCGGGCATCTTTGCAGTCTAAAACAACCAAAACAAAAACCAATCGAACCAAAATTATGGATTGATTGATTGCATAAAGGCATAAACTACATTGTGAAAAGCTGGAATTGGGTATAACTGTAAAACATATACCTCTCCTCCCAAAAGAGCACAGTCCGATTGCCGACAACCTTCAACAATGCCTTTAATGACCTGGAAACAAAGCATACATCAATATCAAGTCCTAAAGCAAGCTCAAAATCAAAGGGGAAAGAGATGAAGCAACAGTACCTTTTCTGCAAGGTCTACATCAAGACGACTAGTAGCAAAGTAATCTAGGAAGAACAAAGGCTTTGCACGAGAAGTAATAATATCATTCACACTCATAGCAACCTACGTATAACAAAAAGCAAAACCATGAATTTGTGTTTGCGGGCTCGCATAAAAAGTCTCACAAAACACACAAAAGATAATATCTTTACCAAGTCTATTCCAATGGTATCGTGAATCCCGGTCTCAAAAGCCAATTTCAATTTAGTCCCTACACCATCCGTACCAGCTACGAGATAATCATCACCTGCTCAAACAAAACCACACACAGTCATTCAATAGAAGACGAAAAATCTCTAACATTCAGGTGAAATTTTGCACTTCTTTTAATATACATACCTAGTGGAAAGAGACCACCGAATCCGCCGATTCCAGGAGCCATCATTGCGATTCGTTTAACAAGCTCAGTCCCAGCATCAATATCAACACCAGAATCTTTGTAAGTGAGACTATCAGTGCCATCATCTTTCTTCGACATGGATAAAACACGAGATAGCCTTGCCCTTGTTCTCGTCGTCTGAGTGAAGCTGATGGAGAGAGGTTTCGGTGATGATGATGCAGAGGAGAAACGGTATCGATTGACAGTGTCAATAGACGAAAAGCAGCAAGAAGAAGACTGCAAAATCCGAGCTTCCATGGCTTTAACAGTAGCAAACACGATAAGAGTAGAGTGGTAATTAACAAAGGCTAAAACTTTTTTTTTTCTGGAAAGAAAGGCTAAAACTTTATCAAGCGAACAAAGATAAAGAGCATACGGGTTCGACAATTTGCGAGTATGTTCGCGGACGGCTCGAGAGACAGAACAAGTGAAAATAAGCAAATTGGACAAAGTTGAAAGAGAAAGCTAGTTAGGACTTACCGGAGAAAGAGGCTGAGGATTGAGGCGACGCCGGTAAATGGGACTGAGTAGTTTTGAGTCAAAGAGAGAAGAGACTGAAAACAAATAAATATGCTTTAAAACCCTAACACCCTTTTTTTTTTTTTTTTTTTTTTGATAAAGTTTTTTGTTTTTTTCTTGTTTTTTTTTGTTCTTCTCTAACCAATATAAACCATAGTAATCAGAAATGACAACAATTATTATCTGGTGAACTTATGATAAATTTCCGAGTATGTTTCCTTGTTGATATTTTTTGTGTGAGCTTTGCATTTTGTTTATAAAGAAAAGGATTACGTTAACGGCTATAATCATCATAGTTTTCTAGCAAGTAAAAACAGTGGAGATATAAGGAACCCTTGGAGGGTTTATTATTACTTAATTGCTGAGTTAGGAAAGAAAGAAGATGCATCGACCCTTTTTTTTTCTTCTTGTTTGAGGACATACAATCTTAACATTTATTGGTGTTGGGTTTACCACTAAACCCGCCCAAAAGCCCATTTAAATAATGACAAATATCTCTGAAGAGAAAGCCTAATTCCAGCCCATCAAATTCCAGTTCGCGGAGAGCACACGCACGCAATCAAGCGAGAATATCGGAAGCAAGCACAGTATAGTCCAGAGAATATCATTAGATTATAGTTATATCCATAATCTTACTTCCAATCGCTTTCTCAAACCATTTTTTTTTGCGATACAAAAAACACGACAAACAAAAAGCTAGAGAAGCCCAGTTGCAACATTTAAAACCAAAAACAAAGAACCACACATACATATATTTTATATATTCAACGTACTAATTCACAAGCTGAATTTTATCGAAAGCCTTATCAATCTTTCCCTTCTTCTTCACTTGTTCCATCCCTCACATTCCTAAACCACAGCCAAAACCAATGTATCAGATTATCACAACTTGTTTTTTCAGCTCAATCTTGGATTCAATCCAACTTGTAAGGAACATTTGACGGCGCTTACCTCCAAGATGATGTTAGGCTCCGAGTTTTTCTGTCGAGCTGAAGATTTTCCAGTGCTGTCGAAGCTCTCATCACCTCTTCCGGCACATCTTCACTGTCATATCTCCAATTGTATTCGTCTTTTCTGTACCCAGAGGTACCGGCTCTTTGGTCTAAACATTTTTGAATTATTTGGTATCAAATATCATATGAAAACATTGATATTTTACGACGAATTTCAGGAAAAAATAAGGAAATGATGACTCACCCGATACTTGAGATTCAGAAACCGGCCTGCACATTAATTTAAAGATAAGTAAATCAAGCATGTCAGACTCATAAGCAACATGAAAGAGACCAAGAGTAAAGATCGCTGAAGATATGTGTACCTTCGTTGAGGAGGTAAGCTATCAGAAGCAGATGATCTGCGAGGAGGATTTCTGGACTCAAGGCTTGATGATGATTCTGTTTCTGAATCTCTCCTTGAACTACCACCCATGCCCTGCGTCATGTTCTGAAGAAAAATTCATTAAAAAAAAATTGTTGATCACTAAATCTGTGGAGAATACAGCAAGACAAATTATAATGGTTTTACTGTGAGAGGGTGGAAAAAAGATCCTTGGATGTGATGAGACCTTTAGGTTTGGAATTCACCAAACTTGTTATTCAAATCTCCGAAGAATTCTAATTTCGACTAAGACTCTTTATTTACTTGGACATAGTGTGAGGTCGTGAGTACAAAGTACCATAATTTTATAAGCTTGAATGTAACCAACAAGTGTTGGTCATCTTCACTAAATAGGAACAAAAAAAACCTACAGACCAGCAATCACCGTACCATAGCTAGACTTTTGTAATTTGTAAGAAGTATCGTTGTAAAGCTTGTAAACAGAGAAAAGAAGCTATAGATAGTAAAATTCAATTTTCATCTTTGCTGCAAACATCTTCACCAAGAAAAAGAAATACCTCGAACTTCAAAAATCCTTCAAGAACATCTAGAAGAAGCGGTTGACTATCTCCATTTCTGTTGAGCTCATAACCATTGTTGCTACTAAAGTCGTGTAACTCAGACTTCCAAGAATCTTTTGGCTTTGAACAGGTTTTCAGGCAGAATGCAGATCACAACATTTGTAAGAAAAGCTCATCAACAATATACTCAAATGAAATAAAAGAAACTCAAAGAAAATGAAATAAATTGATTACCAAATTGCATTCTGGTTGATAAACTTTGAGCGAGTGATTTAGTTGCGCCCAGTCCAAGTATTCACAGATCAATGCAGATAGCAACCTGCCTGCACTTAAACAATTTTAAAGTGATCAAAATGAACTACTCAACTGCACAAACAAAACTTTAATGTTCATATTGCCTAAACATAAAAGCAAGCAAAGTTTCGGTCTTGATGCGTTTTCACCCGACAAAAAAGGAGAAACATTTTGAACAAGCCAATAGTTATTGAGTATCAAGAAAGCATGGCAGGATTATAAATCAAATCAAAAGAAAAAATTCAAGACCAAGACATGCCAGTTAGAAATAAACCATACAAAGAGAAAAGGTTCAAAGGATAAAAGTGAAAATTGATATAAGCAAAACGTGTGAAAGACCTGAAGGAGAAGCATGAAGCTGCCTTGCACGATCATTGCAGCTTCCCAACAAAGCTGGAGGCAGTCCTTCGTTGTTCTCTATCACTCTATCCTCTTCTTCGATTGCTTCAAACACACTCGCACGGAGCTCAGCCTACAGAAGCAACATTAACTATCAGCCAAAATATAGAAAAACAAACTCTTCAATCTCCAAACCAAATGTTAAAGAATCCAATTCACAATTTTTTCATAGACTCAATTTCTAAGTAGGATAAAACTGGGAATTCACATGATTCCTTTCAGATGCATAAGTAAACAACATCATCGAGAATAAGTCAAATACATTTCGATCCACTAACCAAAGATCTGGGAAGCAGGAACCCTAGAGAAAAGCAATGTACGCTTCTTTTTCAAGCGAATTACTTCTCTGTAGTCATTTAGCCCACAAATCTCTGCGAAATTTGAAGCATCCGAATAATGTATGGCACAGAACTAAAGGAATCGCGGCAAGAGAAAGAAAAAAAAGGTACCCGGATCTTAGCGAGAACACCTTTCTTCTCTAGGGTTCGAGTGACTAAGGTCTTGAGATCCATCATTTCTCTAGTATAATCGTCCATTGCTCCCGCCGCTAAATTTGAAGGTCAGATCAAAATAAGAGATTCCTGCTGGTGCAATTGGGTTTTGGTCACCGGAGAATTCAACAATGCCGTTCGGAGAGAAGCGTTGCGTCAAGCCAGAGTGGCTGCTTCTTCGGGTACTTTAGTTTAAACGAACAAGACAGAAGACGTTCAAATCTCTGATTTTTAATATTCTCAATGGAAAACAGAAAATACGACTAAAACCATTAAACACAAAACTATTATAAAAGAGAATTCAAAAAATATTATATTCTACCATGTTTATTTTCTATCTAAAAAACTTTACTTTAGTAAGATAAATCAATCTAGTAATACTGTATACTAAAAGAAATTAGTAATACTAAAAATCATTTATCTTTGTTATTTTTTTTTATTTTATTTTTTTTTGGTCACCCATTTATCTTTGTTATTCTTTCTTTTTATTATTGTGTTATTGGCTTATTACCATTACCAAATTGATCCTAAGACGATTGAACATTAACTTAAAGATCTTGTACATGTCTATGACTATTGAGAATAAGAAGAAAGTGAGTGAATATTCAACTGCTAACTTATGCAACCACATTGTGTAATCCTCTCTTCCACAAACAACTCACAAGATAACATTAACTGTTTAAACTTTTTTTGGGACAACCAAAAGTTCTTAAGGAGACGAGAGGTTCGGGGAAAACAAAAAACTAATGAAAACGCAGTTGCAAGTAAAGAACATACATATATCACGTACACAAAACATTATCTAATCCAGCAGCAGCTTAATTTTGTCGAAGCCCTAAATCAATCCCTCCCTTCTTCTTCATTTGTTCCATCCCTCACATTCCTACACCACAAGAAAGCCCATGGATCAGATTTACCACAACTTGCTTTTTCATTTCAATCTGGGATTCAATCCATGATAAGCGCCTTTCCTGAAACCTTACCTCCACGACGATGTCAAGTTCCGAGTTTTCCTATCGAGCTGAAGATTTTCAAGCGCCGCCGAAGCTCTCATTACCTCTTCATGCGCATCTTGATTACCGTGTCTCCAATTGAATTCGTCTTTTTTGTACCCAGAAGTAGACAACCCGGCTCTTCTATCTAAAGCATCTTGTTGAATTTATTTGGTATCAAAAATCATGAAACATACATATTTCAACCAATATTTCAATATAATAGGGAAATGATGACTCACCTGATGCTTGAGATGCAGAACCCGGCCTGCCCATTTATTTAAAGATACGTAAATTAATCATGTCAGACTCATAAGCAACATGGAAGAGTAGAGATCTTTGATTTGACATAACAAGGAGTTGATGTGTACCTTCGTTGAGGAGGTAAGCTATCAGAAGCAGATGATCTGCGAGGAGGATTTCTGGACTCAAGGCTTGATGACGACTCTGTTTCTGACTCTCTCCTTGAACTACCACCCATGCCCTGCGTCATGCTCTGAAGAAAAAAATCATTTAAAAAAAAGGTATTATCACTAAAACTGAGGAGAATACAGTAAAAGACAGATGATACTAATTTAACTACGGAAGAATGGAAACATGATCCTTGGATGTGAAGAGAACTTGAGGCTTGGAATTTGCTAAACTTGTTTCTCAGATTCTGAATAATCTCAACTAAGACACTTTATTTTCTTGGAAAATGCGAGGTAGCGAGTATAAAGTACCAAGATATTATGTAGTTGGTGTTTGTAAAGCTTGAGTGTAACCAATTAGTATTGGTCATCTTCATTTATAGAACAGGAACTGAAAAAACTACAGCCCAGAATCACCGTACCATAGCTGGACTATTGTAATTTGTAAGAAGTATGGTCGTAAAGTTTGTAAACCAAGAGAAGAAGTTATAGATGGTAAAATTCAGTTTTCCAGGGGACCAAAAGAAATACCTCGAACTTCAAGAATCCTTCAAGAACGTCCAGAAGGAGTGGTCCACTATCTCCATTTCTGTTGAGCTCAAAACCATTGTTGCTACTAAAGTCGCGTAACTCAGACTTCCATGAATCTTTTGGCTTTGCATAGGTTTTCAGGCGGAGAGCAGATCACCAGATAAGTGAGAAAAGTTAATCTACAATCTTCTTAAAGAGATATTAAAGAAAATGAAATAAATTGATTACCAAATTGCATTCTGGTTGATAAACTTTGAGTGAGTGATTTAGTTGCGCCCAGTCCAAATATTCACAAACCAACGCAGATAGTAACCTGCCTGCAATTCAACATTTTAAAAGTGATCAAGATGACCTACTCAACTGCACAAAACCTCAATGTTTTTGTTCATATTGCCTAAACATAGAAGCAAGCAAAGTTTCAGTCTTGATGTGCTATCACCCAACAGAAAAGGAGACGCATTTTGAACAAGCCAACAGTTACTGAGTATCGAGAAAGCATAGCAGGTGTACGAATTAAACAAAATTGCCATGTAAATCCAAAAACCATTCAAAGAGAAAAGATCTAAAGGATCAAAGTAAAGAGAGATAAAAGGCAAAACTCGTGAAAAAAACCTGAAGGAGAAGCATGAAGCCGCCTTGCACGATCATTGCAGCTTCCCAACAAAGCTGGAGGCAGCCCATCGTTGTTCTCTATCACTCTATCCTCTTCTTCAATTGCCTCAAACACACTTGCACGTAGCTCAGCCTACAGAAGCAACTAAACTCTTCAATTCAATTCAGCTGAAACTTAAGATTACAATATTATCAAGGTACGAGGCAAATTGGGAATTGACATGAAAGTATCGCGATTCCAGATGCATAAGCAATTAACAAAACCGAACATTTCGATCTGAAAGCAGGAACCCTAGAAAAGAGTAATGTTAATGTATTTCAAGCCAATCACTTCTCCGTTCTCAAATTCCCCAAAAAATCTGTGTGAGATTTAAAGCAACTGAATAATGTATGGCAAGAAAAATGAAGAAGTTACCCGGATCTTAGCGAGAACACCTTTCTTCTCTAGGGTTCGAGTGACTAAGGTCTTGAGATCCATCATCTCTCTTGTATAATCGTCCATTGTTCTCAATCACGTCAAAGTAAGAAGATTAGGGTTTCTGATGTAAAATTGGATTTCGCAAAATTGGGGTTTCGGCTGTAGAGAGAATCTGAAAGATGGTCTCAGCCACCGTCCGGAGAGAAAGACATTGAATATTATTAAAACGAAAACAGTCAAAAACACATCTTGCAGCCACACTTTTTCAAATTATTCCCCCAAAAGATCTTTTGTTTCCACTCTCCTCCGAAATTTAAAATTTTTGAGTTTTTGCCCCCAATTATTGTGGAATTTTTAAAAATGTTTTGTTTTGTGTATTTGGAACGAAAATGGGATGCCAACTTTACATCTTGAGATCTAATTCAGAGACATTTGCATTCATTGATCTCATATAGCGAGATGATAAAAAGTGGGAGATTCGGTCAAATATTGCCAAGCATATGACAAAAGAATATGTTTGGAACTGCTTTTGTCGGAATCACACAAGGTTATATAATATAGTAGAGGATTTGCTGCTACTTTTTGACGGATGAGGTCAAATGTTTACTAAAGAGGAGAAAAAATCATATTTAGTAGTTGTTTGAGCATCCATGCATGATCCAGATTTTATTTGTGCATGCAGTTCTAGGCTTCTAGCTTGTGAGCCCCCGCGTCCAACTACATGACCAACCACCATATGTTCTAGAAACTTAGAAAATCAATTGAACAAAATAAGCATTAGATGTCAGCTCGCAAGTTAGGTTGTAAGGGTCAGAGAAGGGCAATCACTCATTCTTAGATTATAATATTGGAAGGAAAGACCCAACCTTGCTTGTCGTTGAAGTTGTATGAGAATCAAATGGGCTATCTACTGTAGAATATAGACATATTAAACTTTGGTTAAGAATACCAAATAAAATAGTTACATACAGTTACGAATATTTGGATATGTTTTCTGAATGATCATTTGAGTCTCCACAACGGCTTTGGGCTTCTGCATTGTTGCGAATGAGATTAATCGGAATAAAAGAAGGTCCATAAAACAAGGAGGTGCAAGAAGAAGCTCAAGTCTTGTTGTGTTACAGGCTTACAGCTGTCACTAAACACTGCGTTTCATCGGAGCTATTAAAGTGTTTTTTAGGTCTGTTACAATAAAGAGACAGACAAAAAAAAATAAAGAGAAATCAAGCAATTAGAGACAGGAAAAAAAAAAAAATAGTCGAGACAGAGGGAGAGAGATAGAAAATTCTTGGAACTACTTCGCCTTCTTCTTGTAACTCGGAGAGTATTGCTTGTGATCTTGTGCGTCAAATCTAGTTGATTCCTCTTGTAAGCAATAAGCTTAGCGAAATATATCTAGAGCGTTTGATCTTAAATGGTAAAAAACTCGATTTTCACATGTCTCACAAACAAAAAGTTAGAAATCAAATTCGACGAGCACGTCTAATACCCAATTAAAATACGTTGCTTCACAAATATATACATATGCACGTATTTGCGATATTTGTGTTTATGAATTTTGTTTGTATGTGGATGTACATGTGTATTGTCAATTGATATGGGTATATACCAGTTTATGAACACCATCTCCCATAATATTTTAGTCCGTACGTATTATTCAAGAGTTTCTTGAAACTAATAAGATGTTACGTAAAAAAGAAGATAAATACCTAATAGTCTAATACCATTCTTTTTTCTTTTGCTTTTTTACTACTTTAATTTAGTCCGACCATTTTTTATGTCATACAAATCACATCGCTAAAGCCAAAAAATATAAAGAATAATAACATAATCAAAATTGCACACTAACTAATTAAGGGTTAAGACTTAAGAGACTTTAGAACATATATCTATTGTTGGAAAACATGCACTCCCGATTTCTTAAATATATCATTTTAATTTAATTTAATTGATTATTTAAGTTTTATTTCTTTATTAGAAAAAAATAAACCAGTTATATAGAGATACATATGAAATGAGTCTCTTAATTAAAATCGAACATTGTTGTCAAAAAAAAGAAAATTTAAATCGAACATTTTTCAAATAAATTTATTTCTCCTTTTTTCACCTACATTTTTTTTAATTTTAATATTATTTTAATCAAAGTATTTAAATTTGATACTCCGATAAAGTTGGTCTTAAATTTGATACTCCGATAAGATTGGTCTTAACGCATGTTTATTTCGAGAGGGCATACTCATTAATTCAGTAGAAACAACTTGGGGCTCACTCAAGGGCGTGCCCACCCTTTAAAAAATTAAACATTGGCTTAGGGGCCCACATCACAATTAGGGCCCTATTATTAAAAAATTTAATTAATAGTTATATTTTACACTCATTTATATATTTAACTCTTCTTTTTAATGTTTAGAGTTTGTTCTATGGTAGTTTTTAAAAAAATCTATGAATTTATTTTATGTTTTAATATCATATTATATTTTGCTTTTACATTAGTTACTATATAGATAGTTGCATAATAAATAATAATATATTAATATATAGCATGATATATATTAAAACATAATAATGTTTGCATATGTTTTATAGAAATTAAAGAATATTTAGTCTAAAATTTGTTCATCTTATAAAATTAGAATCTTTTAAAACATATATACATATTTGTATTTTTAATTTAATTTATGATTTTTTTAGTTTATATAATTTGTAAAAAATGTAATTAGTTTTTTTTTTCGTTTTAAAAAGTCGCATAGGGCCTCTGAATATGTTGGCACGGCTTTGGGCTCACTTTTAACTTTCTCTTTTGGTTTGGTCTCAAGAATCAGCTTTAGCTTTGGCTTTCGGATACGAGGAGGGGAAGCCACCACGTCGCTCAAAACTCCCAACATCATTTTCATATGCGTCAAGCATTAAAACAAAAATTTTAAATTCATTATTTTTAATTTTTTATAGATTGAAAAAAAAACCATTATTATCAAAAAATATGGTTGAATCTTCAATTATTAATTTAATCTTATAACGTGCTTCATGCGTTTCCACTCGCTTAAATCAATATTTTCAGTGATCATCAATCGGATCTACTCTACCAACAAACCCCATATCTATTAATCTGAACAATCTCTTATACCTCACATACTTTATAAAAATTTTCTTTTTTTTATCAACCAGAAAATTTTCCGAACATTTGGGAAAATAATAATATTTGTAATAACGTAAGTCATCTTTCCCCCAAATGTAGAGTTCCTATGTGTTGAATTCGGATCTGACAGCACTGAAACAATACCTTCTAACCATGATTGAACCAACCGTACTTATTACTTAAGTTAAATTTAAAATTCACTCTCGTAACTTTTTACGTATACAAAATGGCTATTAGAATTAAACGACACATGCACACACACACACGTATATATATAGTTTAGTTATATATAGTGAAAATTATCTATAGATAATGAAGTAATGTGATGGAAAAGCATGATGTGGATGAATGACAAAATGGTGTTAAAGCTAGATTTTTTATAAAGACTTTTAAATCATGTGTTTATACAATCAGATGTTAATAGTTTTACAATCCTATTTTTCTACAAATACTGACATCTTAATTCGTTTTTTAAGCCAACAATAGTTTTAATTATATTATAACTCTATACAATCTTAACTTAATATAAGACGTCAACTTAAAAAAAATTAGTAAAAGTTTAGGGTCCGAGTTGCAACCCAATAACCCATATATAAATAGATTTGTGTTGTTTAGCTGTAGAAACTATAAACACAAGTGCACAAGCACAAGGTTAACAAGAATTAACCTCATATCACTAGTAAAATTCTGGTAAAATTTTCAACGAAGTTAAAAAATGAATGAATTTTGGCATATACTATGTCGTTTATACATTTTAGACGATAGCATAATTACTGATATAACCATTAAAAGAAATTAGAGCCGTGGACAAAATTTCAATTTTCAATTGAGTGTAAACTTTAAAGTGTCGTTGACTTCACAACGGATTAACATGGTGAATTAGAAATGATTAAGGTTATTACGTTATTGTGCACTGCAGGTTATAAATAATGTAAGAAAAAAGGTTACTTTTACCTATTGGAACTAAAAGGAATAGATATTTACTTTAGTCTTACCAAATAAGGAAAGGCCAGATTCCTTAAAATCAAGATAAATTGAACGGCTGGGATTTGAAAACAAACTTATCATGAAATCTATCATAATTATTTGAATAAAGAGAGAGATAATAATAGATTTGGAGTGATTGGTGAGTGGTTGAATATATGACAATTGACGTAACCCCACTGTCCCTCTGTCTCCATTAAGGTTTCTCTCTCTTACTCCTCTCAATACATAAAGAAATGGTAGTTGGCATATTGGACCCATCCTTGGTTTGGGCCCCGACGTGTAAACATCACACCTTCTCTCTTATTCTTTATTCATTGACTAATGACTATACCACATTTATCAATTTTTTTGTATAGTTTATGTTGTGGTCTAGATTATCTTTCTGTTCCTCCAATTATTTGGAATTGAAGATCCATCCCACCCCGAAAAGAAAAATATTATTGAGGAACAAATGTGCAAAAATAGTTAAAATATCTATAATTATTTATTTAAATTATTTTTAACTATGCTGAAATTCATACTATATATTTATTTCCAAAATTTATAAAATCTTCATATTCTTATCATTAAAAATGTTTACGAATAATCAAAACTGATTAAATTTGCTAATAAAAAAATTCAAAATCTGCTTTAGTTTTCATGTATTTTCGTTATTATTTGAATCGCACCGCATTTTTCTTACAGTGAAAAACGCAGTTATCATTCGAAGTCATAATACGATGAAGTGCATCCAGAACTTGCTAAAATCAACTCTCACGAAATCTCAGTTGTTGTGATTTATATTGGAACAACAAATAGTTTCAATTTCTTGGAACAAAACCTAATATATGTGAGATATATATATATATATATATGATTAAAAGTTTGTCGGTCTCTCTAATTATTTTTCGTTGCTATGTTTTTTCCATGTATCGTTGTCTTTAATTTAAATGGAAAAGGATCTGTCCTTAGCAAAAAAGAAAAAAGATAGAGAAAGGATTGTCCTGATTCGGTAAATGACGCACAGAGAAGAGAACCAAAATCACATGTGATATAATTTCACACGTTGAAGATATATATATCTAAGATGCGAAGTACCAAAAAATCCCTGACCGTTAGATTTTGTCATATATTGACACGTTGGAATCACACGGGGGACCTATCAATAATAGATGTCGCTAAATGCCAAAATAAATGAATTATAAAGAAAATAATGACCTAATTAATTACTTTCACATATGCAATTGCACATATGTATATACTAAAGCAGAGTGAACGGAGTTGTAGAATGTAGACGATGTGAACGGGTTAATTTTATCGTTGAATGCCTGAAAACGTGAAAAACGGAAACGAATATGTTTGAATTGTGTTTCATATACTTCTGTATATCTTATTACAAATATATAAACTGGTTAAAACAAATATTGAAATCTAATAATTTACTAACACCAACATGTTAGAAAGAAACTTCAAATTCAGATATATAATATGAAAAATGATCTATTGGATGTTACCCATCTACTGTTCCGTCTCATCATTAGTTTACGTTTATAGTAGGTCTTTTAATTATGGAAAAAATGAAAATACAGTAAGTACAATGATCAAGGAATAATGAAAGTTTCCTAATCAAGGAATGAGTACTAACACTACAAGAAAACACTGTCTTAACTGACGGAATTACCGACGACCCGAGATCCGTCGGTAATTACCGACAGATTACCGACAGAATAACGACGAATAAGGTTCCGTCGGTAATCCGTCAGTATTTACCGACGGATCTCGGGTCGTCGGTAATATTGTCCAATTACCGACGGATTACAGACAGAATACCGACGAATGATGATCCGTCGGTAATCCGTCACTAAATACCGACGGATTACCGACGGAATAGCGATGATTATAAGGTTTGTCGGTACTCCGTCGGTAATGACGGATTGAATCTGATTACCGACGAATTACCGATGACAGAATATATCCGTTACTAGAGCCGTACAATGTTACCGTTTTATAGACGTTTGATATTACCGTTTTGTAGCCGTTTGAATTTTAAAATAACCGACGGATTACCGACGGATGACAGAAATTTTTTTTCTATAAGGATCCACCCACTCATTCTCAACAACAAACTCATTCCCAACATCATTCTTAGAAAAAAACGCAAAAATACATAGAAATGTCTTCCTCTAATTATTTTCGATCGTGGATGGATGAAGCAATGCACAATCCCGAGACAGGCTTATTAACAGACGAGTATGCACAAGGTGTAACAGAGTTCATGAAATTGGCTTGTCAGCAACCCGACGCCCAAAAAACTCGTAAGTTGAAATGTCCATGTTCAATTTGCCGGAATTCTCATAATGTTAGAATTGATTTAGTGTGGTCACACTTGTATTGCAATGGATTTAAGTCGGGTTACAAGCTTTGGTTACTCCATGGAGAAAACCCAAATTATGCTAGTACTAGTGAACCATTTGTTGCGGATAGTTTAGAAGAACATAGAACGGAAGTAGATTTTGGCTTAGGGACTGTTCAGATGGTAAATGATGCATATAGGGAAAATATGCAGTCGATTGATGAAGATAGAGATACGGTACATGAACCTAATTTAGAAGCACAAAGGTTTTTTGGTATGTTAGACGCAGCAAAGCAGCCGCTATACAGAGGATGTAGAGATGGTCATTCGCCTTTATCATCCGCAAGCAGATTGATGACCATAAAGGCGAATCACAATTTGTCCGAAGAATGTGTGGATGATATAGCAGATTTCGTGAAAGATATTTTGCCTGAAGATAATCTTTCACCAGCTTCATACTACGAGATACAGAAATTGGTAGCTGGTCTTGGTTTACCGTATCAGATGATAGATGTGTGCATCGATAATTGTATGATATACTGGAGAAATGATGAAAGCCTCACACAATGTCGGTTTTGTCGCAAACCGCGGTATCAGCAAACGAGTGGTAGAGTTCCAGTTCCATATAAACGGATGTGGTATTTACCGTTAACAGACAGGTTGAAGAGGTTATATCAATCTGAGCGCACGGCTGGGCAAATGAGATGGCATGCGGAACATAGAACAGATGGAGAGATTAACCATCCTTCAGATGCAAAAGCGTGGAAGCATTTTCAATCTGTCTATCCGGATTTTGCATATGAGGGAAGGAACGTATACCTCGGACTTTGTACAGATGGTTTCAACCCATTTGGAAAGCATGGAAGACAATATTCGCTATGGCCAGTAATCTTAACACCTTATAATTTGCCGCCATCTTTGTGCATGCGTCGAGAGTTCTTGTTCCTGTCTATTCTTGTTCCCGGTCCAGAGCATCCGAAGAGATCACTCGATGTGTTCCTCCAACCATTGATTTATGAGTTGCAAATGTTATGGGATGATGGTGTTCAAGCGTATGATGTTTCATTGCAACAGAACTTTAAGATGCGTGTTGTACTTATGTGGACCATAAGCGATTTTCCAGCATATGGTATGTTATCTGGATGGACCACACATGGAAGGTTATCATGTCCATATTGTCAAGATAACACCGATGCGTTTCAATTGAAACACGGACGAAAAACGTGTTGGTTTGACTGTCATAGAAGATTTCTACCGAGTGATCATCCATATCGTAGGAGCACCACATTGTTTAAGAAGAAGAAGAAAGTGTTTGATGTTCCGCCTCCTGAGTTAGATGGTAATTATTTATTAGATCGGCTAAGAGATTTTGGTGCTGAGATGACTCCTGACTGTGGTGGTAACGGTCATGCTCCCGTTGATGGTGCCGGTGAATATCACAATTTTCACAAGAAGAGTATTTTCTGGAAATTATCGTATTGGAAAGATCATTTGTTAAGACATAATCTAGATGTCATGCATACTGAGAAGAACTTCTTTGACAACTTGATGAACACCGTCTTAAACGTCCAAGGGAAAACAAAAGACAATTTGAAGTCTAGATTAGATTTGCCAGAGATTTGTTCTCGTCCCGAGCTTCATGTAATGGAAAATGGCAAATGTCCGATCCCCGTCTACTGGTTGGATACGATTTCAAAGCAAGAATTTTTTGAGTGGATTATCCAAGATGTCAAATTCCCAGACATATACGCATCTAATTTGCGTAATTGTGTTGATACGAGAGAAGGAAAATTTATTGGAATGAAGAGTCATGATTGTCATGTTATGATGCAACGCCTTCTCCCATTCGCATTCGCACATCTTTTACCAAAAAACGTCCATGAAGCAATTGCAGGTGCGTAAATATTTAAATTTATTTTAAATTATTATGTATTTATTTTACATTATTTAAATTTACTTTAAATTATTATATATATATTTTAATATTTTTATATATTTATTTAAATAGTTATATATATATTTTAAATAGTTATATTTATAATTGTTAAATTTGTAGGTGTTGGTGCGTTCTTTCGTGATTTATGCTCGAGATCACTTACAATTGACGGTATTCATAATTTGGAGACTAATATACCGATTATACTTTGCAATCTCGAGAAGATATTTCCACCATCTTTCTTTGATGTAATGGAACATCTTACCGTTCACCTCCCACGAGAAGCAGCATTAGGTGGTCCTGTTCAATATCGGTGGATGTATCCTTTTGAGCGTTACATGTTTCATCTAAAGAAGAAAGTTAAAAATTTAAGCAAAGTCGAAGGTTCTATTGTGGCACAGAGCATTAATGAAGAAGCATCAAACTTTGCGGAATATTACTTTCCATCTGATGTTCGTACGAAGAGTAGACGTCCTTCTCGACATGATGATGGTGGCGAAAGATTAACGTATCCGGTATACGTCCCAAACTTGTTTACAGAAATCGGACGAGTAAGCGGAAAAGGTAAAAAACGCAAGCTATCAGAGCAGGAGCATGCTCACGTGCATATGTACATCCTCACTAATTGTGAGGATATTCAAGAATTTGAGAGGTATATATTAAATTATGTCCATAAAAATTTAAATTTTTGTTCTATATATTAAAATATTTCTAATTATTTTTAATTTTCTATGATAGGATTTATATGGCCGTAATACGCGCTTACTATCCAGATTACACTGAGGATCAACTTGAACTCTTGAAACAACGAGATTTTGCTTCTTGGTTGCAATTTTACGTAAGTGTTAAAGCAATTAATTTTAATTTCAAATAATAAACTAAGTAATTAATTTTAATTAATAATACTAAAATATTTAATTATTAAATAATATGCTTTATATATTTTGATAGGTATCTGACGAAACTGCGAGAGGTCATACATTTCCCACATGGTTATTAGAGTTTGTCAACGGTCCAAACTACATTACGACGTCATACCCACGATATTGCACTAGAGGATATGCATTTAGGATTCATGATGATACACGTACGAGGACTACTTCTGATCACGGTATTTCGTCTCACTCCGGTGATGCTGTGTACTATGGTGTTCTTAGGGAAATATTAGAGATTCGGTATCCGGGTATGCTGAACTTGAGGTGCATAGTATTTCTTTGCGATTGGTATGATCCCAACGACAATCGAGTTGACAAATTTGGTGTTACATCGGTACATTCAAGACGGAGATTACAAAAATATGATCCATTTATCCTTGCGTCTCAAGCAGATCAGGTATACAATCATTCTCAATATATAATATTGCATACATATATATTTATCCAAAAACTAATAATTTTAATTTAATATTTGGTTAGGTATGCTACATTCGATATCCACGAGTTACGTACAGGGATGACCCTTGGATAACGGTGACGCCAATAAACCCAAGGGGAAGAGTTCATGGAGTTGGTACTAGCGATCCTTTGCAGTCAACCGAATGTGGTATCATTGTCCCGGTTGAGCATGATCTTGACGTTGACCTTGTTGTTGACTTCACACTGTTTGGAGATGCGACGATTCATTCAGAATCAGAGGATTCTGTTGGAGAATTTGATGATGATTCAGATTCTATTCCTTCGGATTATTTATCGGATTCGGATTCGGAGTAGTTACTATCTTTATATAATTATTTTGTTTTTTTAAACGTTTAATTTATGATTTTCAAATAATTATTTATCGGATTCATATTCGGAAATTATGTTTTTAATTTATTTATAAGTTTGCATTTGTTTTTATCAATTATTTATCAATTATTAAAGCAAAAAACAATAATTAGAAAAAGGTTATCAGTATCCGTCGGTTTTCCGTCGGTTTTCTGTCAAACCCCTGACCGATTACCGACGGATTCTATAATTTTTTGGCGGCTACACACGGTTGAAATAAAGGAAAAAGTAAATGAAATAAAATCAATTGGCGGCTACCGACGGGGTTTCCGTTGGTTATTCCGTCGGTAGCCGCAAATAAAAACCGACAGATTACCGACGGCTTAGGGTATAGGATTTAGAATTTAGGGTTTGAGGTTTAGGGTTTAGCTATACGTGTCCGCACACATTCATTTATGCGTTTTTAAGTATATAATAGTTCAAAAATAGTTTATATTGCATGTTATATGCCTTTTAAAAGATTCGAAATGGATTTCGTCATAAGTGTTCGTAAACTTGTGTTGTTAGTTATGAAATAGTTCAAGTGTTAACATTGATGACAAGCTACATTTTTAAAAAATAAATTTGTTAAGTCATATAAGTACATATATATACTTCTACTAGTATAATTTAAGTGTTAACATTGATTATAGTTCTTAATCACTTCAAAAACATAAGATTCAATGATATATACCCTAAATCGTCAGTAATCCGTCGGTTAATGTAAGAAATAACCGACGGATTACCGACGAGGCTGTCGGTAATCCGTCGGTTTTTATTTGGGCGGTCGGTAATCCGTCGGTATGTGCGAGAGTAAATGTGTTTGGACTGGCCAATGAGAAGACATGCAAAAATCTATATCCGTCGGTAATCCGTCGGTGTTGAGATTCAAAACCGACAGATTACCGACGGTCCAAATTTTTAATTCCCGCGAAACATTTCCCAATTGTTTTGGAAAACGCGACATTGACTATTTTATTCATTTAATTTACGTTCCCGACGGAAAACCGACGGCGTATCCGTCGGTGAGCGCTAATAAATCAACTTTCGAGACTCTTCTCTTCTCCTTCATTTCTTTTTCTCTTCCTCTCTCTAAAACTTCCGCCGATCTTCTCCGTCTTCTCTCTAAAAATCTCACACCGAATTCTCTTCCTTTCTCAAAAATGAGGTATGTTTTCCATTACTTTCATTTCTATATATGTTTTGATATCATTTTTTTCTCAATCTTAAACGTTTTGGAATCGATTTGTGTTAGATTAGGTGGATAGTTAGGACTTTTGCCTTATTCTTGTTGATTCGTTGGATTTTTTGATATATTGGTGGATTATGTTTGTTTGTTTTGTTGATTTATGGATTAGTTTTTTTGGTAAGGATTTTTGGATTAACTTTTGGATTTGTTTGGATGAATAGATTTGTTAAGAATGTTAGGATTTTTGTATTAACTTTTAGTGTAATGGATTTTGATTTGTTAATAATGTTTGGGATTATTTGACTCTCCATCAATATCGGTTTTTTTTTTTGGCTTTTTTAGAGTTTTTAAAATATTATTTGAGCTTAAATCTATTTTATAAAATATTTTAATATAACGAAAATTATTTTTAAAATTCTTATATCATTTTGAATCATTTTCTTTTAATAAAATTTGAATCATTTTATTTTATAAATTGTATATTGTATATGAATTGATGTTAAACAATTCTTATATTATTTTTTTGTTTTTTGGTTTGTTAGTCGGAATCCAACGGAGCAATACGAGGATTTTCTTCGTAGTAGTCGATCTACACAATAACCCGAAGGTCCTAGCTGTTCTCAATCACGAACCCCGTCTATGGTTATGGAATCGCCAACATCAAGGGTTCCCACAGAGATCTCCATAGAAGATTTCGTCTCTCAACCGGGAAGAGATAGACTCCGAAAGCTACATCCCGAAAGAATCGACGGCGCCACATGGTTAGTGACAAGATTTTAGTTTACGATTTATAATATAATAGTTTTTTTATTTTTATCCACTTACTACTATTATTTTGTGTAGGTTTGAGAGTTCGAATAACGGGATTAGCAAATCTATTTTGGGGATGATGCAAGGGCTTCTCAAAAAACCATATGAAAAATTTGTTAATATGCCGAGCGATGAGCAAGAAACGTGGTTTAAGCAATTTGCGGTAATTTTTTTACTTTTTTAATTATGTTTTTAATTTTTATATATTATCTTGAAATTAATATATTTTTAAATTTTGTAGCAAGAGTTTAATTGGCATCGAGACTTGACGCCCGAAGTTCGCAGAAAATTCAAACAGGCTGCGGCAAAGCATTACTCCAAATCACTCAACGAATGGAAGCAAAGGTGGAATAAAGGAAAGAAACCAAAGGGGATTAATGATGATGTTTATAAAGGGTTGCAAGAATATTGGGCGAAGCCGGACACACAAAAGGATTCCAAGATTCACTCTCAAAACCGGAAAAGCGAACGAGGCGGGAAAGGAATGGCTGTACAGAACGCTGGTGCAACGAGCTATTACACCAGAGCAGAACAACTTGTAAGTTTTTTTTTTAATTTCGTTTTATTATATTATTTTATTACTAATATTTTAACTTTTTTTAGACCCAAAGAGATGGTGTGCCTCCCGATTATCTCGTTTTGATGGAGGATACGCACACCAACAAAAAAACCAGACAAATTCAAGATCTCGTCATCAAAGAAGTCATCGAGAATGCGAAGAAGAAGAAAGAAGATTATATCTTAACCCAACAATCCCAACCATCCATAGACGGATCTGAGCTTCCTACAACCGTCCCAACGGAAATAGTCAACCAAATCGTATTGGAGGTATTTATGTTTTACATAAAAAATTTAATTACTAATTTTTCAAATAATTTGGTTTAAATACTTACTTATATCTTCTTCACTTGTAGGAAACTCCAAAAAGAAAAGGACGAATCTTTGGGCTCGGCAATCTCAGCATATTTGGATCTAGTTCTTGTTACTCATCGCCGTATGCACGTGATGCGGAGCTCCAGAAGGCGCTAGAAGAGAAAGATGAACGGATTGCGACTTTAGAGAAAATGATGGCCGAGGAGAAAGCCGCGAACAAACGTAGAGATGAAGAGGCGAAACTTAGAGAAGAAAAGATGCAGAAATTCATACACGACATGTATTCGAGATTTCCCGGTTCTAGTTCTTAGTTTCCATTTTAATTATCGTTTCAAATATTTTTGTTTTGGATAATTTGTTTTGGATAATTTGTTATCAAAATTTAATTTCCATTTTAATTATTTTTAATTTTAATTTCATAATATTGAAATATAGTATTTAGTATTTATTTTATATTATAATAATTATTTTATTTTTAAAAATCATTTGTGGGTTGTCGGTTTTCCGTCGGGTTTGATCTTTCGATCCGTCGGTAATCCGTCGGTTATTTTGTTGTCAGTAATCCGTCGGTTACATTGTCGTCAGTAATCCGTCGGTTATTTTGTCGTCGGTACTCCATCGGTTATTGAGTTCATCGGTAAACCGTCGGTTATTTACCGATGAATTACTGACGAAATTGCCGACGTCATTGTCGTCGGTAAACCGTCGGTAAAAAGTTACCCGACGAATTACCGACAAACTTTAAATTACCGACGCTCTAGAACCGACGGACATTAATTGTCGGCAATCCGTCGGTTAAGCCGTTTCCCGACGGTATACTGACGGATATGCTCGTCGGTTTTGAGCTGTTTTCTTGTAGTGTAATATGTCCTTCACACATAACAACAAAAAGAACAACAGTAAACGAAAAAGTGGAATAACAACCGTATAAATCATCATTTTCTTCAAAATTTTGTGTCGTCAATTGTGTTACCAACATATCTAATTATCTATAACAAACATAATTTCTTTGATAATCACTCGTAGCCATCCAATTATGTTGCTAATTAATGACAAATTGAAACTTTTTAAAGATCGGCTAATTCCTAATCTTGCTATTAATTAGGATGTTGAAAACTTCAGATATTGACTTTTTATATTTCTTTATAACTGACGGAGCTATCTTATTTTCAATATTATTTTGTTTGTCGACACTAAACTTATCGTCTTTAATAACGTACACTTGTCAATTGAGAAGAAAATTATAATCATATAGACAATTCTACATTCGATCATGCATTAACAATTTCTTCGGCAATGGACCTATAGATTATAATGCTCGCATTATTTTAGGAAAACTAGAAACTACTCTTCAACCAATCACTATATAATATGTTCTTTAAGGTTTGACTTTTTTTTTTTTTTTTGATAACTTGACTTTTGATTTTATTGATATTAAAACAACATTAAAATGTTTTTTTTAATTATTTATGATGCTATTTATTTTCTTAAATTTGTTAATGACTCGATCAAAAGACGTACGATTAGATAAATGATAAATCAAGCAGCTATATTTTACGAGGGCAAAATAATCTAATATATTCATGAGGTCATCACCTAGTAAAAGGCTGGAACATAGTATAGTGTCTATGTGTTTTTACTCCTCGATCTCTTTTAACTTTCTTACCTATTTGATGGCATTATTTTTGTTTACGATTTTAAAATTAGGTCGACTTCATTGTAAGGAGAAGAATCATTCAATAGATTTTTGTTTTTTACATCGTACTAAGCGTTGAGTTTACAACATTAAAACTAACTCATCGTACAACCCTCTCTACGGCTCCCATATTTTAATTAACAAAAAGAAAACTAATATGTAGTACAAATATATTTTATTCGATACATCGTCAAGGCAAGTACATTTATATAATTATAAAAATCGATTAATTAATTAAAAAAAAAGTTGAAAAGGCAAATAAAGGGCAAGTGTATCCAATGCAACCTTCACAGTGAACACGTCCCACGTTCTTTTTCTTCCCTCTTTTAGACCTTCCTCTCTCTCCTCATTTGGCCACTTATCCTCTCCCTGTCTCTCTCCCCTAGTCCCCTCTCGCGGTCTCGCCGGTAAATAAAAGAACGAGAGAGTTACGACACGACGCCGTTTGTAGCTAAGATTCTTGATCATGTTGGATCTCAACCTTAAAATCTTCTCTTCTTATAAAGAAGATCAAGATCGGAAAGTACCATTAATGTTCTCAACCACCGGTGAAGAAGAATCAAACCCCTCCTCTTCAGATTCTGCAGCACGAGATGCTTTCATCAGTTTTGGAATTCTCAAACGCGACGATGACGTCGTTCCTCCTCCTCCTCCTCCTAAAGAAACCGGAGATCTCTTTCCGGTGGCCGATGCTAGCCGGAATATTAAATTCTCCGTCGAAGATAGTCACTGGTTGAATCTATCTTCTTTACAGAGGAATACACAGAAAATGGTGAAGAAGAGCAGAAGAGGACCAAGGTCTCGAAGCTCCCAATATCGTGGCGTCACTTTTTACCGTCGCACCGGTCGTTGGGAATCTCATATTTGGTAAACAAAAAAATAAAATTCATTATTTCATTTTTTAAAATTTTTTTAATACTAGTATTGGATTATTGCTATACACTATTCTAATTTCAGTTTTGGGATTGATGAATTTGTAGGGATTGTGGAAAGCAAGTTTATTTGGGTAAGTAGATCAGATTTTTTTTGTTTTTTGACATCAAGTATATCAGATTTTTATTTAATTATTGGGTCGTCTTTAATTACGTGTGTTTGTGTGTGTCTATTTATAGGCATAAACGATGAATTTTTAAAGTATCATATTTTTGTGATAAATTAGATTTGTAGATCTTGTCTGACAACGTCTGTTAACAAGTACCCCTAAAAAGTTTTTTTTTTTTTTTTTTTGTCAACTACCTCTATATTTCTCTAAAAGGATGTACTTTTTTGTAAAAGACAAAACATATAGACTATTACAGCTCATTAATTAACGATGTTTGTTACTTCTGTCTTTTACGTTTAATTATACACAAATTGTTGATTATTAATTCCCTTCACTTAATTTTTCGTTTTAACAGGCGGGTTTGATACTGCCTACGCAGCAGCAAGGTAAAAGAAAATTCGTTTTGCATAGATTTAATATATATATATATATATATATTTGATACAACAGTCATCATTTAGTATATGTTTTAATTTTGTCAACATATACACATTAGAGTTTGTTGAAGACAATAAAGAAATACCAATTTGACTTATTAATAAAAATGAATATATATATACCAGGGCGTATGACCGAGCTGCTATCAAATTCCGTGGTCTCGATGCAGATATCAATTTCGTCGTGGATGATTATAGGCATGACATCGAAAAGGTTAAACATAATATGTTATGAACATTTCATACAAAAAAAAATATGTTATGAACATTAGTGATTTCTATGTATATTTGTTTTCTGATTTGTGGAACTTAAGTACCTATGGATCTTAAATTATCAACTACGTACATATAGATGAAGAATTTAAATAAGGTGGAGTTCGTGCAAACACTTAGGCGAGAGAGTGCGAGTTTTGGAAGAGGAAGTTCCAAATACAAAGGCTTGGCTCTTCAAAAATGCACCCAATTCAAAACTCATGATCAGATTCATCTCTTCCAAAACAGGTATTACTCTATCTAATCTCACACATTGATTAAAACACTTCCCTTACAATTCGAAGTTTCGTTACACGCGTAGTCTTCCTTTTGGTAATCAGTTTAAAGAGCAAATAGTTGCCTGTTCACATGGAGAAAATAGGGTCGAAATATTGATATACTTCCTAATATGGCCTAATTTCACTATTTACAATCTACATCTTGGAAAATACATTTCACTTGGTGGCTTGGATGACAATATATTCCTCCGTCACTTAGCTTATATTCTACTATTCATCTGTATATTCCATTTACGTTTATTCTATCTATTCAACTAGTGCGTAACATTCAAAGCCTAACCTTCACTTTTTGTAAAAAATAATGTCGTTCTACACAATTTCCCACTTGCTAATCAAGAAAATGAAGTTACAACAAAGCTAATAATATTCATTTACGTACAAGAGAATTTATAAGAAAGAATATTTTTGATATGACCACATTATAGTATTTTTTTGTTTAAATATAATTTTTTAAAATCACTTTAGAAACAGTAATTATAAACAAACTTAGCCCACATACAGTGACTCCAAACTAAATAAATAAAAAATCTACTCAATTTTCTTCTTATAACTGGATGGTAATATCACAAACTTTTAATTACTCCCCTCAAACTAATACCAAGCCAAAGTTATTGTTTCGATTTTTCATCTTTTCTGTACAACTTTGAAATTATCTTTTATTTTGAGAAAAACGGAGGGATTATAGTTTAATACTTATCGAGGACGATTGTTTATTTTGATTAGCTTTTATGTTTCGTTGTATATAAGCTTAACAGATGAACACCATTATATAGTAACCTAAGTATATGAAACAAGAATTAGTATTGTGTTGTGAATAACTTAGAATTTTTTTAAACGTGTAAATATTCACAGGGGATGGGATGCAGCAGCAATAAAATACAATGAGTTGGGAAAGGGAGAAGGAGCCATGAAGCTTGGTGCCAATATTAAAGGTAATTGATAAATGATGGTTACAATGTAAATATATATGTTTAATTATTATAAGGCTGGTTGATGAATTTTAAGTGAATATAACCAATTTATATAATTCACTACCACAAATTTCACATTTACTTTTGATTTAATCAAGCAAAAACCCCTAGCTAGCTAACCTTTACATCAAAATTTTAGCACTCTCCCTTTAAGCAACTTAGTAATGAATATACATATCGATCTTCAATCATTTTGTTTTTTAGGAAATGCTCACAACGATCTTGAACTAAGTCTTGGAATTTCCTCATCATCGGAAAATATAAAGTTGACAACAGGCGATTACTATAAGGGTATCAATCGATCCACGATGGGTTTGTTGGGTAAGCAATCATCGATATATATACCCATGACGACCATGAACCCTTTGAAGACAGTTGCAGCATCATCAGGATTCCCTTTTATCAGCATGACCACTTCCTCTTCCTCCATGTCCACTTGTTTTGATCCATAGGATCCATCTATATATACTCTTTCAACTAATTTTTTTACCCTATTTGATTATTGTATATCGACCATAAATGTGATTCTTTCCTTGAAGAGTGAGAAATATTGGAAGTGTTTGTTCTAACTTCACCTCGAATTATATACCAAACTTGGTTATCATCACGAAGAATTTGCACATAAGAAAAGATGAAAAAGATGTTTTAGTAATGTTGATTTTCTTGACAAGAGTTGGTTGATAAAATATCGTGACTAAATCGTATGTAAGCTTTTTATATCATTTTAATCTGTTCTGGTCGCTATATTGCTTTTCTTGTTTTCTTCGAAAATAGAACAGTTAAGTTATATCTACTAATACTTTGCAAAAAAAATATTCTATGTTTGAACCTTTTTTTGTTCGTTCATAAGTACATCACCACCAGTAGCACAAAGAAAGCAGTGTTAAAGTTCAGAACAAGGTCAAAAGTTTGATCTGTATAGGCAGCTAAGACCAAACTATAAACTGATAAACCCAAAACCATCTTTACTGAGCAAGCGGATCTCAGACGCAGGTAAAATAAAGACAAATAAACGGTTTTAATAACTATAACCTCGCAGGCTTAGCAGCGTCTAGTCTCCTCCCATACTTACATAAGAAACCGGTAGATGTATTCACTGTGTCAGTTGCATGTCGGTCCATTCTGGGTTTTGAATCTGGAAGATTTTTCACGTTTTCCTGTTTCAGTTCACAACGAGAAGCCTTACTCGATCAGACGATATGTTAGGATAATCATATGGAGGGTTTGGTACGGACTCGCTACACTGGTTTTATCACCCGCCAACATTAGATGCTTCAGACGACCTTGACAAACTGCAGCCTGGTTTAAAATTAGGCAATAAAGAAGCTCAGTATAAGAACACAGTGCCAATTGTTCTTGGTATGAATTCGTCATGTTTTATAGAATTGACTAAAACAGAAGACTTTTCTTAGTTTCTTTACAGAAAGTGTATAAAGTCTCCCTCTTTCATGAATGTGCAAAATGAAAAATGCACACCTTGAGCAGTCAAATTATCGGGACTCATGGAAAGCCGAAGCTAACTCATAAGTCAATGATGTGGCCCTGTTTTGCAAGACTACAAGCTTGCTGCACGTATAGGCTGAGATCTTCCGACTTTCCCACTAACTAGAATATCAAACGTAGCACCATCAGGTAGAATACCCTTGTCAAGCATCTCATCATGAAGTCTAAAAGCCTCGTCGAGATTTCCTTCTCTATAATGTCCTGCAATCACCGCGTTGTATATAAGAACATTTGGAGTCACGTCATTCTTCTTCATCTCCTCAAACATCTTAACCACTTTCACAAACTGTCCCTTCTTGCTAAGACCTTTTACAATTACTGTGTACATGATTTCATCAGGGACAATACCCACCGCCTGCATTTCTGTGTATAAATCAGAGGCGAGGACCAAATTTCCTTCTTTCAGCAATCCATCAATCAGTGTTGTATACGTACGCAGATCACATTGTAGACCGTCTTTCAACATTTTCTTGTATAAATCAAGCGCTGCTACCATGTTTCCCAGATTACGAAATCCAGAAATCAAGCTGTTGTAAACAGGTTGGCTAGGATTCAATCCTTCTTCAAGGAGTTCAGAGAAAAGAGCAGATGCGCTTTCCATGTTACTCTTTTTGCAGAACCCATCGATAAGAGCACAGTAGGCTGGAATATCGAGTTTGAGACCTTTGTTCTTCATTTCATCTCTCATTTCCAACGCTTGATCCATTCTGTTATTTTTGCATAGCCCATTCATCAAGCTGGTATAAGTTATGACGTTTGGAGAAATACCATTACCACACATCTCTTTGTAAACTGCAACCGCAGAATCGATTTCACCCTCTTTCATAAATCCATCTATAATGCTGTTGTAACTCATGCTACTAACACAAAACCGTTTTTCTTCGATCATATTTGCCAACAGTTCTCTTGCTTTGGATGTCTGACCAACTTTGCTTAAACCATTGATAATTGTGTGGTATACGACCCCACTGACTTCAAAATTGGAAGAAGTCATTTGATTGACGACTTCCAAAGCGTTTTGTTCATCATGATTCTTGAAACATCCATCAATCAGAATGGAATACGTGTAGTTATTTGGCATTAGACCCTTTTCCAGCATATTTGAAAAAACTGTACGGGCCAAGTCCATGTTTTTCTTTCTGCAATGGGCAAGCATCATGTTACTGTAAGAAACTACATTCGGTACAATACCTCTACTTTCCATCTTCCTCAATAACTTTGTGGCTTCGTCTATCTTACCTTGCTTGCATAACCAGGATAAAATACTGTTACATACGAAAACGTTTGCAAGACCGGTTTCAAACGACTCGTCAAAGAGTTTCAGTGCCTCTTCCTGTTTCTGACCGTTCAACAATCCTCGGATTATCGAGTGGACATGAAAGGCCGAAGGAGTAAGACCTAAATCTTTCATTTTCTTGTAAAACTCAAGCGCCTTTTCCATGTCCCCGTTCTTACTAAACCGTTCTATGAGAACTGAAAACGTAAAGCTGTTTGGAGAGGGGCCTTCCTTTTCCATCTTATGAAACAAATCCAAAGCACTACCCAAGTCATTGCTCTTGCAGTGTCCCGTGATCAGACTCGTTGCAGCAATTACATTCATCGGTATCCCATTACTCACCATTTCATCCTTCAATCTAATTGCCGCCTCCATGTTACCTTGCTTCACGGAAGCCACAATCACAGAAGTATACGTTTCCTGCGACGGGACAGAAAATTTCTTCTCCTCCATCTCTCTCAATAAACGAAAAGCCATCTCCAAATTGAGCGTCTTACAGCAAGCCTGAACAGCAGTACTATACAGTACACTATCCGGTTCTGCTCCCCTCTCGATAGCTCTACTAAAAACCTCCAAAGCCTCCTCAGGCTTCTTTTCTCTCAAACTAGCTCGCATTAACAATTGCGTCGTGGCATTATCACCATCAACACCAATGGCAACCATCTTACAGTACAGTTCCTTAGCTTCAGTTATCGAATTCCTTTGCACTAAAGCACTCAAGGTCCTATTCAAATATGGAACAAATGGAATCACACCTAGTTCTAACATCTGATTGACTATATCAACCGCATAATCCGTTTGCTTATCTTTGGAGTAAGCATTCAACAAATAATTAAAAGCTCTTGGATTGACTTCAAACCCAAATAATTTAGCCGAATCCTCCAAATTACTGACCAAAACGCTTGGCATTGGCGTTGGATTGCTCGAAGAAACGTACCGTATAAGCAAATCGCTTGCGCGTCCAAAGGTCTTAGGAGAACTAACCAGAATATGAATGAGTACCCAGAAGACGTCACCATCTTCAAAACTTCCATTCCATGGTCTAGCCCAATTGTAGAACCGAAGAGCAGATTCTGGATTGTTCCTTCGATTAAGAAGAACGTCAATTACAGATGCATCGTCCTTCTGCTGTTCAGGTTCAACAGACAAAAGATTCACTTCGGAAGCGGATCCGCAAACAAGTCTCTCCTCTTCGCTTGGGTTCTCAGATTCTTTGGGAACCTGAGACTGTGAACAAAAGGGTTTATTGTTTCTCAAGCAAAGAAGACGAATTCGTGCTGGGACTTTTCTGAAAACCAGTAAAGATCTCATTTTTTTTAGTTCTCTCAAACTATCTTCAGCAGAGAAAAGATGATCGGAGAAAAAAAAAAGAGAAGAATTGAATCTCGGAGATTTTAAAAAACTAAGGCTTAAACCCTAATTTTGTTCCGAGACGGCGTCGTTTTCGGGGGTTTCCCTTTTAGAAACCTTCACTTTCGTTTTCCGTTTTATCTTAATTTCTCACACAACACGAGAGAGAAAAAAAAATGTCTAATTGCAGATTTCTCTACCACGACGGTGTCGTTTTGGAGGCTCCTCCTGTCACCACCTTCCTTCAATCGCTCACGGGTACGCAATCAAAACTATATAGACTGCAAAAGTTTGAAACTTTTTGATTGATAAGTTTTGAGAAATCTACAGGTGCTTATACAACGACGAGAACGATACACAATGCCACTAGTTTCTTGTTCTGGGAGAGACATATGAAGAGACTTTCTAGCTCGATTAATATCCTTCTGAATGCAAAGCCCGAACTTTTGTTCAGCTCTGGGTCATCACCACGGCTTAGGATTAATCAACCAGTTCCTCATTCGAGTATTTACGATCTAGTCAATGGTTCTATGAGCGAGGCCCTGAAGTCTGCTGTGGTGCAGGAAAGTGAAAGAAGTTATGGAGAAGAATTAGCAGTAACTGTTCTTGTTACTGGTAACGTGGAGAAATTGAATAGGTTAGATGATGGGAACAATTGTGGTGAGGAGAGAAAGATTGTGGATTTTCTCGATGTGTGGTTGCATATATGTGCATACTCGCCTTGCCCGTTAGGTGTTAGAGGAAATGCCGCGAGTTTGGCTTTGGTTGGTCGTGGACGAGATATTGCTGCTGCTAAATACTCAGACTGGGTTAGGTATTGTGCTTGTGCTCATTTAATCGATTCTGATAGCTCAATTTTCAGGGATTTGTGGATTACGCGAATTTTGTTGTTTCTTTCTTAATTTCGGTATGGATTGTGATTTAGGTAGGCTGAGGAAGCCTCTGGAGAAGTTTAGACCTCCTTCGACCACTGAACTTCTTTTGTCAAACGATGGTGATCATTTGCTTGAGGGCTGCATCACAAACTTTTTCGTAGTTTGTCGCAGGGTACTAACAAAAAAATTTTTTTTTTTTTTCTTGATATTTTTGGTCAAGAACAAGTCATCTATGTGATTATGATGTTTATTGTCTTAACTTAAATGAGTATCACATTTATGACAACAAGAACCTTCTATGTGCATTTTAGAAGTTTGATTTTTTAATTTGCCATTGCATGATTTACTGTTGGATCTCCTTTTAGGTGAAGCCATCTGAGAATCTCTACGGCGGGAGTTTGGGAGAGTTTGAGGTGCAGACCGCACCTATAACTGATGGTGTGCTTCCAGGAGTTATAAGAGACCTTGTCATTGAGTAAGAAATTTTTAAAAAGGCCACATAATGTTAGACCTGTTGATTATATTAGTCTCTGTTTATGGCCTGACCAAACATAATTTTGCTTTTCTTGTCAGAGTGTGTTTAAGCAAGGGGATTCCATACCGCGAGAGAGCACCCTCGTGGTCTGACCGTGAGCTTTGGGAAGAAGCCTTCATTACAAGTACATCTCTCCATATCCATAATGATTTCCGAAATCAGTTTGCTATGTTGTATATTTTAACATTGCAAGAACTCGTTGGATTCAGGTAGTCTGAGGATTTTGCAGCACGTAGGAACGATTAAAGTACCCATTGGTTCATTGGAGGCATTGGCTTGTACAAAACCTGAGGAGATTCAATGGAAGGAGACACGGTTTAAGGAAGGACCTGGGATGATCACTGAATTAATCCAGGTAAAGTTTGTTGCTTTAACTACCCTTAAAATCATTGGTTTAGTCCAGTTTTGTTCTTGTCTTTGAGTTAATCAAAGATAGAAATCACTTAAAAGGCAATAGTATATTTTGTGATTGTTATGTTGGAATAGAAAGCGATAATGGAGAGAGCCAGAGAGGTATTAAAGAAGGGTTCCCGTTGAAGGCCTTTCGGTGCTCTTCATGATATTGCCAAATAGCTGCAATGTTGATTTGTCTATACTGACGCCAATATATTCCCAAATCATCACGTATTATTATTTTATCGATCAAATATTCACAATGCTCTCGTTTTAATATCTGTACTTGATAGTTTATTGTCATCACTTATGGTTGTATTTTGCTTTAATCGCATCTCCAAAACTGTTCACGCTTATAGATGAAAACTAAAGCTCTTTTGTTGTTTGTTTCTCTCTCAGCTTGTTCGCTTCTTGAAGCTGAATTATGCTGAAGATGTATAATTACATCATATATGACATAAAATATAAACTCGCTAAAATGATCATTATGTGACCGTGCTTGCCTAATAACAACTTAGCCACTACAAACGATGGTCTTATGAAGTTATGCAATATGAGCTACGCGACGAATTTTCCGATCAAATAGATCCTTAGTAAAAACATATCGATTCTAACGGGTTTTCAATGGATCCGAAAAAAGTGGATAGTCCGATGACTTCTTAACACATCTGATGATGAAAGTGATCACTGTCATAAAAATCAAGACCATGTGTTAATATGCTTTGTATATTAAAATTATCACAGTTGCAACATTTAATAAAAATAAAACAATAACAATACTCGGCTTGCATTACGCACGACTTTCCCCTATAAATCCAGGAGCATGACCCTTACACGTCCCTGCCACTGCTACTCTGCTAGATCTAACTAAGTCAACGATGACTCATAAACGCCACGTGTCACCTGTTCATTCGACGTATTCACGTGACTTCTTATTACAGTTTTGACTGTCTTTTGATTTCTGGTTGGAAATCCCTGAACAATTATAAAAACCCAAAATCCCATAAACTTCTCAGTACTTACAAAAATGGCGTCGTCATCTACAAGCATCTCTCTCCTTCTCTTCGTCTCTTTCCTTCTTCTTCTCGTTAACCTGCGTGCAGGGAATGCGTCGAGTGGCTCGGATCTCGACGAAGAATTGGCTTTCCTGGCCGCGGAGGAATCCAAGGAACAAAGCCACGCCGGTGGTTCATACCACGAGGGGCACGATCAGTACCGGGACTTCGAGAATTACGATGATCTCGAGCAAGGAGGCGGCGAGTTTCAGCATCACGGAGAGCACGGCTACGAGGAGGAGCCGTTACCAACAGTCGACGAGAAAGACGTGGCGGTTTTGACCAAGGACAATTTCACCGAGTTCGTCGCCAACAATAGCTTCGCCATGGTCGAGTTTTACGCTCCTTGGTGCGGCGCTTGTCAGGCTTTGGCGCCGGAGTACGCCGCGGCGGCCACCGAGTTGAAGGGCGTTGCGGCGCTCGCGAAGATCGACGCCACGGAGGAAGGGGATTTGGCTCAGAAGTACGAGATTCAGGGCTTCCCTACCGTTTTCTTGTTTGTCGACGGAGAAATGCGCAAGACCTACGAAGGCGAAAGGACTAAGTAAGTCTACATTATTTATTTCTCTGCTCACACAGTCTCGCTCAATTGCTGGATCGATTATTGTTGGAATATAGAGCTCATGAGATTGTTTGATTTGGAAGATAAATTAATCATGTTAATGACTCTGAAGAAAGTCAGTTATGAATCTGTGAAGAAGTTTTGAGAATTTTTTATGTTGATGAACCTGAGAAGAAGGTTAATTATGAGATAGTGCAATAGAGGGGCATGTGATCTTGGATTTATTCTCTCTGATTTGGTTTCTCATCTGTTAGTTTTCAATACGAATTATTGTTCAATGCGTTTCACCATTATTGGTGTCCTGATTTGAGGGAAAACTTAATTTTGCAGGGATGGAATTGTGACTTGGCTGAAGAAGAAGGCCAGTCCTAGCATCCACAACATCACTACAAAAGAGGAGGCTGAGCGTGTTTTGTCCGCTGAACCTAAACTTGTTCTTGGTTTTCTCAACTCCTTAGTGGTATGTATCCTGTAAATCCAAGGTGTTTCATGCTTTCCATCTTGGATTTATCTTTCCTTTAAACTTCTTAGAGTTGTAAAACATATGCTCAACCAAGTTATTACTGTGGGACTTCTCTACCTGAGAAAACCAGAAAGGAAAAGAAACGGAAATATTATTGCCTCTGGTGTTTAGTATGTCAAAGATACAAGTGGTTTCCCTTGCAGTATATGTACAGTTTCTATTAGGTCTTGTATATCAGATCTTCTTGTCTAGTGCGTTCTACTTTGTTTGGCAGAGAGTTTTAAGATGCTGGATTGACAAGTGTGAATATTTGGCTTTTATATCCTATTCTGCCATATTTTTCACTATCTTCTCTTGCTCTCAGGGGTCAGAGAGTGAGGAGCTTGCGGCTGCATCCAGACTGGAAGACGATCTCAGTTTTTACCAAACTGCAAGCCCTGATATCGCCAAGTTATTTGAAATTGAAACCGAAGTCAAGCGTCCTGCCTTAGTTTTACTGAAAAAGGAGGAAGAGAAACTCGCCCGTTTTGGTAAGACTCTCACCTTTTTTGTGTGCTACTTATATTTCCTCTATGTCTCTCTTATCAAGCTTCTTTTTGGCAGATGGAAATTTCACTAAAACGGCTATAGCAGAGTTTGTGTCAGCCAACAAAGCCCCGTTGGTGATCAATTTCACTAGGGAAGGTGCATCACTGATTTTCGAGAGCTCAGTGAAAAACCAAGTAAAGACCATTTGTCTCTTAAAATTTTTCCTTCATTAATTGCTATTAACTAATGTGATGGCATTTTTTAAAACCCTTGTCAGCTCATTCTTTTTGCCAAGGCAAATGAGTCAGAGAAGCACCTGCCCACTCTGAGGGAGGTGGCAAAGTCCTTCAAGGGAAAGGTAATTTTTATTTTTGAAGTTTCTGTGGTAATTTTTGCTCACTTTCTGGAACAATTATAGACAAAAAAATCACCTCATGCAATTATTAGCTGTGATTGATATATACCAAAAGGAGAGGTGGATGATAACTTTAGTTACTGAGTCAAAATGGCAATCCTCTCTTTTGTCTGCAGTTTGTTTTTGTTTATGTGCAAATGGACAATGAGGATTATGGAGAATCAGTTTCTGGATTCTTTGGTGTTACTGGCACTGACCCCAAGGTAAAGTAGTTGGCATGACATATCTGTGTATCGGTTCTGTTTATGTTATGCACATGATACAACAAACCAAATTTTGCATTACGAAGCACTGGAACTACAAGGTTTAAGACTTTAAGTATCCAATTTTTCCTTGCGTATGCAGGTTCTTGTATACACTGGAAATGAAGATATGAGGAAGTTTATGCTGGATGGTGAATTGACCGTAAAGAACGTTAAGGTAGGCCTAACATTCTATTTTCTGTGAATTTTTTTGGTTTCAGGACGTGTTGTTTGTTATCTAAAAGAAATGACTTTGTTTTAAAATAGACACTTGCGGAAGATTTCCTAGCAGACAAACTGAAGCCTTTCTACAAGTCAGATCCACTACCTGAAAATGTAAGGCGTCTGACAAATTTTAACACACATGTAACATCCCCACACAATACTGATTCACTTGCTTCTAAATGAAACGCAGAACGACGGTGATGTTAAGATCATTGTGGGAAACAATTTTGATGAGATTGTTCTTGACGAGTCAAAGGATGTTCTTCTCGAGGTAATAATCACTTAAATTTGAATTGAAACGTTAGAGCCTTGCTTACACATCTTAGTTACATATATACCTAAAGCGTGAGTTTTGCCACAGATATATGCTCCTTGGTGTGGCTACTGCCAATCATTTGAGCCGATTTACAACAAGCTTGGAAAGTATTTAAAAGGCATTGACTCGCTAGTTGTAGCAAAGATGGACGGTACCACCAATGAGCATCCTAGAGCAAAGGTGATTTTAAGAGCCAAATTAAGAATAAAAATTTCGAAAAAAACTTTTGGTGATTCAAGACACAGAGATCTGATTTTGTTTTTGGTTTTTTCTAAATCTCTTTTTTTTTCAGGCTGATGGGTTCCCAACAATCCTGTTCTTCCCTGGTGGAAACAAGAGCTTCGATCCGGTATGCAAAGATTGTTCACTATATCAAACAGTGTTTTGAAAAACCTGCAATTATTTTACTTGAGTACTGAAATTGTTATAACTGTCGCTCCTAAACAAAAAAAAAACAGATCACTGTGGATGTTGACCGTACAGTAGTGGAACTGTACAAATTCCTGAAGAAGCACGCATCAATCCCATTTAAACTTGAGAAACCGGCAAAACCCGAACCGGTGATCTCGACCAAGAAAGCTGATGAGAAGATTGAGAATGATAGTGGCAAGGATGAGTTGTGAGATCCTTGCAAGAATAGAGTGTGTAACAGGCTATAGATGATGACTCTTTCTACACATGATAGAAAATGTACTGTCCTTATCTTTATTGCTGACTTTTGTTGTATGCTATGAAATGAATAATTAAAAGAATTTTGGTTTCTTACGTTTTGAGGAGGATGTATAAACTGGAGAGGATTGATTCACACATTGATTGATTGCGAAGAAGCTATACAATTTGTTATGATGATGATGATATGTTACAAAACAAGGACGGTGGTTGGAACTTTTGTTAGTAAACAAAACGTGCATCATCGTTATCATCATTATTCCAAAAGTTTCAAAGAGTTTTGTTTTAAACCCTAAGTTGAAGAACAATCATCAACTTTTGAGTTTGATTTTTGGTTACCCAGCGGCTACATGGCCCCAGAATACATGATGAAAGGAGTATTCTCAAGAAAATCAAATGTTTTCAGTTTTGGTGTATTAGTGCTTGAGATATTAAGTGGCAAGAGGGATTTGGGATTCAGTAACGTGAATGGAGACACCAGTCTTCTCATCAACTGCGTAAGATCAAACCTAAGAGAGATTTTATTTTATTTTCTTCATTGTCATAAATTTTGAAAAATACTATTAATTTTGTGAACAGGTATGGTATGGAGGCACTGGGACGAAGGAAACAGGATAGAGACAATAGATCCACTCATTGTAGATATATATCATCATCATCACCGGCAACTTCACTAGAAATTAGGAGATGCTTACAAATAGGTCTCTTGTGTGTTCAAGAGCATGCATATGACAGACCAATGATGTTGTCAGTGATGATGCTCGCGAGCGAACCAGCGATTCCTCTGCCTTTAATTGGGCGAAAGGGATACCAAACATTCTACGCTTAAAGAGTGTTTGCGGCCAAATTTGTGAGTTGGTTACTATTATTAATGTCGTATTATAATTATCATCTGTCTCTTTTAAAATTAGGTAAGTTGAATATATATTTTGTGTCTCTTAATCATGAAAATATTTAACAGGAAAGACTTTGATTATACATTTCGATATAGTCCATTTCATCTATGTCTCAAAATAAACAAAATATTGAAAAAGAAAAAAGCTACCAAATAGGCAGCACTGCAGCAGTCCATTTGATCGAGACATTGCCTTCCAAAGAGATTGGGCTTTTTGAATCCAAGTTCAAACTTTGCTTGAAAGGGGTTTAGGCGCCAAGCTTATATCTCGACTGAGAGATGCATCAACTTCGCCTATAATTTTTTTTAAGTACTATATATATAATATAATCTGATAAAAGAAAATATGTCCAATATTTAGTTTATATACAATTTGTTTGAATTTGTGCAGCATATACCATTTTTCTCGTAATATTTCAAACATATTCATAGAACTATTAAAAGATCATCCGAAAAAATAAATTATATTTAGCATTAATCGGTTTGTTTAAATCATCATGAATGACTGATATAATTAATTATAGATATTTCTTTTTGTGTTCTAATCCATCCATTTGTTTTGACGATAAATTTTATGAGTTATAAATTATGACGTACATTACCTTTTGAAACCAGCAAAAACATTATCAAGAAAAAGTTGAAGTCAACTACAAATAAACTCTTTAGATATTTTTCTTTATCTTTCCTTTCTAATCGTCAAATTATTGTATACGAAAAGTTTGTGTTTCTAAAAAATAAGAAACAAATAAAAGATAGTTAGTTGGTTGAATCTATGAAATTGATACTAGGAAAATAAAAGTATTCTATGAAAGTATTAGTTCGTATTTATGGCTAACTGAAGCAATGAACAATAATTCAAGTGAAAATAAATAGTAGACGGAATGACAGAAATATACAATCAAGACGCTAGCGTCACATTTATTTTGTTCAGAACAAATTAAGAAATTATAAGCGTGGATTAATGGATTTGACTACAACAATATAAGTATATGACAACGCAAATAAATATTTGAATTCCGTATTTAAAAGAAGAGAAAAATAGATTAGAAAACACGATAGAACTTTGACTTGTCAAATTTTACATCATCATAATATATTATTGAAAAGTTCTATAATTATTTTGTAGAGTCCCTCCATACACGTTTCTGATAGATTCTTTTTCATAAAAAAAAAATAAAAATACTAGACATCTCTTTTCCGTAAAGGTCAATATATATATATATATATACAAATACTTCTCTTTTTTATTAGCATTTCATTTCTCTTAATTGCATTTCATCTATGGGAAAAAAAAAGAGTTAAAAATAAAGCATTCAACGGTGCTAGTTTTTAAACTAATATTTGAAGCTCTACATTAATCCTCACATCGTTACATTTGTTATGTAAAATAAGAAAGTCAGAAAGGCAGAGTAAGATTAGGTGATACTTGCAAAGTTACCTTTCTTTTCCAAATATAAGTAACGTCTCAAAGTTTCTTAAACTAGTTAGTTGCCCTACATTTTTTTGTTCAAATCTATAAATTTCTATAAAATTTCATTTGCAAATAGAAACAAATGCCTTTTAAAGTCTTATATGTACAAATTAAATCCAAAAAAAGATAGTATAATTAGAGGAAATACTCATTATAGAAAGAGATTTTTTCATAATAGGAAATATGGAAAATTTGCCCCACTCTATTTCTTCCTCTATAATAGAGTTTAGAGTAAATTTCTCTCCAACCCCACTCTATTTTTTACTCTAAAATAGAGTAAAAAATAGGATTACTCTATATACAGTAAAACCTCTATAAATTAATAACGTTGGGACCGTGAAATTTTATTAATTTATAGAGGTTTTAATTTATCGATAAATTAATAATTATTAATTTATAGAGAGATTTGTCTTATTTCGTAATTTTTAAAAAAAAATTACTTAAAAAGTTAAGTTTTTTTGTTATAATCAATATTCTTCTCAAATCAATTACAAATAAGGTAATAATTATCATGTTTAACCAATAACATCAAAAGTTTTCGATGCATTAAAAATATTATAAATGAATTTTAACAAAAATTAATGCAAATTCAACAAAAAAAAGACAACATATGAGTAATATTTTACTAAATATTTTTCATATATAACATATCTATAAATATATTTTGATATATTTATAAAATTATTAATTTATAATGTTAATGGGACCATACATTTACATAGGATTTTCTAAAAAATTATTATCTTATTATTTTATCGAATTATGTCAAAATTTACACTGGTCCCAACTCGGGACCGGAGAAATTTATTAATTTATAGAGGTTATTAATTTATCGAGTATTAATTTATAGAGGTTCTACTGTATAAAGTAACTCTATTTTCTACTCTATAATTTTACACTAAAATAGAGGAAAAAATAGAGTTATTCTAAAAATAGAGTGGGGTTGGAGAGAAACTCTCCTCTATTTTAGAGTTACTCTATTTTAGAGTAAAAAATAGAGTGATGGGTTAAAGATGGTCTTAGTGCATCTCAAACCCATCTCTATATTTGCCTCTATTTATAGAGGCAAATATAGCAATCTCTATTTTAAAGGTAAAAATGCTCCAATCTACCTCTATATTTGCCTCTAAAATAGAGATTGCTATATTTGCCTCTATTTATAGAGGAAAAAATAGAGTTCCTCTATTTTATAGAGGAAAAAATAGAGATCTCTATTTTAGAGGTGAGAATAAAGTGGGTTGGAGTAAAACTTACCTCTATTATAGAGTTCCTCTATTTTAGAGGCAAAAATAGAAAAAACCATTGGAATGGTCTTAGAACTAACTCTTTTTTCTGTTGCCAACAAATTCGCATTTAATAAAATATTGAAAGAATAGAAATAATAAAGTCTCCGTAAAAGTGAATGCAACTACAAAGCCTCTCTTGATGGCAAAATTGTAGCACTTAACTCTGTGTTGTATGTAATACATAAAAAAAAAAAATGAAATTACAAAATATTAATTAATTGCTCGTTCGTCTCTTTTATTAATCCGTGTGTTTGTCTGCCTTCTCCTTTCTCTTCAATCTGGGTTTGGTGGGGAGGTTTTAAGTAAAGCGTGCGATATATATCCAAACAGACATCCTCTGTAACTCGTGTGTTCTTGCCTCTTCTTCTTCTTCTTCTTCTTCTTCTTCTTCTTTCTTCTTCTTCTTCTTTCTTCTTATTAGTCTCTTGATGTTTCATTTGTTCTGTATAAAAGTAAATAAGATTCATCCTTTTTTGGTCCTCTTAAGCTTCTGATTCGGCAAAAGACAAGCTCGCTCGTGTTTGAACAAGAGAGATTCAGAATTTGAAGATTCCGCGCAAAAGAAAGAGTAAAACTTTTTTGAATTTGAGGTGAGGGGGAAAGAAGAAAGATACCATTTTTGACCAAAAGTTTAAGACTGGTTTGGTCTGAATCTCTTTGTGTTGTTCATATGTCGTAATTGGGATTGATTTCTCTCAATCATCATGCATAGAGTACGCAATAAACCGATTAAATCCACCGCCACGGCTTCCGTTAAGCATTTAATCAAACAGAGAGGCGGAGGAAGCGACGGAGACACGGCGGCTTCCAAGTCGGCGAATGATAATAATAATAGTCTCTTGACGGATATGCAGGAACCTAGCATCGATACAGATAAACTCAGCTACGAGATTTTCTCCATTCTTGAGAGCAAATTTCTTTTCGGGTACGACGACAAAGACGACGAGCCCAAAATCAGTTTCGACCCGAAATCCGAACCCGAGCCCGAACCCGCAAATCCGGCGGGTGCTGGGTCGATTAAGAACCAGAGAGGTAAAATCTGTATTCTGAGCATCGATGGAGGTGGAATGAGAGGGATTTTACCCGGAAAGGCTTTGGCTTATCTAGAACATGCTCTCAAATCGAAATCGGGTGACCCGAATGCCCGAATCGCTGATTACTTCGACGTAGCTGCCGGCTCCGGTATAGGTGGGATTTACACAGCGATGCTGTTCGGGTCAAGAGACGGTAACCGTCCGATCTTCAGAGCAGAGGACACGTGGCAGTTCCTGACCAAAAACGCCAAGGGTCTTTATGGGTCTTCCGGAGGAGGAGGAGGAGGAATCTTGAAACGGGTCATGAGAACCGGGTCTGGTTGTTACTCCGGGACTGCCAAGTTGAAGAAAGTGATGAAAGAGTCTTTCTCGGAGCTAACCTTAAAGGACACGCTTAAACCGGTGCTTATACCTTGTTACGACCTCAAAAGCTCTGCGCCGTTTCTGTTCTCACGCGCCGACGCGCTTGAGACGGACGGCTATGATTTTAGGCTCTGGGAGGTTTGTAGAGCGACTTGGGCTGAGCCGGGAGTGTTTGAGCCGATGGAGATGAAGTCGGTTGATGGACGGACCAAGTGTGTGGCCGTTGGTGGAGGATTAGCGATGAGCAATCCCACGGCGGCTGCAATCACGCACGTGCTGCACAACAAGCAGGAGTTCCCGTTCGTGCGAGGAGTTGAGGATTTGCTTGTCTTGTCTCTTGGTATGGGTCAGTTGCTTGATGTTAGCTATGAGTATGACCGGATTATCAAGTGGACTGCTAAGCATTGGTCCCGCCCTGCGGCTCTTATTTCTAATGACGGTGCTGCTGACACCGTCGATCAAGCTGTGGCCATGGCTTTTGGTCACTGCCGCAGTAGTAACTATGTCCGGATTCAGGTATGGAAGAAATGCTCAGTGCTTGGTTTTTGATAATCATACTTGTTATCATTATTAACTTGGAGTCTGATTGCTAACACTGCGGAAAAATAGTTGATTTTCTTAAAGAACTAGCACATTATTTCTTTTGATTTAACGACATTTGAAGATAAATGACTTGATATTATTAATCAGAACCTTGGACTGAAATATTAAAAAACTTTTGGTGTTATATAAGTTCATTTCCAAATTCTAGTTATCTGGTTTATGTGATGTATATGGGATTAGTAGGAATGTTGGATGGTATGGTGTTTGTCTCAAGTGAAATCGTAAAGTTTGGATATGTACTTGTAGATTTTTCACAAGTAATTTATGTTCATGTAGTAATGAATTGATGGGTTTTGTTGCAGGCGAATGGGTCGAGCTTAGGACCTTGCAGGCCAAACATAGACACAGACCCTAGTGGGAGCAATGTGAATATGCTGGTGGGAGTGGCGGAGGAGATGCTGAAGCAGAAGAATGTTGAATCGGTTTTGTTTGGAGGTAAAAGAATCGATGAACAGAGCAATTTCGAGAAGCTTGACTGGTTAGCCGGGGAACTTGTTCTCGAGCATCAAAGGAGAAATTGCAGAATCGCTCCAACCGTAGCGTTCAAGCAGTCGGTCCATAGAGCAGAACAGAAGACAAGGGACAAGGATATCGGTGTGACCGCAAGAGAACGATGAAATAAGAAAAGGTTCTCTTTTGGCTTTATTTAGGTAATTTTAGGATAAGGTTTTATTCCTTTCTTCTCAGGCTATGATTTGTTGTATAGATTTGTGTTTTGACTTTTGAGTTTGAGTTCCGAGACATGATGAGAAAATGGGAAACCCCTATCAATTATCATCTTCAAAAAGGGCTCAAGCTCCTTCATTCATGCTGCCGAAAAAAAACAACATGATTCCTGTAATTTCGGTTTGTCTTTGTTTTCCTGTAATCATCATGATTTCTTCTTTGACATTTCCACTACCTCGAGATAAGCTAACTAGCCTTATGCAACCCAAAATGAATCTAAATTGTGTTTTCTTATTACCTTTGCTTATGTGGAAACAAGTGAGTTTTGGGACACTTAGAAAAATAGAAATTTATATTATGCGACCTAACATTGCGGAATGAAACCAAAAAAAAAAAAAACCGTGGAGCAAAATGACTACTACACGAAAAAACTGTAATTTAACTAAAAAAGAGTTTGTCCAAAAAAAAACAAAAAAACTAAAAAAGAGTAATACTCCATGAGTCCATGTTATTAATCTTGCGCGATCAGAGAATAAATGAATATACTAAAACGCAAGAGTTATGATTGATAATATATAGGGAATGAATCACGGAAACATTCCACTAGTCCGCCAATTCACGAGTTACTACTACTAATCAAATCTCTTGATCGATAGAATCAAGTCATCCAATAAAACACTCTTGGGGTTCGTGATACGACACCATTAATGACAATAGCCCTAAAATCCCACTTTATATCATCAATAGTAGCTTGTAATATGTACAGTAAGCTTTTGTCAGATTCTATTTTAATGTTGAAAAACTACGTGTAAACGCCATGAAAATCTCTTTGATTAATTGATTTAAGTTTCATGTGGGTTCCAAAAAATGTGAAACTTATTAGGAGCCTAATGAATAGAACGTATCATGTGATCACATCATTGGGATGCTTTCAAAAACTCATTTTCTTGATTTATTTAATTTGGTTAGGAATTGATTAAATCCAAAAAGAAAACAAATGTTGTCGTTTGGGTCTTGCGCGTGTGCGTGCGTCGAGGGAGGGACGGTGCGGGGAACGTCACATATATCTGTGAGTAGCCCCACGTCTTTGATTGTCGGTTCGGTCTCATCCACCGACACTCAAAACAATATTTTCATTTGTTTACAAAACTATATAGATTTTAATTTAAATTTTGAGATCCTTTTCATTCCTATCAATTATGCGTCGGTCCAAATATGTCTATAGTAGCAAATTTCATCTTAAGTTTGGTTGCTTCTTTACGTGACGTCATTTTTCATAGGGACAATAATTCGATGGTTAGCTTCAACTATAGTTTCAGTTTAGATTAGAACAAAGATTGGGTTCGAGACTTCGAGTTGACTACAGTTTGAGTTCGGGTTATTTTAGTTTGAAAGAAACATATCTAAGTCAAACCAAAATGTTTTTGGTTTTTTAGTGTAGATGCGGTTTTTGTTTGGTGTGATTATAATAATCTTATGCGAAGGTATATTTTATATTTGGATTCTTTTAGTTTGTATTTTGTACATCAATACTTTACTTTCACCAACGACGGATTGGTCCAGTTAGTAAAGGGGCTGAGTCTTCCGCCACCTGGATTCGATTCCCGTTAGGAGAGCCCTCCCCTTAAGTGGGTGAGTTTAACATGGCGTGAGTCTCGCCCCGGTGATTAGTCTGGGTTTCGGCTTAGGATCACACCGGTTATACAAAAAAAAAAAAAATATACATATCTAAGTCAAACCAAAATGTTTTTGGTTTTTATTGTAGATGCGGTTTTTGTTTGGTGTGATTATAATAATCTTATGCGAAAGTATATTTTATATTTGGATTCTTTTAGTTTGTATTTTGTACTACAGTACTTTACTTTCATCTAAAAAATTTAAAGCTTACAAACCTTAGAAAATATTATATGGTTGTTTTGGTTGGTTAGGTTTGGTGAAGTCTTGGTTTAATGCATGTTTAGATCAATTGCACTTAGGTTCATAATTTTATTGCACTGGAGAATCACCAAATACTCAGATTCCTAGTTTTTTTTTTTAAAAACAAAATATTTTGTAGGTGGACAACCATTACACCTAGTTGAACTACCGACACATAGGTAGATGAATGGTTTTATATCTGTTAAATTTATAAGGTTTATATTTTTAAAACCATACATATTTAATGTAGATGAAATGGTTTTGTTTCGTTGTTAAACTTCGAAGGTTTTACTTTTTAATCCGTACATTTTTAATGTCGAAATTTGTGATCGATGTTGAACAATATATAATCACTTTTTGAATCATATTGTATCCGGATTCAAATTTGACCATATTATTTACATATCGTTTTCAAACCGAATAAATTAACTGCATATATATAGATTTCAAAAATAGTTTAGAATAGATATGAACTAAAAGTTAAGCATTAAATAAAAAATGGGACATTAGTTCTATAGTTGTATCTTCACAAAAATGTTAAGCTTTTGTCTACTTCTTCAAATCGCATCAAAAGAACGCCGAAAGTGAAACTTTTAAACAAAGTGTGCTTTGAGTTCGCACTGTGTGTTCTTATTGAATAAACTTTTGTTGTCTTTTGAGAAGCTGAAAATCTGAGATTTCACTAAGAAAAAGGAAAAAGAAAAAGAAGAGAAGAGAGGTTAGTAGTAGAAGAAAATCTTTTAGTGGGATACTCTTGCCTAGCACCGGGTAAGCATCACGGGGCCTACTCTCACGTCTCATTCCACAATGCGACAACAACGTCAACAAAATATGGCAATCTGACTTGGTCAATTTCTTAACCATATTTGTAAATTCTCTTTTTTCAGTTATCTATTCTTTAATCAACTAGTCAATGGACACATGTATTGGGGAAGAAAGCAGATTCATTTTTTTTTTCTTGCAAAGCATAAGATTGAGGCAGACAACCTCGAAAATATGCATTATTTTTCTAATTTGATATTTTGTATTTTTACAATGCAAGAATTTAAAATTATTTTCTAAATTTATTATCCCTACAATTCCCTCTTATCATTTTTACTTTTTTTTAAAGCATCGATTATAAAGTACCGTGCTTCAATCATTTCACAAAATTTTGTAATATTTGCGCATTTAACAAACACATAACATAAAATGAAACGGAGAACTACTACTTTTTTTGTTGAAATCTTTTTTATGACAAGCCCAGAACTACTATATTCGCAAACACAAAATCGAAAAGAAAAAAGAACCATTTGAACCTTGAGGCCTAAACTTTTTTTCCCAAGAAATGGAGAACGTGCTATATAGTTAGGGGATGGGACAATGATAATTGTGTCGGTTTCTTAATTTGTAAAACTCTGGTTTGGTTATTATACCACTAGAAGCGTTGCTCGGTTTAAACTTTTGTAAGACCAATAGAAGACAGATCCAGGAGTCATACAAGTAGCCCACTTTATAAGAAAAACAAGGGCCTCAAAGCTCAAGATGAGAAGCCCTCGAGCATCCAATTTAGTTTTCTTTTTCTTTCAGCCGTATCACCCAAATTTGTTACTATTATCGAATAAAGTATCAAATTTGTATTTTGAAACACGAAATTTTGATCTGTAAGACCCTTGAATTTGTCAGAAAAGTAAACGTAAATGTATTGAATATTAAACTTACACATTTCCGTAAGAATCAAGTTAAACTTCTAACGAAATCCTTGTATTTCAGCGAAGTGATGTACTAAAATCACAACGAAGTATGTAATGTTTTTTTTTTCTTTTTTTTTTTTTTTTTTTGGTAAAAGAAGTATGTAATGTTTTGTTATTCTGAACAAGATATAATGCCAAAAAGATTTCAACTACTCAAAACCAAGTTAAGTGTCTCTATGAAAAAGACCCGCAAAACGAAACGATTAGGCAATGTTTGTTTACGGTTGCTGGTAGCAACAACCCGTCACCAACTCGTAATAGGTTTCAACGAACGACATATTTTGGTAACAATATTTGCTCGTTGCACAGCTAACTGGTGGCAATAATATATTTCGACTGATTGCTTATCCAAACTTATTTTCTTTTGCAGAACAAATTTTAACTACGATTACGTTTGTGTGACTAATAAGGAACATCCTCAAGAAGAAGAAATATATGAAAGGAAAATAAATCACCGATTGTTACTACAAGACAACGGTAGCAGAAACACACCCAATATTCAAAGTTTCAAACCCCCAACTTCACTCCTAAAACATGATTAAAACCTAAAATAAAACCACGAGAGTGCAGAGCAAAGACGAGACCCATCTACGACGAAACTTGGGTGGCTACTGCAGAGACCATTGAGTTAATCCCACAGATATCATGGCCACGACACAGCTTGTAGTACCCATCTTCTCCCCACTTCTTCCCCCACGAGTTCTTGATAATCCAATAGGGTTTATTACTAAGCCGCAAGATCGAAAACCCTTTTGATCCGTACCCAACAAGAAGTACCCCGTGGTTAATCTTTCTCTTGCTGCATATAAGCGGACACGACACTCCTCCTATATACGTCTGCATGAACACCGCGTTTAATCCCACTGTGTACAACAACAAAGCGTTAGAGATTTTCCCAAATGTTCAGACAATACGAACACAAAAAGTATTGGTTTTAGTTACATACATATACGTATACATGTTATGTATATATTAGTTAAAATCACCTGCTAAGGGACCATGTTGAACTAAATTTGCTGCGATTTGGTTCTCATCCAGTGGTATAGTCGTGAAGTTCACTACTCTTACTGCAACCTTCTCAGGATCGAACTTGCAATGGCCTCGTTTACCGGTGTAAGGATATGAATTTTCCTCTTCTAAGCCTCCTGCCTCCATCAAATACTCGTAGGCATTTGTCATGAGTCCCCCACCACATCCATCGTCACACGCTTTCTTGTCCTTTGGATCACACTATAGTGCTCATATATATATATATATATCAAATAAATTTTCAAATTAGAAAAAAATGGGGTCTATGTCAGATTGAAATTTTAATGATTAATGGGTTAAAAACATACCGCTTTATCACAATCGACAAGTTGTTGTTCGCTAAGACTAATGAGCTTCCCGGTAGAGACAAAATGGGCTCCTTCAGCTGCTCCTGTTGTGCTAAACGCCCAGCACGATCCACATGCACCCTTCACATCCAGAGAAACCATGTAGTTAAATACCCATTGAAGAATACATACAAGACATAAATTTTTACATCAAATAAACCCCAAACAAAAATTGAATTATAATTAGACATTTCTGTATAAAACTATCAACTTACTACCAAGTGACTAATATCAATATTAATATATTCGAAAATACTCTAATCTAATTAGTAATTACAAGCAATTATAAACTAAAACAAACAGTACAAAAATTGTTGTTGGCCGCAACAAATCAACAGGTCCTAATCCATATTCTTTCTACACTGCAATCAAATATGTAATCCACGCCTTTATATATATATATATATATATCACAGTTATCACTTGTAGATAGAAAGAACATACTTGATTCTTGACCTCAGTAACTCCACCTTTCTCCCTCCAGTCAAAATCTTCGGGTAATCCCTCAACGTCAACCATGGGAGCCTCAGCTCCAACCGTACCGCCACGGCCGCCGTTAACATCGGTTAGTCCAGTGTACATCCGCTTGAACTCCTCTTCCGTGAGGTCAGAGAATTGCGTGACTCCGTGGACAGCGGTGGGGTCCATCATCTGGTGCTCCGCCGCCTTGAGGACGTTTTTGGCAAATATCCCGAGGCGGTGGACGTACTCCTCCCTCGTGGAGTAGCTCTTGCCATAGTCCGACATAAAAACCCGGAATTTGCTCTCCGTGTGAGTCCCGAGAAGATTCGGGCGTACTCGCCGATCATCGTCCGTGACTTGGCGTATGGTGAGGTCCTCTACGGAAGCTACCATGTGGCAGAAGAAGATGATGCATGTTATTAGCTGCGCGAAGGTTTTAGCCACCATGATAGCTGTTATTGATGGGTCTTGTTCTGAGGTGGCTTAAGTTAGTCCCGTCGATGGCTCTGTGTATATAAGGAGAGAGATGATTACATAAGTTTGAGGTAACGAAAGTGTTGGAGATAGCAGAGTAGAGACACGTGGGATATTTGCATGTAGAGTTACACAATGAAGCTGCATGACACGTGTTCATGTCATTTGAAAGGTATCAATGAGACTTTTAGTTTTTGAGTCTAGAAAGAAACAAGTGTATGGTTAATTTGGTTAAATGATCGGTTTCTTTTAGTGATCGGACAATATCAACTTTTCTTTGGTACTCTACTATATATATTAAACTCATGGATTAAAAGTGTTTGATTACCAAAAAAAGAAACCTTATTCCTTTTGCTATGGTTCCAGTGTTTTGTAATGTTATTAATACAAATCAGATACCATATATATATGTCTCTCTTTTGTTGGACCTTGCATATAAAAAGCCTGTTTTATCCCACATATATTGGTTAGAGGGTCAAATTCGTGGCGCCTAATTGCAGGGTCCAACAGCAAGCAAGTGGTTGATAGAGGCTTCGGCCCATAAGAGCATGGACAATGGTAAAATAGGTGGAATGGGTGTGAAATATTTTTTTATTATTAAAATTTAATGAAAAAGAGAAAAGAGAGAGAAGGAAGGAGAGAGAGAAGAGATTAAAATAATCTCTACAACCGGTTGTAAATCTACAACCTCTCTCTCCTGATTTTTACACTGTTTGATTACTTTTTAATTTTTTATTAGTCACAACCCTTCAAAGGTTGTGCCACGTGGTCTAATATTCTAACAACCATGTATTTTGTTTTATGAAAAATGAGTTTTGGTTAATTCAAATAATGATGAGTAATTCAAACTAATACTAATATTTTTACTCGGATAAAATATCCCAAAGCTAATCAATAATTATATATCCAGTTTAAAAATGGTTAAAAATACATGTCCACAAAATTGATCTCCTCCTTCTTCAATCTTACATCAATCTTCTTGTGACGTGTTTCTGGTTCTGCCTGAAGAACAGTCTTCCAACAATGCTTCTTTCTCCATCTCCGATCTCAGATTTCCCCTCCATTCATCTCTTTAGAGGTAAATAAATATATCTTGTAAAAACAAAAACCAAAACTCGTATCAATTATATTCCTAACAAATTAATCTCATTTTCTCTCACGACGAATCTTTTTCCTCTATAGGGTTTTGATCAATCCATTTCAAATACAAAAAGAAAAAAAAAAGATTACATTTTGAATCGAAAATCGAAGATGTTCAACAAAATCATAAAACTGGGTAAGAACAAATTCAACAAATCAGATCAGCATCACCAAGATACCAACACCTCCGGCAACAACGTCGTTCGCGCCAGCCGTACCACCACCGCCGCTACATCGTCGGTTTCAAATGGCGAATCTCAAACGACGGCTTCGTCACCTTCACAGACACCAAATCACCCAATGTTCACATCCACACCCATCCTCGAAGTACTTCCATTGTTAAAAGACGTGTCTTCCTCAGATCGACCTCTCCTTTTCATGAAGAAGGCTCACATGTGTTCTTGCCAATGCGATTTCTCTGATACGTTGATAATGCCACGCGAGAAAGAGATCAAAAGGCAGACGCTTCTTGAGTTGGTTGATTTCCTTCACTCTTCCTCTGGTAAAGTCAATGAGACGATGCAGAGTGAGCTCATTCGAATGGTTTCTGCTAACATCTTCCGCTGTCTCCCACCGGCACATTATGAGAACACTGGAGCTCCTCCTGAAGGGAATGATCCTGAAGAAGAAGAGCCTTATCTTGAGCCATGGTGGCCTCATTTGCAGCTCGTTTACGAGCTTCTCTTGCGGTATGTAGTCTCTTCAGAAATCGAGCCTAAGACTGCGAAAAAGTTCATCAATCACACCTTTGTGTCGAGGTTACTCGATTTGTTTGACTCTGAGGATCCTAGGGAGAGGGAATACTTGAAAACTGTTCTTCATCGTATCTATGGGAAGTTTATATTTCACCGCCCGTTTATCAGGTGTTCGATCTATAACATTTTCTACAAGTTCTTGTATGAGACTGAGAGGTGCATTGGCATTGGAGAGTTACTGGAGATCCTAGGAAGTGTGATCAATGGATTTACAGTACCTATGAGAGAGGAGCATAGGTTGTATCTTGTGAAAGCTATTTTGCCACTACATAAGTCTAAGGGTATCTCTATTTACCACCAGCAGTTGTCGTATTGCGTGACACAGTTTGTGGAGAAAGATTACAAGTTGGCTGATACCGTGATCCGCGGGTTGTTGAAGTATTGGCCGCTTACGAATTGTCAAAAGGAGGTTCTGTTCTTGGGAGAGTTGGAAGAAGTCTTGGATGCTACAGAGCCCTCTGAGTTTCAGCAATGCGTTGTTCCTCTGTTTACACAGATTGGGAAATGTCTTAATAGCGCACACTTTCAGGTACGTTCTTTTTTTGAGTTTTGTACTTAAAGAGCTAGACATAGATACAACAAGTTAATACATTTTGAGTTATGGAGTGTGATTGTTGATAGAGATGTGAGGAGTGCAGGTAGCAGAGAGAGCTCTTTTCTTGTGGAACAATGAACATATCGTAGGCCTTATTGCTCAGAACAAAGACGTGATCTTCCCGATAATCTTTGAAGCATTGGAGAGGAACATGAAAGGACACTGGAACCAAGCGGTGCATGGTCTCTCTGAGAACGTTAGAAGAATGTTTCTTGAGATGGACACTGAGCTCTTTGAGGAGTGCGAGAAACAACATCCCGAGAACGAAGCTAAGGCATGCGAGTTGTTGGAACAAAGAGAATTGACATGGAAGAGACTTGAAGAAGCTGCTTCCCTAGCTGCTAACTAAACCCCGTTTATGGCTTTTAGCTATCTTTCTTTTCAAGAGTAATGTTTTTAGAAACTCTCTAATAATTTATTTATTTGTTTGTTCATTTTTTTTTTCTTCTGGTCCCTTGTAAATGGCGACCGGGAATATGAATCCACATGTCGCCGACCAGATCATGTCATAGAAGATAAATTTAGTGCTGTGCCTTACAGCTTCTGCTAAACGTAGTAGGAATAAGTGTTTACAAGCTTAGAACGATAATGACATTAAGTGTTTTTTATCTACTCTTAACTCATAATTTATTATGAATCCATGGATCTCGACTAGGACTTGTAGTCTAATTGTTTGTTCTAGTGATGTCGTGATGTCATAGACCATATTCAAACTTTAAAAATGTGCGTGCATGAGTTATAGAAAGATAGAAGAAAATTGAATCGACAGATCTTGACTCGCTTAACGAGTTAACGGCCATGGATGATGAAACAATACTAATTAAAGATATGGGTAAATCCGACTTTTTTTCTGAGAGATAGAAACCGAACATTCATAGAAGATTTCAGCCATGTTTCAACACAATATACAATTTTATTAAAAATTTGACAATAATGCATAACTTATTCATGTGACACAGTTTGCTATAATAAGATGTTATATTTTTCTACACAACTTTTAAACGTACTTTTCGTTAGAAGAAAAAAAAGGTACTGGACATAGAAAAAATATAGTGGAGTTACATAAAGATGAAGATGTTACATCGTGATGAACCAATGCATTTGATTTTGATGAGACATAGTTCGTCTTTTGACGTTGTCTTCACATTTCCATTTCGGTTTTGTATTGTTAACAATAATCCAAAAAAAAAAAGCATGAAAATAATGCAGAGCCACTTTACACCAAAAACCAATCAATTGAACGGTCCAAATCCTATTTGTTATCCATCCGTTCTACCACAATAATAGAGTTGATAATGACAAAACCGAAATAATTAACAAAGAAAATAATAACGTTAAACGCGGCCTAGACGGTGCATCGCTTCCGAATATCATGCCGAAGAAATTGCTGTCGTCGCTACTGCTGCTACTTCCTCTTGTCGTACCTCCCATACCGCTCATACCGCCCATACCTCCCATATCGTCCGTCCCTCCACCGCTGCTCCCGCCGCCTCCATAAGGAGAATAAGAATTGCCACTCTCACCTTGATCATCCCTAACCCCACCAAAAATTATCCCATTAGAATACACAAGTGATAAAATTTGATCATACGCTAGCAGAAAAAGTCAAAAGGATACATTAATGCGATTTAAACGGACTTATTATTATGGATCCATAGAAAATGGAATCATCTTTCTACGTAAAGGGTCCCATATCCATTATAATGACATCATTACTCCCAAAATTTTATTGGCTTTTCACTTTTGTATCATAAATTGAGTAGTGGACAAATAAATTACATCTAATGTATCCAAATTTAGTTGCATCATGCATGTCTCAATTAAAAGTTTTGTTTTTTGGGCAAAATTATTGACAGACATTTAGACCGCCCATAATCCCAAAGGGACAAAAAAAAATGATAGAAACTTGAAGAATACTATCGTATAAAAATAAGGATCCTTAAAATAATTAAAATGTATGAAATTGGCAAGTGGGGTGTAAAATGCAGACACTAGTCAAGTTGGTCGGTTCCCCAGGCAAACGATCACGTGCGTCTACTTAAATTCTGGAATACTGCCAAAATCCTAATGTCTGATATTCTCAGTGAGCTACTTTTTAAAATAAACCAATGTGTAATTCAAATTAGTTTTGATTTACCATAGTTTAACTATAATTCATTTTATTACACGACTATATACAATATCTCTATTTCAGGAATATAGAATGTAACTTGGAATCTTAAAAAAGTAAGGACTGACTTATTCTATTTTAGTAGGCTGATTCACTAGACCGGTTTATTCCAAAATTATTAAGTTTTAGACTTTTCTTTTTAGTCACAAGTTAACTCGACCTAGACAACTTTCAAAACCCATTATTATAACACGTAGTGACATAACTAAACTCCAAAATAGAGACTAAAACACAACCAAAATAGTATAAAAATACGGTTGTTATCAGTTCTTTGACTAAACGACAGTAAGCAAATCATGGGCTCTAACCACGCGCTTTCACAGCTAATTTAATTATATACTCCGTACTACTATTAAACACCGAAATGGAAGATCATGCTTCATTTTCTAAAGGTATTTTTTTTAAAATGGCTAAGAAAAATCTAATTAGAAAGAAAGAAGGGTAAAAAGGGAAAAAAAAGTTGTACCTGGGACCTCCAAAAACGCCAGCGTTTCGAGTGAGCTGGTCTACGAGAGAAGCAGCTTTAGGGTCCACACTAGAAGCTTTAGAGTACATTGAGCTCATTCCTTCACCAGAGGCCACAAAGAAAGCTCCATTCTCCATCAAATCTCCTTCCGATCTCCAATTCCAATTCGCCCATTCACCATCGTCCTTGGAGTCCACTCGCTTCGTCACCTGCTTTTTACCAACATTCTCACCAATCAGCAAACAATGTAAATTATTCACGCGCCGTCGCGGCGCGTGGTGTGTAAAAAGTGTGTTATCAAACAACAAAAAGTGTGTGGCCCAGAGAAGAAGAAGCAGCCCACATGGCTGTCATGCACTTATTATACTCTATACATACCATCACTGTCTCACTCCTCGTAGACCCAAATTCTAATAAAAATAAGATTCTTCTTTTTTTCCCATTTACATAACAAAAATTTAACCGGATACTTCCAGATATTTTGCCTACTAGCAAAAGATTAACAACTGTCCATGTGAAATATGAACTGGATTCATAGGAGATAGGACCATACTCAAAACACTTTACTAACTCAAATCAACGAATGAACACCACTCATTTGTCAATTGCTCAACGAATTGGTCACTCACAAATCTGACCTATATGGTAGAAAGCCTAAAATCTATCCGCAAAACATACTAAACCCTAAAAAGTTCTGAAACAAGCTACTAAAGAGAAGACAATTTGTTTTCAGACTACTGTATATAATATCAAAAAAGTAAAGATTTTTAGATATGGGTATGCAAAAAAGATTGTAAAATTTATAAAAAAGAAGTTTTTACCTCTTTGGCGCTGGGATCAGAAGGAGCAGCGTAACGATTTCCTTGACTGTTAATGGTGGGATTACCACTACCACCAATAGCATACATCTTCCACTCAGTGAAATCATTATTCACAACATGAATATAACCTCTCCGACATCTTGGCATCCTCTGAACAAGCCCTTGTCCGAAATGGTTAAAAGCTATCGTCACCTGCATCCCCGTATCAGGAGCGTAGTTATCGTCATGACCCAACAACATCACCTCGTCGTGGTGCGCAAAGTAATTGTTAGATATGGTTATAGCCGTGGAGCCCATCACAGCATCAATAAGCCCGTCGGTGCAGTGACTCATCGAACAGTGATCAACCCAGATCTTCTGAGATCCGAAGATTGAGATCCCATCTCCATCGGATCTACCTCGTTTCTCGAATCCAGCTGAAGGTTTACAGTCGTAGATGTGGAGATTGTGGATGATGATGTGTTGAACGTATTGTAGAGTTAAGCAGCCGTTTCCTGTGATGTGTACGGCTGAACCACGTCCGTCTAAGGTTTTGTAGCTGCTGATTATGAGTTCTTGTTTCAATCTGATGAGCATGTTTGAGGCGAAGATTATCCAGAGTGGCTCTTCTTGGATTACGCCGTAACGGAGCGTTCCTGGTGTTGGGTTTGTTGGGTTGTTGTCAGAGGAGTCTGTTACGACGTAGATCTTGCCGTTTTTGCCTCCGAGTGTACCGTGTCCGAAGCCGATTGAACAGTCGGCGAGTCTTTGACGGTTTGTTGACCAGTCTGAGTCGCTGCATTTCCAGCAATCGTCGATTGGGTTTCCCGTACGGCAAGAGGAGGATGAGGAGGATGAAGATGATGAAGAAGAGGAGCCTAGTTGTCTTCGTGAAAGAGACGCATTGACACTTCTGTGAATTTGGAGGAATGAAGAAGAAAGTTTGAGTTTTTTTTTTAAAAAAAATGGGAAGATGTGTAATGAGAGAGGGGAAATTGTTGTTTTACCTGATGACATGGAGAGCGACGGAGTCAGGGAAAGGATGTTGGTGAGGGAGAATGAGATTTAGGGATTTAGTGGCGGCGACGAGTGTGAAGAAGAGGCAGAGGACGAAAATGGTGTTGGGGAAGTTTGGAAGAAGCATCTTTAATGGCGGATTGTGACTTGGTCTTTGCTTGATTTTGGCGGTGAATGTTGGTTTGTCTGGTAAGTGTCAGAAGAAGAATGTTGGTTGAGAAATGTGAAGAGAGAGAAGCAGAGTAGGATTTGGAATCCACATGAGATAGAGCTTTGGAGAAGAGAAGAGAAGAAGAAGAATAAGAAGAAGAAGCTCTCTCTCTCTCTATCTCACTCTCTCTCTCTCTCTCTATCTCACTCTCTCTGCTTCTGCCCTCTTGCTGGAAACAAGTTAGTAGGTTTTCTTGAGTTTTTGATTCTGTTTCTCTTGGAGATTTGTGTCCACTTGCATAGATTGGTTTGAATTTGGGTTTTTCACTTGCTATACAAGCCCGAATTTATATTGGGCCTAGAGGGTCAGTTCAAATCTTTCTGGAACTATACATCTAGTAAAAAGAGTTTTAACATGAAAGCTCGGCCCATAATAAGACCCATCAATTTTATGATGGTAACTAAACCATTCGCTAACCCAAATAAAATGGAAGCTGAAACGGTTTGATGAATGGGGACTGGGGAGTATCAACAGCGAGGACGAAGCTTTGTCGTTCCGACGCTCTTCTGATTTTGGTTCCCGAGCCTCCAACACTGAAATTTACAGGAACAGACTCATAACCGAACAATCCAGCTTTTGATTTTCTAAGGTTTAGTCCCGTTCTTCTTTGTGTCTTGTTTGTGTTTTTCACTTTGTTTCGTTTGGTTAGCTTTTTGAGCCTAAAGATGTGTTCTTGTGTTTTTTTTTTCTTATAAGGTTGGAAAGAGAAAGAAAAAATCCAAGTTCAATCGAAAGTAACAACAGTATCTAGGGTTTAAAAAAGATATGGACAGAATCAGTGGGTTATCTGATGAATTGCTTATTAAAATATTATTGTTTGTTCCGACAAAAGTTGCTGTATCCACTAGCATTTTGTCAAAACGATGGGAGTATCTTTGGATGTGGTTGCCTAAGCTTCAGTACGGTCATAGACATCTTTCATCCTCTTATAGCAAGAGTTTACAGTGTTTTCTTGTCAGAAATCTGCCATTACATAGAGCTCCGGTTATAGAAAGCTTCCGTCTCGTGTTATGTAGTTCAAAATTTAAACCTGAGAATATCAGATTGTGGGTTGTAATAGCAGCTTCTCACTGCGTCCGTGAGCTAGAGATTTATTATTCTCCATATCCGGAGAAGCCAAACATATTGCCTAGTAGCTTGTATACCTGCAAATCACTCGTGTTCTTGAAACTCGAAGGCGTGATTCTCTTGGATGTTCCTCGAATGGTTTGTCTTCCCTCTCTGAAAACTTTGCAACTTCGAAGCGTGATATACTTCAATGAAGAATCTCTTCAACGACTTCTATCTAATTGTCCTGTTCTTGAAGATCTATTGGTGTATTTGAATGAGAATGGCAGCACGGGAAAGCTATCTGTTGTTGTCCCATCTTTGCAGAGTTTATCACTTTATATACCTCATACTGGTGATATAGATGGGATTGTGATACAAACTCCTTCTTTAAAGTATTTTAAACTTACGGATCATAATATTAAGAGTCACTACTGTTTGATTGAAAATATGGCTAACCTGATCGAGGCAGATGTAGATGTTGAATTACATAACATCAAGAGTCTTATTGGATCAATCACATCTGTCAAGCGTCTTGCATTATGTTCAGCGGTAATCATTTTTCCATTTATCAACTCATTTTATATAGTCATTTATTGATAATTTTGATATTGTGTGCAGGCTATGTATGATGAAGGTTTTGACTTCAACCAGCTTAAACATCTGACGCTATGTAGATGCAAAGAGCATTCGTCGGATTTACTTGTCCGACTTCTCAAAGATTCTTCTAACTTACAAGTAGTAGACCTTTTCGAAAACTGTGTAAGTTTGTTAGTTAAACTCTTTTTTCTTGTCTGATGCACAATATGGTTTGGGTTAATCTAATAATTATTCTGCTTGATCTCAGGATCATGACAAGAATGGTGATATGGTTTACTGGAATCAACCACATACTGTTCCTGAATGTATTTTGTTGAGTCTACAAACTCTCAACTGGTCCGGATACGCAGGAACACCAGGAGAGCGAGATCTTGCAGTTTATATCTTGAAAAATGCTCTTCACTTAAAGACTGCAACAATCACGTCATCTGAAGTGGAAGTTCCAAAATTTGAGATGATAAAGGAGTTGGCACTTTCTTCTAGAGCTTCCACAGCATGCCAACTCGTGTTTGATTGAGTATTTTGATCATTAAAATTGGGCTTGTTCAACACTTCTTCTATGTGCCTGTACTTGTATGGTTTGTCTTCAACACTGAAAAACTTGTTTTCCACGACAAACCTTTTTCTATATGTTGTCCACAAAAAGAAAACAAATTGTGTTGACCTGAGTTAAGTTATATGACAAGTTTTAATGTAGTTTGAGTATGTAAATGCATAGATATATAAATACTTTGTGAATGAAGAAAAGAGAAACTAGCTCTGTGTGGAAAACAAAAGAGCACTTGATTGGCTTAGTGGTGGTGTTTGACAACAGGGTTTACTCCGTTCTCCTTCGCACTTTATGTGTTTGTGGCTCATAAATTATCATTACCCTTTCAATTACTCAATTCCAAATCTCAAAAATCTCCCGACAAAATGGCTCTCCGATCTATCAAAACGTCGACCTTGATAACTCCCACCGCCGTCGTCTCCCCCTCCTCCGTTATCAACAAGCCTCAATCTATCCGATTCGCTCTTAAACCGACGGCGGCACTCGCCGTTCACAACCGGCAGCCATTGTCCTACGGCATCGGTTCGAATCTCAACCTCAAACCAACAAAATTCCGATGCTCGGCGTCGGCGCTTACGCCGCAACTTAAAGATACGCTGGAGAAACTGGTGAATTCGAAGAAAGTGGTCCTGTTCATGAAAGGAACGAGAGATTTCCCGATGTGCGGATTCTCGAACACGGTGGTTCAGATCTTGAAGAATTTGAACGTGCCTTTTGAAGATGTGAATATTCTGGAGAATGAGATGTTGAGGCAAGGACTTAAAGAGTACTCGAATTGGCCGACGTTTCCTCAGCTTTACATCGGCGGTGAGTTTTTCGGTGGTTGTGATATTACTCTTGAGGCGTTTCAGAGTGGAGAATTGCAGGAAGTTGTCGAGAGAGCTATTTGCTCTTGAATCTGCTTCAATTCCTCGATTTGGTTTTTGTGCTGATAAAATTGATCTATCTATCCTCTGAAACAAAAGTCTTTTTGATGTCTCAGAGTTTATCGCTGTAACATTAAGAAACATATTGTATGATGGATTTAGCTATACAACAGTTGAATGTGCATGAAATCTGAGTTTCCTTATGGACTGGTCTTTTTTTAAAATGTGCACATTTCAATATATTTGGCCTGCAATTTTGTGTTGCTTGTTGAAAAGTTCATGTGTGAAGTTACTACAAGCTTGGCAGAGGGACATAGCCACATAGGTAGTTAATGCAACCTCCTGATATAACAAACCGATGAGCAGAGTTGCAGACTCGCTGTGATAGTAAAACCCCGAGCATCAACAGCTCCATGAAAATTCCAATATATATGTTACTCTTAGATGTTTGTCTCTGACTAGAGTCCTCAAGTCATGGGCTATTGTGTGCATCCCTGAAGATGGGTCTGAATGAGATCTTCACTCTGCTTCAGTGCAGACTGCAGAGATTAGAGAAGTGATGATCATATGCAGAAAATGGTACTTCACCAAGAAAGGCAAAATTTTGGTCCATGGTTTTTGGAAATCACTAACAGTAAAAGAAAATATCAGAAGGACAAGTGAAAAACTTAGCGCAGTCATCACTTATCAAGAGTCTTCTAAGATTCACATTGTCTTTGGATGCCAGAAGTCTCGAGACCAAACTCGCAATATCGACATCCATATCTCTTTTGTCACAATAGCAATTCGATACAAGTACATTTCCTTGTTGATGCTACCAGTTGCAAACGGTTCAATAGCATTTTAAAAAATCAGTGTTATTTTATTTCACTTCAGTGGTCTGAAACATGTGATCTCAAAATGTAACATTCGTTAGATACGTTTTCCAAGATGGATGATTTAGCCTCGCATTGTGTCCGTCGAAGTCTATGTTTTTCCAAGTTTTACCGGTTTGATAAGTCGTGAGTCTTAGCAATAAATCTGGACAGGATTAGTGACCCGTCACAGATTCATTTACATTTACCGGTCCGGTTTATGTCTTAAAACATTGGTAGAAGTCAATTGTTTTTAAACCTCCATCTGGTCAAAAACTCAAAAATGTATTTCACCAAACTGGGAGACTTATCTGAAATCTCTTTGCCGTGGATAAATGGCAAAATTGTAATTGACGTAGATTCGGTCTTTATCTGAACCACACAGACAGTGCAACAGATAGATTTCGATGAGTAGAGAAGACACGTGGCCCAATTAAAAAGCCACACAGGCTCTGTCTAGCCAATGACAATCTGATTATAGATTCGCATCGTACAAAACCTTACTTATACGATCAGTTTCCCACATTCACACTTCCAACAAACACTTCTCGTCCACATCCTTCTCTTTTGGTGGCAAACACAACAAGACAGAGAATCAATGGCGTCGAACTCGCTAATGAGCTGCGGCATCGCCGCCGTGTACCCGTCGCTTCTCTCTTCTTCCAAGTCTAAATTCGTCTCCGCCGGAGTTCCGCTCCCTAACGCCGGGAACGTCGGCCGTATCAGAATGGCCGCTCACTGGATGCCAGGCGAGCCACGACCAGCTTACCTCGACGGTTCTGCTCCTGGGTACGCCCAATCCTTTTACTCTGTTCCTCGCTCAATTTGAAATCTCTTTTGATGATATGATGATGATTTTGATGCATGCAACATTGGAAGTCTTTTCAAAAGATTCAATTTTTTAAGTTATTGGGTTTTACATCGCATGATTCATATTTCAGAAAGTCGTCTCCTTTACTCTATTTCTTGCAGAATTTGAATTCCCTTTAGATGTGTATCTATAGATTCTTGAGAAATTATTGGAACTTCTTTTGATGACATAAGAGGTTCTGATTTTAACATTGGAGGTTGTTTAAAAAGCTTCAATTTTCTAAGTTATTGGGTACAACATTCTGCAGTGACTTTGGGTTTGACCCACTTGGACTTGGAGAGGTTCCAGAGAACCTTGAGAGATACAAAGAATCAGAGCTCATTCACTGTAGATGGGCTATGCTCGCCGTTGTAAGTTTCGACATCCAATCTTTGTCGATTCGATAAAGGGTTTAGTCTTGTTAAGTTTGATTTAATGGAATTGGTGTGTGATGTTGTAGCCAGGGATTTTGGTACCAGAGGCATTGGGATATGGAAACTGGGTTAAGGCTCAAGAATGGGCAGCAGTACCTGGAGGACAAGCCACTTACTTGGGGAACCCTGTCCCTTGGGGTACTTTGCCCACAATCTTGGCCATTGAGTTCTTAGCTATTGCATTTGTTGAGCACCAGAGAAGTATGGAGAAAGACCCTGAGAAAAAGAAGTACCCAGGAGGCGCATTTGACCCTCTTGGATACTCTAAGGACCCCAAGAAGTTCGAGGAGTTGAAAGTTAAAGAGATCAAGAACGGTAAGCGCAAACACATCTTACCTTTCTTGATCAAACTTATATCCAAATGTATATCTAATGTTATGTCTTTTTGGTGGGTATGTCAGGGCGACTTGCATTGTTGGCGTTTGTAGGGTTCTGTGTGCAACAATCGGCTTACCCGGGAACAGGACCATTGGAGAACCTGGCTACTCATTTGGCAGATCCATGGCACAAAAACATTGGCGACATTGTTATCCCTTTCAACTAGTGAATGTAAAAATAGAAATGTGTACCTTATGAGCTTTATGTGTATCAAAACACTGTGTAATGAAAGACAGATTGTGAAAACATGTATTTTGTCTTGGTGATCTATTGCTCGTATGAGCTTGAACTCTAAGTAATGAAACCTTTTGAACCGGTTTGCAAACCCAAATAAGGTCAACCTTTAACATCCGATCCCTGTTTATATTAAATCTTTTGCTTCTTCTGAAACAAAGTACATCATTACATTACATTACATAATTTAGATGTTAGGAACGCAATGAAAGGATATAAAGTTGTCGACTTTGAGCTTTAGTTATCAATCACATTATAAAAACTCCATTACAGAAGAAACATTGTTAGCTCATGACTTTTTGTTAGATTCTCAACTCCTTTCTTTTTTTTTTTTCTTTGGACATCAGATTTCTCAACTCCATTTGAATATAACTTTTGTTTATACAAGAAATGATGAATACACTATTTTGTTATATCAAGTTATCAACTTAGATAAATGCTTATTGAACCACACAGGACGCATGCCTAGTACATTTGAGTTTTGATGGAAATTTTCTCTTCATCTTTTTTCCCATTTTACATTTCACAATTATTTTCATATATACAAGATAAATGTCATAAGAAATACTTATCTCAACCATAAATAAACTTTCAATGAGAAAGTAATTCTGATAAATAGGATCTTTGAGATTAATGGTTTGATTATCTCTGAGGTAGAATTTGAGGAAAAATGAATACCACATTAATGTATAAAGAATTTAATTCATACTATATGGATTGTAATTAGATGATGCCGATTTTGTTGGCGACATCCAAAGCATCATAATCAGGAGTCAACCTCACATACGCCTTCTTCATTCCATCGGGCCTGCAAGACACAATTCAATTTATAGATTATAAACAAACAAACAAACAACAATTTCATATTCCGAAATTTTGTTTTCAAGCGTGTTGTACCTGATGAGGGTGTTGACTTTCTTGGTCTGGATGTCATAGATCTTCTTGACAGCATTTTTGATCTTCTTCTTGTCTGCAAGGATGTCGACAATGAAGACCAAGGTGTTGTTGTCTTCAATCTTCTTCATGGCAGATTCAGTAGTGAGAGGATACTTGAGGATTTGGTATTGATCCAATCTGTTCCTATGAGGAGCGATGAGTCTTGGGTACTTTGGATCCCTAGGCTTTGTTAATGTCTTTTTCCTGTGGAAAGACACCTTTTCACTTATCTTCTTAGCATCCTTGTTAAAGATTTGGCCTGATTTCACTGCTTTGGCAACTTTCAAGGCCTTGGCCTTTGGGTCTGCGTTCTTTGTGACATCAACTGCAGAAAAAAAATGGAGAGTTGAATCAATCTAGAATGCTTAAGAAAACTTCACATGTGTAGACATTAAACTCAAGAGCATTTATGATTTACAAGCTCATTTTCAATGGACAATTATAAGCAAAATCAATAACCATTTCCACAGAGATCATGCTACCTAGTTCTACAACATGTTTATGAATACCAACACTAAAACTCAAGAAGCAAAGTATTATAAGAGACGATATTGTACAGAGACTAACCAGATTCAAAGCAGACCTAAATTGTCAACTAATAAATAAGCTAAGTAACAAGCGAATCAGTTTATCACCTTAAGCTGGAGCCATCACTACACAGAGATCCTTCCACGACACCTAATAAACCCAGAAAGGCATATCAGTTTTGTTTACCTCAGAAAAGCAAATCATAACAAAGTAATCAGTGGTAAACATAATACTTTCCCGGAAAACAGATCGTTTCGAGAAGCACGTAATGATATCTTTCAGTACCCAGAAAAACAAAGAAAGAAAGCAACTCAAGGCGGTGAGAGAAGGACGAACCTGAGAGGTGAAACAGAAAACCTAGATCAGCTAGTTGTGCGGCCCAAGATTTTTTATTTCTTGTGGGAGATGTGAAAATGGGAACTTATACTCTAAAACCTAAGCCCAAGGTTCCTTTTGGGCCTTTGCCAAGCTTCGAAATAAAACCATGAAAATAAGCCATCACAGATGAAACAATAAGTGAAAAAAAAAAAAGATGAAACAATAATTCAGCAATATGAAAATGTTTAATATGATAATTTTGAGTCGTATTCTGCCTCAAATTGTCTAAAGGTGTGCAATGTTTTATTTTTATATTTTTATCATTGAAATCAATCTCCTAATATATATCTAACTCTTATGATTAGTTAAATACACACATTTTGACCTTAGTAACACTAACAAAGTTGATTACTGGTTCTAAGCAATGTTTTGTTGGTTTTACCCTTTTTAATTTGATTATTAAATCTGAATTTAATAACTAAGAAAAGTTTATACTTAACATGTGACAAATTTTCACCCTTGTCTTCCAATATAATAAAGTGTGTAAAGATTTTATTTCAAATGTGGATTATAATTCTATAATTAGGTGAGTTTTCAATTTGATTATTAAATTTGCATTTATCAGGATTTCAAATAATTAACTTTATATATTCAAAAAACTAAAGAAAACTTTATATTTAACATGTGCCAAAATTTCAACCTTGTGTCCCAATATAATAAAGGATGGAGCTATCTTCCTAATCACATACACGTAGGATTGAGATAGAAACTTGAGCTGCGTGGGGCATGCTTGCTTAATTTTCTTTCTCATTGACCCAAAGATAGATCTGTAGTATATTGGATACAAATGTTTTTACTCATCTACAAGGTAACTCTTTAATTTATTTATTTTAATTCTATTTTTGGGTCACAATTATTCCTTTTTAAATTTATTTTTAGTTGATTTTTCATTGACTCAAGATCTAAAATTTTCCTTTGCATATAAAACCTAAAAGAAAACTAAAAATGCAGTTTCAATCCCTCCACCAAATTTTCTGCTGATACTTCCCCATTAAGGTAATAATCCTCTATCCTCTTCTATTTTTCTTATGTAATAAACTTTCTCCTTTTGCCATGAATTTTGAACATATTTGGATCTAGAATGCCTCTGATCTGTTTATTTTGGATCTTTAAGGAGATAGAAGAACTTCTTCAATTGAAAAATCTCTTTTTTTTTTTTTTTTTGTTGCCTTATATATGAAGATTTGTTAATGAATTTGAACGCAATGTGATAAAAAAAAGAATGAGTTTGGTGTTGGATATGATTTGCAGAGAAATGTTGTTGGACTGATTTTGTTTCCTTCATAATGTATTGTTTTCTGATATATCTGGCTTTCTTGTGTATTGATTCTTCTAGCTAGGTTTTCCACAAGCTGATTGATGAAAATGTCAATGAGGTAAGATTAAACCAACCCTTTCTTGTAACAGTTTCATGGTTTCTGAAATGGCTTTTTAATTGGTTTAATGTTGTTTCCTAGCAGCTTGTGTGGAAACCTTTGATGTTTTGTATGTGGATGTGAATTGGTATAATCGGGTTTATTCGTAAAGGAATGATCATTCGATTGAAATATAATAATGGAGCTTTATACTGCAAATTGTCTGTCAACCGAAAACAAATCTACTCTTGAGCTTTCAAAATTAGTCAAAGAAGAGAAAAGCTCGGTGAAAACGAACAGCGAAAACACCCTTACACCTGTGAATCATGGTACATTCCACACTTCAGCTTAAGAAGATGAGTGTTTCTAATCAGTTTGAAACTTGGTTATCAACTATGACAAAAATACTATTTGGTTTTTGACCTTACCACTGTTATCCGTGGGCAAAACTACCGAATAATCAATCTAACTTGTTGGCTCTGTAATTTGATATTGTTAGTTATTTAGCACTATTGATTAGCATCTTCTTGATTGCAGGTGCACAGATGTGGCAAGAGAACAGGGAAAAATGGGTGGGAGATCAATCTCGACAAAGAAAAAACACTGCAAAAGATCAGATTATAAGGTGTTTGTATCATCCAACTTTAAGTTCATTTAACAATAGCAATCATATTTCTTGCAGTGTTATATATTCTAAATGATCAGTAAGTAATGTTTTCTAAGACAATCTTGAATCTCTTGCAGCTGGTCAACCACTTATGAAGATCTTCTCTCAACTCATGAACCTTTCTCTGAGTCAATCCCTTTACCCGTAAGTCCCATTTTCTACCTGAGTTCAAATAAGAAGCTAAAACCATTCTCAATACCTGAATTTCCCATCTGATTTTTATGTAGGAGATGGTGGACTTTCTAGTCGATATTTGGTACGACGAAGGCCTTTACGATTAGAAGAATTCTGACAATGCCACGAACTAGATTGACAAAGAACAAAGGAGTTTTTCATTTTGAGGTAAAATCTTTAGGAGTTGTGAAAACATCTACAGATATGATGAACTATCTATTTGTTATATCCATATCTCATGAGAAGAAGAATGAGACCACTCACATCCTCCATCTTTAATATATTTACATGAGTGTTTAATGAGAAGGAACAAGGATTACAAAATGATTTCCAAATAAGATTTTGATTACTTTTAAGCAAAGTAGAACGTAGTAATAATAAGCAGATTCATTTAGAGATGAGTTTGATCATGTATACCATGTTTCTCAACATCAATCTTACATAGGAGGATTGTTTACATCAAAGGAGTATTGACTTCAGATTCGTTACACATAACCAAGAACGTATGGAAACATCATGAAAATTGTTCACAAAAAAAATTAGCAATGGAGTCCACATCCAATGGAGACATTACACAACATCAAATCAGTTCTTACAGCACATAATCTCCTAACATTCCTTTTCTAAGAATCTTAGCTTTCTCTCCTTGATTGTCGTCGTCGTCCACATATATCATCCCAATCACAAAGTCAATCTAATGACATTCTCACAGATTCAGCTAAGAATCCGTGCCACTCGCCAGTTATGTTATGTACATGTCTGTTCTTTCACCTCTTGTTCAGCTTGAGAAGTAAGGGTTTGATTTGAGTATCTTCTTTGCTAAACTGCGAATATCATCTCTAGTTGACTCCACAGATATTCTTACAATCTCTGTCACGCTTCCTGTTCTTTTGAAATCATTAGCATTTTCCTCTGCAGCAAAAAGGAGATACACATTTTAGTCATATGTCCCAACCCCACAAATTTTTTGATAACAGAACCGTTTATATAGCGTCCAAAGAGCTGGGCATGCTCTTCTAGAGAGCAGAATGGCAAAGTGAGGCTCACCATTTTGAGCTAAATGGCAAAGTGCAAGCTCGATATGACGTTGTGTTGATGCTGAATCAATATGTGAGTTCGAAGTCAACCATTCAAGAGCACCTTCTTCCAAGAGAAGAGAACGGCCTTTTCTACGCCCTGCAACACATAACATCCCCTCAAGGTATTATAGCGATTGACTCAGGCGTGAAATTTATGAGGTATAATTGTAAGCAAATATGACTACACACCTTGCATAATTTCTCGAGTTTCACACTTTGCAAAATTTGCCATCCCTCTTGCTACTTGAGCAATGATATCTATGTTTCCAGATTCTGCCATCGTGAGTAGTCCCTTGATGCCTTCCTCTTCTTTCAGCAGCTTAAGAAACTTCTCTGTTTGTGCAAAACACAACAGTGTATAGAGTTAGATATGTACTTAGCAGCATCCCAACACAAAGCTTCTTTAATATATTTTTGCTTTTGCAAATGCTATACTGTGAACACATGCATTGATGCAGATGAATAGATATGTTTAGAATTTATTTGATACTGGAAGTCATCTCGAAACCGAAACTCTTAAATCTTGTGCTCACCGTTCCCGCATAGATTGGCAAGTGCACCAGCTACCATTCTTAGAGTCTGCGGATCATCTGTTTTAGTCACCATCTTTGCTAGGAGTTGAGCACCTCCTTTATTCATTATTAAATCTTGACTCTTCTCTGCGGTTAAGAAATCGATGAAAACATATAAATAAACAAAGCACATCTTTGCCAGTCCAAATTTAATAATTTGACAGCAGAGAAAAACCCATGGCATAAGAACCGTCTAATGCAACCCACAGATTCAACAATCAAGCAAACAAGCGTTGTAAAGAAATGACACAACCACAGGGAACCACTTAAGTCTAAATTAGCTCTGCTTCTCAGTAGTAAGTTTAACTGGTTTATGAACAACAACATAAAATCACGTGGACCACCAAGAGAAAGTGCTCACCGTTCATTGCCAAATTGGCAATTGCACCAGAAGCCACTCTAAGAATTGTTGAATTTTGAGATGACTGCACTAGCATAAGCAAAGCTTCTACACCCCCTTCCTCTACAATCTTCACCTGATTGGCCTCTACACACATATGATGCAACTCATTTAGGTGCTGTGACAAAAAAGGTAATTGTATTGTTGAACAAGAATTTCTAGAAACTAGAGTTGATGTCAAATAACAGTAACTGCATGAACTGTGTATCAGAAATCAATATTCAACAATCTGTAGTAGTAAATTTGAGGCTATTCACACATGCTACTAGAGAGTGATGAAACTGCACCTTCAGCGGCTAGATTAGCCACCACTTTTACAGCTTGAATTTGAACTTCTAAGTCTTCAGACTTAATGAGTTGTAATATCTTTTGAATTCCGACTGAAATCAAAGTAAAGAAGGTGTCAATTGGATTCTTACACAATGAAACTAAATAGAACAATGTCTAAGCTAAAAAGAGCTCAATCCATGAGAGAAATTTATACCTTCTTCACAAAGTCTCGCCATGGTAGCTCTCTGACCAGATAACGACTTTTTTAACCCTTGTGATCTCTGAGAGCCAGTTTGAGCTCCAGATTCCGATGAGCCTTTTGAAAGATCTTCCTTCATGTATCGCTTTTCCTGTGGAATGATATGGACTTAGCAAGACCATAAGTAGTACTACACGTGAAGAAGGTGAAACAAGCTCTTTGTAATTCACCTCAACAACAATTTCAGTTTCCCTTAGATTCTTCTTTAGTTTGGAAAGCTCACTCTCCATTTGCTTTCTCTGCTTTTCTTCCAAAAGGAGCCTTTCCTTCATATCTCGAACCTCTTCACCAAGTTTTTCCTATGTGACACAAAATTTTATGTATCTTTAGACACTCATCAGCGAAGATTAACATTTGAATATTAAGCAGACATTAAAGCATCCAACCTTTTGGTGAAGCAGATCGTCATAGTCTAATTTCACTGTCTGGAGCTCATCTACTGTAGATTCGTACATTTGTGAAAGTTCTTCTAATTTTTTCTTGAGTTCGTTTGTCTCTTCATTTTCCTGGACCCAAAACCAAGGAAAAAAACAATTGGAGACAGAAACTCTGCAAGAGATGAAGCGCAAGATACAATTTGTATAATCAACAAAGGTAAACAAATTCATCTTCAATATTTGAAATGAAAAAGGACAAAGACATTGTGACCCTTTTTCACACTCAACTGAAACATAAAGCTGAAAGTATCATGTTTATTGCAGTTTGAAAAATCAGGAATAAGCCTCACCTGTGATAAAACTTGGCGATCGCTTATAATCCTTTTCATTTGTCTAAGCTGCTCTTCTGCAGCGTTAGACCGAGCATTTTCATCTTCTAATTTCTTCTGCAGCTCTGCAATTTTAGATTCATACGTGTAAGTAGTTTCCGCAAGTTCCCTTTGATATTGATAGTTGCCCACCTCTTGTTCCTATAACACCAAAATACCATTTAGTTTGAACTGAGAATTAATGCATTCAAAAGATAGAAAAAAGGAAACCTAAGCTATAACAACTGATGATGAATAATATATCTAATGAACAAAAATAGATGTCATTTTAACTAACATGAATAGACTTCTGCTGTTTACTCAAAACATTCTTCATTTCATTCAATTGATGCTCAGCGTTTGTTGACCGGGCTTGTTCATCCTCAACCCGCTGAACCAACTCCGCAATTTTTTTCTCATATGCTTGAGTAGCGTCTGAAAGTTTTGCCTCATATGCTGAATTATCCAGCTGTTGTTGCTACTAACAATTAAAAGGACACTGTCAGAGCCATTAATATACACAGCTCAAACATATATATGTATTTGATGCCAGGCCTTTAAGAAAACATTCAAGAACTTCTGTAAGTAGTTAAATAAAGACAATAAGAGAGAAGTAATGGTCCAACAATATATTGTAAGTAGTTACCGAGAAAATTACTTACAATATATGAGAGAAAGTGTACCTTGGTATTTTTCAGTTTCATCTCTAATTGTATGGCTTTGTCATGCATTAGATCACACTGATCTTTCTGCAGTTGCAATTCCTTCAAAAGGTCTTTCATGCAGAGCTCCAAGCGGGCGTTTTCCTTCTCCAGGAACTGTAAGTCAGATTCACCCCTCACAATATAAACACTAGATATAGAATATCATAGTAAAATAGGCATCATATCAAGAAACCAGAAAATAGTTGAATATCAATTACTTTAATATCAATTACTCTAAGTAAACGAAGAGTAGCTGATCATTAGAAGAGACGAATACCTTGGACCTTGTAGCCGCATTCTTTTCTGCTTCAGTGAAAGAATTTTCACATTCTCTCAATCTTTTTTCCAACTCGTGTTTCTCACCATTTCTTAGTTTGTTTTGTCTTTCAACTTCTGCAGTAAGATGGTCCACCTGAGTCTCAAGCTTCCGACACAAACTTTCATAATCAAATTCTTCTTTAAGCTTTACCATGTTAACTATTTTCATTGCCTGTAAAGGAAGAACATAACCAAGAAGGCATTACTAGAAAATTCTCTGAAAGATATAAGACTTTTAAAATTATAGAAAACTGTGCCTTTCTTGTTTATGATTTTCGCTAGACCAGTATATAAGAAACTAGAGATTGTGCAGAGAACAAAAACTTCATGGAACTAAAAGAGAAGTTTCTACTGATTCAACTAGGAAAAAAATAGCTATAGGCAATCATAGATCAACAGCGCACTTTTCTGAGAAAAAAGAAAACTGACCCTTTGTCCGAACATTATTGTACTAGTGGTTTCTGCATGATAACGTGCAGATGGCCCAATTGTTATTATAAGTGAAGTCCTCGCAGACCCTGTTTAACCAAAAACCAATATCAAGATTATGTAACAAACACAAGAGTAACTAGGCAGATATGATAAATGTATAGATACAGAAATTAGTCACGTTTAAGAGTTCTATACATACAGAGACATCTAAGTATATTTATAAATGGCTCAAGAAAATTTAGTAAGCTAACCCCCGAAAGAATCACGAAGAAGTCTTGTTAGCTTAGAATCTCTTGTCGGTATATGAGAACTGCCTTCAGCTAATGCATTTATGCATTTTCCCAGGGATGTCAGTGAAAGATTAATGAATTTTGCCTCTTCAATCAAGTGACCATCAGTGCCTTCAAAAAAGAGAGGATATATAACTCACCTGAAACTAGTTGAAATAACATGAATGGTTATATGAACAGTGAAAGTGTTCAAACCAGATTTATTTATTCTTTCTGAACCAGCAAGATCCACAATTAGAAGCTTGCTCTTTCTAACTCTAGGAATGGCTTTATCTCCCAAAGATTCAGGTTTTGCCTTATCAGCCTTTTCATTCATAGCCCGTCTAACGTAAACCTGCAAAGAAGTACATTTCATTAATAGGCAAATACAACACATGGATAATGTTGATGAACAAGAAACGATATAGACCAAATATTCTAAAGAAGCACACCGTAAGAATTGCATGGCTACGTGAGGATTCAGTATTCATCTTTGTATTTGCTGCATGGCGGTTTGTCTCCCCGACTTGCAAAACCTGCAAGAAATGGTCTAAATCTTGAATGCTGACTACTGTAGCGCCTGGTACTGATACTTCCCCAGTCTTGGCATCTTCATTGATTGAAATGTTGTTTTTCTCAGGTGCAAGAAGATCTTGTATAGTTTCCATATATAGCTGTGAATCACAAGAATATAGATATTAAAAATGGTTCTTATATAAGCTCTAGAATCATTTCCATCTTCTGTCTATGAATGTTGAACAAGAAGACCAGAATCTAAGCACTAAAGTGAAGATGTGCAGAATCACACCTGCAGATAAGAGATCTCCACGGAAACAGAAGTAGAAGATGCGTTCAGAAGGATGTCCTCTAGAGCTCTAACCATAATACCACGCTCGGCTGCATCATCTTTACCAATTTTTCCTACCGTGTAAGTTTTACCCGTGCCAGTTTGACCGTAAGCCATAATGGTACCGTTGTATCCACTCAAAACACCCTGCAAATTCAATGTAGTGGATATCAATACTCAAAAAGCAAATTTATTCTCAACATTTCAACCAAGTTTATATACATTGGACACTTTTAATAACCTCGACGACAGGTTTAGCAACTCCTTCATAGACGCGCTTCTGTGAAGCTGTGTCTGTAAAGACTTCATCAAATTTATAGGACTCAGAATTCCAGTTGTTTTTCCTCAACTTAAGCCGCTTAATCTGCAGACACAAACACACTTTGTAAGGATCTAAAAGAGCTTGGTATGAATTTAAGAGAAGCCAGGATTAGTTAGCATCTAACTAACTCACTTCTGGTTGTAACTCAACAAGATCAGCAAAATCAGCATCTGAGATAAGCTCCTCTCCGTTTCGAGGTCGAACTCTTACAGAAACTCTTACCCTCCCAGGATCTGCAGAGAATGTATAAAAATTTGAATATTGAAATCAAAATTCCAACTCACCATATTTTAAAATTAAAGAGATTCAGCCAAAATTTTGCATTTTATTGGAGCAACAATGTTACAATTACATAATTTCAATTTCAGATAAAAATTAGATTAAACCAACAATTGTACCAAACAATGCACCAATTCGAATCAACTATCTCAAAATCGACTGTAGCGAAAGTCAATACTTTGAAAAAAATGAAAAATAAAGTCATCTTTCAATTGAAGAATCGTACGGAAGAGAGAAGAACAATTAAAGAATCGTACGGAAGAGAGAAGAAGGAGAAAGGACAGACCATTGTCGTCGTCGAAGTCTTTAGATTGGGATCGGCGGACGGGAGTGCCGGAGCGGCGTGTAGAAGGAGAAGAGGCGGAGGCGGAGGAAGCGGAGGAGACGGAGGAAGCGGCGGGTCGATCTTTAGGGCGAGAAGAGTGTGCTAATCCTCCGGGAGCGATGATAGAGGTTCTAGAAGGCAAATTCAAGGAGGAAGAAGAGAGAGAAACGCTGTGATTGCTGTTGGGAGGCAGGTGCTGCTGAATCCGCTCCGCCGCGTGTTTGGCCGACGATCTGAGGGCGGAGGAGGAATTTGAAGAAGTCATAGCTGGCTCGTCACGAAGCACCACGAAAGGGGTAGCGAGAACAGGAGATAGAGAGAGAGAGTAGAAGACAAAAGAGAGAGAGAGAGAGAGGGATGAGATAGTTTCAAAGAAAGGGAATTTTCAAAATTTCGTGGGGAAGTGGAAAGAGAGAAAGAGAAGAGAAGAGAAGAGGGAGGCACGACTCTGAACCAAATATGGTTCCCGCGTTCGTGGATTAGTGGCTTCACGTTATTACTCTCTCACTCTCCCATTTACTTTTACTTTTCTTACTCTTTGCACAAATTGAAATTGGGTTGAATTCGGTTTGGTTTAATTTGGTTTCCCTTCGGCTTTTTAGTTATTTTTAGTTTAACCAGACTATAACTTTTAGAATTTAGGTCCAAGGCAATGGATCTACCACGAGCTGTGATGGCTGTATAACATGTGAAAATATACCTTGCAAAGCATTAGCGGACAAGAATCAAATCTTAATAGTCAAGAACATCACAAGTGAAACTATAAACGTTTTCACCATCGTATACAAGCGGGTCCAAAATGTGTATGGTCCATAACTTAGTAATAGTATGGATAATAATACAAATCTAGTGAGTGGATCCCCAATTAATACGGACATCAACCAAATCTACCATATCAACATCTCTAAACCATTTTTTGTCCCCTTATGACAACATAAGAATCATTAAAACAGTGTACTCTCTCTGTTTCAAAATATAAGATGTTTTAGAGTTTTCACACATATTAAGAAACCATATTTAAAATGCATTATTTTTTGTGATTTACAATTTTCAATAACTCTAAACCAATAATATTTAGTTATCTTTCTTGAATTCAATAATTTGTCATTAATTATACATAGAAAATAGAGAACATCTTATATTTTGAAACAAAAAAAAATTCTAAAACATCTTACATTTTGAAACAGAGGGAGTATAATTTTGATAACCGTGGTCTGGTCGGCCTCAACTTGCATAAACTCCATATTTTTTGACACCTGATAGTATTTTTGTACCATTGACATATTCCTGTCGTGTTATTGCTATCAAGCTGGTATGTATAATATTGATTTTTTTTTTAAATGCAAAAAAAAAAAAACTGAATTTTTGGAGTAAGGTGAAATATCTTTGGTATTTTTAGAGGTACTGTATTAAAGAAAATATTAAGAGGTATTAAAATTCAAATACATTTTCATTTTTATCCCATCCCATTAAGGTCGGAGCTAACCCGCCAGCTCTCGGGTCTAAAAATAGAACTAGACCACAGCCCAGATATTAGGCCCAACTACACAATATGAGGCCCATTTGGTATTTTAATTATCTTCCCGCACGGTCCCCCTTCCACCGCGGTGGACTATCGTCGCGGTCACACGGTGGAGGAGAATCGGAGAAAGGTGGATCATCTCTTGATCATCGTCCATGGCGCAGATCCCTAACTTGGAAAATGCTCCTCTCAATCTCAAATCCATTAGGTAAGTCAATTGTTATACTTAAGAGTTGATTACATTCGTTTCTCGTTTTCATCTCATGTGCTTCCCATTTCTTATTCAGAGAGAAGTCTCAGAGGGAGCTCGTAAACTTGCTCAAAGACGTAAGCCTTGTTATATCTCTTTTGAGAAATTTCAATTTTCAGTTTTTTTTTTTGGGAAAAAAGTTAAAGAAATTTCCGGATTATATATGATCAAAACATATCTGTATTGAGAATGTGAAATAAAACGCTGCTTTGTCTCACTTTTACTCTGAATTCTTCTCTTTTCGATGAAATTACTGAACCAATGTCGCATGATCGAGAAATATTAGGATGAATGAACTTCGGAGATATTTAATGAATCCTCAAAATACGTTCTTTTTTTCTTTTCTCCTTGGTGGCTTTGATTGTAGATTCGTGGAAGTAAGTGTTTGGTTATAGACCCAAAGCTCAGCGGTTCCGTCTCATTGATCATCCAGACGTCTACGCTGAAGGTAATTCCAGGCTTCCCCGACTTACTCTGTTTTTTTGTGGAATAATTAGTAGCCAGGAATAAAAAGTCCTCAGCCTTGAAGATCGATTACCCTGTCAAGAAAAGGAAGATCTTTATAATGGTTGGCTTCGGTTTTAACATTGATGATGATTTTTTTCCTTTTTTCTTTTTGCGCTTAACAGGAACTTGGTTTGGAATTACGACATCTCTCTGCAGAACCAGTTCAGACTGAATGCACAAAAGTGGTTTATCTTGTTCGCTCCCAGCTCAGTTTTATGCAATTCATAGCTTCTCACATTCAGAATGATATTTCAAAAGCGATTCAGAGAGACTATTACGTTTACTTTGTCCCTCGTAGGTCAGTTGCGTGTGAGAAGGTATGTGGTTATTTTCCTCTGCTTTAGTTTACTTGATTTACCACCTTTTTGAGTATTTCATTCTGCTATTTTCAGATTCTTGAGCAGGAAAAAGTGCATAACCTGGTTACTGTGAAGGAGTTTTCCCTGTATATGGTTCCACTAGATGAGGATGTGATTTCATTTGAGCTTGAGCTCTCTGAAAAAGTATGTAAAACTCCCATGGGTCCGATTTGTACTTTATTACTTCATGTGCCCTTTCCTCAAAGCCTTTTATTACAGCTTTCATATTTATCTTGTTTTGATATGGTTTTTGAATGATAGGATTGCCTTGTGGATGGTGATGTTAGCTCACTTTGGCATGTCGCAAAAGCAATACATGAGCTTGAGGTTTGGATCTTTTGTTATTCTTTACTTTACCATCTACACAATTTGATCTCATGACTAACTCTTCTCATAGTGTTCTTTTGGAGTTATATCAAAAGTGAGGGCAAAGGGAAAAGCATCAGTTCGTGTTGCAGATATACTAAACCGCATGCAAGTGGAGGAACCTATCAATTCTAATGATGTAAAGTGTGCTTACAACAGTTTGATTTCACTACTTGGCTATCTTGTATTTGTAGAAAATGCTTTTGTTTCCTTTTTTCACTATTCTAAATGATGTTTGTTCAATTTTAGGTGGGAAGGCCTGAGGTGGATACACTCATTCTATTAGATAGAGAGGTACGAATATAATATATTTTCCTGTTATTTGAAATCCTTAAACACAAAGATGTCCGTCAAGAATTGAAATATTGAATGTTAAAAGAGTTTTGTCTAATGGAAAAATCGGGAAGTTGGAGATATGTATATATATGACGCAAACTATAGATTTAGAAATCTATATATAAAGGTCAAGAGGTAGAGAAATTTGTTAATATCCCACCTAATCTGGAATTTGGGACTGTCTGATGCCTTGTTAAGCTGTGGTGACCTTTCTTGGGCGAACTCTACCCACAGACCTCATAAGTGTTGTTTTATTGAAATTAGTTGTTTGCTAATTGAATGGTTATTGATTTTCATTCACAGTTGCCACTTGCCAGTCTATATCAATTGAGCTAACAGTCTGTAGGAAAGTTCATGGTTTTGGTTTATGAAGCTAAAACACGTATCGCTTAGATAATATTTTGAGGCTGTGCCACAGTATCACTTTATATGATCTGGTCTGGTTATCTTTTATTTTATTATTCAATGAAAAAACCATGTGTACTTTTTTATGCATACTTCGAAACGACGTATTAACATGGCCCTATCAGTTTCAACTTTTACTTTTCCGTTTCAGGTTGACATGGTTACTCCTATGTGTTCTCAGTTAACTTATGAGGGACTGATAGACGAGGTAATTTCACAAAAATTGAATACAGCAGTTTTAACTAGGAAGTAGCTTGAGTAGATTTTGCCAGCAGTGCAACTGGTGAACCTATTCTCTCTGAGGGAGTAATTCTGACTTCATGTATCATAGTTTTACTAGTAATTTGAGTTATGCTGAGTGTTTTCGGATTCTCTTTTCATAATAAAGTCTTACACAAAGTGTGAGAGTCAAATTAGTTTCTGCGGGCTTTGTCATTATCCTGCTGAGTTTTATGTTTTTTTCTAGAATTTGGGGAAGGTAAAACTACTTGGTTTCATTGGCGTAATGATAACCAACAAGAACACAACTTGGATTTAATATCTGGTCAATTGGGCTTTCTGTGAGCTGACTCCAACCTTTTTTTTTATAAGTTTTTTCATATCAGTAATGGAGCTGTCGAGGTCGACTCATCTGTGATGGGTGCTCAGCAGGAGGGAAAAAAGACGAAAGTTCCCCTTAATTCAAGGTTAGTTGCTTTGCTCATATATAAAAACTCCTTCAATCGTCTGAGACAAGTGGCCATTTTTGTTCTATTGCACTGCTGAATAATTTCTGTGAGCAAATATGGTGGGTTGAATAGGTATTGTAAATTCTTGGATTTGATAAGAACAACGTTTTGCTACTACTATTCCCATGTATTAATTTGTTATGCACAAAAAGAGCATCCTAAAATGATAGCTAGATTAGATTCTCAAGCTATATGTTGTGTCTCTGTCTATTTCTTCCATAACTTTGTATGGAAGTATATATTAAGTGTTGTTGACCTAAAAACGAAATCATTTTACTAGCTAACACTTCCAGTTGTAGGTCGTTTGAGTGCTAACCTTATTTCTTGAATGGTTAAATTTACAGTGATAAGTTATTCAAGGAGACAAGGGATCTCAACTTTGAAGTCGTTGTACAGGTTAACCTTTGCCCTTTCGGTTTTCATTCTTTGTGACATGGAATTCTGTTTCCTCATCTTCCAGACGCAGTATGATTGCAGGTTCTACGTCAGAAAGCAACATCCATGAAAGAGGACTACACTGAAATTAATTCTGTACGTTTTTCGCTCTCTTCCTTTAGGTAGACTTGTTTTCATGGTAGAGTTTTGGTAAATACATATTTGAGTTCAAATATCTTAGCCATCGATCAGGAGACTTCTTTGGCACACTATTATTATTACCAAATTGAATATACCAAGTTATGCTCTAAGGAACTAATGACAGCCTATCTATACATTTTCCCATTAGATTATTCGTTGTTCCCAGATTTTTAATGGGTATGGTAATATAATGCACAGACGCAGACAGTTTCTGAGCTAAAGGACTTTGTTAAGAAGCTTAACTCATTACCAGAGATGACAGTAAGTATTGTCTTGTTTTCTTTAAGTGCCTTTTCTTTTATCTCGTAGACATTCAGACACAATTAGTTTCATTTTAACTTAATTGGTTATATGTTTTCTTTCCCAGAGGCACATACATCTTGCCCAGCACCTGACGACATTCACATCCAAGCAATCATTTCTTTCGCAACTTGATATGGAACAAACACTTGTTGAGGCAGAAAGTTATGACATGTATGTTTCTTTTTAAGGAAACACTTCAGTTGTATCTAATACTTTCATTTAGAAGATTTCATGATTCATTCTGTTATAAGGGATGTGAAATACATTTTACGTTGATGGCATAATGGATATTGAAATCTACGCTGACTCTATTTTTTATGTGCAGATGCTTTGAGTACATAGAAGAGATGATCCATAAACAGGAGCCTCTCACTAATGTTCTACGTCTATTAGTCCTGTTTTCTGTTACAAACTCAGGGTTACCCAAAAAGCAATTTGATTATATAAGGCAAGTTAAGCTTCCTTCAGCCATCCTATATTATATATGTCAGTTTTCTTTTTTCTTAATTATATGTTGTCTTTGGATCTCAACTTCCAGAATGGAACTACTCCACAGTTACGGGTTTGAGCATGTGGTCACATTGAACAACTTGGAAAAAGCAGGATTGCTGAAGAAGCAGGTTTGGTTATTCTTGGCTTCCTTGTTGAATGAATGAATATCTCGTATTCTATGGTTAGGTAAGTCTGACATTCTAGTGGCTTGTTGTACCTTTGTTTGGTTCCTGCAGGAGTTTAAAAGCAACTGGCAGACAGTGAAACGTACATTGAAACTTATAGTTGAAGACACTGATCCGTCAAGGTAATCTTTTTTTTTAGTCATGTTTCTCGTACTGAATACATGAAGCGGGTCCAAATGTCTAGTCCAGAAATATGAAAACTTAATTGAGTAAAAATATGCGATTTGAAAGGTCTTTTCCTATAGCATATTTGAAGATACCCCTTGTAATATCTAATGCATGATCTAACGACAGCATTGGCTAAATATTTCATTTCGAAGATACCTATGATCTCTGATGGCCTTGAAAGTTTTGTTGATTGATGAGCACTCCCCTTTTTTCTAATGTATGATCTAACATCATCATTGGGTGAATGAATATACAGTTTTGAAAGCATTAGTAATCTGTTTTACTCCTTGTTTGTGGTATGAGATCTTTGTCTTTTGCATATGGTCCATTTGTGTTCTCATTTTGTGTTTCAAGTACTTATCTAACATACATCTGATTTGATAGGCCTTGCACCAACTTTTTCTAATCATAAAATGTAGGGCTTAAATCAGTTGGACTTGTGAATAAAATATATTTCTTGTGCAGGCACAACGATATCGCTTATGTCTATTCTGGATATGCTCCTCTTAGCATTCGTCTTATCCAACAAGCTATTCATTCTGGATGGTCAGTGTTCTTGCATTCTTCTAGCCAAAAAAAATTTCTAGGTAGTCTGCAAATTTAACTCGTTGGCTTTCCTAAATAAGTAAATAACCACGAAGAAAAAGTCTAGAATCCTGTTCAGTTTCGATATAAGAAGCATTTAAGTGAAGGGACAGATAAACACTACGCATAAGGAACTATTAGTGATCCACATATGAATGAATAGGAGAAAATTTTGTCTGCTTCCTTTGGGGCAAAAAAAAAATACTGTAGTAGTAAAGAGCAACAAATTTACCATGTCTGTAGAATTGGTGTCTATGATCACCTTCATGATAGAACAGTGTGGTTTATTGATGTCTCAATCTACCTTACAGGCGTCCTATTGAAGACATTTTGAAGCTGTTGCCAGGACCACATCTGGAAACTAAAAGAGTCAGTACACTTTCTCCTTTACCCACTTAGAGAGTGACAAAGAAAAAGAAGAGTTCCATTTTTGTTTTGCTATTGTATCTTCTCTTTTCAACTATTTTTTAATGCAAATATATCATCACTATGCAGAGTGGATTCCCAAGTAGTCCATCAGTTGATTCATTGCACGGAGCTTCAAATGGGTAAGTTTCTCATTAGCAACTAGTTTACTTTCTTCAAAACGATAAAACATTGAACTATTTTAATGTGCGAGAGGTTTCATGTGAGACACATTACAGGATTGCTGATGGAAGACGCTCAATTGTTCTTGTTGTCTTCATTGGAGGAGTAACTTTTGCTGAGATCTCTGCTCTACGGTATCTCGCCTCTAAGGTAATATGCAAACTTTAAGAGTTTATTATCAAAATACACTCTTTTTGTCCGCTGAATACTCCAGTCTTGCGCCTGCATAATATCTTTTCAGGAAGGAATGGCTTATGATTTGATTATCGCCACAACAAAAATCGTCAATGGCGCAACATTGATAGAAACATTCATGGAGAAAGTAGGCTGATCCGTAATAGAGCTTTTATGTTTCATCTTCTCTTTTGAGTGTGTGTTGTTTATTTATTTTTATTTTTTTGTACGTCTTTGTTTGTCTTCTGGATCATTTTGGTTGCAGAGTGATGGTATTCGAATGTTGTATATTTCAGTTTTTTTCTTGGTGGGGATATACAGCGTGCGTGATCTTCTTGTATACAAATTCAATAATGTTTTCTTGTATACAACAAATTCAACAATGTTTTTTCTTGATACATTTCACTCCAACTTCAGTATTAAATTCGGTTTTGCTACTCCCAAATTCTCAAGTAAATCAAGCTTAGCAAACCAAAAACAACTCAATTATAAACACAACTGTTTCATGTGTGTTGGATTATATTTCTTGTAGCTGACGATCATTTTTCTTTTTGAATCAAAGTATATTCTTTATCTTCTAATTTCTATGCCAAATTTCTGTAATGTTGTAACTTAGTTAACGTTAAACTGAATAAAGTATAGAGAAAAATGTATATAAGATGTGTAAGAAAATTCTTGATATGTGTACAACAGTAGGAAACATCTAATTTGATGAAATGAATTAGAATAAATACATGAATACAAACTCAAATAAAAGGTTCGTTTTTACTTTTAAATATCAAATAGATATACACAAATCTGAGTCGAAAATTACACATAGTTAACATCATCACATAAGATTCTTTTGTCAGACTCGATCCAAAGTTTCCTATACATATATATAATCTACACTGAAAAACAAATAACATTCCATAAGAGGGAGGCTCTCATGGAACAGTAGATACTACAACACCTTCGACTTGCTGAATGAGCTCCAACAAGCTCGCAGCTTTCCTCTTTGCTCTATCAGTTCCATTCTCGGTAAGTTCCTTCAAGGCGATATCTGCACCAACCTCTCTTGCTACATTTAACCTCTCCATGTTCCCAATACATAGATACCAAAGTATTGCTGCAGCATTTTCACGGTTCCTCGGTGACCCTGTCCTGATAATCTCAACCAAAACCGGGATTGAGTCTGCTTCAGCTATTGCTGCTTTCCCTTCTTGGTTTGTCGAAAGAATTGCGAGAATCGCCAAAGCCTCATCCACCATTCCACCACCTGCGTCTTTCAGTAATCTTGTCAGAGGAACAACAATACCGCCTTTGACCGCCCTTGATTTGTTGCCCTGATATATGCAGAGATTGAAAATTGCTGTTGCAGCGTCTTTTTTGCCTCTTCGGGTTCCTTCTTCAAGCAAGCTTATAAGGGCTTGAATAGCTCCAGCTGCACCTATTGCCACTTTGTTTTCATCTATCACAGATAAACTGAAAAGGGTCGCAGCTGCATTCTCTCTAGCCTCCATGCTTCCATTTTTTAGCACTTCTACTATATCCGTTATGGCTCCTGCATCAACAATGGCTCCTTTGTTCCCTTCATTGATGGAAAGATTGAGAAGGGCTGTCACAGAATGTTCTTGAGTCCGAGGATCTGGTGAGGATAGAAGCTCTACAAGTTGTGGTATGGCTCCAGCCTCAGCGATACAAACTCTGTTATCCACGTTCCTCTTGGCTAGTAACCGTAATTCTCCAGCTGCAGCTCTTTTCTGTTCTGTAGTACCGTTGTTCAATTTCTCTAACAAGGAAAGGACAAATTTTCGATCACAATCTGAAGAGCTGCTTCCTCCTATTTTTGTGGTTCTGCCGCCTCCTTGATTTTGCGGTAGCTCAATGCCGTTGCTTTCACACCACAAAGCAATGAGACTCTTTAACACGTAATTCGGGGTTAATCCAGCATGCAAAAGTGTCTCTTGAGATTTCGGACAGGTTTTATGACCAGCATCGAGCCACTTCTGAATGGATGATCTTTCATATGTCTGTAAGGTAGAATAAATCAGCCAAAACAACAAATATACAAGTGTAATAATCAAACTAACTCCAATGCACAAGGAACTTGCAAAAGCAGACCTGTCCAGTGGAGACGATAACAGGATCTTTCATCAGTTCAAGTGATATCGGACACCGGAAATACTCTGGTATAACGGGAGATCGATGTCTCGAAATTGTTCTGTTGCCGGTAGATGTATCGGGTTCAGAATTTTCCATTGTTGCAGAGTCTACCAGCTTTTTAAGAAGTGAGGACATCCTCTCAAAATAGTCATCAGGATCCCCATCATATGAAAGAAAATATTCATGTATTGCATGTGATTCTTTCTTCAGCTCATCAATGGTACTGAGTTGAATCTCTCGTGAGAGTCTTTTGAGAATTTTAGGGTCTGGATCCATCAAATTCTCTGCCAGGGCTAGATCATGGCTAAGCTGTAGATCAGACTCCTCCCGTCTTTCTTTCGCTCTCTTGAACTGAAAATGCAGAAGCTGAACCTACAAAATTCAGAGAGCATGTCATTGGAACTCAGATTTAATCAACCGGAAATAAAGAAAGCGTCGGAATTTTTTTCAAATTATTTGTCTTCAGATCACAAAAACGTATGCCTTGAGAAGTACCTGTTCTCTGACCTCCTCAGATACATCAATCTTATCATAAGGAATCTGACTTAATGCTGCTTCTATCTCCACTGTCATGTCGCGGAACTTCTTCATAACAGAACCTCTATCGAAAATCTGCCAGCAGAGAGAAGACAAACAAAACATAAAAAAAAAAAAGTCTCAACTTCTTGATTTCATGTGAATTCTTGAAGAGATAAAGAGAGTAGTGAGCTCATTACACGAGAAAACAATACAAAAACTACAAACTCGACATAAAACCATCGATCACCAAAAGCAATGTCAATCATCGATCAACTAAAACCATTGAAAAACGCCATAAACTTCCCCATATAAATCCAGTTAAGGCAGACTCAATTCAACCCCAAAAACAGAGAAACAAGACAATAAAACCAAAATATTGATACATTCTTATAGACGAAAATGATATACAACAAAACCCTACACACCAAAATCTTAAACCCTCGAATATAAAACAAAAGGAAATTGCTAACTTTGCCAGCTACCAAAAAAGATAGATACAATCATCTAAAAGAAAAAGAGCAAGTAACCTGAAGAAGCTTGCTTCCTCCATTGACCGATCGAAAAAGCTCAAGACTTGAATCAAGAGCGATTCTCATAACCTCGAACCCAGTAATTTGATCGTCCTTCAATTCCACATTGGCGTCAATCAATTCCTCGAAGAAAGGGCAAAGAAGCGTGATCCTACGAACAAGATCGCCTTGGATCTTCCCGATGAAACCCGTGGAAGACGAAAACCCAGAAATTTCTTTGATGGAGTCAACGAGTCGACTCATAAGCTCGTCGTGGGAACAATTCGTTGATCCCATCCTTAGATTTTGGTCTCCACGGCTTCTCCAAGGGTTTTAAACAAACGAAGAAGAAGAGACAAACAAAAGAAACCCTTTGGGTTAATGGAGAACAGAAATGCAATATGGACACATTACAAACTATTTAAATCTTTGCGGAATAAGTCTCTCACCAACAACATGTCCATAAAATACGTATTTTCGACCTCAAAAGTCACATTTTGTCCATTTTCAGACCAATCTTAATTTTGTTTGTTTCTATTTAATCATTGGATTTAATTTTATGTTTAATTTTTAAAAAATTAACTGAAGCTTGTAACGGTATTTTGTATTAGTGTTCATGTGAGAGTGAGAGTTACATACAGTATATATAAAAAAATTAAAAAAACATCCACAGTTTTTATTCTCTTGAACAAAATTTATTTTTGCACCAAAAAATAAAAGTTATTTATTAATTGTGAACAATAACTCTTAATGTCTAACGGTCAACGAAAGAAAATCTTTTGTTTGTTTACCTTTTAAAAATATTATAAAAGACATGCTGTTAAAAAAAAAAAAAAAAAAAAATATTATAAAAGACAAACTTTTATTTTCTATTGGTTGAAATAATCAAAGTCAAAACCTCACCAGCTCCAAGTTAGAATAGCTATTGACTTATTAATTTATTATTGTTCAAAACACGAGCATCAATCATCTCATGTGCAAGGAGCGTTCGTGTTAAGTATGCTGTATATACTTTGATGGAATCATATGAAACCCACTAAAATATGTACATCTGTTAATACCCATCACTGCTTGATATAACTTGGGTTTCCACTTTCGTATATTCCCCCAGTTTCAACCTCAAATCTTCACATTATACAACACACTTGACAGATAGAGATATAGCATTTTTAAAACATTACATTTAAAAGTATCAAAAGATTAGTAGGCCGAATACAGTTTTTCTTTTTTTGTTGCTTTCCCTGAAGATGAAATGATTCAATCATGACGAAGGAGGAGGACGAGGTAGCCTCTTGCCAATTTCCTATATGCACACTCCAACAAGTTAATCCATATATACACTCGAAACTATTTCAAATTAACTTTTTATACGGCTCGTTTTCAAGAATTCTATGAATCTTTAAGTTGTAATTTTATTAATTGGAAGCCCCTATGTAGCTAGAAAATACAAAAAAATAAACAAAGAAATTCATACCTCAAACAGTTGATTTATGTTATCTGCTGTCTTGGCTGACGTCTCGATAAAGAACATACCGTTCTTCTCTGCAAGCTCCATCCCATCCTGTTAAGAAATTGAAAACGCGTTTACGCGCTGAAGAAGCAAGTGACAGCAAACGTTCTACGAAATCTAGTTGAAAAAGTTTATGCAAACTCACCTCGGTTGGTACTTCTCTTTTTTCATGTAGATCAGCTTTGTTACCAACCAAAGCCATAACAATATCTGGGCTTCCATGCTTTTGCAGTTCCTGTTAGCAGGGGTAAAACAACATCACTAGATTCAATATGATGTTAAACATCTTTCCCACACGGTGTTGCACCAAATGATTTCAAGGCAATGTGCAAACTAATGGGGCAAAAATGTGAGAAGCCGACAAGTTGCTCAACAATCACATTCCCGTTATCCTAGTATTTTATATGTTTGAGTAAAATATCTGGGTTATCTTTTGGATACTTTGTTTCCTCTGATGACTTTGCTAATATAGCCGAGTGACTTGCCCTCCTTTACGACAACCAGTTTTTTGGATCAAGTGTGCTCATGCTTGTTTTAATTACAATAAGATGGCTGCCAAGTTGGAGGATTTATAGAAAGTTAATATATCAGTCATTTCAACCATATGGGTCCCAGGAAAGCAAATGGGTTTATACTCTTTCTATGGTTATAGGACTTTCCGCAAGTCAAATTTTCAGTCATAATAGAGATATAGCTCGGAAGCTATTGCATAAATCCTACAAACATGAAGGTAACAGCATCCTTTGAACCCCTTGAAATGAAAACATACCTTGACCCAATACTGTGCTTTCTTGAACGACTCAGGGCTTGTTATATCATACACAATAACAGCAACTCCAGCTCCACGGTAGTATAGTGGTGCAAGAGCAGAATACCTAAAAAATCAAGTGAATACAGATTAAGTCCTCGCAAGTATGCAAACACTTTTATCTAATAAACTAAGCAGTACAAATCTGCATGAAGGGTTTAACACCTCTCCTGTCCTGCTGTATCCCATATTTCAAACTTCACGGTGGTAGAGTCTTGCAAGGTTATTGTTTGGGACAAGAACGAGGCTCCAACAGTAACCTGATACATAACTAGTAATTTTGAGATTCAATGGCAGATGAGAATACTCTAATATCCATTCACATGCCACATATCAGATCATGGTGTCCTAAAAAGGTGTAAGATGGTCAATAAAGACAATTGGATAGCGGTTTTACTTACCTTAGATGTAGCGTCAAACTGACCACGGACAAACTGAAGGACAATACAGCTTTTACCGACACCAGAATCTCCTAATAGAACTAACTGCATTCAAGTGAATCCAAAAGTTAGTGGTTTATCTAGCGCAAAGTTGTGAGCAATTATACTACATTTATTATAAAGCAAAACAGTCAGTTATTATCTCTTATAGTTAGCCATGTAAAGAATAAAGAGTAATGTATTTTCTTTAAAGCTCCAGTAATAGCTTCACTAGGCATATCACATCTTACAACATGTGTGGTTTAAGACCATTGATCACAAAAGCATGAGCTTCCTAAGCTATTAGAAATTACAGAAATTGCACTTAATTACTTTTACAAAGTTTGTTATTTTCTTCCATTAATAAATCTCAGGAATCAGTCGAGTAACAAAGCAATCTCAACGAGCATCAACATTATTAAAACGAGAGCAAAATCAAAAGCAAAAATGGCACCTTCACGCGTAGATTTTTCGCATCTGCTGGAACTGCGTTTTCAGAATTGTTTAGACCACTCAACGTTCCAGAGTTCCTATCTCCTACAAAAAAAAAAAACACATAATCTCCCAAAAATCAATTCGATTTCTCCAATTCTTCACACGAAAACCCTAACCAAATCATCAAAATCCCCAATTTCGGTAAGCTTCTAATCCAAATAGCAATTAAATCACCTTCTAAAAATTGGTGATGAAATTTCTCGAGGATCTCTATAAATTCTCACTTTTTACTCGAAATTCGACGATAAACTCAACAAAATAGAGAGAATAACACTTGCCTGGAAGAGAAGCAGCACATCCCATAGCTAAACCCTTATAATGATTTGATGAGATTACAGATATTACAGCTGAGAGATCGTATCCAAGTTCTGGGCGTCGATGGTCGCGAATTGAAGAAGAAGAAGAAGAAGAAGAAGGAAAAGAACGATCGTCAAATAATCTTTTCGACTCGATTCGGTCTTGACTTTTTGCCAACGATTATTGAGTTTTTTTTTTAAAAGGCCTTCATCCAAACTTTTTTTTTTTTGTGCACGCCTTCATCCAAACATATATTACATCTTTTTTTAAAGAAAAAAAAAAACTCATTAAATACAATATGTAAGTTTGTAATATGATTACTGAAAATTATCAATATTATTGCTATTTAGTGTAAGCGTGGTAAGAGAAACTTCATATATTTAGCCAAATTTAGATTACATGAAGATGGTTGATCGTGTAATCGTGTTTGTGTTACTCTCTAGATTATTTTTTGGCTAACAACAATTCCTTGAAGTTATGGAACTTGGAAGACGATTAATTATTTTTAAAAACTAGTTATTGGTGTTTTTAATTAAGATTATACTATTGCTCTGAAACTCACTTCGAACATCTCACACTTATCGATTGCATTTGAGAGGACAACATTAAACGTTTTGACTTTTTGTTGTGAGAGAAAAACAAAAAAAATTGTGTTGCGTTGATTAATTCTCTAAACAACAACTTCATATAAAATTTACCTTTTTTTTTTTTTTTACTTTCATCTAGTATAATATTTGTAACACTGCTTAAATATTATACACAAGAATACAAACACAAATAATTAAAGAATACATACATGGGTTTTATTTGATAAATAACCCAAGCATAGGGAAAAAACAAACATTTGGAAGAAAAATAAACAAATAAGTGAAATATACAGTTACACGCATACAGATTCATGAGATATTGTAAGGGATTCATTACTCTATGGCTTAGGCTTAGGCTTAGGAATGGCTTTCTCTGTGGTAGAACAAAGTGTTGAACCTAAAGGAAGATTGTTAATGTAGTGGCTAGGAGCCGAATTGAAGTGAAATCCCTTTGGCAGACAATCGTTCATCGCTCCACCACGTAATGCGCCTTGTTTGCTACCGCTTGTGTAAATTGTGTTCGTGCTCGTGTAGCCCGGATTATTGGATTCCAATAAAGGCCTCGATGCACATACAAAGTTTGTTTGAGGCAAAGAAAAGAAAATAAATATGTTGAGCAACACGAAGAAGGAAATGTAGCTCGGCATTTACTGAATTTAGCTATCAACCTTTGGTCTATGATTTCTTGTGTTCTTGATGAGGAAGATATATGCTATATATATATAATGTGTGTGTGGGTGTTTGCTTGTGATCTTTGTATTGACCAAGTTACGTATGTGTGTGTATCCTTGCGTGGTCGGCGTTGAAATAGAACAACTCACATAGAACACTTTTTTTTGATAATGCTCGTGCTTCTCATTACTTCAAACCTTCTCCAAATTTTGATTTTCCAAGTCATTATTCCACGTCACTATTCGATGTATTTTCAACCTACGATTTTCTTAGAGGAAATAGGAAAAAAGGACATAAGCTAATACGAAAGCTAGCTATTAAATTAAAAATTGACAATAGAAAGATTACATTAACAATAAAAATCTGAAATTAGCTAGAGATGTTTTAATGTGTGCACTAATACTTGCTACCAAAACATTCAAATCTAGATTAAATAGAATTCTTTGTGGGGAATGTCAAAAAAAAAAAAAGAATTCTTTGTGGGGATATGTATTTTAAATTATCTAATGGTTGATAAATACAGAATTACGAAATAGTTTTCTTATACATATATTGTGTAAATAATAACAAAATAAAAATAAAAAGAACATTTAACTGTTCTTTATAAAAATAAAAATAAACATTTAATTCTTTTATGTCCGACGTGGATAATGGAACTACAGATCAAAAAGTGGGAAGAGTGGGTCAGTGGGAGAATCTAATTGTACACCTAATGCGATCCTAAAGGCCGATCTATAGTTGAACCAAGTAAAAGTTTGACACGTGTTATGTTAACTCATGCTATTAGATCTTCTCTATGTTACTACAACTACATAATCTGAAATCTACCAATGTAAACCAATAAGAGAACACCATGTGGATGATGATGACACGTCAAATATTGTAATCTCATGTCTAATGTACCGGTTAGATTAGATGAGTAGTGAGTTGTCCTTACTGCCACGAGTTCCAGTGTTTTGCTGACAAGCTTTTGTGATATTTTGCTCGAAAAAAAATCCTTCAAAATTTTATTTAAAAATTGTATCCAAATGACTAAAACTTCTTAACCCCAAATCATATTTATTAATTTTACTGATAAAAATTCGTTACCAAGATTAAAGAATGGTGTAACCAAAACTATCATTTCATCCTTTTCTTTTTTTGTGTGTACACCATAACCAAAACTATTCTTTACCACAATTGGGAAAAGAAGAGTTTATAAAAGAACTTGGTGCGTGTATATGTGATATGCTATAATAGTATAATGGTATATGGCATAGTACATGTTGCTGAGCCAAATTTTCCCTAGAGGGAGTCGTTACAAGCAAAGAGCTTCAGGATGAAATGAAATGATTTATGCCAAATATTATGAAACAATCGCTTAATTTTATGAGACTCAAATACCATTACAATTAGGTTATACATAATTACATACTATGTCAAAAAAAAAAAAAAAAGGTTATACATACTTCAAGCTACACTTGTGACCTTGCAGAATTTTTGATGGATTATTAATAGACGAAAAAAGTATTTCAAAATTTTTCTACGATCTAGAGAATTGTTTTGGTGGTGGATTAACAAGGCACTAGAAAACCAACAGATATCTGAAACTCCAAACATATCCGAAAGAAAGAATTCAAATACGAACCTATCCCTTTATTAAATATCTAGTCGAACAAAGACAAAACTACATGACCCATTCAAAATTCATTTCTACCATTTAGTTTTTCGCATAGTATATTTCATGCTTGTTTTCGAATAACAAATTACAGATCATCTTTGTAAGAAACAACGTTAGTACGTGGTCTGATCAAATTATTAGTTGTTTGTTTGTTTGTCATCTCTGGGAGAGTTGTGACCTTACGGACTATTTATGTGAAAATTACTTGGCGCTTGAAAAAGGATGGTATCGACTTCAATAATATAAAAGGAGTTAGCTGGCCAGGTCTTTTGTTGAGCTAATATATAATGAATTTCTGAAAAATATTTTTGGCGAGACTAAGCCACTAAGGTCTATACAGCTATACTTACGACATGAACCCGCTAAGTCGTTTATCTTATTTACATTCTTAAGATTTAGGATAATCGGATTCAGACACTACAATACAACTTCATAATAATAATACTACTACAAATTTAGATAAACATGAACCATCATAGATCATAATGCACAAGTGATACCAAACAACTAAGCACGTGCTAAATCTACTTGAAAAATAATTTGATAATTAATAACTATAAGAAATAAGAAAGCATGTGAGGATGAAGATGTTTATATAGCTGGAAGCGGCGAATGAAAAGAGATTAAAATTGCCCATGTTCATTTTTGTTTTTGTTTAAAAATATGGACATGTTCTTGAGGTGTGGTTTCGAAAGTACAGTTGATGCATTGCCATTCTAAGTTTCTAACATAACAAAAGTCCAAATTATCAGAAAAACAGATCCACACACCATGTGGACGTGCTTCTACCCTCGCCAATAGGTTTTCAGTTTATTGATAATTTTACTATTCCAACGGTGGTTTCGATCGTGCACACGGTAATCGTTAATTTATTGATTTTATTTATTAGTTGTTTGATTGAATTTTTGGGTTACCATTTTTGTATATAAACTCTTTTTTCATTATCAATAAATTTAACATTTCAACAAAAATAAAAATAAGTAGGTTTTCAGTTTTCTTCGCCATCTTTTTATTTATTAAAATAACATAAAATACCTAAAATGCGAATATCTAAATATTTTTAAGAAGTCTAAATATCTAAATATCAAATAAGAGGAGAGAATTGAGTTCATGTGTATTTAATTTCTTTGAAGTGATACTATTAATTATTTTTATTTTTTTTGTTAAAGGGTTTGAACTCTATTAATTTGTATGTATATCTTTTTAAATAAAACTTTCTTAGTATAATTATCTCTAGTGACAAAGAAGTAAATTTTATTCCTACCAAAAAAAAAAGAAGTAAATTTTATGATAAAAATAAAAATAAATAGTTTTAGGGGGTGTATTCAATTTAGTATTTTAAGTGATTTAAGTTTTTATGGGGGTTTTATATGATTTTAATGATTTTATGGAAGTTGATCTGATTTATTGTAAAATTCATTCAAATTCCACCTAAAAACATGAGATTTTGATTTTCTTATTTTTAACTAAATAAATCTTCTAAAATCCTTTCAAATTCTTTAAAATCATTAAAAATCACATCCACAAACTGGATTAAATCCATGATTGAATAGTATAAGATTTATAAATTTTACACAAATCACTTAAAATACAAGTTTGAATACACCCCTTAGTTATGTTTATTATCATAATTTTTTTAAATATGTAGTTTTACTTAGTCTAAAACAATTGTGCCCAGAAGAATAGATTTTTCAGATAAAAATATAGTTTTACCTTTGACCAGAAAACTAAATTTAAGGGACTTTTTCTAATTTTTTTGATTTATTAATTTATTTAATTCTTATTTTTCACTATTGATAATAAAATAACTTATTTATTATTTTTTCAATATTTCTAATTAGTAAGTTTATTTGGGAGGAAATCTGGAAATTTAATTTATCACCACTTCTGCACTTTATATATAGAAGAAGATGAAGCTTTATTGTTTCCTCTTATATCCACTTATCCAGTACTGAGTTATAAAAGGATAATGCGTCAACTAATTGTACTATAGTTACAAACTTGACTCAACCATAGTTAACTCTGATATATATGAATGACTCACGTTTTAACGGCTCTTTACTCCTCTAGTTGTCCTCGACCGGTTTTCGTTTGCCCTTTCACTTGCCTAGACTCCTACTTTGTGAATCCATTTTTTGTTTCTTTCTTATGTAATTTAAAGATTCTCTGAAACCTTAATAGCTTTCATACATCGGATAAGGATTGTGAGAGAATCATGAATCACTCAACTTCTGATCACAGCCTCTACCTTGAGAGCGATGAAGGAGAGGACGAGAGAAAGAACTTGTACAACGATGAAGACGACGATGGAACTCTTTCTGATTCTTCTGACGCTTACAATCATAACCAACATCAGTCTAAAGCTAGCCCGTACTCAACCGCATGGCCAAAGAGTTACAGGTATATATATATATCTTGATTCTCTCAGTAAACCAACATTTTGGTTTGGATCCTAACCATTTATGTTACTCTGTTGTAATGTTTTAGGCAATCGATTGATCTGTATGGAAGTTTACCATCACCCAATTTGGGTTTTCTGGCTAATTCTTCAATGTCGAGATTAGGAAGCTCTTTCTTGTCTTCGACCCTGACAAGAAGACATACTCCAGAATCATTACCTTGTGTTACAAAACCTCTGCTCGTAGATGAAGAAGCACCAAAGCATAAACGTAGCTCTCATTTCCTGCTTCCGTCGAAATCATCAGCCATGGTGTCTCATGAAATGGCAATCTCCAATGATAGCTCCTTTGGACAGGCTGTTCTGAATGGTGAGTTTCATCGCTATTACCTGGTAATGTTATTGATGGCACTCGTGGTCAAGACCAATTTTAGTTACCATTCGCAAGTTTTGATCCGCATATAGGACATAAGAAAATAAAATAACTTGATCCACACACTATTTTTCATAACACTTATATATGTCTTTATTTTATTCCAAAGTGATGATTTGAAGTTAGACTAATTAAATAAGAAATCTAACACATTAGTTATTACATATGTTACCCAAATTATTCATACATTTTGTCCGGCAAAAAGTAAAACAGATTAGTCCTTTTTTAAAAGTTATCCACTACAGACAATACCATCAAAACTTGGAAATGGTGAACAAAAAAGTTCTGACTAGTCTGCTCTGTTCACTGACACTAAACCTTAATTAGTTAAAATTCTCTGAGTGATGACATACATGTGCAGGAGTGAATGTTCTATGTGGGGTTGGAATATTGTCAACACCATATGCTGTGAAGGAAGGAGGATGGTTGGGACTTATCATTCTCTTTGCATTTGGTATTCTTTGTTTCTACACCGGTTTGCTTCTGCGGTACTGCCTCGATAGCCACCCTGACCTCCAGACCTATCCTGATATTGGCCATGCCGCTTTTGGTTCCACCGGCCGCATCCTAGTCTCCGTAAGTAACAAAATTTTACTCATCTATACATTGTAAATTTGAGGTTTATCAGATATAACTTATGACAATATTTTACAATTGTCTTTCTGGTTTTTTCTTTTGATTGCAGGTAATACTCTATCTGGAGCTATATGTAAGTACAACTTGCAATTCCTCCAATAGTTTGCTTTTAATTATATAAAGAAAGACAAGATACATTTTCTTTTTAATTCAAAATAAGTATCTAAAATGAATCTCAAGTCAAAACAAGGGACCACATGTGGAGTAGACAACACCTTTTGCCCAGGGTCCATAGTGTTTCCATCTCTCTTGTTTTATCGATGGAATATTTAGTTTTAAGTATAATAAAATGTTGAAAATCATTGACCACTCATTAGAATATTTGTCGTCTAAAGAGGGAATTATGAATGTCCCTATGATATGATCAAGTTATACAAACTCGTAACTTTGATATATGTTAATTCTGCATGCAGGCTATGAGTGTTGAATACATAATTTTGGAAGGTGATAACCTTTCATCAATGTTTCCAAATGCTGGTCTAAGTATTGGAGGGTTTCAGTTAGATGCGCCTCATCTTTTTGCTCTGCTTACCACCCTCGCTGTTCTTCCAACAGTTTGGCTTCGAGATCTCAGCATACTAAGTTACATTTCAGGTATTAACTATTTAATCTAAAGATGATTTTTTGGATCCTTTAATGATTCCTTTTCTAATATATATATATATATATATATATATATCTTATAATTAATCATATACTTAATTAATCTTGTAGCTGGAGGGGTGGTTGCATCAGTGTTGGTGGTTTTGTGCTTGTTTTGGATTGGTTTGGTAGATGAAGTTGGAATTCACAGCAAAGGAACTCCTCTAAACCTCGCAACATTACCTGTTTCTGTAGGACTCTATGGTTATTGTTATTCAGGACATGGTGTTTTCCCAAATATTTATACTTCCATGGCCAAGCCCTCCCAATTTCCTGCTGTTCTCTTGACATGGTAAGCTTATATAAAATACATTACAAATCTTTGGAAAGTCTTACACTTTTTCTTTCCTGAAGTTTTTGATTTTTGCTTTTCTGCAGTTTTGGAATTTGTACTCTGATGTATGCTGGTGTGGCTGTTATGGGATATAGCATGTTTGGAGAATTAACAGAATCACAGTTTACTCTTAACATGCCTCAAGATTTGGTTGCATCTAAGATTGCTTTGTGGACTACAGTAAGTTTTTTTTCATCATTCCTCTGCTTATTAGTTACTACTGGTAATTACATTTTTTGAAAGCACTGAGACAACAAACTAGATATGCTAGCTTGATAAGGTGGTCATCTAAAACTTTTTCTTTCCCCTTTGCAGGTAGTTAATCCATTTACCAAATATCCTTTCTCAAGAAATAGTCAGGAATTTTGCACTTATTTCTGTAGTTTTTGATAAGCTTATTCATAATAAACTGAAAAATTGTGTGGCCTTAATATAAAGAAAGTACATATGCGTTGACATTATCTCCGGTTGCAATGAGTCTTGAGGAGTTAATACCATCAAACCATGGGAAGTCACATTTCTACGCAATCGCCATTAGAAGTGCATTAGTCTTCTCTACTCTACTCGTTGGTCTTGCGATTCCCTTCTTCGGTAAGAACACTCAGAAAAATCTAGAAGTGACACTTCTTTTTCAATCATAGATACTTTATATAGTGATTATTGACACTCAGAATTCTTGCAGGCCTCGTCATGTCATTGATTGGATCATTCTTGACAATGCTCATTGTAAGTTACTTATTGTTTCATCCTTCTCTGGTTATGCAAGCAAATTCATAATTATCATTTTTATGTGAGTTCTGTGTTCTGGACACAGACATTGATACTACCGCCCGCTTGTTTCTTGAGCATCTTAAGGAGAAAAGTAACCCCTAGTCAGGTATGGCCTTCCAGCTTCTGATAACCAAATCGAAATTCTTCAAACTGAAATCAAAGTAACGACATGTGGTGTGTTTGTAGGTGACGATCTGTATCTTCATTATGACAGTGGGAGCAGTATGTTCAGCAATTGGCACATATTCAGCCCTTTCAAAGATCATTGAGAAGTTGAACACCTAAAGGGCTAAAAATGATCACTTTCTTTACAAAAAAAAAAAAAAAAAAAAAAGGCCAATTTATCTTGCCCCACTTTGTGTCTCTTGTTTTTGGCCTAAATCAAACGATATGTTAATTTATTAATATGGCATATTCCAAAGACAATTGTATCAAACAGTGAACTACCAGAGAGAATAATAATACTGAAACGTAATGTGAAGGTCCGTTTCATAATGTTTAATTAGCAAAAGCAAAGAAGAGCTCTCTCTATTCGTTGGACATCTTTCCTCCAGCTAAATCTTCAGGTGTAAGGTTAAGAGAATCCATGGATCCTCTCTTGAATTCCTCCCCGCGAGAAGCAAGAAAATCCTCGACGCTTCCTGGTTCTCCAAACCAACCACGACGGTCTGCAATCAAATGTAGATTATCGCACCCTCCACATCGTACCACCACAACGCCTTTTTCATATGATTCTCGGCTCGCCATCTTCATAGATCTTGTATCACAGACCTTGCAAGTAAAGACCATCATGAAGTCATGCCTCGGGTTTATTTTCAACTGGGACTTGTACTTCACCATCAGTTCCTCAGAGGCTGTCACAGGGGAGGGAACTTTGGCCGATTCAGTAGCAGAGTTTGAAGAGTTGCAAACATTGGTTTCTGAAGCTTCATTAGCCTCACGGGTTACACACAATTGTCTCTGGACTAATCTTCCATGAACATGATTTCTGCTGAAGAGTGACTTTGATAGTGACAACTGCTCTGTTGAGAGGAAGATCAATTTAACAGTTATAGTTGCCCAGATTAAAAAACCAGTATCATAACAGGCCATCATAAAAAAAACTCCAACTATAATAATGTTTGCATCAAATATAACATGTTATACTTTCGAATTTCATTATGAAAACAACATCATACATGCTAACACATGTAAGTATTGGTGAACGCATAGAATTTCACTTGTATAGCAGCAAGAGAAGAGCAGTCACAACAACTCACAAATTGAGTGCTTTCATAAGAGCTCAAGATCAAGACAAGAATGACCAGACAGAGATGCAAACAATGTTAATTTACAGATGCAAGTATTGGATTACTAACTTAATTTATGCCAACACATCTTAGCCAGGAAAAGAAATAAAACCAGACTCGAAACTTCACCAGTGTCTTGCTAAAAAGCGAATGATCAACGCATAGATATGCTCAAGACCAAAGCAACTTAAATGCACATTCATAACTTCAGTTTCCTTGAGCAAAGACCGATATTAGACAGCGAGTGCTCACCATCACTAATGTCTCAAAGACTCAAAGGCCTAAGGCTACCAAAACCTCCCAATTTATACAAAACCCCCTTCAAGTGTAAAAGCAAACATCAAAACCCAAGAAATAGAAACCACAAAGGCATAAGTTGATCAATTATGTTTGGCCAAAAATACAACTGCAACAATTTTAAGTTACCAGTTGAACTCCAATGCCCAAAATTTCATATTATAAATGTCTCTAATTTTACAACAAGGCAAAGAAAACATCCAATTTTTAACACCCACAACTATTACTGCTCATAGAATACCCCAACACTAATTTATGATTCGAAGAAGACACGCCCGAACCAGAGCAAATTGGAGTGTTACGGCTAATTGGGACGATTAGGCAAGTTGAGAAGAAAAAGATGATACCTTGAGACAAAGGAATTCGATGTTGTTGATTACTGAAGAGCGATAAAGCGCGTCTCAAAGCAAGCAACCTAGCGGCCATTGACGACCTGTTTCTTCTTCTTCTTCGGCGACAACTCGAGAGAGAGAGAGAGACCTAATTTATTCTGTTAATTAATTAAGTACTAGTTTTCTTTCGTTATGGTCAAGTCAAAATTAAATTGCGATTCGAACCCGTGAGCCACAAGTAGACCGAACCTTTTTCTTTCTTTTTCTTATGCCAACACCGATTTTACAAATTTTACTTGAGCCAAAAACATAAAGAAGTTTGTAAATTAAATTCTCGTATAGAAGTTCCCACCAAAAAAAAAAAAAAAAATTCTCGTATAGAAGATTTCTTAAATACTGTAACCAGGAGATTATGTTTTTTTTTTAATTTATAAATCATTAAAAAAACACTGATCATCTTTACAAAATGTATCATGGTAGAGATTTAGAAGAAGAATATGGCCGATAATTATTGGAAGCAGATTTTATTTGCTTTCTCAAACTATTTCTTAATGAATATGGAAACATTTTGAATTTAAGGAGATTTCTTTTATATTTTGGATTTAACATTTTGCTGTATATTATACTTATTCCGCAAGATATATAACAACTTGGTTTTATATAACAACTTGGTTCCCAAATTATCTCCGACAAAACATCATTTTATACATTATGTCATAAAAGATTACGACTTACGAGTAAATAAAACTTTTTAGAAAAATATAAAGTCTTGAGAGGAACGAAAGATGGAAAAAATGTGATGTCAACGAACCAGAAATCAAAAGCATCGCTGTTAATTTGAAACATACTTACAATATCCAAATATTTATCTCACTTCGTGGTTATTATCATATATTATGTCTGAATAATTTATAATAATGTTGTCAACCACTAAAAAAAAAAAATGATTGCAAAAATACCTCTTGAGAGTTGAGAACTTCTGTTCTTGTCCCAAATTTATGACTATGAGACAGTATGAGTGATTGGATTTAACTTCAGTAAAGCTGTGAGTAAGAGTAATGTGTACACAAAGTTTTGATGAGGTTGAAATAATAAAACAAAATTTCAGTAATCATGCTTCCTTGTATTTCTTAGGAAGGATGATTAAAACCTTACTTTTGAACATGAAGTTAGTTTTGCAAAAGAGAGATTTAGCTTGTCGATTGACTTCTGACAAACCTATTTTCATCATGTGTTTCAAAAATGCGCATGAAACACAAAAAGTTGTTAAACTCCTCTACTACGAGGTTGACGGCCACTTTATTTGACCTCTCGATACGTCTTTCGACTCTTTTCCATCACTGTCCAATCCAAAAAACATCAATCTCCCAAACTACAGGGAAACCCAACATATATTGATAGAAACAAATAACTTTTTACTTACCTTGTTGACACTTAAAGCTCCATGTTTTTTGACCTTTTTCACATTTTTCAGTTTCCATAAAAACGAAATATAAGTATAAATTTACTTAAACGTGTAGAGAAACACTCGGGAATTAAGTTGATCATAAGGAATTTAGCAAAGTAGTAAATAGAGCAATATTAATTAAGTCAAGGAGTCGACATAGATTTAGTTATAGAAGTAGCAATTCAAAGTTGGCTCACACGTGACACTTCAAAATCTCTCTCTCTCACCAAAGCTAGAAATTAGATACTACATGTCACTTGGCTCCAACCATCTACATAGATTAAAAAAAAAAGGCGTCTCTTATTATCTCCTCTTTGCTCTCTTTGATACTTGGGGAAGAAAATATCAAAGTTAAACGTGAGGTTGGCTCCTGAAGGACCCGAGCGCCTTAATCGCACCAGCCCTCAACACAAACTGATGGTAGAAAGCCGCAATGGCTGCACCCGCAAACGGACCCACCCAGAATATCCACTGTAGTAATAATAGAAAAACAAAAATAAGTTAAAACCTTGTCGAATGGTAATATCGAAGACGAAGAAGTAAACAAATTATATAGTATAACGAACATGATGGTCCCAAGCTTTGTCTTTGTTGTAGATGATTGCAGCTCCAAGACTTCTTGCAGGGTTAATGCCAGTGCCCGTGATTGGAATTGTAGCTAAGTGAACGATGAACACTGCAAATCCAATTGGCAATGGAGCCAATACCTTCAATCACCACACCAACAACAACAACAACAACACAATGAAATGTTACTACAAATCACGAGACAAATAGTGTAGAGTTTAAAATATTATTCATATAGTCAGTCATGTGTGGGAGAAGTATACGTGGGTTACAAATGGAGTTGGGACCATTTACAAATAAAGGACACATATGATGGAGAGGGGCGTGAAAGACAAAAAGTTTGGATGATCGATGTCCTTTATGTCGTTTATTATAAATGATGAACCTAGAACCTAGACTCGCAAAATATTCGTAAAATCTCGTACGGTCTATTCTTCTTTCTTAATTCGATTCGAAATTAATATTTGCCATTCCTTTTTTATTTAGTCTTAATTTTTTTTTTTTTGTCAACTAGCATATTATATTATCCTCTAGACCGATAATACTTTTTTTTTTTTTCACATCAGACCGATAATACTTTCAACAGCTAAATCTTGAGTGATAAACATTAATGCGCCGTATAGGACACGGGTTCTCTACTGTTTTCATTAATGCGGTGAATTTCTAAATTATCTACCCATCACTAATTTCTCTGTTGTGACATAATCATCACATTCTCTTAAATAAAAAATCAAAACGGAAAAATTATGGGCTTACAGGGACGTGAGAGTCACGCGCACTCCTCTTGGGGTCAGTGGCTGAGAAGACTGTGTAGACTAACACGAATGTACCAATGATCTCGGCGGCAACACCTGTGCCGATGCTGTAACCGTCGGAGAGACCGTTTGCACCGCCACCGTAGCGGGTGTAGTAAGCAGACTGGAAGGCCTTGACCAAAGCCACACCGCAAATGGCACCGAGGCACTGAGCCACCATGTACATCACTGCTCTCACCAACGATACTTTCCGAGCCAATAACAGCCCAAAAGTCACAGCCGGATTAATATGCCCACCTGTTTCATTTATGTGAGCATTAAAACCAAACCAAACTAAATTGATTATATTACATTGTTTATAAACTTAACTAATCATTTTTTTCCTAGCAAAAAAAACTAATCATTTTTTACTGTTTTAGTTTAATTGATAACCGAACTGAATTATTTCAAAAAACCAAACCAAACCGAATTTATGCTCTGTTAGTCACCTTGATCAAATTTTCCCAATCAAGATGGCAAAAATTCAGAAATGAAATTCCCGGTAATGTGAAGCAAGTTGAAACAACAGAAGTTATGCTCTGAGCTAAGAGTGCTACTTTAGAAGCAAATATATGAAAATAAGAAAAAAATATTATAGAAAAAAGAGATAGGGAGAGAGAGAGAGAGAGTGACCAGAGATGCCGGCAGTGCAGTAGACGAGGATGAAGATCATGCCACCAAAGGCCCAGGCGATGCCGAGGAGGCCAACACCTGCGCACTGGTCAGGATTGAGGGCTGGATCGGTCTGGCTCTTGTAACCGATGACAGTCATAACGGTAACATAGAGGAAGAGGAGAGTGGCTATGAACTCAGCAATGAGAGCTCTGTAGAAAGACCACTTCCCAAGCTCAGTAGCGTCGAATAGAGGTTCAGGCGGTGGGTCTTGATAGTCTTTACCGGAGAAAGATCTCTTATCCCCAACCACTTCCTTCGTCATTGTCTTCTTCTTCTTCACCAAACTTAAGAGAATGCCGTTGTAGATTTAAGATATACTAGAAAGAGAGAGATAGAGAATGAGAGAGAGAGAGAGACTTGATGTGGTAAGATAGTCGGTCGCTGAAGGGGTATTTATGGGCAGATGTGACGAGGCTTCGGGCTCTGTTTTACACATATTAACTTTCTTTTTTCTTTTGGTTGTTGTTGTTAATGATCATTTTACATAGTTTTTTTAAGGTTTTGGAATCACGGCAACCAACGGACCTGATTAATTTGCGTAGATTATTACACTGTATTTTTTTTACTATTATTTATAAGATTGGTTTCTAGTGGAGAGGGCAGATAATGTTTTGGCTAATGCTTAATGATTATGAGGAAAATTTAAAGAGCAATGCTCAAATATTTTTTGTTATATTGAAATTAAAATACATGTGTAATTCATTAACTAATGTTTGACGAGAATTTTTAGTGTGGTGGTTGCAATATTCAAGCTATCCATTCATTACAATCATGGGCACAAAGCCGACTCTTTGACAATGGGGTTAAATATGTTGTAAAGAAAAAAGGAAGTTAGCAAATGTCAGCTTGAGAATCCAATATAATGATTCGACGAATAACATATATTCATCATTGCCCATTTTCAAAATCGAGTAAGGTTTAGAGTTCTTGATGATTCATACGGATTTTCTTTTAACTATTTATAACAATAATATACAATTTCTTTATAATGTTTTTCTCTTAAATTTATGAATGATGCATTTAATTCAAAATAATAAATTGGACTAATAACCTACCAAAAAGTGTTTATTACGAACCCATCATCTGTATAGCTCTATTGGTATACTACAAGACCTTCCAAAAAAAGCACGTAAACTAATATATTTGTTCTGATCCCCAGGCAGAGATGATTATGGGTCTAAGATCTTAAACGGTTAAACCTCTTGGTAAAAATGTTTACTAATACAGGCATCTTTTTTTTTTTTTTTTTTTTTTTTTTTTTGATCACCATACAGGCATCTTTAACATAAGAATCTCAGAATAGATAGATTGTAGAGCCGGCACTCGACAAACTAGATATGAATCAAGAAATATGAGAGGCTACAAAATGTTACTACCTTTGTTTTTAAACACTAACGTTAGAGGTTTAGAGTTATCAATATAAAGGTATAAGTTATTAATTGATAGTTGCACAACAAAAGGAACTAGCTAGTACCAAACCCTAAATAATACAGAGTTTTCCAATTAGTTGTTTCCAAAAAAGTTGTGTATACTCTATAAATAGGTGGACCAAGTATTTGAGAGCTTCATGCCGACTATTTGTTTGATATACAGAGATAAAAAAGGACTTCTGGAATCTTAAAATTTGGGTGTTCATTCAAATTAGCATGCCCTCTTCCGCTTTTCAACTTTTAGAGAATCTTGGTAAAGACAACTGGAACATATACATATATATAGATGGTACAATAGTGTATTTTTTGTTAAATAAAATGAAGATGTAAAAAATATAATAGACAATCATAATAGTCAAATAGTCGAGATTCGAGAACTCGCCTCTTATTGATTGAGGTTAAGGATTAGATTTCATCTACTGTGTTTTTATGTTAATCACTGTATATATTTGAAGTGATAAACATTAATAAATTAAAACAAAAAACAAAACAAAAAAACAGTTTTTGATCTCAGAAATAGCATAAGTTTTTTGGCTAAAGATTTAATTAGATTTTATGAAAAAATTATGGCTAATAACGAAGAAAGTGCACATGTTCAAAGTAGGGAGGACGGCAGTGGGTTGTTATCTTTCACCGACCCAACTTGACTTTGCAGCTTTGCCTTGTTTCTCTTTTTTGTTCTAATGTTTTATGTTTTTTTCTTCTTGCCAACAGATTTTAAGGTCTAAGGTGTCCCCTTACTTGCTTATTATCAAATTGATTGATAATCTATTTTTTTTAGCTATAATGTCTTGAAGTTTACTTGCTTATTATCAAATCGATTTGATCATCTACTTTTTTTTAAGCTATAATGTCCTGAAGCTCCTTGTAATGTTGTCAAGTTTCCTTGGCTTGTTGCGATTTTTTCTAACATTTGAGTCATTTTCTTTTTCCTATATTACTCTTCTTCTTAACTAGTAACTTTAACTTTCTTAATAGTGAACTACTGTTTTCTTGCCGTCCACTTGCGAATAGGCTCGTGGCACCACAATTTAACTTATTTTCTTTGTTTATTTCTTTTGGGTTTTTAAAACCAATTTGCTCCTAATTTATCAGAGTGGTATTCTGAATTATTCCTCTTTTACTAGGAAGTAGATCTAAAAAGGTTTTTGATCTGTTCCCGTGAATGCCCAGTTGCCCACTATATATTTCACACTTTTCCTTTTTACGTAAAAGAATAATCAAAAATGTAAAAAAAAAAGTTCCTTTTCACAAAATAAGTTGACAAACTAAGATGACAAATTAACCACCTCGAGTCATCTTAGCAAATAAGTTATAGATGACTTCAATCTTCATCGTAGTACACTGAATTCTGTATATAGAATTATAGATGACTTGGCAACGATCGTATACAAACTGATAAAATGTTTCACAGAAAGATTCCAAAAAAGCGAATCAAGATTACTAACGCACGGTAATCGCTATCAACCTTCACACATTGTCTAGGTTTATGGACAGTGAGGAATTAAAAGAAGTACATAAACAAACTACAATAGACAAAACACTAAAGACAAAAACTACGTGGGTTGACCGAAGACAAAAAAAAACACTACGTGGGCCGATACTGGGCCTAGTAGTATCGAACCCAGCCTCTAACAACCAAGACAAAAGTTTTGGGTCTTTTTATTCCTGCGTTGATCGAATTGAGTGAAAGTGATTAGGAATCTAGGAGAAAGAAGAGGGGACATGGTATGATCAAGCAACTCAAGGGTTTAATTTATTATTTATGTTCTACGAAATTTTGTTTTTAACAATTGTATTGACCGTATTAACGTCAATTGTCAAGGATTTCATCACAAAGTGTCTAGGTTCCACAACTCAAATCAAGATCGGTGATTTAAAAAAATTTCGACGAAGTTTATCGGTTGGTACAACCTTTGTCAACATAAATGATGGATCAGTGTGACACTTGACAGATCTTCACAACGTCGTCAAACAATTAAATTCCAAAATTTAACAGGTTAATTTTGCATAAAATAGGTACTTTAAATTATTTTACTTTTTTGGTATTTTTCCTTTTAATAAAAACATTTTAGACATCATTTCGACAAAGTTGATCAATTCGTCTCAATCTTTTCATGACTCAGAAGTCAGAATAGAGAAGTTCTGCAGAATTAAGTAAACATATACAAGTCTACTATAGATATATGTAATGTGTTAGGCCAAGAACCAACTCGACTATTGAACATACCCAGTAAAAGACCCTTACAGAAAGAAGAAAATGACATAATTAAAAGACAAAAGTGAAAAAAATGTTTGGTGAAATCATCAAAATCGTGAATGAAGGAAGGTATGTTGTCCAATCGAGGTGGTTATTTTTGCATAGTTGATTACAAAATTAAATCTTATTTTGTCCAGTACTTATCAACACGATTCTAAGTCTTTTGATGGTTTGAAAATAACAATATGAAGACGCAGTAAAATCATTCGCTCATTGTTGTAATAATGCTCATCAAATGTTATATGCTGACAAATTATTTTCAATAATTATGAGAGAAAAAGAGATGAAGAACACATGGAAAAAAGAGAGTGAAGTATGGATGAGGGTAGGTAAATTAAGAAACACTCTAACTTAAATTGGCCTAATAGATGGGTGGATTTACATAAAAGCTAGTCTATAAATTCTCTGTTATAAAAAGATAGGTGGTTGTTACTCTATCTCTCATCTCCATTTAGTTTTACATTATTGCATATATCATAAATACCACTGATTTAAACGCGCCACTAACTTAACCATAAAACCTTCAAGTAACAAGAAACCTTTCCAATCTAATTTAGACTTGAATCAGCAAGTAGTATAATCATGTTAAACATGTATTTGGCTTGTCGGCAAAAAAAATAAAAATGTATTTAGCATGTATAGTTTCAAGGGTAAAGAAACCATCTAATAATTAACAATTTATAACATTGGATTTTAACAAAAACAAAAAATAATCCTTTAGCTAAACAAATCAACTACAAAAAAAATAGAATCCTCACAATAAAAATACAAAGAATTGAAAGAAGAAAAGAAGAAGAGGAAGATTTAATGTAATACTCAACACCTAATTTTCTCTAATGTCTTCAAAATCTTCTGCTCTTCCTCAACTTACTCTTCCTCTGTTTCAAGAGTTTTGCCCATTCACACTACAAATACAAAATACAAACACAATCAATTCTCATCTAACTTTTAATCCCCCAATTGATTGCTCTCTTCATTCATCTCTTCTAAAAGCTAAAACTTTTTCTGCTCACTGACTCTTTCCTACTCCTCGCAACTCTAATCACTTCAATACTTGGAAATTGAAACATCTTTTTCCGGCTTTAGTCTACGCCAATGTAGGCATTGTTCGGAATCAGTTCTTGCAGATCATTCTCTTCTGTTGTGTAGCTACCATCACTGCATCTCTTGCTTCTCATTTCAGCAACTTTCTTGTGGGAGTTTGAGTGAAGAGCTGGAGTGAATGTTGGGCTAGCAGCTGGACGGTACTCCGGGAAAAGCCTCCCAGATTTGTAACGCACTCCGCACGCGTTGCAAAGCGTCTTTGGACCCATAGGCCCAAGCCTCCACTGTGGGGTCTTTGTGACTTCACAGTGCATACATTTCCTAACCGGATTTTGCTCTGAAGAATATGAATCGACATTGTTTCCATTGACTTCAAGATCAATTCCCGACGAAGAAGAAGAAGAAGTAACCTTGGCCTTCTTCTTCTTCTTCTTATTGATCATCTTGTTGTGGTCTGAGAGAAACTGCTTTGGTATTCTAATGATGAGGCGCGAGTCTGCCCCGCACACATTGTCTTTGACTCTGTCCTTCTCCTGGACCGGTGGACGAGGACGTTTTGTGCGTGGACGACCGTGCTTTCCAGGGAGGACAAGTGAGGTTGTGTTGGTGGTTTGAGACGAGGAGGAGCTGCTTTCGAGGACCGACACTGGACTTGAGCTCCTGAATTGGCTATGAGAAGATGATGAATCCGTGTTTGTCGAAAACGAATCCTCCTTCTTCTCAACCAAGGATTCCTCTGCAAAGCTTGGTGGTCTATCCACCTTAACAATATCCTCAAACTGCAATTTAATAAAAGGAACATTGTTAGACCAATTATATAGAGAAACAATTACGCGCCACAAAAGAAGACTCAATATAACTGTTAAAAGTAGCGGTTTTGTGATTGCGTATGTTAGCATAAAACTAACCAAACATTGTTAGACAAATAATGAGCGGGAAAGAACAAACTTGACTAAACTAAAAACCACCAAAAATAACAGAAGTTTCAATTATTTTACTCATTAAACATATGGTTAAATGCGTGATTGGTAAAATCAAGCTATAATTGGCTAAAAGACCGAATAAGGAAGAAGATGAAGGCGTAGGTTAGCGTAGAACTAACCGGAACGTAGAGCTCAGGTGATGAATCAGAGTTGGTGTTGGATGAGAAGAGAGGGTCTGAAGCGGCGGTCCACGTGTCGTGATGAGTGGTCCAGATTGTGGGGAAAGAATCGGAGTCACCTATGCCGAAACCGACATCGATGTCACCACCGGGAAAATCCATAAGATCATCCATGTTGTCAAAGAAGTTGCCACAATCAAGATCCTCCGGGAAGCTTTGTCCAATCATCTTTTACAATTATTGCAACTTTTAGCTGGAGAAACAATTGATACAAGAAAGAAAAGTAATGAGAGATGGGCTAATGAATGAATGATAGATATATTATAGAGAGGAAAATGACAAGAGTTTGAACAGGAGAAGTTTCTAATGGTCTGTCTGAAAAGTTTTGAAATTTGAACCAAATTTTGGAACCACCTTAAAAATCAAATTTTGAAAATGAACATGCTTTGGCCCACCTTTTTTGATCTTTTTTTTTCCCTTAATAATGAGGAGTGAGGACCATTCTATGTACAAATTCAATAACGATAGACTAAAGGGTCTAAAAGTCAAAAGACACCGTTAATTAAGCATTCTTGATTATCTATCTTCTAGAATTGTGAAATGAAGAAAAAAGAAAATTTTCAGTTACAAAAAACAGAGTGTTAAAGAAAACACAAATCAGAAACAATTTGTTAGAAATAAATGCCTCCACCGACACTTCTTGAATTATGCAAAACTCCAATTTTGAACATCAAGATTCCTAAAACCCATTTCAATTACACGAGAAGCAAAGCCAAAATGACAATGAGAAGGAGGAAATCAAACCTCTGTTCTTAGTGCTGTGCAGATCGTATGAGAGAGAGAAAAAGAGAATCAAATTTGAGAGAATATAAGAAGAGAGAGAGAAGGAGAGGGAGAGATTGCTTAGAAAGGCAAAAAAAGGAGTAGGAGTGGGGAGAAGTGAAGAGTGATTGATTGGGAAAAATGGGTTGAGTAATGGAGAGCTATGGCTTCTCTCTTATTATTATAAAGAGTTAGGTGTGAGAAACACTTCTTCTCTCTCTCTCTTCTCTTTTGCTAGCTGTAATTTACCATTCCTTACCCTGTCTTCATGTGGAAGTCTCTATCTTTCTTCTCTCTCTCTCTCTCAAATAAACATTTCATAAATTTTTTAAAATATCATAATCTCACCTCCCTCATGTGGGTTCCATTTCTCATTGAGGCTTTACCAAAGATGATTTATTCACAAACCTTGCTTAGCTGTACAAAAGTTGTTTTTGTTTTGAAAAGCAATGGTTTTAAGTAAAACTCATTAAAAAACAAATGGTTTAAATTAAAGTTACAAACACACCAAGTCATCTATGTTTTCATGTTATCAACAAAGTTTATTTATGTATTGTAACGCACGATAAATTATCCGAAATTTATAGGTTCAATTTTCTTGACAAAAAATAAATTTGTCTTTTAAGTAAAGGGTTGGCGTAATTAGATTAGTAAATACGATTTTTTTAATTTTTTGATCAAAAAAGTTAAGAAATTCTAGAATTATTAACGCGTATAATTCTAGTCATGCTTTTGCTCCTACCGTATATGTTCATAAGAAAAGTCAATGAGATAATGGGAAGGTGAAATGGCACGAAGGAAATTTACGACGATTACGCGTACATGTAATTCCAATATTAAATTGACATCTAATTTTATTATTATTTTCTTTTTTTGCTAATTTTCTTCCCATTGTTTTTGCCTTAGACTACGTGTTGCAAAGTAAAAAGTAGAGACTTTTTCCAAATACATGTTACCATTTCTTTTTGTCAAATTACATAAAAGTCTATTACTCATAGGCTTAAGGAAACATGACTCCACTCTGTATCTTCTTTCTCTTAACTACATAAAGCTTCTACGTTTTTTATTAAAGTGATAAATACAAGACTTCGCGATTACAATAATAAATCTGAGTTTAAAACTTGAGATTTAAACCAATTAAAAAGTTCCTCATGAGTTTGCCTTCGGACGATGTTTTCTTGCTTAAGTCGCAAAGACAAATATATCTCTTGTACGGTTGTACCTGGCCTCAAATATTTCCTAACTATATTATTAATTAACTTAACAACTAATTAAGCATATCAGTGAATTTTTTGGCAGATTTATATTGTCTTTTTTTAGTTTTTTCATTAGTAAAGTAAATCCTATTAGTGAAGGGTTGATCATTTTCTTGTTAAGATATCAAAATAAATAAAATGATAGTAAACTAATCTAATCATTTGTTTCTGGTAGATATCATCATAAGAATTTTTTTCTAAGTCTCTAGTCTTACTGAACAATGATGATGCAACAAATCATTAAAATTAACGATAAACATAATTTAATTAGGTTAACAAAAAAAATTAATATAATAGTTTGTGGAGAACACTGTACGCAGTCACCAAAAATTGAAGACACAATGAATTCAAATCCAAAGAACTCCACAATTCTTAGAAATATCCAATGAATTATTCTTTGAGATTATCTTCTATATCACCATTTTCTTAAGCTAACTTCAACCATACTCTTAGCTTCCTTACTTCAAGCACACTCTTTCCTAAAGAAATCAAAAACTAAAAATAAAACAACATGATCTACCTATATAATTTAATGCTGATTTTCTAAGGCTCTACTTTTTCACTTTCTTTCTTTTATTTTCTCTTCCTTTTTTAGTATAGATTTGCAGTAACTAACTTGGACTTCACTCCATACACGATCACTTTCTTCTGAAAGACTTCTCCCCATTACTCTCCAAATGACAAAAGCTATATGAAGGTGTTATTTTTTATAATTATAAACACATAAATACATATATGTACTATGCGTATATATATATATATATCCATCTCGTCAATGGTTGTATGTTGAGGAATTATAGCAAAATAAATAAACTTTTATTTACTTATGCTATCAAACTTTTTTTGAACCTCAGCCTATAGTTTGGGGCCAGAATGTTCGTATAACTTCCGGCATAAAAAGAAAAGGCTTTCTCTTATGTGTGTCGTCGATCATTAAACTTAAATTGATTAAGACATCTGAACAAATGTTGATTAAAACGAGTATTTATTTAGGAAACCTTAGTTTCTCTAACCAAATAAGTTTTGGTTCCAATAAAATAACTCAAACGCATGTATGGCATTGAGCGAAATTGTTTACGAAACGCCATATATGAGTTTGGTAAGACTTCTGCTTTAGACAAGAATATCTTTATCACATAAAAATAGAAATGTTATAAATTCAAATTTATTGAAGAATTAAAATCTTAATTTAATATTAGCATATAATTTTACGCTTTGTATTATTAGAAAAAGGCTAAACTCCTCAAAAGATATCTTTCTACGATTGCAACAAGTACAAGACTGAATAAAGTTACACTTAGATATGTCCGTATCACACATATATAGATATCATAAATGAAAAAATTAATTGCCACCTCTATGGCTCTATCACAAGAGTAATACAAATCCGTGACACATAATTTATAGTTAAAAGAAAGTAGCGGGATGTAGTAATAATGATACAGAAATGTTGGCGGAGTAGGGGGTAGTAATTAAACATTTTTTGATACGGTTGACCGTATTCGATAACGTATAATATACGATATGCGACCGTATGCGTATCTAGTCGGTGGAGGATGAGCATGTGCACAGAGAACAGGTGAGAGGCGCGGGTGACTTGCGAGCAAGTAAGAGCCCATGTTTTCGTTAGGACCCACTCTTGTCTAAATACGTGAGAAGATACGATTGGGATTGGCCCCACGCGCATTTTAACGATTATTTAATAAACTGTTTAGGTGTAATATTAATTAAACAAAGAAGATTAGAAGGTGCAATTTGAAATTATAAATCATTGAGCAATCACGTGGTTTTGCCTCGGGATCGGTTCTCTCCTTCTGACAAATGAATATTTCTAACTGGAACGAATGGGCATCTAACACGTGTCCAACAATCTCCACGTTAGATCATGTGACGGTGTGGGTCCTAGTAGTGTGCGAACTCTACTAGCTCTCGGGGAAGGAAGGAAGGACTCACTTCGGCGTACGAATATAAATCTCTCCTTCAAACAAGTCCTAGGATCAACGGATCGATTCAATTATCACTACTACTCTATAATCATCCACATGCACTGCCTTTTTTTTGGAATACACAATTTTTTATCCGATTCATTATAATTATATTTGTATATTTTCATTTATTTGATGTGATTTGGACTATTCATGAACCTCTGAATTTTGTTATAAAGCAGTTTGTCAGCAATTTCTCACATGGTATTTCAACTAAAGACACCAGAATACCTTTTTTTTTTTTTTTTTGTCTACACAAAGAAAAAATCATTTTAAAAAGCGGTTTAGCTATCGTCCTTCAACTTGGGTTTACTAGCATTAAAAGATCAAAGTTTGCCAAGGACTTTTACTCCCGTCTAAGTCTGTAGATATACTTGATAAAGACAGAATTGGATTCTACAGGGTGATTGCCCAAAAAAAAAAAAAAAGGATTCTACAGGGTGTTATATGTGTTATGTGGCTTTAAACCCATATACATCAACTTTGATAGTAAAAAGTCATTAGTATAAACCACTAGTATATATCATGGTTTTGTTATATGAAGTTTAAAAGGTAAAAAAAAGAAGAAGATATTTGAATAAATTTTTGGTAGAAAGATATTTGAATAAATTGAGTTATTCTATATCAGACCGTATTTACAATTTACCGAATTTTCATCAGTTTTTTAAAATTATTGACCATTTACCGAATTTTCATCGTTTTTTTAATCTTCTAAGCAATCTGCAATGTTTGTGTACAATGGTTGCCCACTCTCAAACTCAACTGGCAGTCGATGCCATTTGGCAAACAGTCTAATATCTAGTATTTTAAAATGTGATAAATTCACAAATAAATGATTTGTTAATTCTAACAGATTAAAAGTACATTTGCACATCACCACAATTATATTCTTCGGAAAAAAAAAAGATCTAATATGCGTAATGCGTCGGTACTTCTGAAAGTGTATCATACAACATATTGACATATATATGAATCACTCGCAACCACAACAAAAGTATTTGAATAATCTTCGACTTAATTTGGCATCACTTCCGAATCACACTGTTCTTCATGCATGACGCATTCAAACAACAATTTATTTTGAATTCTCACTGATATAAATTAAATATCTATCTACATGTTAGGCACCCGATAAAAGAGTCGATTTATAAGTAGATGTGTGGTCAAAAATATAAATACAACTCCATAATATCTACATCATAACACTTTTGATATTTTTAATTTCACCCTCCATTTCTCATTGCTAAATTAAAATAAAATAAATTAAAGAGATATTTGACCAATTTACTGATTGCTAAATTGTTTTTGATTTAGAATTTTATATAAAAAATTTTTTTGAAGAAAGGCTTAAAAATTTATAAAACTTATGTAACAATTCTTATGTATGTTGCTCATTCATAAATTTGGGTATATCCGTATGCTTTTGAGCATTTAGGGTACATACATATGTATTATTTAATTTATGTATATTCTCATAATTGAAATGTTGAGAGCACGTTTGAGAATGACACCAAAAGTTTTGAGAAATAAATTAAAAAATTAAGAAACCAACCGGTTAAGAGCCTATGAGGCTATGAGCGAACCTCGACGTGAAAATAAAATAGAAAAAATCGTTTAGAGGAATCTATAATATATGATGGTAGGTGTAACCCTATTTCTATCATTTATCTTCTTTTTGAATGATATCATTTATCTTCTACTACGCTTAATATGTATTGAGTCGAGTGTCGAATTTCTTCAAGCATTGTTTCCATGATATATCACGTGCAAAACAGAGAAACAATGAAAATATGCAAATAAAATTTTACCAAAAAAAAAAACATGCAAATAAAACAAAAACATAATCTATTCAGCAATATGGAAATCGCTCTATTACCAGTTTGATGAATGTGGGTATTGAGATGCGAGCAAAACAGCAAACCAATAGTAATTACACTATATTACAAACAGCAAACAAAACATCGTAGTAGTTCCGAATGTATATATAATTCATTAAATATATTTGTTGTAGATAGTTGATCTATCTTTTGTAAAACATAATATTTTCCACTGAATGTGATGGTTGATTAAATTTTTAAAATGTTGTAATTGTTTTTTTCTCTGTCTACAAATATTGTAATTTATAAACTTCAAAAATATTCTAGCTTTATACATACTATTGAAAAGAATGTAAATTTATATATTAATTATAAAATCTCAGAAAAGGTTATATTTTTTTGTGAATAATATTACGCAAATAGTCAAAAGATCTTATTTTAAAGAAAAGAAATAGAAAAACCAATAGTGTTTTTACGTGGAAAAGAAAAAAAAAGCAAAGAAAAATAGGTAAAAACTAGAAAAACAAAACAGAAGAATAGTAAAGAGAGATGTGTCGGTGCCGACAGTTGAACCGGAGAAACCTGTAACCCACTGAAAGAGACTCCTTAGCTTTCGGAGGCACGCAACGCTATTCAACCCCACAGAGTTTGATATTCATTAATCACACTCACACTCTATTTTATGTAGTCCCAGAATTCCAATATTGAAAACTAAATATATTTTTTTGCTAAAAAAAACTAAATATATTTACAGTTCAGTGGTCGAAAGAAATGTATTAATTAGTAGTGATCAGCTATATATGGAAATATCTATCGTTTAGTACACATCGGACCACTTATAAGCTTTGCTATTTGATTGTATACAACGTACAGTAGTATTAAATATTTATGGTTTAAGGAAAAATCAATGGAAGATCTTAACCAAAAAAAAAAAAAAACAGAGGAAGAGCTGTTAAGTGTTTTGCAAGTAACTCGTTCCTCTGTTTTTCCTTTTGCAAACTGAAGCGCTCCTGTGGACTTTTCAGTCTTATCAACAAGTTTATTTATTCAATGTTGGATCAGATAACACAGAGAATCAAACTACTGATCCTTTCTATACCTTAGTGTGAATTTAAAAACGAGTTGACGTGAAAACAAATGGTAAAAGAAACACAGCCAAACACACAGCTTTTACAAAGAAACAAAAAAAATCGAAATATCCTCTGCTCCTGCATTATTTTTATTCTTAGGGATGCCTCATCTTTCTTTTAAAGATTTTGAAACGTCAAGATAATTGAGCCGACATGTTCCTAGTAGCAGTTCTGGTAGTTCCTCTGCTGTATTTGCCTGCATGATTCGTGTTAAGAACATTGAAAATGATCATTATGTGATCCATAAACTGAACATTTTTAAAAACACTTAGAGCATATTCTTTTTCTGCTTACCTGTATCAAAAATGCCATTTCCATAACCAAATTGTTGAGATACCCAAGAACTAGATTGGTTACACCTCTCGCAACAGTTGAAGACCCAACATCAATGTCAAGCTGATCAGAAGAAACAAAGCTCAAAAACATTATGGTTCTGTAATCAAATTACATATAATATCGATTTTGATTAATGTTTTACCTCCAAGTAGTTCTTGCCGCGGATGTAACGAACTTCAAGTGCCTGACCAACCAAGCAAGCCTTCTTGCCAACACTTTGTTTCACAATCCATGAACCTTTGGAGATATGAGGGATGAGTTTAAAGCGCGAGTTGCGATAAGCATCGTCACCATCCACAAAACTCTGTAACAAAGGATGCTCTTCCAATGGAGTTTTCAGCATATAGTACAATGCTAGACTGTACATAGCTGACCCGGGAACCTGATGTATACGTTTGCTATTAGTTAGTGTCTCTTGACTATTATAAAATCAATTATTCTTTAGAATTGAAGTTCTCAAATTTACCTGTATGTTTACAATGAAGAAAAACTCGGGGCTTCCTTTCGCTGCGAATTCCTGAACTAGACCACCTACTCGTCCACCAAGATCATCTTCCCGTTTATCCGAACTTATCCAGTCCGCTCCAATCATTTGCATCAATGTGTCTTTTGCTTTCACCTATCGTTTGAGAAGTACCAATATCATCATCATATATATGTGTGCTGATTTTGCATTTAAGATTCAAGAAACAAATGCATTTTTGTAACCTGGAATACCTTTTGTTGGTCTTTTAGATAATTGTTTCCGCGAATCAAGAATGTCGATGGATCCGCGGTAGCCCAACTACAAGGCAGAGTGAGACTTGGGTCTCTTTGAAGAGTGGCTCCATAGAAGAATGTCTTACTTTCCTCGAAACCCACCTCTTGTAAGTCCATATAGCCTTTCTTATTAATGGCTAGATCTTGAAGTTTCTTGACAATACCAGCTGGTGTTGGTATCTTGATCTGAAACGCACACACAAATTTCAAATTAGTTTGATCCACAAGCAAAGTGGTTAAGCAGAAAATTACCTGATGTCCTTGAGAAAAAGGAGAGTTATCAATAAAGCTATCAAACTCGGTGGACTCGTTGGGCTCAGGAACGTCGAAAAACTCATCAGAAGCATCATTTAAGTCCATCAAACTATTGCGTGCTGAAACAGGTTTATCCATTTCCTCAGCCTTCACAGTCTCTTGATCAACCTCTTTGGTCTTAAGGGGCCTAGTGTTGATCTTGGACAAGCAGGGTTTGGTATCCATGAACTCCCCTGACACAAACTCAGAGAAGCCGTGTCCTTGTTTCGCTTTGAACATTTCGCGTAATGCTGCAACTCTCTCAACCACACGGATGGTTATAGATCTTGCAGAAGATGGCCTCATGTATAAGTTCCAGCTTCTCCAGTCAATGGCTACCATATGCTTTACTAGTGAATTTTTCCCTTTGTTCACCGGAGTCACCACGTAACCACCACCTACATTCCAGATTCTATATTAGGTCCCTTCTAACTTTTGATAAGGCATTCTAATGAAAAACCAAATTAGAATGTGAAGTAAGAAACTTTACTTTTGACACAAGCGCGAACGTATCCCCTCTTTGGTGGACACTTCTTGTGATAGACAGAGTGACAAAGTATCACTGTGATATTCAAGGTTAAGATTAGGTTATATAAACCCGAAAACTCAACAAATCAAGAAAACTCAAGAATAATATCAAGAATTATATCATACCATATGTTCCATCTTCTTCCCTTCTCCAGTAGCGGCGCAGCAACACGTCTCTTCGATTCATGCCCCATGGCAACCAATCACTGTATAACTGGATATTGATTATATCTGTGTGTCCATCAAGATGCTCCACCACGCTGCCTTTGTAGAAACAGAAGTCCCATCTACAAGAGATCCATCTAAGTTTCAGTCTCTAAAATATCTTCTTATGACCAACTAAACCCAGACTAATCTCTAAATCTATCAAAAGTGAGGTTTTCTTTCCAGTTAAAGCATCAATAGTAGCCAAATGTAGTAAGTGAGTCTGGATCTAATAGGAAAAGTTCTTAGAATTTATAGAGCTTACTCTGATCGTAAGGGACCAAGAGACATTAATGTATTGAAAATATCCTCTGAAGTACCATCAATGACTCCAACTGCCATTATTGCAGGGTGATCATCCCAATGCTGCAAGAGGTTTCAGCAAAAGAAAATGAGTAAGAAACCAATTATGATTCACAAATATGAACAAATAAACATTACCATTCCACGAGAATCCCAGTCTTTTGCTTCTTTGAAAAGGCGTAAACCTGAAATTCAAAACCTCGGTAAGGCCAGCGAGGTTTCTTGAGTTGCAAGAAAAATGCTTTTTCTTACCGTTTTCGCATCCGAAGATTTTCCATGGAGAAGGTGCAATGACATCAGGTGCTACTGTTTCGACATTCAATGATGATGATGATGAGTAATTTGTCGATGAGTAATTTGTCCAGTCCACAGAGTTTTTGCGGCGTGTCCTCTTTGATACATCAAGCTTCACAAGTCCCTTCTCAGCATGAGATACAAATTCGCAATCCGGAAACGGGAATCCCTGGAAACATATATCCAGTGTATATATAACAGTCTCTCAAACTTTATAATGCCTAGAAAATGTAAGAACTTTTAAAGAAACCTTCTGTGAAGCATCCTGCAACGACCGGATCCATTTGGCTGCTTCTTCAGGACTACTTGCTCCCAACTGTTGAAAGTCAGAAACCTAACTGATTATTAAGATCCAAAAGGAAGTCTGAGAAGTAAAGACAAAACCTGTGAAACGGACCTTTAACTGATCCAAATGGTTCGAAGTGTTGTAAAGAGTGAATATGAAAAGAATCTGAAACAACACATGCATGAAAAAAAATACTAATAAACTCTCTTCTTTTTTTCATCCACTAATAAAATTTCTATAAAATAGAGAAATTGTAGGTTTAATAGTATCTTAAAGTTGGTACCTTCCTATGGAAACTCTCTCTTCCATTGTCTGTAACCCGAATACAGCAATCTAGAGATGCTCTTCTGTCAGGTTCCTATACATAAAACATAATTTTTTGCAGTTTTTCTTCATCAAATGATTCGTTTTAGATATTGCAATTTACTTATTCATGTTTTTTTTGCTAATTCATAACAGATGAACAAAATGTATCCCACGAAACAAAATGAAAAGATGTGAAAAAATTCAAAAAACAAACCTCATTGTGATCGGATGGTACAGATTTAAAGCTTGTAAGGGTGTTTTCGAGAAGAACGAAATATCGTTTACGGGAAAATTGAAGGCCAAACCGGTTATGTCGGATGGTATAAAGCCAACCTTCCATTCTTCCGTCGGCTTGAGACACTCCCATTTCTCTACAAAATCATTTTCTAGTTTTAAATTTCACCAAACGATTCAAAATTCTACAGAGAATTCGATCAAGAAATGCTTTACCACTTGAAATGCTTCTTCCCCGTAAACGAATATTTATTCAATATCACAAAACGTATTTGTCTCGAATGTGTGACCAAAAACGATTCTCTGATTCCGCCGAAGCGAAACAGAGAATCAAAAGTATGGAAGATCAGTTGCAAAGAAAAAAGTTCTTTTTATATGTAATATTTTTTGTTTTTCTCTCAATCAAGAGAGAAAAACAAATCAATTCTTTGTTCTGTTTTTCTTTTATTGCTGTTACGTTTCGTTTTGGTTATAAATTTTAAAAATTGCTTGCTATTTGTGAGAGGTTAAAATGGTTGGCGCTTCTATATTTGCGTTTAAATTCTATAATTAGTTTTTTTTTTTAATTCTGCTAAGAAGATTCTTAAAGCTAAGTTGAATAAAATAAAATAAAATAAAAGTTGTTAAATCCTACGGTGAACCGTGAATGACTGACGAGTGAGTGGAAGAATCATTAGGCATTACTCGTTATACATTTATTATACCAAGTAATCAGTTTCTATTGAAAACACATTAGTACAGGGTTTGGTTTACACGAAGTTTACTAGTGTGTACGTTGTTAGACCAACAGATCCAGTTCGTTAAAAAACAATAACGGGCCTAACTTATGAATTGGGCTTAACCCATCAATTTGTTTTTACGGCCCGAACATACATTTGATTTTTAATTTTGTGTAGGAAAAACGGGGGAAGAAAGAAGGAAATACTAAAATTCAGATATATGTTGACAAAAAAAAAAAAAAAAAAGGAAAAACCAAAAAAATGAAATATTGATGTAGAAAGAAACCCATATATTACCCAAACTAGAAAATAACAAAGTTAATCATTGTGCCTTCTTATCTCCAGGGACCATGAATCTTCTTCTCCTTTGAAATAATTCCTAATCTTCTTAACTATTCCTTTCTCAGGTCTAATGTAAATTTGTTGTAATAGTAATAACTTGGTGTTAATTTTAGTTATATCTCAGAGACATATATTAAGAAAAAGAAAAAAAGACAGCTTTAACAACTCCACAATAGACAACAGTAGAAATACCTGCAAAAACCCAACTCGGGGCCCCCGCCATTACTTAACACTTACTATTTCCCTTTTTTTTTCTTTCTTTTTGGCCTTAATTCTTGCGTCACTCTCTCTCTCTCTCCTCTTCTTGTGTAAGCAAAGAACCGATCTTTGGATAATTTAGGAAACTCTTCTTTATTATTTCTCTTGGAAGCTCGAATGATCGCCTTGTTCCCTCGAAACCTCGATTCCGTTTGTTCTTCCAGCCTCAGAATCAGTTGAATCTTCTTGGGTATCTCCCACCTACTTACATTTACTTCTAATGTTACATTTTCTTTTCACTTTCGTCATTAGTTTTGTGATAAACAGCTAGGGTTTTTAGTTTAATTTCTTCTGGGTTTTTACTCTGATGGGTATTTCATTGAATTGTCTTTCTTTGTTGAGATTCTTCTTAGGGTATCATCAATTTGATAGTTTTCTCAGATTCAGAGGAATAAGTATTTCTGTAGTTTTCCCCACTTTACTAGACTGAAAAAAAGAAAAATAGTTTAAAATAAGGTAAAAGAGAAAATAGAAAGCATAAACATCTGTTGAGAATGTGCGCAAGTCTCTGTTTAAATTTACTTCCTTTCCTTCGGTTTCCACAAAGAATTGACTGAAACTAGTCATGTCTGTCTTCTCAGACAAATTGGTCAAAAGTCAATGCTTTTATTTCTTGTTCCTACAGAAAATTTGTTTTTAAGATACATCTCTTTTTTTTTTATATATATATAAGACCTGAATACTATACCAATTAGTAATTATCAAGGAACCAACACCCTTTCAGAGTCATGAAGTCTATTGTATAAGATTATAATTTTCAGGAATTTGATATATGTGTGTTTTGTTTTTATGTTCTCCAGCTTGATAGTTGAATGGATCCTGTGCCTGTTCGATGTCTTCTTAACAGTATATCTCGGTATCTTCATCTGGTTGCGTGCCAGACAATAAGATCTAAACCCATCCAAACATGTATTCGAAATGTGGTTCTTTTGTTGAAGCTCTTGAAACCGTTGCTCGATGAAGTTGTTGATTGCAAAATACCTTCTGATGACTGCTTAAATAAAGAATGTGAAGACCTAGACTCCATTGTTAACCAGGCTCGGGAGTTCTTAGAGGATTGGTCACCAAAATTGAGCAAGCTGTTTGGTGTAAGTTGATGAATAAGCTCTCATTTCAGTTTTCCTGCAGCTTCCAGAATTATTCAATGCATTGCTGTTGTGCAGGTGTTTCAGTGCGAGGTTTTGTTGGGAAAGGTCCAGACTTGTTCGCTGGAGATTAGCCGCATACTTCTTCAGTTATCACAGTCAAGTCCGGTAACTTCAAGCGTACAAAGTGTTGAGGTAAACAAGAATGACTTCATTTTACAGCCCCCCTGTGTCTTAATTGCAGCCACTTGTATTAATCTCTTGGAACGATTTCAGCGTTGTGTACAGGAGATTGAGAGTTTTAAGCAAGAGGGGACATTAACCGAACACATGGAGAATGCTTTACGGAATCCAAAAGACGATATTGCCTCATTGGATAACCATCATCTGGAAAGCATCATTCAAATGTTGGGGTTGATATCAAACCAGGATCTCCTAAAGGAAAGCATTGCTGTGGAGAAGGAGAGGATAAGATCTCAGGCCAGCAAGTCGAAAGAATATATGGAACAAATCGAACAGTTGATAGAACTCGTCTCGTGCATCCGTGAACACATGCTTAAAACCGAGTTTCTTGAAGTGGCTAAAGGTATCTCGATACCCCCATATTTCCGATGTCCTTTGTCAACGGAACTCATGCTGGATCCGGTAATAGTAGCTTCAGGACAGACATTTGACAGAACATCCATTAAGAAATGGCTTGATAACAGGTTAGCTGTTTGTCCCAGGACGCGGCAGGTGCTGACTCATCAAGAACTCATTCCAAATTACACGGTTAAGGCTATGATAGCGAGTTGGTTGGAGGCAAACAATATCCACCTTGCTGCTAGCTCTGTTCATCAGTGTGATGGTGGTGATGCTTCATCCATGGCTAATAACATGGGTTCTCATGACTTAAACCACACCGAGAGTTTTCGTTTTTCTTTACGGAGCAGCAGTTTTACCTCAAGATCATCTCTTGAAACTGGAAATGGGTTTGAGAAACTAAAGATCAACGTGCCTGCCAGTTTATGCGGGGAATCTCAAAGCAAGGATCTTGAGATATTTGAACTTTTGTCTCCGGAGCAGTCTTATACTCACAGCAGGAGTGAATCAGTATGCAGTGTTGTCTCGTCTGTTGATTATGTTCCTTCAGTGACACATGAGAGAGAAAGTATACCAGGGAACCACCAAAGCTCCAGTGAGATGTCTCCCAAGAAAAACTCAGAAAGTTCAAGCAATGTAGATCATGAGCATAGCGCAGCGAAGAATTATGAGTGTTCTGTACAGGATTTAGATGATTCAGGTTCACATACCATAAAATTGGTAGAAGCTCTTAAAAGCGGATCTAACCAAGCAAAGACTGCTGCTGCAGCTGAAATACGTCATCTCACCATTAACAACATTGAAAATCGTGTTCACATTGGGCGTTCCGGTGCTATCACTCCACTGCTGTCACTTTTATACTCAGAAGAAAAGCTAACCCAAGAACATGCAGTCACGGCTCTTCTGAATCTTTCGATTAGTGAACTAAACAAAGCCATGATTGTGGAAGCTGGGGCGATAGAGCCGCTTGTTCATGTTTTGAACACAGGTAATGACAGAGCCAAAGAGAATTCAGCAGCAGCATTGTTCAGTCTGTCTGTTCTGCAGGTCAACAGGGAACGAATAGGCCAGTCTAATGCAGCGATACAGGCTCTGGTGAATCTTCTTGGCAAAGGAACATTTAGAGGAAAGAAAGACGCCGCCTCTGCTTTGTTTAATCTATCGATAACTCATGAAAACAAGGCTCGTATCGTGCAAGCTAAGGCGGTTAAGTATCTTGTGGAGCTGTTAGAGCCAGAGTTAGAGATGGTGGATAAAGCAGTAGCTCTTCTTGCGAACCTTTCTGCAGTTGGAGAAGGGCGTCAAGCAATCGTGAGGGAAGGTGGGATTCCGCTGCTCGTTGAGACGGTTGACTCCGGATCTCAGAGAGGGAAAGAGAATGCATCTTCTGTGCTGCTTCAGTTGTGTCTGAACAGTCCCAAGTTTTGCACTTTGGTCTTGCAAGAAGGCGCCATACCTCCACTTGTTGCCTTGTCTCAGTCTGGTACACAGAGAGCAAAAGAGAAGGTAAAGACTATAATTCATCTTCTGCGGTTACACGGAAACACACCCAAGTTTGGTTTCTTATTGATTGAGAAATCTGAATATTATTGTTATATGCAGGCACAACAACTTCTTAGCCACTTCCGAAACCAGAGAGATGCAAGGATGAAGAAAGGTAGATCATGATTCATGAAGAGACAGAGATGCATTCTTCCATTTGGACATTTCCCTCTGGAGATTTATTTTGCTAGAAATTTTTCTTTTTTCTTTCATTTTGCCAAGAACATTAGGTGGAGTATAGTGTCTTCTCTTCTGTCTCCTTTTGTGTTGGGTTCTTGTTATGTAATGTGTTAATGTTGCTGTGTAGTAGTTATATGTATGTGCAATTTGTGAGTTTCCAAGTATATATAGGCAATGAAGTTTTACTACAAAAGATATTCCCAAACTATAAACCCACTATTCATTATATCTATGTTACATTCCTCCAATTGTTTTGACCGCTTTTGCTTGTTTTTTTACAGACAAAACAAGTTTAAGCTTTCCACTTGACTACTCGTACATAAGCATTGGATTGATGTCAAAATTTGTTCTTTACCTTGGCTGTGGGTGTGAAGCAAAAGAGAGCAAAGGCTGAATGAGTCTATGATGTGATGGACTAACCAGAAACATGGCCTGTGACCGACGCAGCATCTCAGCCATTGAAGGAGTCTGATAAGCCTGGACAAAACTTGGACCGTCCCTTGAATTTCCCCTCGCTGTTGCTCTTTGCCATGAGTGTGAGCTAAGTCCAGAAAGAATATAAGCTCTTCCCGATGCCTCGTACACGTGACTACTCCTCATTCTATCTTGCATTTCCTTCAGCTCCGAGTCCAAAGCAACACAAAACCTATCAGAGGATTTTGCTGCAACCGTCTCTGCCAAAACCAATCTTAAATTCTCAATCACTGTAACGGCTGCCTCTAAATCTCCATTCTCTGCTAAAGTTCTTGCTTGGGCCATTGCCTCTGCAGCTAGAAATCTGTTTCTTTGCCTGACCACTTCGATGGGAACAACTTCTTCTTCACCAACATTTTCTGGTCTTCGAATCTGAAGCACATGACTTGCAAGCGTCATAGTTTCCTTTGTTAGAGGATCTATGTAGACACATCTTAGCTTTAGCAATGGTGTATGTTCTCCATCTTCCTCGATGGGGATGCTAATAGAAACCAAGAAATCCCTCTCTTCATCCGCATAAAGGTCACCAAGATCAACCAATCCTGAGTGGCCATCACCAGTTACAAGGCTAGAGTAACTCCCAGCTTTTATCGAGCTAAGTCGAACATTTGGGCACACACCTTCAATTTCTACTCGTAGCTCTTGCACTGCAACGCTTAAAAGTCCACCAATGCACTGTGCAAGAGCATCCTGGATCACAGACTCACTTTCAATGAAAGAGAAGGTTCCACCGGAGAATTCAGAGACTGAGTGCATGACTGAGGCATCATGATCTGATCCAAAACCAAAAGAGTGAACAGGAATCTGAGGTAGCATCACCCTGTAACTTGGATCAGGATGGTTCATGGTATAGGTATCTCGCCCATCAGACAGAAGGATAATGTTGGCAACACAATTTCTCTCTCTTCTATCTTCCATAACCTTAGCACCTTTTCTAAGACCGTCGACGATATTGGTTCCACCATTTGCAACCAATGAGTTAACAGCTTGAAGTGCTTGCTGTCTTCCAGCATCAGACATTCGAGTTAAAGGGAAGAGACGACGAGCTGTTGAAGAGAAAGCTATCACTGAGAGCCTATCACTGGACCCAAGGTTTTGAATCACAAAACCCATTGCTCGTTTCAGAAGCGCTAACTTAGTTCCTCCCATACTACCACTGATGTCTAGCACTGTAACTAAATCAATTGGCGCTCGGCGATATTGAGAAATCTGATTATCGGTAACCGCTGTGAGATGGACTAATACATCAAAATTCTCACAAGACTTGGATTGTGGAACAGCTGAGACCTCTGGATACATTTTCATGTCTATCATTCCCACAGAATAACGGTTCTCCTTCTCTAAATCATCAGTTTCACCAGCAAAAACAATTTGCTCCTCTAACAGTTCATCATCATCGAAAATAGCGGGCTCGGGATGCCCGTGGTTTATAGCTCGTTGAGAAGGAGGTAAGCAGCGGACAAGGCTAATGGCTGCATCATGATTGGACCGGTCAAAGGGATAATAAGGATGATCCAAACTCGGCTTCTGTATAGGGATTTCCTTCCATTTTGCTCGGCACACAGGGCAAACTTGGTTGCCATGTTTCACATTCGAAGCAATGCAGTGAAAATGAAACGCGTGTGAGCACTCCGCTGTGAAAATTGCATGTCCACAACCTTCTTTCATCTTAGTCAAGCATATAGAGCAAGTCTGCTGATTAAGAGAGTAGGAAAGAAAAAAAGAGAGATGCAAGATTGTGAGTCAACAAGCTCATAGAAGAAGACAAAGAAAACCACATGAGAACAAGTGCTATATAAAGAAACAAACTACCCAAAAAATTCTAAAAGAAGAAGATCCATGATCTTAGGAGAAAAGACTCTTTTTCTACTTTAAACAGGAGTTACAGGACAAAGATGATGAGAAATATTCTATTATAAAGGCTTCACTGAAACAAACTTAGCAATTTCAAATAGACACAATGCTCTTCTTTATTACAACTAACTACACACAATAGGGCTGGAAGATCTGAGCTTTGTTTATATAATATTCCAATTGACATAGCAAAGGAGGTTAAGACTTATCCAATATTGGAGAACAGAGGACACAGAAAACAAATCTACAACATATATGAAAAAACAAAGAATACAGAAGAAATAGACATATCAAAAACCATAATTTCAAACCCAACATGGAAATATACACTAAGATTCTAACAATCAAAGACAAGAAGTAGAAATAAGGACAAGAAAACCATGAACCCAAAAGGTCAGGTCTTTTTTCCCAGCAACCAAAAGTAGCAAGCTTTCTCATAATTAAAGAGATATAAGAAGCTGGGTCATGACGTTAGAACAAACCTTTGAGGATTTGCTGCTATTTCTGGACAACCTTGTACGGTGGGAAGAAGGTGTTGGAGTCATGGGCCAGTTAAGAGGAGAGAGCAAAGCAGCATCCGATAATCTCTCAGCCGATGTTGGTTCCTCCTCGAGGGTTCTTGGGAGATAATTGCAGAGTTTCAAACTCAAAGCTAGCTTCATCTTCTTCCATTTGCTCACCATTTTGAGGAATGAGTAGTGGTGAGTAACCCTAGATAGAAACAGTGGAGTCCAAGGAGATAACTTTCAGGGAGAGGTTTGAAGAATTGAAGAGGGAAATGAGTGTGGGTGGAGAATGGAGATTCTTGTAAGGATCAATGGAAGTGTTGTTTGGTGGTGACGTTCATGATGAGTGTAAGAGACAGAGGTTTATTGACTTTTTTTGAGACTTGCCACTACATTTTGACCTTTGGGTCTTTATAGAAAAAGATTAATTAAATAATTAAAAGTAAAAGCGACGGCAAAAGAAAAGAAAAAAAAAGGTAAGCCAATTACAAAAGTTAATGCGTCTGCTTTATGCCATTATTGTAAAAACAAAAGACAATAATTGGTGATTATGGTAGTCCAATTCGAAAACTATAGGTATCAGATTTTTGAATTTTCAGTGGAAATGTACTTGAAATTTGTTGTTCAACAATACTCATATTTCCTTTTGAGCTTTATAAGTTTTTTTTATAGTGTTTTGGAGTATACATACCTATAAAATAAATTCGAAAATCTAAATAATTATCTATAGTAGAAGAAAGTGTTACTAATAAGCTAGCTATATCAATAACATTAAATCCAAAAATAAAATAAAGATCAGAAAACAAAAAAAACAGAAAATGTGTATATACATACTTAAAAGATAATTGTAATCATAAAAAGGCGAAAATAAGAAAGAAGAAGATAATGATGGTGAAATTAAAACCGAAGAGAAGAAATAAAAATCAGACGGAATGGGATACAGAGAATGTGTATATACTTATATATGTTTCCATATTCATAAAAGTGGGTTTGTTGTTTTTGGAAGTATGCAAGATTAGTCATTATAATTTTGTCATGGTTATTTCACTTAAAAATCATTTTACAGCAAATCATTCATCATAATTTTACTTGACGTTACACATAATTAAATGTAATGTACATTTACATTTTCTTGATAAAAAGGATTCTAGTAATTTTTTTTTTTTTTTTTTGCCAGCACTAGTAAATTTTGGTTTCTACGTTAATATGATGAGCTTTGTTTTTTCATCAAATAATATGATGAGCTTTGTTTTTTCATCAAATAATATGATGAGCTTTTATCAGGCAGACATGCACTTTATCACCTTCTTCCGACAAACAGCATTTTGCAATTCTTCCAAACAGCCTTTCTTCCAGACATTTTGCAATGGTCAAGTTCGACTCGAATTGTAAGACGAACATTGGGAGATTTTCAAAGTGTGTGGATTTTTAGGAATGTTGGAAAATGCCATGCAACTAGACACAAATTTTTTTTCCTCGAAAATAAAATAAAATTTAGACAAAATTAAGTCTTGAAAGACGACGTACACGCAACCGAAACCGAAGTGCTCACGAGCTCGAGCGCTCAAACTTTGTCATTAGCAGCACTCTCCCAACATTATTTTCGGATGGCTTCTATATTTTGACGTTTTTTTTGTTGTTAAAGATATTGTGACGTTTTCACTTTTGTTTTTTCCTCTACTCTAGTTTCTAGTACATATGAACACATTATAGTAGATTCAGGAGGGTGATTATTTCGTAATTCATGCTATACCTCCGTTTCATCTTTAAGTAGTGTTCTGAAGATTTTAAAACCACAAAAAAAAAAAGTAGTACTGTTCTGAAGATTTTTGCAGATCTGAAGATTTTTTTTTCTTCTTGTTTTCTATCATACTAGCTCTTTATTAATAACACCGTTGCAATTCGTCTCTTTTTATTAAATAAGTTAAAATAACACTAATAAAATGTTGTATAAATATATGCATAGAATGTTATCGCGTGTGTTATGTGTAGTGTGTGCAGTGTGTACAATGGAAACGGCAATAATGTTATCATGAAGCCTGCATTATCCAACTTGGAAACATCAAGAGAGTCAAGACAAAGACTAAAGGCAATAAAAAGAAAAAAGAAAAAAATTGGTTAAAGCAAGAAGATGAAAGAAACGGATTACTTAATTTTTACTAGTTTATGTGGCCTTTGTCTCGACTGTCGACCCCCAATTAGTTTTTTTTCTTTTTTTCTTTTTGCAAGTCATATTTATTCTTACATGGATAAATGTATAAAAGGCAAAACTTTTGAAAAGAATAAAACTTTCTCAAATCTTTTTGACATAAAGCTTATCTTATTCCTTTTTGTAAAATCTTTTTGACATCAACTTTATGGATATTAATAGTATTGAAAATGTTGATTTCGGTCATTTCTTTAAGAAATAATTAGTTATTTTAATAATTTATGGTGTTTTTATAAACAATGGGTATTTTATCCTTTTTCAATATCTATTAGTTCAATTATTTAACAATTTTTTATCCAATGTCATTAACCTAATTTCACCTATTATTTGTATGTTGTTTAATTAACTCACCCAATTTTTATATCATTCATTTCTAAATGTATAAATGTTCAAAATGAAAGTTTTTTGAAAAAAAATAATCTTGTAGAAATATAATTTCTTACACCTAAATAATATTTTATTTATCTGTTTGTATTATATTTCTAGACTTAATTATAAAAATAATTATATATGTCATGTATTTAAGGATTGAATAGATATCTTCTCTGTGGTCAAAATCCTTTTGTATAACATATGACTATGAGATCTAATAAATGGAATTATTGATATTATCTTTTGGCCATGGAAAGGAAGAAGCTTTTAGCTAATGTTTATGGAGGTGGAGGATAGGATTCCCTTCAGGCCTTTATAGTGTCTCTAAATGTCTTAAACTTTATGGGTTTAAGTCAACTTCAAAAGCTGCATACATTTTTATTACTTTCTCATTTATCTCGTCTTTTATAGTTTAGCACTCTGTGAATTTCCTCAAATTATTTATCTATATCACAATATATTTTTTTTTATTTTTGTACTACTAATGTTGAGTACCTAGTAAAGACGGTGGGTTGTACCAAAATTTAACTAATGATATGAAATAAGGAGTTATACTTTAATGTCTCTCTTCAAGCTACATATTGTATGCTTGTGAAAATTTTATTAAATAATTGGGAGAACTCAGAGGATTTGGAATTGTTTTCCTTCTTGTATCGAAAACAATATCCTTTTTACCTATTTTTCAGTAACTTTAAACTTTGATGTAATTGAGTCAAAATTTTAAAAATCAAAGTGTTTAGGAACATTATCAAGGCACGTCTTTTATGTATAATGTTCAACTCAAATGCATCAATTGAACAGTGTTAGGTCCTTTAAGAACATTATACTCTGTTCAAATTTGCTGCTAAAATTTTAGCATATCCTGATACAGTTAAATTTGAGGGATGATATATATACCCATGTGATCGTCTTTATTACTTGCATTCGAAGCTTTGCAGTAACAATGAAGAGAAACCAATAGGCAGTTCACTTTAAGCTACAATCTCAGTCCGGAGACAGATTCTCTGAGACAATGTGCATGGACGTTGTAATACCACTGCTGTTTCACCTTCTTGATGAAAGGGATTGCACGGCCAAAGCTATTAGTGTCCTCTTGGCATTAAAAGGACCATGTCCGATGCATCTGCCAAATGTTATTTTGACTACTTTTAATTTGGTTAAATTTGTTTGTATGTTATTTAGTTTTCAGCAGGTCATATATGCGCCTGAGGTCCTTGTCAGCTTGTATCCAGGTCCTATTCTCAGCCATGATACCATCTGAAGTCCACACTTCTTCCTGCTTCATCTGATCTACTCCTCAGATTTCTTGAACAAAGAAAATTTTGAGATTTCTTAAACTACCCCAGAAGTCTTGACTTTTAATTGGCTTGGCCTCGAAGATCAGCCGAATATCAGATTAAAACAACAATTAGATACTTGTGCTCACTCTAGGTTAGCTAATGACTCATACCTGTTCTGCTGCGCTTGTTCTTCACAGATGGACCAGATCAGTTACAGAGACCTCTTCCCAAAGATGGTGACAAGGCAAGGATTATGTGCCATGTTAGAAGGCAGCATCAAGCTATGCATATAAACTCTTTCGATTATGTGCCATGAGAGGATAATACTTATTTAGCACTGAAAGAGAGATTGGACCAAAAGAAGTCAACAAAAGGTGCATACGATTCATAACATTACCAAAGCTAGATTTGATTCACACAGACCTCCCAACGTTTAAAACTAAAGAACATAAAGACATAGATGATATGCCACATTAGTTTTACTTATCCCTTCTCTCTTCCTCTTTTATACTCTATATCACTCCAATGATGATCTTCATCTCTTCCCTACTGTCTCTTTCATTTCTTTTTTTTTTCTCTCTCTCTCTCTCTCTCCGTGGTTTAGGCCTTTTAGTAATGATAATTTGGCTGCGCTACTTTATCACAGCAGGCACAGAGATGCTTCATTTGCGAGATGCTTGACTTGAGTTGCTTTGCATCATTAACACGAAGATCCTCAACATGGTCCACAAAGGCATAAACTCTACCACGATTTTCAAGCAGTTCAAGGTTAGCTCCAAAACCTTGGATTTCAACACTTTTGAGAGTGTTCCTTTCGGGATTGAAGTAGAAAACATGAAACGGTTTACATGTAGTAAATTTCATACACAAAACAACTTCACCTCTAGCAGTCACTCCAGCAACGGAAAAATCGCAGGAATCAAGGAGTTCGTTCTCCGGCAAAGTGTAGACATATTTCAACCATTCCTGTTTCTCGACATCCTCTAAAACCCACATACACAACTCAATGGTACGCCTTTCACCAGCTTGACCATACTTCCAATTAATCCCACCTAATTTACCCTTATAGTTGATCAAAATCAATTCAAAAGTATTGGTATCCTCATCTCGTTGATCATTAAAGCATTCTGCGTCAATAGACTTGAATTCCTCAGACCTAAGATCGAAGCAAACTATCACACAAGACCGTAAATTACCTTTCAGAGCTAAGTAATACAAAACTCCATTGATGCATATCCCTTCAGTGGAAGAACGATAGTATCTGGGACAACTTAAGATACTTTTCCTCCAACTCAGTTCTCCAGTTCCTAAAGTCAGAATGTAATGATGATCCTTTTGATCACAGAATCGATCAGCCTCAGACAATACCGTGAATTGCTTGTCAATGGGATCAAACCCTAAAAAGACTCGACAGTATCTGAGACAGAACCTCATCGGATCAGGTAAGCTCTCATACATTCCTGTGATAGGGTTACAAATCACAGGCGATGCATCTTTTGAGAGCCACAAATCAGGGAAACATACCAAACCTGAGGCATAGCTACAAATGTATTGGCTTACGTCTCCTGAGAACTTGGTATGATAATCGAGGGTTACTGACTTCTCGTATAGATTACGAGGCTGAGGAGACGAGAAGAAGAGCCACTCACCGTTTCGTTCCGCCGCAAATAAGAGACGTGGACGAGTCGAGGACCTGGTCAGGAACAACTCCGTGAAATCTCGACCGCGAAGTATCGACGCCCATTGCTTCGACAGGATACGAAACCTAGCGACAGACCTCGCCGGCAGTCTCGAGAATATCTCGAAAATGAGATCAGTTGGATTGATTCCATGTGTTTTCCTCTTTTCATCGGAATTTGAAGAACGTCTATTGCCGCCGGAGAAGGAAAGGTTTTAGGGATACGAGACAAGACTTTCAATAAGATTTGTGCATTTTTTCACTTATTGAATTCGTGTGTGAGTAAATTTAAAAAGCCTTTGGGCTTTAGCGTAATTGTGAATGAGCTAAGCCCATTTATTCATTGCCGTATGACTCAGGAAAACAACACAACTGTACAAGGAGTCAACTCCTCAAACCTCCCTTTTGACAGAAGCTTAATCAACGTTGCCACTACTTAATCTCACTGCCACCTTGTTTTAATGAAAGGACGAAACTACCCCTCTAACAATTTGTGAATGAAAATTGAACGTACAACTACGTACCAGTTGTAGTACAACTACCTAGTACAACTAGTACCACTACCTACCAGTTCTACGTACAACTAGTATCACTACCCACCAGTTTGTACCATGTATCCAGTTATACCCCTGGTATTCCCAGTTGTACTCCGCATAGTGGATTCGAACCCTGGGCGCGCGCGCATGTGCGCGGCGCTCGCAACACACGCGCAACCACTGAGCCACTGTGTTTTTCGTTGAACACTTACCTATTTAATTATATTTAATCCTTATCACCCTTCATTAAGGATAATTTTGTCTTTTTACCAGAGGGGTGTTTTTAGATTTCTATTTAAGAGAAATGGTGGTTTCAGCTCGTGTCTCACTGTACAAGTCTACAACAATTACAAATTTACAAGGATCCCAAACTAGTATTTGACCATCGAAACACACTTCATAATTCTAATAATTAATTTATCAACTTGAACAATAACTAATTTATTTTATGTCAGAGAAGAAGACATCGTGATTCTATTATTCTCTCTAGAAAGTTGTCAAGGTAATAAAGCGTTAAGCAATTCTCTTATATTCTTTCTTTTAATAGCTTTTTGATAGTATGGATTGTTTTGGGTTGTTTATAGGTGTTGGAGGTGCTTTGTGAGGCAGAAGAGGACAACCTTGGACTTGGCGAAAGCTTACGATGGTTTGAAGATTAAGGAGTCACTACCGTTTGAGCAGCTTGCGGTCCTAATTAACGAGTAATTTCTTAATTACTGCCTTTCGAATGTTGTAGCGTATGAAGTGGTGCGGTTTATCTGAACGTTCATTTTCTTACCGGTCCAAATTCAGTGGTGTGGTAGAAAAAGTGTTTTTTTCTTTTTCTTTTCTTATTCTTTTTTCATCGTTGTTAGAAAAAGTTGGTCAAATTATTAAGTTTCCATTTAATTTTAGTTTTATTTTGGTATTAAGTATCATTGGTCCATCTTATTCTATAGCCAATCGATATATTTAAATTGGATTCCAACTCGATTAAGCAAAAGTAATAGACAAGAGTCCAAAGAGTATAGAAGAGTATAGAGTATAATCCTTATATTTAGGTAAGGATAAGAGATGGAGATAGTATAAAAGTAATAAAATTTAAAATATATTCAAAAATTAAATTTATGAAATTAAATATTCAAAATTTATACAATGATGTCAATGATAAAAACAACAAAACAAAATTATCATTCAAGTTATCAAAAATTTAAAAAACTTATTCCAAACAACGTATATTAAATTATGAAATTAGAAAAGAAAATTACTAAATAGAAAAAAAAACTAATAAAATAAAAAACAAAAAAAAATAATCTCGCGCCGTAACGCAGGTTCGACTAATGTATTTGTTTGAATTCAAATTGCGCAAGTAAGAAACATGTGAGCTTGCGTAATCAAAACAAAAGAAAAAAAAAATGTATATTGATTGCTCGGTGACTTGACCTCTTTGGTCCGGAGACAGTGGAAGACGAGAAAGCAAAGACCTTTCTTCCTCTCGGCGATCAAAAAATTCACTCTCTTTCTTCATCAGAAACGACCTGTTATGAAAGTATCCAGACCCCGTTGCTATTTGATCATCTTATAATCGGATCTTCAAACTTTTTCACCTTAAATTGGTCCATTTAGGCCCTTAACCATTAGTGGAGACAAATATCTATTGTATTTGTTATAATAAACAAATGTCAAAATCTAAAGATATATTAGTTACAAATGGTTTTCGATAAACAGTTTTTTTTTTAAACGAAACAAAACTCAATAAAAATATATTTTAAAACATATCCGCGCGTAGCGCGGAATTAGCCCTAGTTAATTTACAAAAATTGGAGCTCAGTTAAAGAATACTCCGAAATCAATTTTTTTTTTTTTCCGATGTTGTCGGCCTAAAAGCATGGGATAAAATTGAAAAAACTTTGGGGCTCAATTATTAACAAAATTGTTAAAACAATAAACAAAATCTTCAAATTTTAGGTCAGATCCATTAAGCCAATTAAGCTGATCTTACCCACTGCCTACAAGTTACACAACACAATTTTCTAAAATAAAGTCCATATATAACTGTAATATGTTTTGCGGCGATCCTTTTTTTTTTCACATATATATATTTTGCGGTCTAACCGTCTAAAGCACCAGTTTAATCAACAACATTGCTGAACCCATGGCAGTGCATATATATGTACTTGGTGATATAATTATAAGCGTTTCATTTGCTGGATAGTATTCGGAGTGTAACACCCGATCGTTTAAAGAGAGGCATAAGAGTGAATAGAGACATAGAAGGGTGTAGTGATCACGTTGAAACTTACCTGTCCACCAATCTGTCACTCTTTATTTTACACAACTTCTTTATTATTATTATCTACTGATATATTCTTATTCCCCCTTTCTTATATAGAATTCAAATATTCACTCTCATTATCTCCCTATCTCTCTCTCTCTCTCTTTCTCTCTCTCTCACACACACGATTCAATGACGACGAGCAACAACGTGACCGGATGTTTGGGAGACACGAAGCTGACCAAAGTGTTCGTAGGAGGATTGGCTTGGGACACTCACAAAGAAGCAATGTATGATCATTTCATCAAGTACGGTGACATCTTGGAGGCTGTCATCATCTCCGACAAACTCACTCGCCGTTCCAAAGGCTATGGCTTTGTCTGTTTATCTTCTCTCTCTTTTATTTTCTTCTTTATCTTTCATTTGTTTCTCATTTTCTTTTGATTTTTTTTATAGGTGACCTTTAAAGATGCGGAAGCCGCGAAGAGAGCTTGCGAAGACTCGACTCCGATCATCAATGGCCGCCGGGCTAACTGCAATCTCGCCTCCCTCGGTGGCCGTCTTCGTAAATCCCCCACCATGACCTCTCCTCAACAAGGTCCACTTAAAGTTTTTTTACATATATAATTCCTATACACATAATTGCTCACAAACAAAAAAAAACCTGACTCTGTGCGAAGATTGTTAAAGGAATTGTTATGGCATGTACATGGGTGGGAGGTTTATATATATGATCTAATGATCATAAGAGTTACAGTTACAATTGGGGAAATAACAACTTTAATGATATAAATGCAGTCGAAAGACCACTTTGCCATTATTCAAACTTTCTAGAAACCATCAAATTTGTATAAAACCAATCTTTTAACATTTATCATCAATGATGTTTTGACATGTACAGGACCAAAAAATGAGAACAGGGCCACGCCACCACATGTAGGGAATCAAGCTCAATGGTACTACCCTTCCGGATTCACACACCAGCAACATCAATTTCAAAAACAACACTATCATCAAGCCCTTCCTTTCTATGGGTAAACTATTTTCAACAGTCTACTCTTCTTCAAAATGTACCTAAGTTAATAAGGTATTTGATTATTCCCGTCTTGATATTAAATTAAGGTATCCTTCTTCCTACGTCGCCCCGAGCATGACCTTCAATCAAGTAAGTCTTATGATTTCTAATTCCAAAAAAGAAAATATATGCTTTACTACAAATTTCCACGTATGATGTAAATTTGTTTGTGATGGAATTTGATGAACAGAAAGTTGGATACGTTGGAGGAACCTATATGAACGGACGCTATGCACAAATGCAACCACAACCGCAATCGCAGCCACAACCGCAATATTACCACCATCACATGTATGGTGGTTGGTGGAGGACGAGTTATGGTTGGGACGAGTCCAATGGTGCCTTCCTACACTCTCTATCCTTACCATCAATCTCAAGCCATCGGTTTTCCACCACCTTCCCTTTCGAAACCCCTTTCTTTTTCCACTCCTCCTATATCAGGTATTCTTTCTCATACTAATTCTTAAACCTTATAATGGAAGATAGTTCGCTAAAAACTAGAAAGGTACGTATCGAAAAATGACAGATTAATTAAGTACTATTGCAATAATAATTTGAAATGGTATGTATCAGAATTGAACAAATGTTACATATGTATTTAGTTAGCATAAGTTGATTGTTTTCCGCCAATGTCACCGTTGGATTTATCTGTTTGTATTATACAAAAAGTTGTTAGATTTTCGTTTAAATTGTTAGATTTGATTTGCTGTTTTTTATCCCACTTTACTACGATATACAAATCATAATGTTGTCATGGTTAAAGGAATAAAATCACAATACAATCGAGAGAAACGATTCTTAATTTAGTAATCTAACATGCGTCTTTTTCACATTTATAGTTTGTGTTCTAATTCTTAACCATCTAGCTTCTGTCGATCCAATTATATTATTACTCTGTATATATATATGCACAAAATAAATCTGATGAGACATACGCACACATGCATACACAAGTTGGTCACGTTATTAAGTTGATGTCAGTCATGGCCTCATGTGCCCATGATGTGGTATCACATGGATCCACCCTCAGCTAGCTAGGCCCTGTGGCACGTGATCCCTCGTTGTAGCACGTGTCTCTGTAATAATCTAGTTGGATCTTGGTGCTTATAGGTTAATTAATAAAAAAAACGAAAAGGTCCCTTAGAGCATGTTTATCGGGATATTTTCAAGTATACTAGGCCCATATTTTAATCCGAAAGAATAGCAACAGTGTTTAAGAAGTGGTATGTCGGGTATTGTACAAGAAGCGTTTTGGGCCGTATATGAGAGCAACGTGTCACGAAATAATTGGTTCCCTGATTTGTTAATGAAAAACATTTTTCATTTGTTGTAAAAAAGAAAACGCAAACTAGGGTTTGTCGTCTCTCTCTCTCTCTCGAGGCGACATCGACGAAACCGGAAACCAAATCCGATTTCCGGCTGATTTCCGGCTGATTTCCGGCAAAATCTTACTCTCCTCCGCCTAGATATCGTGTTGAGCTTCTTATTTCGTCCAATCTGTTAATTTCCCGGCTTCTTTTTGGCGCAATTCCATTCGTCGCTTCATATCTCCGACCAACCTCGGCGAACGCGAAATCCTCACCGATCTATTTTCTCATCACCTCCGCTGTCTCCCAAATCGCATTAGTGTTGTCTCATTCTTCGGTTTCGGTGATCTAAAGAAGGTTTGTCTTCTTATCCGAAACTTGTAGATAAGGGATTTTGTTTTGGGAGTCACTTTTATGTTCTTAATGTTTGGGTTTTGTATAAGAAAGTAGGTTATAAAGTTGATTTTGAATATGGGTTAGGTTGCTTTATGATCTGATTAGTGATTTAGCTTAGAAGAAATTATAGAGTGATTGTGAAAAGTGATGATATGGTCGGGTTTTTGTTATGTTTAGGAATGGAGTTGTAGTTCATTCACTTGATTTTAGGGTAGATTACTATTATTCTGGTGACTATGTAGATTGCAAAATGTTTTCAAACAGAAACTTTACTAAATTTAGGTTGAAATTGGTAAAACTGCCATTGATGATACTTAACTCCCTGCATTGGTTTGTTTCTGAGATTGTAGGTGAGGTTAACAAGACAAGGAGTTCTATCGGATTACCACAACAAACAACCCATTAACTCCAACGTATTAATTTAAAGGTAAGTCAGAAGTACCTTATGCAAGAATATTATTAAAAGTTGTACCTGTTTGGTAACCTGCTTGAGTGTTTATTGTTTTTAGTATAATGTATAGGTCAGTGACAGATTTCTTGTGATTTCATTGTCACTTTAGGTTTGCTTTCATCTCTGAAAGTAGAGTTGGTTGTTGGTTTGTTTTTGGTTTTGAGTTGAGATGGTTGTTATCAGTTTGTTGAAATGTGTTATCTTTTTTGCTTTCTTAAACGGATTATAGCATTGCAATTTTATCTTGCATTCATGAGTTCCCTCTAGGGCAGATAAAGATTAGTTGAAATTGATTAGTTAAAGATATGGCTTTCGGATTAGTAGGATTGTTTTCAAAAGAGTCTTTGCTTATTGTTAAAGATATGGCTTTTATTGTTTTTAAATAGGATCGACTTAATAGGATTGTTTTGAAAAGAAATTGAATCTGTTCAAACTTATAACTTTCATGTTGTCTTTAATCTGTTCTCAACTAATATGTGATAAAACTCTTTAGAATATAATCAGTAAACTCTCATACTTTAAGAATATAATCAGGAAAGTCTCATACTTTTAGAGACTGATTTGTAACTTCTTAAGTGAAGTTTAAAAGCTAATGTACTCTTTGGTTGTAAAGAGTAAAGAAATTTTTAATGAACTTGAGTGTGTTGTTGTAGGATAATTGAATGCTTTGTTGTTGTGTAAAGTGTCATTACTTCTGATTAGATATTGGTAGTTAGGAAATGATACTTATTACTTGATACCTTTTTACCTCTTAAAAACAACTCTACCCTTCACTCTTTCTCCAACATCTTCTATCTCTCTTCTTTCTTCAAACCAATAACCTTTCCGATTATCCTTCTTGTCTACTCTCTTCTTTGATTCTCCATCTTAACCTAACTTCTATTTCTCTTCCATGGCTCCTAAGAAAAGCCCCTACAGCCAGTCTCAACCTTACGTTAACCTTAATAACTTCCCATACCATGGTTTTTCTAACAATGTCAACTTTGGATGGTTGGAAGCATCGACTGTATGCATTGGGAGTGGAAGAATTGCCCAACCGCTTTGAAAGGAATGTATTCACGAGGAACCGGAAAACCCACAATTGTTTTGGAGGCGGTAGCTTCTGCTGATCTTTGGATATGGCACGCGTTTTTTGGAGCGCCAGGTACGTGTAACGATTTAAATGTTCTCGATGAATCACCCGTATTTAATGACATTATTCACGGTCGAGCTCCCGAAGTGACATACTATGTCAACGAAACGGAGTATAATTTGGCTTACTATCTGACGGATGGAATTTATCCCGAATGGGCGACATTTATTAAATCCATCCCACGACCTCAACACCCGAAACATGTTTTGTTTGCAAAACATCAAGAAGGTGCACGAAAAGATGTTGAGCGTGCTTTTGGAGTCCTTCAAGCTAGATTCGCCATTGTTAAAAAGCCATGTCGTTTATGGTCAAAACGCAAAATAGCATATATTATGAGAGCATGTATCATACTCCATAATATGATTGTTGAAAATGAACGACATTCATACACTCTCTTTGACGAAAAGGAATTCGACAAAAACGACGAAACCCCCGTTTTCCGAGGATCCGTCAATAGTTCTACAAATCTCGGCGGTCTAGGTGATGGTGAGACAAGAATTCGTGATAGACAAGTACATCACCAATTGAAACATGATTTGATTGAGAATATATGGACTACATTTGGACATCTTCCAAATAATGATTAAGGGTTTTAATCTTTGTAGTAATTAAATAAAATGTTTGTGTGCTTTAATTATTATGTTTGTTTGTTTTTATGTTTTTTCATTTCTATCTTTAATGTTTTGTTTGTTTCATAATAATTTGTAATTGTATTTTGGATACTTTGTATTTTGAAATACAAATTTAGTTTAAGTATTTTATGTTTTCAATTTAACTATTATTTTCAATTTTATAAAAATGTTTTATGAATTACTTAATTATATTATTTACAACTTTATTATTATTTAATAATTTCTCTCACCAAACCACATATACTCAAACATATGCCTATAAATCCATCTCTTACATTATTTAATAATTTCTCTCACCAAAACACATATACTCAAACATACCCCAATAAACATGCTCTTACATGCAAGATGTTGTAATCTTCGTGTGTCGGAAAATCTATTAAACTGATATTATAAATATTTGCTTTTTGACTGTTGAATAGGCATATTAGATAATGTGGTTTACACATTAGATTTGGTTTAGAGAAAACCGGTTTGTACCGAATAGATTATGATTGTATATAGTCTCATTGTACAGCTTCATTTACATTTAACAGAAATAGAAATCTAATTCCAAATCTCTTTCTCTCTCGATGATCTTCATCTTCTTCGATTGAGAGTGAAGCTTGTTTCTGTTCAAACTCAGATCTTCTAATAAGGCACAGTTAGAGGAGATAGCATTCAGAAGAAGGCCATACAGTGATAGGCTACAAGCTGTTGATCAAACGACTTAGCCCAATATTATTCGTTTCCCCATCTCACCAAGCTTTATTTTTTACTAGAGACATGTATTTTTTTAAGAAATTTTTATTTCGCTACATTTAATAATTTATTCATTGAAGCTAAGCTAATTGAGTTTTTTTTTTCTTATATAGATTTTTTTTTTTTTACAATACTTAAGAGACTTGAATAATCTGCATGATTGAATAAATCGCAATATCTCTAATCGCACAAACTAGAGATAGTTTATTTCAATAATTAGTAGACTAATAAAATAGAGACATGAGATTACAAACAAAAACTCATATACCAATCAAACTCATGTTGTAGATCCCTAAAGAAAAAAAACAATACAACTCAAACTATAATCTATAAATTGTTTGAAACTCAGAGATTACAAACAGAATCAATCAAAAACCCCCCATTCCACAATCTAATCATTGAATCTAAGAGTTTGGAATCCAGTCGAGTATCTCAGCTCACGAAAATTTCAAATTGCGAGACACTAAATTCAGTGAAACGAATCAAACCTTGATTAGAATGGAGAGGAGAGTGATGAGTCCCAAAATTACCGTTTTCTATATAGGATTTAGGTTTGTATATTGAGTCAACTAACTTATATTAGATAGAATATAGAACTATATGCTTCACTTAGTGTATTTCAGGTCTGAGAAGCAAACAATGGAAAAGGAAGAGTTTTGGATCAATTTAGATGCAAATCTACATATGAAGATGCAGAGTCCAGCAGACCCGTCAGAAGTATGGCCTCAGACGAAGACCTTCCCACCGTTAGATCTTGCTAAGAGTTTGACACAAGATAGCCAAGGGAGTTAGCCTTCATCTCCAAGTGGTTTCATGGAAATCCAATGGTGCAATCAAGAGTTATGGCCGATTTACTGAAGACAGGTCAACCTGCTGGCGAAGCTGACGTGGACGAGAGTAAGGATCGACCGGTCCAATGTCAGGATCGATCGATCCTATGAAGAATCGAGGCCCAAGCCCATGAAGATGGAGACCGATCGATCCAGCCCATGGATCGACCGGTCCACCGCCTCTTTTGCCTCTTCTCCAAGATTTTCCATTTCTTTTCTTTCCTTTTGTTGCCCTCTCCTTTTCCTATATAAAGGAGGCACGACCCCTTGTATTTTAGACACCAGAATTCATTCAAAAACTTTTCTTTGTTTGTGGGCAAGAGACCTCAAAGCTCTCTAGCTCCTTTTAAGTTTTATTTTAGGAAATAAAGATGTTTTCATTTATTGAATTCTTTGTTTCCTTTTCCATGTCTGAGTAGTTTCCTTATTAGGTTTAGGGTTTCGGAAGGGATGTGATAAATTCGTTAGGTTGTTAGAAAGGGAGTTTAATTATTTATTCTTCTCCTATGTTGCTCTTAATGCTAGAATTAGATTGATCACCTCGTTCTAGGACTTAGGAATTAATCGAGGCACGGGAGTGTTGTTTAATTTCCAGAATTAGCATAGACGAGCGAGAACCATGATATCTCGTGAACATATCGATCTTACTATTAATGCTAGCTTTACTTTGTCGAGATCACGCGGGAGCGGTTCTCTGATTTGGTAATTTTAAGAAGGCATTTGTGCGTTAGTGACTTGCCAACATATTGTGGATCGAGTTCTAGAATAAATCTTTAAATACTCTTTATTTTCGGCTTGCTTGTTGTTTCACATCCTGGAAGAATACCCAAGACCTAATGCTTGTCTCATTATTGAATTTCCTATTTGAATTAATCGTTTGCTTAAAACAAATCTCTCAATTTTGCTCCTAGCTGTATTTAGTCTAATTGTCTTATAGTGCAACTTTGGTCTCTGTGGATTCGACCCTTAAATACTACAACTGATTGCCATTTTGATCCGGTAGTTGTTTTATTCTAGGTTTATTATTTGAGCATCGATCAAATTGGCGCCGTTGCCGGGGATCAATAAATTGCCTCTAGGATTCTTAGAATTGAATTAAGTCTAGGTTTTCTTTATTTTCGTATTTTATTAATCTATTCTACTTATTTCCTTAAGGTGAACAATGGAGGAAGCTGACCGAGGTGCACGAGCCGAGATACACAACCGAGACATCCTTCATCCAGCCACCCCCAGATCGATCGATCCACTTGAAAGATCGATCGATCCTCTTCACGCACCAACAAGACGCGTTACTTTGAGGGAGCATAACGCACCGGATCAATTCTACGAGACCCGGTCAGCCATCTGCCCACCTACCCCTGAGGTGGAAGACTACCAGATCAAGCACAGCTTGATCTCTCTAGTTCAGAACCGTATCTTCAATGGTTCCGCGTCAGAGAACCCTCTTGACCATCTCGAGACCTTTGAAGGGCTGTGTAACACTGCGAAGCAGCACGGAGTGCCCTACGACTATCTGAGGCTTACTCTTTTCAAATTCTCTTTGGGAGAAAAAGCTTTAATATGGCTCAAGCTGCTTGAGCCCGGATCTATTACAACTTGGGAGCAATGTAGAGGAAAGTTTCTGAACTACTTCTACACCAAGACTCGATCCGCAAAGATGAGGAACAAGATCGTCACGTTCTCACAAGAAGAAGGTAAACCATTCTGCGAAGCATGGGCGCGATTTAAGGAGTATCTGAGAGACTGCCCACATCATGGGTACGCAAGGGAGAATCTCATGAACATCTTCTATTGCGGAGTCGACTTCGACTATCAAAAGGCGCTAGACACAGGAAGCCGCGGTGATTTCTCCACCAACACGGCTGATGAAGCCACTCTTTTAATTGACAACCTCGCAGCAAGTAGCTATGACAAGATCTCTGATAAAACTCAAGAGGACGACTATGCCTTCAAGGATCTCAGCTCTAAAGTGGACACTCTCCTACAAAGGAATCGGCGCGTCATACGTCGAAAGACTTTCAATGATCCTGATCCTGATGAGACTGAAGAGCTCCACTACTTGGGGAGGCAGGCGAACTTCCAGGGCTATGGAGGATACCCCCACCAAACGTATCCATCGCAACAAGGTTTTCAACCTTACTCCGATGCATATCATCAGCCTAATTCGCAGGAGAGCAGACTTGAAGCCATGATGCGTACTCTTATGGATAGCCATCAACGGAGCTCCAGCCACATCAATGTCAAGATCGACAGCATGTACAACGATCTTAACGGGAAAATCGAGACATTGAGTACTCATATGCGCATACTCGAGAATCAGGTGGCACAATCCGCATCCTATGTTCGAGCACCACCAGGAGTACTTCCGGGAAAACCAGAGGACAACCCCAGGGAGTTCATGCAAGCAATAACGCTAAGAGGCGGAAAGAAGTACGATGAGCCCAGATGGCCAGAAGGTACCAGTCCACCACCCGGACGGACCGATCGATCTCCACAGCAGACCGATCGGTCTGCGCAGAAAGGCAACCCCGGAAGGGAGCAAGAGATCGATCGATCCCCTACAAAGATCGACCGATCTACTACCAATAACGCCCCTGTTTCCACAAGAGTTGATCCGTTCGAGGTGGAAGACTTCGACGAGATCTTGAGGGATCCCTAGAACGAGGAAACCCCTGTTCAAGCTCCTAACCAGCCCCATCAGTTCAACGGAAAGCACCTTTTCCAGCTCGTAGAAGAAACGCGATGCGCGAGAAAGAGTACGACAAGATGAAATCCGTAGTGGGAGATCTTCAAGTGAAACTTCCATTCATTGAAGCCGTTCAAATGGTGCCATGCCTTAAGAAGCTCATGAAGGACATTCTTACAAACAAAGCTAACCTGGAGCAAGGAGCTATGCATCTTACGCATGAGTGCAGTGCGATAATTCAAGACCAGCTGCCCGAAAAGCATAAAGACCCTGGTCCATTCACTCTGCCATGCTCAATTGGGGATTTAGACTTCAGGAAATGTCTTTGTGACTTGGGAGCAAGTGTGAGTCTCATGCCACTTAGTGTTGCGCAACAACTCGGTTACTTCTCCTTTAAACCAACCAGGGTGACTCTCATATTGGCTGACCGATCGACGAGACGCCCAGAAGGGGTTATCGAGAATCTACCAGTAAAAATAGGAAACAGCACTATCCTAACTGATTTCATTGTCTTGAAATTCGACAAAGAACCGCGGAATCCCATTATCCTTGGAAGGCCATTCCTTGCCGCTGCTGGAGCCATGATTAACGTGAAGGAGGGAAAGATCGAACTCCGCATGGACAATCTTATAATGAAGTTCAACCTGGAGCGACTTGCCAAGAATCCCACCATAGATGGTCAAGCTTTTCAAGTCGACGCAATGGAAGAACTAGCAGACGAAGTATGCGAAGAAGTGTGCTCGACCGATTATGTTCAGACAGCCCTGACCAAGCCAACTTACGACCTAAGTTTTCACTGTTCGGAGATTGCGGAGCTGATAAGCCAACTTGACCAAGCACCAATAGCTGAAAGGAAAGTGTTCAGCCCGCCATTGGGACACGGATCGACCGATCCGGCGGACGGACCGACCGATCTGGCTAAAGGATCGACCGATCCTGTGCACACCGGCAATACAGAAGCCGAAGCGGACGGACCGCTCGATCTGGACCTTGGACCGATCGGTCCTACTCTTAAAAACCCTTCTAAGCCAAAAGAAGATTGGAGCGAAGCATCCGCACCGAAGGTTGAGCTCAAGCCACTTCCTGCAGGACTCAAGTACGCGTACCTGGGGACGAATTCCACCTATCCAGTCATCATCAATGCCAATCTCAACAACGTGGAGACGGCACTTCTGCTCAGCAAGCTACGACAGTACCGGAAGGCTTTAGGTTACTCTCTTGACGATATTACTGGTATTTCACCCGAGCTATGCACGCATCGGATTCATCTCGAGGATCCGTCTAAGTCTTCCATCGAGAATCAAAGACGCCTGAACCCTAACCTTCGAGAAGTCGTGAAGAAGGAGATTCTTAAGCTTCTAGCCGCAGGAGTAATCTATCCAATCTCTGATAGCACCTGGGTGAGCCCTGTCCACGTGGTGCCAAAGAAAGGTGGTGTGACCGTTGTTGCCAACGAGAAGAACGAGTTGATTCCAACTCGTACCGTTATGGGGCATCGGATGTGTATCGATTACCGAAAGCTCAACGCCGCTACAAGGAAGGATCACTTCCCACTTCCTTTCATTGACCAAATGCTTGAGCGCTTGGCTAACCATCCGTACTATTGCTTCCTTGACGGATACTCCGGGTTTTTCCAAATCCCAATCCACCATGGACCAAGAGAAGACTACGTTCACATGTCCGTATGGAACGTTTGCATATCGTCGAATGCCTTTCGGGTTGTGCAATGCGCCAGCCACATTCCAGCGGTGTATGATGTCTATCTTCACCGATCTTATTGAGGACATCATGGAGGTATTCATGGATGACTTCTCCGTTTATGGTTCATCCTTCTCCGCCTGCCTAAATAACCTTTGCAAAGTTTTACAACGATGCGTGGATAGAAACTTGGTTCTCAACTGGGAGAAATGCCACTTCATGGTCACCGACGGAATCGTTCTTGGCCACCGCATATCGGAAAAAGGGATCGAAGTTGACAAAGCAAAGATTGAAGTCATGATGAGCTTGCAACCACCGAAGACGGTAAAGGAGATACGCGGTTTTTCAGGACACGCAGGATTTTACCGGCGATTCATCAAAGATTTCTCTAAGATAGCCAGGCCGCTAACCCAACTTCTGTGCAAAGACGTCCCGTTCGTTTTTAATGACAAATGTCAGGAGGCGTTTCTCATACTGAAGCAGGCGCTTGTGTCCGCGCCTGTCGTACAACCGCCGGATTGGACTCTACCTTTTGAAGTCATGTGCGATGCAAGCGATTTTGTCGTTGGTGCCGTACTAGGACAACGACAAGATGGTAAACTCCACGTCATCTATTACGCTAGTCGAACGCTTGATGCAGCACAGACGAACTACGCGACCACAGAGAAGGAACTCCTCGCGATCGTATTCGCTTTTGAGAAGTTTCGATCCTACTTAGTGGGCTCGAAAGTCATCGTCCATTCTGACCACGCTGCTCTCCGCTACCTGCTTTCTAAGAAAGACGCCAAGCCAAGACTTCTGCGTTGGATCCTTCTTTTGCAAGAATTTGATCTCGAAATCCGCGACAAGAAGGGAATAGAGAATGGAGTGGCCGACCACCTTTCCCGTCTGAAAATTGAAGCCGACGTTCCTATTGATGATCGAATTCCAGTGAAAAGCGTATATGTGGTCTCACTACTTAAAGAGCGTTACGAACCCGTCGCCGACGTTCAGGCGATATCTCGAGCCGTTAATGACATTCCCTGGTACGCCGACTATGCTAACTATCTATGTGCCGGAGATGAACCTCCGAACTTCACAGGATATGCAAAGAATAAATTCTTACGCGATGTACGACACTATTTTTGGGACGAGCCATACCTCTATAAACGTTATGTCGATGGGCTCTATAGGAGATGTGTCGCCGAATCTGAGATGAATGGTATTCTCTACCATTACCATGGATCCGCATACGCTGGTCATTTTGCTACATTCAAGACAGCCACAAAAGTCTTACAAGCCAGACTGTGGTGGCCCACCCTGTTCCGCGATGCTCACGCCTATGTCTCCAAATGTGACGCATGCCAACGACGTGGGAATATGAGTAAGCGAGACGAGATGCCTCAGAATTACATTTTAGAGATCGAAGTCTTTGACTGTTGGAGAATCGATTTTATGGGACCTTTCCCTAACTCTTATGGGAATGAGTATATCCTAGTCGCGGTCGATTACGTCTCTAAGTGGGTGGAAGCCATAGCCAGCCCGACCAACGATCATAGGGTGGTCCTACATCTTTTCAAGCACGTGATTTTCCCACGTTTTGGCATCCCTAGGATTGTTATCAGCGATGGCGGGTCACACTTCATCAATAAGACATTCGCCGGCCTCCTTCGGAAGTATGGTGTCACACACAAAGTCGCTACACCCTACCACCCTCAGACCAGTGGACAAGTGGAGGTTTCTAACCGGCAAATCAAGGCCATTTTGGAACGCACAGTGAATAGTACGCGCAAAGATTGGTCGCTGAAGCTCGACGACGCGCTATGGGCTTATCGAATGGCGTACAAAACACCAATTGGTACCACACCGTTTACAATGGTATACGGGAAGGCTTGTCACTTGCCGGTTGAATTTGAGTACAACTAATTTTGGGCTACGAAACAAATGAACTTCAACACGAAGACTGCCGCAGAGAGACGCCTGATCCAGCTTAACGAGCTCGATGAGATTCGCATGAACGCTTATGAGAGTACCCAGATCTACAAGGAACGCACTAAGGCTTGGCATGACAAGAAGATCGCTTCTAAGCACTTTCAAGTTAACGATCGAGTATTACTTTTCAACTCTCGATTGAGACTTTTTCCTGGGAAATTACGATCTCGCTGGTCCGGCCCGTTTCTAGTCAAAGAAGTCCGTCCCTATGGTGCTGTGGTCCTTGCGCGAAACGATGGTGGTACATTTGTGGTAAATGGACAACAATTGAAACGGTATCTTGCCGACGACGTCATAGAAGAACCCCTGCCACTTGACTTGGCTGATCCTCCACCTCTTTAGGCGTTTCGTCTGGTCGAGCTAACGACCTTAAACCAAGCGCTGAATGGGAGGCAACCCATTGCGAACCGGCTCTACACGCAGAATATGCGAATGCTTCAGGTTCATCTTTGTTCCTAACAGTAGGATCGACCGATCCCTTATCAGGATCGATCGATCCCTGCTACGTTTTCTAACATTGTGTTCTTCTTATGATTTATATTTCCTCTCTTTGATTTTTCTTACACACCGGGACGGTGTGAAGTAAGTCTGGGGGGATGTGTAATCATTATGCTAACATTTTTATTTTTATTTGAGTCGTTTTATTGAGTCAAAATGGTTTGGAACCTGGAACTTCTTTTGTGAATCGTGTGTTCGTACTAATATCTTCTGCTATCCATCATGACTATCCTTTTGAAGAGCCGAAGATTGGAACGCCATAGCCGAACAACTCACCAGAAGTCCCTATCTCTTGGAAATCCGATTGACCTGGCGATGACTCCACCCATGACAAGACGTTAAATTGGACTTAATCTTCTCAACTTGGGGCTTGGTATACATCGAACGCGACCTCTGACTCAATGCTTGCCGAGACGCGCATAACTTCGAAAAAAGTATGGTTTCCCTCTCTCTTCTCTTGAATAAGAATAAGGAAAAGAAAAAGAAAAGAAAAGAGATGTGGTAAACAAAGAAGTGAGCTGAGGGATGCATGGTTACCCCCTTGCATACTTCGGACTCATGAAAACCAACCTCGGGCTAAAAAGAAAAGAAAGAAGAGATCGATAAAAAAAAAAAAAAATAGAGTGATACCCTACAGAAAGGAGAAATCGATCTCAAAAGAATAAAAGGGAAGAGGAGGAAAGGAACCATAAGAAGAATGTCCTGGGAGCTAGAGGAAGGTGAGCGTCTACGCGATCTTTGATCGATACTCCCTCGTTGAGACCGCATGCTTGTAAAGAATGAATATAGGGAGTCGACAAAGGAGATTTTGGAGCTTCCTTGAGATCGCGGGACATCAGTACGGAGAGTTGCTAAGCCAATGGTTAGTACATGTTGTAAGCTCAATCCTTTGAGTGATGGATTCGCGAAAGAAGTACGGAGATTCTCGAGAAGTTGTAAGTTCCTGTTTTTCAAAACCTTTCTCTTTAAGATTAGTCTTTTTGGTTGTTCTTGCTTGAGGACAAGCAAAGATTCAAGTTTTCATTTATTGAATTCTTTGTTTCCTTTTCCATGTCTGAGTAGTTTCTTTATTAGGTTTAGGGTTTCGGAAGGGATGTGATAAATTCGTTAGGTTGTTAGAAAGGGAGTTTAATTATTTATTCTTCTCCTATGTTGCTCTTAATGCTAGAATTAGATTGATCACCTCGTTCTAGGACTTAGGAATTAATCGAGGCACGGGAGTGTTGTTTAATTTCCGGAATTAGCATAGGCGAGCGAGAACCATGATATCTCGTGAACATATCGATCTTACTATTAATGCTAGCTTTACTTTGTCGAGATCACGCGGGAGCGGTTCTTTGATTTGGTAATTTTAAGAAGGCATTTGTGCGTTAGTGACTTGCCAACATATTGTGGATCGAGTTCTAGAATAAATCTTTAAATACTCTTTATTTTCGGCTTGCTTGTTGTTTCACATCCTGGAAGAATACCCTAGACCTAATGCTTGCCTCATTATTGAATTTCCTGTTTGAATTAATCGTTTGCTTAAAACAAATCTCTCAATTTTGCTCCTAGCTGTATTTAGTCTAATTGTCTTATAGTGCAACTTTGGTCTCTGTGGATTCGACCCTTAAATACTACAACTGATTGCCGTTTTGATCCGGTAGTTGTTTTATTCTAGGTTTATTATTTGAGCATCGATCAGAGAGGAGAGGAGACATATCAAATTCCGTCACCTTCTCACGATATCTAACACCTTTTGTCGTCCACCGTTGTCGGGAAAAGCCGGCGTAGAAATCTTCACCGGCAAATATAATTTTTGTCGAGACGAAGAAATTTTTGAGTATTATATTCGGTTATTGGCTATGGTTTCGTTTGATGAAAATAAATCGTCTAAACCGATTGTTTAATAATTAACAACCGAATTCGTACCAAATATGAGTATATGACCATGCTATCCAAAGTGTTAGCCAACCATGTTCATAAACACTGAAACTATAAGATACTAGTATTTAGTTTGTGTACTCGCACAGCCGGCCCTTCACCCTTGATAGAACATCTGCTTGTGACCTTCCAACTGTTTAGTTAATATTCGACCCCTTATATGGCTCTATAAGACCATACACATCGGTAGAATAGTTGATGTGTTCTTAAGGTTTTAAAAATAATAAAAATAGTGAATAGTGGTAGAACAGTTGTAACTTATCCTGCAAATTGTTCTTCCTGAAAAACAGTTTTTATAATTTTAAGAATAGTTGTACCCACTATTCAACATTTTTATTATTTTAAAACCCTTAAGAACACACACAAGTGTTCTCCCTTTACCCATGCCCTAATGTAACGACTCAAGTGGAGCAAAATGATGAAGACCCCTTAAAAATATGATGAGCATCTGCTTATGTTGGCTCAACATTTTTGGGTTCAAATCATGTTACAGCTGGTCAAGAAACTTAGCCTCGTCAGTTGCTTCAGGGATTGCTAGCTTTTCGAGTTGAGAAATCTAATTTATGGTTGGTTATGTTTCTTAAGGGGGGCGTATTCAAACATTGTTTCTTAAGGGGGGGGGGGGTGTATTCAAAAATAATAAATTCTTGTTTTATTGATTTAACATTGTTTCTTATAGTTCAAGATGTTTTTAGAATCCTTAAAAACTTAAATTTATCGTTTTTAATATTTGTTAAATATAGACACAACTACAAACAATTACTTGGTTGTACCTAGTTGATTCTAGTAATATAAATCCGAATAATATAAATAGAGACAAATACAAACACACAAACTTCCTTTGTTGAGGTTTTAATTTACCGCAATGTTCATGCATATCTTATCTATTAACATCGAATAAGTACGATTCAGTAGCTCAAAATCACCAATGCACCCATTTCAGGTTATTAACAACCGAATGTGCAATATCCAAATAAGAAATTTCAATTCGAATCTCAAATCAAGAAATCCATAATTGTTTGAATCCATTTGGGAAGATGAAATCGGTTACTGGAAATAGGTGACCGTTCGGAAGAGGAGGCGACGGTCGGAACTCGGGTCTGGGTGGACAAGAAACGGCCGGTCCGACGGGATGAAATCGGATTTTCAGATTAGTCGCCGCGAACTCGACGAGAAATCAATTTTTCTATTTTTCAATTTTTCCTTTAGTTTTAATTGTATTGTTTCATTAAGGTTAAAATGGTAACCTGCCATTCAAATTGGGTATATGCCAGATTAATTTTCAAATTTCAATATAACGATTTTAATTGTAGAAAACAATAGTATCTTATTATTATAACAAATTTGTAGGAATTAGGCTAATGGGCCGGCCAGTTGTGGCCCAAATGTTGACAAAAAAAAAAAAAAAAACAAATTGAAGTTATACCAAAATCTTTCCATTAATAAGAGCAAAAGTTAGTGTAAAACATTTGGGCGGGACTGGGAGTGCACTGGTAAATAAAAAAGCCGAATGAAAGAAAAATTCGCTTAAAGAATGGGCCTATTTGATATCTACAAGGCCTAGCCCATTAAGAAACTCTTTGGCAAACTAATCTATTAGATGTGAGAGAGTCTTTCAAAAAAGCCGCAGCCACACAAACCCTAAATTTGTATTTTGTCTCCATCTAATTTTCGCAATCTCCGCTCGAAACTATGGCTGTCGAGGAGTTCAGCGGTAAGATCCTTATCTGGATTGTTTGTCTTTATCTTGATTCGATTTCAGCTGATCGATCTGTCATGCTAAACAAGCGGATCTAATCAGTTTTTTTTTTTTTTTTGTACTGTTTTGCAGATGCAGAAACAAGCGTCTTCTGGGACGTGGAGGATTTCCCAAAACCTAATGGTCGCTCGTTTTACGAGATAATCAAATCAGCTCTTGAGAAGGAGGGTTATCGTGGTAAGGTGTCAATCAAGGCTTATGGTGAGAAGAAACCTGATGAACATCTGGATTCTTTAACCGACTTCATACCCAAAAGTGATTTCCTTCACTTAAACCATCGTAAAGCTCTTTTTATTACTTATTATATATATGTATCTGTAATTTTACATCTCGATCCGTTGATATGCATTTTCAGGGGGTAAACTTGGGAGGCTTAATAAGATGTTAGTCGACATTATGTTTTGGGCACTGGATCATCCTAAGTACCCTTGTGTACCTAGAAATTTGATGGTAATCGCCAAAAACATCCCAGTAGACACAAAGTTCGATGAACAGCTTCAGGTAATGGCAACATTTGAGTACAATGTTCTTTTAGTTGTGGCTCATGACTGCGCACCAGAAGAAGCCCCACTTCCACGTGTACGCACAATATGGATTTGGGAAAGCCTATTAAATGGAGGAGAGCCTCTCAACTCAACCGAGAGGCGTAGCCTATTGTCTCGAGTAAAACAAGTCCCTTTCCCAAGCGAACATTGTCTTTTTGAGGATGACGGTATTGATTGTCCTTGTGGTGGCGGTATTGATTGTCCTTGTGGTGAAGACGATGACGATGACGATATTGCTAACAAGGGACATGTAGCCACCAGACACGATTTAGCTCCTCGTCCTCGTTCTCGCAAAGGAGTATGTTCTCTTTTGCTCTCGTTTACATTGTTTGGATCAATTTTAGTAGTTTCTAGACCAATGTTAGATTCCCATAGTTGATTCAGATAGTATGATGAATCTCTCTGTGCATAATTTGTAAGCTTATAAAGTATGGAGATTTGATATTGTAGGTCTGACATATGCTGCATTGCTATGATTCTTCACTTTGTGAATGTGTATTTCATTAGACTTTCTAATCCATTTTGCTTCTGCTAAACCGTTTCTATGTTACAATATTGATGCACGATTATCCATGTATTTAATGGCATTCTTCTTGTTATCCAAATTTTTGAGCTTACATTTATGTTTTGTATTAGGCTTCATGACTTAGCGGCAGCTCATGTTTCACTTTGTAAATTTTGTACATGTTTTGTAGCTTATCTTGCATTCTTCTTGGTTTGTATGTTATGGATCTGATTCTATTGTTGTTTCTTGATTTGCTCAGAAAACGAGCAAGAGGACACTCATGATCAGATCCTTGATAAAGGAAGTTGCTGGTTTGGCTCCCTATGAGAAGAGAATCACTGAGCTTTTGAAGGTTGGTAAAGACAAACGTGCTCTTAAGGAGTTGCGTCGCCGGACTCTGGATAGCGGATTGAGCCGGGCACGAATGAGGAGTTGGATATCTTTGATGAGAAGAGAAGGAGTAAGCGATGTGTCTGAGCGAATGCGTGCATTCCGCTCCATTCAAATCAAGTAGACACAAGCCTGGAAGAGAAGTTTGATGATACAAGATAAGTTTCTGTCAGAAGTTAATGGGAATTTTGTACACTGTGTATTTCTAAGTTTGGGCAAAATTATGTTGGAACTCAACTATGAGTGACATTCTTGTACCCATTATCGAACATGTATATCTTAAACCCTCCCTTACTTGATTGTTGGAATTTCCGGTCTTTTATCTTTTATGTTCTTACGGATTGGTTTCTAATACTTTTTTTGTTGTTGTTGTTTAGACATTAAGGTTCAAGGACTCTAAGCATGGTAACGCTGCTATGATACTTCTAAATCGGCTGTTTCAAGATGAAGTCCTCTTTCCAGCCGTTTCGGGAAATCTTTCGAAAATCATTTTGAGGGTGTTTACTTATCCGAAGTCTTGTTGAATGCGATGATACCGGGGATCATAGTTTTTGGCATGGTGAGCATTATAACCATCCTTGTTACTATGTTACTAATACTGGCTATTTCTCTTGAGGGAAAGAAAAGGCTCGCCTTATTTATGTACTTGTATTATTTCCAATGTTTGTGGAGATTGTTTCATCTTATGTGCCTCACTTGTTGATGATTGTACGCAAGGGAAGGTATAAATCTTCTTTAATTTGTCAGTTAATAATACATGTTGTAATGTACGTGCTCTACAAAACGATTTCAAAGATCATAGCGAACCGGCTCAAGCTGCTGTTGCCGTCTATCATCGCTCCAAATCAGTCAGCTTTTGTCAAAGACAGATTGTTAATGGAGAACTTGCTGCTTGCCACGGAACTAGTTAAAGATTATCAGAAAGCTGAGATCTCCACACGGTGCGCAATGAAAATCGATATCTCTAAAGCTTTTGACTCTGTCCAATGGCTTTTTCTGCTGAATGTTCTCTCGGCCATGAGTTTTCCACCGGTCTTTATTCACTGGATAAATCTGTGTATCTCCTCTGCATCTTTTTCGATCCAAGTAAATGGCGAGTTAGCAGGGTATTTTAATAGCAAAAGAGGGCTGCGCCAAGGTTGTTCTATGTCACCGTACCTGTTTGTTATCTGCATGAATGTCTTATCAGCAATGTTAGATCATTCGGCGAGAGTTAGCAAGATTGGTTACCAACCGGGCTGTAAGAACCTGAAAATAACTCACTTGTGCTTTGCGGATGACATCATTGTTTTCTCAGATGGTACACCAAGATCAATTGAAGGAATTCTAAGCACTTTCACGGATTTTGCTACAAGCTCGGGACTTAATATAAGCTTGGAAAAATCCACAATATTTATGGCTGGCCACAGTCCCGCGGTACGTGAATCCATCCTATCTCGGTTCCCTTTTGACTATGGTTATCTTCCGGTACGCTATTTGGGATTGCCTCTCTTAACTAAACGGATGACTTTGGTGGATTGCTTGCCTCTGATTGAGAAAATTAGATCTCGAATAAGTTCTTGGCAGCACCGGTTTCTATCATTTGCTGGTAGACTACAATTACTCACCTCCGTTATTTCGAGCCTCACAAACTTTTGGATCTCGGCGTTTCGGCTACCTAGCGCCTGCATCAAAGAAATTGAGAAACTCTGTTCGGCTTTTCTATGGTCAGGACCTGCTCTTAACCCAAAGAAAGCAAAGATCGCATGGTCAGATGTGTGCAAACCAAAACATGAAGGAGGTTTAGGCTTAAAGTCACTCGTTGAGGTAAACAAGGTTTCCTGCTTTAAACTTATATGGAGGATAGTCTCTCGTAAGCAATCTCTGTGGGTTAACTGGATACACAATGAGCTTATTCGCTCTAGCTCATTCTGGTCGATAAAGGAAAACACTGCAAAGGGCTCTTGGATGTGGAAGAAACTCCTTAAATATAGAAGGCAAGCTCAAGATCTCCATAAAATGGAAGTTCGAAATGGCGACAATACCTCTTTTTGGTATGACAACTGGTGTGTTGTAGGTACACTCTTCAACTCCGTGGGATCTCGAGGCTTTATTGATATGGGAATTAAGGCAGACTCAACGATTAGGGAAGCCCTCCTGCATCACCGTCGAAGACGCCATCGCCTTCCAATTTTTAATCAAATTGAATCAGAATTGGATATGGTACGGGGAGGAACTGAAGGAGTTGACATTCCACTTTGGCGAGCTAGAGATGGGACCTTTAAACCTGTTTTCTCCTCTTCTGCGACTTGGGAACAGATTCGACAAGAGGGGATAGAAACAAGTTGGCACAAAAGCGTTTGGTTCTCGGGAGCTACTCTGAAATACTCATTCCTCTTATGGTTAGCTGTGCATAACCGCTTATCCACGGGAGATCGAATGGCAGGTTGGAATCAAGGCATTAATCCATCGTGTATCTTCTGCAGTCACTCCACCGAAACAAGGAACCATTTGGTTTTCAGCTGCAGTTTTTCTGCTTCTATATGGGCAACGCTTACTCGAACATTGCTCAGCTTGCGCTTCTCCACGAATTTCCAAGAGATATTATCATTGGCAGCAGATACAAGCCTCCCAAGATCTAGTCGTTTCCTTCTGCGATACGCTCTCCAAGTAACACTATACACCCTTTGGCAAGAACGCAACAGCAGACGACATGGTCAGCCACCTCGCTCCTCTGTTCACCTCAGCTCAACCATCGACCGTCACGTACGGAACAGAATCATGTCTTATCGTCGTCTGTACCCAGCAAAATACCCGGATGTCTATGGCCTCTGGATTGGAAATCAAACTTAATCTCACTGTTTCCTTTTTCAAAAATCTCATATGTAAGCTAAAAGGATGCATTTATTTGTAACAAGGTCTTTTGTTTTGAATAAAATTTAACATTCATACAAAAAAAAAAAAATATCATCTCCTGCTCTCTATTTTTGGTTCTCTACGGAGCAAGTTTCTACACTTATATACATAGTCATTTCCACTTAGTTCTAAGCTGTTATTTTGTTTAGCATTTTGCAGGATGGATATGAGGTGCCATCACGTCTTTCTGTTTCTGCTGCTGATTGCTTGCGGTCAATTACTGGAGCCTTAACAAAGAGGGACGATACTCTGGTCAATAGACCGAAGCCATTGACCATTACAGGGTCTCGACAACCGGTTGCTTTGATACCTAATATTAGTGAGAAGAGAAAAAAGCAGACTTCTCGACCTGAAGACTCAAAAACAGTTTGAAATTTTTTATACTTTGTGGAACCACCTGGAGGAGCTGACATGCCTTGTACAGTGTCTCTTTGCTGTATGTTCACTGATCCATAAGTCTTTTTCATCCATAAGACCAGGCATGCTTACTTCCACTTTAATCTGCTCTCCATTGTATTCTCTAGTCAATGTCACAGTCCGGTGTCCAGGATTATCTTCCATTTTGAAAGGAAAGTCACTAGAGGCTGTTGTCTCATCCTTCTGTATAAAGAAACACATAACTAGAATCATATAGACTTTCAAGAAATCAAATCAGTTTCATGCCAACATAGGACGTATATGCATACCCCATAAACCAATGGTTTTGTTTTGCCTTACACCATGAAGCTTTAACCAATGCTTGTGAAAATATAAAGACATGATTCAAATTTCGAAAATGTACGGCCTTGACTAAATAATTCTGAATGAAATTCATTGAATTAAGGCATAGATAAACTAAAGTCTATAGTTCGATTCAACCATGAGCTCCATTGAAGCTTTTTTTGTTATATTTTATGTTTCTAAAACTATTGTGCTTAGTCTCTCATACCAGACAGTAGGTTCGGGATCCGACACCGTTACAACTTAATCCGATATATTTGAATTTCCTTGTCTAAACGGAACTAAAGACAGAAAATCAGAAAACCCAACTCAAACCATTGGCATTTGAAGATTTAGGATTTTATATATCTACAAACAGTAATGAAACCATCCAAAAAAAACACATGAGCAAAATAAACAAAGGTAAATGACTACGACACGCCACACACAAAAGAAACAAGATCAAGACCTCATCACAAGAAACATCAAGACAAAACATTTCACTTAGATAAAGCATTTTTAAAACAAGATACAGATTAGATCAAAGTTCAAGTTAACAACATTAAGCACAAAACATAGGTTCAGAGCGGATCTAGCGATGGACTTGACAAACCAAGACATGAAACTGCGATATGGTTTATGGAGAATGAGTTGATAGATAGCATCGAAATTCCAAGGTTTCAATGGTGCCTCTCACATTGATTCAAGGAGCGGACTCCAAAGGAGCTGCTGCGATATGGCTATCTATCTCTCTCTCTCTCTCTCTCTCTCTCTCTCTCTCTCTACCGCTAGCATTTTGTCGCTTGCTTCACTTACTCGATTGCTTGTTACTTGAAATTGATGTACATGTTTTAGGGGGTTTACCAGAAAATCTAGAGTCCAAGCAGATGATGAACTCACAAGCTCTCCGGTTCAAGGGCAGTGATGGAGGAGCAAAAGCAGAGGATGAGTTAGAATTTTTTCAAATGAACGGCTTTCACCTGATTGCACACTCACACAGCTCTGTCAAATGAGCAGCTTTCACCTGATTGCACCTGGTGATCTAAAACTATAAGGAAATATCTAACAGTTGTGTACTTTGTACTCTTATGACATGGACAAGAGGAGCTCAAAACCTATGGCGTTTTGATGGGAAAGGGAGAAAAACTGCAAATCATTTGAACAAAAAACAGAGTTTTAAGAGAAGAAATTAAAGAGCTGACAGAATCAGAGCATCAGTAGTTACGGTTTCACACCGTGTCCTCCTCAGAATCAGAATCACTGTCGATAGGGATATCTCCATCAAATAGGTTTGTCCAACGCCACACTAAGCTTGCGGTACTAGGAGGTGGCACTTGTTCTTCTGGGAGGTCATCAGGCACAACTAAGAAAACATTGAAGTTTCTACGTTGCAAAGCTTCAAGCACATTGACGAACTCCGTGCCTCCATCTGGGATGTCTTTTGAAATTACCAAAAGATTTACTTGTTCAGAACTTCGGTCCAGAGGATTTGCGTGTGCAAAATCAATCATGTCCAATAACATCGTATGAAGTCTCGTATATTTATCTTCCTCTGGAAATTAAATGCATAAGGAGAATTACAGACATATATTAGTAGATAATAAAATAAAATAAAAAGAGAAAAGAGTGGTGTTTAAGTAAAAAAAGAAGGTCACCTAGGTGTGATAATTGGACTCCGGCGCACCTATAGTGACACCTGGCTTTGTATGGGACCTTCCCACCACTAGCATAACCATGGATTGACAGATTACCACGATAACCTGAAGTATCAAGAGCTTCCCTGATATTATTATAAATCTTTTCCAAAGATTTCCAAGAGCGCCTAGGAGGGATTGGGAAATCATCCAAGTCCCAGAAGACGCGTGTTTCAGCAGCTGCGAGGAGGTTTCACAGTTACCAAAAAAACAAAACAATCAGATCGAAATGAAATCTAATCCAGACAGACAAACAAAAACAATTTCGAGCAAGAGATACATCTTACCGATGAAATCATCGTAGTTGTTGAAAACGGAGTCCTCCGACATCGAGAAAATTTGATGGAAGATTCTGGGGCAGAAAAACAAATTAGGGTTAGATCTCTGGCGGCTGATTTGTTGAAAGGGTGGGTTTTATAAGTTAGGATGAGAGACTCCAAGAAACCACTCTTTTCGGCCGTCCTCCGATCTCAAGTGGTTTGCCAAATCTCGACTCTGCCCTTTATAACAACACATACACCGCCAAGTATCTGAGGGTAATTTTAGTAACTTATTGACTCCGGCTTATTAATGGGATTTTTTTTTCCATTAAAGAAGAGGAAAAAGTTACAAGGCTTCAAAATAGCCCAATACAGCCTCCAAGGCCCATACGTCCAAAAACAAAAAAAATACACGCCATCTGCAATATAACAACCTGCAGAAGAAGCACAAAACAGAGAACTCAACTACAAACGAGATCTCCTAAATCTAAATTCAAAGAAAGTAAACCATGAGGAAAGCAACGTGAGAGGTGGAGGTGAAGAAGCTGAGGCATTGCGTCGCCGGACTCTGGATAGCGGATTGAGCCGGGCACGAATGAGGAGTTGGATATCTTTGATGAGAAGAGAAGGAGTAAGCGATGTGTCTGAGCGAATGCGTGCATTCCGCTCCATTCAAATCAAGTAGACACAAGCCTGGAAGAGAAGTTTGATGATACAAGATAAGTTTCTGTCAGAAGTTAATGGGAATTTTGTACACTGTGTATTTCTAAGTTTGGGCAAAATTATGTTGGAACTCAACTATGAGTGACATTCTTGTACCCATTATCGAACATGTATATCTTAAACCCTCCCTTACTTGATTGTTGGAATTTCCGGTCTTTTATCTTTTATGTTCTTACGGATTGGTTTCTAATACTTTTTTTGTTGTTGTTGTTTAGACATTAAGGTTCAAGGACTCTAAGCATGGTAACGCTGCTATGATACTTCTAAATCGGCTGTTTCAAGATGAAGTCCTCTTTCCAGCCGTTTCGGGAAATCTTTCGAAAATCATTTTGAGGGTGTTTACTTATCCGAAGTCTTGTTGAATGCGATGATACCGGGGATCATAGTTTTTGGCATGGTGAGCATTATAACCATCCTTGTTACTATGTTACTAATACTGGCTATTTCTCTTGAGGGAAAGAAAAGGCTCGCCTTATTTATGTACTTGTATTATTTCCAATGTTTGTGGAGATTGTTTCATCTTATGTGCCTCACTTGTTGATGATTGTACGCAAGGGAAGGTATAAATCTTCTTTAATTTGTCAGTTAATAATACATGTTGTAATGTACGTGCTCTACAAAACGATTTCAAAGATCATAGCGAACCGGCTCAAGCTGCTGTTGCCGTCTATCATCGCTCCAAATCAGTCAGCTTTTGTCAAAGACAGATTGTTAATGGAGAACTTGCTGCTTGCCACGGAACTAGTTAAAGATTATCAGAAAGCTGAGATCTCCACACGGTGCGCAATGAAAATCGATATCTCTAAAGCTTTTGACTCTGTCCAATGGCTTTTTCTGCTGAATGTTCTCTCGGCCATGAGTTTTCCACCGGTCTTTATTCACTGGATAAATCTGTGTATCTCCTCTGCATCTTTTTCGATCCAAGTAAATGGCGAGTTAGCAGGGTATTTTAATAGCAAAAGAGGGCTGCGCCAAGGTTGTTCTATGTCACCGTACCTGTTTGTTATCTGCATGAATGTCTTATCAGCAATGTTAGATCATTCGGCGAGAGTTAGCAAGATTGGTTACCAACCGGGCTGTAAGAACCTGAAAATAACTCACTTGTGCTTTGCGGATGACATCATTGTTTTCTCAGATGGTACACCAAGATCAATTGAAGGAATTCTAAGCACTTTCACGGATTTTGCTACAAGCTCGGGACTTAATATAAGCTTGGAAAAATCCACAATATTTATGGCTGGCCACAGTCCCGCGGTACGTGAATCCATCCTATCTCGGTTCCCTTTTGACTATGGTTATCTTCCGGTACGCTATTTGGGATTGCCTCTCTTAACTAAACGGATGACTTTGGTGGATTGCTTGCCTCTGATTGAGAAAATTAGATCTCGAATAAGTTCTTGGCAGCACCGGTTTCTATCATTTGCTGGTAGACTACAATTACTCACCTCCGTTATTTCGAGCCTCACAAACTTTTGGATCTCGGCGTTTCGGCTACCTAGCGCCTGCATCAAAGAAATTGAGAAACTCTGTTCGGCTTTTCTATGGTCAGGACCTGCTCTTAACCCAAAGAAAGCAAAGATCGCATGGTCAGATGTGTGCAAACCAAAACATGAAGGAGGTTTAGGCTTAAAGTCACTCGTTGAGGTAAACAAGGTTTCCTGCTTTAAACTTATATGGAGGATAGTCTCTCGTAAGCAATCTCTGTGGGTTAACTGGATACACAATGAGCTTATTCGCTCTAGCTCATTCTGGTCGATAAAGGAAAACACTGCAAAGGGCTCTTGGATGTGGAAGAAACTCCTTAAATATAGAAGGCAAGCTCAAGATCTCCATAAAATGGAAGTTCGAAATGGCGACAATACCTCTTTTTGGTATGACAACTGGTGTGTTGTAGGTACACTCTTCAACTCCGTGGGATCTCGAGGCTTTATTGATATGGGAATTAAGGCAGACTCAACGATTAGGGAAGCCCTCCTGCATCACCGTCGAAGACGCCATCGCCTTCCAATTTTTAATCAAATTGAATCAGAATTGGATATGGTACGGGGAGGAACTGAAGGAGTTGACATTCCACTTTGGCGAGCTAGAGATGGGACCTTTAAACCTGTTTTCTCCTCTTCTGCGACTTGGGAACAGATTCGACAAGAGGGGATAGAAACAAGTTGGCACAAAAGCGTTTGGTTCTCGGGAGCTACTCTGAAATACTCATTCCTCTTATGGTTAGCTGTGCATAACCGCTTATCCACGGGAGATCGAATGGCAGGTTGGAATCAAGGCATTAATCCATCGTGTATCTTCTGCAGTCACTCCACCGAAACAAGGAACCATTTGGTTTTCAGCTGCAGTTTTTCTGCTTCTATATGGGCAACGCTTACTCGAACATTGCTCAGCTTGCGCTTCTCCACGAATTTCCAAGAGATATTATCATTGGCAGCAGATACAAGCCTCCCAAGATCTAGTCGTTTCCTTCTGCGATACGCTCTCCAAGTAACACTATACACCCTTTGGCAAGAACGCAACAGCAGACGACATGGTCAGCCACCTCGCTCCTCTGTTCACCTCAGCTCAACCATCGACCGTCACGTACGGAACAGAATCATGTCTTATCGTCGTCTGTACCCAGCAAAATACCCGGATGTCTATGGCCTCTGGATTGGAAATCAAACTTAATCTCACTGTTTCCTTTTTCAAAAATCTCATATGTAAGCTAAAAGGATGCATTTATTTGTAACAAGGTCTTTTGTTTTGAATAAAATTTAACATTCATACAAAAAAAAAAAATATCATCTCCTGCTCTCTATTTTTGGTTCTCTACGGAGCAAGTTTCTACACTTATATACATAGTCATTTCCACTTAGTTCTAAGCTGTTATTTTGTTTAGCATTTTGCAGGATGGATATGAGGTGCCATCACGTCTTTCTGTTTCTGCTGCTGATTGCTTGCGGTCAATTACTGGAGCCTTAACAAAGAGGGACGATACTCTGGTCAATAGACCGAAGCCATTGACCATTACAGGGTCTCGACAACCGGTTGCTTTGATACCTAATATTAGTGAGAAGAGAAAAAAGCAGACTTCTCGACCTGAAGACTCAAAAACAGTTTGAAATTTTTTATACTTTGTGGAACCACCTGGAGGAGCTGACATGCCTTGTACAGTGTCTCTTTGCTGTATGTTCACTGATCCGTTAATATGTGTGTGCTTGATCTGTGTTCTAGATTTTGAAGTGATGAAGTTATCCATGATTTGAGGCGAGTAATATTGACAAAAAAATTCTTCCAGTGGAACAGAAAAACTCGACTACTGCATGCTAAGGGGTTAAGTCAAGTGCTGAAGTGGTTAGAGGAGTTAAAAGAGCATCATGGCGGCTCCAAAAAGGAGGCAGGTCTTTGACTAATGCCACCTGTCCTTGTTCTTTTCCGTTTCCGTTTCTGATTCTTGCTTATCAGTTGTTTTGGTTTTATACCTGGAATCCAGGCACGGAGGTACCTACAGGTGGAGCTAAACTGCTCTCTTCTTGTTGGAAGCATTACAGTGTGTCTTGCTTCACGTGGAAGATCCAAAGTTCTCAAAGATTAGTAAGAAATTGTTGGAGCAATATTTGTCTGGTTAGACATAATCGACAATCTTTATGGTTTCAAAATTTTGTGATAGGGATAAATTATTCCATACTACCTATTGGATTCAATTGTGTCTGTGTCTAAATCTGCTGCATATGTTTAAGTTCTCGTAAACATATTTGTCTAAGAGTAAACAGATTTTATGTCATTGCCATCTACAGTTTTTACTTTTTATTCTTTGCTAAGAGATACAAATCTGCAGTAACATCTGGTAGAGTCTGCTTGAAGTTTAATGGAATGTTTTGCATGGGAAACCTATATAAGCTACACAGAGAGAAGTTTTATATGTTGTCCAATTTGATTGGGTTTGTAAGAAGCTAATAGCATTAAATGGTGCATCACTGGTGTTAATGCTTCTCTAGTTTTCTGCTCTCTCTTTTGTTAATTTTTTCCTAACTGATTGGGTCTTCAGAAAAGCTAATAATCATACAAAATGATGCAGTATTATTCAGAAAGTTATCAACAATGATGGCTTGATTCTTTGGGAAAGTGGAAAACAAATAATCATATGAACTAAAAGTGCTATCAAGATCCTGACACAGAGAGAAAAAAGAACTGATATATGAATATGGACTGCTATATGAATATGGAATAACAAGTCTTGCACCCCATCAATTGGGATCTTTACAAGTTTACTAGAGTAGGCAGGACCAGTTCCCCTCTCGGTGGTGCCAATGAACGACTTTGCAAGCTCAGATTCCCTGAGCCCATCAACCTCTTGATGAAAATCGAATAACAAGTGAGCGCGATCAGAGACTAAAGTCCTTCCTTTACAGGAGACGCCATTAGACTCCAAACCATCAATCTCTTTGAAGAGACCTGGCAAATACCTGAAGGCACAAGGTGAAGTGCAAATTTCTTTCCCTCCGAATTTCATATAGTGTGTCCAGCATTAGCTCCACCCTATTATAGCCCATTCTTGACCTTTAGTCTCTTGTTGAGGAATCAAAGCCTAACTTAGTGGATAAGTTAGATGCTTAGGCTTTTGAGTATATAAAATAAACTATCCTTGAATTGAAATTTGTCATACTTACCAAATCTCATCTCAGCTAAAACAGAAAAACAAGCTTTTTTTTGTAACACTCATTTTATTGATACTAAATATGCTGAGAATTACAATAGTCCTCATGAATCAAAGAAACAAGGAAATTTGGAACAAAGTTAAAAAAGTGAAAACATGAAGATTGGCCTATGCCCTGTTTTGCGAGCTTGTCAGCAACCTTGTTTGCATTTCTTGGAATCCATTGGAACTCAACCTCTTCAAACGTTGTCTCCCAATACCAACAGAAAAACAAGCTTATTGATGGTTTTGTGCTTCTTAATTCAAAAAGCAACACTTTCATTGTTATTACTGATTTTGGGATTGTGTTTGCGTACACGCAGGTCTGGTGGTGGTGCAACTGAGAAGAAGAAGTGAGCATCATCTTAAGTTTGGGATCGATCATAGAAGTGTTTTGGCTACTTATTTGGAAATCATGATGATTCCTAAGCTTCTCGTATTATGCTTTGTTAGAATTTTGGATTTTAAGGAGTTTTGTCCGAGACCGAGACCAGCGATTGTGCGTTTAAACAGTTTGCCTCTTTTGATCAATTTGTCTTTTAGCCTTGGAATTCATTGAAATACTAGATGACCAGGTCGTGTTATAAAATCCATCCAAATCGTTAATCTCGCCAAATAATACTAATGTTGACCAGTCGATTTGGTTACTATCTATTACTAATGCTTGATTCATTCGCTTTCTCATGACGACCATCACCATCTTCATCGTCATCCATATCATCTTCTTTTTCATCCATAAGACCAGGCATGCTTACTTCCACTTTAATCTGCTCTCCATTGTATTCTCTAGTCAATGTCACAGTCCGGTGTCCAGGATTATCTTCCATTTTGAAAGGAAAGTCACTAGAGGCTGTTGTCTCATCCTCCTGTATAAAGAAACACATAACTAGAATCATATAGACTCAAAAACTTAAAATCAAGTAATCAAATCAGTTTCATGCCAACATAGGATGTATATGCATACCCCATAAACCAATGGTTTTGTTTTGCCTTACACCATGAAGCTTTAACCAATGCTTGTGAAAATATAAAGACATGATTCAAATTTCGAAAATGTACGGCCTTGACTAAATAATTCTGAATGAAATTCATTGAATTAAGGCATAGATAAACTAAAGTCTATAGTTCGATTCAACCATGAGCTCCATTGAAGCTTTTTTTGTTATATTTTATGTTTCTAAAACTATTGTGCTTAGTCTCTCATACCAGACAGTAGGTTCGGGATCCGACACCGTTACAACTTAATCCGATATATTTGAATTTCCTTGTCTAAACGGAACTAAAGACAGAAAATCAGAAAACCCAACTCAAACCATTGGCATTTGAAGATTTAGGATTTTATATATCTACAAACAGTAATGAAACCATCCAAAAAAAACACATGAGCAAAATAAACAAAGGTAAATGACTACGACACGCCACACACAAAAGAAACAAGATCAAGACCTCATCACAAGAAACATCAAGACAAAACATTTCACTTAGATAAAGCATTTTTAAAACAAGATACAGATTAGATCAAACTTCAAGTTAACAACATTAAGCACAAAACATAGGTTCAGAGCGGATCTAGCGATGGACTTGACAAACCAAGACATGAAACTGCGATATGGTTTATGGAGAATGAGTTGATAGATAGCATCGAAATTCCAAGGTTTCAATGGCTTTCGGAAGTGTGCATCAGCGTCCTAAGGGTCCAAATCGATCTATCATTTGCTCCCAATACCATTTGATGTTAGCTCCTTCAAGTTCGGCGTTCTGATGACAAGCCAAAAGTACTATATAACCCATATCCTTCAACTGCGTTATTATTGGTGCAAAATCCGGGTCGGACGTAACCAATAAAATGATGTAAGGTGGATCATCCTTAATGGTGTTGTAAAAGATGTCTTGTTTAAGAAGATGATGAGGTAGCTCCGTTTTTGAACCTTGAAAGAAAAAAAGATTTTAAGTAGATAAAACATTGATTAAAAAAAATCTTTACTCAAATTATTTTTTGTTTTAAACAAATAGTTTACCTCGTGTTGCTTGGCAATTATCTTTATTACAAAGAACGGGTCTTTCTAGTAGTTGCTCGAGGCGAACTTCAATATCTTCTTCGTGTAAAAACGCCTTCGGACCCCCATAAGCATTAAAATCTCCGTATCCAACAACACTTTTCAGAAAATATCTATGATCAAACCTTTGTAGCGCAGAGGTAATTCGCTCAAAAATAGTCGAGGCAAACTGTCTTGGAAAGGAAGTCCGGTTGAGATCCCAATACATACGAACACCAAAGCTGCGCACATCACGATCAGACTTCGTTCTGGAGAACACAAAAAAAAAAAAATATGAAAGTTTTATCAGATTTTTAGAAGAATAACTATCAAGGAACTATCAAATTGATTTAATGAATCTCACAAATGACTAGAAGACGCTTGTTTCTGCATCTGCAAAAAAAAAAAACTGATTAGATCCGCTTGTTTAGAATGACAGATCGATCAGCTGAAATCGAATCCAGATAAAGACAAACAATTTCAAGGATCTTACCGCTGAACTCCTCGACAGACTCTTGAGAAAACACAAATTTAGGGTTAGATCTTTGTCCGTGTGGCTGCGGCTGAAAGACTCTCTCACATCTAAGATTAGTTTGCCAAAGAGTTTCTTAATGGGCTGGCCTTGTAGATATCAAATAGGCCCATTCTTGTATTGACTTCCGAGTTAACATGGGGTTTTGAATGTGAAATCCGAATTTGAATCTTTGTTAACATCCATAGATTAGAAATATAACTTATTCTGCATGGAGAAATTATACAAATAGAAGTGGTAAATCAAAGGTTGTGACTTATAAGGAGTTTTTGACATGAAGAGAAGCTGCTGAACATTTCACTATTATCAAAGACCACTTAAGTAAAGGGGTCTTCTTATGATGGTACAAACCTCAAGGAACACTAAATTCTATGTAAAAAGGAAAAAATTCTTCAATCATAATAGTAAACATAATATGACATTAGCAGAGATAGATAGAACTAAATCCCATTCTCCACAATCCCGTTCTCCACTGCCTCTGTCCTTTCTAAGACAGGAAGGTCCTTATGGGTGTAAACGATTCCATTGTCTCCATCAACAACTTGTCCTTTTCCTCTCATTATCCTGTCATTCATCACCACAACCATTTAAACTTCACAGCTTTTGACAAATCAATGAACTACGGAAAGAGAAATTAAAAAACTAGATTGTACCATCTCGTTGTCAATAATCCTTCCACTCCAACTGGACCACGGGCATGGATCCTGCTTGTGCTTATTCCCACCTATACATAAGAACCCCATTGGCATTGACACTTGTCTATTTATTTGGTTTATATGTGCTATTATATGTCTCTCTTCCCTACCTCAGCACCAAGTCCAAATCGAAAACCATCAGAGAATCTCGTGCTTGCATTGTGGAAAACAGCAGCACTGTCGAGACCACGGATATGTTAAAGAGTTAGTTTTCCAATATGTTCAACCTCAAACATTCTATCAACCTCATACATGAGTTATTACCTGTCCACTTGGCGAAGGAATATCTCTGCGACTTCGCTATCTTCTGTCACTATGCAATCAGTGTGTGCACTGCTCTCATAAGATAAGACAAAACAGAGGCACACTTATTTTCCAGCACACGCAAAGAATACAGACTGGTAGGCCCATTGAAAACTTTGTGATGTTATTATTAGTTTAAATAAGCAATAATTTTACCTTCCATGTTGGTGAATATGATCTATAGCACCATGTACATCTTCTACAATTTCAACGGTAAAGGCCTTGGAACTGTACTCGTGATGAAATGATTTTGTTTCCGGAATATTCAGTTTAGCACTTGCTCTTGGCCCACCATACAAAGTGACACCTGCAGTTTGACGCGTACACAAAGTCTATCTTAGTTTCAAAGTTTATGGACTGAAACAACAGTTAAAAGGATAATAATCCAGAATGAAAGATAGATCCAACAAAACAGATTCGTTTTCCCAAATTCGTTTTCCCAAACTACTATTCTCACCTTTGGTTTGCAGAACAAAAATAAGATCAGCGAGAAAACCATTCTGCTCCAAATCCTTATGTACAAGAAGGGTTTCCTGTTAGGACAAATACAAAGAGATAATGAAGTGAGACAAGAAGTAATAAGTGAACCAAAAACGAAATCACTTTGCAAAAGTGAAACAGTACTGAAAGAGGTAAGAATCTCTAACCATCGCATTACAGGCTGCTGGATAGTCCAACTTTGCATCGGAAACAATGCGCTTTGCCAGACTTATCAACATATACATGACAGATTCCATCCGGATAAACCCAAAAAATAAGCCATGTTCTCTCTAGGCCAATCCAATTTAAGAACTCAATGGAACTAAAGTTATAAACATACCAGCATGGCCTAGCACTGGGATTTTCGTCGAGTTTTTTATCTGAGAAACAAGCTTGTTGCTGCCCCTTGGGATCACAAGATCAATAACGTCATCAAGCTGTAGAAAAAAATGTAAATGGTGGGTTCCAGTTTAAGTAAAAAAGAGCTAATCACTTCTGGTGACTTGCCATTCATATATCAACCTACCTTGAGCAAATCAGGGATCTCCTCTCTCGAAGTCACAAGTCCTATGAGTTTACCTCCAACAGTCTTTGGAATTGCATCAGTGATCACCTAAAATTTTTTCCGTGGATTTCACAAATTAGCCAAATATACTTTGGGAAGCAATGTAATGACTAAAATGGAGTTTACTCCAATCTATGAAATATGAGGTCAACGTACCTTATGTAATATAGCATTAGATCGACGAGCCTCCTTTCCACCCTTCAGCAGAAGACCATTTCCACTTCGGATTGCAAGCGAAGCTATCTGTTTAATCCATTGATAAAGCATGGTGTTCAGCGATCAAAATTTACATCTAAGAGGATAGAGGAAAATGACTCATGACATACCTGAACAAGTGCATCAGGTCGAGATTCAAATACAATCAGAAGAACACCTATTGGTGATGAGGTCTTCTCTAAAATAAGACCATCTGCAACCTGTTACAAAAGAAATTGTCAAGAATAAATATGAAATTGGACAATTCTGCATGTTAATAGGAGGAAGTTTTACATCATATGAGAGATATTCCTTCCCTGTATTTGAATCCTAGTTTGAAAATTGATGGTACATGACAAGTATTGTTCTCAGATTACCTGAGTTTTCTTTAATACACGGCCGATTGGATCTTCCATTTCAGCTAGCTGGCGAACGGAAGCTGCAAGGCTTGAGATCTATCAAGCACAAAAAAATGTAAAAGTAGAAATATTTAGGGCATACGAAGACAGAAAAATTGGTGCAATGGATTTAATCACACAGTGAACACTGTCTTACCTTCCCAGGCTTCATAACTAAGCGAGCTACCAGAGACTCTTCATACCCAGCTTCTTGTGCTGCAGCAACATCTAAATCGTTCTCAGCTTTAATTGTTTTCTCATTTGCTTCAAGGGCGTTGGCAATATCGAGTAGAATTTTCTTCCTATCTTCTGAAGACAAGGCCTGTGCACAAATTGTAAAAGTTGAGTACACTTGCAAAACATGAAATAATTTTAGTTCAATTGCTTCAAAGCCCTAACATTACCTGAAGCTTTCTTGAGCTTTCCCTTGCAGCAACTGCCATGTCACGAGAAGTAGTATCTACGACCGGGGCCCACAAATGAGCATCTTGATGGAAGAGGGTACCAACACGCAGTCCTCTAAGGACTTTATTTATATTCTCAGCTGCATACCCACTTCATAGAAATAGCAAGAAAAATATCACTCTTCCATCCAAGATAATATGTTGTTAGCTTATTGATCAGTACCTTCAATATTCTGACAAGGGAATACAATATACTAATATTCAGGGGAGAAGCTACGTGGAGAGAAAAAAGATGTGGTAAAGAGAAAAAAGGTGTGGTAAAGGATAGAACTTCAACAGTACTACTTACAATATCTCTAATTTTTAATTCCCATATATTGTAGCAGATGAAGTTTTTTTTCTCGGTTTCAAAGGGGAAGACTTACAAACTTTACAAGCATAGAGCCATGAAGTATAATTACGGATTATGAGTAAGGAAGACAGTTTTACCTGGTTATGATAACAGGAATGCCACCATAAGCTGCATTAACAGCAGCTTTAACTTTTGCGGTCATACCCCCTCGTCCTAATTTGGACTTTTCGCCGAAAGTAATCTCGTCCTGGTGTTTTTCTTTAATGAATGTGTGTATTAACTTTGAGTTAGGATCACTTGGGGGGCCAGTGTAAAGACCCTCAACATCACTTAGAAGGATCAGAAGATCAGCTTTTAGCTCTAGCGACAGAAGAGCAGCTAAGCTGTCATTATCATGTATAGGTTTAAGTATGGTGAAGCTGTAGGTTAGACTAAAAGATTCATAGGAAGTAAGAAATCACTCGACTCAAGTATCATCATGTACAGTTAATAAGTAACGATTAAATATATCTCACATCTCCAAAGGTAGTAGAACTGTCAAAGAGCAAACGAAATGCAATCAACAAACCTTGTAGGGTGCTCTACGAGTGCTTATAGCATCATTCTCGTTGAAAACAGGAATAACTCTCATTCTCAGCATCGATTTGACAGTTTCACTGAGTTGCTTCCTGAAATCCTTATCTCTAAAACTGCTATCAGTCACAAGCATTTGAGCCACCGTCACATCCATCTACCCAACAAAAAGGACAAAGAAAGCAACATATCAATATTTGAAAACGCTTGCCAATAATCAAGAAACAGCCAAAAGAAAGAAAAAAAGGAGCATCACCTGGTCAAACATAGTCTCATAGTAAGCCATGAGGCTGCTCTGTCCAACACCAGCACAAGCCTTCCCATCAAGTTCCATTTGTGGCTTCTGAAGGTCTGCGAAACTGAAATTCGTAGAGAAGAAGAATCAGCACAAAAACAAAAACAAACATATATGACAGTTATTCCCATTCCTTCCCTTAAGACACACAATTCAAACCTTTGGGAGGAACACTAAAAACAAAACAAAAAAACTTAAAGACTTGTTTTCCATCACATAACCTGCTGTTGACTAATTGTCTATATCGAAGTCTTTGTCGACCAAGACCAACCGCACCAGACGACACCAAAATGACCTCAAATCCATCCGAGTTTAATTCCGCAAGCTGACATTATATACACAGAGTTCTTCAAAAACCATATTTTTTCCGATTCTGTTTCAAAACAGAGCTTAATCAAGAACGTAAATTGAATGCTCAATAACATCAAAATACCTGCTCACAGATTGCTCCTAATCGCCCAAGTGCTAATCTTCCACCTTTCCCAGTAACAACTGCAGTCCCAACCTACAAAGAATCGAATTCATAATATTAAATTAACAAACAAACGATCAAAAAAAGCATCTGGGTAGTTATAAAAATCGAAGATTTAGGATTGAATGACAAAAAAGTTACTATTGGCTTTCAAGATTTTCCCCAGATTTCTCCGCCGCCAAAAAAAAAGCTAAAACTAAAGAAAGCAATCATTGAAAAAGTAACGGATTTACACATTATTGACATCAAGACAACAACACCGACTTCAAAATTATTGGACTCAACGCAGATAAAAAGTCAAACCCAGAAATGTATTGGAAGACAATCGATCAACCAAAAAAAAAAATGAGAGAGAATTGAGAAACCTTGACAACGATACGCTTAACGTCCTTGGCGAACGCGCGTGAAGGATCGATCTCCGTCATTTCTGTCTATCAAAACCGGAGAGAACGAGTCAAACTTAGTGGGAGTCAGTCGAAGGAAGAAGAAGAGGACGTGAGAATATGGAATTGGATAATCCGGTGGAGAGATTCAACTGAGACGAAGCCTATGGGGTTTTTATGAGCGTTCACAAAGTTGTTGAAATACTCAAATAAACCCTTGAGCTTTTTTTAAAAACAAGTTGTAATACCCAACTTTTAAACGATAGATTTTAGAACCCTATATTTCTAAGAAATTTATAATTCAACCCTGTATTATAACAATTATACAATTATAGTGTCGCAGATGATTGCTTATCAATATATAACTATTTTTTTGACGTCTATGGTTTGTTTACATATTAATTTTATTAAGGGTTTGCAAAATTGTATGCATTTGGTCTTATGTGATTGGTTTGTCGTCGGGTTGTCCATAATCAAAGCAAATGATCACTAACCACCACCATGCAATCATTTTTTCTATCACTAGTAGTAGTACTAATAAAGAACAAGTATTATAATTTTGTGAGTAATGCTACGTGTCAATGTAGAACGTATCACAATTTTGTTGTGATTATTTATTTGAAAAGTTGTTCTCGTAAATTGTGTTAGTTTTATACCTTATTTATAGTTAAAGTTAGTTGTAAAACTCATCAGCAAACTCATCGCAACCATGTCTCAAAAGCACAAATTTCTACGACTTTGTTTTAAAATTCCTTGTAAATGTACGTCGCAATTTACTTGGTAAAATTTTTGCTGCTGTGATTAAAAGTTTTTACAAATTTGATGGCCATATTGTAAAATTATTGTGATTTAAGATTCATTTGTATTTTTTACTGAAAATGAAGAGAATCTTTTATCAAAAAACTTTAGATTTTTGCATTATTCATGTTTTAAAACTAAATTTCCAACCACATGGCGCCACGTGATATGAGGGCATATCCGGAATGCAGAGAATTAGAGATCCTGTTGGATGACGTGTGTTGTGGTGGTGCAGGTTAATAGAATTAGGGTGAAGCGCAGAGGATTAGCTCTAAAAGTGGCGGGGGTATTTTGGGTAATTTAAAAATTGGCGGCTGAGAGAGCTTCATGAACGTGAAGAACACAAAGGGAGGACAACAAAGCAAAGTTTACTTGGCAATATCTCATGATACTATTAAAATTCATAATTCATACGCGGCGCCTGGCCACAATATTTCTTTATCATCATCATCTCCTTTTTTTAATTTGTTATCGTTAAGTTTAAATTCAAATGAGTTTGACACAATATGAGACATTTTTTTTTATGTTTATTATACTTTACAAGTGAAATAAGAGTTACAATGACGCACTATATTGTATAACTATCACTCGTTTTGATGAAAAAGAATGATGATAGTTCCAGTCATATTTACATTTTCAGATACATTTTAATTTAATATATATCATGGAGAAATTTAGTTGTATATATTTTTCTTTCAAAACAATTGGTAAAGCAAATAATTTTTTTGTTTTCTATAGTCATTGATAGCCCACGGTAATGACTAAAGGTCAGCCTCCGAAAGTTTTATTTATAAATCCTTAATGTCTCGAGTGTCGAGTGTCATAATTACACAAGTTAATTAAGTCTATAGATTTCGTATTAAAATCTATAATCTTGTATTTCATTATATGTTTCTAAGATTATAACACCAGATATCCGAGTTTCTTCGAAATATCTGACTAATTTCAAAGATTATAAACATATGAGATAATAATAATATACATAATGGAATCAGACGCAAAACTATATCGACTTTACGCCAACTAGTCTTAAATTGAAAAACCTTTTCCAAAATAAAAAAACACTAGTCTTAAATCCAATAGTATTGTGGCACCACACACATATATAGTGAAATCTTGTATCCCATATTTATACTTAATGTTTGCTTAATCAAGTAATATGTCTTAGTAACTTCGGGAGTTCACGCGATCTGACAGACTAATACATTTGTTACTTAGCTAATATTGAGTTTACTTGGAGTATATAACGCACATGTAAAGCTATATAACTAAATTAGACATGTGTGTTTAAGTGTTTTACTTCACTTTTTTCCTCTGTTTTTATAACTAACACGTTGTGGTTGACATTAATAAAATAAATACTCTACATATATTACACAATATATCTCTAGAATTTGTTTTATATAATTTTGATTTTGAAAGGGAATTAAATATCCAAAACACATAAAAAGCTATGCGACACGCGTCTTCCTCTATAATTATAGACATTTATAGTTTTCGCCTGTGAAGCTAAGAGCCAAACAGTATACACGTTTATATAACCAAACTCTTGTCAATTTATCAATACGTACGTCTTTCACGCTCCAACGTCTGTCCAATCTCTATCACTTCTTCAACATCCGTTTAGATTACGTAACGCTTCGATAAACAGTTTCACACGGCAGTAAATGATTATAATCGGTAATCTTCTGCTTCTAGTCTTTTATGCTACAATTTTTGCCAACAACCAAAATGATGGCAACAAATATGCGACTAAAATTCTGTGAAAAAATGAATAATTAGTTTTTTGACGACTCTATGCATGCTGTTTACAATTTAGATAGTAAAACACTAAAATTGTATTTTTTGTGTTCTAGTTATGAAAGTCACAAGCCTTTTTTCCTGTTGGTATCTATGTTGAGTATTTGATCACATTCCTTAACCACAAAAAGAATTCGAAGAACGTAGTGTCGTAATATGTCCCATAGTTTCTTCTTTGGATTATGCAAAGCAATCTGGCCGACGCGCAAAAAAAGAAAGAAAGACGGACATGTGTATTTAATCTATTATTGTAGATATTCATTCGTTGGGTCAAGGTCACTTCCAAGAATTTCAATGCCACAGTTTCAATTAATATGATATATGTTCAATCGCATGGCCGACATCATCACTGGCGGACCCATGTTGAAAGAAGGGGGGTCATCTGACACCCCTTAAATATGTATAATAAATATTGTTATAAGCAATTTATAATTGTTTGTAGCTGATTTGGTGGGGAGTTGGTGTTTTGACACCCCTTAGCTAGGTTCGATGCCCCATATTACCTCATTAATTATTTTTTCATCTTTTTTTTTATAATGGGCCATAGTGGCAGAATGCATAGTTTAACTAAGACAGACATTGCCTACTTATTTCTCTTGTTATTCTTAGTGGATTTTGTTCAAAAATGTATTTAAATCAACTACTAAAGTAATTATACAAATATATTGTCTTAGATTGACCCCGGTAAAAAAAAATTCTGGGTCCGCCACTGGACATCATCGTATTGTTGTTCGACATCTTCTACAGGGGTGTACGCTTCAAAATTTTGATACATGACAAATTGACTAATAATCGAAAAATAAACCAATTTATGGTAATGGAAAATATGAATATTCGCTATGTGAAACTAAATTAATTAGGGTTGAAGTGAAAATTATTTCATCGTGTTTCGGTCGTGGTTAGTTATCTATTGCGAACACTTGAAAAAAAAAAAAATCACGGTAAACAAGTTGTAGCATGTGAAAAAAAAAAAGTGGTAGCATGTGAATAATCTTTTGAAACGTGTTTGTGTTATCATACCTTTGTTGAGTTGTATTTTTGTGTGCTTTTAACTAACATACAAAATTGAAAAGTATTTAATCAGAAAAGTTAAATCTATTTTTTCAAAATAATAACTTAAATATAAAATATCGTGACATATACTTTTTGATTTTTTATCTTCCAAATACCAAATAGTGTCATTGGCAGAATTGCATACACTTCGTATAAACACATGCTTAGTTAACTTCTTGATAAATCCTTAGCTATTGGACCTAACAAAAAAAAAGTTTCTGTAATGAAAATGGCTTGATGAAGAATCTAATTCTTACAGTTGACAAAGTTTTGTTTGTCAAGCAGGTAGAGAATCAACTCACCTGACGCATTTCAAATAGTATGTCATGTGGTGATAACCTGAATCTGTAAATACCGGATTTCGATCTGAATCTAATATATACAATATATCATGATATATAATTACTTATATAATATAATTTTAAAAATTCTATAATATTGTAGTCGTAGAGTTTAATGGTCCTCGACCTCACCCCACTAATTTAGTGATCATATTTTATATATGTATGTGTTTGTTATGGTTCTTATTTTATTTTACGAATCTAGTATATATATATAGACACATGGATATTTCCAATAGTTAAATGAAATCAATGGATCTAAATTACTTTTGGATCTCTATATGCCGCACATTTATATAACATAAGGAAGCTTTTAATATCAACGCAAGATAAGATATTCTGTGAACCCATGCACACAAAATAATGAAATATCTCATTTTTCAAGAAGAAGATATTTTTCGATTATTAGTCACCGCGTACGTACAGCACACGACCATTGGCCAAAAATGGAAAAGTCCGGTGCCGTCACGTTCAGAGACTATAATACAAGCAAACAAGAAGTTATCTTCACGAACTGGAAACCTCGTAGCCGTTTAGATATTTTCATACATCTTCTATATTTTCACGAGAAATTCCGAAAACTTGACAATAACAGTAAAAAAAGGATATTTTAACAAAAAGAAAAACGGTAAAAAAAGCTACCATTTACCTCTCAAGTCTAAACAGTGTTATGATGTGTAAATCATTCATTTTGAAGTGTAGCCTACTGAATATTTTCTTCGCATCTCACTATTTAAACCATTGGTCTCACCGGGTAGATGAAGAAAAACTATAATTGCTTTGTATATATGCACCAATTAATATTCTTATGATATTATTTGTTAATAGATTCGACAGCTGAAACAAATCTATAAGAAAAACGTTTGATCGTCCTAACATGTTCGTTGAAATTACAAACTCTTCACTCAACTCGTGATTCGAATATATGTGTAATGTTAACACTTTTTTATATTTTTAAAATATACGTGGCGACAAGACGCATAGAAGAAGAAAATCCAAAGAATCATTATCACTGTGAGCTACTAAAATAAATCCACCCTTTAAAAGTAAAAAAAAAAAAAAAAAAAAATAGATATTATATTAATAATAAAAAAGTGGCCCTACCATACTTGGGCCGAGGTCTTGGTCCAGTACACATTAGCTAGGGTTACAAAACGGGAACTCATCTGAAAAATCAAAAACGACGCCGAAAACCTAAGCTCTTATCCCGGCGAATGACCGGCGAATGTACGGCCAAGCCACTAACGCCGGCGGGTCACATAACCCACGGCTTCGCGGCGGCTCACCAGATCTGCAGCTTCTGCGGGAGACATGTCGACAAGAAGAAAAAGGTTAATATATATAGACATATTGAGCTATTTGACCGACAAGAAAAATAAACTACTATAGAAGAAAGAAATCAAAACGAGATTTAGCCTTAAGACAAATAAACTATTATACCTTAAATATTTGTCCAAAAAAAAAAGTACTATAGAAGAAAGAAATAATTAAAATCGACTTACTATACACGTGCAACATCAGTAAAAGTATTCGACAATAATTGAATGGCGGATCATACATTTGATATGCGCATATTCACGAGAAGTTTTGCCAAGCTCAAAAAAAAAAAAAAAAGATGTTGATAAAAAAAAAAAAGTGGAATAGACAGACGTAGGCTTGCGGTTTATACTCCAATCGGCAATTCTAAATTGTGCAATACCAATAATGGGCTTAGCTTCCCACTTTCCTGTGCAATAATGGGCTTAGCTTCCCGATTTTCTGTGCAATAATGGGCTTAGACTAATTTGTAGATTTTTCTGGTAGAGAGATCTAAGATTTTCATGTCATAAGTTAGAAACAACAAATAATAACCACAAAATTTATAGCAGAATTTATCAAAACCCCCCAAACTAAAGGTAAAACTATACATGTATACACAAATTAAAATTTACTAGCCTAAACCAAACTTTGATAGAATAGAATCCACAATATACGGATTAATCTCAAAACCCAACTTTGATGCTTTTGGTTCACTTAAAACATCTTTAGACCATAATTATTGGTAGAGACCCATTATCGGAAGTCCTTAGCCTAGTCCTTTGTATTAATCTGATTTTAATTAAATAAAAAAATGCAAAAAACTTTGGAGACTTTGGTGAGTCGTTGCTTAATTATCGTCCTTAATGCCATGTGTCAGGCTGGGAATGGTTGGAAGAGATTTCAATGAAGACAAATTTTCTCTTCTTCTCCGGGAACATACTCCAAAAAGATATTTACTTGGCTTACAACATATCTCACAAGATATATTCCTAAGAGATATTTTTCTTGGCTCACATATTTCCCAAGATATTTCATTTGGTTTTTTTGATGATAATGAAGATAAGATATTTCAAATGTTTCTCTACCAAAAACCCAACAACTTGTGAGAATTCCAAATTATGATCAAGATAGAAAAAAAACTTGCTTTTCGAATTAATTGTTATACAACTTATACATGAAAAAAAAAAATTATACATGAAACTAAAGTAACAATCTTTTTTTTTTTTTTTTTTTTTTTTCACCGGAAACCCATTATATTACTAAAGTAACCACCATATCTTGTAATTATCATGCGTGAAATCCCATCATCTTTTTTTTTATTTGTTGTTAAACATACAACTAAAATTCTAATCAACTCATATGGTTTATAGTTAAAGTCAATACGTCAATAGAGTCGGAGATCAAGAACGCCATTTGGTCTAAATAATAAATCACCGTTCATAACATATTCTTAGAATATTATGATTTTCGGATTGATTAAACTAATGAACCTTAAGAAATTATCCACGTATTTACACTCACAGCGAGATTAATTAAGAACAGTAATTAACATCTTCAAGCAAATAAAAATGATTAAGAGAAAATGCTCTTGTATGCTCTTACGTTACCAAAATCATATCATTAATGCTAACAAAAAAAGTCATTAATGGATTAATCCGCACAATTGATGTGAAAGAAGACACCATTGATGTACATAGAACTTTTGAATAGCTACAAAAACCAATTGGCTTGTTTCCATATATCTCGTGTAACAAATGTATCATGATGATAGAACTCAAGCACTGACATTACCGATGATAAGCTTTAAGTGCCATGTCTAAATCACAATTTGATAAGTTACTGAAAACAAGATAGATAATCAATGAGAATATGCATCCAATTCTATATATTTTTTTTTGTCAAACCAACTTTTGATTACTTTGTAATTAAAGTTATATGTTTTAGTTAGTTTATCCTATGAACTTGACCTCATGAAACAATGAGCCAAAACATAAAATGAATAATATCTCAAATGGTAAGTTCAGAGGATAATCTGACTAAAAACACATGTGTTCAATCTGACTAAAAACATTTGAGAATATATATAGTCACTAGTGAAAAATTTCAAACTCTTTTCAATAAAGCTGCTTTGAAATTCAAAGAAGTAGCTGCTTTGATTTTATTCAATTCAATTATATAGGGTGTTCGATTTTACCATGGAGGGGTCTTCCTTATAAGAAACTAAATAAAGGTACTAAAATCAAAGATTCTAAAACTATAGAGGTTTACTAAAACAATATAGGCTTCTTCTCTGTCATAGAAAAAGGCCCATCAACCTCGCAGTTGTATACATACAGATGCCTTACACGTCAACTTCTCTGAAAAACAAAAAACTGATATTTTTTCTCATTCGTCCGTCAGGTTTTAAAAACTGAAATGAATGGCGAGCGAAAATCGGAGACCGGAGGAACTAGCGCCGCCGTTTCAAAGAAGGAAGAGGAGGAGGAAGTATGCCAGAAACTAGTTTACATGTGGGGTTACTTGCCCGGAGCTTCGCCTCAACGCTCTCCTCTCATGTCACCGGTTGAAGTGAAGATTCCGCCTGTAGTTGGAAGCTCTTGGAAAGATGTCTCAGGCGGTGGATGCGGTTTCGCAATGGCTACTGCAGGTTCGCTCTCAAAATCAATTTGCATTTTCAATCTCTCAAATTCGATTCCTGAATTTTTCTCTTTCAATATCACACAATGTATCTGATTTTTGAAGGGTTCAATCGAATATCATGAGCGATATTGAGTTCAATGAGATGGTTTTTGACTTTGCTTAATGATTTATTTGGTTTGTGTTAATCAGAGTCAGGGAAGCTAATTACGTTCGACTGATGATCTAGGTCAAAGCTATGTGACATCAGGGAAACACGGGGTTAGATTTTCTAATCTTTCTCTTCTGCATTTTGTGAATTTGATATTCCTGTGAAAAATCTATGTTACAGTCTTACTAAAGTTGAGTTATACTTTAAGAGTTTTAGTTGCATTTCTACTTTATAGGAAACTCCAGAGCCTTTTCCTCTTCCTCCAGAGGTTTGTGTACAGAAAGCTGAGGCTGGATGGGCTCATTGTGTGGCAGTAACAGGTGCAATTTCATTATTTTAATTAGCTTTGACCACATTTGTTTCCAAGTTCATAACTTAACTGTTTCCCTTGGATACAGAGAATCAAGAAGTTTATACATGGGGATGGAGGGAATGTATACCCACAGGGAGAGTGTTTGGACAATTAGAGGGAGATTCGTGTGAAAGAAACATTTCGTTCTCGGCAGAGCAAGGTGAAATCTCCTTTTGCCTTTTTCTTTTCATTGTGACAGCTCTAAATTTTATGTTATTTTACATTGAGGATGGATGTGAAGGTTAGTGCCTCTTTTGTAGTGACTCCCAGTTCTCAGGGAAAAAAATCTAGCGGTGGAACGTCTTCTCAAATTGAATCTAGAGGTGGAGCGGAACCAACAAAGAAAAGACGGATTTCACTGTCAAAGCAAGCTGCTGAGAATTCATCACCATCTGATAACAATGACCTCTCAGCATTGCCTTGCCTTGTATCTTTGGCGCCAGGAGTTAGGATTGTCAGTGTTGCTGCTGGTGGACGTCATACTCTAGCATTATCAGGTGAAATTGTTAGCTTCTCACACCAATCACAATACCCCTAATGGTAAATTGGTTATGACTTATGAAAAAATCAGTGGCGGTATCCTTTAAGCTGAAGAGCTTCTGGTGTGCTATACTTAATGCGTTCTAATTTTCTCTGAAGTCCAGATATTGGACAGGTTTGGGGTTGGGGTTATGGAGGAGAAGGACAGCTTGGATTGGGCTCTCGTGTACGCCTAGTCTCCTCTCCTCATCCTATTTCATGCATTGAGCCTTCTTCTTATGGAAAAGGCACCTCTTCTGGTGTAAACATGAGTTGAGAAGTACAATGCGGCCGAGTTCTTGGAAGTTATGTAAAAAAAATTGCATGTGGAGGGCGACACAGTGCTGTGATTACAGGTAATATTCCCACCTTTTGTGTTAGTCCTATATTTTATGAGTAACTAAATCAACATCACTGAAAACAACGCATTTCAACCTTAAATCATATCTTGATACTCTGTAATCAGGATTTTTGAAATTTGATCTCATCTCTGTACTATGCCTTGGTTAAGGTTCGTTTGTTAGGCTGCTTGGAGTCCTTTATAAAACTATGAGCATACCCCAAGAATTCTCGACCCTTTAACCTGGAAAAGATTTTGACAAAAAAAAAAAAAAAACCTGGAAAAGATTGACAATTTGACTTATGTTATCTGAGGATTTATCAGAAGAACAATACTTGCCTTGCATATAATACGAATGAGTTGTAACTAGTTTTTTTTGTGGACAGATACTGGAGCGCTCCTTACATTTGGTTGGGGGCTTTATGGACAGGTGAGCACGAGTGATCCTTGGCTTTCTTTATTACAGCATATGCTTGAAACTTGAATGAGTTAAGATTCTTGTTTTCAGCTGAACCCAAATGTTGAGGATAGCTAATCATCATTGTGTTGAACTAAGCTTTTCAAAAAGATATTTTATATATAGCAAACATAGATTCAATATAGAAATAGGGTTTGATAAAACATATGATTAGGGAAAAATGCCAGTCTGCATTTAAGACAATGCTGAGAAAGATAATCGAAAATCTCTCTTGCTATACATCTGTAACTAATATTTGCACTTTTTGTTGGGTATAAAACAGTAATTGTATTTATTTTTTGCTCTCTAAAGTGTGGCCAAGGGAGCACAGATGATGAACTAAGTCCGACATGTGTGTCGTCTTTGTTGGGAATCCGAATAGAAGAAGTGGCTGCAGGTCTATGGCACACGATCTGTGCTTCATCTGATGGGGATGTGTATTCGTTTGGTGGAAACCAATTTGGACAGTTAGGCACTGGTTGTGATCAAGCTGAGGTAAAATCTTGAACTATATTTGTTTCCTTGGCTCTTAGTAATGCTAATTTGATTGTCTGTGAAAGTCTCTGCCATTAAACACGAAAGCCATTTAATCTTTCAGACTCTTCCAAAATTATTGGAGGCTCCAAATCTGGAAAATGTCAATGTAAAAACCATCTCCTGCGGCGCTCGTCACACCCGCTGTAATCGCAGATGAAGGGAAAGTATTCTGTTGGGGATGGAACAAATACGGGCAGGTAAAAAGCAGACGAGATCGAGTTTCTGAAATTGTTTTGTTCCATTGATGTACAGTTACTAACGACATAATTGTGTATGTGAAACAGTTGGGTCTAGGAGATGTGATTGATCGGAATCAGAGGTTAGAATCAAAGATTGCGTCCCCGAAAACATAGCATGCGGTTGGTGGCATACTCTGCTTCTAGGCTACTCCTCTCTCTGAACAGGCACATGACAGACGTACTCCAATTTTTGTTAGGGTTTATTAGAGCAAAGGATGAGATTTTTAAATACACGTAGAGGTATACCTTAAGTCTTTGTTTCTTCTGATTAGCTTAATGGTATCTAAAAATTAGGTACATGAATTGGAAAAATATCTAAAAATTATTCTGTCAAAACTCCAAAAAACCTTTTTTTGTTTTTGTTTTTTGTCACTCAAAAAATGTGGGTCTTAATGAACAGAGAAATCCTAGATCCGAGACATCAGATGCTAAGCATTCAGAATCCGCAAAAGTTCCAGGTACTGTTTCGGAATTTAGATCTGCTGCTGAGATCAATGATGAAGAAAATACAACCAATGTTAACCAAAAAGAAGAAAACGGAGAAGCCATGGAGATTGATTATGCGGCAGAGGAACAGGTAGAAAATGATGTTAAAGTAGGTGGCACTTTGGATAATGCTTGCAATAAAACTGCGGGTGCAAGTGTGGTAGAAAACCAAGAGATGCCAATAGCTGAAGCTGGCGTGAATAATTCGAATGGAGTAAAGGAAACGGAAACTGATGAACAGAAAGATAATGCTGATATGGCAAGTGATCTTACCGGAACAATGGAATCTACTGATTTAGCAAAGCCAAACAGTCCCTCTGAAGATGCTGCTCCAGGTGAAGTTGAACCGTTGGATGAAAATGCTCTTTTTGATCCAAGTTCTGATATTACCAACTTTATTGATTTCAGTGGTGTATCATCTTGGTCAGGAAATATACAAGACCTTAAAACCGAAACCAGGAATGTCTCTTTGAAAGAGGATAAGAAAGCTACTGGCATGGCAGAGGACATTGTCATGGTGGGTATTGACAATGAATCGAATGAAGCACATGTTGCTTTTGGAGTAGAATCTCCAGCTGCTGCCACAGATTGTATAAAAGAGGCTTCTGATGCAACTTTGGGATCTGAAAAAAACCAAGAAGATAAGGATCTTAGATAAGAAAATAGCAGATAAAGAAGATACAATGAGAGAGGAAGAGGACATTACTCATGAAGCTTCAAGTATCGAGCCAAACCAAAAGGAAGATACAGAAATGGAAGAAAATCCCAACAGTTCTGATATTAAAACCAATGGTGTGAAACGAAAGTCTGATGTCCTGAGTGAGGATTCATCAATTGAAGGTAGGAAAACTGTTTCACTAGCAAAGGTGTCTTTTGCTGAAAGACCGTCCTTTAAGATTGGTGCATGCATAGCCAGAGCTGCTAGTCAGATGGCAGGATCTTCTTCAGCTGATATTGATATGGTATGCTTCACTCGGTAGTCTTTGATACTGTCAGACGGTTATGTATCCCGGTGAAACTGATGTCATCTTTCTACAGAACAAAGCATTGAAAGGACTTGCCACTTGTGAACCACTGCTGGTTTATCCTAGCGACATAACTGGGAAATCTGATACTGCTTCATTAAGTGAAAATTTCATGTCCGAGTTCCAAGTTCCTGGGCAAAAGATTCCTTTGGACCTTTCCTTGAAGACTTATGCTCGACTTGTTTCCTCTTCTCCAGTAAAGTGGTGAGTTGAGCTATTTATGATACTCCTGTACATTGTGTAATAAGAACCGAATCATATGTTTGTAGTTGAATCTGAGTGATTCCTCCTTCACATCTCATATTAGTCTAACACATACCCACTTATTGATGATGCTAGATGGAAAATATGTTTTGTGATCACACAGAAGTATTCCATTTATCTTCTCTTCTTTTTCTTAGTAAATCTTGTTAACCTAATGGTTTCTTTTGCATCCGAAGTTTGATCAAGTCTATTATTTTCCATTATAATGTTGTTCTAGGTTACATAGGTCAATCACGGGTAGCACCTACAATGGTATGCCACAGCCGAGGTTGCTGTCATGTAGTGTGGCAAATCAAGATAACAGTAGTAGTTCTGGATCAGATGTGGTTTCCCAGGTGTTAAATTCCATGTCGCTACACTCATGGGTTTGTCCTCAATCCACCTTGCCACCTTCTATCATGTCGGCATTGATAGCATCTGGATCAGACAAAGGTTTGTTAATGAGAATTCTTGAGCTGTACTTCTTATCAGTCATTCTGAGTTGTATAAAGAGATCCTCATTTTGCTATTTTAGGTGAAGTTGAATTCCTACAAAATCGAAAATTGGCATGGGAGGATGCTTTTCGAAGTCTGTATTTTATGTTTCGGAAGAATCTCTGCGAAATATTCTATGGTAACTCCACCTTATTTTTGATTGGATATGATTTTTCTTTTGGCATGCTAGGTTAATGAAGAAAATTTCAATGGGACTGGAAACTTGTAGTGCTTACATACTGTAATACAGGATGCATGTAGGTAGAATTTTTTGCCGTAGAGATTGATCCTTCCGTGTTTTCTTTACCACTAACACTTTCATTAGAAGAACTTGATATAAACCTTGCATTTACGTTTTTGCCTTGGCAATGATTCATCAAAGTCAAGTTAACCTTTAGTGCTATTAAAATGTGAACTTTCATGCACAGCTTCTTTGTCATGTGTCTTATTGAGTTATTTGTAAATGACATGTATCCCTTACTCTTTGAAATAAGACTAAACTTAATTGTGCATCATTTGGCTTGTAGTCTGTACTTCCCAGTTTGTGGCAATGTTCACCGGAAGCTATGAGTCAGAGGGTGTCAAACGCTCATGCAATGGCTATATCACCCAGTCAACTAGAAGTAAACGATGAAGTGGCTCAATGGATTGGAGTCTCTTGCTTGTGTTTTGTTTCCTTTTAGGTAGAGAGATCCTTTAAGATGTTGTAATATGGAAAAAAATGTATTTTTCTAGAGACAAGTGTTCTTGGTTATGTGTAATTGTCGAGGCTAGAGAGGTTATAACCATCTTCTTCTTTTTTTTTTGGGGGCAAAACATTTGATTTGTTGTTACTAAACCAAGTGATATTAGGAGTAATTAAAATTGGAGCCTTATGTTAGGTGAAGAATGAAGATGATTCAACCAAGTTGGGCTACTACTCAAATTTTATGTTTATAACTTAAGTTAATTTGGGTGATTTTAACACAGGAAGTTTAATCCGGTTGAACTAATTGAAACCGAATTAAAATTGTATCAGAAGTACCAATTTGATAACCAAATGTGTGAAAAGTAAACCGATATAATTTCATACGTTGGTTTGAATCTTTATATTCTAAAATAAAATAATGATGAATAAAATATGATGGATCGGACCTCCACTTAATGGTTGGGTCATGTAGAGGGCAAAACCCTAATTAGAAATCTTATTATATAAGGGGAAAACATATGTAAAAGCTCGTAAATGTAAAACCTTCCACTTTAATTGCACAACCAAAAAAACACAAAAAGAAAGAGCTTTGAAACATCAGAGAAATGGAGGAAGAGGACCAAAAAAAGAAGAAAATTAGTCGACGTAAGTTCCTGCTCCTAGTTTCATACTAAAAGCGCTCATGTAAAAGAGTAAAAAGTTTGCAAATTTTTCATGTTTTCTCTTAATGTAGGTGCTCGTGATCGACAAGCTGCAAAAATAAAGAAACAGTTGGATCAGCTGAGTAGTTTCAATCAACAAGTTGACAGAAGGTTCCACTACTTAAGTGTTAATCCACAACGCAAGAAATATAAGGAGGAGCTCAGCGACGAAGAAAAAAAAAACAACTTTGGTGTTTTTCTTGATATAGAGAATTTGAGGGATGACTTTCCACAAAACTTTGACTTTACGAAATTACTAGCGAGGATTACTGCTGTAATCCAAAGCAGATTCCAAAATCCTAACATTAAAATCAAAAAGGCTCTAGCAATCGGCAACATGTGGGTTTTGTATAACAAGCTTGGAGTAAGTCGACGAAGAAACACAAGATGGGGTGGTATAGATTTAGTAGATGTGGCACCTAGAGATTCAACCTGTTTCAACTGTGAAGAGAAATTCCAATCTGCTGTTGCTGCTCGAAGACGTCCAAGTAAGATCTTTAAATATGTTTATTTTAAATTAATAAAAATCTTACTTTTCTATTTAATTTGTGCAATTAACATTTCATTTTTTTTAATGTTTCGCAAGTCACACATGAACGGGTAACCGACATTGCGGACGATTTGCTTCAACATGCGATGTTCAGCTACATTCAACAATACGGACCCGGTAATATTCTTATTATCACGGGGGACCAAGATTTTAAGCGTCCAATGGAATTTCTAAAAAAATTGGGGGCTACAGTGTATTTGGCCAAACCAGCTAGTTGCAGCCAGAAACTCCAGCTGCTTCTCCTCGCTGCGTTTTCAAATTCGAACAAGTCTTCGATATAGTACTAGAAGATTGATTAATCTAGTTCAGGTAAATTTGATTCTTCTTTCATGTTCGAATGCTTAAACTATAAAGTAAAGGTTAATGTTTGAATGTAGGCAGAGTGAGAAAAGATATATGCATTGTAGCCAAGTTAAGACCGAATAACACATACATGAATTCTAAGTTATGAGGCCATGTGTTTGATTGGTGTGTTTTTCATTAAAAGGGACTTATATGGATTTCTTCCTAAGGGGTTCTAAATTGAGTTTGGATTCAAATAAAATGGTTGATCTTGTGTTTCAGGTGAAAAGAATTGGCAGGCATTAAGAGAAGTAAACGATGAAGTGGCTCAATGGATTGTGGAGGCCCTTGCTTGCGTTTTTGTTATCTTTTAGGTAAGGAGATCCTTTAGGATGTGTAATAAAAAAAAGTATTTTCCTAGAGACAAGTGTTCGTGGTTATGTGTAATTGTCGAGGCTAGAGAGGTTAATCTTCTTCCCTTTTTTTTTGTGGCAAAAGTGGCTCTTTTATTATTGATCTTGACCTGACGAGATTCAAGAGCCAAAAAAACAGAGAGTTATATATATTTTTTACCAGATTCTGAATCATCCGTACATATTTAATTGGAGTACAAAGCAATGTACATTCATGTTGCACTAACTACGCCAAAGAAACATGATAAAAAAAAAACGAAAATCTAGACATGTGAACTTGTTAAACATCTCCATCTCCTAGTTCCACATCCCTCGCCTAGAATCATAGGCATCCCCATATTGTTTGCTGACAACTCATAAACATACCTGCAATGCAATTTATAAATGAATTCATCAGAAAGCAGTAATACCAGGAAGTGAGACCACATCAAGTCCTTTTTACTCTAAATCTGCTTACTTGTTTCGCCTGGCTTTTCTTTTCCACGAAACAAAAGACATAATCCACTGAAACATGCATGGGAGAGCAAAACTCAGGCTCACACAGAGATTCAGTAGGCAACATGTAAGAGTTAGATAGAAGAGATTATTTTTAACTTATTTACCTTAAAGACTGTTACTACTGAGAATCCTTTAAAAGATGGCATTTTGCTAACCGCGTTTCGCCTGCTTGTTGTGCCGGTTTCCTTTGATAAATGCTGTGCGATTTCTTTCAGCAACACCAACTGAGCTTTGTCTGTCCGCATCGATACAATGATTTGTCTCAATGATTCCCTGTCTGCTTCAAGTGCTTGAAGCCTTGTGTAAAGCTTCTCAATATCTGGCTCGTTAACTCCTTGCTGAGTCGTGAACGGTTCTTGGTATCTAGGAGAATTCCAGTGATCACCATTTAACTTTCCCTTACTCATCTTATTAGGTTCATCTTCAATCTTAACTTCAGAAACTCCCACATGAATGGAGTCGATCGTATATACTCTGTCGCTACTACTAGACATAGGAGAGTCTGCGAAAAATGTCCCCTTTATTTCTTTTGCAGTTCCTAAAGGAGAATTTGGATCATAATATGGCCATCTTGGAGACTGACCAACTATCACCTTTTCTTCAATCTCAACATTACCATCTGGTCCGCTCGGGTTCTCAACCACAGTACATTTCAAAGAAGTATATTCGCACGGGTAAACATCGATACCAACCGTGCTATAGAGTCTCTGCCAAAACCAAGCATTAAATAAACTAATACTTTTGGTTTTACAATCAATTAAAATATACATTAACCAATTAATCGATTAATTATCCACTCGGACAAGACACCAATTAATCTTTTTTTTTTTCACAAGAGTGTCATTTTATTAATAGCCAAAACAACAAGAACAGATTGAAGCTTTGATGAACACCAAAGCTAAGTCCAAAAACTAACACCAAAGCCCCACATACGGGGAGGCGTAAGACCAACGAAGTAAAAGCCTTTGTAAGAGACTTTGCTAATCCAACAGAACACCTAAATACCTAGTGGTGAGATTTACTGGAGAGTCGTAGATCGGAGACACGGAAGTGTCTTTGAAATCCGATGAAGGTACCCCACAGCAAACTCGCCAAAGAGACCGGAACTTGACTTTTCGAAGGAGCTTCACCTTCTGATTTGATTGTAGTGACTCGTGAACTGTTCTCGTCTTCATATTTGACATGTCTCAGCTTCTTTTTCGTTAGAGCTATGGCTGAAACATTAATTCACAGTGCACGCCACAACCGAAAGCAAGCCAAAGATCGAACTAGCCATACGCCACAGAAACTTAAAACTAGAACCTAATTAACTAAAACGAGTGTGGCTACAAAGGCCAAAAGTTCTATCCACAACTAAAACAGGACCATTAGCTGAGGAATAGAAAAGGCTAAACTTGAAACTAAAGTTTCTATCTTCCACCATTCGGAAACACAACACGAACCCTAGAAGATATACAAAACCATAACCAAAGCTCAATCCCAAACTAACAAGGACTAGTTTAGTCGAGGAAGAGAAACTTAGCCCAAAAGAGGGAGCCAACAGCCCAAACGAGGGAGCCAAAGGAACCTGAGCAACTGATGTTACCAGATTGCACACAAATAGAATCGTCGCAGACTGAATGAAGAGCCTCCAATATCGTCTAGACTCAGAAAAAAGAACCATCGACAAATCTGAACTCACCGTGATTCCTCTCTATGAACACAAGGCGGGAGAATAGAAACAGAGCGGAAAACAAGTAGCTAATCCTTTCACTAAGAGAACCGGAGCAAAGCCACTGCGAGGAGACCTTTCTTCTCCATAGAAGTTGTTTTCGGGCAAACTTTGGGAGAGACAAGTCACCGGAGAGATGGGGACGCCGCTTTCACCAAGAGGATCCACGGCAAGCCGACACCGTTTCAGCCATAGGTTAGCCCACCGATAAACTAGACACACAACTCCGTCTGTCTAATCTCGTCAAATCGCCGATGTGGAAACACCCAATTAACACGCAAGAGGCACCAGGGGACCTCTCACAGCCACGACGAGAAGCACCGGTGACCGGAGAGGTGAAACACGGCAGCAAATTTGAAGACCCGAGTCGCTAGGTTTGTCGGCGGCGATTCCTTTATCTTCCGTCTGTCACAAGACACCAATTAATCATTTTGGTCTTTATTTTTTATTTTTTTTCTATCTCTGGTGTTGGAACCATTGAAAAGTCATTGGTCTATGCTTAATTCTTTTCCAAGAGATTGGTATCCAGCTACTATAGTAGTAATAATTCTTCTCCACTTGGAAAAAAACAAAAAATAATCGTCTTAAAATGGGATGTAACAAAAAGCGGATAACAGAGAACAAAAAAGACACGATAATATTTGTTTGCGAAGATCATCATATAACTCAGGTATTTTCCAAATACAATTTTCTTCTTGTCATGAGAGCGTATGAAGCATTACACATAAAACTACGATACAAAGGTTCAAAACTACCTCTTAATTCCTTCCATTCCAATCAAATCATAAACTTTGAACCTGTCCTCTGGACTATGAAAGGTTGACTGCTTTGCAGGTAGCACACTGAACCCATCAGAATCAGTACATGTCTCAAGACCACACTCATGGCATAAAGATTCAACATCCAACTCCTGAAATATACAAAGTTGACTTATGACATTTCAAGTTTACCAACAATATGAAAGAAAAAAGAGAGGGGAATCTTTAGTAATAGGTGTATTATTACCTTCATCATCAGGTTCTGAGATAACCGCAAGAGGGGATAAGGTTGAAGCTTGTAGCAAACATTGTTTATGCACTGGACAGCGAATGATCGCATCTTTTACCATGAAAACATTCAGCAAATGATCAACATAATTGAACAAATTATTGCAAATATCATTCCATGGATAGGCACTTTACACCCACCCATATATGAATCCATGTAACTATTTAATTTCCTTACCATACCGGTAATATTTTCTAGTCCAAACTTATTCTACCATCTTTCTCACGCTTATTGTCATTTCATATTACATTAGCCGCTACCAATTAAAGTGCCACAAAGACTCCCTGAGAGCCAGAAAGACATAACTACACATTTATATCCATGCAAGCTCACCTCTCTAATATGAGGTTCACTTATGCAATACTGCAAGTACGTCGCTTCAGAAGCTGTTCTACTTAAGAAGTTCTTGTAATTGCCAATCCGATATAATCTGGAATAAAAAATAAAGAGAAAAGACAGGTATCAACATACTTCAGTTCAGATTTCCTAAATTTTGTTCAAATTAAATAACTCATACGCAAATGATTGAACAGCAAAACACTACCTTAAAAGGTTTCGTACAAAACATATTTCCTTGGACTTTGCCAAAGCAAAGGTCAACTTGCGAAACCATAAAGACAGTGGTTCCCCCTGCAGATCAAAATCTCAATGTTTTATATTAATGGCAAATTTAAAGGTGGCATGGTAACAAATCAATAAGGATAAACAAAACAGAGAAACAACCATCACTCCACCACTGGGATTGAGATGAAGCAGCACATAGAGTGAACGGCACACGGCTTCGTTTTCGTAGATGGAATCCGCTTTCCTATTTGCATCATATATATTATACAAAGAGGTAAGAGTTTTTGCTAGCTGCTCCATGTTCAATTGATGCAATGGGCTAATTGTTGTACTTCTACAACTCTGAAGCCTCTGGTGAGATATGACGTGAAATTTAACCTGTTAAATAAGCCATTCGGGGAGTCAGAATAATGACATCAACGAAACTCTTCAGAAAATGAAACAAACTGATTACCAGTCAAAAGCAGATGATCAATCAGAGTGGTATATTTCTATGAAAATTACAAAAGAAGAAAAATGATCCTATTTGAGCGTCCTGAACAAGGTTATGACTACGAAAACTACAATCAACACATCAGGTCAAAGTATCTTAAACTTGCATACAAACGACTAATAGACACACAAACGACTTTCAACAAAACGCAGGGAAAGCAATTCTAACGACAAAGGATAGACATGGTCAGTGTAATCCATTTACGGAACCAAGAACGAGAAAAGAGTAAGAAACCAGTCAAACCATACCATTTCCTCATAAAGGTAGATCACTCTCTCATTGGCTAAATTCTGGATGCTAAGATCTTGTCTAATAGACCTTGTCCTATCGAAAATAAAATCATGAACCACTTCAAACGGTTGTTCCCTGGAGTCAAGCAAACTTAGAAAGTATTTCAGGGTTTCTTCTAGAACCGGGAGTGGTCTTACATCCGATGCCTGAACATCCGCCGCTGAAAGAGTTTTGCAAAACTAGCAAGAACACAGAGAGAGAGTATAACTGCCTTTGGTATTGGACAAAACCAAGCCCCACTATATAGCAGTTGGTAATCTCCCACTAAGTAATACAAACTATTGATTTTGTATAGATGAGGTAATTTCAACATGACATTTCTTTCAATCACAAGTTTGATCTATTATAGTTCTCTGGAAAAGCTGAAAGGACGTGTCAAATATAGAAAGCTAAAGCAGTCAAGATAATATAACTGCTATCTAAGGTAATTAGCAGCAGAGACATGGAAACTCAAAGCTGTGAAATGTTGAAGCGCACCTTTTTAACAGCTAGATCTGTGGACAATTTTGAGGGGTTTCCATAAAGCCTCTCAAACACTGCGAGATCACGCAAGCGTTCTCTTGTGACTCTTTCCCTCTCTGTTGAAGTGTTGATACAGAAACAACACATATTAAATGAAGCAGTACACACTATGCCTGCTGCTTGATTACCTAAACTCGTAGCAAAAGACAATTTCGTAGGAATCAACACACATCCCCTATGAATACAATTCTTTGTTCCCAACCCAGAAGTGAGAAGACTAACACTTCTCTGAACTTCCGATGCACGGAAGGATCATGAATTGATGAATCGAATGTACTAAACTGACCTAAGCACTAGATCAAAGTCAAATCAGGCATAGGATAGGGTTGAATTTTGGCGAAATCTCAGGTCAATTAGATATTTATTTGCGGCTAACATATAGTTGAATGATTACCTGGACGCATAGAAGAGCAAGTTCCTAACTTCCTATGATGAAGGAAACGTCAGCAGGATCTCCACCCTTATCTTCTGATTCGTCTTTATCATTGTTTCGTTTGAGTGGTACATCGGATCTTCTCCGAAAGGAATCACTAGCTCCGCCGCCGGATCCAGTCGAGGTCTGACGATTTTCATAAGTATTCGAAACCCTAGAAGAAGAAGAAGAAAGGCCACGATTCCGACGATTCATGGCTTAAGAGGCAACGAGATCTTCCCTCCCAATGAGCCTCTCAATGTTACCGAACTATTTGTTTAGACTAAACCAGAAGAAAACCAAATCCGGTTCATTACTTTCAATGAATTGAATCCGGCGGTAACCAAGGTCAATTTATGATTAATTAAATAACTCATACCGGTTCTGACTTGTACACAAATTTGCATTTCTACAAACGTTCAACTCAAGTAAGAGAATCTAGAACATACTACATTACCCAAGAGCCAAGACTTCGATTTTAAGTTTTGTTTTGTTTTTCTTTCCGGTTTTGCAGTTTTATCGATTTTTCTTTTTATACTGAAACCAAATAAAAACCTTTCGTAAGTTAGTAGATGTTTCAATTCGGTTTGGTACAACTACGATTTGGTTCAGTTTTGTTTTTTATTAAAAAAAAACTTACGTCGATTTCCTTTAGAATTAGCATTTCAGCTTGGGGGTTGTTGCATTTTTTTCCACCCCTAGTTATATATACAGGCGAGCTTAGGCCGGTTAGTGGGTCTAATAGCCACGGCCACTCTCTAGACAGCAAAGAACAATGTGTCCACCATCACGAATTTAGGTGTCTATTCCTCAACTAAGTGCCGGTTCGAGCTAACTGCTAAGAGCATCTCCAATAGTTAGAAGTTAGAACCCATGTTGGATTCTAAACCATTTTTATAATTATTAAAAAAATGCAAAACTAAAAGTTTAGATATTTGAGAAGATTTATAAGTCTAATGGTAAAACTTCCAGAGATTCTAAAAATTTAAATTTTTGACACCTCATCCCTATATTATTAAAATCGAAATACACTTTAAGAATAAGACAAAGTTTTTTTTAATTTATTATGGGATGTGTCTTCGAGTTTTATACAAAGGAAATTAAGGCTCATTATGGGTATTTTCGTATTGAATAATTTCAGAGGATACATGGGTCGGGTCAATTTCTTAAATTCTAATACAGTAAAACCTCTATAAATTAATAATGTTGGGACTACAATATTTTATTAATTTATTTATTAATATTTATTAATTTATAGAAATATTTTTTAAAAAATAAATAAAATAACAAAGACAATAAATTGATTTATACATTAATTAAGACTTATGATTAGTGGCATCAGTTTTTGTATTTAAATCATTTATTCGACTATGAAAATAAAAATGATGTGTATTCAAAATTTGAAAATTTACAAAAAGTTTTGCTATTTTTATGAAATATTTTTATGATAAAATAAAATAGTTTAAGAACACAAAATAAATAGTTTTATATCAAAAATTTAATGATGAGTTAATTTTAAGAAAATTTCATTTAAAAAACACTTAACCATATATTGATATATTATTTTTATGTATATATATATATGTATAAGTAAATTTACATGAATTATTAATTTATGATATTATTGGGACTATATTTTTACATAAGAGTTTCAAAAGAATTAATATTTTATTATTTTATTTTGTAAATTTCTACACTACCCCAAATCAGGACCGCCAATATTTATTAATTTATAATAATTATTAATTTATCGAGTATTAATTTATATATGTTTGTTGTAACTATAAAATCGTTGGATGCACGGGTTATATCCGAATCAAATCTTTCATTATATATTTCCTAATTTTGTTTACTATTAATTAAGATGATTAATATAAATTCCTAATTAGTTATTCTAATTCAATCAAAAAAATATAATTTTAAGAATATTCCTTTAACGACGTATCTTATCTTAGAATATCTAAAAACTTATAGATTAAGTATGTAATTCTCCTATCATCATTTTTTATCTTATTTTCACATTATTTTAAATCACCATATATTAAATTTAATTAATAAAAACGTCTATTTTTCCGCATATATGATAATTTGAATTTTTTAAAATGGATGTATATTACTTTATGATGAAAAATAGGTGCTCTTAACATCCCACATTGGTTAGTAACTTTTTAAATTGATCACAATTTTTTAGAATAATTTTTGCTAGAAAATGTAAGTACAATTATAAATATTTGAAATTTAAAATCTGGAAAGAAAAGGAATATACCTACTGAAATATATTTTTTGGAGAATGTAATTACTATTATAAATATTTGAAATATTCACAAAGCTCAAAGAATAGTTCATAGTTGCTTCCAATGGCTATTGATCTTCGTCATGGCCTGTGTGTTCATAATGGTTGTCCTGTTGCTCCGAGTTACATAGAAAATGGTTGGGAATGTGAAACAGATTAGTGAAACTTTAAAGAACATTACTCAATTTGTTTAAGTTATGTTGAGTTTGTAAATTCTGAGTTGGATATGTGAAATGAAACAGCATACAATATCTTGATTCTGAAAGGATTTTGGTTTACGTTTTGAGAAATGAAATATCGTAATTTTGACCGGTCTGGTTGGAAGACCGGTACGGTTTGGTTAGTGTAGTTTATCTTCTTCGCACACTTAAAAGTTAAAAGTTAAAACCCTAAGAAAATGAATCTGTGGGATTTGGTTACTCCACAGTTATAAATCTTGACTTCTGATAGAGAAATGCAGAAACAGTGTTAAAAATTTACTGATTCGGTGAGTTTGCTTACCAAATAGAAAGCCATAAGCTTCAACGGAGCTCATGGTTGAATCGAACTATAGACTTTAGTTTATCTACGCCTTAATTCAATGCATTTCATTCAGAATTATTTAGTCAAGGCCGTACATTTTCGAAATTTGACTGTCTTTATATTTTCACAAGCATTGGTTAAAGCTTCATGGTGTAAGGCAAAACAAAACGATTGGTTTATGGGGTATGCATATACATCCTATGTTGGCATGAAACTGATTTGATTACTTGATTTTAAGTTTTTGAGTCTATATGATTCTAGTTATGTGTTTCTTTATACAGGAGGATGAGACAACAGCCTCTAGTGACTTTCCTTTCAAATTAAAATGGAAGATAATCCTGGACACCGGATTGTGACATTGACTAGAGAATATAAACAATGGAGAGCAGATCAAAGTAGAAGTAAGAATGCATGGTCTTGCCATGGCTGAGAATGAAGATGATATGGATAACGATGAAGATGGTGATGGTCGTCATGAGAAAGCTACCAAGAAGAGTGGACTCAGCCTAGAGTTTAGCTGCACCGCTGTCCCTGATGAGGTTGTCATAGATGGTTTGTCTATTTACCGTCCAGAGAATTAATTCTTTCCAAGAACAGTTAGCATATGATGGGCCAGATTTTCAGTAAGCAACATTTATCCCAAGTTCAACTGCTTTTAACCATGATGACCAAAAAACTCAAATGTAGAGAGTTGGACGAGATTATGCGCAAGTCTGTCCACAAGTTTCTAGAGACCAGAGGAATAAAAGCAAGCGCAATGGATTTCTTGTACGTGATGAAGAAACGTAGCAGAGAGTGCTTACTATGGTTGAAAAAGCTCAAAAACTTTGTCCAAGAATGAAAACACACTAAGATGAGTAAGAGCAAGATGGTTTTTACGGTTGCAGGTTTTATCGTAATGACTTATGAGTTCACAGGGGTTTTGACTGTGAAATTCTGAATTTGAATCTTTGGTAACATCCATAGCTTAGATGAAATATAACTTATTCTGCATGGAGAAGCTTTTAGCTAATGTTTATGGAGGTGGAGGATAGGATTCCCTTAAGGCCTTTATGGTGTCGCCAAATTTCTTAAACTCTATGGGTTTAAGTCAACTTCAAAAGCTGCATACTTTTTTATTACCGCAATATTACCACCATCACATGTATTGTGTTGGACGAGTTATGGTTGGGGCAAGTACAATGATAGGCTACAAGCTGTTGATCAAACGACTTAGCCCAATATTATTCGTTTCTCCATCTCACCAATATTTTTTTACTAGAGACATGTATTTTTCAAGAAATTTTAATTCCGCTACATTTAATAATTTATTCATTGAAGCTAAGCTAATTGAGTTCTTTTTCCTTATATAGAAATTTGTTTACAATACTTAAAAGACTTGAACGGAGAATAAAAACAAACAAAAACTAAAGATACGATTGAGAGAATATATCTCTTAACTTGAAAAGAGAAAATAACTAAAGGGGAATTAAATTGTGCTGATCAATAATAAAATCGAGAGCACAAATTAGAGATATGACAGTTTATTTCAATAATCAGTAGACTAATAAAACAGAGACGAGATTACAAACAAAAACTCATAAACCAATCAAACTCATGTTGTAGATCCCTAAAGAAAAAAACACAATTCAAACTATTATCTCCCTCACTCTATTCTCATTCTCTTTCTATTTCTCTTTATGGATAATTTTCACCACATTAACAAAACCGTCGATCTTCTTCAATTTCTATATACAACAACCATCTCGTCGTGTTTCTTCATTCGCTATGTTTCATCAACGATATCTCTCTCTTTTTTTCCTTCTTCGACGCTTCCTTTTTGCCGGTAACAGTAATAGCAACAAACAAATCCAGCCAGAGATAATGCCAATGGATTCGGCCCAACAACGCCAGTCGCCAGTAGCTCGTGCCACCATAATACGGTATTAACATCTTACACGCAGTTAATTTAGTTATACTATTATTATCTTACACAAAATTAATTTTATCCACGTAACGGAAAATTGTCAAAGGTTCTTTCAGTAACCTTTGGAAAGTTTTGTCTTAAAAGTGAAAACAATCAGATTTAGTGGTTTTATCTCAAATAAAAAAAAAAGGGTCTGTATCGGTTAATTTGGATCGTAGGTTTTCTCTCTCTTCGAGCATCACCACAGTGGTCTCTCTCTGTAACTGAGACTCCCAAAGACCTTCCCTTTGTTTATTTTCTCCAATTCTCTCGCAACATCTTATATGAGGTAATTCCGAAAATTTCAGCTTTGTGATTTCACTACTGGTGTCTGCGAAATCTGAAACTTTTCATGCTTATTGCGATTTCTATTCCAAGTTTCGGTTTTCTTTTGCATAAGATTCATCGATCTATTGAGTAATTTTGAGCTGCAATTAGATAATTTCAATGGAGGAACAGAGAGAAGAAAGCGAGTTTGTTGCTGAGCCCATTGAGGAAGTTGGTAAGGGATTAGGTTTATCTTCTAAAACTGAAACCCTAGTTGTTGAGGATGCCAACACGTTAGAGGTTTCGGACATAGGCGTTTGTGATGAGAACCCAAATGATGGAGGTCCAGCTGCTGAAGTTGGCAATACGGATAATTTGGTTCTTGATGAGGAACAAGTGAAAGCTGATGTTGGAAGTGTCGATTCTGTTACTGCTCAAGAGACTAGAGATAACGTTGATGATGTTGAAAGGACTGATGCTATCACAGAGCCTGAAACTGAGAGAGATGACATGGACTGTGATGGAGATGCAGGAGAAGATGAGACTGTAACCTCTGGTGGCAATGATGTTACTGATGACAAGGCAAAATGTGGTGTTGAAGATAACGGTGGTGCTTGTGATGCCGGACAAAATGTTCAAACTGACAAGTCCCAGCAACGTTCAGTCGATGGTGAGACGCTATCTGTAGCAGAAGCTGACGCTGACCACGAGAAGGGATCATCAAAGGAAAGCCAGGAGGATTCTAACAAAATGGAGCAGGGAAATTCGAGATGTGAGACATCAGCTGCTGACCAAGAGAAGGAACCAGCAAAGAAAAGTGAAGAGGATAATAACAAAATGGATGTTGATAGCAAAGAGGCCAAAGAAGAAAATGTGGGTCTTAATGAACAGAGAAATCCTAGATCCGAGACATCAGATGCTAAGCATTCAGAATCCGCAAAAGTTCCAGGTACTGTTTCGGAATTTAGATCTGCTGCTGAGATCAATGATGAAGAAAATACAACCAATGTTAACCAAAAAGAAGAAAACGGAGAAGCCATGGAGATTGATTATGCGGCAGAGGAACAGGTAGAAAATGATGTTAAAGTAGGTGGCACTTTGGATAATGCTTGCAATAAAACTGCGGGTGCAAGTGTGGTAAAAAACCAAGAGATGCCAATAGCTGAAGCTGGCGTGAATAATTCGAATGGAGTAAAGGAAACGGAAACTGATGAACAGAAAGATAATGCTGATATTGCAAGTGATCTTACCAAACAACACAAGAACAACACAGTATGAGATCAAAATCTGTTTATTGATAAATCCAAATCAATGTTCATAGAAAACATCCAAATGGAACGATCAAACAAGTGTTCATTAAACACCTATAAGATCAGCTAGTTCTCACTGGGAGAAATCTAGCAGAGAGAGTTCTAGAACTCAAGTTTCAAAATGATCGATGATAAAATGAAAAGCAACATTGTTCTTCTTTTATTCTTCTTTTTTCGTGGGTTACTTTCAGGCGCAGCCCATCTTCTCTTCGGACGGCCCATTAACTAGCCCATGTCCGTTTTTCCTGTAACATTGCTTCGACAGGATACGAAACCAAGCGACTGACCTCGCCGGCAGTCTCGAGAATATCTCGAAAATGAGATCAGTTGGGATTGATTCCATGTTTTTCCCCCTTTTCATCGGAATTCGAAGAACGTTTATTGCCGCCGGAGAAGGAAAGGTTTTAGGGATACGAGACAAGACTTTATTAAAGATTTGTGCATCTTTTACTTACTGAATTCGTTTGTGAGTAAATTTGATGGGCCTGGAAAAAAAAATTTATGGGCCTTTAGGCTTTAGCGTAATTGTAAATGAGCTAAGCCCATGTTACCCAGGAAAACAACACAACTACAACAATTACAAGGATCCCAAACTTTAGTAGTTGACCATCGAAACAAATTTCTTTTTTTTTTTTTTTTTCAACATCGAAACAAATTTCATAATTCTAATAATTAATATTTATCAACTTGAACAATAACTAATTTATTTTATGTAAATATGGTTTAAGAAATTAATTTACAAAAATTGGAGCTCGGTTAAAGAATACTCCGGAATCAATTAATTTTTTTTCCGGTGTTGTTGACCTAAAAGCATGAAAAATAATTTTTTTGAGGATCAATTATTAACAAAATTGTTAAAACAATAACAAAAACTTCAAATTTAGGTCAGATCCATTAAGCCAATTAAGCTGATCTCAGCCACTGCACTACAAGTTACACAACACATTTTTCTAAAATAAAGTCCATATAACTGTAATATGTTTTGCGGTGATCTTTTTTTTTCACATATATTTTGCGGTCAACAACATTGCTGAACCCATGGCAGTGCATATGGTGATAGTATTTTGCAAACAATCCCTATAATTATAAGCCTTTCATTTGCTGGATAGTATTTTCGGGGTTTAACACCCGATCGTTCAAAGAGAGGCATAAGAGTGAATAGAAGGGTGTAGTGTCGCCCTGGACTTTTGGACAGAACCGAACAAACCGAACCGAAAGAACCGAATTTTTCGGTTCTCGGTTATTGTCCAATTATAAGGGATAAACCGAACGGAATTAAAATAGGCTGAGATTCGGATTCGGTTACGGTCGGTTCGGTACTCGGTTACCGTTCGGTTTAACTTAAACCGAGAATCGAGAGACATATATAATCCTAAAATAAAACCCTAACCTCATTTTTTCATTTCTCTTCTTCGAGCTCTTCGCCTCTTGCCGCTTGTGACACCACAAAAAAAATTAATCTGTTCTTCCTCTCCGATTTCAGTCATCTCCTCGTCTCTTCTCCATCATCCATTCATCTTCATCATCTCCGACATCGCATCTCCCTCTCCTGGTGTAGAAAGACAACCCTTTCTCTGGGATTTAAACCCTAATCCCCAAAATTCGTCAAGGTAATCTCTTCTTTTTTCTCCTTAATCGCTTCTTCCGGTGATTATTTGTCATTCTCAGTTTGTTTTTATAGGTTTTGTTTATGTTTATCGTATCGATTTGGGTGATTTTCATGAAGTTTTGATGCTTGTTCCCGTTTTCTATGTCTTCTTCTTGTTAATACAGTTGTTTAATGTTTGTGGGTTTGTTATATAGATAGATCTGGTGGTCTAGAAGAGAGTAGTGGCGGCGAGAGCAAAGATCGCCTGGAAGAGAGCGACGGAGACGGTGGCTGACGGCGGCGGCTATCAACCGCATCTCGGAAACCCTAATTGTAATTTGGGTTGTTGGGTTGGGCTTGTATATATACTATTGGGCTTGTAAATTCTTAAATGGACATATTATTAGGTTTTTGTTTAGCCCATTATCTCTAATTCGGTTCAAAATAACCGAATTAGACAATAATTCGGTTTATTTTGGAATTGATTTTAAATGCTAAAACCGAACCGAATAAACCGAGAAACCGAATAAATCGAACCGAACAAAAATTCGGTTCAATTCGGCAAAATTTTAAAATTCCAAATAAATCGAAAAACCGAATAAACCGAACCGTTTAACCCGTTTTCTCCATAAGTCCAGGCGAGTGTAGTGATCACGTTGAAACTTACCTGTCCACCAATCTGTCACTCTTTATTTTACACAACTTCTTTATTATTTATTATCTACTATTCTACTGATTCTTATTCCCCCTTTCTTATATAGAATTCAATTCACTCTCATTATCCCCCTATCTCTCTCTCTCTCTCTCCGGTCCCTCTCTCTCTCTCTCGCACACACACACGATCCAATGACGACGAGCAACAACGTGAACGGATGTTTGGGAGACACAAAGCTGACCAAAGTGTTCGTAGGAGGATTGGCTTGGGACACTCACAAAGAAGCAATGTATGATCATTTCATCAAGTACGGTGACATCTTGGAGGCTGTCATCATCTCCGACAAACTCACTCGCCGTTCCAAAGGCTATGGCTTTGTCTGTTCCTTTCTCTCTCTCTCTCTTTTATTTTCTTCTTTATCTTTCATTTGTTTCTCATTTTGTTTTAATTTTTTTTTATAGGTGACTTTCAAAGATGCGGAAGCCGCGAAGAGAGCTTGCGAAGACTCGACTCCGATCATCAATGGCCGCCGGGCTAACTGCAATCTCGCCTCCCTCGGTGGCCGTCTTCGTAAATCCCCCACCATGACCTCTCCTCAACAAGGTATATCTAAAGTTTTATATATATATAAAATTCATATATACATAATTGCTCACAATGTCATATAGGAAAATTTCTATGAGGAAATGTGTTTTTGCTTTTAATATACCAGAGGATCCCAAACCAAAATTTTGACTCTGTGCGAAGATTGTTAAGGGAATTGTTATGGCATGTATATGGGTGTGATGTTTATATATATGATCTAATGATAGGAGTTACACTTACAATTGGGGGAAAGATAACTTTTAATGATATGATCATGGAATCGAAATACCACTTTGCCATTATTCAAACTTTTATGAAACCATCAATTTTTTTATAAAACCAATCTTAACATTATCATCAATGATGTTTTGACATGTGAAGGACCAAAAAATGAGAACAGGGCCACGCCACCACATGTAGGGAATCAAGCTCAATGGTACTACCCTTCCGGATTCACACACCAGCAACATCAACTTCAACAACAACACCATCATCAAGCCGTTCCTTTCTATGGGTAAACTATTTTCAACAGTACTCTAATCTTCTTCAAAATGTACCTAGGTTAATAAGGTATTTGATTAGTCCCGTCTTGATATTAAATTAAGGTATCCTTCTTCCTACGTCGCCCCGAGCATGACCTTCAATCCAGTAAGTCTTATGATTTCTAATCCCAAAAAAATAAAATACTATAAATTTCCACGTATGATATAAATTTGTTTGTGATGGAAATTAATGAACAGAAAGTTGGATACGTTGGAGGAACCTATATGAACGGACACTATGCACAAATGCAACCACAACCGCAATCGCAGCCACAACCTCAATATTACCACCATCACATGTATGGTGGAGGACGAGTTATGGTTGGGGCAAGTCCAATGGTGCCTTTCTACACTCTCTATCCTTACCATCAATCTCAAGCCATCGGCTTTCCACCACCTTCCTTTTCGAAACCCCTTTCTTTTTCCACTCCTCCTATATCAGGTATTCTTTCTCATAGTACTATTTCTTAAATCTTATAATGAAAGATATATAGTTCGCTAAAAACTAGAAACGTACGGATGGAAAAATGACAGATTTGGCTAATTAAGTACTATTGCAATAATCATTTGAAATAATATGATACAAAAAATTGATTGCTTTCCGCCACCATTGGATTTATCTGTTTGTATTATTATACAAAAAGATGTTAGATTTTTGTTTAAATTGTTAGATTTGATTTGCTGTTTTTTTATCACACTTTACTACGATTACAAATCACTAATGTTGTCATGGTTAAAGGAATAAAATTACAATACAATTGAGAGAAACGACTCTTAATTTAGTAATCTAACATGTGTCTTTTTCACATTTAGTGTTCTAATTCTTAACCATCTAGCTTCTGTCGATCCAATTATATTACTCTATATATATATGCACAACATAAATCTGATGAGACATACGCACACATGCATACACAAGTTGGTCACGTTATTAAGTTGATGTCAGTCATGGCCTCATGTGCCCATGATGTGGTATCACATGGATCCACCCTCAGCTAGCTAGGCCCTGCTTTGGCACGTGATCCCTCGTTGTAGCACGTGTCTCTGTAATAATCTAGTTGGATCTTGGTGCTTATAGGTTAATTAATAAAAAAAACGAAAAGGTCCCTTACATGCAAGATGTTGTAATCTTCGTGTGTCGGAAAATCTATTAAACTGATATTATAAAGATTTGCTTTTTGACTGTTGAATAGGCACAGTTGGAGGAGATAGCATTCAGAAGAAGGCCATACAATGATAGGCTACAAGCTGTTGATCAAACGACTTAGCCCAATATTATTCGTTTCTCCATCTCACCAAGCTTTATTTTTTACTAGAGACATGTATTTTTTAAGAAATTTTAATTTCGATACATTTAATAATTTATTCATTGAAGCTAAGCTAATTGAGTTTTTTTTCCTTATATATAAATTTTTTAAAAATACTTAAAAGACTTGAACAGAGAATACAAACAAACAAAAAAAAACTAAAGATACGATTGAGAGAATATATCTCTTAACTTGAAAAGAGAAAATAACTAAAGGGGAATTAAATTGTGCTGATCAATAATATAATTGAGAGCACAAATTAGAGATATGTCAGTTTATTTCAATAATCAGTAGACTAATAAAATAGAGACATGAGATTACAAACAAAAACTCATACCAATCTAACTCATGTTGTAGATGAGTAGATCCCTAAAGAAAAGAAAAAAAACAATACAATTCAAACTATCTCCCTCACTTTATTCTCATTTCTTTCTATTTCCTAATTCGTCTCATTTCTCTCTATGGATAATTTTTACCACATTTAACAAAACCGTCGATCTTCTTCAATTTATATCTACAACCATCTCGTGTGTTCTTCATTCGCTATGTTTCATCAACGATATCTCTCTCTTTTTTTCCTTCTTCGACGCTTCCTTTTTGCCGGTAACAGTAATAGCAACAAACAAATCCAGCCAGAGATAATGGCAATGGATTCGGCCCAACAAAGCCAGTAGCTCGTGACACCATCATATTAACATATTTTTTTTTGTTGACATCCATCATATTAACATCTAACACGCAGTTAATTTAATAGTTAATTATAAATCTACATATATATATATATATAGACAATTATAATTGTAGTCATTTTATGTTTTAGTTTTTATAATGAAAAGGTTCTTTTAGTACCGTTTAACTTGAATATAGTACACAAATACGGAAAATTGTCAAAGGTTCTTTTAGACCTTTGGAAAGTTTTGTCTTAAAAGTGAAAACAATCAAATTTAGTGGTTTTATCTCGAAAAAAAAGAAGGTCTGTGTCGATTAAATGGATCGTAGGTTTTCTCTCTCTTCGAGCATCACCACACTGGCCCGAGTCTCTCTGTAACTGAGACCCTCAAAGACCTTCCCTTTGTTTATTTTCTCCAATTCTCGCAACATCTTATGAGGTAATTCCGAAAATTTCAACTTTGTGATTTCACTACTGGTGTCTGCGAAATCTGAAACTTTTCATGCTTATCGCGAGGACCCTTTGCCCCGATTTCTATTCCAAGTTTCGGTTTTCTTTTGCATAAGATTCATCGATCTATTGAGTAATTTTGAGCTGCAATCAGATAATTTCAATGGAGGAACAGAGAGAAGAAAGCGAGTTTGTTGGTGACTACAGAGAGCCCATTGAGGAAGTTGGTAAGGGATTAGGTTTATCTTCTAAAACTGAAACCCTAGTTGTTGAGGATGCCAACACGTTAGAGGTTTCGGACTTAGGCGTTTGTGATGAGAACCCAAATGATGGAGGTTCAGCTACTGAAGTTGGCAATACCGATAATTTGGTTTCTGATGAGGAACAAGTGAAAGCTGATGTTGATAGTGTTGAGGTTACGGTTGATTCTGTTACTGCTCAAGAGACTAAGGATAACGTTGATGATGTTGAAAGGACTGATGCTATCACAGAGCCTGAAACTAAGAGAGATGACATGGACTGTGATGGAGATGCAGCAGAAGATGAGACTGTAACCTCTGGTGGGAATGAAGTTACTGATGACAAGGCAAAATGTGGTGTTGAAGATAACGGTGGTGCTTGTGATGCCGAACAAAATGTTCAAACTGAAAAGTTCCAGCAAAGTTCCGTCGATGGTGAGACATTATCTGTTGCAGAAGCTGACGCCGACCAAGAGAAGGGATCATCAAAGGAAAGCGAGGAGGATTCTAACATAATGGGTTTTGATAGCAAACAAGACAAGGAAGAGAAAGTGGGTGTTTCTTACAATGAGCAGGGAAATTCGGGATGCGAGACATCAGCTGCTGACCAAGAGACGGAACCAGCAAAGAAAAGTGAAGAGGATAATAACAAAATGGATCTTGATAGCAAAGACGCGAAAGAAGAAAATGTGAGTCTTAATGAACAGAGAAATCCGAGATCCCAGACATCAGATGCTAAGCATTCAGAATCCGCACAAGTTCCAGACAAGTCTACCCAATTAAGCGAAGGGCAAACGAACGAAGCAAATCCAGGTACTGTTTCGGAATTAAGCTCTGCTGCTGAAATCAATGATGAAGAAAAAATAACCAATGTTAACCAAAAAGAAGAAAACGGAGAAGCCATGGAGATTGATTATGCAGCAGAGGAACAGGTAGAAAATGATGTTAAAGTAGGTGGCGCTTTGGATAATGCTTGCAATAAAACTGCGGGTGCAAGTGTGGTAGAAACCCAAGAGATACCAATAGCTGAAGTTGGCGTGAATAATTCAAATGGAGTAAAGGAAACGAAAACTGATGGATGGAAAGATAATGCTGATATGGCTAGTGATCTTACCGGAACAATGGAATCTACTGATTTAGCAAACCCAAACAGTCCCTCTGAAGATGCTGCTCCAGGTGAAGTTGAACCGTTGGATGAAAATGCTCTTTTCGATCCAAGTTCTGATATTACCAACTTTATTGATTTCAGTGGTGTATCATCTTGGTCAGGAAATATACAAGACCTTAAAACCGAAACCAGGAATGTCTCTTTGAAAGAGGATAAGAAAGCTACTGGCATGGCAGAGGACATTGTCACAGTGGGTATTGAAAATGAAGCGAATGAAGCACGTGTTGCTTTTGGAGCAGAATCTCCAGCTGCTGCCACTGATTGTTCAAGAGAGGCTTCTGATGCAACTTTGGGATCTGAAAAAAACCAAGAAGATAAGGATCATGAATGCTTAGATAAGAAAATAGCAGATAAAGAAGATACAATGAGAGAGGAAGAGGACATTACTCATGAAGCTTCAAGTATCGAGCCAAACCAAAAGGAAGATACAGAAATGGAAGAAAATCCCAACAATTCTGATTATGCTGATGATGAAGCTGGCTCTGATATTAAAACCAATGGTGTGAAACGAAAGGCTGATGTCCTGAGTGAGGATTCATCAATTGAAGGTAGGAAAACTCTTTCACTGGCAAAGGTGTCTTTTGCCGAAAGACCGTCATTTAAGATTGGTGCATGCATAGCCAGAGCTGCTAGTCAGATGGCAGGATCTCCTTCAGTTTTGAAGGGTAGTAACTTTGATGATGAAACGCTTTCTGTTGATAGTTTTGTATCCCAGCTCCACTGTGCAGCAACAGACCCGGTAAAAGAGAACGTTGTATCTGACATTGCTGCTGGCTTTTTCTTAGATTTCCGAAACTCATCGGCTTTGCAGCAAGTTGCCCCGGAAAAGTTGAGCAGTAAAAGAGTGAAACTATCGAATTCTAATGCAGGAGGAACCGAAGCATTTGAGTTTGAGGAAATGGGCGACACATATTGGACTGACAGGGTGATCCATAATGGTGGTGAAGAGCAAATGCCACCTACTGAAAAAGGAAACTATCAAATTGTGCCAGTTGAGTTGAAACCTGCTCAGGTTCAAAGGACTCGCCGACCATACAGAAGACGACAGTCTCATATCAGTATTCCTCATTCAGCCTCGGAGAAGCAGGCAGACTTTGATGAGAATGCACCAGCTGAGCTTATAATGAATTTTTCGGAAACTGATACAATACCTCCTGAGAAGAGTCTGAGTAAAATGTTCAGGCATTTTGGACCTATATGGGAGTCGCAGACTGAAGTTGACAAGGAGAAACACCGGGCTAGGGTAGTTTTTAAGAAGGGTGCTGATGCCGAGGTTGCTTACAACAGCGCAGGAAGGTTCAATATATTTGGAACAAAGGTTGTGAAGTACGAACTCAGCCATACAATTACTGAAACATTCAAAGTTCAGCCTTATGTTGTGTCTTTAGGCGAGGAGGATGCAGCGCTATGTCCTCCCTCTTAGATTGGTTCAGGTAAACCTGCTTCATTACCTCCCCTGCTTCTAATATATATACTGGTGTGAAAGCTGATGTGTTGTTTCCTCTGGATGCATAGTTTTTACTTTGTTTTGCTTTTGGTATTTAATAGCAAAGGTGTATACATTTGCACATTCGTAGAAGAATTGGATATGAACATAGGACCCTGGTAGATTCAAGCTAGGAATATAAGACCCATTAGCACATACATGAGGCCATGTCTTTGCTTGTGGTTTTTTTTTTTTATTTTCCTTAAAAGTGGCATATATGAAATTTCTTCCAAGGGCTTCTAAATTGAGGTTAGATTCAAACAGAGTGGTTGATTTTGTGTATCAGGTGAAAATAAACGGCAGGGATCAAGAGAAGTAAACGATGAAGTGGCTAAATGGATTGGAGTCTCTTGCTTGTGTTTTGTTTCCTTTTAGGTAGAGAGATCCTTTAAGATGTGTAATATGGAAAAAATGTATTGTTCTAGAGACAAGTGTTCTTGGTTATGTGTAATTGTCGAGGCTAGAGAGGTTAATCTTCTTCTTAAACATTTGATTTGTTGTTATTAAACCAAGTGATAACCAAGTGATACTAGGAGTAATGTCGAAGTGTTTTGAAGCATTAAAATTGGAGCCTTATGTTAGGTGATGAATGAAGATGATTCAACCAAGTTAATTTTTTTGATTTTACACAGGAAGTTTAATCAGCTTGAACTAATTGAAGCCGAATTAAAATTGTATCGAAGTACCAATTTGATAACCAAATGTGTGAGAAATAAACCGATGTGATTTCATACTTCATAAATTAAACCTGGATTTTTTATATTTTCAAAATTCAAAGATAGATTTTCTAAAGTGTATATGATCTGAACCAAAACCAAACCGAATGTTACTCTGTTTCAGGTGGGTTTGTACATTTTAGAAACCGGAAAATCCACCTGAAATTAGTCAACGTTATTAAACCAACGGCGTTATATTTACTTTACTGTTTAAGAAATTAGTCAACGTTATTAAACGAACGGCGTTAGATATAGTGTTACAAAGACATTACAGGAGGGAATCCCAAAATTTTTGCACCAAATAATTTGAAAAAGGTTCCGATTTGACGGTCTTTCATCTTCCCTCCAATCTCACTTGCATCATTTTTTTCTATTTCCCCTAAATTTACAAAAGAGAGAATAATAAAAAAATAGGAAAACCTAGCCTGCGGAGATTCACACTACGACGAGCTCCTAATCGGCGACATCGATCCCGCTATCGCTTACGCCGCTGGGTTTCGATGTTCACATCGCTAAGAGATTAACCATTGAGCGTGCTGAGTATGTTCCTATCTCTCATTTATGTTTTTAATTTTGGATTCTTCGCTTGTAAGTCCTTCGCCAATTCTTACCAGTTTCTAGGGTTCACACTCTGAACCAAAACTTCCGTTCTTCCTTTTCCTCCATCTGTTTCTTCCACAGTTCATTAGGGTTTCAATCTCTCTGCTCCTTATCACCACCATCACGTTTGAAAGCAAAAAATTCTCGAAATTTCGAATCTTTGGTCGGATTTTATTTTAAGGAAGATGAAGAAAAGGTACCAACTTTCGATTTAAGGGTTTTAAATCTCGATTCCAATAAGAAGGGAAGCTTACCTAAGATCGGATTCCGACGAAGGGTCGTTGATCGGCAATATCTAGCTTTCACTAGAAGCTTTCACAGTTAATTTATGTCTTTTTATGTAATCAACTGAGAAATAAATATTGTGCACGCAAGGTGTTCGATATAATGCCGCAGAGAGATGGATCTTTTTGAAGTTCAATACGTTTTGGATTTATAAATAGGTTCATACCCAGTTTAGAAATTAAGCATCTATAGCTAGAGAATCAATGGTCTGATTAATCTCTGCTAAAACACACGAAACCACTATGTGCATTGAAAGGGTTGATTTGAATAAAGAGTTTGGTGATGGAAATTAGTTTGAATAACGAGTTTCAATATCATGCTTATGAACTGATTTTGTGTTTATGTTGATTTGTGTGATGGAAATTAGATGTTAGGTGCTTAGGAGATTACTGAATCTGGAGGAAGACGAGTTTCTTTAGGAGATCATTTAGTTTTTTTTTTTTTTTAAACAAAAAATTTCAAACGGGTCAAATAAATGGGCAGGGTCTAAACGGGTACGGAGATAAATGGGTACAAAAAAATTGCTGTTTAATGGGCATAGTTTTGATGGGCAGGGGTCTAAATGGGCAGGGTGCGCCCATTTTAACATCTCTAGTTCAAAGTAGTTTTTTTTTTTTTTTTTCTATGATTTTGACCTGGATGGAATTGTAATGTTGAAAATGATCTTGCTGGTAAATGAAATTAGGATTAGATAAGAAGAAAGTGTGCTCAGATTAACTGATATGATTAAAGAATTTGAGCAGGTAAATTGGAGGATCAAGCGAATAGCATCATTTGGAAATGGCGAAAGTAGTTGCTCCTGGTGCTTATGGTACTTCTCTTCAGATCAATGGAGGCTCCAACGCTCCGCCAAAAGCTAAGAGGAAGACACCCTCTGAACTGAGAGTAAGTTTGCTTCTTTCTCTTCATTGTGCAATGGTTTTCTCTTCGAGTTGCAAGTTATTTTTGAAGATTGTTCATTCAAATACCCCTCTCGCTATACAGGAAGAACAATTGAAACGGACTGCTTTTGTGGACCAAGCTAAGGAATCTTTTGATGCGTTGCGCCCTTGCAAAAGGTAAAAATCATCATTTCGTCAAGTCTGTGAACTTTTATTTCCCTTACTATATTATTTTGGCAGTAGTGCTGAGAGAGAAAATGGGCTCAAGAAACAAGAGCTTTCGAGGAATCCAAAATACATAGAGATGCGTATGGATGAACTATATCCTGTCAAAAAGGCTAGGCCTTGGATGCTCTCTGGCAAAGAAAACTCTATGGTTCACGACCTCTCTGATTCTAATTCTTGATTCCTTTGATTTTTTGAAAATATTGTAGTTTAGTACGCATCTTTTTTATTGGTTTATTTTGTCTTTACCACAGGAAAATGGTGTGAAGCAATCCAGTAGCCTAATCAATGTTTCTCTACTATCAAATGTTGCTGCTAACAAAAGACAACTTATTCGGTAAAACCCCTCAGGCAATTTTTATCTTGAGTAAGCTGACTTTCTGTGCTTTAACTTATGTTAATGCTTTAATGTATTAGCAGTGAGGAGAATAATGCTTCTACTAAAGTTTCTGACGATATTAAGACTGAAGCTCGTCAAACAAATGAGAGATGTAGCCAGAGCGTATTTCGCAGTGTCACAGAACTTTCAACCAGGGGTGAAGAATTATCCTGCTTGCCAGATATTGATATGGTATGCTTCACTCGGTAGTCTTTGATACTGTCAGACGGTTATGTATCTGGTCCCGGTGAAACTGATGTCATCTTTCTACAGAACAAAGCATTAAAAGGACTTGCCACTTGTGAACCACTGCTGGTTCATCCTAGCGACATAAGTGGGAAATCTGATACTGCTTCATTAAGTGAAAATTTCATGTCCGAGTTCCAAGTTCCTGGGCAAAAGATTCCTTTGGACCTTTCCTTGAAGACTTATGCTCGACTCGTTTCCTCTTCTCCATTAAAGTGGTGAGTTGAGCTATTTCTGATACTCCTGTATATTGTGTAATAAGAACTGAATCATATGCTTGTAGTTGAATCTGACTGATTCCTCCTTCACATCTCGTATTAGTCTAACACATACCACTTATTGATGATGCTAGATGGAAAATATGTTTTGTGATCACACAGAAGTATTCCCTTTATCTTCTCTTCTTTTTCTTAGACTTAATCTTTTGCATCCGAAGTTTGATTAAGTCTTTGTTTTTCCCTTCTAATGTTGTTTTAGGTTACATAGGTCTATCATGGGTAGCACCTACAATGGTATGCCACAGCCGAGGTTGCTGTCGTGTAGTGTGGCAAATCAAGATAACAGTAGTAGTTCTGGATCAGATGTGGTTTCTCAGGTGTTGAATTCCATGTCGCTACACTCGTGGGTTTATCCTCAATCTACCTTGCCACCTTCTATCATATCGGCATTGATAGCATCTGGATCAGACAGAGGTTTGTTAATGAGAATTCTTGAGCTGGACCTTCTTATCAGGCCTTCTGAGTTTTATAAAGAGATCCTCATTTTGCTATTTTAGGTGAAGTTGAATTCCTGCAAAATCGAAAATTGGCATGGGAGGATGCTTTTCGAAGTCTGTATTTTATGTTTCGGAAGAATCTCTGCAAAATATTCTATGGTAACTCCACCTTATTTTTGGTTTGGATGTGATTTTTCTTTTGGCATACTAGGTTAATGAAGACAATTTCAATGGGACTGGAAACTTGTAGTGCTTACATACTGTGATACAGGATGCATGTAGGTAGAACTTTTGCCGTAGAGATAGATCCTTCCATGTTTTGTTTACCACTAACACTTTCATTAGAAGAACTTGCTATAAACCTTGCATTTATGTTTTTGCCTTGGCAATGATGCATCAAAGTCAAGTTAACCTTTAGTGCTATTAAAATGTGAACTTTCATGCTCAGCTTCTTTGTCATGTGTCTTATTGTAAATGACATGTATGCCGTACTCTTTGAAATAAGACTAAACTTAATTGTGCATCATTTGGCTTGTAGTCTGTACTTCTCAGTTTGTGGCAATGTTCACCGGAAGCTATGAGTCAGAGGGTGTCAAACGCTCATGCAATGGCTATATCACCCAGTCAACTAGAAGATTGAGAGCTATGCTTAAAGACCTTGTAAGATATGTTCCCTCAGTATTGTTAACCCTTTTGCCTTATTTACTGTTCGTAGATTGTTTGAGTTTTTCATTCCTTGAGACGTCAAGAGAGAACTATTACATTATCTGATTATTCATGGCCTTTTCTGTATATGTGATCCTTACTTAACTAAATTTGCTTTGACTATGTTTTTCACAGGACATCGGCTACTCTATGCCACTTTGCAAAACTAAAATGGATCAGACTACTGTTGAAGATCTTGCTGAACTCTCAGAGATAGAGAATCATAACATCGGCCAGGTTTGTGCATTTTTTTGTTATATATTCAGGAAATATATTTCTGTGTATCTTTCTTTGTTATTTACCATGTGAAGCACCTGCTTATATGAGAAATTATTGGCGTATTTTTCTGACTCCTTGTAATGGATGCAGATTCGTCATTCACGTTCGGTCTCAAACATAGATAATACTCCAGAATCTTTCTTGGCTTTTGTCGGAAATGAGAGCGTGCATGGATTGTATGATCTTCTGTTAAACTATAGGTGCGTATGAACATTTTTTTGGAAAGGAAATTACATATTGTGCACATGTAAATCTTTTTAATGAATTTCAATGATGTATGTAACCATTGTTTCTCAATCATGCGTAGGTCTTCTTTTAGATTTCTTCCCACCATAGACGTTCCTGTATTATATTCACCAGTGCCATTTCAAAATGCTGCAGTGTCTTCTCCTGAGGTATATTCACAAATTTGCTGCTTTGCTCTGCGGTCTGTGATTCTCTTGCTGTGACAACCTTTTATGGTAACATTTTGGAGATTACTTGTTTTTTGATCTTCAGATCAAGTGCACGGAGATGGTAACAGAACATTCAAGTTGTTGCATGGTTGAGATTAAAGGCAAATATCTTCCGCCGTGGATTATTAGCAATATATGTGCAAATGTGGGTGCTAATGGACAAAACTTTGAAGCCAGGTTCGTTGACGCAAAACCTCTTATCTTCTCTTTCGAACCAAAAACGCAGTCTTTGTCAGGAAATGCTAACATTCTGCGAGTTTAATTCAGCTTGGTGACTGAGCCAACATCTGTTAATCTAAACATTGGTCTACCACAAGTCCCTGAGAAAACCGACCCTGAGTCTCGAGTCACAGAAGGCACGGGAGAAACAAATGATGATGCTTCTGGCATTCCCGGAGCAGTGATCTGCCCTCAGCTTCGGTCAGGCCACCTAAAGAGCTTGAAGTATTGCAACAAGTCTTACACGGTTTCACTGTCTCCCTCGTGAATTGTATTTGCTTTGAATCCTCTTGTGACTTTTTCTATCCAGATTTTATCAAACGTGTATGAATGACCCCAAAATTTAATTATCAACCCAACGGTAATTGTTATTGGCAATTTGGCTGGACACACCCGCAGACACGTTTGATAGCAATGTAGAATAAAACGTTGGTTTGAATCTTTATATTGTGAATGCATCATAGAGGGGCTCTTTTATTATTGATCTTGGCCTGAGGAGATTCAAGAGCCAAAAAAACAGAGAATATAACTATGAACTTAGGATTTATATTTTTAATCAGATTCTGAATCATCCGTACATATTTGATTGGAGTACAAAGCAATGTACATTTAACATTTCTGTTGCACTAACTAGGCCAAAGAAACATGATAAAAAAAAATGGAAATCTAGACATGTGAACTTGTTAAACATCTCCATCTCCTAGTTCCAGATCCCTCGCCTAGAATCATAAGCATCCCCATATTGTTTGCTGACAACTCATAAACATACCTGCAATGCAATTTATAAATGAATTCATCAGAAAGCAGTAATACCAGGATGTGAGACCACATCAAGTCCTTTTTACTCTAAACCTGCTTACTTGTTTCGCCTGGCTTTTCTTTTCCACGAAACAAAAGACATAATCCACTGAAACATGGGAGAGCAAAACTCAGGCTTACACAGAGATTCAGTAGGCAACATGTAAGAGTTAGATAGGAGAGATTATTTTAAGTTATTTACCTTAAAGACCGTGACTACAGAGAATCCTTTAAAAGATGGCATTTTGCTAACCGCGATTCGCCTGCTTGTTGTGCCGGTTTCCTTTGATAAATGCTGTGCGATTTCTTTCAGCAACACCAACTGAGCTTTGTCTGTCCGCATCGATACAATGATTTGTCTCAATGATTCCCTGTCTGCTTCAAGTGCTTGAAGCCTTGTGTAAAGCTTCTCAATATCTGGCTCGTTAACTCCTTGCTGAGTCGTGAACGGTTCTTGGCATCTCGGAGAATTCCAGTGATCACCATTTAACTTTCCCTTACTCATCTTATTAGGTTCATCGTCAATCTTAACTTCAGAAACTCCCACATGAATGGAGTCGATCGTATATACTCTGTCGCTACTACTAGACATGGGAGAGTCTGCGAAAAATGTCCCCTTTATTTCTTTTGCAGTTCCTAAAGGAGAATTTGGATCATAATATGGCCATCTTGGAGACTGACCAACTATCACCTTTTCTTCAATCTCAACATTACCATCTGGTCCGCTCGGGTTCTCATCCACAGTACATTTCAAAGAAGTATATTCGCACGGGTAAACATCAATACCAACCGTGGTAGAGTCTCTGCCAAAACCAAGAATCTGATCATGCATCTCTGCTTCAGATACCCCATAGCTCAACAACCTATGCTTGTATGCTTCGACCTCATAAGTCAAGGCCTCGATAGCTTGGTCTTTCGCATACAACAGATTCTCCAAAACCGAGAGCTTTTCTTGGTCATGCGTCATTTTCTCCTCAGCAAACACTTTGAATTGGCGAGCTTCCATCTGTATCTCAGCCTTTTCTCTCTGCAACCTCAAAATCATCGACATTGTCTCATTAGCTGCAGATGCAGCCGCATTTCTCTCCTCTTCAAGCTCTAAATGAAGATCTTTAACTGTTTTCCTTTGACTAGAAAGCACTTCAAGTAAAGCTGCGCATTCATTCTCAACTAGTATCTTAGCGTTTGAAGACGAATCAGAAGAACCTCGTAACAGCAACATGTTCCCTTGTTTGAATTCGTTGAACTTTCTTTTCACCGTTCTAGTCCAAGGATCTGAAGAAGATGCCCCAAGGGAATAATCACAGCATTTCACCACATCCCTTGAAGCCAATCTCAATTCTGAATCCATCAGTAGTACCCAAAACCAAATCTCAAATGTTTAAAGATAGAGAAAGATTAAGAAGGTTCCCAAAAACCCTAGCTTTGGAATCTAATAAAAGCAGCAACCTTTGTTTCATTCTCCAATTGAAACAACCACAACAATGAAGCCCACGCGACCTGGAATAAACAACATTACCGTTAACACAAAATGCAAGAAAGTCTCGGCATAGCTAAAAAACGAAGATAAGTTTGTAATTCTCAATACCCAAATAAGGTATATTTTCAAGAACAAAATATAATCTTTTTACCTCGAAACGAAACTTAAGATTGGAGCAGCTACCTATGTTCACAAAGATCTCTCCTTCCGGGAAAAAGAAAAAGAAAATGAAAAATTTCCTTCTGTTTCCCGGGAAAAAAAAAACAGAGAGGAAATGTTACAAACGGCGGGATTTTCCGGAGGGAGACGACAAGGATAAAACCAAAAGTTGCTACGAAAGAAGAGAGAAATTACAAGGATAAGATTGTCTTTGTGTATGATTCTCCATCTTCTTCATCTCTCTCCCTCTTTTATGGGAGCGTGTACCAGATTTCTTGGGTTATGTGCCCACACACAGAGTCATATCTTATGATATAAATTGCTCTTTTTCTGGGGGAAAAGCCAAAGCTAGATACTACAGTATTAAATTAAAATGTTCGAATGGGAGAAAAACTAGTTATTAATGTAATATTTGTGAGTTTGTTTGTTTTTTTTTGATAAAATATTTGTGAGTTTTTTTTTTTTTTTGGACAAGAGAAAATTAAATGGACATGTGGAGAAAAAAATCCCAAGCTAGAATCCTTTTACCTTTGAAAATTTTGATTTAGGATCAGAATCATTACTGTTTACCAACTGTAATGAAAGTGTGAAACTAAAAGCAATATCAAAAACGGCAATTTCAATCAACGTTCAATAAGCTTGTTTTTTTTTTTTTTTTTTTTTTTTTTTTCAATAAGCTTGTTAATATGTCTTTCTTTTTTTTTTTTATCAAACCTCAGTAATTTTGGATGATTCATTCGGTTTGTTTCTTCAAAATATTTTGTTTTTTATAAAGGCCCAAATATAGTTGCTAGAGGGACAAAAAAAACTTGATATTAATAGGGTAGGTTTGACATCTGGCTGGAAATGTTTTCATTAGTGTTAAGAGGATTTGGCTCACATGGATTTTGTGTCTCTCTATGAATTTTAGTTGTGGCAGAATTAAATAAGAGTTGGTTGTTACACGTGATTATGTTTTAACAAGAACAATTATGAAATTAAGCAAAACAGAAAAAGGAAATCCTGAAAACAAATAGAAAAGGAAATGAAAATTAATATATTGTGATAAATGAAAAGTACATAAATGAAACTTACCCAATTACCTTTTCCATTTTATTATTTAATAGTAGTTCACTAGTTCGTATACTGATTTAATTAAAAAAAAAAAATATATGAGTTTATGTGCTATGATAACAAAATTAAGGTATTTTGGACGAATTTGCCTTTTTTTATTTAACTGTAAAAATATCAAAGAATTTTTAGTTTTGCTATTGGCTACTTATCGACAGTTGTTTAGTACAGGGTCGAGCGGGAGATGGTCATGATATTTAAGATTTCTAAATATAAAAGGGACTAAGATTAGGTTTATGGGCTTTTAGCCTTCAGTTCAGTTTACCCTCATCGTCTAGTTTGGATTTATTTGATCTCTTGGGCTTTTTGAATTTGTTTGGCCCAACTACACAAAGATGGTGAGAGCAAATTTAATGGTTGTGCCCTCCTCATTAGCTATTACTATTTGTTTCGCAGACCTTCCCTTTGTTTCTTTTCTCCAATTCTCGCAACATCTTATGAGGTAATTCCCAAAATTTCAGCTTTGTAAACTTCACTTGTGGTGTCTGCGAAATCTGAAGCTTTTCATGCTTATTGCGATTTCTATTCCAAGTTTCGGTTTTGTTTTGCACAAGATTCTTCCATCTATTGAGTAATTTTGAGCTGCAACCAGATAATTTCAATGGAGGTACAGAGAGAAGAAAGCGACTTTGTTGCTGATTGCAGAGAGCCCATTGAGGAAGTTGGTAAGGGATTAGGTTTATCTTCTAAAACTGAAACCCTAGTTGTTGAGGATGCCAACACCTTAGAGGTTTCGGACTTAGGCGTTTGTGATGAGAACCCAAATGATGGAGGTTCAGCTACTGAAGTTGGCAATACGGATAATTTGGTTCTTGATGAGGAACAAGTGAAAGCTGATGTTGGAAGTGTCGATTCTGTTACTGCTCAAGAGACTAGAGATAACGTTGATGATGTTGAAAGGACTGATGCTATCACAGAGCCTGAAACTGAGAGAGATGACATGGACTGTGATGGAGATGCAGGAGAAGATGAGACTGTAACCTCTGGTGGCAATGATGTTACTGATGACAAGGCAAAATGTGGTGTTGAAGATAACGGTGGTGCTTGTGATGCCGGACAAAATGTTCAAACTGACAAGTCCCAGCAACGTTCAGTCGATGGTGAGACGCTATCTGTAGCAGAAGCTGACGCTGACCACGAGAAAGGATCATCAAAGGAAAGCCAGGAGGATTCTAACAAAATGGAGCAGGGAAATTCGGGATGTGTGACATCAGCTGCTGACCAAGAGAAGGAACCAGCAAAGAAAAGTGAAGAGGATAATAACAAAATGGATCTTGATAGCAAAGAGGCCAAAGAAGAAAATGTGGGTCTTAATGAACAGAGAAATCCTAGATCCGAGACATCAGATGCTAAGCATTCAGAATCCGCAAAAGTTCCAGGTACTGTTTCGGAATTTAGATCTGCTGCTGAGATCAATGATGAAGAAAAAATAACCAATGTTAACCAAAAAGAAGAAAACGGAGAAGCCATGGAGATTGATTATGCGGCAGAGGAACAGGTAGAAAATGATGTTAAAGTAGGTGGCACTTTGGATAATGCTTGCAATAAAACTGCGGGTGCAAGTTTGGTAAAAAACCAAGAGATGCCAATAGCTGAAGCTGGCGTGAATAATTCGAATGGAGTAAAGGAAACGGAAACTGATGAACAGAAAGATAATGCTGATATGGCAAGTGATCTTACCGGAACAATGGAATCTACTGATTTAGCAAATCCAAACAGTCCCTCTGAAGATGCTGCTCCAGGTGAAGTTGAACCGTTGGATGAAAATGCTCTTTTTGATCCAAGTTCCGATATTACCAACTTTATTGATTTCAGTGGTGTATCATCTTGGTCAGGAAATATACAAGACCTTAAAACCGAAACCAGGAATGTCTCTTTGAAAGAGGATAAGAAAGCTACTGGCATGGCAGAGGACATTGTCACGGTGGGTATTGACAATGAATCGAATGAAGCACATGTTGCTTTTGGAGTAGAATCTCCAGCTGCTGCCACAGATTGTATAAAAGAGGCTTCTGATGCAACTTTGGGATCTGAAAAAAACCAAGAAGATAAGGATCATGAATGCTTAGATAAGAAAATAGCAGATAAAGAAGATACAATGAGAAAGGAAGAGGACATTACTCATGAAGCTTCAAGTATCGAGCCAAACCAAAATGAAGATACAGAAATGGAAGAAAATCCCAACAGTTCTGATATTAAAACCAATGGTGTGAAACGAAAGGCTGCTGTCCTGGGTGAGGATTCATCAATTGAAGGTAGGAAAACTGTTTCACTAGCAAAGGTGTCTTTTGCTGAAAGACCGTCCTTTAAGATTGGTGCATGCATAGCCAGAGCTGCTAGTCAGATGGCAGGATCTTCTTCAGTTTTGAAGGGTAGTAACTTTGATGATGAAACTCTTTCTGTTGAGAGTTTTGTATCCCAGCTCCACTGTGCTGCAACAGACCCGGTAAAAGATAACGTTGTATCTGACATTGCTGCTGGCTTTTTCTTAGATTTCCGAAACTCATCGGCTTTGCAGCAAGTTATTCCGGAAAAGGTAAGCAATAAAAGAGGTACACCATCCAATTCTAATGCAGGAGGAACTGAAGCATTTGAGTTTGAGGAAATGGGCGACACATACTGGACTGACAGGGTGATCCATAATGGCGGTGAAGAGCAAACGCCACCTACTGAGAAAGGAAATTATCAAGTTGTGCCAGTGGAATTGAAACCTTCTCATGTTCAAAGGACCCGTCGGCCTTACAGAAGACGGCAGGCTCAGATCAATATTCCTCATTCAGCCTCAGACAAACCAGCAAATGTCGATGAGAATGCACCAGCTGAGCTTGTAATGAACTTTTCTGAAGCGGATACAATACCTCCTGAAACGAGCCTGAGTAAAATGTTTAGGCATTTTGGACCAATAAGGGAGTCGCAGACTGAAGTTGACAAGGAGAACAACCGGGCTAGAGTAGTTTATAGGAAGGGTGCTGATGCTGAGGTTGCTTACAATAGCGCAGGAAGGTTCAGTATTTTTGGGACGAAGACGGTGAATTATGAGCTTAGCTATACGATAACTGAAACATTCAAAGTTCGGCCTTATGTGGTGTCCTTAGGCGAGGAGGATGCAGCACTATGTCTTCCCTCCTAGATGTAGTTGCTTGAAGCATGGCTCAGGTAAATCTGCTTCTTCTTTCATGTTCGAATGCTTAAACTATAAAGTAAAGCTTAGTGTTTGAAAGCTGATGTGTTGTTTCTCTGAATGCATAGTGTTTTCTCTTTTTTTCTTTTATCATGGTAGTAATAAACGAATAACATAGGTGTAGGTTTTTCAATGTAGGCAGAGTGAGAAAAGATATATGCATTGTAGCCAAGTTAAGACCGAATAACACATACTTGAAGACTAAGTTAGGAGGCCATGTCTTTGCTTGGTGTGTTTTTCATTAAAAGGGACTTATATGGATTTCATCCTAAGGGGTTCTAAACTGAGTTTTGATTCAAATAAAATGTTGATCTTGTGTTTCAGGTGAAAAGAATTGGCAGGCATTAAGAGAAGTAAACGATGAAGTGGCTCAATGGATTGTGGAGGCCCTTGCTTGTGTTTTTGTTATCTTTTAGGTAGAGATCCTTTAGGATGTGTAATATGAGAAAAAATGTAATTTCCAGAGTTGTTGAGTGTCTGTTATTGTCGAGGTTAGAAAGATAGTTCCCTTTTATTTCTGGTGACAAAACATTTAATCTGCTATTAAACCAAGTGATGTTAGCACGTTGCTGGTAATGGTTACTAGGGAAGTGATTTGGTGGAGATGATTCGACCGAGGCAAATTATGTTCAATATTTGGGGTTACTTATTTTTCTTAACGACCATCGAATTTTGTTTTTCAAGTTCCCACGGACGAGTGGCACTTGATCCTCCTCTACACGCCTCCAAATTCTCGAAACTGTACAAGTGGTTTGGAAACTCTATTGTCAACTGGTAATGAGTGGGACATTAGATTTTAGAAAATCTGTTAAAGAGTGTTCCAAGAGCTACGTACGCTGGGTTTGCTAAGATATTTGGAAGTATTATAAAAAATAATATTAGCTATTCATTCAGAAAGTTTTATATGGATTATGATTGATACAAAGAAACAAATTTAAGGTAGTCTTTATTTTTTGTTGTGTACCAGATTTTTTCGTTGATAACTTTTGTCTACAAAATTTAAAGTAGTCTATTGTCTAAACCCAACACTTGCAATGTCCCTAAAATATTTTGTCCGGATGATGACTTGGATTCCCTTATATTTATCAAGGTGTACTACAAAGATACGTTCAAGGACCCACTTAGATTTGTCCTCCCTATTTCACGATAGTGCTGTCAGATTTCTAATTTACAATACCTCAATCATTCGATCAATTCCCACTCTTTTTTAGAAGAACATAAAAATTTTAAAGATCTTATTTTACTAGTAAAATATGTATAGTGATCTCACTGCGTGTTAAAGAAACTTATGGATGGGGTTAGACACTTACACTTAGATAGTCTTGCGAAAGTTTATGTGTCCATAAAACATAGGAAGGAACAGAAAATGACAAACCAAACTATTTATTTGGGTCATTTGAACAAATTATCTGTAGTTTAGACATTATAGTAAATTAGGCAAGAAAAAAAATATGTATTGAATTGAAAAAAAATTTAGAGATAATTCCATTTCCTTATAAAGTTTTTTATTTTTCCTAGTCAATTGGGGTGGATTATATAATGTATATGCAGTATGCATAAAGACAATAGGTCCGACAAAATAAATAAATGCATAAAGACAAAAAGCTTTTCATGGTTATCATTTGTGTTTCCGTGCTCATCATTTATTCAAATAGTTTGTAGGTTTTTATGTTGTTTTCAGTCTACAATTTTTAGTTTTATATCACGTTTAGTGGATGCTCCATGCAACAATGTTTATTAACTGAAAAGTGCAACTGAAAAACTCAATTGAGACTGGTTGAAATACCAGTATACCACTTGTAAATAGACAAATTTGCGGTCTGACAGAATTGTCGATCTCAATGTTTCAGCTTCAGTTTTCAACACCTTCTCGTGCTTCCTCTTTTCTTTCAATGTTGTTTCCGCTTTCATTAATTAATGACAAAGACAATAGAAAAATTCAGGAAAAACATATGATAATCATAGTAGAATATGCTAATGTTTAATTATGATAAATCAAAATGGAATATGTCAAATTTGACGCAATACAATACATGATGAGTAATATAAAAATGAAAGCTGAAAATGATACTTATATATTAACAAAAACAAAGAAACACTGTTTTGGCCACCCACTACTAGTAAAAAGAAACAATACACTTATTTTTGTTCTCTCTCAATATCGCAGCTTTTCATCATCCGACTGGTCGCCACCACTCCCCGATGTCTAGCATCTAAAGCTAAAAGTAAATTTAGTGCAAATAACCCAAAGTATAATTCGATTTTAAAAGCTTGGATCTAGTTAGTCATATCCAAAATTCAGTTTCTCGTAATTACACAAAGAATTGTAGTGTTTTATTTCGATCTTGGAGGGTAATGAAAAAGAAGATTAATAACAGAGTTTGACCAAGACAAATTCTCTCATAAAGACAAAAGAAGACAAAAACACATAAAAAAGAGACGAAGAGATGATTCATAATAAATATTAGGAAGAGGGAGTATAAAGTACTGTATAAAGATACTTACTTTGGCTCAGCCACTATACTTACTAAACCAATCTCTATCTTTCTCTCTCTCTCTCTGCAATGTCACAGCCTCTGGCCACCAGACCTACCGTCGCCGGAATCTCTATATTCCCTTTCCGACATCAGCCACCTCCACTCTGTGCTTTCCTCTTCGTCATCGTCCTTTTTGTCGCCACTTTCTACACACTCCATCACCCAAACGCCACTCCTCCTCTTCTCTTTTCTCGAAATCCCCATAATGCCCTCCATCTCCACCGCCTCTTCCTCTCCTCCGCCTCTAACGCCACCATCTCCTCCTACCTCCGTGAATTGACACGTCATCCTCACCTCGCCGGAACTAAACCCTCTTTAGACACTCTTCACTACGTCTTTAATCATTTCCAAAGCCTCGGACTTGAGACCCATATCGCCGACTACGAAGCTCTCTTATCTTATCCTACGCACATCTCCGTCACGGCGCGTTTTAGCAACACGACTACTCTTGAGTTTGACTTAAGCGACGTTCCCGGAGATGATTCCTCTTCCTCTTCCTCCTCTCCGGTCGTTAGGCCTTACCACGCTTATTCTCCATCTGGTTCAGCGCAGGGTAACGTTGTTTTCGTGAATCACGGCGAGGAGGGTGACTATCGTGCGCTTGAGTCGATCGGAGTGAGCGTTAAAGGTTGCGTGGTTTTAGTGAGGAAAGGCGATTCCTTGGGAAGAGGAGGAATTGTGAAGATAGCAGAGACTAAAGGTGCGCTGGGGGTGCTAATATACGCCGAGAACGACGGTGGTGGATTTGGCGGCATTGAGAGAGGTACTGTCATGAGAGGAATCGGAGATCCGGTTAGTCCGGGTTGGCCCGGAGTTGTCGGAGGAGAAAAACTGAGCTTGGATGATGATTTGGTCACTCGGAGGTTCCCAAAAATTCTATCTTTGCCTTTGTCTCTTCACAATGCTGACATCATTTTGGCTTCTCTGGGCGGTGCTAGGGCTCCGGTTGAGTGGCGGAATTCGGGTCGGCTCGGATCGGGTCAACGGGTTGGCCCTGGACGGACGGTTGTTAACATGACGTATCAGGTTAACTGAACTTTCGCAATTTCCGTTATATTTCTTTGGTTTGACTTTCTAATGTTCCGTTATATTTCTTAATCATGTGATTAATGTCCGTTAAAACGTTTTTAAAATTTTGGTTTTTGTCCAATTAGACCTGAAAATGTTTTCTTTTTGGGAGATTTTGGGGATTTTACACTTGTAGCTGAAAAAATGGCTATCTGAGCTCAATCATTCATATTTTTGATTGTAGTTGAAAAGTGAGAATTTTGAGCTCAATCAAGTTTGGAGTCGGTTTAATAGATTTAGAAGTTCTAATTGGACTCGGCTCTATACAATTGAGATTGGTTTTTGCAGCTGAAAAAAGTAAGAATTTGAGCACTATTTGAAGTTCTTTACTTCCTTAAACTTTAGGGGGAGATGAAAATGAAGAAAATTCACAATGTTGTGGCTACAATAAGAGGGAGTGAAGAAGTGGATCGGTATGTGCTTATTGGAAACCACAGAGACGCATGGACATATGGAGCTGTTGATCCAAACAGTGGAACTTCTGCGTTACTTGACATTAGCCGACGATTCACTCTGTTGCTTAAATCTGGTTGGAGACCACGGAGGACCATTCTCCTTTGTAGTTGGGATGCAGAAGAATTTGGAATGGTTAGTCATCAGTAACTTTGAAAACCTGAATATATATTTGATGTCTTGACTTAACCACTTGTGACTCTTTTTGTTTTGTAGATTGGATCAACTGAATGGGTTGAAGAAAATGTTCTTAACTTAGGTGCAAGTGCTGTGGCTTATCTTAATGTAGATTGCGCGGTCCAAGGTTCTGGATTTTTTGCTGGTGCAACTCCTCAATTAGACAGTCTTCTTGTAGATGTCTTGAAGCTGGTAAAAATAATAATTATGGGGACATTCTTAGGCATTGTGGAACACTCTTGGTTTATTTGTTGATAAATGTCTTAGTCTCTGGTATTCATCTTTCTGTTGTCAGGTTCAGGATCCTGATGACGTAGGCTTGACAGTGGAAGAGACATTCAAGTCTCAGAACAACCTTGTGAGTAGAATCTCGTGCATTTTTGTTATGTTTTTTTTCTTGGATTTTACGTTTTGTAAACGACGGATGGTTTACTGGACTGCAGATACAGAGGCTAAGTAGAGTAGATTCTGATTTTTCCGGTTTTCTTCACCATGCCGGGATACCATCTATAGACATGTACTATGGAGCAGGTAAATCAGAACTTGATTACTTAAGTCTTTGGAGAATGTTCCAAGATTTGATGTTCTAATGCAAGTAATGCCAATAATTATGTTGTATATCCTTTTTTCAGATTATCCTGTCTATCACACTGCATTTGACTCCTATGATTGGATGATCCACAACGCAGATCCATTGTTTCACCGCCATGTTGCTAGTAAGCTTTTTCTTCTCTCCTTCAATCTACTATTAGTTTTTAGCTTTTTTTCCCTGTTTTTCATGGATGCTATGGAGAGAATTAACTCCATCTTCTTTGTTTTGTATATTTGTTAGTGGCTGGCATTTGGGGACTTTTAGGAATTCACTTGGCTGATGAGCCACTCATACCATTCGATTACATCTCTTATGCAGAACAATTGCAGGTGCATACTTTTACTCACTCCCTTTATACATAAGATAGAAGGAAACTGTGTTTTATGTTTTGTGTAATGGTTCAGGCACATAGTGATACATTGAGCAAGCTCTTAGAAGGGAAAGTTTCTGTTAATCCCTTAAACATGGCGATACAAGAGTTCTCTTTGGTTACCAAAGAAGCCACAAATGAAGCAAAGGTTTGTATGGGTTTTGCTGATGAATGTATATAATCTTAATCTTTCTCTTTTTGGTTACACCTATCAATATCGTGGTGATTGATTTTGCAGAAATTAAAGGAACAAGCATATAGGAAAAGTGATGTTGCAGCAGCTGCGAAGAGAAGAGAGCTAAATGACAGGTTGATGCTTGTAGAAAGAGGGTTTTTGGATGCACAAGGGATCAAAGGGAAAGAATGGTTCAAACATCTTGTGAGTAAATTAAAACACATCATTTTTTTGTTCAGTCAGATTTCACTATTTTTTCAAATCTCATGTGACCTTGTTTGTATTTTATTCATAGGTGTATGGACCCGCAGCTGAACCAAAGAGCCAGCTGGGATTTTTTCCGGGAATAGCAGATGCGATTGCAGTAGACGCATCAGAGGGAGTAATTGAGCACGAGATATGGAGAGTCGCGAGAGCGATTCAGAGAGCAAGCAAAGCTCTTAAAGGAGGGTTCACATGAGAAAATCTCAAGAGTTCTCTTTTGTGTGTATATACTAAATAGTTGTGACTGTAGATTGTAGAAGAATAACGTCTTGTGAACTAATTGCATAACCCCTTATGAGCTAAACACTATGTATAATTTAGTCATATTTAACACATTCAAGACTAATATAATCTTGGGTTTGATATCAACAACTTTGATTATCATTGCAAATAGCAAATCCTTTGTTAGAGTAATTTACATAGAAAGAATGATCACTATCTACGATTCTTTTTCTCAAAAGCTACTTTATTTATCATTGTAAAGGCTTATAATTATAATGCCAACTTTGATCAACTTTCCAATGTAGTGTTCCATGGGTTTGTTTCTCTTTTCTTCCACTATTACCTACTTTTTAAAGTGCTTAGCCTTACCACAAATCTACTAAGATTGCCAAATTCCAGACTTTATCATATTTGTGTAGTTTTGTATCATAAGTACTTTTCTTTCAAAAGTGTATGGTCCATTACTTTTCCCTTCAAACGTTTCTCCATCTATCTTCTCAGATGTCATGATTGGAGAGTGATGACTGTGTTTTCCTTTGCTTTAGTATTAATCTTCTCACATTTTAGTCCCAAAAATTTGTCGATTCGAAGAAGCTCTTAACCTCTAGCGAGTCTTGGTCATTTGCCAATCTCTAAGCCTGAGTCTCACACACACTCACATCTTTGGCAAGAGCCTCTCAAATCTCCACTTCTTCAACATATAAATGAAGTTTTTTGTCATCTGATGTTCACAATCGAATATGTTTATAAGAGAATCACAAGCTTATAGACTGGACCAGCTTCGAAAGTAGCTACAACTTTATTTATGAAGAATAACGATAATTGAATTAAGAGAATGAAAATATATTTTTTTAAAAAAATCAGTTGTATGGTTCTTCAGTTAACAGTAGAAATGTCCTGTGAAGTTGCTTCTTCAAGTTTTGCACGTACTGTTTCAGCAGCTGACATTTTATTGATGCTGCAAAAAAGCAAAAGATGTTCAAATATTAGAGCCTAAAGAAGCAAAAAGATGTTATCAATACAAATCAAGAGTGTTTTTATTCTTGTGAAACTTGGGACCAAATCAAGAAAATCATTCTCATTTTTGGTGGAACACATAATACTCACCGAACAAGAACATCCTCAGAAGATGCTTTTATTTCAGAGATCCAATCCGGGACTAATTGCAACATCAAACTTAACTGTTCCTCCACTTCCCCTGGGAATGCAAACAAGAAAGAAACTATGAGCCTGTGTAGGAAGATTAGGCAGGGAAATTATCAAACATTGGGAATTAATTGTCCCTACTTCTATCGGTTATATGGATTTGGTTTGCAATAATCTTGTGAAGAAGCTCCTCCTTCGTGATGACCGTTCGCTTTGTTGAGTGAAACAATGTATGAATCAAATTAACAAGCTTAAGCAAATTGTGCTTGTCGGGTTTAGTCTTTGGTCCCTCTTTCATCTGCAAGACACACACACAATGTTAAGTAAGGAAGGCTTTTTCAACACAGTTTGCAACTGAAAATGACTTAATCTCTTTAAACAATCAAATCCTTGAAACAATGTGAAAGCAATATTGTTATCACTTACTGACTGAAGAAGGCTATCTTCATCAGAAGCATCATCAGCTTCATAGTTGATTCCTTCATCATCACATTCGTTACTGAAGCCATCTTTCACAGTTGCATCTTCCTCAAGAGTGTCAAAATTCAGACTTCGAGATGGACCCCTTACTGATTGAAGAAGAAGGCTATCTTCATTAGAAGCATCATCAGCTTCATAGTTGATTCCTTCGTCATCAGATTCGTTACCGATGTCATCTTTCACAACTGCATCTTCATCAAGAGTGTCAAAATTCAGACTGCGAGATGGACCCTTAGCCAGACCATTTGTTGATCTAACAGAGTTATAATCACCACTCTCTGGAGTCAGCTTAATACATCTTCTAGATTGCTGCAACGTCGGTGTAGCACTCCTGACCCGGATTGGTGTGGATAAGTCTTTGGAAGGAGTTGACAAATCTTTCACTGGGGTTGCAACTATTCTTGACTCTATGTGTGATAATAAGCATTCGTTAGTGCCAGCCGACAAAGTCGAATCTGGAATCACTTTGTTGGCTTTTTTTTCCTCCTGCTCCACCTCCTCCATATGAACATCAAACCCTTCAACTTCAAGTTTAGGTACTCCTAAGTCTACGCTTACAGTGTCTGAGTGACTATCCCTTTGGGGGGAATTGAACGGTTCAGGAAGCAGTTCTTTCGGAATTTCGTCCTGAATACAGATAACAAAAGATGGAGAATCAATCAGATATAAAAGCAACCTAAAACTAAAAGAATAGATTAGGGAAGCCTAATTAATATGTACCTTAGGATGATCTTTGTAAAAATCTACAAGCTTTGAGTGAAACATCTTCCTCAGTTCCATGTATTTAGTTCCACAAGTTGTACCGTCAAGTACAATTGCGTCAGTATTTAAGTTAATGTGAAGACTGGGTTTCATACAACAAGTGCTTTCAACATACTTCAAAACTCTCTTTAGTTCAATGGCTTCCGGATAAATATGCTTCATCTGAGCCAAATGATCATACGAGAAGATCCTGTAGACCCACATTGGCCAAACAACAAACAGATACATTTGATTGATCAGATGCATGAAAAGTTGAATCATTTAAACCCCTCAAGATCCACCAGGATCTGTTAAATTGATGTTCTTTTAAACGAAAAAGAAGAAAGCAAGAAGCTAGTAAAAGTCAATAGCTTTACCGATTAGTAAGATACTCGATCTTGGGACATATATTAGTAAATGTCGTCAAAGAACCCTTTAATTTGAGCAACCTAATTGCAGTATCCAACCCATTGAAAAATTCCTCCAGAATCTCGAACCTGTAATGCCAAAAAAATCAATAAAAATTGAGAAACCAAAGTCCAAATTTGAGAACATGTATGAAGAAATTAATCAAAAATCTCACCTTTCGGGCAATTTTACAAGAGTTTCAGGTTTTGGGGACGAAGAAAAGATCTGCCTTTTAGCGGTTTTGTTAGGAGTCTTAGCAGAGAATAGTGACTCAGGGTGGTTCGAGACCATATCCGGCTTCTCTGAATGGGTTTTAGACGAGGTCATTGCAGAGAGATTGAGAAGTGAGGAGCGAGAGAGCGTAACGGCTAGTTTATATATTAGGGTTTATGTCAATTTAGGGTCAAGAGGTGGGAGAAGAAGGCAAACATGTGTGTGCTCAGATTTGCCACGTCACTCAAATTGCTTCTAAACGTTGGTTCCCGCTATTTCCTTTACATATAATTATTTTCTTTTCAACAATATAAAATTCTTATTATTGATAGGATAGAAACCATTTGAGTATTTCAATAATTACTAAATTTATTTATTTGTTTAGCTAATTTTATTTATTGAAATAGTTTCAAACTAATCAATAAACAAGTACAACAAGCATATATATGGTTTTTCATGATTCTACACTTTTTCTTTTATTTTCTAAATTTTTTATTTATTTTAATGGAGTCTCTATATAGAGTCTCTAAATGGTCTCAAGTAGCAAATGACATTATTACCTTCCGAGTTCATATCACTTTCTCTCTAGTTCCACGCAAATTTGTTGTTTATAACTTTTTTTCTTTTACCGATTTTTTCTCTACCTCTTCATTTTTTCATGTCATGTTTCTTACTTTCATGATAATTTTTGCTTTATTTTATGATATTTTAGTTACTTATAAATAAGTGTGGGAAATACAATGTATATGTTTTTTTGGTATTTTTTTTCTTGGGATAAAATCATACAATGTATTGTTACGTTGATACAAATTATGTATGAAAAAGGGATAAGACTAATAAAACGAATCAATTTCCAATTTTCTACTATTTATGGCCACAATAATATCTTGCGACTGTTTAGTTAGTCTTCTCTTACAAATTCTGCACTAATTTCGGATCAATTACCAAAAACAAAGTAACAGCTCATGTGTCCGAATATGTTTTTTTCCCCTAAGAATATACGAAAATTATAACTTTAAACGACATTTTATAACCGTGAGTCTTGAAAACTCGAACAGACACTTACAAAAAAAATTATAACCGAAAAAACAAGTACTAATATTGTCTCCTAAATGAAGTAAAAAAAGGTGGAGAAGAGATAGAAAAAGAAAACAGTAGATGCAGAAAAGAAGAAGTCAAAGAGAAGAAACGACGTCGTTGTCAGAAGAATATACCACAAGAATATGTCAAAGCAAAAACAGAAAGAGGATCACGTATAAATAGGCGTTCCCGAAGCTGTCTCTTTTTCATTTCACAACCCATTTCTTATTTCTTTCTCTCTACAGTTTTTCTGAAGAAACAACATCAAAATACTCTCTTCTCTTTTTCTTTCTCTCTAAGACAATCCTAGCTTAGCAGAGATTGTTTGCGAGAAAGTAAGCAAAATTAAACACTCTTTCTGTAAGTTTCTTCTTAATTTTTTTAATCTATACGTTAAAATCTAGCTTAGCAGAGATTTTTAATCTATACGTTTGAAAGTATAGTTTTTTTTTTATATGTGTTTGTGTTTGTGTAATGTACTAATTAAATAGAGTAGTTTCATAAGAAATTTGTTCATTCTTTATGATAAATAATAAAATGTTTTGATAGAGAAAATTTGTGTTTTTTTTTTTTCTAAAACAAAAAAAGGAAGAAAATTTACGCTTTGGAAGCTAATGATCCAATTGTCTTTTTTACAAAATTATTCTATGACTATAGAGTTTTATTTTGTCAAATTTCAGAGACTGAAACTTAATTTTTTAATTTTTACTTTGTTAATAACTTTTTTTTTTTTGTAAGTATCATTCTTGGATCAATTTATTTTGGCACCTTTCTTTGATCAATGTAGAATAATGTCGCAAATCACGTGGTAACATCTATTTTATTGTTTGTAAAAGGTGTTTTTAGTTCTAAAACGTACACATAATTTTGTAGTGAAATGAATTGCAAAAACAAGAAAAATAAAAATAAAAAGGAATTCCGCATTATTTTGTGATTTGAAGGGGGAAAAAACACACTTGTCGTTGAACTTGTCTGTCTTGTAACGGGGATATTAAGGAATGATCAAATCTTTTGTCGGTGTGTGAATTTGGAATGGTTATTCTTTGGTCCACCATTATAACAGTTATGGCGAAATCTTAAAACTTTTTTTTATATAAAATTTAATATAATTTGTCACTAAACCTTTTTAGTTTCTTTTCTACCCATAAATCGTGTGTGAAATCGGCTTACATAATACGATGATTCTAAATGTGGTTTCTTAATATTAACGCAGAGGAGAAGAGAAAGAGAGCAATGGCAGGAGATCAACTAAACGTGCTAAACGCACTCGACGTCGCGAAAACGCAATGGTACCATTTCACGGCGATTATCATCGCCGGAATGGGATTCTTCACCGACGCTTACGACCTTTTCTGTATCTCCCTCGTCACTAAGCTCCTTGGCCGCATTTACTACCACGTGGACGGCGCAGAGAAGCCCGGAACGTTGCCTCCAAACGTCTCAGCTGCGGTTAACGGAGTCGCCTTTTGCGGTACACTAGCGGGTCAGCTCTTCTTCGGCTGGCTCGGTGACAAACTCGGGAGGAAAAAAGTTTACGGCATGACCCTCATGGTCATGGTCCTTTGCTCCATCGCCTCGGGTCTATCCTTTGGGAGTAACCCGAAAACGGTGATGACCACGCTCTGTTTCTTCCGATTCTGGCTCGGTTTTGGCATCGGTGGTGATTATCCGTTATCAGCCACCATTATGTCGGAATACGCCAATAAAAAGACGCGGGGAGCATTTATAGCGGCGGTTTTCGCTATGCAAGGGTTTGGAATCTTGACCGGAGGGATTTTTGCCATCATCGTGGCTGCGGCTTTCGAGGCTAGGTTTCCGTCTCCGGCCTATAAAGTGGATGCCTTGGCTTCTACGGTTCCTCAGGCAGATTACGTGTGGCGGATCATTCTGATGGTTGGTGCTTTGCCGGCCGCAATGACGTATTACTCGAGGTCGAAGATGCCTGAAACCGCGCGGTACACGGCTCTTGTGGCCAAGGACGCGAAGCTAGCAGCTTCGAACATGTCTAAAGTTTTGCAAGTGGAGATCGAAGCAGAGCAGCAAAAAACTGAAGATAAGTCCAATTCCTTTGGTTTGTTCTCCAAGGAATTCATGAAACGCCATGGCCTTCACTTGCTCGGAACCACAAGCACATGGTTCCTACTCGACATTGCCTTCTACAGTCAGAACCTTTTCCAAAAGGATATTTTCAGCGCAATCGGATGGATCCCTCCGGCTCAGACCATGAACGCGATTCAAGAAGTTTTCAAGATTGCACGTGCACAAACCCTTATCGCCTTGTGCAGCACGGTACCCGGTTACTGGTTCACAGTCGCATTCATTGACATCATTGGTAGATTCGCGATACAGATGATGGGTTTCTTCTTCATGACCGTCTTTATGTTTGCTCTCGCCATTCCTTACGACCACTGGACTCACAAGGAGAACAGAATAGGATTCGTGGTTATGTATTCCTTAACATTCTTCTTCGCCAACTTTGGACCCAATGCAACAACTTTCGTAGTGCCCGCTGAGATCTTCCCGGCTAGGTTTAGATCAACCTGCCATGGAATTTCTGCGGCTTCTGGAAAATTAGGAGCAATGGTTGGTGCGTTTGGGTTTTTGTACTTAGCACAAAGTCCAGACAAGACCAAGACAGAGCATGGATATCCTCCAGGCATTGGAGTCAAGAACTCGCTCATTGTTTTGGGTGTGGTTAATCTTTTGGGGATGGTTTTTACATTGTTGGTTCCTGAATCTAAAGGCAAGTCTCTTGAAGAAATGTCCGGTGAGAATGAGAACAACGATGAAAGCAGTAGCAGCAACAACAACACAAACAACACGGTGCCAACTGCATAGAGATTCTAAAAGACATTGTTATTTGTTCTTCTATATCTCTGTATTCTCTCTCTCTCTCTCTCTCTCTCTTTCTTTCTTTCTCCAGGTTTCTTCTCACTAGCAACTCAACTTGTTCTTTATGTTAACTTATTATTGATCGTTATGCAATAGGAACTGATTCTTTTACATATGTATTGGTTTGGATTTCGGATTTTTTAGAACCACTTTTTGGTGTTCATTGGAACAAATGACAATGGAGTGGAAAGCTAATATGATGTAACTGTGTTTTAAATGTTTTTCATTGTCACCACTGAACTAAAGAGGAAATGTTAGAATCAAACATCCAACAGTAACACTAAGCAAAATTGTGGGTCATTAGTTGAGAATGATATTTGATAGAAAGATAGCGAGCAAGGATAAATGCAAGAGCTCGTCTCAAGGTAAGCAAGAGGCCACAGAGCTAACTTTAAGGCTACCATAATCATGTTAGTACTGATCCTGTAAATGAGTTGAATCTTTTTCATTAGGCTTTAGACAGGCAAAAAATCAACGCTCGCTATAAAAATGGGTAAAACAAAAACTGCATTGTTTCAGTTTCTTCAACCAATTTCTGCTCAATCAAAAACAAAACCTGCATTTTCTTTCCTATAAATGGAATGGACCCATCAAAATGGTGATATGAGCAGTGACACTAGGAAAGATGTTGCAGGTACCTTCTTAAGGCATAAATGAAAGCAAGAGTAGAAGAAATTGAAGGTAAGACAGGACAAGGATACAATAATCTTCTTAAACTCTATACATATATTTGAGTAAAATGATGGACAATACATGAAATACTACTAGACACAATACAATTCACTAGCTGTGAATATCAAAATACACCAATATTCTGGGTTTGGGTTTCCGTAAAAGAATCAACTATTTAAACTTGATATAGAGGCACCTTCGTGTTCAGAGACCAGCTGAGACTAAACCATGCAAGGTTACAATTCCAATCAAGGTGTTGTCTTCATTGACCACCGGTAGAAATTGTACAGGCGATGGCGGTGATTCCATTTTCTTCATAGCTTCAACTGCCATTGTTTCCGGTCCAATTATCCTTGGCTTCCTGTTTTAACAAAAGGTTCAAGATAAAGATTTCAACATACACCAAACAATGTTTATAGGATCTGAAAAAGCAGAGTTCTTTCTCACCTGTTGCACATTTCTCCAACACTGAGTTTGAAGATTGCTTCTCCACTTGCCTTGAGAGTCCGACGAAGATCTCCATCTGTGAATGTACCGATCAAGCGATGATGTTCATCAACCACAAGCAAACACCCACATCCTTTGCTGGTCAGCTCCACTAGTTGATCCATTATCAAGTCTCCTTCTTTACACACCGGAAGCTCTTCTTGCTTTTTCATTACATCTTTCACCTACAAACACCCAATAGATTCATATTCATCCTCAATTGTTATATCATTTCGAACGTATAAAGTAACCCTACATGTTCTTTAGCTTATGTATAGCCAAATCAGAATATTGATAACTGGAATTCGAAAGGTGAGCAATTTCGAGAGCAGACCTTGAAGATTAAGCTCTTGCCGATTCTACCGGCGGGATGATTGGCTGCATACTCTTCCTTGGAGAGATTTCTAGCCGCCATGAGAGCAACGGCAATGGTATCACCAAACACCATCTGGATCGCCGTAGACGTCACCGGAGCGAGATTAAACGGACACAGTTCCCTCTGAAGCGGCAAATGCACATTCATATCACAAACTCCAGCGAGCGGATTCCCAGAAACAGAGGTAAGAGAGACCAGAAAGGCTCCTTTAGCTCTAGCGCAAGGGACGAGACGGAGAAGCTCCTCGGTGGCGCCGGATTTGCTGAAGAAAACGAGAACATCGCGTGGCGTAAGAGCGCCAATGTCGCCGTGAAGCGCATCGAGAGGGGAGAGGAAAGAGGAACGGAAGCTTAAGGAAACGAGCGTCTGTGAAACCTTGTTAGCTACGAAAGCGGATTTACCGACGCCGGTGAAGAAAACGGTACCGGCGGTGGAAAGGAGAATGCGTGCGAAATCTAGGGTTTGGGAGAGATCGAGATGTTTGAAAAAGTGATTGAGAAGATCTTGCTGAGATTTGAAGAGGTTGAGGAGATTATCTCGAGAGATCTCTTGATGAAGTTCGTGGCTGGATCCGCCATTTTTAAGGGAATTGTGATCGATTGATGAGAAATCGAGAGATGGCGGTGGAAGAGATCCCATTGCTGAATCTGTGAGAGAGCTTTGTTTGATCGATTTGGAATGATTTGGATTGCTTTGCTGAGAGATCTCAAAAAAAAAGCAGAGTGTATTAATGGAGAGGGAGGGGCAAATTGGTAATTCAGTTACTCATTTCGTTTCCGTGGTGATTGAGCGGTCGGTGGCAAATTGTATCAAAGGTGTATAATTAGCATTGATTGATCGATACTAGTATTTATTAACTGTTTTGAATTACAGTGGGCAGTGGTCAGTGCCCAGTGGTATACTGGTATTATAAATAGTTTATTATTAAATGGTTTCGTTTTAAACTTCCGGATTTAATGCTTTTAATTGGTAGCTTTCAAGATTTATTATTTTCTATAAGTTTGATTTGGTTCAGATTTGGATTCGGTTTTACAATGTCTAAATTGTAAAATAATTTAACCAAATTTTACTTACTCGGTTTCTAAAACGAGGGTTTGGATTAAACGGTAGTAGTGTAGTGATTTTGGTCTAGTGGCAAGGCCACAGAAGACAGACACCATCACACCAGGGATCGAGTCCCCGACCATACAATTTGTAGGAATTAGGCTAATGGACCGGCTAGTTGTGGCCCAAATGTTGACAAAAAAAAAAAGATTAAACGGTAGTAAAAAAAACAACAATAGATAATCAAAAATATTTTAAATACTTCTTGCTCATCCAACCTTGCTATGTCAGAAACATAGTAAAATACCAAAGGGAAGGCTCAAAGTTACAAAATAGCACGTGTGAAACTAGCCGTCGTCCGACACATTAAAAATCTTTTCCTTTGGTATTTTTGATGACTCATCGTGATTGATGAGAAAGAAATATTCAAACACTTTTGTTAAATTGTCTCTTTAGTTTTTAGTAAGATTCACAAATAATTTGGTGAAATACTGAAATTCATATATGATGGTATAGATTACCCTGTCGAGCTTTTGGTGAAATACTGAAATAAACATTTCACTTTTTCCATTTTGCTAATTTGTCTTATTATTTATTTATTTTTGCTTTTCTTTACTTGAAATGTTGATTTTCATCCATCATTCATTGCAAGTACAGTAGTTCTTTTCTAAGAAAAGAAAAAAAATTAATAGGTAATACGTAGTAAACGGATGTGAAACTGTTTAGAATGGGAGGGATAAAGGATAGGAATTGGATGACTTCAATTTTCTCTCCTTTTTTTTTGGCTATTGTTAGTTTGAAAAATTGATGACAATTAGTAAAATATACAAAAGTAGAAAAAATAAATTTTTGGTTATATAACATCTTGCAATTGCAACTAGTTGAGGAGTATTATGCAACTTTGAAGAACATGATTAATGTTACAAAATAATAGATTTATTTCAATGAAATTGTAAGGTTGTAGCTCGCAAAGCTACGTACACACCATCGTGATAAATTGGGATGGGTTATGACTTATGAGGGAGTCAAAAATATAAGAAAGGAGGTTTACTGTGTATGAACGATTTGAAATAAGATGCTGAAAGAGCCTGAAACGTTTTTTCATATAGAGAAACCTCAATAGCTGGATGTTTAATCTGTAAAGAATCTATAGATTAAAAACCTAGACAACACATGCTAAATAGAATTATAGGTACAAAAACAAAGTTTTGAAACATAAGTGAGAGAAGTAAGAGAAGTGTTATTGTGTCATAGTATCCACCCCGATCCCAAAACAACATCTTCTACAAATCTACTGAATCTTGGGGTGGGTATTTGATAGTCTCTGGTTTGATCAAACGAAGTGAGAAAAGAAAAGTCACTGTTTTAAATCATTCTTGAGAATGCGATGTAAACTTGAGGTAGGTTCCATCTCCATCATCTGAGAGAGTTATAACTGGACATCAATCCAGCAAGCTCATCTGCATAAAACATCATCAATTCCAGTTATAGCTTTCCAACAAAACAACAGAAGAGAGATAAGATGTGCAATGGACAAGTATATTCCAAGATATATCTATGGCTTAAGTACACACACCCTTAGACCAACACACAAATCCAGGAAAAAACAGTAAAGGAGAAACAAGAGTAGCTTCTCCACACAAACACCTTCATATTACTTTCTCATCTCTAAATCAAGTCCATGTGAAGATGACATTCTCTTTGGTCAAAGGAAGTGAACATACGAATCCTTATGTCCAGAGACACATGGTGTGAAACCATCAGTTGAAACTTGTTTCTAATTTAGTTAATTATCAATTATGTAAGGCAAAAACCAAAAATGGTGCAGGTAATCTCAAGATAGTTAGATTGGGGCATAGCTAAGATCGATAGACACTCTAGTATCCTTGAATTACACAAAAGGATTATATGATTATTACGAGAGCGATAAACATACCATCCGGAGGTACCGGGTCGGTTTCCTGTTGATCTCGGATCCGTCCGGATTCTCTCATACCCGCCCGATTTGGGCCGTCCGGTCTGTCCATACCCGAAATAACCCTGCCTTGGCTGTTCCTGGTGAGGCGATCTCTGACTTTGATTCAGATTCGGATCTCTAGCTCGAGAAGAATCGAGTCTAGGTTTCTCATCTTTCCGGACGAACCCTGGCCGAAGATGGGGCGGCACGAATCGATTAGGTTTCGGGGACACGGAAATCGGAGCCGGAGCAGGCACGTCTTGGACCTTGTCGATTTCAGGAGTCCGAGCTGGAAACGAAAGCGAGGAGCCAGGTCCGGTATGACCTAAGGGACGAAGAGAGATCTGATTAGGATCTGGATCAGAGACGGCTTGATCCGGAATCCTCGGAGCTGGAGAGAGCGGAGGCGTGGTAGTGGTGGTGGCAGCGGAGGGAGATCTCAGAGGTTTCGGGGAAGATTTGGTGAGGACGAGCATACGGCCATTGGAACGAGCGACGGAGGAATAGGAAGCGGAGGGGGAGGAAGAGGAGGAGGAGGAGTACGGGGAAGAAGAAGGAGGATCTTTGTGGAGGATGTGGTTGAAGTTGATAGATGTGTATTTGTTGTTTGCTCTTGCCGCCATTCAATTTGCTTTCTGCTTCTTTTTCTTCTTCGTTTTCTCTCTCTCTCTCTGCAGCTATCAGTTTCTCTGTTTTGATTTTGGGATCAAGGAAGAAGAAGAAGAAGAAGAAGAAGAAGAAGAAGAATGAATGAAATGATTGAATCTCTCAAGCTTTTCTGGTTTTCGTTTTTCCGTTTTCTTTTTTTTCTTTTTGCCCTCTTTAGTCTTTGCCTCCCTCCGCTGCTTTTTTATTTAGTTTTTTGTTTTTTAAAAATGTTGAGATTACTTTAATGATTACGAAAGAGAAAAGAGAGACGCAAGTGACGTCATTTAGATTAGGCGCATGACACGTATCCATCAATTTTAAATCTGAAATTTTATTCATGTGAAAAAGATTGATTTCAGACAATTTGATAAGACAAGTAGAATTAAATAGATAATAATAGAAAATTGGAAAACAAGAATATCAATTAAGACCAAACTCTAAATCAGGATAAGAAGCAGGATTAAGAGTTGAAGACTAAAAAGATTACTGTATATCTAAATCTTAAGTCCGAAAGTCAAATCTTTTTGAACTCGAGCTTTGTCTGGGTTAAGCCGAACCAGATTCATTGCTGTGTCGTTTTGAGTTAAAGATTTTGAAAATCGGTGGGACGACTATAATGGTTTTTGATGTCTAGTCCGAATTAAATTAACATTTGTTGTTCTACATATTTTCCAAAATCGCTAACAATTTCTAACTTGTTTCCTAATACCATCATTGTTTCCTTAATATCCACATAATGATTAAATCTTGCAAGCATATGTATTTCAAAATATACAGAGTTCGTTCGTATGACCAAAACCACAACATCTCCTCTGTTATCTGTTATTTTCGTTACTAGAATTATACGCACTCTTAACTAAGCCGTCCAATGTCTTACAAGTAGACTGCGCTCAATACAATATCAATTTCGCCCACATCAATTTTTCAAACACTGACAAAGTAAGAACCATTCAGTACAACTTAAAGAAATTTATCTACGAGAACTATCATCAAACATTTCATAATCTGTAAGACGTAACTACATTCAACTAAGATCAAGACTCCAGAGTTGCTTATATCACATAAAAAGAAGTCCCACAGGTTCTACACTGTCAAACTTTAGAAGGTCCTACGCCGCATCAAATCGCAAATAAAGCACCATACCAATGTGAAATTACCTTTTAACATTGTGACAAAGTGTTAAAAACCTAGAAATCAAACACCATCAAGTACTTGCTATATATACAAAGTTAGGGTTTATTATACTTACCTAAACCCTAAACCCCAGGGAGATTGTAGAACCAATCACGATTCTTGGTAGTTCCTAAGGTCAAATGACATTGTACTTGAGCAACTGCAGCAAATATATCACCAAGGAGTTTTCAGATGTTAAGCCAAAATTTTGGTAGTACCCATGAAAAATAGATACATATAAAAAAGATTGATGTGGAAATCATCACCTCCTCTCAGTATCTCTGTAAACTCCAACCAGAGCTTCGGCCTTGTCATAGAAGCTGTCCTTAAGAGATATTACAATGCTCTGGAAGCCATTCCCATCCTCTGCATCCTGATTGTCACGTGCAGCTTGGCATGACTTGCTACGAATGAATTTAGCAACTTTTGCAACGTTTAAATTATCAAGTGCAGCATCGACTTCATCAAGTATGAAAAAAGGTGAAGGCCTATAGCTGAAAAATGGAAAGGAAAACAACACCATAAACTTCATCAAAACCTCAAAACAACTGACCATGGAAACTTCCTTGCAAAACAACTACAGTATTTACACAAGCGTAGGCCAATCTCAGGTCATAAAGAGAAGAAAAGCAACTTTGAAGATGGGTATTTTACAAGGAACAGAAAACCTAAAACGATGTCAGTATGCTAAAATCAAACCAAAGTTTGTTGATAAGGAGTCAACGAATCTGATGGTTCCAGACACAAATAACAAATTTCATGTGGCAAGATCACTGTCTGCTACTCCAATTTGAAAGAGTGAAACTAAATATTAGAGATAATTCAATACAACCCTACAAAATCACTTTTAAGATTGAAACAGATAGAATATCTAGGTTGAGGATACCTATGGATGGAGAAGAGCAACGCCAAGGCTGCAACTGTTTTCTCTCCTCCAGAGAGCTGTTCCATGTCGCGAAATCGCTTTGTTGGGGGCATTGTAGTATACTTTATACCATGTAGAAACGGATCATCCTCATTTTCTAGGTTTAGATAAGCAGTTCCACCCAGTGGATGCGTATTACTCTTGGTTAGTTGCTTATAGATCTTGTCAATGTTGCTAGCAATGTGGTTGAAAGCTTCCATAAATAGCTCATACCTGCACAATAATTTCCAAAGAACTAAAATCTTCAGACTTTTACTTGTCAAGCTTTGGTTCCACCATATAGTCGTTGCTATTTGGTAACAATACTCTTCAAAGCTCTAAAGATCATTTCACAAGAGAAATTTCGAGTTACCTCCTCTGCTTAACAGTATTGTAGGCATCCGCTACTTGCTTCTCCTCTTTCCTGGCCGCTTCAAACTCTTGGCTAACTTGTTTTTCTTTCTCTTGTATAGCCTCATACTGGTCAAGCGCTCTCAAGTTTGGAGCCGTTCTTTCAATCTCTGATGTTTTAGATTCTATTTTCTGCCTAAATTCCGCCTCCACTTTTTCACGAGCAGATGGTCTCCGTTCTTGGAGATAAGCTCTATCCAACTCACTAAAGTCAAACTGTGGCCCATCTGAGTCATCTTCCTCCATAGCATCTGATAAAACAGGAAGGGTAATATGTTCGAGCTCACACTTCTCAGTTATTTCCTGTTTCTGCGAGATCAGCTGCTCAATTTGTGTTTCCTGATAGCATATGGAAGCTTTAGTGCATCTATACTCAGACATAACAAATCTTTGGGAAATTTTGATGAATCTTCATTGTACCTTCGAATGAATCTGACGATTGAGCTTGGTTATGCTTGTTGTCGCTTGAGAAGCCTGCTTTTTCCAATCCAGGATTTCCTTTTCATATTCTTCCGACTTTTGTTTGCACTCTACAAGCAGGAGAAATAGATAAGCACACCTCTATGAAAGAAGATACAACTGCAGATCGGTGCTAGGCAAAGAACATTAGACAGGTAAGGTGATAAGCAAAGTATATGGTTGTGTAACTTATACTTATACAAGCAAAGGCAAAGGAAGAGATTAACAGGACTAGAGAATCTATCATACTGGATCTTCACGTCAACCATCTGTCAACCAGGAGCATTTTATCTTATTATGATAGCTTTCTTTCTGCTTTAGATTAAGATGAAATGTAACCATACAGTTACACAAGAGGTCGAGCAGATCATGTAAATTCCAAAATTTGTTCAGACCCATGACAGGGCAATCTACAACATCAAGGATTATGTAAGATCCATACAAACAAACATCAAGAAAATTCCATTTTTTAATACGTACTTTTACTGGATCATGTTCATGTCTGTTACGAATGAAAATTGTCAACTCAAAAAGGCACTGAGATTGGATAAAAGAGCATAGAACTGAAAAGGCCATCAGATTTTTGTAGGAATAGAATTAATATACCTCCCATTTCCTTCTTCCAATTGTTGATTTCATTAGTAATTTTTTCTGCTGTCTCCTTACGTTCCGACATTGTCTTCTGTATACCTTCCAAATCAGTTTCCAAAGAACTGATAGAAGACTCTAGCTTTCGAATCCGTGAGCCAACATCTCGGTTCTGTTCATATTCCAGCCTGAAATTAAAAAAAAAAATGATTCTCATTGACCAACAAAACAAAAAATGCTTACTTTTACTCTGATCTCCATGCAATAGAACGGAGTATGTCAACTCAGCTGACCAGTTAACGTATTGCAGAGTTTGTTAACACAGGTGTATACAGGCTACTGGACAACGACCCTTACATACTTGGTAATACAAGATAATGTAGACCATAGCTGCCAACTAAGTACTAACCACGGAGCTGTAGTGCCTTCTTTTTATGAGGCACGTGAAAGTCAAAAAGGCAACAACAGATGAATGCACAGCATAATGTTTACTTTTTACCAAAAAAGAAAATCAGAAGGAAAGTGGACTGCAGAGTCGGATCTATATGTTAGCACAGAAACAGGCAACAGAAATCGAAAGAGACAAAAACTGTATATGTGAAGTTCGAAAAGATCTGCTATGTAACCGAAAAACCAAAGCGGAAGAGACTTACTGGTATTTTAACTTAGCAAGCTGGTTACTCAGATTCAGCCTTTCATCAGCCGCATTTTGAGCATCCTTGAGCTGTTTTTCTTCATATGCACGTATGTTTGCAACGCCAACAGACCGGCTAAAATCCTTATACATATGGTCCACAATCTCATTGATTCTTTTATCCAACTTCTTCATTTCTGTATTCCTCTTATCAACCTCATTTTTTGCCTACAAGGCCAATGCCATTCATTCTTATTATTGTCACCATGTTTTAACTCTACCAAATATCAGAAAAATAGAGACAATTACCTTACGCAGTTCAGGAGTTATGCGTTTACTTTCTTCAGTAATGTTTCGTTTCTCTTGCTCAAGCTGTGGAAGTTTGTCTTCGATGCTTTTCTGTTAAACAAATTCACTAATTATTATTTCCTGAATAGTGACAGCTGCTCCTAGCAGAAGGAAGATAAAAGGTGTGCTACTGTCCCAACTAGGGTTCTCTTGACAACAGCAAGTAAGATATATGAGACCACTCCTCTTGGAAAAGATAAATTGGTGGTTACCTTCTCAATTTCAGCATACTGAATCTTTTTTTCAAGTCCACTTATTTTACCCGATAAATCAGACTCCTTTATCTGCATTTCTCGAATAGATCCAATATTTCCCAATTGTAGTTCATATTCTTCTTTCTTTTTCTTTAATCCTGCACAACCAAATGTTGGCTCTAAGACAAGATATCAGAAGTGAAGACACTTTAAACCAGCTGGTGACAAACCAACCTTCAATTTTCTTATCATCCCATTTATTAGACTTTGCTTCCATTCCCCCACTGGTACCACCAGTCATTGTTCCCGACTTTGTGAGCAATATACCATCAACGGTCACAACTAAAAATAAAATTAAAAAATCAGGATATATGGAAATTAAAGCCAAGTGTAGTGCAAGCATATGAGTAAATTACACCTAAACGAAGAAACAGGAACATACCTTTAAATCTCTCTCCAGTCCAGCTAAGTACCTTGGCTTCTTCAAGTTCGTCACAGACAAGAGTATTTCCCACAGCAAAGAGAACTGCTTTCTCCAATTCAGGATCAAACGTGGAATGGTTAAGGACCAAAATACATAATTAAGAAACCTGCTCACGTTAAATTTCCTACATTTCTCAATCCTTGGTTTAATAGATCAAAATAATGCCAAACTACCAACAACTATACACGCAATAATATGAAGCAAAGATGAGAAATTATCAATGCAGGCAACCTTGAGTATGCTAAAGTCAAATCACTTCACTAATTGCAAAGGATATTGGATAACATCGAACACCAGCTTTGCTGTGCCACCCAAATTTCTCAATCTTTCAAACACTGGCTTGACACGTACTGACTGAAGAGGAATAAATGTCATAGGAGGAAGCCTTTGCTCTTTCAAGTACTGCAAATTACAAATAAAGAACTCATTTTATCAAATTACAAATCCTCTTAAACATTTACTTATGGTGCTTAAAACACAAGTTGCATGGGACAAGAACACCACAAGCATACTATAAGTACCTTGATGCAGTCCTTTCCCGTGTTTTCATCTTCTACAACTACTGCATCCATAAATCTCCCCATAGCAACAGTAACAGCAAGGTTGTACTTCTTCCGATTTGGCCGACAGAGATCAGTCATCCGACCATGAACTCCTTGAAATAGACGCTTGAGAGACTCAACAGCCTGCGTTAGCCTACTATCTCTCTCATTTTCATATCTTTCAGCCGTTAAATCACTTAATTGGTCTTCTATCTCCGCAATTCTAGTCTTCAAATTCTCAGACGCATTCCTGTGCATCATAAAAGCAGGTTAGAGACTATCAGATTAAAGAAAAAGACAGTATCAGGGGATGCAAAATGCATTCCGTCTAGCTCAAGAAGGGGTATATACTCTGAACGGGGAAAGGGTAAAAGAATGTGTTCTTGATAAATGAATTACCAAAATCTCTCAAGCCATTGTTCAAAAGATGAAGCAACCGCAAGAAGAATCTCTAAGGAGGTATTTATTTAATAAACTTGCAGCAATGTGTAGCATTTAAAGGATATCATAACATCACAAGTAAAACATCCAATGCTAGACAATCTAGTGAGTAGAGGACACATACTAACCTGGCATCCCGATGCTTCTCTTGCAGTGTACGTAACTGCTTTTTCAGGCTAATCGTTTCATTCTTATATGCCAAAGAAGAACCTTCAATCTCTTCTTTCCTGGATTTCAATCGCTCAATTTGTTCATCAAGATCATTTTCCCTATTTATTAGTTGCTGGTAATTTTCTTCCAGATTTTTTAATGCTTCGAGATCAGTATGCTGTTGCCTTTCTAGAACCTCTTTTTCATCTCTAAGCTTAATGGTTTTCATCCCAGCTTCTTCTTTTCTGAGAAAAAAACCACATTGATAAACATGAAGGCAAATCAATAAGAAAACAAAGGGTGAATATGCATGTAGATGGTAAATCCAGAAGAAGATACATTACAACAACAGTCCCAATAATATCACCTGTAAACAACCTGATATATGTCATTATGTCAAACAAAACGCTTAACTATTTGTTTGCTTAGACTATTCTTCAAAGCAGAGAATAAATACTCTACTAACTGTCTACCGAACAATTCTTTAACTAAACTTAAAAGAAGAGAGGGTAAGGAACCAGCAAACCCATGTAGTATTCATGTCACCAAAAAATTCAAGCGAGGAGATCAATAATCAATATAGAGAATCCACGTTGGTGGCTTGGTGCATATCTATAACCTCAGGCCAGTTGGAAAACAGCAATGCTTCTGACTACGAGGAGAAAAAATCCTTATGTCTTTCAAACTTACATTCGAAAATAATCTTGCAGTTGACTATCAAGCATTGGGAGTTTTCCGCTGCTGTCTTGTCTCTTCTCATTCAATATTTCCATTTTCTTATTCAGCTCCTTGATGCTATTCTGCATCTGTTCAATTTCTTTGGAATGCTTCCCTTTTTCTTTTTTCCTCCTATCCACCTCCTTTCGATTGCTCTCAATTTTTGCTTTAATGCGAGCTATCTCTTCCTTAAATCTCAGAAGCTCAGGTTGCTGCGCACAGGAAAAGTACAGATATAAGTAATTCAAGTGAGAAAGCTAATAAAATAAAATTTCAGAGGATAACTAAAAATAATTTTTTTTTTAAATAAATTACAAGAGATGTCTGGATATATTTGGGAGGCAAAATATAATCTGTTAACCACAGACTTCCAAGGTATACTCACAATTTTTCCAAGCTTCGAGCTTCTCTCAGCAATCTTCTTTTCCCGTTGAGCAATTTCTTTCAGATATTTTGCTTGTTCTACCTTTCTCTTACCTGCTTCATGTTCAAACTTTTCCAGCTCTCTCATGACATCTTTACGGTTGCTCTTTTCAGCATCAACATCCTCAGTTGCCTTCTCGATATCATTTTCAATGTTATATAATTGCCATAGGAAGTGTTCTCTCTTCAGAGCTTTCTGCATGGCGTGAAGACATGTTAACAAAAAGTCAGATAGGATAGTTCACAAACTAAATAAATAAGCACTAATCCACTAGAGAAGAAGAGCAAATCCAGATAAATACCAGCTCATCCTGCAGCCTTAGATGCTTCTCAGCTTCTTCCTTCTGTGCTTTCTTCAGCTTCTTCTCATTCCCTACTGTTTTCTTCTTCTGATAAATAAGGGCTGCTTTTTCTTCAGCCCTGGCTTTCTTTTCTTCAAGTTCTTCATACTCTTTTTTAAGCTCCTCGGACCCAGAAATCTCCTCGAGGAGTCCAGTGAGTTCTTTTGGATTCTTAGAAGCAATAGATTCAACATCACCCTATATTTAGAGATGAAAAGTCTTTCGTCAGATTTGAAAAATCCAATACAGGCCACAAAAACGGTAAGGTTCAGAAAGATACGAAATTGACATCAGACCACAAAAATCATTCATTAAAACAAAACAAACTACGAAGAAGAAGAATTCAAGTGTTACTTGTCGAAATCGGGAAGAAGCAATCACCTGAAAGACCAAGAAATTACGAGCCTTAACGAGTATCCCTAGAGATCGCAGCTTCCCATTGTACTCATCCAAATTGACAACCCTACTATCGATACGGTACTCACTCCCACCAGCGCTAGTAATAGTACGAGTGAAATGAAGCTCTACCCCATCGTCCATCTGATAGACGAGGCGAACAAACGCTCTCCGACCTCTCTGTTCCTTGTCTCGATCATCGAAAGCGTAGATAAGATCCTTAAGCTGAGAACCACGAAGTTGACCGGTACGAACACCAAGCACGAAGCTAATAGCGTCCATTAGGTTAGATTTGCCAGCACCGTTGGGACCAATAATAGCAGTGAAATCCTTGAAAGGACCAACCAATTGATGACCCTTGTAAGATTTGAAATTCTCCATCTCAAGCTGCAGGATCTTCCCCGAAGGGATTTGTATCGAAGGCATGATTGGAGATCTCGAGTTGGTTTCAGAGAAAACAGTAGGAGATGAAAATAGCCAATTTAGGGTTTCTAGAAGGCTGGGTATATAAGTATATTCAGAAAAAGGAATAGAAAATTGGCGGGAATTGAAAATTTTAGAGAGGCGAAAGAAATCTCTCAATGGATCACTTCAGAATTTCATCTCTTCCCCTAAATCCGGAAGTCGAAGCCGAGGAACAGATTACAGTGCGTTCTTTTTTTTTTTTTGTCGAAATTACAGTGCGTTCTTTTTGTTTTTAATCTAAGGGGATTAGTGATACGGCGTCGTTCATCGCTTTTTCTTTCTTTTTTATTAATCTAAAGGGGGCTAATCATACGGCGTCATTTCAAATGGCTCGACTCTGGTCTCTTAGGTAAATCACCCACAGTTATATCCAAATTATACCATTGTGCTAAATAATCATAAATTGGAATTTTATACATATATTACATGTTTTGTGTAAAATCATGCATATATGTATTGTTAGATTTTTTTTTTTTTTGGTAAAATATTGTTATTAGATTTGTTTTATGTGAGTTTGTGAGAAAATCGGTTTTTTTTATATCCTCCCGATTATACTATATGAAATTCATACATAAACTATACTATTATGGTAAAATATACACCATTGAATTCTACGAGATTAGGAATCCGTGTTGGAAAATGAAGTAATTTTGACAACATCTACGGCGTTATTTTAGTTAGTCATTTCAAGTGTTGATTTTAATCCAAACCATGAATGTATGTGGAAGCCCCCTTGGTCCAGTGGTTGAGACCAAAGGTGTTGATTATGCTTCTACATCAGCAGGTTTGGGGTTCAATCCCCTGGAGGCGTGATTTATTGGAGATTTTAAGGAGACAAGTTTACATGACATCTTCTGCGTGGAGCAGCTGCAAGCGCTAGATATGGATCTTTGTAGAGGCCAGACGGTAGATTTATCCGTCATATGAATAGCCGATGTATTATTTATCATGATTTGCAATTGAATAATAATAATCCAGTGTTAAAAAAAAAAAAAAAAAAAAAAAACCATGTATAAACTTCTCTAAAACTGTTCGCCAGTTACAATCGGTGAATATATCATTCTTCTTGCACATCCTTCTCAAACATCTTGATTACACGAGGATTAAAACGTTACAAACATAAAATTAAGGAAGTATGATTATACTTTTATCCAACTGATCAGTTTTGCTTTATGAATCCATCATTCAACGATTTTTTTTTTTATCATCTCGTATTATTATTTTACTGTTTTTATGAATATATGATTCTCAACAAGCTTTATGCATAAAAACTTGCTTGGTTCCAATTAGATTCTCCAAATCCGTGTGGTTTTTGCATAGTCGACGAGGGATTCTAAAGTTGTCTTTTGAGAAGGATGTGCGAGACAAATGATGTATTTTCATCAATTGCAATTGGCGGAGAGTTTCACAAAAACTTATACAAAACCATGTGGTTTTTGTACTGTCGAAGAGTGATTCTAACGCGTCAAAGCCATGATAGATGTTCTTACCGTTGCCATAACTATATGTAGAGATAACCATGATAGTTCAACTTGCACAGCGCCAGTCTTATCTGATTAGCAATCCTCTGAGGACACAACTTCTTAGGAACTAGACAGTAGGAGAAATGCTAGTTATTAACATAGACAAAAGATGTAAAGAATACCACAATAGTTCAACTTACTCAGTGTCGAGCTTAATTGATGAGGGATCTTAATTAACATGGAAAATAGGACCATGTTAGTTCAACACCACCAGTGTCGATGTTATTTGCTGAGCAATATTCCCAACATAATAGTTACTGGAAGAAACACAATTTTGGGTGGCAATTAGAATTTTGTCAATGTAAAAATAATGGTATAATTATAATCGAATTCAAGATATTGGTAAAACATGATTGTTAATGAATAAAGGATCAAAGTATTAAATAATAATTAAACTTTAAATATGAAAATATGAATCAGGAATTTTTTAAATTAATAACTTGTTTTAGTGTTATAAACATGGTTGGAATTTAGTAATATGTGTGAGCAGAGCCCATAGTTGTGTTTTTTTTTTTTTTTTTTTGTCAATCAGCCCATAGTTGTGTATGTAGGCCTTAAGTTTATCTTATGTCGGTTGTTAACTCCTCCGAAGAATTGTTTTTTTCTGGTTAATCGTGAAGTTATATTGTCAGTTTGGTAGAGTCTCTATGACCACACAAAAAAACATGCTTTAAATTGTTATAAACAATTAAATATGTCATAAAGCTAAATGCCACATTGCCACAAGTAGAATAACTATCGAAATTAACGCACCCAAAACTTCAATAGAAGAAAAAAAGGGAGAATCGTGGAGATGGCTTCGACTCCGAAGCTTACAAGTACAATTTCATCTTCTCCATCTCTTCAAATCCTCTGCAAAAAACTCCCAATCTCAATTCATCTTCCATCATCTTCTTCCTCTAGCTTTCTCTCGCTCCCTAAAGCCCTAACCTCTCTCTATTCGCTGCGTCCCCGTGTCGCCGTACTCTCAAACCACCGTTATTACCACTCTCGCCGGTTTTCTGTTCGTGCCAGTAACGATAATGGAGCAGAATCAGAGCGCCAATACGATTTTGAGCTCTTCACTATCGGTGCCGGAAGCGGCGGCGTCCGCGCCTCTCGCTTCGCCACTGGCTTTGGTGCATCCGCCGCCGTTTGCGAGCTTCCTTTTTCCACCATCTCTTCCGATACAGCCGGAGGCGTTGGAGGAACGTAAGATTTCTTTCTTCTTGTGGCTTATTTTGATTCATCTGCTATCTTAATTTGAATTTAGCAGTAGCTGTACCAGAATTTGAAGCTTTTGCTGGATGACTATGGTTTGATTGTGTTGTAGAGAGATTCATTCTAAGCTGTGTTAGATCTAAAAAATAAAAAACGAATGATTTTTGGTTATTCTACAGGTGTGTATTGAGAGGATGTGTTCCAAAGAAGTTACTTGTGTACGCATCTAAATACACTCACGAGTTTGAAGACAGTCATGGATTTGGTTGGAAGTATGATACTGAGCCTTCTCATGATTGGAGTACTTTGATTGCTAACAAGAATGCTGAGTTGCAGCGATTGACTGGTATTTATAAGAATATACTGAGCAAAGCTAATGTTAAGTTGATTGAAGGTCGTGGAAAGGTATGCTGAAGCTCGGAGTTTATTAAGTTCATGCTTTTGCCTCCATGTATTGATTTGAGCTTGATTTAATATATATTTATATGTGCAGGTTATAGACCCACACACTGTTGATGTAGATGGGAAAATCTATACTTCGAGACATATTCTGATTGCAGTTGGTGGACGTCCCTTTATTCCTGACATTCCAGGAAAAGAGTTTGCAATAGATTCAGATGCTGCACTTGATTTGCCTTCCAAGCCCAAGAAAATTGCAATTGTTGGTGGTGGCTACATAGCCGTTGAGTTTGCGGGCATCTTCAATGGTCTTAACAGTGAAGTTCATGTATTTATACGGCAAAAGAAGGTTCTGAGGGGATTTGATGAAGACGTGAGTGAAATGAGAATGACTTTGGCTGCTTTCGTTTTTTCTCTTGGCTGTTTTCTAATTGAATTTACTACTCTTGTTCCAGGTCAGGGATTTTGTTGGAGAGCAGATGGCTTTAAGAGGCATTGAGTTTCACACAGAAGAGTCCCCTGAAGCCATCATCAAATCTGGAGATGGCTCATTGTCTCTGAAGACTAGCAAGGGAACTATTGAGGGCTTTTCACATGTAATGTTTGCAACTGGTCGCAAGCCCAACACAAAGGTACAATGTGATTTTATTCACGAAGGATGTTCATAAAATGAAAACTGTTAGCAAAGTTCATTGATAATTCGTCTGAGATAGACTGACCATTGCTACCCATTGTTTATGACTTAAACAAAAGCTATTACAGTGATCATAGAATATGATTGATCATTGATGTAATGTTGGCTGCTATAACAGAACTTGGGATTGGAGAATGTTGGCGTAAAAATGGCGAAAAATGGAGCAATAGAGGTATGATCTAATGGTTACCTATTTTTTGTCACTTAGTATTTCTATTGTTGCATTGTGCAAAGTTCTCTTGTATACCTGGTTACTTATTGTGTAACTGTGCTCCATGTTTCATTTGTTTTGTAAGGTTGATGAATATTCACAGACATCGGTTCCTTCCATCTGGGCTGTTGGGGATGTTACTGACCGGATCAATTTGACTCCAGTTGCCTTGATGGAGGGAGGTGCATTGGCTAAAACTTTGTTTCAAAATGAGCCAACAAAGCCTGATCATAGGTAACATGACAATCCTAACTTTTGATGTTTAGACCTTTGGAATTTCTGATGATTGATGAGAATTTTCTTTGTTTAGTCTTACATGCTCCTTCAGTGATCTAGAACATTTTATAACAGTTGCCTGTTGTCTCTGATGGCTTTTATCCTTTCTGTGTTAATAATCAACTAGAGCTGTTCCTTGCGCCGTTTTCTCCCAGCCACCTATTGGAACAGTTGGTCTAACTGAAGAGCAGGTAATTAGGATAATTTGTCAAAGATATGGTTTTTCGTGTATGTCACTGCATATAAATGTTAGATACGTGTTTGCAGGCCATAGAACAATATGGTGATGTCGATGTTTTCACATCAAACTTTAGGCCATTAAAGGCTACGCTCTCAGGACTTCCAGACCGGGTGTTTATGAAACTCATTGTCTGTGCAAACACCAATAAAGTTCTTGGTGTTCACATGTGTGGAGAGGATTCACCAGAAATCATCCAGGTTTCACTGTTAACATGATTCGTCTTCTCTTAAAAGTAAAGATGGAAGACATGTATGATTCAATATGATTTTTCTTTTTTACCTTAATTTGCCAGGGATTTGGGGTTGCAGTAAAAGCTGGCTTAACTAAGGCCGACTTTGATGCTACAGTGGGTGTTCACCCCACAGCGGCTGAGGAGTTTGTCACTATGAGGACTCCAACCAGGAAAATCCGCAAAGACTCCTCTGAGGTTTGTTTGTGAACAACCAAACTTATCCATCTAGTTAATTTCTCGTTGTTTTGTAACATGATGGAAGTAAGACGGGTATTCCCGATTTCATTTCAGGGAAAGGCAAGTCCTGAAGCTAAAACAGCTGCAGGAGTGTAGAGAAGGTTGCAAAAAGGTTGGATTTACGGCATTGAAACTCCCTGACAAGGTATTCACCAGTTTCCTAAGTATTCTCCTAATTAGATAGGACATGCAATGTTCTAGCTCATACCTTGCTTAGGATGTCAATTAGGGCCAAAGCTTTGATTCAGCTCATCCCAAAATATGGTTAAAGCCTGTTTTTTTTCGCCCAAAAGTTGTCAGGCCAAAATTAATTTCAATGTTTCTTCCCAGATTCTTTTTGTTGTTCATGATTTAGGATATTTGTTCCCACAACTATGTTTCAGACTTCCATGCTATATATACAAAATCAAAGCAAACACAGCCTCCACTAGGATCCTCCATAATTGTGTTTGATATTTGATCTGCATATTTGCAGGAGAAACATTGTGTCTGTGATGAAGAAGAAGCTTTTTCTTTTTTTTGGCAGAGAATGATTTTCATTTATGTCGTGTGGAGATATGATCGCCGATCATTTGACCAACACGACCGAATTCCCGGAGAGAGGTTATAACTATTCCGAAAGAGTTCTAAAACTGAAGCTTCAGTTCTTGTGCCATCGTGATGAAGGCTGTATAGGATAAACAGTTTCGAGTTTTCTTTGGATTTGTAGTTTTTTTCTTTTTCTTTTATTGTGTTGAACTTGTCTCGTTGAAGCCACCACGTGAGACTTCATATCAGCGTCGTTGCGAATGAAAAGAGCTTTTGGCAATAAAACTCAACACGACCACCAAATCGTTGAGTCATATTCAGAGTCTCCTATAGTAATTATATTTATGGTTCGATCGTATAGATAACTGTAAAAATTTTGATTTCCAAAAGTTGAAAACAAGTAGTTGACAAATTTTTTATTTTTTTAAATACATGGTTTCTTTTTAATTAATAATTAAAAGAAGTTAAGATATATCTAAACATATTAAGAAATCATTATTATATTAATATACCTATATAGCTAAAAATCACTATTATAAGTAACAAAATATATAAAAAAGGAAGTAAGAAAATCTATTACGAAATTTTACAGTAACTAATATTTATTTTTATATAACGATATATCTAAAATTTGAACAGCTACTAAAAAGAAAGTTATATAAAAAGAAAGAGATTTTTAAAAATTGAACGACCATGCTATTCCCACACTACAATAAAGCAAATATGTCATAATTATATTTATTGGCTTATCGCGACACGATTTCCAGATTCTTAAAATTATGATTCGTTGTGTTTGCTTAAACTAGTAATTATTTTCAGGAGGTGCTTGTTGTTTTTTTAGGAAGAATCAATTTCTTTACAAAATTAGTCATATTAGTCAACTATTTTGGGCACAGTTAAGTACAGTGGATCCCAACGTCTACAAAAAGACATCACGTGATATATTCCAAAACCAAGGATAAAACTGTAATCTAACCAGCCTAGACCTTACACGCTCCTTGTATTAAGCTGAGCGGCTACGTCTTTCATTTTTAATATTTTGCTTCGGTGTCTTTCGAAATCAATCGCGCGAAAACGCCATTTTATCTCCCGCCGTTCCTTCCCTCCTTTTATTTTTTTTTCACCTCTCCCTCCAATCTCAAATCTCAATCTCAATCTCATCTAATCTCACTCCCAACTCCAATCTACCTTCTCCTCCTCTCTCTCCCCCAAATCTCACGATGCAACCTCAGCCGCATATTTCTCCGGCCACCGCAACTGCCGCGATCTCAGCCGCGCTTGAATCTCAGCGCGGTAGAAAAAACCGAGGAAGTTACAATTGCGGTCGATGTGGTCAACCTAAGAAAGGCCATGTCTGTCTTTTAACTGCTCCACCTGATGTTCCCACTACTCCGATCGCTTCTGAGCCAGTGAGCTACATCTCCGCCGCCGCTTCTTCTTCCCGTTCTACTGTCTTATCCTTAACGGCGGCGCCGTCTTCGCGTCAGTCTTTCACTCACTTACGCCGCGCTTTATCTTTCGATGACGTCGATGCGCGTAATTCTCTGGATGAATCCGATCTGGATCCTGCATCGGCGGATCTGGATCTTCATTTGGATACGGATTTAGTTCAGCCTGGGAGGTTTCATGCGGTAGCTTTATGGGAGGTGCTTAAGCGGCTCCCTCCGTCTAGTTTGCTGATGGCGGCTAGGGTTTGCAAAGGGTGGAGAGAGACTGCGAGGAAGATGTGGAAAGCGGCGGAGGAGCTTCGGATTCGGGTTCCGGAGAGAGCTCAGATTGGATACATTGGATCTTTATTGCAAAAGTGTCCTCGACTTATTAGACTCTCACTTAAAATCGAGAGGTGATTCCTCTTTCATAGGATCTACTAGATCTGAGACTTTCACCGTACTAATTTGAATAATGGAGCTAAGGATTAAGAAACTCTTAAGAATTATCGATAATCGAGGAACAAACGTATTAAGAACGACTAATTGCAATTTACTGAAACAATTACATGTTTTTAACTGGAATTTTTTTTGTTTCTGCTTGTCATCTTTGCAGTGATTTTGACGCCACTACTCTGGCCTGTATTGCCTTTTCTTGTCCTAACCTGGAGGTTTTGGAGATTTCAACTTCGGGTGCAGCTGTCAATAGGATTTCTGGGTAAGTTGTCTTAATCGAGTCCAGATTTTTGATTTGCTATGCGAGATTGAAAGCTTGTTGATGTTTACGCTGCAATAGATAATGGCAAATCATGGGATCATGTCATGACTGTAGAGACTGCTGGTTCTGATTACTATACATTCATCTGTGCTAAGCAGTCATTTTGCATGTGATCCATCATCGATTTTGCTTCTGAGGGGATTTATGGTTTTTGATCGACTTAAAAATATCTGTTCGTTCTTCTGTGGATCTGTCTTTGATTGTTCAATGGTTTATTGTATAAACAGGGATGAGCTGGCTCGCTTTGTTGCTAATAAACGTGGACTTACAAGCCTTAAGATGGAAGGATGTTCCAACTTGGGAGGATTTTCCCTCTCTTCATCAAGCCTCTCCACTCTATGGCTCTCGGACCTTCATTCTCTCTCGAAAATGGTAATTGGATTTTTTTGTCCCCCCTTTTCCGTAGTTCAGGAAGAGACTTTGTATATCTAAACCACAATTTTTTTTTTGTCAGATCTTCAACTGTCCAAATCTTACAGAAATATCACTTGAATTTTCTCGGCAAGAAGATGATTCAACTGATCTCGTAACAATGGTTGATGGTTTGGGAAGGACTTGCACTAGATTGCAGAACATTCATATAGCCTCTTTGAAGCTTTCACATACTGTTGTACTCGCTCTTACTGCTGTAAATTTCAGGTTTGCCCAATATCTATGTTTCTAGTCTTTATTTTGTTTGTTAAAATCTATCTTATGCTCATTTTGTCTAGTATTTTTCATTTAGGAGAACAGTTCTTAGTGATTGATGTCAGTTTTCTTTTTGTCCAGGGATTTGAGAATGCTCTCGCTAGTTCTTGGAATTGATATCACAGATGCATCTGTAGCTGCCATTTCCTCAAGTTACATAAACCTTGAACTGCTTGATCTGAGTGGGTATGTCTTGTTCTTGTTCAGTATATCTTATTTATATCTCTAGTGGTTCAGTGTGGTATTCACATGAAGAGCATATTTTGAGACATGATTTTTTTTAATGGTTTTAGCTCCAGCATTACTGATACTGGCCTTGGGATGATCTGCGATGTCTTACCTGATACACTCTCAAAATTACTTGTTGCCCTTTGTCCCAACATTACATCAAGTAAAAATTCTTGATCTTTGGTTTGCACATATATATAATACAGTATGTAATTTATATGAGCTTTTCCCTGGTTTCTCATTTCTTCTATGATGAATATTCTTGCAGGTGGCATTCAATTTGCTACAGCTCAATTGCCCCTTCTTGAGCTGATGGATTGTGGCATGACTGTGTCTGATCCCAATTTCGATAATCCGATCATTGAAGAGAATCCAAGTCCACATAAAACATCAGGCTACAATCAGAAGATGTTTATCAAACATAAACGGCTGAAAAAACTCAGTTTGTGGGGATGCTCCAGTTTGGACGTGAGATTCCTCATCAAATGCTCTCTAAATGAGTCCTTCCCTAATCCTGTCTTCTCATAGTTTTGATATTTTGATGCAGGCTTTGTTCCTAAACTGCCCAGAGCTCAAGGACTTGAATTTAAACTTATGCTGCAATTTGCATCCGGAGAGTTTGGTGCTCCAGTGTCCAAAGTTAGAACTTGTGTATGCATCAGGATGTCAAGACTTATTGACCGGAGCCATCCGAAAACAGGTAATCCTTTGGACATGTGTGTTTGGTCTCCAATTTGGTTTTTATACAATTTGTGATTCAATTTTATGCAATTTTTGTTTGGATTTTAGGTAAAAAGACTTTCAAAATATAAATAATTAATTATTCAATAATATTAGATTTATATTATATGATTCCAAATTTTTTAAAGTCAAATATAATATGAATTTCGGTTTGTTTTGGCTACAATAAATCAATTTTTTAGTTCAATCTTTTTGTTTCGATTTCTCAGAATATAAATTCATGAAACTAATAGTATTGTGTGGGTGATGGCATTTAGTTCGGTAGCTGTTTGAACATTTCGCTTTGGTTTGGTTGGAATTAGTTGATATGTCCCAGTCTTAGACATGTGATTAGTTATAATGATCTTTTGGGTCCCAAACTCTTAAGAAGCCTCTCCTTATTTGTGATAGGTTTCCGAGAACTCCGCGGTTGGTGAAAACCATATGCCACGAAAACGCTTGGCCGATGCATCTAAGAGGATTCAGGCTCTACCTTCATTATACGAAGAGGTGACTTCTATTTTATTACTTTTAGTTTTCTAAGAGAGAATCAAGAAATATATGTAACTGATAGTTTATATTATTTGCAGACAAGAGAGGAGGATGATAATTATGCAAAGAAGAGAAGGAAGTTGGAGAGGGAAGTGTGTACCATTATACATTAGTAATCCTCTATTGGACTCATTACATTTTGCATCTACCATCTCTATTATAGTGTACTCTGTACATCTGATTCTGTTGGATCACTTCTGTTGTTTCTCACTTGTCAGCTTTACATGTTTTAATCGTTGTTCTCCAGATACTTGGAATAAACTGTATAATAACATCCTGTATTGTTATTTATTTTATTTATATGGTAATATGGATTTTCTTTATTTTTCAGTTTTTGGTATACGATTTGTCTATATGAATTTTTTTTTAGATTTGCATGGTACATACGAAACTTTTTCATATATTGTGATAAAAAGCTTTTGGTTCGTAAGTGGATTAGTTTGTATAAATTTAAAGCGGTCTAGTTCACAAATAAATTAGTTTGTTTTGTCCATTACAAGTGTTGATAAAAATAATGTAAATTTGTTATTTAGTCACATATTGTTTTAAAATATGTTTTTAGTCTAATTTTGATAATTAAATCAAATGTCGTATAAATAAAATATTTTATGTGTGTTTTGATTGAACAAAGCAAAAATGGAAGAGGAAGTCAGAAGTCAAAGTAGTTCTAAAATGTAAGTGACGGCGCCTGAACACACTTCTTGGTTTGGGTCTTGGCTGGTAGATTTCACCTAACACTTTGTTCCATATATCCCAACGTGCATTAGCTGCGACTCCGTTTATATAATAAAAATACTCTCTTCTTCAACCACACCCATTTCGAAAATCCACAAGCTTTTCCAATGGCGATTGCTTTCAAATCCGGCGTCTGCTTCCTCCAATCCCCAAAACCCCTATCCGGATTCCGCCATTCTTCTTCTTCTCTTGATTCATCGATTTCTTTCAAGAGATTGACTCCCATGGCTTCCCTCTCCACTTCTTCTCCTACCCTCGGTCTCGCTGATACTTTCACGCAGCTCAAAAGACAAGGCAAAGTAAGAGATTCGCCGTCTTTCTTTTTTCTATCCATTCCTCGAGATTAGATTTTGAATTTTATCGTTAGTTCTGGTGGGAAATTGGATTTCAAAGATCAATAGCTCCCTTTGTGAATTTCCTCCGTACTCTTTATAGAAAGAGTGTTAAAGATTTATAATTGTAAACCACTTTGTTTATCATCTAATGAATCAAGGATTACAATCGCAAACTAGTACTCATATGTTGCTTATGAATTCTTATGAGAGTGAGTAGCACTGAGTTTGATTAGGTCTGAAATCTTATTCCTACGGATACAATAGATTTCTAACAATAGTTCATTTGGAGATATGGTTTAATTGATCTACCCTTTGTTATAACTTTTTTATGCGTGAAGATAGCATTCATACCGTACATCACAGCTGGTGATCCAGATCTCTCTACTACTGCTGAAGCATTGAAAATTCTTGACGCTTGTGGCTCTGACATCATCGAATTGGGTGTTCCTTACTCTGATCCTTTGGCTGATGGACCTGTTATTCAGGTTAAAACCAAGAATCAAAATGCAACCTTTACATTCTTAATGCTTCTGTTGCCTACACTGTTCAGTTTTGTTTGATCTGTCTTGCTCTTTTTCATCTATTCAACCAGGCTGCGGCTACAAGGTCGTTGGAGAAGGGAACCAACCTCGATAACATCCTTGAGATGTTAGATAAGGTGTGTTTTGTGTCCCTTGTCAGATATCATCCAATCGTATATATCTATTCTTATTGTTGGACTTGGTGCAGGTTGTTCCACAAGTATCTTGTCCAATTGCGTTGTTCACGTATTACAACCCGATTCTTAAACGTGGATTGGGGAAGTTCATGTCCACCATCAGAGCTGTTGGTGTACAGGGACTTGTGGTTCCCGATGTTCCTCTTGAGGAAACTGAAATGCTGAGAAAAGAAGCCCTCAACAACAATATTGAACTGGTAAGCATATGCTTTGAAGGACCCATATATCTTATCCCAACATTTCAATTTCAAGTATCATAATTCTCAGTCATATCATTGCAGCATATCACAAGAAATCAGTTTTAACTGATTTCCGTCCATATATTTATCTCTTATTTGCCAGTCTCCTCGATAGAAACATAAGCATTGCTTAGTGTAGCCACTGAAACTGTACATGTGTGTTACTGGATCTGCCTCTTTCTATTTGACATTCGGCTTCCATTATCTTTGTAAACTCAATTTTGCTCAATGTTTATATTCAAGGTCCTACTCACTACACCAACCACACCAACAGAGCGAATGAAGCGAATTGTTGATGCATCAGAGGGATTTATTTACCTTGTAAGATCCCTCTCCGTGTGTCTTTCTCTTTGCAGATGTTTACATGTGTTTTCTTAATTTGAGAATGTATTGTTTGACAGGTGAGCTCAATCGGAGTTACTGGTGCACGAGCATCTGTAAGCGGAAAGGTTCAGTCGCTCTTGAAGGATATAAAAGAGGTCTAATAACAGTCTGTTATTGTTTCTTAATCATCTTGACGTGATGTAGGAATGCTCAAGTTGTTTAGCCATTTTTAATTCAATGCAGGCCACAGACAAGCCAGTGGCGGTCGGTTTTGGAATATCAACGCCTGAGCATGTGAAACAGGTCCTAAACCATAAGTAGCTTCTTAAGGCCTCTTATGTTGTCTTCTTCATGTTGCTTCTTTGATGACTGGTTTTGTTGTGTCAACAGATAGCTGGATGGGGAGCTGATGGAGTGATCGTAGGGAGTGCAATGGTGAAGCTATTGGGGAATGCAAAGTCCCCAACAGAAGGGCTCAAGGAGCTTGAGAAGCTCACCAAGTCTCTCAAATCTGCTCTTCTTTGAAAGACAAAAACATTGGAAGACATGCATCGTCGATTGTGATTTGTTTTTTTTGCTAATTTATTCAATATGTGACAATGATGTGCCAAACTTTTGTTTCATTTCAAGTATGATCAAGTTACAGACAGTGGCTCAAGCCACAAATTAGTTGCTGCTGTTGCACAAATTCAAAGTAGTTGTTTTTGCCAGAATAAAACTCAACCAAGATCACTACATCCTTGAGTATGAATGGTTACGATGTATTATGTATGTATACTGAAAAAACTAGACACTGGTTTTGTCATACACTACACCTGAATATCACAAATTTTCAAGCTAGGATGCAGTTTTCTTCATGAGTGTTTTCAAATTTGGATCGATAAACCCGCGAGTCGGTTGGTATTCCGGTCCGATTATAATCTCAATACATCTGACCCGTTTAAACCCGACCCAGAACTTGGTACAAACTACACACCGGCTTTCACAAGTTCAAAATTAAAATGAATAAAAAATAATGATTGGCTGATTGCTTCGTTTACGGATTGCGGGTCCCATCTACAATTTTTTGAAATGAATGATAAAACTAAAACAAAATACATAAAACAAATACTAGTAGTCATGAAAATGCGGAGCCCAGAAACAATTTGTTAGGTTTTCGAAAATTCAAATTACAAAATCTTCCATCTCGCGATAATTTCCGGCGGAGCAAAAAGCAAAAAGCAAAAAGAGATGAAAGGCGGAGCCACGGGAAAGAGAAGAACGACGGTTGGTTTCGGCGGAGCACCACCGCCACCACCACCGTCAATCGAGCAGCAACGTCAACTCGTTAACTCAAGAGACTCCGACGCCAGTTTAGCTAGCAGTCGGCCGTCGTCTATCGGTGTAGGAGGCCGAGCCTCCGATTTATACTCCGATAGATCGCACCAGTCTTCGACGGTTCGATCAATCAACACATTCCTCGCTTCGCATAACTTTCCGATCTCCATCCGCGCTCATCCTGTTCCTTCTGTCAAAGATATCTCGGAAACCCTCAAATTCTTGCTCTCGGCCTTAGATTACCCCTGCGATTCCATCAAATGGGACGAGGATCTCGTCTTCTTCCTCAAATCGCTCAAATGTCCCCTCAAGATCACCAAATCTAGCCTCAAGGCTCCTAATACGCCTCACAATTGGCCTACTGTTCTCTCCGTTGTTCACTGGTTGGTTGAGCTCGCTCGTTACCGTCAACACTTATCATCCAATTCAACCTCCGTCCCTGAAGCTAACTCCATGAACTTCTTCGCCATTCAAAGCTTTCGTCACTTCATTCGCGGCGAGGATGATTTGGTAAACGATTTAGATTCCGAGTTTTTGGGTAAACTGGAAGCCGAGAAGACTAGCGTCGCTGAAACGATTTCTGGTTGTGAGAAATTGTCCGGTGAATTGGAAGCTAAACTCGAGGCACTGAGGAAAGGTCCGTCGAAGAAAGAGTCTCTGGAGAAAGTTAAAGCCGATCTGGAGAAAGATGTGAACAAGTTCCGAACAATCGTTGTGGAGTATACTGATAGGACTCAAGCGGTGGAGAAAGTTGTGGAGGAGAAAGATAAGGAGCTTAAAGCTAAGGAAGAAGAGAGAGAGCGAATCTCTGAAGAGAATAAAGAGCTGAAGAAGAATGTGGAGCTTCAGAATTTTAGCGCTAGAGATGTTGAGAGGATGAGAAGAGAGTTACAAGCTGTGGAGAGAGATGTTGCAGAGGCTGAAGTTGCTAGAGATGGTTGGGATCAGAAAGCTTGGGAACTCAATTCACAGATTAGGAATCTGTTTCATCAGATTCAGACCCTTGCGATTGATTGTAACCAAGCTCTTCGGAGATTGAAGCTTGATATTCAGTTTTCTGTAAACGAGGGAGGGAAAACACCTGCAGAGGTAATGGGTGTGGATTATAGATCTATGGTGAAGCCAGCTCTGTGTTCGTTATACGATGGGATCAAAGGAAGCTCGGTGGAGAAGGTGGAGGAACTAATCACGTTACAACACCAGGGGTCTGAAATGGCAGCGAAGATCGAATCCAAAAAGAGTCGTCTGGGGTCAATTCAGTTGCAGATCAATGAACTCGAAGAAAAGATGAAGTTGGTGAAGAAGGAAACTCAGGAGTTGACTACAAAATGTGACTTGGAGGCGAAAACATTGGTTGAGAGTGTGAAAACGGAGGCTTTAAATCTGGAGGTTGTGGAGAAAGAAGCTGCTGAGTTTTTGAAAGCTTCGGAGCTTAGATTGCAAGAAGCAGTGAAGCAGAGTGAAGAGGAGGTCCAAGCATGTGCTGCACAACTCTTTGCACTTATTGATTCGATATCAAAACAGAAAGAGTACATGGATTCAAAGATATCGGAGATCAAAACTGGTGTTGCTGATACTGCCAGTGCTGTTGCAGAGATATATAAAGCTAACTTCAAGAAGCACCTTGGTATCTAGGGATTGGTTGGCATTGACTGAGCTGAGAGTTTATTAAAGCTGTGAGTAATTCGTATCTTGTGTTGCTGTTGTTCAAATAGTCGTATTAGCATTAACTTGGTATGTATTAAGTTTGATCACCATTTGTTCTATTGGAAGAATTTCTTAGGCGTATGCATTTCAGGTCGAGTGATCCAATTCTACCATACTAATCCAAATTACCTGTATATTCAGGAAGGATAATAACTGAAACTGCTCAGCTATGCTACTATATAAAAATACTCGTCTTCTAATCTTGTGTTTTTTTCCACTTGAAACGCGCACAGATTTCAATAATCACAATGTTACTCAAGAACAGTGTTATGACCAAGTTGCACAGGATTTCCAATGATGAATTCATGCCTTCTTTTACCATTAGCTGACTTTGATGATTTAGGTTCTTGTTGGGTTATCCACTCGGGTTCTCTTGAAGTCAGGTTAAGTTTGCGGATGCTGGCTGCTCAGTTGTAAACTCTTTTGGTTACCACTTTCTTCAATCTTATGGACTCCCTGATAGTTTGAACCATTTGATTCATTGATGACGATGCAATCCATCTCTCTTTGTGGGGAGAATTAATCATCTATTTGGGTCAAAGCCGATGGAGCCAATATTGGAACTTGAGAGGTGCTCTTGGCTTTATGGTAGTTGACCACTTTCCTCCTTGTTTCTAACTTATTATTTGTGTCACTGAGGCTCCCTAATTCGGAAGTATATGAAATATGGAGCTGATTTTCCAAGAAAGCGGATTCATACAACCTCCTCTTTGCAAATGTAGCTCAAGTGATGAGATGAAATTTGATCAAGAAGATATCGGTGAGCTCCTCATTAAAACGAAAACAAGAAGTTCAATGTAAATTTGTTTTCCTAAACATGGAATCTGACAGTGGAATCTTATTTTTATTGTGAAATGTTATTACTATTGAACATCGATATGTATCATTGACTGAATTTCTTGAGTCGTGTTGTATTGCCTAAAAACAGACATGAAGACAAATCATAATCTTAATTCATTTAAAGAGGAGACTAACATAAATCACAAAAATTCTACCAACTCGTTCATATTCACAAAACAAAACAACAATCTCAAATCTGAACAACCTAAAAGTAACTAATCTTCTCTTCCACCATTTTCCACCCTCCTATGATATTCTATTATTATATTTTTTTTTTTGGTATAACTCCTATGATATTCTATGCAATCAACTAAAGTAGAATTTGAATGCCTTTTTTATAATTAAATTAAATTAAATTAACAGAAAGAAAAAGAAAGAAATGTAGGTTAGTAGTAATCCAATACAATACAGAAACGTGTCAAGTAATCTAATCAATAATGGCGTCTCCACGTAAGACAACAACAGAGAGAGAGAAAAGACAAAAAAAAATTAAGGAGAGAGAGAGAAAAAAAGGAATCTGAGGCGATTGGGTAAGCGATGCACATCGTCTTCTCTGTCGATGATTTGACCGAGTCCTTCTGGCCTGTTCCCGCTCCGGCGCCGTCACCGTCACCGGAATCGCCTCCGGCTCCGGCACCGCCGCAGAACATGGCGGATGGGATGACCAGAAGTCAATCGGAGTGGGCGTTCCACAGGCTTCTCAATGAATTGTCTGGTTCCGATTCTAGCCCTACGACTAACGCAATCGAGAGATCACCTCCTCCGGTTCAGTCTCTTTCGAGATTAGAAGAAGCCGTTGACGAAACCGAAGATGTTGTTGAAATACAGAAGCCGCAGAATCATCACCGGCTTCCTGCGGATGATCAAGGCAAGAATCGGAATCGTGCTACGTCGTCTGATCCGTTGGATTGTTCAGCTGCTGTTGATCCTAATCAGTATCATGCGATTCTTAAGAGCAAGCTCGAGCTTGCTTGTGCTGCTGTCGCGCGTCGGGTACGTCTTTAGATCCATTTCTTATGTGTGTTTTAGACGAAAGGAATTGAGGAAACATTTTTGATCTTATTAGAAAATTTAGTTGTGGTGTTGATTTGATCTGATTTTGCGTAGGTGGGAACTGTGAAACCGGAAGACTCGAGTGCTTCAGCTGGCAATCAAAAGCAATCTCAATCTCAAGGTTACTTACTTTGTTTTGGTTTTTTGACCCTTTTTCAGCTCTGTCTCTCTTCAATGTCTATGTTTAGAGTACCTAGAAATCAAACATTTCATGAGATTTGTTTGTCAATTGTGACTTCGTTGATTAATCTTCCTCAGTAAAACTTAGACTTTGAGCGAATTTGAAGATCTAAGCATTTATAAGTAGGCTTGTTTTGGCTATTTCAGCTTTTGAGTGTTCATTCATATTATTGATTCTGTTAATTTGGAGTTAATTCTCATCACTGTTATCTCATTTTTACATCTAGCGTACGAGTTTGGATGAGAATCATCTTTTTTACTCTCCATACTTAACAGTGCATTGCATTCTACTAAATAGCTTCCTATTTTCCACTCTCTGCGATATATACCTGGATTCAATGTTTTTCAGTTGATGGATAATGGGATCATTTTGACTATTCTAGGCTCCATTGTGGCACAAACTTCACCTGGTGCTTCATCTGTTAGATTTTCTCCCTCAACAAGCACTCAAAAGAAATCAGATGTTCCAGCCAGACAAACTACCAGTATTTCATCACGAGATGATTCTGATGATGATGATCTTGATGGAGACGCAGATAATGGAGATCCTACTGATGTGAAGCGTGCTAGGAGGTACAAATCTTGATCTTTGCAATCTTAATATATACTTTTGACTTGGAATCTTTTGGGGAAAGGTTTGCAGCTGAGATTTTCTACTCTCTTAGAAAGCAAGAAAGTCTAGAAGAGGAATGTTTCAGTTAGTTTTATGTTTTAACTGTTGTTGTTAGCAAGTTCTTTTTGTACATCTGAAAGTGGAAAAAATGGTCATTTAGACCAAATCAGGCTCTCTATATCTAATTTTTTCAAGGTCATCCTGTTTCAATATTTTGTAATTACCCAGGATGCTCTCAAACCGAGAATCCGCTAGGCGCTCCAGGAGAAGAAAGCAAGAACAGATGAATGAATTTGATACACAGGTTCGTTCTTTTATGAGTTGCTTGTTCGACATTTCTCGATTCATTCTTGTTTTTCAGCTGTCTTCCAAGAATTTATAGGGAAAGTTTTTACCATTTGTAGGTAGGCCAATTAAGAGCTGAGCATTCAACTTTACTTAGTCGTCTCAGTGACATGAATCACAAGTATGATGCAGCTGCTGTTGACAACAGAATTTTAAGAGCTGATATTGAAACTTTGAGAACAAAGGTATACAGATTCTATTCTTGTTGTGACTCCTGAGTGTTTAGGATCTTCCAACACCCAATATTATGATCCAATCTTATTTATTAACTGAGTTTATCGCATTGATACAGGTTAAGATGGCAGAGGAAACCGTAAAAAGAGTGACGGGAGTGAACCCTTTGCATTGGGCAAGACCAAACATGGGCATACCATTCAACAGCACACCGAGTGCTCCCTCTAGAATCCCGCCAAACTCTAACCACATTTTGAAACCAGCAATCCCAAGTACAACCACCAGTGCGGGTTTAGCACCAAATCAGAGAGTAGAGACGGCAAGTTTCTTGCCAGAACAGGGAAATCGTGAAGGCATTCAGAATCCATTTGCTCCTGATTCTAATCTGTATGAAACCCTACCCCATTGGAATCACAAGCATTAGCCATAAGAAGAGTCATTGGTTTTGTGATTTTGAGGTAACTCTTGTCTGTAATTTTTATTTACTGTGTGACTCTTGTGTAAACGCTTAATATCATATCTGATTGGACATAAATGGAGGAATACACACCTGTGTTTGGTAGTCCATAAAAAAAAAAAACGCTTAACAAATTGTGATATCATATGAATAAGGAGAAAGTGACATGAGAAATAAGAGACAAAAAGGACTAAGAATTGGAAGTATGAGAAACTTGGCGAGGATTTTCTTAAAGATTTGTATTCCTAAAAGATTAGTATGCAAAGAAATATACATCATACATGGACTAAACAATATACTTGAATTTCAGGTTGTATCCCTACTCCCCATGATCTCAAAAAAAAAAAAAAAATCCCTACTCCCAGTAAAAGTATCTAAGAAATGAAAGGTTAAGAATTTGTTTTCACTTTGCCACCTTCTATTGAGATTTAGCACCAGATTGGAGACCTGCTTGTACTTTGCCGTGGAAGTGTGTTTCCAACCTTTTAAGAGAAAAAAACAAATTAAATACACATTTTCATTACCAAATAAGAAGAGAAGAGAAGAGATGGAATGAAAGAAAAGACGTCTTACCTGGTTGCACATTTGTAATATATGGTATCAGGGGAGTTGTAAGTTCTACAATTGTTAAACATCCGTCTCGCATCAGCAACAAACATATCGAGTGTCACGTAATACTGTTCTGACTCTACCCTCTTTGCAATTACCTTCAGATCTGTGTTGAAACCATTTTTACTCAAGAGGACAAATTCTGGATACTTAATAGCGATATTGATATATTAACTATATGTATATCTTCTTACCAATGGGATCTTTAATGATGTCATAGTAATCAGGGACATCGCGAGAATCAACTGGTTCTTTGAAAGGCCAAGCATCAGCATGGTCTTGCATTGTCTGTTGCAATTAACTACAGTTTGTCAAACTAGAGGGCATGCAATTGCAGTAACATAATATGTAAGAGGACATAATAACTAATAACAGAGCACTGAAAGAAAGAAACTTATCACAACCTTTAAAAGTGCGCGCATAAGTGCATTCAACTGTTTTTGATTTGTCACCATATCTGCAGAACAGTTGAATAATTTGAAACGAGTGTGCCCCCACTGATCTGGGGTCCAACCAGCTTCCCCTGCAATATTTTACCATAATTCCTGTATTAGCAATTATCAAACTATAATTACACAAAATGACGAAAACTATAAACAGATAAAGAAACCTGCATTTTTAAACGCCACTTTAGGAACTGCTCTTACTACAAAATTAAAGGGAGACTAATATACTTGTTTAGAGCCACTCTCAGTATTACAGAAAACCCTAAGCCCATAGCTAACCAATGCAGGAATCTTAACACATGCATATCAACTTGATCTCATGGAGCCACTAGCACAAGCTTAATTTTGAGATAACTGGAACATGTTAAAGGGAGATAATTCTATTTTTTAGTAACAAACTGCAATAACACCATGGAGTAGAATCATGACTTACTTAAGCCACGTATTTCCTCAACTTTGATAATCTTTCTAGGAATTCCGGCTTCATTCTGCAAAAATCATCTTATTTATTATACTATTGCAAACATGGGGTTTTCGCTGTGACATGCATAGTAATTAATATTCACACGAAACCATTGATGTTTACCTTTAGAAACTCAATTTTTGGATACACATTCTGACAGTTCGATAACTCTCTTATCCTTTCATCAATTGCCTGATATAACAAAAGTACAACGGGGATCAGAATCTGATACGTAAAATGGTCGCTAGGGTCCAATCACCAAAGGTCTTTATAAATTAATTAGATAGTAATGTAAACAATGTTTACTTGTTTAGTAATTACTTTTAGGCTGTGTGGGTTTTTTTAGTCTATAAAGATTAAGCAGATAGCTTTTTGGGAGGGTAGCTTGGTTCTTGGGCTCATAGAGGAAGAGAGGAACTTCCATTAATTAATTCCTCCTCAGGAGAGGAAACGAAATCTCAAAAATTGAGTCCTAAAGTTTGTATTTCTTCTGTTTTTAAATCTTGTCAGAATCAGACACAAAGTTAGAGTTAAAGAGTGAAAGTAAAGAAAGTAAATAAACAGCTTCATAACCTGAAGAAGTATTTGGGTATAGTTGAACCTGAAGGCCCAGGAAATTACTTTCATCATATAAAAAGTAATTTCAATGGCTTACCTTTCTTTGCTGGCGTATCATGCTTGACAGATCCGTATATGGAAGCTTTGGATCAATTTTGCATTCCATAAGGAGGCCACCATCATAATCTTTAATGAACCTAGGAAAATACCAAGCTTTATTTATTTGCGAGAGTAAGTTTAAAGATGTAGAAGAGAATAATAAGCCAAATTTGGGAAAGCTCTCTGGTAGCATGATCAGGGAGCAAATATAATGCTTTTACTCTAAGGTTTGTGAGCTTAATTGAGCCCACAAATATTTCAGTCAGACATCAAACATATAAAGCACATAAGTTAAGTACGGTAATGAGCAGTTTTGAACTTAAGAGATACATAGTTTTCATACCCATGCCATACATCTTTCTCCAAGTAAATTTCTTTAGTAAAACCCTGCACAAGATAATAGACTTAACAGATCAACTTAGTGAACGACTATAAAATATCAAAACTACAGTTAGTATCCTAGAAAGTACACTTGATAGCAAAGTGTGGAAACAGAACTTTTCGGAGTGAAACATTGAGGTATATCAAGGCTCAATTCAGGCAATTTATACCCTTATTGCTACAATAACATATAGAAAACATTGCATGCAAAATACAGTTCAATTTCCTTTTTGAAATGTACTAACAGGTTATTGAAATTTGTTGTCAGATTAAATATAGAGCAAGAAACTGCACAATCTACGAAATACACCAACCTGCTTGACAAAATAACCAACAGCATTGTTGTCCGCATAAGTAAGAAAATGCGTCAATCCATCAACATCACGTGCATGTTGTTTCAAGTGGTTCATCAATCTGGTGCCGTAACCTTTAACTTGTTCATCTGCTGTGATTGCACAAAATGCTATTTCCCCAAACTTTTGACTGAATCCCAGGAAAAAAATGGAGTTAATAAGCATGTCAAGAATGTAATCACGCTCATTATGACATCAGACTTACAGATTATTCTATTTGAAAAGAAACCTGTGCTTGATAATATAAGATACCAAGTCCATTTACTACTTTCTTTCAATCTTAAGTAAAGAGCCAAAAAAAACTAGCTGTATAAGCATATAACTATACATTTTGGAGAAAATCATCACTAGTAGAATATCATTGGGGTAAAAAAGATGGGACAACTTATGCGAAATAGACCTTACCTGTGATATGGACGATACGTGATACCTCCTACAACTAGATTTCCTCTTAGGACCATAACAGACTTATGTTTCCTGGGAAAAGAACATAAGTTACAGATATTAGAATGCTTACCATTTGCCATTGTTTAATATAAAAATTGTCATATTTCAGTTCAGTTTAGCATGTTTACCTATCCATGAGAAGACGAACAATGTACTCCTTGGGCATATTAGGCAACTGTCTTGCAAAGATGTTCTTCAACCCAACCAAGCTGGAAAACATTCAACAGATTATTCAGAAAAACTCAGAGCTGATTAGAAGCTGAGAGGAGACGATTGAGGGAAGGACTTTACCACATCATATGCTCATCAATGCAATCATTTGAGTAACAAACAAATTTGAGTCGTCCTGCTTGCTCCTAAAAGAAAGATATCACCAAATACTTCAATGGTGATTCTCTGAACTCATCTAGTAATTCATTGGCATAGATCAAGCCTATAAAGATAGGATCCAGTGATAAGCTACCTCTCTCTTCAAAGTCTCTTCTCTCGCAATGTAAGCTCCGCTGGTCTGAAAATTCTCTGCCAATACCTTAACAGACTCATCCTTAGGCACCAGCCCTGATATTGAGCTTCCTCCAACAGTTCCACTCACACCAGCCCCAACCACAGATGATCCACCATCTTTTCCGCCATCAGAGCTCTCAAGCTTAACCGTGGAGCTCTCAGTCTTTAGCTTAGTGTTGCGACTCGAACCGTTGACTCCTGAACTGGAATCGAGTCGAGCGGCCGTGAAAGTGCGCATGGAAGAGTCCTGATCCTGTTCAGGAGCAAATTCGTCCTCATCATCGTCCACGACGATATCCTCTGATTCATCAGGGTCTGAATCGGTGTCTGCGCCGCGAGCAGAGATGCTCTCGAGTTCATCGTTGGAGGTTAAGGCACCGTCGCGAGTATCGGCAGAGAAGGAGGAGGGAGGGAAAGAGGTAGAAGGAGGGGCGTGGTCCTCAGACGCCGCCGCATTGGCCGCCGTGGTGGCGGCGAGTTTGCGTTTATGAATAGAGGAAGTGACGGAGGCGGAGGCGGAATGAGAAGGAGAAGGCGTCTGAGAGCTGCGGGAACGGTTGGCCGCGTTGAGGTGGGAAGAGTGAGAATCCATTGAAGCAGAATAGTGAAGGTGATTGAGCAAAATCGTGACGAAATCGAGAGTCTAGGGTTTTCCTCGTATATTTGGGGGCGGGAAAGGCGACGCCGACGAACGGAATATTCTGGCTTTAGTATTTTTATTCTTCACTTTCTTTTTTTAATAACCAAAAACATAATCAACCGAAACCACCATACTAATTCGGTAATTCCTATTAACTTTTTATGCAGTGATTTTTTTTTTTTGTCAATTTTATGTAGTGATTAATAACAGTAAAAATGTGATTTACAATTTAACGATAAATAGATGAGATCCACTATAAATGATTGCAATTCTGCAAAAGTATGGTTAACTATATGTGCATCGGTATATTACCAATCTTTTTTTTTTTGCATATTTTAACGATGAATGTTTTCCATCTTTAATCCGTCGTTTTATATTATGTTGTTATTTCTAAAATAGACTACTTTCTTGGAGTATATATTTATTGAAGTATATTAGATAATGTGGTTTACACATTAGACTTTGGTTTAGAGAAAACCGGTTTGTACCGGATAGATTATGATTGTATATAGTCTCATTGTACACCTTCATTTACATTTAACAGAAATAGAAATCTAATTCCAAATCTCTTTCTCTCTCGATGATCTTCATCTTCTTCGATTAAGAGTGAAGCTTGTTTCTGTTCAACCTCAATTCTTCTAATATGGTATCAGAGCGTTGAGCCCAAACTCAACCGATTCTTGACCTGAAATTCTTTGGCGTCTCTTTGATTCATCTTGCTCTTCCGTTATTCCGCCGGATTAAGCTCGATTTTGTCTGGATGTGTGCTTGATTTTGCCATTTTCCAGCTTGTTTCACCGATTAAACTCGGATTTCTTCTTGATTGATCGATTGTTGTGTCGATTCAATCGTTTTATTCGGATGTTGCCGGATTTTGCTTGGATTTGATTCTCCAAGTTTACGCTCACGGTTGCTTTGCCGATCTGCTCAGAGATCTTCCATTGGTGAAGATATATCTCCGGTTTGTATCAGCTCCTCCGTTGCGTTTGTTTTCTTTTCTGCGATTCATTTGATCTGTTTGTTGTTTCGATTTATCACGTTGCGTTGATATCGATTTTGCTGGATCTGTGATTGCTATTGTGATGGATTTATGTTCATCGTTCCCTGGATTTAGTGAGTTTACTTCTCCATCAGAAGAGATTGTTGTTGATGACAATCTATTAGGAGAACATCCATAGTTGAAATTGATGATAAAACCATTGTTTGTGTACAAATCTCTTCCACGACCACCAGATCTACACTCTACTCTGGTTTCTACGTGTCTTCGCACCTTGCTCTCTCAGTTTCTAGATTTTGGAGCACGAAATGTTGTTGCTGATGTTGTGTTCTTGAGCTATTTGGCAAGTATATATGCTCATCGAGAAGGAGAACTAAGGTTAGACAGTTTTAAGCAGATCCTAGAGTATAAAATCAATATTGGATGGTTAGAATTGTTGCTGGAGCATCCTGTTTTCATGTTCAAAACGTATGTGCAGTTGGTTTCACGAGAATGCAACATGGTTTGCTTGATTCTCATTTATGACCTCTGCAAGCTCACAAGATTAGTATTCTTTGTTGAGTCGTCCACCTTGTGTTGCGGTGTTGTTCATGAACTGTGTTTGAATTTAGAAGATAGCTTTCAGCATCAAAGTCTTTCTAGACAGGGGGAGAATCTTAAGTTGGCTATTGATATCATTAGTGGTCATATCAATTATGATTCTTGTGCTATCATTCGAGGTCCAATCATCCTGAAGAAGCTTTTGCCTGATATTATTGAAGTTTACAACATCTTGAATCAAAATGATAGTCAGAGACAGTTTGGAACAACTGTTGTACCAGTTGCTTGTCAAGTTGGAAATGTTGGGCATCATCCTGGTGTGGTGAATGCTGCTGTTTATTCCAACATTGCTGCTGGTTCCTTTAATTTTTGTTGTACCAGCTGCTTTTCAGGTTGGAACTGTTGGACATCATCCTAGAGCGGTGAATGTTGCTGTTTCTTCCAATTCTGAAAGTTCTTTGAATACTTACATTTATGATAAAGATGGTTGTGTTTTTGCTGGAAAGAGATTCTGCTTCAGGCAAAGGATGTTTGGATGTTTGAATTGTTCTCAACAGGTTATTGTTCATTGTTTCAGAACAAAGACTTCTCATGGTGCATTATGTGTAACTCATGACCTGCAGAGTTTGCCTCTGGTTTCTATGCGCAGTCAAAGTCGAGACTATGGCTTCACTAAGCATCTGCTTTTGGATCTTTCTGGTCGGTTTGGCACATCAATTGAAATCCTCTTTGGATCATTACCGAGACCACCAGAAACTCATTGTGATTTCAGTTCTAGTTCTCTCCAGTTCATGTGGCATTCTTCAAGTCCAAGATGAAAGATACTTCCATCTTGAGGGGGAGTATTAGATAATGTGGTTTACACATTAGACTTTGGTTTAGAGAAAACCGGTTTGTACCGGATAGATTATGATTGTATATAGTCTCATTGTACAGCTTCATTTACATTTAACAGAAATAGAAATCTAATTCCAAATCTCTTTCTCTCTCGATGATCTTCATCTTCTTCGATTAAGAGTGAAGCTTGTTTCTGTTCAACCTCAATTCTTCTAATAAAGTAAGAAAAACGCAAGCGTTGATACAACATAGTTTGTCTTGGAGTGATATTTATGAAAAAAGATGCAAATTTGTATAACTTGTTAGTGGTGGTTTATTAAAAAAATTCTGAAGATGACAACTTGATAGTGGTGATTTATTATAAATTTCTCTTCTTTTTTTTCTAATTTCTTTTTTGTTGTTGTCATGGAAGCTTGTATATAGATTTGAAATTATTTGTAAATATATGTTTATTTATAGGCATTAGGCGTTAAAACATCATTTGACGTTAGAATACAACGGAGAGACCAAGTGCACTCGACAACGCATACAAAAAGGCAGGCAGATCGGATGTTGTTGCGGCTGTGACCAGCTTGTCGTCGGTCACACACCGTTCTGATTCCACGATCTCACCACCAGCAACCTTCACAGCCACCTTTGTCCCATAACTACTTGCACATCTCTTCTTCTGCAATATAATAGTATGACACAGTGGAAATCTGATGAGTTAAAATTGGCAAATTTTTAGTTTCGGCAAAGCAAGTGGTGCCATATATCTACGATTGAATAGAGAAGTATGTTGGTATGGTTTGATTCGGTTTCAGATTCATCTTTGAAGTTTTCATAATCATAAAATCGAATTCAGTTTGGTTGATAAGTCCACCTTTAATATCAACAGTGTACATTACCTTGAGAGCGCCGGTAGCGGCAAGTAGCCAAATTCCCATTCCAATGGCAGCAACAAACTTATCTTTCTCAACAAATTTTTTGACTAATTCGACGCCTTTGGGGTTCATCACCAAGAGCTCAGGAGATCTTCCTCCGGGAACCACAATGCAGTCGTAATCATCCACAGAGACGTCATCCCACGCAAGGGTCACATAGAAGTTGTGGCTGAACTTCTCAGTAGGAAGTTGCCGTCCGTCCTCGAGGTCATGAACGATTGTAGCGCATTTCTCACCTCTCTTCTTGGTCGGCGTCACTGCGTCCACTTTACATCCCAGAGCTTGAAACGCTTTAAATGGTACATTGATACTGTAATCTTCAACACAGTCCTACATTTACCAAAGTTAAATATAATTTAAAAAAAAAAAAAAATAGAATATGGATCACACTCTTTTGAAATAACAGAGTCAATTTTAAAATTCCAATAAATGTAAAAGAGAAACTAATAGAGTCTTATGAAAAGAAGCTTACCCCAATCAAGAAAAGCAAAGAAGGCTGATGATTGTCCTTGGAGCTAGAAATCTTGGAGCCAAGTGATTCGAGCAAAACTCTGAGACTGTGGCCAAGAGTAGGCCACCCCATAGTAGACATGAAATTTCCGTCCTTGACACAATCGGTGATGTCGAGAAGGGACTGGACTCCAGGCTGCTCCCACCACGCGCCGCCAGAGAGCTCGATAAACGGCTTCATGCTTTCGAACGCCGTGCACTTCATTCCACCGGTGAGCAGACCCGCCGCCGCAAGAAACAGCTGGCTGTGGCAGCTCGTGAAGATGAGCTTCTTGAGTTGTGCGAATCTAGCGACAAGACCCACGCATTTCTCATCGGCGCTCAAAAGTTCAGTGAAACGTCCGCCGGGAACGATGATGGCGTCGTATTGGTCGGGGATGACGTCATCGAAGTTTGCGTTTAGTGTTAGTTGGTCAACCACCAACTCGGTATATATCTGTAAAAAGGTCAAACAAATTGTTACTCATAGAGTAGGCCCATGACAAGTTCAATACCTTAAAAGATAAGATAATGAAACTCCGAATACTAGTAGCGTGTTTTTGTGGCTATAAATTTTATTTTTTAAATCCTTTTGTTTTACTAATTAATCAAGCAAAGAACGATTTGAATGGCAAAACAGAAATGAAGAAAAAGTGAAAGATTAGAGAAATGCCTCGAGGCCGAGAAGATCGTGAGCGGCCATGACGCACTTGTCGCCAGTTTTGCGACCAGGAGAAACACAGTGGACGCTAACGCCAAACGCTTGGAGAACATAGAGGGGTACTATAGTCTCGTAGGCTTCCATGAACTCTCCGCATAACATCAAAACTGATTTCTGAGCCATTGATCCCATTATTTTCTCTGAAGACAAAAGAGACAATCACACAACAACAGAACTAGGTGTATGTATATTATGAGCTCAAATAGTCATATTGTACATTCAATTATTAAAGAGATAAGGTTATATATAAGTGGAGAACGTAGCTCTTTTTGGAGCTATTATTAATTAACTGATTTATTTTTTTATTTTATATATACTAGTTGTGGCTGTAAACGTCTCAAGAGTCAAGTCTAAATATTTTAGGAATCATTCGCAACACTTATTATTGTAAAGAATTAAAACTGCAATTTAGCTAGATTAATTGGATTTGATACAAGCGGATTAGATCATTTTCTTTTCCTTTGGAGGGGACGGAGCAGAACTGTATTTCAATTTTTCAAAATCTGTGTAGTGAATAGATTGTTTCTGTCTGCACCACTAATCACAGTGAACAAAATTTTTGTGAATATGAAACATATAAAAAAATCCTTATTCCGTTGCCACATTAATGCCACCATTCAAAACTCGAATAATCTTGGTTGATCCCAATGATAGGGTTCCAAATGATGGTGCGGATGCATGATAGCATTGTGGTTAATTATTCATATATATATATAGAGCACATATTTTTGTCTGTCAATGCGAAAATCACAAATAATAACCAAAAATACTTGCAGTAGATTATGAGAAAGTAATATGAAACTGCAACAAGTCGTATTTCGTTTCAAAAATATAGCTGTTTAGTTCGCGAATACACTAATTTGTTCTGCAGTCCACTATCACCATTTACTACAATTGAAGAGTTTAAATAAACACGTGTTAATTGCAATTTTCCTAGCCACCTAACTCACCTACTTGTCATCTTCCCTTAACCGGGAAGCATTATAAAAACGGATCAAGGCCAAATTAAGGGCACATGAGAATGAAGTAATTGTAGTATTTGTTGCTTCAGAGCCAGCAAAAGAACAAACTAATTTTAATTTATTTTATTACTGGTATATAAGTAGCCGTAGAATTTGAAAAACATATTTAATGAATAAAATAACTCTTACTAAAATATTAAAAATAAGCAAGATTTATCTTTTATTGTTTAATATGACTTATTTGATTAAGGAAATCAAATTGAATTCGAAATCTTGCAAAAACCTGCCTGTTTGGGTGTAGCAAATTTCAAACGTTTGTATTAAGATATATATACAAAGCTCGTGACCTTCTTAAATACGTACACCACAGAGAAAAAAACTTGGAGCATCTTCGTGCGTTTACTGATTCGCCACTTTTTAATGGAGTTGATCGTGATTTTGTTCTTGTTCACATGATCACTGGAACTACTTGACACTACAGTACGTGGTTTGCGGGAAGTGCAGGCGTTATGGGGAAATGTAGGCTTGGAGGGTTAACTTATCGTTAAAATATTATGCAATATAATAGAGACAGATCCCAAGCCCTCTCGAACTTGGGCTCAAAGTCTAATCCTTCCATTCTCTATTGGAAAGGAAATTCATCTGCTTCCTGAGCTTCAATTTCTGTATTGGTTAATGGCTAGTGGCTTCTTTTTTTTTTTTTTTTTTTTTTTTTTTTTTTTTTTTGGTGGTTGGATGTAATGTTTCGATTCTAATTCCTTTTTATTAAAATCTTTTTTGAAAAGAAAATGCAATACAATTGAGTAAAAGGTAGTTCTTGATTTACACCTTTGGAATCGTAGTTTAAGTGATTCTTTTTATCTATACCAGGTTAAGGTAAATAAGTAGATAAACAAAATTAAACCTCCTTTAGTTAAAACTTGTGGATCTTACAGGTTGATTACATAATAGAATTAGAATAATCAATGCAATTTAGGCATGCAGTCTATAAACAAGACCCATGTTAGACGATTACATAGTTATTTAACGCTATAAAGTCAAGAATTCTGAAAGGACTCCATATAGATTGCAAGCAATCTTTACACAAATAGAAGAAAAACATAAAACCAAATGAAGGTTTTGTAGCCAAGTTATTAATCCAAATCCAAGAAAATTGAAATTGATTGGATACGAGTACAATCAAAAACAAAAGGAAAGATGAAATCAAATAAAATTTGGTAGCTTATTTAAAAATTGCATTTACTTGTATCGGTTATAGAAAGGTGGGGGTGAATTTCAGTACTCAGTTTTTGGAGAAGGTGAATATGATGGTGGAGGTGGAGATTTGTATTCAACCTTTGGAGAAGGAGAGTAATAAGGTGGTGGTGGTGGGGAACTGTATACATATGGTGGTGGAGGAGATTTGTACTCTACCTTAGGGGAAGGAGAATAATATGGTGGTGGTGGAGAGCTGTAGACATACGGTGGTGGTGGAGACTTGTAGTATACCTTAGGAGAGGGAGAGTAGTATGGTGGTGGTGGAGAATTGTAGACATATGGTGGTGGTGGAGACTTGTAGTCTACCTTAGGGGAAGGAGAGTAGTATGGTGGTGGTGGAGAGCTGTAGACATACGGTGGTGGTGGAGACTTGTAGTATACCTTAGGAGAGGGAGAGTAGTATGGTGGTGGTGGAGAACTGTAGACATATGGTGGTGGTGGAGACTTGTAGTCAACCTTAGGAGAAGGAGAGTAGTATGGTGGTGGTGGCGAACTGTAGACATACGGTGGTGGTGGTGACTTGTAGTACACCTTAGGGGAAGGTGAGTAGTATGGTTGTGGTGGGGAACTGTAGACGTACGGTGGTGGAGGAGACTTGTACACAACCTTAGGCGATGGAGCATAACATGGAGGAGGTGGTGGACAAACACATACGTGAGGGTGTGGTGGAGATTTGTATAGAACTTTAGGGGATGGTGAGTGGTATGGTGGTGGTGGGGAACTATAGACATACGGTGGTGGAGGAGATTTGTAGTACACCTTAGGGGAAGGTGAGTAGTATGGTGGTGGTGGAGAACTGTAAACATATGGTGGTGGAGGAGATTTGTAGTGTACCTTAGGGGAAGGTGAGTAGTATGGTGGTGGTGGAGAGCTGTAGACATATGGTGGTGGTGGAGACTTGTAGTACACCTTAGGAGAAGGTGAGTAGTATGGTGGTGGTGGATATCTGTAGACATATGGTGGTGGTGGAGACTTGTAGTACACCTTGGGGGAAGGTGAGTAGTATGGTGGTGGTGGAGAGCTGTAAACATATGGTGGTGGTGGAGATTTGTAGTACACCTTAGGGGAAGGTGAGTAGTATGGTGGTGGTGGAGAACTGTAGACATATGGTGGTGGTGGAGAACTGTAGACATATGGTGGTGGTGGAGACTTGTAGTACACCTTGGGGGAAGGTGAGTAATATGGGGGTGGTGGGGAGCTGTAGACATATGGTGGTGGAGGAGACTTGTAGTATACCTTGGGGGAAGGTGAGTAGTATGGTGGTGGTGGGGAGCTGTAGACATATGGTGGTGGAGGAGACTTGTAGTCTACCTTAGGCGATGGTGAGTAGTATGGTGGTGGTGGGGAACTGTAAACATATGGTGGTGGAGGAGATTTGTAGTCTACCTTAGGGGATGGTGAGTAGTATGGTGGTGGTGGGGAACTGTAGACATATGGTGGTGGAGCAGATTTGTAGTCCACCTTAGGGGAAGGTGAGTAGTATGGTGGTGGTGGGGAACTGTAGACATATGGTGGTGGAGGTGATTTGTAGTCCACCTTAGGAGAAGGTGAGTAGTATGGTGGTGGTGGGGAGCTGTAGACATATGGTGGTGGAGGAGACTTGTAGTCTACCTTAGGAGATGGTGAGTAGTATGGTGGTGGTGGGGAGCTGTATACATACGGTGGAGGAGGAGACTTGTACTCAACCTTTGGGGATGGGGAGTAGTATGGTGGTGGTGGTGGGGAACTGTAAACATATGGTGGTGGAGGAGATTTGTAGTCTACCTTAGGAGATGGTGAGTAGTAAGGTGGTGGTGGAGAACTGTAGACATATGGTGGTGGTGGTGACTTGTTCTCGACCTTTGGAGATGGTGAGTAATATGGTGGTGGGGGTGAAGAATTGTAAACATATGGTGGTGGAGGAGACTTATAATCAACCTTAGGCGATGGGAAATAATATGGTGGTGGTGGAGAGCTATACGTGTATGGCTCATATGCAGCAACCATAGTTGCCATGATTATGACCCCTAGAGCGTAAATGAGATGGGCTGAAGACCCCATCCTAGAAGAAGATGGCATTGTGATTTTGCTTTTCTTTACCAACGCTTTACTACGTTGGTTATTTTTTCTTGTATTTGGTTTGTGTTGTAAAGAATGAAAACATGAGTTTATATAACAAAGTGTTTCTGTAAATCGTGGAAGCATGTCGACACGATTACCGGTGAGACGTACGTGCAAGAACGTTTAATGAATTCAACGAGCCACTTTCCTTTTTATATTTCGCAAGTTCAGAAGAATTGGTAATATCATTTGCATCATTTTGCTCAACGAGCTAGTCTAATTGCTTCTGGCTTTTTAAATGGTCACTTTATATTATTGGTATTATCAATGTTTGATACTAGTGGCATTCTCAATTATATATGCTTCTTGTCCATTATATATAGGCATATTTTGTTTAGTCTTCCATATCTATTTGAAATTAAAAATGTGTTGTTTTTTTTTTATGAAAAGTTGAAGACAGTGAAAACTCCTCTATTTAGTCGAACTTTATAAATATATGGTAATTGGTTTTTTTTTTCTTGAATGATGTAGATGTAGAACTAAAAGGTGTTTTAAAAGATAATTTTATATACAATCATGTTGTAATTGTGGTATTTCGCATGTGTAAAGTATTCATAATTTCGTCCATAAAAATATATATCCATTTAAACACTTTCCTTTTTTCAGATATAGGAGATGTATATTTTTTGAATCTGAAAAATAGCTTTTAAACATCACGTATTACTTAAAATTTTGAAAAATATTTTATTTTATACAACCAAAGACAGTCTAATTAATATTTTACAGTCCTCGAAATATTGTGTTACACCAGCATACAAATCATGTGAATTATATAGTACAATATATCTTGTAATAGTTAAGAGAAAACATTATCATCAACCATATAAGACCAATGGAGATTAAATAACAATGGGCGTCAAATATCCAAAAGATGGTATGAACTAAACCTTTAGAAAGTAAAAATTAAAATGAAACTAGCTCGTCGACCAAAACGATGCATCATGATACATAAAATTCTTCTTTTAACTTGAAAATAAATTGGAAAGCGACTCGTTGACATTCGCTAAACGTTCTTGCACGTCCCACACCAGTATCGTGTCGACATGCTTCCACGATTTCGTTGGACGGAGTCCATAAGAACAAATAAAACAGAATAGTATAGCTGGATTAAGAGAAACACTTTGCTATAAAAACCCATGCGCCCATTCTCTACAACACAAACCAAAACAAGAAAACTAACCAACGTACTCGGGCGTTGGTAGAGAAAAACAAAATAAATATGAGGTCTAATTCAAGGATGGGGCCATCAGCCCATCTCATTTGTGCTCTAGGAGTTATCATCATGGCAACAACGGTTGCTGCATATGAGCCATACACGTATAGCTCTCCACCACCGTCGTATTCTTCACCATCTCCGAAGGTAGAATATAAATCTCCTCCACTACCGGATGTTTACAATTCTCTACCCCCACTACCTTCTATTTACAATTCTCCACCACCACCCTCATATTACTCACCATCTCCTAAGGTTGAGTACAAGTCTCCTCCACCATCGTATGTTTACAGTTCTCCACCACCACCGCCATACTACTCACCATCTCCTAAGGTAGACTACAAATCTCCTCCACCACCATATGTTTACAGTTCCCCACCACCACCACCATACTACTCCCCATTCCCAAAGGATGAGTACAAGTCTCCTCCTCCACCGTATGTATACAGCTCCCCACCACCACCATACTACTCACCATCTCCTAAGGTAGACTACAAATCTCCTCCACCACCATATGTCTACAGCTCTCCACCACCACCATACTACTCACCTTCCCCTAAGGTGGACTACAAGTCTCCACCACCACCATATGTCTACAGTTCTCCACCACCACCATACTACTCACCTTCTCCTAAGGTGGACTACAAATCTCCTCCACCACCATATGTCTACAGTTCCCCACCACCACCATACTACTCACCATCCCCAAAGGTAGACTACAAATCCCCCCCACCACCATATGTCTACAGTTCCCCACCACCACCATACTACTCACCATCCCCTAAGGTAGACTACAAGTCTCCACCACCACCATATGTCTACAGTTCCCCACCACCACCATACTACTCACCTTCTCCTAAGGTGGACTACAAATCTCCTCCACCACCTTATGTCTACAATTCCCCACCACCACCATACTACTCACCATCCCCTAAGGTAGACTACAAATCCCCCCCACCACCATATGTCTACAGTTCCCCACCACCACCATACTACTCACCTTCTCCTAAGGTGGACTACAAATCCCCCCCACCACCATATGTCTACAGTTCCCCACCACCACCATACTACTCACCATCCCCGAAGGTAGACTACAAGTCTCCCCCACCACCATATGTTTATAGTTCCCCACCACCACCATACTACTCACCTTCCCCTAAGGTGTACTACAAATCTCCACCACCACCATATGTTTACAGCTCTCCACCACCACCATACTACTCACCTTCCCCCAAGGTAGAATACAAGTCTCCTCCACCACCATATGTCTACAGCTCTCCACCACCACCATACTACTCACCTTCCCCTAAGGTACACTACAAATCTCCTCCACCACCATATGTCTACAGTTCTCCCCCACCACCATACTACTCACCTTCCCCTAAGGTGTACTACAAATCTCCTCCACCACCGTATGTCTACAGTTCCCCACCACCACCATACCACTCACCATCCCCTAAAGTTTTATACAAATCTCCACCACACCCTCACGTATGTGTTTGTCCACCACCTCCTCCATGTTATTCTCCATCCCCTAAGGTTGTGTACAAGTCTTCTCCACCACCGTACGTCTACAATTCCCCACCACCACCATACTACTCACCTTCCCCTAAGGTGTACTACAAGTCTCCACCACCACCATATGTCTACAGCTCTCCACCACCACCATACTATTCACCTTCTCCTAAGGTGTACTACAAGTCTCCACCACCACCGTATGTTTACAGTTCTCCACCACCACCATACTACTCTCCTTCCCCTAAGGTATACTACAAGTCTCCACCACCACCATATGTATACAGTTCTCCACCACCACCATACTACTCTACTTCTCCTAAGGTATACTATAAGTCTCCACCACCACCGTACGTCTATAGTTCTCCATCACCACCACACTACTCTCCTTCCCCTAAGGTAGACTACAAGTCCCCTCCACCACCTTACGTCTACAGTTCTCCACCACCACCATACTACTCTCCTTCCCCTAAGGTAGACTACAAATCTCCTCCACCACCATACGTTTATAGTTCTCCACCACCATACTACTCACCTTCCCCTAAGGTAGACTACAAATCTCCACCTCCACCATATGTTTACAGTTCTCCACCACCACCATACTACTCACCTTCCCCTAAGGTGGACTACAAATCTCCTCCACCACCGTATGTTTACAGTTCTCCACCACCACCATACTACTCACCTTCTCCTAAGGTAGACTACAAGTCTCCACCACCACCATATGTCTACAGTTCTCCACCACCTCCACCTTACTACTCTCCTTCTCCAAAGGTTGACTACAAGTCTCCACCACCTCCAACATTATATTCACCCTCTTCAAAAACTGAGTACTAAACTACTCCCCTACCTTCACGTTACTGAAAACATTAAATGCAATTCTTGATAAACTACGAAGTTTTATTTGATGTCCTATCGTCTGATTTTATTTTTCGATTTGTATCCAATCAGTTTTCATTTTCTATTTGTATCCAATCAATTTCCATTGTATAGTGGATTTGGATTAATAATTTGACTACAATATCTTCATATTGTTTTATCTTTTCTCCTTTTGTGTGTAAAGATTGCCGGCAATCTATATGTAGTCCTTTCTTAACTTGATAGCTCTCGGTAACTATGTAATCCTAAATATTGAGTTTTGTATATGGATTGCATACCTAAAATCCTAGCATGTATTATTGCAAATTCTAATTCTTTATGTTGTCTGCGTGTAAGATCCACAAACTTTAGCTCAAGGCAAAACATATATTCTTTCTGAAAATTCCAATGGAACTAGATAGAATGATGTAAGTAAAAAATAACCGAGACATCGAGATTGAGGAGGTTCAGTTTTCTTACCTATTCGTTGACTTTGTTTTGGTATAGATCAAGAACTTCACAAGAACTGAAAAATAAGTATTCTTATAAAGAGTAAATAAAAGACTACTCTTACAATCCAACATTATATATGTTTTATTACATCAATACTTTTCCAAGCGTACATTTCGCTACAACACGTGATCCTCCAGAAAACTACTGTCAAGATCAAACGACCATGCAGACAAGAACAAAACTATGATCAACTCCAGTAACAACCATAACGACGACTCTGCAATTGCGCAAAGTTGCTCCAAGTTCCTATTTATTCAGTGTGTCTCTTCATGAGGGTCACGAGCTCTACATATATGTTAGTACAAATAAGTCTGTAATATTTCTAATACAGATTTGTTAATTAATCAGATAAATCATATTACAGAAAAAAAACTAGCTTTTTTCAATTTGATAAAGACTATCGTTTCTCTTAATTATTCAAATCGTCTTGTCTTCCATTTCATCTAGACTTTATTTTCCCGCAAGAAGTTTAAATTTCATAGATACATTAGTACCAAACTTAAATCTCTATCAATTTCCTCTTTTTGGATTCTCGTTTCTAAAATTATGATTTTCCTATAATTTTTATTTGAGTTTTTTTAAATTGTTTTGAACATCATATAATACATAAAATTACAAAAAAAATATTTTTTTTTCTGCATATGGTATGATTCAAATTTTAAAAAACAAACATATATTACTCAATCAATAAAAATAATAATGTGTGTTTAACGTCTCATATCGGCTAAAATTTTTAAACAATGACTCAGCTAAATTTGAATAAATGTTGAAAATTTCACGCAACGGGTTATATGGCGGGACGGATTTGGATCAACATTAATATATAAATTTAAAATATCATTAATCTGATGGTAAAATACGGATTAAATCATCGTCTTATTATTTTGCAACATTAAAAATATTTGACATGTCGAATGAGATTAATATAACTAAAACTATGTGAAAAATTTGTTTCGCGATATACCGTGGATTAAACCATAGTCGTAGTTATAATTAAATAAAACTTATTTCGACTTCAAATATCTTTTTAAATATTTTTAGACAAGCAATTAAAGCCATAGACTTTATCCTTTACAATCCTTAGAATAGTGTTTTACACCCGCACAATAATCATATCAAAGTTTTAGTACAATGTATAATGTAATCTTTAAAAGGAAAATATTAACATCAATCATACAAGATAAATGAAAAGTCTCCACTTAACAATTTTGTATTTTAAAGATTAATATATTTGGGATGAATATCTTCTCTAATCATCCGAATAAACAAAAAAATCTATTCACTTTTCAAAAATGATATATATGAGGTGACCTTTTAAAACGTAAAAGAATATTAATTAGACAAGGTCATTAATCAAATATGAAGCATCCATGATACACATAATTCTTCTTGAACTCGCCAATATAAAATAGAAAGTGACTCGTTGACATTCGCTAAACGTTCTTGCACGACTCACTAGAATCGTGTAGACATGCTTCCACGATTTAGTTGGACGGAGTCCAGAAGGACAAAAAAAACAGAATAGTATAGCTGGATTTAGAGAAACACTTTGCTATAAAAACCCATGTGCCCATTCTCTACAAAACAAACCAAAACAAGAAAACTAACCAACGTACTCGGGCGTTGGTAGAGAAAAACAAAATAAATATGAGGTCTAATTCAAGGATGGGGCCATCAGCCCATCTCATTTGTGCTCTAGGAGTTATCATCATGGCAACAACGGTTGCTGCATATGAGCCATACACGTATAGCTCTCCACCACCACCGTATTCTTCACCATCTCCAAAGGTAGAATATAAATCTCCTCCACTACCGGATGTTTACAATTCTCTACCCCCACTACCTTCTATTTACAATTCTCCACCACCACCCTCATATTACTCACCATCTCCTAAAGTTGAGTACAAATCTCCTCCACCACCGTATATTTACAGTTCTCCACCACCACCGCCATACTACTCACCATCTCCTAAGGTAGACTACAAATCTCCTCCACCACCATATGTTTACAGTTCCCCACCACCACCACCATACTACTCCCCATCCCCAAAGGTTGAGTACAAGTCTCCTCCTCCACCGTATGTTTACAGTTCTCCACCACCACCGCCATACTACTCACCATCTCCTAAGGTAGACTACAAATCTCCTCCATCACCATATGTTTACAGTTCCCCACCACCACCACCATACTACTCCCCATCCCCAAAGGTTGAGTACAAGTCTCCTCCTCCACCGTATGTTTACAGTTCTCCACCACCACCGCCATACTACTCACCATCTCCTAAGGTAGACTACAAATCTCCTCCACCACCATATGTTTACAGTTCCCCACCACCACCACCATACTACTCCCCATCCCCAAAGGTTGAGTACAAGTCTCCTCCTCCACCGTATGTATACAGCTCCCCACCACCACCATACTACTCACCATCACCTAAGGTAGACTACAAATCTCCTCCACCACCATATGTATACAGCTCCCCACCACCACCATACTACTCACCTTCCCCTAAGGTGTACTACAAGTCTCCACCACCACCATATGTCTACAGTTCCCCACCACCACCATACTACTCACCTTCCCCTAAGGTAGACTACAAGTCTCCCCCACCACCATATGTCTACAGTTCCCCACCACCACCATACTACTCACCATCGCCTAAGGTAGACTATAAGTCTCCTCCACCACCATATGTTTACAGTTCCCCACCACCACCATACTACTCACCTTCCCCCAAGGTGTACTACAAGTCTCCACCACCACCATATGTCTACAGTTCTCCACCACCACCATACTACTCACCATCTCCTAAGGTGTACTACAAGTCTCCCCCACCACCATATGTCTACAGTTCCCCACCACCACCATACTACTCACCATCGCCTAAGGTAGACTACAAGTCTCTTCCACCACCATATGTTTACAGTTCCCCACCACCACCATACTACTCACCTTCCCCCAAGGTGTACTACAAGTCTCCACCATCACCATATGTCTACAGTTCTCCACCACCACCATACTACTCACCATCCCCTAAGGTGTACTACAAGTCTCCTCCACCACCGTATGTCTATAGTTCCCCACCACCACCATACTACTCACCTTCCCCCAAGGTAGAATACAAGTCTCCTCCACCACCATATGTCTACAGTTCTCCACCACCACCATACTACTCACCATCCCCTAAGGTGTACTACAAGTCTCCTCCACCACCATATGTCTACAGTTCCCCACCACCACCATACTACTCACCTTCTCCCAAGGTGTATTACAAATCTCCACCACCACCATATGTCTACAGTTCTCCACCTCCACCATACTACTCACCTTCTCCTAAAGTACATTACAAATCTCCACCATCACCATATGTCTACAGTTCTCCACCACCACCATACTACTCACCTTCCCCTAAGGTGTACTACAAATCTCCTCCACCACCGTATGTCTACAGTTCCCCACCACCGCCATACCACTCACCATCCCCTAAAGTTCTATATAAATCTCCACCACACCCTCACGTATGTGTTTGTCCACCACCTCCTCCATGTTATTCTCCATCCCCAAAGGTTGTGTACAAGTCTCCACCACCACCGTACGTCTACAGTTTTCCACCACCACCATACTACTCACCTTCCCCTAAGGTGTACTACAAGTCTCCACCACCACCGTACGTCTACAATTCTCCACCACCACCATACTACTCTCCTTCCCCTAAGGTATACTACAAGTCTCCACCACCACCATACGTCTACAGTTCCCCACCACCACCACACTACTCCCCTTCCCCTAAGGTAGACTACAAGTCTCCACCACCACCGTACGTCTACAGTTCTCCACCACCACCATACTACTCACCTTCTCCTAAGGTGTACTACAAGTCTCCACAACCACCGTACGTCTACAGTTCTCCACCACCACCATACTACTCTCCTTCCCCTAAGGTATACTACAAGTCTCCACCACCACCATACGTCTACAGTTCCCCACCACCACCACTACTCCCTAGACTACACTACTCCACCTTCCCTAAGGTAGACTACAAGTCTCCTCCACCACATATGTTACAGCTCCCCACCACCATACTACTCTCTCCTAGGTTACTACAGTCTCCTCCACCACCATACAGCTCCCCACCACCATACTACTCACCTTCCCCTAAGGTAGACTACAAATCTCCTCCACCACCTTACGTCTACAGTTCTCCACCACCACCATACTACTCCCCATCCCCTGATGTGGACTACAAATCTCCTCCACCACCATATGTTTACAGTTCTCCACCACCACCATACTACTCACCGTCCCCTAAGGTAGACTACAAATCTCCTCCACCACCGTATGTCTACAGCTCTCCACCACCACCATACTACTCACCTTCTCCTAAGGTGGATTACAAATCTCCTCCCCCACCATATGTTTACAGCTCTCCACCACCACCATCTTACTCACCTTCCCCAAAGACTGAATACTAAACTTCACCCCCACCTTCGTATTTCTATTACTGAAAACAGTAAATGCGATTCTTAAATAAGCCACCGAATTTTATTTGATTTCTTCGTTCCCTTTGTTCTTGATGCTACTTGTATTGTTTCATTTTCTTTTGGGTTTGGGTTGATAATTTGGTTACCAAACCTTCATGTGGTGTCATGTTTTTCTTTTTATTTGTGTAAAGATTGCTTGCAATCTATATGAAGTCCTTTGCAAATTTGAAATTTGTAGTTCGTATTCTTGACTTTATGGCTTTCGATAATTATGTATCCTCTAACGTGAGTCTTGTATATGAAGTGCATACCTAATTTGCATTGATTTATGGAAATTTTAATTCTGTAATGTTGTAGGCGTTATCCACAAATCTTAACTCAAGGCAAACACATAATGCTATTTGATAAATCCAATGGAACTAGATTCAAAAAATGTAGAAAATAATGCAAAAAATAAGAATTAAGGTGGTTTAATGGTTTTCCTACCTACTCACGGACCTACATTTTGTATAAGATCATTGGGTCATCTTAACATAATTGCTCTGCATCTCCATAACTGAGACTGCTCCCAAGTCCCACCTCATTATCTTAGATTGCCATTACAGCTTGTTAGTGTGGAGTGAATTCGTTTATCAATGCCTAATTTTTCCGACGATACATTAAGATTCCATTATCCTGCTGTTCCATAATTTTCAAGGTATGAACCCCATATGTGCTCCTCCGATTGGCGTGGCAAGCTTACGTTTCACACGATCTAGATGGATAGGAGAAACAGAGCATAGAGTTTCAGAGATAAGCCACCACAACTTGCTTATAATCTACTTCAAATCTTGTTTTCTGGATTGATGTTGTAGGTTTGAAGGGTGACGACAAAGACACATCTACAAGTTTCAAAATGCTCTCTTCACAGTTACATAATCTTGAGAGATTTTCTTTAAGAGTCACAAGAAAGCTCCAACTTCATCGAGGGTTATCATTCTGTTGGTACGGATCCAAACCGAACGGTTTGTTTATCCTTCCAGCTATTTGAAATGTGGTTCAATTTGGTTCTTCACCCAATGTGTGTTTGGCCTACTTTGAAAATTGGGCATGTCTGCTTCTATCTACTTTTCTACTCTTTTTAATGAAAGATAATAATTATGTTAAAAACAATATGGATCTCTAAACTTTTTATAAAAAAAATTTAAGAGATTTAAAAATAAAGTAAAATAATACTAATTTGTCATGGTTGGTATTTATCTAATAACACTTTTCAACTTGTTGGGAAGATTACTCAAACTCAAGACATCTTCATATATGTGAAGGGAATTTGTGTAGGTTCACGAATTTTTACCATACGAAATTGCAATTAATAAACACATGCAATTTGAAATCTTGACAAAGGACATTGAATATGAAATATATTAAAAGTTTGAAAAGATTTTCGATTGTGACTGCGTAAAGGGGAAGAGGAGCGTACGTGTGAGCAATGAGCCCGTCCTTGGCCGACCATTTTCCTTAGACACGCCGACTCTGACATTGTTGATGCCTCATTATAATTTAGGTAAGTATTATTGTTCCCCTCTAATCCTTCTTAACATTGTTTATTTAAGAGAGCCTATTGGAACATTGATTAACTTCAATTATCCATGATTTATAATTTCCGCATTTGAAATTTTGATAACATTTATGAATTTGTGTGTGTGGATTCTAAATACTTTTTTTTTTGTTATATCTTAGTTTTTGTTTTAATAATTCACTCATAAACTCCATTAAAATTAATTTCAAATGATTCAAAATACAAAAAAAAACAATATATATTTTAGTTTTAAAAGTGCCAAATAATAAAATCATAATTGAATAAAACCAAATTCTAAAATCTACTAATCATGATTTACAAATATCATATTTAATAATACCAGGTTTTAGTGCAAAATTTGAACTAGTGATTAAATAACAACAGATTATGTTTGGTTTTGATTCTATTAAATTCTATGATCAAATAACACCCCTTTAGAATTAAGGAAACAATAGTGAAAAAAAAAAAGAGAGAAAAAGAAGGGATAGAAATGGTATCATTTGGTTATACAACTCGTTTATTAATTACCTAAATACATTTACAGCATCAAATAACCAATAAGAACAAGCAAAAAAACAAAAGAGCTAATATAAGAAAAGAAACAAACTTTAATATATTCACGAGCATTGGACTAGCATATCAGCGGGAAAACAGCCAAAATCAACCCAGACTATTTGCAAAATGCCTTTTCATAAAAAAAAAGAAAAAAAATGCTCAACAAGGATTCGAACCTGAGTGGCATAGTATGTCAATCAGGCTCCTAAACCACTCGAACACGTTGATGTTTTCAATTATCATGAACAAAGACGTAATATATCACCTCCGTCTCCCTTCTTCTTCTTCCTCCTCTAATTTCGATGAACATGACATGAGAGAGAAAAGTCGGGCAATAAAACAAATGAATTGATTTCAAAATCCAAAATCGAAAAATATAGATTGAAGAGATCAATATTATTTGAGAACAATGAATCGATTCGTTTATAAAAGATTATGCTATAGTTTGTTCATACATTAGCAAACGCTCTATAATCAACAAAAAATATAGCAAAAATTAGAAATCTAGATATGGGTTATACAAAATTCATAGAACTTCATGAAGAAACACAAAATAAAAACTCGAACCCAGGTGATATGAGAGACGAATCAACCGTATAAATAACCCTAGATTCTTTCAAGTAATAGGAAGAAGAAGATGAGGGTTTTTATTAATCTAAAATATCAGTTTTGCTTAACTCTAATATTCATTTTGCTCTGTTTTCGATTTTGGATTTTGTAATCAAGATTCAGTTCGCTTTTGTTCGCAGTAGGGAGAAGAAGAAAGACGGAAACCAATATGTTATTGATAATCTAAAACATCGATGTTACGCAGGTTCGAATCCTGCTTGCAGTTTGTTTGTTTGTTTTTTTTTTGTCGTTTTGATATGCCACGTCGTTTTATTGGCATATGACTCAGCACCGTCAAATGGTCAACTAACACCGTTTAAAGAGAGGTTGAAATCCGCTAAATTTATAAAGTTTAGGTAGGAAATTTAAATTTTTATTCTGTTCAGGTTGATTTAGACCGAGTATTATAGATTGGGTATGAAAAGGCATTCTGCAAATACTCTGGGTTGATTTTGGGTGTTTTCCCAGCATATCAGCTTTCCTTTTTCTCCCTTGTCTAATAAATTATTTATGTGTGTTGTCAAACTTTTATTTATTAGTATAAAGTGTCATTTTCTTACTTTGGTTCTCTCAAATAAATTAATTAAGAAAATGCTTATATAGTTTTGTCGGTTTACAATTTCATAAAAAGAGGGAAATTTTATTTTGGTTACGCTTAAAAAGAAGAACATAATGCTCATTAAGCGGAGACGTTACAATAAGAAAAAATGTTGATTTAGAAGCAATAATTAAAAAAAAAAAAAAAAAAAAAAATAACTCTAATAATAATTAAGAAACAGAAAGTGGACTTTAAAAGCGAAAGCATGCAATTGCAAATCTTTCATTTATTATAGACCAAAAAAAAAAAAAAAACCAAAACTGGAAACGTATTAGGAGAAAGTAAAAGCTTCGAACATAGAAGAGAGGGAACGAGAGCATCTCACAGGTTTGCCTTGGAAAGATCAATGGTTCAGAAGAAGACTGCTCAAGACCGCTTAGAGAGGAGCCTTAGACGGGAGATGATGAAGAGACCAAGACCTAGCAGGCTTCCTCAACAAACGACACCGGAGAAGCAAATCGTTGCTAAAGTCAAAGGCAAGTCGCCTAACTATATGAAGGGAACGAGTAGTTCAGAGGCTAGGAGGCAGAGCCAAGGTGTTCAAGCTGGTTCAGGCAAGAAGAGCCAGACCTGTAAGAAACTTGATTCGTACTCTGGAGATAAAAAACAGAGTAGTAGTAGGTCTTTGAAAAAGGGTCTGAGTTTCAAGAGACGTAGTAGGATTAGTCATTGTTGGGATGTGAATGCGCATAGAGAAACTTGTTCTTCGTTTCTTAAAAACTCAAAATTCACAGAGGATCTGATGTTTACTTCTCCTGGTGTCTTGAGAGTCTGTCCTTATACGTATTGTTCACTCAACGCGCATCTTCACCGCGAATTCCCACCTCTTAAAAGCTTTGTTTCCGCAAGGAGACGCTCCTTGAAGTCCCATGTAAGTGTGAAGATGAGTGGTGATGATGGTTGTGTGGAGGATATCTATGTTGATGAGAAGAAAGAAAATGGAAGCACTCAAGAAATTGATATCCAAGTAATCGATTGTGAGGCTGAGGATATGGACATGGAGTGGGGAGAAGCTGAAGATTTGGAATCTGAGAGTGCAGAGATGGTGAGATTACTAGAAGGTGAAGGCATTGAATCTTGTGACTCTGGCGATGTAAACATCAGTATGATGACTGAACACTTTGCAATTCTTGAACAATCAGAAAATTCAAGTGAGGATCAAGAGAGTGAGGAGGGTGGTTTCTCGGATAAATCAATCAAACTCCTTTTATCCGAACAGTCGATTATAGAAGATAACATCATTCTAGGGAATGCTCTTGATGAGAAGCTGAAGTCTAAGAAAGCTGCAGAATGGAAGGAGGCTGATGGAGAGATAGTGGAAGAGCAGACTAAACTTGTATCGAAAACAGAGGAAACTCTGTTAACCCTTGCACGGAATCCCTGCAACCGAGAAGAACGCACTGAGGATTGGAAGGAATGTAACTCAAGAGAACCCAATTACCTTCCAATGACCGCAGAGCCCGGAAGTGAAACAGTGAAACTCAAGCACCAGGACATGGATGAGAGGAAGAACGCAGAGGAGTGGATGATTGATTATGCTCTGCAACACACCATCAACAAACTTGCTGTAGTAAGGAAGAAGAATGTGGCATTGCTCGTTGAGGCATTTGAAACCATAATACCTAGAGAACCTTCACCAGCTTTCACTAATGGAAGACATCTTCAAGCTTGCAACTAACATGGTATCATCAAACCCTTGGTTTGCATGGTGAGTGAGTAAACGAAGAACTCTTCTTTGACTTACAGTATGTCTACAATGAGAGTTTGGGGTATTTAAGCATTGAAATGTGAATTTATCAAATGTTGATGATGTTTGGTTCTAAGTTCCAGTCTTCACTACTCTTATTAAGTCCAACTACCTAAGTCAGCATGCAAATAAATGATTTCTTCGGTTGTTAAACACTGAAAACAGTTCACTTTTAACATAATAAGCAAATCACATGAGCATGCAAAGAGAGCATTTGCTTGAACAAGAAACCTAAGAGTTCAAATTAACTAATGTACACCTGAGGATGTCCAGAAGAGATCAACACTAGTCAAAGAACTAAGAAGAGGAAAAGGAAAAGCAGTCCAAGACTAAAGAAACACAAACACCATAAGCTACTAACTAGTAAATCACATAATCTCTCAGTGACTTAGGAAACAAATCACTCCTTGGTGGTTTTGTTGATGAGAGACTTGTGGATGTGAGGGATCACACCTCCTCCAGCAATAGTTCCTTTGATGAGCGTGTCAAGCTCCTCATCTCCTCTGATCGCCAACTGCAAATGCCTTGGAGTGATTCTCTTCACTTTCAGATCTTTGCTCGCGTTTCCAGCTAACTCAAGAACCTCTGCAGTTAGGTACTCTAGGATTGAAGCAGTGTAGACAGCAGCAGTGGCCCCAACCCTACCATGTGCTGAAACTCTGGTCTTGAGTTGCCTATGAATACGACCCACTGGAAACTGTAATAACAAATAAAGAGCATCAGTGAGAAATTTCATGAAAATTAGAATGCAGAGAGAGCCTCCACATTGTAAGACAAATCTTTCTATTTACATGGCAATGCAAAGCATTAAATATCATAACATAACAGCAATACGTCACAAAGAAAACACAATATGTATCCTGAGCAAACAGTTTATATACTCGATAGCTTCTTATAAAGTAGGTAAAGTAAACTAAAATAAAGTCAAGCATCTACTTGTCCTAGAGTTATCCCAGACTAATGGCAAGGGCTCTTCCATGAATTCAGTGATACCAAGCAAATACATTCGCAGAATGAAAGTCCAAGATCAGAGAAGATGAAAAGCTTCTGAATGCAGGATCAATATCCTTTGGTAGAGCACACCAGGTAGTTTCATGAAAACAGTATTAACCTAATATGATAAGAACATTAAACATACCAAACAAAACCCTCATGAGTACCAAAAGTTAGCTTCAGAGTAAGGGAACCTTTGGAGCCATAACACCAAAAACAACATTATGATGGGTTTGTGCTCATACCATAAGACACTAGCTAAACGATATGGGACTCATAACATATGACAAAATAATATATCCAAGTTTTCAAGGCAACCAGCGAGCAAGCAAGACAAAATATGCTAAACTAGATTTACAAATACCACTTTAATAATTCACCCATATCCGGCAAGGTTACTTCATCTTGCTCTCACACAGAACAAAACCACAAATCTATTCCTAAAGATCTGAATCGTACTGACAAAATAAGGAAAGAATCAAAGTCAAAGAAGTCAAAATTTTCAACATCCGCAAGAAATTAGGGTTTGAGAGATTACCTGAATACCAGCACGAGCAGAGCGAGAGATGGGTTTCTTCTTGTCCTTGTCTTTGTCCTTGTTACCAGCCATCGTCTTCGCAGCTACAAGTCCTTTTCCTCCTTTGCCTGCCATGTCGCTGAAATTGCTGTTTCCTTCTTCTAGATCTAACCATACATTGTCAAAAAAAAACAAAAACTTCAGATAAAAACAAGAGTAGAATGCGTAAACCTTCCAGATCTATCGAAAAAATCGTAAAAGAAGACTAAATCGAAGAAGAGAATCGAGAATCCCACCAAGATTTCTCAGAAAAACCACAAACAGATCTCGATTTGTGGAAGAGAGAAGAGGAGAAGTAAAAAGTACCTGAGACGAACGAGACGAATGAAAAAGGACGAAAGCAACGAAATCTGGTTGAATTGAATTTTTGGATGGGAGTTTTAAAATTAAAAAGTTTGGTGGGAGTTTTTAAATATTTTTAAAATCTTGGGGGGAACCTACGATTTGGCGGTTTAAATTTTTGTTTGGAGCCTAAAAACATTTCAGTATTTTGCTATAAAGCCCTCCATTTCTTAGCAAATTTTGAAATCCGCTTTTGTTACTAAAAATAGTTTTTAGAAGACCATAAGGACTTAAGCTTGTGAGGGATGATGCAAGAGATTAGATGCTTTGCTTGTTAATATTTAAGATTGTAAGACCTACCTTTATATGATTTTTACTTTGTGATGAATTAGAAGTTGAAGTCTCTGTAATTTATACTAGTTTCATCTTAAATGAATTCAGATTATGATTTTTCTTCTCATTTGTTTTTTAGGCAATACAATTGGTACATATGACTCAATAAATTCAGTCAAATATCTCTTTTCTTTTACTAAACCATTTATATCGATGTATAAAAATAGTATTTTAGTGTAAAAACAAAGATATCGGTATAGGTTTTTGAAAATTATAAACTTAACATAAATGTCTAGTAAAAATAGATTTACTTTTAAACTTTTTTTATTTATAGTTCAAAGATGTAATATCGACGCGTATAGAGTAAATACACAATGATTTATTTGACTTTTATGTTGATGTTGAAAAATAGCATTTCTAAACAAAAAGAAGATATGATTGTTGGTCTTCTAAAAAATTTATAAACTTGACATAAAAATGTTTAGTAAAAGAGATGTACATTGAAGTTTTCTTTGATTATGGGGTTGACGAATGTAAAGTAAAAATCACTCTATATGTAAACCTAGTAATATCAATGACGTAAATATAACCTATAAGAAACAAACACGTAATTCATAAGAACAAACTTCTTTGACACGTATGACACAATGTAGATCTTTCTTCTTCTTCCTATATATAAGGACCTCCAAAGATGACTCTCTTCTTCCCAAAGGTTTAAGCAAAAATCCCCTCTAGCCATATGAAAGCTTAAAATTTTCAATTTCATATGCATTTTGGGTGAAATCTAAACAAAAATTGCATAATCCACATAGTGATTTACATCATTTTTTTTATAATAAACAAAGATCAAAAAGCATTAAAAGCATGACGTTTTCGTGTCGTCGAGTATCAATCCGTATCTAAAAACCCTCCATCCAAGTGATCTTTTTCCCTTTTGTTCTCTTATTTTTTTGTGTTTATTTCTCTAATTTTATGCCTCCTCAAGCTTCGTCGTGAAACTTTAAATGAATCAATCATAAACGTTTGAATTTTCTAAGCTAAGTTTATTTTTCTTCTCATTTGCATTCCTTCCTCCATAATTATTATCTTTTTTGGTTGGAAGCGAAGAAGAACGATAGATCTGTTTGATTTCTCTGAGAAAAATGCCTTTCCGTTCGAAAATCCAACCGATCGACGTCAATGGTGTAGCGGAGGAGCCAGAGCAGGCCCCGGTGATGAAACAAGCGCCGAGATCTCGACTGAAGCGGCTCTTTGAGCGGCAGTTCTCTCTGAAGAACTTCTCCGGTGTAGATCCACCGCTTTCCAGAGGCAATTCAGAAGAATTCGAACCGAGCTCGGTCTGTTTGAGGAAGATGGTTCAGAAATATATCGAGGATCCCGACAGTGAGAAACAATCACGGTGTGGTGGCCGTAACCACTGCAACTGCTTCAGTGGAAGTGGCACTGATAGCTCCGACGAGGACGAAGAATCTTCTTCCGGCGGAGTTCTTCGAAGCCTCAAGGTATATGAATGATATCTCTGATGCTAATGTTTCATGTTTGAAATCTGATGTAAACAGAGTTTTTTTGTGTGTAGAATCTGTTACTTTGCGCCAGCGTCACAGAGGTTGATCTCGAGACAAAGGCCACCGAAATTATTGAGAAAGATGATAAGTGCAAGGTGAAAGATGATGCAACACTAAGAAACGTTGCTGGAGAATTGGTGGCTTTAGGCTATGATGCAGCAATTTGCAAATCTCGCTGGGAGAAATCGAAATCGAAATCGTGTCCTGTTCCTGCTGGTACGTTTCTTCATTTTGATCCCACTCTCATAAGTTAAGATAAATAACATTTTGTTGAAAATGGTAAACAGGGGAGTATGAGTATTTGGATGTTATCATCGGAAAGGAAAGAGTGCTCATCGACTTTGATTTCCAATCCAAGTTCGAGATCGCTCGGCCAACAAAGGCTTACAAGTCGATATCGCAGACACTGCCTTACGTCTTTGTTGGACAAGTGGATAGGCTGAAGAAGATTGTGATATTTGTGTCTAAAGCTGCAAAGAAGAGCTTGAAGAAGAAAGGGCTTTCTATGCCACCATGGAGGAAAGCAGAGTATGTGTTAACCAAATGGGTGGCTCAACATGATCGTGCTAAGCAAACTCAAGGAGAAACCAGTGGAGAAGATGGTGATGTCCAACCTTAAATAGTTTATATGATATTAGCTTAATTATGAATAAAAAAATATGGCATTTGAATCCCTTTTAATTATTTTTTCTTGTAAGGGTATGATTTTAAGGATCATACCCTCTTAACTCTTAAGTCTTTTTTATGAATTTGTTTATTTTCATCGCCTTTTTCGCTTTCATTTAAATTGAATTAAAAAATAACTATAATCTAAATCTAATTATACTATCTTCACAGTTTCGATCAGAGACAATTGTAGTTGAATTTGACCAGTAATCATTGACAAGTAGGTTTTAGGCAAGTGAGTGAGCGGTTTTAACAATTTCAAATTTTAAGTTCAATTCTCCTCGATTTATTTGACCCACAGTAAAAGAAAATTGCGTTTGTGATTGTCTAGAAGAAATGAAAGATGAATCACATATCTGCTCCGGACCAAAAATCGATTATGGGCCCAAAAGGCATTGGAACTTGTTAGATAAACAAAGCGAAAAAACTATCCATAGCCCATAGGGCAAGGTTTCTTTTCGCCTCAATTTTTTTTGGTTGTATAAAACATTATCGACAGCCCACAAAATTTCAGAGAAAGCCACGAAACAGAGTGTTTTCAAAACAGAGGAAAGCGAAAGAGATAAGCCGTTTAGACAAAATTAGTGGCACACTGAAACTGAACACTGCAATATAATATCATCAACAACCAGACACTCTTGAAAAAGTTTAACAAGATTTCTCAAGGAACCTGTTTATTATGGCTCTAATGAAACACACTGATGAAAAAGGAATTAAACATGTCATTTTGTTTTCTTCCCCCAAAACGTAACACTACACTCACAACATATGTGATATGGGGAGACCGATGTATATAGTGTAATGTAATTAACGCACAAATGATGAAAAAACACAATTTTGCTAACATAAAATTTGTCCAAAACTTTTTTGAGTGTTATAAAATATAAAGGAGTTTGAGTTTTTACCTTAGAAGCTAACAACAAAACTTCACTCATCAACTTCTGCTTTGATTTCTCTTTGGAGATCTTCTTTGTATTCTTCAAATGTGCCTGGGAAGAAATTCACTGTTCCCTCTTCTACAACCCAAATTTGACTCTTCTCCTCTTCCGCACAGACACGCGATATGAGTCTCGAGTCGTGACTCACCAACACAACTCCACCTGTGAACTCATCCAGTGCATCCGCCAAAGCATCTATACTCTGCATGTCTAAGTGATTTGTAGGCTCGTCCAAAAGCAAAATGTGTGGCTTTGACATTGAGATCGAGGTAAACACAACCCTAGCCTTTTGTCCTCCAGACAGTTTCGCAATTGGAGATAAGTGATTGTGACTTGGTAGCCCAAACTTGCCTAGCTTCGCTCGCACCGCCTCTTGCTTGCTAAACCCCTCTTGTTCAGGATGAAGACGAAGAAGATACTGCACCGGTGTTTCCCCCATTGTCAACAGGTCAACAAAGTGCTGAGAATACCTGCCAATCCTCAGCTTCTGGCTCCTTCTCATTTCACCCTCTGTTGGAACTAAATCTCCCGCAAGCAGATTTAATAGAGTGGACTTTCCTGCTCCGTTAGGCCCAACTATAGCAACCCGTGTCCCCATATCGATACCTACATCAACATTCGAGAGCCTGAAATCTGGCCTGTTTGGGTAGCTGAAGCTAACCTCAATTAACTGCAGAAGAGGTGGAGTGAGCTCGGTTGGTTCTGGAAAGTGGAACACCACACTATAATCTCTCCACTTCCTTGGAGCTTCTGGTGCTGGGCCTTCTTCATCCAGTGTCTTACCCTTGGCCTTACTCTTGGATGCTTCTTTTGCTGCAGTAAACTTGGCCCTGTCCTTTACCTTCTCCTGTTGAGCCCGGTTTCCAGTCCTCTTAGCTGCTTTAATCTGTTTCTCGTAGACATCATATTTTTTATTCATCTCCTTGCGACGCTGCTCATATCCGCTTTCAAAACCATCAAAATTACCACGATAAAAGTGGAGATTCTGGTCATGGAGATGTATTATATCCGTGCAGACTGTGTTGAGGAAGTCCCGGTCATGTGAAACAACAACTAGTGTCTTCTTCCAGCGACACAAATACTCCTCTAACCATAGAACAGCTCTCAGGTCAAGATGGTTAGTGGGTTCATCTAACAACAAAAGAGTAGGTTGCACAAACAGAGCTCTAGCTAACGATATTCTCATCCTCCATCCACCACTGAAGGACTGAGTTGGCCGCACTTGCATATCTTTTGAGAAACCTAGCCCCGCAAGAATTTTGGATGCCTGTGCTTCAGCAGCATCTGACCCCAAAATTTGCAACCTGTCGTACAATTCAGCAAGCTTTTCTCCAGTGTCATCATCATCCTCGCCATCAACATTTTCTCCGTCAGCTTCAGCAGACGACTTCTGCAGAGCTTCAGCCTCTTCCCGTAGCTTAACCAACTCTTCATTGGCAGAAACAACTGCATTCAGAGCACTCTTTTCATCACCAACCACCTCTTGCTCAACAAGAAGAACATCAATATTCTTCGGCACTGGAATCTTCCTCCACGCTAAAAGCTTTAACAATGTAGACTTCCCCATTCCATTTGGCCCGACCAACCCATACCTTTTACCATGAGATATCTTGACAGAGGCATTCTTCAAAAGTTCTTTACCTCGAGCAGAGACAGAAAAAGAATCGATGGCAATATCTTTAACATTTGCATCCGCCGTGTCGTCTCCTTCAAGCACTGAGGTCTTACTTCCAATAACAACGGTGAATGCATCATGGTCGTCCTTCAAGGCCTCCCTCTTTGCCATCTCTGCAGCCTGGAGAGCTAATCTTTCTTTCATCTCTCGCTTCTTTTGTTCCTTATCAGTCACAGAGATATCAAGGTGCCTTTGTTCACTCTTCTGCTTCCTCCTTGCTTCCTTCTGTCTCTCTTCCTCATCAGATTCACCTTCGTCTTCTTCATCAGAAGGAGGAAGATCTATGCCATCAGTGTAGGATGTAGCTTTTGGAACAGCTTTGGATCTCGATGATGAGCCCTTCTTTGGTTTATCATCTTTCTGATCCATGCCTGCAAGCATGGCCGAGACTGATAATTTCTCCCTTTTCGAATCTTTTGAAGCATCTTTCCCACTTGGCTTCACCTTCGTGGTAGCAGCACTCTCGTCTGACTTCTTCTTACCCATTTAAAACTGTATCTGACATGAGACATCAAATACAAAAAAAAACTGATGAGTTATCAAAATCATATAAAGAATAAGGATTTTATTTACTACCTTTTAATTACATATTCATCAACAAGTAATCATATTATCTAGCAAGCTAATTCGAAAACTACCAAACTCAAAGGTGGTTCTGATAACAGAGCTCCCAAATTAGGGTTTTCTACTTGACAATGGTCACAAAAAGCTAAAGCTCATAACTTTATTGAAACCCAGTAAATATCTATCCATATAAACAAATTTGATGCTTTCAAAAATCAATTTCAATCCTTTGCCATCTAATGTCTCGTCTCTGCTCTGAACTAATAATAAGGGCGCTGTTTCAACACAAGATATCAAAGAATTCGGATTTATTACCAAAATAACAGACGAACCCTAATCCACAGAATCCAGAAACTGAAAGATGGAATGAAACTGAAAAGGATTAAAATTTTCAAATAAGCACAACTCTTAAGAAAATCAAATCGAAAACCGCGAACGAGAAATCGATCCGAATCAGATAAAAATCAATCAGAACTTCAATTCGCTACATATCTAAAACGAAATTACCACAAAAATATTAAAGGGAAGAATATGGAGTTTACCTAGTGAAAGATTGCGTAGATTAACAAGAGAGAGATTGAGAGAGGACACTCGACGGAAACGAAATTAATGGGATTGAAGCTGAGGAAGCAGAGAGAAGAAAAATAGCTTTCTTCTTCGTGTCGTATTGGGTCTAGATATGGGCTTAAGTAAAGCCTAAATGTATGGGCCTGGTCTCTTGTTTCCATATATTTAAGTTAGCCTAATAGGGTTGTGGCAGAAACTACTTATCTCGTGAGGTACGAAATAAGAATACTGAAATTTTATGCGGAGAGGTGTTGATCCAAGCTTAGATGCTATGTCCACCAGATGTTCGATACAATGCCACTGATGAGAAAGCAGCACAAGAGGAAGTGGGAGACAAGTAGAAAATAAAAGACACAAGAGAAACTTGAGATTTTAACAAAACAAAAATATTTGAGTTTTGATAAATTCTCTGCAAGTTATTTTCCACGTTGTGAATAAAATAAAATAAAAACCCAAACTAACGGAAAAACAGTAAACAACTCACAAAAAAGCATTCAGCATTCTCAGTCGAACTCGTCTTTCTCTATAATGGCCGTATATATTCACTGATCCAATGTGACAACACATGAGACCGTACGTACGTGGAGAAGCTTCAAGTTTGTTGGAAGACAAGGGTTTTAAACCAGTTCACCTTTTGCCTCAAATGGAGTCTGTCCCAAGCAATGGTTGGCTCAAGTTTGTTGCTGATTCCGCTGAGCTTACACTCTCTAAGCAAGGCTGATGCCTGTTATACGCCGTTGCAGCATCAACATAATGTGTTTCCATTTCCCCATTCTTTTCATCTTCTTCATCTATTTCAACTGCTGTCTGCACCACAAAAAACAATGCATATGAAAAGAGCTGAATGTATCCATCATTTCCTTGGAAAAAGTTAAAAAGTTTGATAAGTACCTGTATAGGGAAATGTTTGAATGATGGGAGGAAGCGGATCTTGCAGTACTCGTTATAAGCTATAGTGATCAATATGAGAGGTACAGTAGCAATTGCTGCAGATGGCTTTGACTTAAGCCCAAAGAGACCCACCATTGTGATTTGCATTAGTATAATTGAGACAAAGATATAGTGATGAATGAATGGCCAGAATCGACCGCAAGTATCATATGTAGTCTCGTACACATCTTCCATCTGAGGAAAATTTTCAATAAAAACCAAAGTTAATAATGTTAAGTAGTAGGTGTGAGTACAGTCACACATCTTAGAGGGTTTAAGAGAATCTGTACCTGGTTAAAGTAGACAATGTATCCAAGGCAAAAATAGCCAACTAGGAAAGGGAGCATCAATGGCGCGACCACGGCATATATCATACCGATCATTATCGATAAGGACACTGTCGGGATAACTCTAAAATATGGAAATGAAAAGAGGTAAGGGGTTCTCTCTTTTCCTCTTCCATAAGTGTAGGATCTTATGATATCAAATAGTATAAGCCCCAACTGAAGAATCTCCAAAGAAAATCCAGACAGTCCATCTGTCAAGATGTATGTCATAAAAAACTCTCCCTATAAATTAAAGCAAGTGAGGAAAAACAGAAGTTACTAATTTTGAAGAAAGTTTGGTTTTGGATTGAAATATTCTTGAAGAGTGTATAGGCTTTAACCTGGGCTGAAACAGCAGCAGCAAGGTGACTAGGAATGTCTCTAGGATGAGTGAGATATTCTCCAATTTCATCTAGCAAGGAACCAGAGATAAGACTCAAGAAGAAAACATTTCCCATTAGAAAATAGAAGACCATATTGCAAGCTTTTATCTCTTCTTTGCTTTTGGAAATAGAGCCGCCGAGATAGGCCATTCCAAGCATTGCGTAAGGAATAATGTACATGAATCCTTTGAGTATTGCACTTGGGAGGTACCCTGTCACAACTGAGCTGAGCCCTGGTCTGTTGCAAATAACAAACTTATCTTGTTATTTTCAAATCAAGAAACAAACAATCTGTTTACATTATGAGAACAATTATAGTCAAGGAGAAAAGAAACCTTACATGAACTCAATAGCCATGGCTGGAGGAAACCATTTTTTAAGCTTCTCATACTTTGCAATTCCCTGGACAGCTGTGACTGGAATAGCAAAGAAGATTGTAAGAAGCGCTGCTGCAAGAATGACTCCGATTTTGTGGAGAGGCAATATCTTTTGTGGAATAGCAAGATTTCTCCAGGATACATCTCTTGGTTCAGGAGCCATTTCAGTAGTCAATACTAGAGGATTTGAGTATTGCTGTGTTTGAGCTGCTAACGCGGCACTTCTTCGGGATTTGAAGGTGACAAACGCAACAGGTAATTCCTTCATTGAAATTTGCAGTATAAATATCTTAACAAGTTATTCATCATGTTGTGCATCTAATGAAATATAACGAAGAATCAAATGGAAAAGGTCTTTACTATAATGTTGCTGTATACCAAATTGAACACACTGCTCTGTTTTGGTGCCTCATTCATACAGTCTTATGCTATAACTATAACTACTCTTCAGGATTCATGCAAGCGCCTATAATTCTAGGATCACAGTTATCTAGTTTTGAATACAACCGATCACAAGAACAGTTTCGTAACCTCAGAAACATAACTTTGTTAATCATCAACTCTGACCTCATGAAAGTACCTTCTCTCTGAGCATAGTTTCACTTTGAAGGTGGCAAATCATATGGGTAATTTCTCGAAGCTTTTCCTCGGATGTCGATGTCTGCTTATGTTCTTGTGATCCATCTGAAAGCATGTATGCGTGTCTCTTTTCTTCTAGCTCTTTCTTAAGTTTTTTCTGCTTCCCCTACGTAAAGGATCCTACCATCATTTTACAGAAAAAAACGACTAAAATTTGACATGGAGAAGTCCTCAATACTCATATAAACAGTACCATTCTGGTGGTACTGTATGATAGAAGGCTGAGAAACGATAATACCACCAGTGTCAAACCTTACCAAAAGGTATTCAAGATCTTTCCCATCGTACAACATCTGATGCGAATGATAGCTGAAGCGATGATGCTTAGAGAAGAAGTGATCAACAGCGCAGCCACGAGTGTTATGCTCAGGGCAGAGGGGAACTTGCCGGACAAGAACAGTAAAGTGATCAGCACGATGCCTTAGTTCTCTCATTTGTTGAAGCCTTTTCACAAGAATCTCCTTATATTCCTAGATGGGGAGGATCCAGTAAATAACTTAATTCTATAGAAAAAATCAAAAAATAATCCCTCAGACCCTCACTGATAGACAAGAGTAAAAGCTTACCTTATACAACAAAAACAATGCATAGAATGAAATGAACCACAAGCAAGAGAAATGCACCCACAACCTTAAAAAAAAACACAGATATTAAGAAACACCACTCTAAGAGAGACGATGCAAATTGATACATAGCAAACAAATAGGCTTACTTGTTAGAACCTCGTGTGATATTTGATATTGTGAAAGCATCCATCGAATACCCTCTTCGTGTCGGTAAATCTGACTCATTGTAATAATCAACTGGAAGAAGCAGTGACGCTCCAACTAACGAGCACAACAGGAAGAATCTAATTCTGCAAAAAAATTTCAAAGACCAGAGCTATTCACAATTCTTCACATGATAAGAAATCACAGGGTGATAATAAAAACCAAATCCTCACCCGAATTTGAAGAGCCTGATAAGTACGAGGGCATCGAGGCCATGGCGGCTGAGGATGTCGTCCTCGGGAACACGGAAGGCGCGTGGGATCCACGCAACGGAAGGGAGGAAACGAGGGAGGCAAAGGGAAGAGTGCAGAGACAGAGGGCGGTGGTGGTGGCGATCTGAGAGGCGGCGAGCGTAGTAGACGACGGCGTTGCGTGGCTGCTTCTTGAGGACGGAGAAGAGCCAGAGTGCGACGAGGGCGAGACCTATGTTGATCGACGCCGACGCTATCAAGCTCTCCGGCGTCATCGTTTTTCTCTTCTCTGACTATGTGAAACAGAGTCACATGATGTCATGCCATGTGGCCCTTGTGCTGCATGTAAACACAAGGCCTCCACGCCGCATTTGTCTCCTTTTTTATTACACCTCGACCAAAATAGCAGACTGATATTGATTTTTTGCATCTCCTTTAAAGGAAACTCTCTAGTACTATATATTAAATTTGTTTTACAACAAAATGTGTTTTTTTTTTTGTATTATTAGAATCACAAAAGTGTTGTAGTTAAAAAGTTATGGAATCATGGGAAAAAAATGGTAGGAATCACATCTTTGAGTGAAATTTGTGGACTTTTGTTGAATGAAAGGAATCTCTGTTTAATGCTAAATTGGTAGATTTAAAAGACAAGTGACATGATCATCACTCTTTTCCAACGTTAATGTTTTTTTCACATACGAGAGATTTTGAGCTACCAATGTTTTTTTGTAAAGTAATGTTTTTTTTGGTACAACAAAATTTCGTGTTTTCTTGTCAAAAACTTTTCTCAAGAAATATATACCCATTGAGTTTTAAGTAGAGACAATCTATACTTTTATAGAGTTCTTTCAACTTCACTATTTTTCTCTTTATGGTATAGTAAGACCTGTCACTTTTTTTTTTCCCTTCTTCTTTATGTATAGTAAGACCTGTCACTTGTCGTATTTTTTGCTGCTTAATTGACGTAACTCGTGACCAATCTTGAAACAAGACTGATCTCTACCAAAAATACGATCTGATATCAAATAGAAACAAGGATAAAATAAGATAATCGAAACGAAAAAGACTGTTAAAGAGGTTCAAAATTTCCAACCTAATCATTATAATCGAAAATAAATACACTTATTAAAAAATGTAAATCAACTATAACCAGTTATATCCATTGACCACTGTTTCGTTATATTCATGAACTGTTCAAGATAACGCTATATGCATATGACTAACTTAAACTCTTTTAACAAATTGATCCAAGTATATACTTTTTAAAGTTTGGAAGGTGGATATCAATAAAAGAGAAATTAGTTAACATAAAAAATTGTGGTCTATATGAACTCCCACCCCACCAAATCTAAAAGTTGAACCCTGGCTCCAGTCTTTTAAAAACCTATTTACGCAATGAAGAAAATAAAACAGATAATATACATAACTTTATTTTGTGTGTCTTCTTTCCTCGAACACTAATCCGATAAAACATTAAAATAAAATTAAAAAAAGAAACGGCAAAAGAGACCACAGCCAGGGAAAGTCAAAATGTGCTGTCATGGATTCAAAGTCGTAGTTATTAATAACTTGCTCTCAGCCACATGTTTAGATACGGCTTCTCGTCTGACGTGGCAACCCATTCTCTCTCGGCCACTCGTTTGGCACGTGACATTAGCTGAGTGGGCCCCACTCCCTCCAAAAACTCTTCCTTTTCCACTGTAACTCCTTTTTTTTGTTTGTTTTTTTTCGCATATCACATGAGGAGGAGGAAAAACCAAGCATGAAGGATTCTGAATCAAGGTTTTTGAAAGCTTTATGCTTTTCATTTTTTATTCATCGGTTTTACTTTTCCCTTTCTTCGGATATACGTTATCCGACTTGTTAATCTTGTTGTTTTGTTTTTTTCCTGTATTTTTTGGGTTTTTCTTTTCCGTGGTGGAGTCGGCGATGTGTGGAGCAATCTGGGAGCGTGATTTGGGTTCTGTGATTCAATTGTATTTCTCGAGTCATGTTTGACTGGGAAGACGAAGAGGTAAGTTTCATCTGTGCTTTACATCGATTTTTATTGTGTGGGAATGAGTATAATTCTGTATTCTTATGGATTTGGTTAACCATCGGTTCTGTAATTTATGAGTTTTCTAGTTGTTTGCTTCGTAAATGGCTACTCTTTTCTGTGTCTCAAGTGCCCTTCTCTCTGTATTAGCTTCTGTTAGCTTTTTTTTCTGTTAGCTTTATATTCACAATTCACAGAGAAGAAGAACGAGATTTAGGCTTTAGTTCTGGAGATTCGGTCCGACAAGTTTTGGTCAATTGTTTGACTTCATTGAAGAGCTAGAACTTGAATTTTGGAAGTTAGGCAAGGAGCCTCGAAGCTCAGTTCGAGCTTGTCTCAGGGTAGTTTTGGTTTTGGCTATGGTGGAAGAGGATGTTCTTGCGTCTTTTATTTCTCTTCAGCTGTGGTTGCATTTTAGATGTGGTGTCGATACTTGCTTGTGCCTGATCCCTACTGTTTATGGTCCATTTTTTCAGCTTAATAATATGATATGGGGTGATGACGGTGAGACGGACGACCATATTGTGCCTTTTAAAGTAAGAAATGAACAGCTTAACAGGAAGGAACGGAGTGAAGAATCTAAGACAGCTAAGCCAGCTGAGCAAAAGATAACTGGGACTAAAAATGACCTCCATGATGATAAAATTGGGAGCAGTTCGGGTCATAATGTTGATGACGGGCTTCCTCAGCCAGGTTTCTGTATGAGCTCATGGCCTGACTCGTCGCTATCTAATGCCACAAAAGCTGATCCAGATTCGAGTCCGACTGAACTTTCAAAATTCTTAGATGAGCCAGCCAGATATAATTCAACAAGACGCGGTGCGTTTCTTGAAACAGTCATGATTTTCTTGGGTACGTTCTTTCTAATCTAATCATTTTAAAGTTGTGTGCTCACCCTGTTTTACCAGAGAAAACGTCTGAACTTGGGAAAGGCCCCGATATTTTTCATAGCACTGATGAGAGTAAAGAGCAAGGTGATTTTGATGAGTACGGCTGGGCCAATATTGGTAGTTTTGATGATCTTGATCGAATGTTCAGGTAAAACTACTCATCCTGATTGAGCTATGCGGTAACTTTTCAATGACGTACTCCTTTTGTTCCATGTATAATGTGTTTTATGCCGACATGAATTCGTCTTGACAAACGATACATGATCTTCAAGAACTATAAGATATCAGATGAATATGGTGGAAAATCCTTGTGAAGATAACTGTCAAGATATCATGTGTTTGAAGAAATAAGTGAAATTTATGACAAAAATACTAGGTCCCTTTTTTCATGTATACAATTTATTTGAAAATATGTAAAGTTGCTTCATTTGTAGAACACTAACTTGTAGCACCGCTAATTTTTTCCCCTGTATTTTTATATTTTTCCCTTCAAGCAAGATACACATTTCTTAACATCAAAGCAAATTACTAACCTCAGGGTTACTACTAATGGTTATTTAACGCACATCGGCCTCTATCTAACACAATATCCTCACAAGTGATGATTTTGCAGCAATGATGTCCCTATATTTGGCGATGGAAGTCTCACCGGTGCTGACGAGTTATGGTCTTCTTCTAAAGATGTATCCAATAGTCCAAAATCATTAGCATCAATTTTGGACTCTCAAGATCTAGGATTGGATATTAGAACTGAGTTTGAGCAACAAGAGAACCAGCAATTTCCATTGACTGGAAAAGCCAATGGTCCATTATCCCAAAGTGTGCCAAGTGTACGTGTAACTCCAAAGGCTGAGAAATATCGTGAGCATAAGGGTCAACCCTCAGTTGAGGACCAGGTAGCGTAGCAGACTTCTGCATATTGCTCACATTTTTATGATAAAAGAGAATGAAAATATGTACATAGTTTCTGTCAATGCGTATCAGTAGCATGAATCATGTCTTCAAATTCTTATGCATTCTAACTTTTACTGCTCCACTGAGCCTTCTTTGTTTCATTTCCTTTTTCTGACCAGCCATATCAACAAAATAAAATGATGAAGTTTTCGAAAATGTCTGGGACTTCTGAGGCAGGAGCATTTCAAGATTTGTACGGTCAGAGGACTCAGTCCAGGAATTCACCTGGAAAATTTGTGAATCAGTTTGCATCGCCACAATCCTCTTTGATGGCTGTTAATCTGCAGAGTGAGTCGCAAGGGTCTGGGACATCACACTATTCACATTTGCCAAACCAATACATGGCTACTTCTGCCTTTGGTAATCTTACAAATCCATATTCCAGTGTGCCTGTACTTTCGGCCGTCCAGCATCCTGATGTTAAGAATCAGTTGATGCATCCTTCCTACAATCCTGCTAGTGCTACCTCCGTAAACATGGCAACAGATGCCCCTGCACGGCCTTCAACAATGACACCACAGGAAAAACTAGAAAAACTTAGACGCAGACAGCAAATGCAGGCAATGCTTGCCATTCAGAGACAACATCAGCAATTTTCTCATCAGGTACCTGTAGCAGATCAATCCATAACTCAAAGCTGTTGCCAACTAGTCGACAAAACTAATCTTCAAGGGATAACGGCAATGCCTTCCTTTGATCCTAATTCATCTTTGGAACAAGATGATTCTGGCAACTTTACTGCTGTTGATAATTCAGCAGAATTCTCAGTTCTTTATCGGCTTCAGGATGTTGTAGCAAAGGTACTGAAATGGTTGATTGGCTTGTTATGTTAAATAAGGACGCAGACATAATACTAGGGTACTTTTTAGGTGACCTTTATGTTGGGAGTAACTAATACTCTTTACTGACCTGCAGTTGGATACGGAAACGAGGACTTGTATACGGGATAGCTTATTCCGGTTGGCTGGTAGCGCAGCTCAGAGACATTACACTAATGATACATCCCACAGTAACAAGACTAGCCAGGATGACCAGGAAGTTATTCCCAAAGAAGAATCCAGATATAGGTAAGCAAATTTATGCATATTGTATACATCGTGTTTAGACAATGTATACTACACGCATACACTTTTGTTAATGTGGCTTAACCTTTTATAAATGCTACCAAGTTCATCATCAAAATCAAAATGTGTTTACATTGCTTGCTCTTGTGGTGTTTGATATTGCAGATATGCTGAGATGCCAGACACAGAGGCTGTGACCAATCCCACAGACAGAACTGTGGCTCATTTGCTCTTTCATAGGCCTTTTGATATGTTGGCGGCAAAGCATATGGAAGCACCAGAATCACCCGCTTCTTCAAAGATGGGAACTGAAGAAAAAGGGAATTTTCCTAAATGCAGCATACGAGAGAGTCGCTTAAATAAGGAGAAAGCTCACGAGGAAGAAGGACCTGCAGGTTCACTTGCTTTAGGGAATGCCCTCAATTCTGGATCCAGTAGTAGTGTTGGTGAGAGGGTTGTTGAAGCATCCCAAGGAAACAAAAGAAAGTTGTGAAATTTAGAAGGTTATTAATTCCTTTCCATGCCCTTTTATATACGTTCACAGAGCTTGTATACAGGATTTATTGGCTACTAATACTCAGGTGTTGCTTTTGTTGTCCATCAGTTTAGGTTGCCGTGTTAGCATTTGGGAATTTCAGCAGACTAGACAACATCTCTGCGTCTCTTGAAACAATCTCCTCATTGCTCCTTTCTTGTGAAGCTCTTATTCTTGTAATTAGATGTTTTTTTTTTTTTACTTCTTGAAAACCTTTTATTACACGTACCTCCATGACAACTACATTTTGGAAAAGTCGTGTAGTTTGCTAAGTTTTTCCTCATTCAAAACCAGAGTCAATCTCTTATTACACAAACACCCAAGGACAAATAAACTCTACTATTTTCAGGATAAGATATAGGAAACAGGAGTATCTCTGTTCAAGTTGGAGTAGCTGCAATGAATTAGCCTTTCTTCAGATGATGCATCGGTATGTAACAAAAGACCCAACAGGCTCTTTACTGTATGTAATCTTCACCACCTGTTTTTTCTTTAACCCATAGTATCTGACGAAGCTGTCCTTCTCTTGCAAATAAGGAAGCTGAAATGGAAAAAATAAACATCCATTAAACACATAGGATACACAGATAGGCAAAGAAGCTTTGTGCAGAGTTGAAACAGACCTGTTTGTCCTCAAGGGCATGCTTCCTCAGCAATTGTTCTTTCTCCTCTTTGGTTAAAATCTCAATCTTAGGCTGCTGAATGTGCTTTGTGATGTTGACCAACAAATCTCCTATCTGTTGGTACATTCAATATGATTTAAACATGTAACTGTCGAGTTAAGTATGTATTTCCAATTCAGGTCTCAATGTCATGATCCACATTAGGGAAGAGACAATCCAAAACAGATAGCAAAAGAGATAACAGCTTACCGGGAAAGTTTCAACTGTAAAAGGGAAGGTTGTCAATTCCTTGTGGGCAAAGTGGTTCATTTTGCTCTGTAAAATCAGAATCATACCACGCAAGCCTTCATTGTTGGAAATCTGACTATGAATAGCACGAACTGATTTCACGGTGATTGGTTCAGATCCCATGAACACAACAAGGATCTGCATAAAACCATTCCAGTAAAGCTTAATGAAAAACAGGTTTCCAACAAACCAAAAAAGTTTACGCCTTTTACACATTTTCCTCGCCTTAAAGGCGTTAAAACCAAATGCAAACCCTAAATCGAAAAAAAGTTGATGCCTTTTTCAAGCATTCATCTGTTTCAAACCAAAAAAGAAACCCCTAAACTGAAAATAAGTGTGAAAGATAAAAAGCTGAAACCTTTTTCTTGGGGTCCGAGCGGAGAGGCACGCAGATGCGGAGGCGTTCAAGGTCTGGCTTCTCACCAAAAACGGAACGAAACTCAGAAAGAGTGAGAGAGAGATCGGCTTCATTAACTTGGTAGCCTCTGTCGCGAAGCATCTCAAAAGCTGTCGTGCGAGCCAAGTAAAACCTCTTGCTGTCGATTCCTCCGGTGTCCACAGTCTTCGAGATGCAGTGGGTACCGTCATTAAACGTCGACTCATCAATTTCACAGCATCCTTCGTCGGCCATTATCACCTCCATTTTTCCACTGAAGATTTGAGTTTTGCAGTTGGAAGAGAGAAAGCAAGGTTTATGAATTTGTCTTGTCACAACTCACAAGCTGACAAGAGTGTGCCTTGGGCCTTTTCGGCTCCTTTCTGTATTTGTTTATTGGCCTCATTAAAATACATCTCAGCAGTCCACTGCATAAAACAACCAACGGTTAAGATTCATCCTTTTTTACTCCAAAATCATATTATACACGTTTTTCTTGGACCGGACAAATAACAACAACAATGTCTGGGTGACACGTCAGTGGATAATTGAGTCGGCTGATATTAACGACGGCGACGACTTAGGGTTCATATTGCTTCCTAAAGCGGCCATGGAGATTCATGAGATCTCAAAGCTCGACGACGAGAGACATCCCAGGAGAATTGTCGAATCGAGGATGAAGAAGAGATTGAAACCCCATTCTTCTCTCACGTCTCTTAATGATCTCGACGATGGTTGCCTCATGCACGTCCTCAGCTTCCTATCTCCAATTCCAGGTAAATTGGTTTCTTTTTATTTGTGTTTACTGATACTTTTATGCTTCTCTCTTCAATTTTGCTCATAATTGTTTCATTGTGGATGTTGTTTGTGATATTTCTCCCCCATTAGATCTCAATTAGAATTTCACCAATTACGGTTCTGTGGCTCAATTTTACGACTTTTAGACTTGGCAGATCCTATCCGAATCATAATTGTATTATCCATGTTATAGTCTCAATCCGATTTCTATAATGAATTATCTATTTATCTCTTGCTAGAACTATTAGCAAGAGAGCTTTTTTGTATTAAATTGCTATGTTTTGTGTTGTGTGAAGCTTCGAGATTTCATATTTTGTTTGCATGATTGACTTGGGCATTTCTTGTCAATTACAGTCTATTTCAGTGCTGTTTGTGTATCTCTTCTGAGTTTGCAGATAGGTATAACACAGCACTCGTTTGCCACAGATGGCGATATCTGGCGTGTCACCCTCGCTTGTGGCTACGTGTTGACCGTTTTCTTAAGGATTTTACTCAGCCTGGAGTTTTCCACAACATTGAGTCTGCTGTATCTGCAGCAAGGTTTGTGATGTTATCAATTATGTTGTACACTTCTTTGTTATTCGTAGAAGGGTCCACAAACCTGACCAAATTGTCACCTCTAGACCCGGCGATACCATTTTAATAGGAGCCGGTGGGAATCATCGCGTTTCTAATATTCAGATTAAAAAGCCTCTTTGCCTGGTATGTCCTTGAAAGAATATATGTCTAGTGTAATTGTTTGGTATTTCATGGAGGCTCTTGCATTTCCATGATATATCTCTATCGTTGATAACTTTCTCTACAAGTGCCAATGTGAATTGGTCTACTTTCACATGTTTTTTGACAAAAAAATTTAGACTTCAACACTGGCAAAACGTGATAAATAATTTATCTGACTTCATCTAAACCATTTATACCAACATCTGTGTAGTATCCAAAATACATGCGAACATATATAGTCACATATCTATTCTCATGAGAGGATGGATATCCATTCCATGCCATAGGTCTTGGCATCTGAGAATATGCATTGAACACATTTTAGGTACCAAAATATAATTGAAAGACAAGTTATGCTTGCACACAGACATTTTTAATGAATGTTAAAAGAATTAGAACTTGATAACTAAATTTCCTTGTCTGTGGCGAGAACTCGAAAAAAAGAATTCAGTTCGACTTCAAAGTCTTACATGCACTTGTCACCTGCCTCTCAGTAATGTTCCTCTTCTCATATTGGGCATCACATGGAATGACGGTGAGCTGTATTGAAAGCTATTGAAAGTAGAGCTTGGTGTGGGAATTAGGATGAACAGATGGAGTTTCAGAAATATGAATGATAGTGATTTAATCAGGATTGTACCGATGCGCAACCTAGAACACCTCAGTGTGGATTAGGGGCTGGCTTATCAGTGTCATTAGTTTCAGTTAAGTGGAAGACTCTTATGTCTTGAGACTGAAAAGAGTTCCTAATCTTCTTATCTGATAGAGGGATGGTATGATGTTGATGCATGAGTTCCAATGTTCAATAATAGTGGCAGTTTTATCTTATCTTTGGTTTGTTCAGGTCGGTGGAGGCGAGATTCCTGATGAAACTACACTTGTCTGTTCTCGGGATTCAGACAGGTTTGGAACTCATATTCCCTTTTAAATTATTTCCTATCTGCAGTTGTTTTTGAAAATATTTCTGGGAGGTTTTGGCTTCTTAAAAGTTGCTGCTTAACGCATTTCCCATTGAGGTTAAAAGAAAACGAAAGATGTGACTTCCTGTTCTATGTCGTTGCTTTTTATTGCAAAGAGAATTCTTTGGTATACGGCTTTTTGTTGGTGGGTTGTTTGTGCAGTGCCCTGGAATTGCTATCGACCTGCAAACTTGCGAATTTAACAGTGAAAGCCGAGCTTGGCTGCTGTTTGCTTCATAGGAGTGGAAGGCTAACGATTGATGGATGTGTGCTTCAATGTGAGACAAACCCTTTGGATCATCTCTCATGCCCAATCGTGAGCACTGCTGGAGATGAAGACATTGAAGATATCTTGGCCCTTGGGGAAGTGAAGGAAAGTGTTGTTGAAAAGATTAAAGCAAACAGCGTAAGCGTTTTGCAGACAAGGATAGAGGGAGGTGCAAAGGCGGTTTCGACAAGCGGAGACTTGGTTCTGCAGCGTGTTCGAGTCATGTATTCGAAGGCTTACCTCTATTTCTGGTTTGATGTAGATTATGAGTGATCTTTGTTGGTTTTTTTAGATTACTACACCCTTTCTTCAATCTGTAACATTAGTAATCTATATAGGATGGGAAATGATCCATCTTCATTTGTACTTTGTGTTTCCCCTTAAGACCGGACAGGTCTCTTTGTTGTATGCTTATTATGGTAAGAATAATGTCTCTTTATAGGGCGAATTCAGTTTTAACATTTTATGCTCAATGTATCTTTTCTGGTAAATAGTTTCTTTTTTCACTATTCTAAAAAATATATATTAGAGATAATTTCAGACGATAAAATCATACAACAGTAACAGGTTTAAAAGTATTTACATATTCAAAAAAAATATAAACAGAGAAACCCAAAATAAAAGAAAACCTAAAGTATATAAAAGCCCACACTCTCCAGTGTGCAGTCGTTTCCAAGTCCCCTCTCTCAAAACCATCGAATCCGATACCAAAAGCCAGCAGAAGAAAAATGTCAGCCATGGAATCACTGATTCTCCAGCTCCACGAAATCGGCGCCGTCAAATTCGGCAATTTCAAGCTCAAATCGGGAATCTTCTCTCCAGTATACATCGACCTTCGTCTCATCGTCTCTTTCCCGTCCCTTCTACAACAGATCTCTCAAACTCTCATCTCTTCTCTTCCTCCTTCCACCACCTTCGACGTCGTCTGTGGTGTCCCTTACACTGCTCTCCCTATCGCCACCGTCGTCTCTGTCTCCAATGGTATCCCCATGCTCATGCGCCGTAAGGAGATTAAAGACTATGGCACATCTAAAGCTATTGAAGGAGTCTTCGAAAAGGATCAAACTTGCTTGATAATCGAAGATCTTGTAACCAGTGGCGCCTCTGTTCTCGAGACTGCTGCGCCTCTTCGTTCCGTTGGATTGAAGGTTAGTGACGCGGTGGTTTTGATCGATAGGCAACAAGGAGGTAGGGAGAATCTGGCGGAGAATGGGATTAAGCTTCACTCGATGATTATGTTGACGGATATGGTTAGGGTTTTGAAGGAAAAGGGGAAAATTGAAGAGGAGGTTGAAGTCAATTTGCTCAAGTTTCTGGAGGAGAATCGTAGGGTTAGTGTTCCAAGTGTGGAGAAACCAAAGCCGAAGCCTAGGGTGTTGGGGTTCAAGGAAAGGTCCGACCTTTCCAGGAATCCGGCCGGGAAGAAGCTTTTTGATATTATGTTGAAGAAAGAAACCAATCTTTGCTTAGCCGCCGATGTTGGAACTGCTGCTGAATTGCTTGACATCGCCGATAAGGTTAGAATCATTACTATTCCCTTTTTTGGTATCAAAACTTGAAGACTTTTCATTTGGATTATGTTTTAGTGACATTTTCCAAATGTTGTGTTCATGAAGGTGGGACCAGAGATTTGTCTCTTGAAGACTCATGTTGATATTCTGCCTGATTTCACCCCTGACTTTGGCTCTAAACTCCGTGCGGTAATTACTTCTATTAATTTGTTCACATGATTCTTACACTTCTTCGGGTATCTATTTTCACCAGATTGTTTGATAGATATGGTTACAGAAAGAGAGTTGAAAGATTGTAATCTCTTACATTATAACATGAAATCTCTTGTCTTTTAAATTCCCCTAGATCCAATGGCTACCATTTGGCTATTCTTGATTAGTGGGCTTGTGAAATTTTAACCCTTTTCGGATACTCATTGATCCATTGTTACGGTTACTTCAGATCGCAGACAAGCACAAATTTCTCATATTTGAGGATCGCAAGTTTGCAGATATTGGTAACACTGTCACTATGCAGTACGAAGGGTAATTTTTCTACCTTACGTCACTTAGCCTTCATTCAAGTCTTTTTGAGTTTTTGTGTAATAATTTTTCTGGTTTGTTTGCAGAGGCATCTTTAAAATATTGGAGTGGGCTGATATTGTAAACGCTCATATAATATCAGGGCCAGGAATCGTTGATGGTCTGAAATTGAAGGTATATTCATTTCTCTTTATTACCGGATCATTGATTATTTCGTTTTTTACTAATGATATTTTTGGTGAATACTATGATTGCAGGGTCTGCCACGTGGTAGAGGTCTGCTTTTACTTGCTGAAATGAGCTCTGCAGGTAACCTTGCTACAGGAGACTACACTGCAGCAGCTGTGAAAATTGCAGAGGCTCATTCCGATTTTGTGATGGGATTCATCTCGGTGAATCCAGCGTCTTGGAAATGCGGATATGTGTATCCGTCTATGATTCACGCAACGCCTGGTGTTCAAATGGTGAAAGGTGGTGATGCACTTGGTCAACAGTATAACACTCCACACTCTGTGAGTCTCTTCCAACCCCTTAGATTCATCTTAGATCCATTGTTAGTATTTTAGTGAGGAAATATAATGTTGATTGCTCTTTTCTTTATTCAGGTGATTACTGAGAGGGGAAGTGATATCATCATCGTGGGACGGGGAATCATAAAGGCGGAAAACCCAGCAGAGACGGCTCACGAGTATAGAGTTCAAGGCTGGAATGCATACTTGGAGAAATGCTCTCAGTAGTTTCCATCCTGAGAAATTGGCTGAGGTTTTTGATTTTGTGTTCTGGTGCTATAAGAGTGTTCTAGTTCTGTGTTATTTATGTGAGGATTGGTTTAAAGACATTTCTCGTTGATTGTTCACTTGATCTCTTTTCTCAATAAATAATAAAGTGAAGCGTGGAGAGTTGGATCTCATATGATTTGTACATTTGGTCTCACATTTTGCCAAATGTTTGAAATTACCTAAAAATCTATCAAAAGTCAAAGGTCAAATCAATTTACATACAAATCGATCAACACAACTAATAAATGTTGCTGCGGTTTGCTGTAATATACACGTAGGACTATAGAGGCACACGTGTAGCTATCTTACTGGTTAAAGAGCGACACGTCGAACTCTCGAACAAGGGCTGAGATTTTTTACCTTATCCCTCCCTATATAAATTTAGGAGATTTTTCCTTCTGATTTCTTTCTTTTTTTTTTCTGTTCTTTTTTTCTCTGATAGAAACCGAAGAGATTAAAGAATCTATAAAGCCTAATTGGGGAATTCCGTGGTCGATTAGATTCTCGCGGCGATGGCTGTTGCCGGAGAAACCGATGATCACAAACTCTGTGGTTTTCTCTGTGCTGTTGTTTCCGTCGATTCGCCTGGTGTTCCGTTGGGGTCCTCTTGTTTCATCTTCAATGATGGTTCCGTCACCGGTTTCAAATCTGAAAATGGCTTCATCTTATCCCTCATCAATCCTACCTCTAATCTCATACCGCCAATTTCGTCTCAAGGAGATCAGGATGTTGAGAATTGTGGAACAATGGAACACGGTGGATTGGAGATTTCACCGAAACGCCGTAAGTGCGTTGAGGGAGAGAGTAGTAGCAGTAGTACACGAAAGTCTCCGAAATCGAAGAAACGAGTTTCCTCCGGGAGCAAGGAGAAGACTGGACGGGGAAGGAAGAGGGTAAGGAGTGTAGGTATGGTGAATGGAAGCATAAGTGTAGTGCACCAACTTCACGCTTTGGTTGCCAACAAATGTTTGAAGATCATATCTCGAGTGGTGAAGGCTGATAAAGGTGAGAATGGAGACGAAAGAGCTGTCGTGTTTGTTGATGTTTACCTGCCTATTGCCTTGTGGTCCGGATGGCAATTTCCGAAATCCAAAGCTACTGCTACTGCATTGTTAAAGCACTTGAGGTAATTCGTTTGGACTCTGAATCATCTCTCTATAGATAGGATAATTGCTGAATCGTGGTTGCTTGGTTTAGAGAGATTCAGCTTTTATGCGCATGTGTGCTTCAACGTCTACTTACTTTGGAAATTTACTGTTAAGCTATTTCGATTAGGGTTCACTTATCGCATAACCAATATGTCTCCTCCTGTTATGTTCGGGTATTATTTTGAGTAAAAAATTGGCTCTTTTTTTCTACCTACATACTTTATATTGGATGTCTGACAAAATTTATTTAGTATCTGTACCCTTGGAGGATGGTGTATTAGTTTTTCTTTTTCTTCTGTATCACTTTAGTGATCTTTATGTTGATATGTCAAATTGAAATACATCTGTTGCTATCATCAATGAAAACTTCTTTTGTGGATGAGTGTGAATACTGAATAGATTCTTCTCTCGCATTTTTAATGTATTCCAGTTCTTTGCAGCTGTGACTGGAGACTGAGAAGATCAATCCTTAACGGGGAAAGTATTTGGGAAGAGGTGAATGGAAGAATAAAGGCCATCTGGGATTTATCTGATTGCCATGTGTTTGATTGCAAATTACACTGTAATGCCCCTGATTCTCCAGAAAGAAGATTATTTAAACTACATGAAATCTTTAAGAGCTTGCCCAATCCAGCAAATAATGGTGGGTTTGATTCTTCTAGACTATCACCATCCACTGACTCTTGTGCGTCTGGTATTTGGGATCTTCCGGATGACGTTTTGATTAGCGTACTGATGAAACTTAACACGAAGGATCTTGTTAGCATTGCCGCTGTCTGCCGTCTCTTAAGATCATTGGCCTCTCTAGTTGTGCCATGTATGAATCTGAAACTCTTTCCTCATCAGCAGACAGCAGTTAGTTGGATGTTGCAGCGTGAGAGGAAAGCTGAAGTTTTCTCACATCCCCTATACTTGAATTTTAATACTAAGGATGGGTTTAGTTTCTGTATAAATGTTGTGTCTGGTGATATAATCACTGAGGCAGCTCCCATGGTCAAGGATTTCCGTGGGGGAATGTTCTGCGATGAGCCAGGTCTAGGAAAGACGATAACAGCATTGTCCCTTATTCTAAAGACGCAGGGAACATTGGCTGATCCGCCTGATGGAGTTCCTGTCATTTGGTGTACACATAAAAGTGACAAAAAGTGCGCTTATTATGAGTACACGAGTGACCAGTTCACTTCTAACGGCATGTTTACTGTAAAGAGTCGAAACCAGTTTTCTGGTGAAGCCTTTCGTCCGCTGCTGGAGTCAAAATCTTTGCCATGTAAGCAAGCTAGGATGATGGATCCAGATGATCAAACATTCAAGTCTAAGAACCCACACTTTGAAAAGGAATTTGAAACTCCTATCTCTGCTTCTCTGGATTTAGAAGCTCAACGTAGAAAGAGCTTAGGTAATGTCAGAAAAAATCTCTTGCATGCATATAATGGCGCATCTGAACTCTCTGAAGTGACGGAAGCTAAAAGAATTGGTAATTGGAAGAAATATGGTATGATAACCAGTGGTAAGAGAAAGGGTCCTACAGATTCGGATGTGGAAAGTGATATTTGGATACAGTGTGATTCTTGCTCAAAGTGGCGGAGAATAATAGATGAAGGTGTATCTGTTACTGGTTCTGCATGGTTTTGTAGCAACAATGGTGACCCTGCATATCAGAGTTGCAATGATCCTGAAGAAGTATGGGATAGATCTCAACCTATAAATTACTTGCAAGGGTTTTATACTAAGGGAGATTCTGGTGAAAAAAATGATAATATCTCTTTTTTCACCACTGTCCTTAGGCAACACAAGTCTTTAGTAAACGCAACCGTAAAGAAAGCCTTAATCTGGCTTGCCAAACTCCCTATTGAGAAGCTCTCCCAGATGGAAACAGTTGGCTTACCAGGTCCACCGTTGGTTACTTGTTTGAATAAAGATCTCCTTGGATTTCAGAGAATATTTCGAGCATTTGGTCTTAGGAGTAGAGTTGAAAAGAGTGTCACCAGATGGTTTTATCCGAAGTTTCTTGAAAACTTAGTATTTGATTTACCTGCCCTTAAGGTTGCTCTTTGTCAGCCGCTGGATACATTTAGACTGTATCTGTCAAAAGCAACTCTAATCGTCGTCCCTGCGAATTTAGTTGATCACTGGGAAACACAAATCCAAAAACATGTCAGCTCTGATCAGCTACGTATTCTCGTTTGGACTAACCATAAAAAAATTTCTCCGCACAGCTTGGCTTGGGATTATGATGTTGTGATCACAACTTTTAGTCGCTTAAGTGCAGAATGGAATCCCCGGAAGAAAAGCCCATTGATCCAAGTGCATTGGCTTAGGGTCATGCTAGATGAAGGACACACTCTTGGTTCTAGCTTCAGTTTGACAAATAAATTTCAGATGGCTGTTTCTCTGACAGCTTGTAATCGTTGGCTATTGACAGGAACACCAACCCCTAACACGCCAAATAGCCAGCTTTCACATCTCCAACCTCTTTTAAAGTTTCTTCATGAGGAAGTATATGGTGAAAATCCAAAGTTTTGGGAAGCTGGCATCCTTAGACCATTTGAAGCAGAAATGGAGGAGGGTCGTTTGCGTTTACTTCAGCTGCTTCAGAGATGCATGATAAGTTCTAGAAAGAAAGATCTGCAGATGATTCCTCCGTGTATCAAAAAGTTGACATACCTTAATTTCCTTCCAGGGCATGCAAGAAGCTACAATGAACTAGTGGAAACAGTTAGGCGTAATATCTTATTAGCTGACTGGAATGACCCGTCTCATGTAGAAAGTCTGCTCAACTCTAAACAGTGGAAGTTTCGAAGCACTACCATCAGGAATGTCAGACTATCATGCTGTGTGGCTGGGCATATTAAAATGACTGACGCTGGTCATGATATTAAAGAGGCAATGGATGCTTTACTTGAAAATGGTCGGGACCTTTCTACCGAGGAGTATTCTTTTATTCAAGATAGCCTTATTAGTGGCTGTAACTGTAAAAGGTATGTCTTAAATCCAATGTTGTCATTAGTTAAGGGCATTTGACACAAGTATCTAACTTTTCTTTTGTTTCTCATCTTATAAATAGATGTGGAGAATGGTGTCGTCTTCCTGTAATCACTCCATGTAGACACCTGCTGTGCCTTGATTGTGTTGCTCTTGACAGCGAAATGTGTACTATTCCTGGTTGTGGTTATTTATATGAGATGCAAACTCCTGAAACGTTGGCTCGACCAGAGAATCCAAATCCAAAGTGGCCTGTGCCAAAGGATCTTATAGAGTTACAGCCTTCATATAAGCAGGTAGATATGCGTATAAACCATCTTATAAGTTAATGACTGGGTTCCTGGAGGATATACTCAAATGCTATTACTTTATTATTCAGGATGACTGGAATCCTGACTGGCAATCTACTTCCAGCAGTAAAGTCAGTTATCTTGTGGACAGGCTGAGGAAGTTACATGAGGGTAATAGAAAGAAGTTTTTGTCTTTCAACGAGACTGACAATGACAACCTAAAAGGCACGGAAGCCTTTTTGGAGAAAGAATTCCATGGACAGGATTGTGAATCTCAGATGGTATTTGTTGATAAAGTTTTGATATTCTCGCAATTTCTTGAGCATATCCAGGTGATTGAACAACAGGTATGAATTACCTTGTATCTATAACGTCATTTTTTAGTTTTCTTTCGCGTTGTAAGCATTGATCAATTTTTTTTATCATGCTTTTGTAGTTGACCAGTGCTGGCATCAAGTTTGGTAAAATGTACAGTCCAATGCATTCGGCTAATAAGGTACTTGGCTGTTGATTTTAACTTTTTCTCACATCTTGCTTTCCTCTAAAAGTCAAATAACTTTCGATTTCAACTTTTCAGATGAAATCTCTGGCAATGTTCCAGAACGATGCTGATTGCATGGCACTTTTGATGGATGGAAGTGCTGCCCTTGGTCTTGATTTGAGCTTTGTAACACATGTATTCCTGATGGAACCAATTTGGGATAAAAGGTATGACTTTGAGCAGTTTTACATTCAGCAAATACAGACGAGATATCAGTAACAAAGATGTTCTTTTATTTTTCACTTCATAATTCCTCAAACCTATTGTTTTTTAATTTATGGAGTTTCTGGAGTGAATCATTTGGCCGTACTATATATATTTATCTCGTTTTGATAAAACTACAAGCTAAATTGAGTGGTTAACAATTTGGTTCTTAACTGCAATGCCTTTTATATATATTCTGTATCTAGTCAAATATTTTTCCATTCCATGGTGTTGCTGACTCCTACATTGTTGACTAAATGAGCAGCATGGAAGAGCAAGTCATTAGTCGTGCTCATCGGATGGGTGCAAAACGTCCTATTTATGTAGAAACCTTAACCATGCGTGGAACGATTGAAGAACAAATGATGAGATTCCTAGAGGTACTTGATTTTTTTCTCATGCTCTGTAATTATATACTCATCAGGCGATAAAAGCTTGCACATGCATTTGGTGAAAGTCTGATGTCAAATGTCCCATATGTATATTGTTTTAAGCAGGATGCAGAAAAGAGTGATAAATTATTGAGTGAAGATTACATAACAACAGAGCAGGAGACAACACGGTGCCGGCGAACGCTTCATGATTTGGCAGAAAGCAATTACTTGTCTCATCTTAGCTTTGTCCGATCCGATGGCAAATTGGAATTTGCAGCTTCGCAGCTTGCAGGTCTAAAATATAACAATTTAGCTTAAGAAAAGTAAGTTTATTTTGTAATCACAACTCAATTGTTACACATTTTTTGGATTTAAAATAGGATAAACGTAAGGGTGATTTAGAACTTAGAGCTACTAATCATTTCAAACCAACTGTGATCAAACTTCTCGTTCTCCCTCAACATCATCATCTTTGTCTTGCAGTTTCTTGTAGACAAATCGGTTAGCTATAAACATATAAAAGCAGAGGCTCACAGCATTTAGCAACGCGATTACCCAATAATAGTAATCAAGATGTGCTCTGTTAAGGTTGTTGACGAGCCATTCTTCACCGTGTCTTTTGCTGATTGTTTGAACTGTCGATATAATCCCAGTACTAACAAAACTCCCAACTCCAACAACGCTAATAAAGATCGCTGCACCGATACTTCTCATTGTTTCAGGCATTTGATCATAGAAAAGCTCTTGCATACCAACAATAGTGAATACGTCTCCAATACCAACTAGAATGTATTGGGGAAGTAACCACAAGCTACTCATTGGAACAACTTCTTTTGGAGAGTCAATTAATCCATGATCTCTTGCAACTTTAAGTCTCTTTGCCTCCACAAGCCCACAGATCATCTGTAATAAAACACAAGTCCATAAATTGTTAGGCCATTCTTTTGATTACTTAGATTTAGATTAGTCTATTGCGGACCAAAACTTGTTAATTAGTTGTGTTCGAAATACGCAATAGTCTGCATAGTTTGCTATATCTGTAGTTGCCATTCAAAACCATAGATACATATGCAGAATTCTATTTAGATAATTCACAATTCACTTTACCATGTTAAAGGTAGCGACAAATAGGCCAACGCCGATTCTCTGGAGGGATGTGATTCCAGAAGGGTGATTGGTGATCTTACGGACCATAGGGACAAAAACTCGGTCGTAAAGAGGAATGAGGATGAGGATGGTGACACCAACAATGCTTTGGAAAGCAGCAGGAGGAATGGTGAAGTGATCTCCAATAGTTCTGTTCATCATGCTTCCTTGCTTTAAGAAGAATGTGTTGAGCTGAGTGAGTGTGGCACAGAACATTATCAAGCTTATCCAAATTGGTATGAGCCTCAATATTAGCTTTACTTCTTCCACTTGGCTCACAGTACATAACCTCCATGGGTTTCTACTTTTGTTATGATCAATCTCATCAATAATTGTAGCTTTATCAAGAAATCTGCATGTAAAATTGATAGATCCTATAATTAGTCGTAGCTTATTAAACACATTTTCTTTAATTAATCTATTAGATGCAATGGTCTGTTTCTTCTTTCACCTTCGTTTATCACCTTTTAAAACAAATTAACACTTGCAAGTTGCAAAGTTAAAAGTGGATACCAAAAGTTAAGAGCTTGATTGGTAAGTGCTTTCCAAACTCTACAGAGCAAAAAAATTTCTAAAGATTTAAAATGGATCCAATCAATCTCTATAAAATTTGGCTTTCTTTTTTTTTCTCAGAGCCAAAATATTTCCTTAATTAATTTTTTTAGCTGTAGAGAGCACTTTTTCTAAAACACATGGTTATGACTGTAGATTTAGGGGGGTTTATTGGTTTATGGATTTGTAAATCCACATCGGATTTGTAAATCTTTGTTAATTTTGAAATCAAGATATATGAATTTTGAAATAACATGTGTTTACCCACGGATTTGAATCCTTCTATTTTCCACTTTCAAATCCATTCAAATCCATTTATTTTAAACTGTGGATTTTGAAATCCAAAAACAAATCACTAAACGAATAACATAGTATTTTAATTAGTATTTATAAATTATAGAATTAATAACACATGATTTTGATAAAGATTTTAAAATCAGTGTTTGAATAACACATGATTTTTGTATGGATTTCCAAATCCATTAAAATCCATGAATGAATAACACCCCCTTAGATTTTTGGATGTAGAATTTAAGCTGTAGATTTTTTTGTTGTGGCTGTAGAATTTATTGCTGTAATATTTTGGCTGTAGAAATAAAAATTTTGGAAAGCATCAAGTTATGTGCTTTAGAAAAAAGTGCTCTCTACAGCTACAAAAATTAATTAAGGAAATAATTTGGCTCTGAGAAAAAAAAGGAAAGCTAAATTTTCTAGAGCTTGATTGGATCAATTTTAAATCTTTAAGAATTTTTTTGCTCCGTAGAGCCGAGAAAGCACTTACCAATCAAGCCCATAATTTGATGTTTTCCAAAAAAAATTATTTATACAGCCAAAATCTTACAGCAAAAAAATCTATAGCTTAAATTATAAAGCCAAAAATCTAAAGCTACAACAATAACCAATCAGACCCTAATTCTTTCGGTTGAATTTGTTTCGATTTACTATTAATTACTTGCTCTCTTTTCTTGCGTTCTGAGTCTAAGCAGTATATTAAATGCTCCAAAATTCCAAATCAGGACCAATTAATTAATGTCATTATCCAGCTAATTTACGAACGTGGCATTGTACGATTTCATTCAGTAATACTATGATAATAATAGTACATTTTCACAATGATAAAAGCTTGTTTAATGCATTTGTTTTCATTAATTTTCCTATGTTGTTATATAGTACAGCTGTGATAGTGTGCTAAGCATCTTAAGATCTTCTCAAACTTGGATATAAAAAGTTGCGAAAAAGTCAAGAAAAGAGATTTCATCAGCGGAAATCTACAACGCAGTCCTCTCATATTGTGACTTATAGATATTTAATCGATAGAAATACAGGTGTCCCTCCAACGACTCAGTTCCAATTAGACTATGTACTTTAGGTCATACTTTATGCCAATATTTTAACATTAAGATGCATATGATGTGCCCATAAAACCAGCATGTTGGACCACTTTGAATATAATATCAAGCTTTTTAGGAAATTAAGGAGATATAAATGTATATAAATAGAAAGTAAGTACCTGAATTGATTGGTTCTGGCAAGAAGATATACTTTATTAGCTTTTGTTGACTCCGACATGTCCTCCTCCTCCTCCTCCTCATCGTAGCAGAGGCCATAGTGGTGACGCGTGGAGCTCAGTCGCCATTTTTTCAGAGCAGCGACGATGACCTGAGCTACCCTCGTGAGAGGGCTTCCTACCGGAACTTGTTTCCGATATTTCGGAATTCCCATCAGAAATATCGCTATACCTATTCCTACACTTCCTGCTATTATGCTGAATCCCATTGACCAACTCACTCGTTCCTGTGTTATGCAATTAAATATAAATACTATGATTTGAGATATCATTGACAAAGCTAGAGATAATGATTTTTTTTTTTTTTTTGAGTTTACATTCTCATCAATGAAGTTGAATATATATTAATATCATTACTTAATAATTCCGTATTCCTGCCAACCATGTTAGTTATTATGCCAACCAATTTCTAAATATGAAAAAAGTTAACGTATACATGTAGACCAAATGTCAAATTATAGAGGATTTGTTTTAGTTTTAATATTCAAGATAGTAAGATACATTGATCAAGATCTACAACATTGTTAAGGAAACAATTTCTCTTTATTTATATATATACATAAATTTAGCTTTCGTAGCTCGATAACGTGGTTGGAATCATTAGATTAGTACTATTGAATCCAGCATATGAATATCAGAATATATTTCTTGCGTTAAGTGCTAATTCTCCTCGCAAAAAAGAGAGTTAATGATTTGAGATATAATTGAGAAAGTGAGAATTGTTTATAGACAATAAGAGAACAAAAGAGAAATAAAATACCTGAATGAAGATGAGGGCAAGAACAGCTATGGAAGAACTGAGAACGATGGCCAAGTACCAATAATTGAAGAATGATGTCTTTGCTGCCTTCTCCTCTGCGTTGGCCTCTCCGAACTGGTCAGCTGCGAAGGTCATGACACATGGTTTATGCCCTCCTTCTCCAACCGCCATCACATACAATGCCATAAAGAACATTTTTTCTCTCATCCGCCGTGCCACAACCGTCACCGATAATGGTAACATTACCATTCCCTACAAATTATATTGATTAACATTCATATCAGTCTAGCCGCCCATTTCAGTTTGATATCTTAATTATTGAGTCTGTGTTAAGGTATGTGATCGATGATCGATATATATGCAAACCAAAAGATAGATGAAAGAAGACAAGAGAACGGTTTTGAAGCGGCCTAGGATTGAGTCTGCTAGAAACCCTCCGAGAATGGGGAACATGCAAGAGACACCGATCCATGTGTTGATCTGCTTAGCCGCAGTGGCCGTGGATTGGCCAAGCTCGTTCGTTAGAAACGTTATTAGGTTGCTTGCAAGACCGTAGAACGCAAATCTCTCAGTCATCTCCACAACTGCAAAGATTAATGAATCACATCTTCAGTTTCATCAAAGATTCGACAAGAAATTACGTATATATGTACATCCAAAAGATTGGTCAAAGTTTGAAAGAAAATTCAAATCCTTGAGAGTTTTTATACCGATGATGAAAATGGCAGCGTTCCAGCCTCCTTTGGCTCGTTTATTGATGAGGGCGGTTGAATCTGCCATACCTGACCAACTTTTGCTAGTCGTCGAAGCACACCGTTAATTGTCGTGAGTGTATCTAGACGTTTTTCTATAGGTATGGATATTGATGTGATGATCACCGAGATGTGCTTTTTATATTTGAAAACTGATCCTGATCGATCTCTAAGTAAGTTTTTCTATTGCATGTGTTTGTTTAATATTATAGTACATTTACTAATAATTGTATGTGAAGGGGTCTTTGATGAAAGAAAAGGTTTTCAAAGGTTTAATTTTATAAGATTTTCTTTGTAAAATGCATAATGATGGTCGCTAGGTGTAATCTTTTCCGCATAATAAAATTTATAATATTCTATATTCTTCTTATTTATAGAGTCGCAAAAAAACGAATGACGTTATAATTTATGAGATATGGAACTAGGTGAGATATATCGAGCATGAGAAAATACATACAAAGATTGTCAATAGTAAATTGTTTTACTGGTTGTTGTTACCCTAAAACAATTCTGTAGAAAAAGCTTCGGCTCTGATTGAAAAACAAGGTTAGTAGGTTTTCTCGAGATTTTGATTCTGTTTTCTCTTGGAGATTTGTTGTGTCCACTTGCATAGATTGGTTAGAATTTGGGTCTTTCACTTGCTAAGCAAGCCCATATTTATATTGGGCCTAGAGGGTCAGTTCATATATTTTTGGAACAATACATCTGAAATCTAGTAAAAGTCGTAGCTAGCAAGTTGGTCTATTAATCATTTAATCCTTTGTCATTAGAGAAGTAATTCAATTATATTGATTGGTAGGTTATCGACTTTTCTGTATCAGCAGAATTGGTTAATCAGTTCCGACTAGTCTTGTCGGTTCAGAGATCGCCAGCCTCTCCACATAAATCATATTTTTCAGATTATCTAGCACTTGTTACTCCATCATGGAAGCAACACCATATATATATATATATTTTATTTATTTATTTTGGAACTAACAGCGTCATATTAAAGATTTGATCGTTGAAAGTGAATTTTGAGTCTTATTAGGCTCCAACAAATACGAAAAAATAGTTTAACATGAAAGCTCGGCCCATAATCAGGCCCATTATTTGTGGTAATTAAACTATTCGCTAATCCATATTAAATGGAAGCTGAACGGTTTAATGAGTAGTGAGTAACAACGGCGACGAAGCTTTGTCGCTCCGACGCTCTTCTGATTTTGGCTCTCGAGCCTTCAACACTGAAATTTACAGGAAAAGACTCATGACCGGACAATCCAGCTTTTGATTTTCTAAGGTTTAGTCCCGTTCTTCTTTGTGTCTTGTGTTTTTCAGTTTTCACTTTGTTTCGTTTTGTTAGGTTTTTGAGCCTAAAGATGTCTTCTTGTGTTTTTCTTACAAGGGTCGAAAAGAGGAAGACAAAATCCAAGTTCAATCGAAAGTAACAACAATATCTTGGGTTTTAAAAAGATGGACCGAATCAGTGGGTTATCTGATGAATTGCTTATTAAGATATTATTGCTTGTTCCGACAAAAGTCGCAGTATCTACTAGCATTTTGTCAAAACGATGGGAGTATCTTTGGATGTGGTTGCCTAAACTTGAGTACGATGATACAGATCTTTCATCCTCTGATAGCAAGAGCTTACTGTGTTTTCTTGACAGAAATCTGCCATTACATAGAGCTCCGGTTATAGAAAGCTTTCGTCTCACGTTAAGTAGTTCGAAAATTAAACCTGAGAATATCAGATTCTGGGTTCTAACAGCAGCTTCTCACTGCCTACGTGAGCTGGAGATTTTTTTATTCTTCATATTCGGACAAGGCAAACATATTGCCGAGTAACTTGTATACCTGCAAATCACTTGTGATCTTGAAACTCGAAGGCGAGATTCTCTTGGATGTTCCTCGAATGGTGTTTCTTCCCTCTCTGAAAACTTTGCAACTTCGAAGCGTGTTGTACTTCAATGAAGAATCTCTTCAACGACTTCTATCTAATTGTCCTGTTCTTGAAGATCTATTGGTGTTTTTAAGTGAATATGACAGCATGGGAAAGCTATCTGTTGTTGTCCCATCTTTGCAGCGTTTGTCACTCTATATACTTGATAGTTATGATATAGATGGGATTGTGATTAAAACTCCTTCTTTAAAGTATTTTAAACTTATGGATTATAGTATTGTGAGTCACTACTGTTTGGTTGAGAATATGCCTAACCTGATCGAGGCAGATGTAGATGTTGAATTTCCTAACATCAAGAGTCTTATTGGATCAATTACATCTGTCAAGCGTCTTACAATATGTTCAGAGGTGATCATTTTTCCATTTATCAGCTCATTTTATATAGTCATTTGTTGATAATTTTAATACTTGTGTGCAGGCTATGTATGATGAAGGTTTTGACTTCAACCAGCTTAAACATCTGAAGCTATGTAGATGCAAAGAGCATTCGTCGGATTTACTTGTCCGACTGCTCAAAGATTCTTCTAACTTACAAGTACTAGACCTTTTCATAATGACTGTAAGTTTGTTCGTTAAACTCCTTTTTATAGTCTGATGCACAATATGGTTTGGGATAAGTCTAATTATTCTGCTTGATCTCTCAGGCGGATCATGAGATTAATGGTGGTTATTCCTGGAATCAACCAAATATTGTTCCTGAATGTATGTTGTTGAGTCTACAAACTCTCAACTGGGAGGGATGCGTTGGAACACCGGAAGAGCGAGATCTTGCAGTTTATATCTTGAAAAATGCTGTTCACTTAAAGACTACAACAATCACGTTTTGTGACTGGGATGTTCAAGAATTTGAGATGATAAAGGAGTTGGCACAATCTTCTAGAGCTTCAAAAGCATGCCAACTCATGTTCGTCGTTTGATCATTAAAAATTGGGCTTGTTCATCACTTCTTCAATGTGCCTGGAATTGTATGGTTTGTCTTCAACACTGAAAAACTTGTTTTCGACGACAATCTTATTTCTATATGTTGTCCACTAAAAAAAAAAATTATGTTGACCTGAGTTAAGTTATATGATAAGTTTTAGTAGTTTGTGAATGAAGAAAAGAGAAACGAGCTCTGTGTGGAAATATTACCGCCATTGGATTTGATGATTAGACGTAAATATTCAAAGATCGAAAGTTTTTTTCCTTATTTTTAAGGACTAAATTGTCATTTTAAAAAATATAAGTTATATCTCAAATTCTTAAAATATTTGATATAGATTTCAAATATTCCATCCTTTTCTTTTTATTTGTTGTTTTGGAAGAACTATTTTGTTTCAAAATATTTGTTATCTTGACACTTTTAAATTAATTTTAATTTTATTGAAATCTGTGTGACCAATTATATTGTGTATTTTCTCATAATTGGTTGATTTTAAATATATTTTTAATGATACTTTTGTCAAAAAAAGTGTATGCATTAATTCTTGTACATTTGGTTAAAACAACAAATAAAAAGAAACGGAGGGAGTAGTATTTAGTAAATTTAGGATATACTGTAGTATGATCAAATTAATTAAAATAATAATAAAAAAACTGATGGGATACTTAGGGTTTTAAAGCCGTCGCCTCGTCTTCTCTTGTTATCAGCCTCTTGCTTGCTTCTTACACCAAAGCCACTCAGTGCCTTCCGACGTCGCCTCAGGTTTATATGAGTATCTCAGGCCTCATTCATCTATTTGCTGTGCGTTTATCTTTCAAACTTATCAAATCTTGCTTGTAAGCTTGTTGTTCTGTATATTCAGGCCATGGAATCCCTAATGATGCAGACAAGTCTTTTCTGCTTTTCGTCCCTTGACACTGCCTTCTCCTCCAATTCCATCAATGGATACCGTTTCTCCTCCATTGCTTCGTCATTGAAACCTTTCTCGGTCGTCTTTCCTCAGACGACAAGAAGAAGAAGAATGGCATCTTGTGTTTCTTCCATGTCGGAGCCGGAGGAAGAAGATGGTTTCACTTACAAAGATTCCGGTGTGGATATCGATGCTGGGACTGAGCTCGTTAGACGAATCGGAAAGATGGCTCCTGGGATCGGTGATTTCAGTGGTCGCATTCCGCTTGGTATATATATATATTAAAAAAACCTCAACTGATTGTTCGCAGTTGGTGTTCTTTCTAATGAGTTTTGTTTCGTTTGAGCAGGTGACTCTTTTCTCGTACTGGGTATGGATGGTGTAGGGACTAAACTTCAATTGGCACTTGAGACCGGAATCCATGACACCGTTGGAATCGACTTGGTAACATAAATTGGGACTTTGTGTGTTTTTTTTTTTCTTACTCCCCCAAATACACTCATGCATGGTTTTACTCTACTTTTGGTTCCAGGTAGCAATGAGTGTGAATGATATTGTTACTTGTGGTGCAGAGCCTTTGGGTTTCGTTGACTACTATGGTACTAGTCGTCTCGATGTAGACCTTGCAGAAAAGGTATCTTTCATTCCTTCTTCATCTCTTTCCCCTTTGATCTTTCTTGCTTTAGGGATTTTATATTGATGCTTTGTTTCTAGGTCATCCGAGGGATTGTTGAGGGCTGTCAGCAATCCGGCTGTCCCCTTACAGGAGGAGAGGTACGTATTTCTTTTAGTTAGTAGACCCAATTCCAGCTTTTGAAAATTGCTAATATTTGTTCCGGTTTTTGCTTGTCCTAGACCGCAGAGATGCCCAGCTTTTATCCTGAGGGTGCATACAATCTTGTTGGAACAGCAGTAGGCATGGTGAAGAGAGCTTCTGTTATAGACGGGAAAAACATAGTGCCTGGAGATGTTCTTATTGGTCTTCCTTCTAGCGGCCTTCATTCCAATGGTTTTTCTTTAGTCAGAAGGTACGTACGGGGGTGATAATATGAGTTTAATCTTAGTTAGTTTAAAACTATTTTTGACTGTATTCATTTTTCAGGGTGGTGGCTCAAAGCGGTTTTTCGTTGAAAGATCAACTTCCAGGGGGATCAACTACTCTTGGTGAAGCTCTAATGGCACCTACTGTCATTTATGTGAAACAGGTTTGTTTCTTTGTAACCAAAATTTTCATTATCCAATTTGTACGAATCCCATTACTAATCACATTTTTACAGGTACTTGACATGATCAACAAAGGAGGAGTGAAGGGGATAGCTCATATAACAGGCGGAGGTTTAACTGACAACATTCCCCGAGTCTTACCAGATGGTTTGGGTGCTGTTATTCACACCGATGTTTGGGAACTTCCACCTTTGTTCAGTTTTATCCAAAAGGTAATTAATTAGAGAATCATAAATAGCATGAATAAAAGAATGGTTATATATAATTTATAACTTTTGTTTTGTTTTTTGGTTATTATATAGTATGGGAGTGTAGCTGACTCTGAGATGAGAAGGACGTTCAATTTGGGAATTGGGATGGTTATGGTGGTCAGTCCTGAGGCAGCTTTGAGAATATTAGGAGAAGCTAAGAATGGCAACTATGTTGCATATCACATCGGACAAATTATCGACGGTGAAGGCGTAACCTATCATTAAGAAACATGTAACATATGACATTTTTTTTTTTTAAAGACTGATGTGTTCTAAGGATTTCTTCCCACCGCTTTTAAAAATGTATACATTGTTAAGAATCGTTTGCGTTTTTAAGTGGTAATTTTTTTCGTTTTAAGAGTTTACAAATTGGGGGATTAGGACTTTCCTGAAAAATGCACATATATATCATCTATCATTCTAATTTTGTAACATATAAACGTGTTTTTATTTGACAAAAAAAAAACGTGTTTTTAAAGGGAAAACTCCCGTTTAATGACATCTGTAGACTAGAGATATGAGATATACGACAAGCTCATCCTTCATCGTTTGTATTAATTTATGCTTTCACATTAAGCATCATATGCTCTATCCGACCAAATATTTAACAAATTCTGTTTAATGTAAGTTAATGTATGTTAACCACAAAAGCTCGTTTCCTAGACATGATTACATGCAAAAAAAATAATTGATACTTTTAATTATTTTTTAGTTAATTAGTTAGATATCAAAATGTTATTAATCTTAGATTGACCAAAATTTAAGATTTTTTTAAGTGAATATAAATATTTTAAAACACATATATATTGTTAGAATTTTGGAAATTCTAATACTTGCATTCAAACGATAAATTCTAAATTAAAACCAAATTTGAAAAAAAAAACAAATAGTATAATATATTTAATATAATTCATCTAATCAAACTCCCACATAAGAGCAATATATTACTACTATTAATAGTATAGTTAACACTGTCATTTGACATGTGTTATTTTCTTATTTTGATTCTATTGCAATCAAATTAACTTTTGAAAATAATATACACAATATACTTTTTTTATATATTTTATCTTCATTTTCTTCACATATTTTAAAATAAAATTTTCTATATTTTATCTTTGTTTCCATCACATAATCTTAAAATAAAAATTATAGATCAAATTATGTGTTTCAACTATCTCTAGAAAATAAAAAATAATTCTACATAATATCTTTAAATTGAGATAATCTTTCTTTTTTCTAATAGGCTTTAATTTCATATAAATTATGCATATATCAAATGAGATGATACTAGAATATAATTTTAATTGTTGAAATTTTATTTATATTAACTGTTTAACAAAATTACTTTATTTTAAATTATATGTTTATAAGTTATAACTACTACAAAAATTTGAGATTTGCATAAAATGCCTAAACAGTACACCACTCAGATTATAAACTTTAAAATTATTTTATTTTCGATTATAGAGATAAAAAATTCTTAATAGAAATAATTTTAATTTTATTTTGTTTCATGATCCAAAATACCCCTGAATCGTTCACATTCATGTGAAATTTACAAAATCAACTAATAGATATTCTAATATTTCTTTTATATTTTTGCAACATATAACATATTTACCTATGGTTTATAAGAAATACTTATGAAAATCAATAATATTTTCATAAATTGATTGACTCAACTTTTAATTGAAAGTTATGTGAATAAGGCTATCTAAATCAGTTGATTAATATATAAAGTTGTTGACAAAAAGAAAATTTAAGGAAATAGCAAGTTATCACAACAAATTAGTATTGTTTGTGTATTGGTATTTAGAATTTTGGTATATTTAAAATAAATTTTCTAAAAACATATATAGATTTTAAATTTTAAGTTTATCATTATTAAATTATGGAAATTTATTTTGAAGTTCGAATCCTTTTATGAAACTCAAATTTTGAAAAATGTGTCATATGTGATGTTAGATTCGGGCTTATTATGGGCTTCCAACTCAAAACCAATTGGCAATGAGTGGAGTGGCTCATATCCCTTATATATTGCTTAGGATCCCTTCCAACTTCCGATGTGGGACATTATGTCCTAATACGCCCCCTCGAGATGATGGCTCTTTGACCATTAATCTCGGAATGTTCGGGCTTAGACCGACGGCATCAATTTTGGGCCTTGTCAATGGTTGGACCACTTTGGGTCAGATCGGGTTGGACATGTGTGGATCAGGCTCTGATACCATGTTAGATTCGGGCTTATTATGGGCTTCCAACTCAAAACCAATTGGCAATGAGTGGAGTGGCCCATATCCCTTATATATTGCTTAGGATCCCTTCCAACTTCCGATGTGAGACATTATGTCCTAATAAGTTCATGGTCATCTTACGAAGAAGCCTGAAGATATTGGTGCTGGAGATCAAGGTCATATGTTTGGTTACGCTACTGATGAAACTCCTGAGCTTATGCCTCTTAGTCATGTTTTAGCTACTAAGCTTGGTGCTAAACTTACTGAAGTTCGCAAGAACTCGACTTGTCCTTGGCTTAGACCTGATGGTTAGACTCAAGTGACTGTTGAGTATGGCAATGAGTGGAGTGGCTCATATCCCTTATATATTGCTTAGGATCCCTTCCAACTTCCGATGTGTGACATTATGTCCTAATATGTGAAACACTTTTTAAACCACTTTAGGATTTTCTTTAACAATTGTACATAATGTTTTGTGGAAACTACGTTATATTTAAGTGGTCTCATGAACTATATATCATGATTTGTTTTTAACAATTGTATGTAATACTTTATGGAAACTAAACAATCTCATGAATAAGAAACCATGTCAACAAGACAAAGATCGAAAGATGTTAGAATCCGAAAGAAAAGCTATGACTTATCATTATATTTTTATGACTGTTTGAGGCAGAACAAACATCACATGTCGGTATATGTGATCATTAACACAAATATTGAAGATATTGTGTTTGGAAATGTTGTACGTTTTTGGTACAACAAATGGTAAATTTTAGCCATATTTTCAATTGTAAAAATTTTCATTTGCTAATTTCACTAAAATTGTTATCACTAATAGATGCTAAATATAATACATATTAATATATTAGTATTCATATATTCTCATATTTCTTATATACATGCCAATTTCAGTCTTAGTTAATATAAAATATATTAAAAAAAATAACCAAAAATATTTAATTTATTTCTCAACATGGCATACAGTCCGGAGGCTTTCGTAGCTATCGTCAGCGACGTCCATAACTCAGTTTGGCCTCTATCTCTCAATCTTCAACATCTCCCAAAGATCTCTACTCTAGCTTGGCCTTTGTTTCTGATAACGTACCTTCTTAAGTTTCAAATCGCTGGATGCGTCTTTCACTAATGCGACACAATCAAAATCATATTAAAAAACAGTCCAAACCAATTAAAAACACAATCAAAAGCATATTAAAAGAAGTCCCAACCAACTAAAAAGACACAATCAAAAGCATATCAAAAGAGTTGACTTATTTAGAACCTGCTCTTCCTTGCTAGTGTCTTGAAAGGTCGAGCATTAACCTCTCGTTCATCTCTGTGTTCTCTTGACCTTCTTTCATGTGGTCAATTTTATTCACCCTATCATCTCGGTAATGAACAAGTACAATTTCTCCTCAGCGAGCAACCCTGCTAAAAACAGTCCCCCATTCGGTTTTAACAAGCTCACCCCCATATTCCTCATCATGTTCCTCATCATGTTCCTCATTGATTTCAAGAAACTCGTAAACTTGTGCTCTCCTATTTCGAAGTCAATGTATTCCTAAGGATTTCTTCCCACCGCTTTTAAAAATTTATACATTGTTAAGAATCGTTTGCGTTTTTAAGAGTTTACAAACGGGGAGATTAGGACTTTCCTGAAAACATGCTCATATATATTATCTATCATTCTAATTTTGTAAGATATAAACGTGTAGTTAAAGGGAAAACTCCCGTTTAGAGACATCTGTAGACTAGAGATATGAGTTATACGACAAAAGTTCATCCTTCATCGTTTGTATTAATTTATGCTTTCACATTAAGCATCATATGCTCTATCCGACCAAATATTTAACAAATTCTGTTTAATGTAAGTTAATGTATGTGAACCACAAAAGCTCGTTTCCTAGACATTACATGCAAAAAATAATTGATACTTTTAATTATTTTTTAGTTAATTAGTTAGATATCAAAATGTTATTAATCTTAGATTGATCAAAATTTAAGATTTTTTTAAGTGAATAAATATTTTAAAACACATATATATAGTTAGAATTTTGGAAATTCTAATACTTACATTCAAACAATAAATTCTAAATTAAAACCAATTTTTTTTATAAAAAAAACAAATAGTATAATATAGTTAACATAATTCATCTAATCAAACTCCCACATAAGAGCTATATATTACTACTAATATTTAACACTATCATTTGACGCTCTATTTTTTCGACATGCATGTGTTATTTTTTTTTTTTTTATAACACCTGCATGTGTTATTTTCTTATTTTGATTTTATTGCAATCAAATTAACTTTTGAAAATAATATACACAATATACATTTAATATAAAAAAAAAATTATCTTCATTTTCTTCACATAATTTAAAATAAATGTTTCCTATATTTTATCTTTGTTTCCATCACATAATCTTAAAATAAAAATTATAAATCAAATTATTTGTTTCAACTGTCTCTAGAAAATAAAAATAAGGGACAATTACTAGAAAAACCTGTTTTAGGAAAATCTGAACTAGAAAGGCCCCCCGAAATCGTCTTACTAGAAAGGCCTAAAAAAGTGGGTTAGCTAAATTGTAAAAATTTTCATTTGCTAATTTCACTAAAATTGTTATTACTAATAAATGCTAAATATAATACATATTAATATTTTAGTATTCATATATTCTCATATTTTTTATATACATTAGCCAATTTCAGTCTTAGTTAATATAAAATATATAAAAAAAATAACCAAAAATAATTAATTTATTTCTCAACATGACATATAGTCCGGAGGCTTTCGTAGCTTCCTTAACTCGGTGGTACCACTTTCTGCAGAGGTGATGAGAGCTAAGAGAGTGTATAACCCAAAGAAGTTGTTTGGTGTCACAACAATGGATGTTTCGATGGCCAAGTCCATTGTTGGTGAGGTACTTCAGACAAATCGAGTGGACGTTCCAGCTGTTGGTGGGCACGAGGAAAAGACGAGCTTTCCACTTCTATCGAAAACCAAACCCTCGCTCAACTTAAGTTAGGAAGAAACGGAAAAGCTAGCTGTCATGATTCAAAGCGCCAAATCTCTTGATTCTCTTATGATGTCTGCCTGTCTGGTCTTGGTGGAGTTACTAGTATCTTGTCAGAGGCACAAGCTGTGGGAACATTTGTCATGTCACTCCTCCGTGCTTTGGAGGGAGAGGAAGATATCTATGAGTTTGCTTTTGTGGCTTCTACACTCATTGAGCTACCTTACTTTGCCTCGAGGATCAAGCTCGGGAAGAAAGGAATTGATGAGGTGATCGAGTCAGATCTCCATGGACTCACCAAGTATGAGGAGAAAGCATTGGCGGCTCTCAAGCCCAAACTAAAAGCTGCCATCGAGAAGGGCATTGCCTTTGCTGCAGAAGGTAAGTAGATATTTCCTACACCCAAAAGACATGCTTCAGGGAAGCTAATAACATTTCATTTCATCTTTCTAAACATTTGTTGTTGTTTTCGGTTTAAAGACTTTTTTTTTTTGGTGAATCGGTTTAAAGACTTTTGGAAATATTGAAACAAGTCTTCTGGTAAAAACTTTGAGGGGAGTTACATTGAGAAAGAAAAGAAAAGTTGTTTTTGGTTCCTTTGATCGGAATAACCTCTAATGAATATTTAAACATTTAAATATTCAAAAATATTAATATTTAATTGTATTATAATTTGATTTAATTTAATGTTATAGCTAAAATTTTAAAATAAAAAATACACAAAAGATAGAGTGACAAAGTGACAAGTCTCAATATATATTCGAATTCTTAGGGTTGATTCCTTTGTGATAATGATTTTGAGCCCTCTATAATTCTTGTACGACTAAGTGAAAATTGCAATCTTTTAATTTCATTCAACTAAACTAAACTTGGAAAACTAAAAAATAATTGCGTTTTGGAACATTGTTAGAAGAAAAAGAAAAAAAAAGAAATTGACCGATCGAGGAAAGGAAACAAAAAAATATAACTCAAAGTCGATAAATGTTGATTAATTAAGTTTTGATCACAGAGGTAATCATGCGAACACGACGCCACGTGGTGAAGGTTTACATTTGTCGTTTTGTGAAGTGGTAGGATATTCCCAGTGTTTTGTTTTGTCTCGTGGGTCTTGTTCAATCAACAAATCACACAAATGGATCAACTTTGATCCTCCTGCCCGAGAAATCATTCATTCTCCTCTGTTTCAAAAATTCACAGCTAGTAAAGTAAGTCAGCATGGTTTCGCTGGCGACCCAAATGATTCTTCCTTGTGAAAATGGGTATAGAGTTTGGGAGGATCAGACCCTTTTCAAGTGGCGTAAGAGAGATCCTCATGTCACCTTGCGTTGCCATGAATCCGTCGAAGGTAATTCAATTACCCAACAATCCTAAAAACTCATGCTTTCTTCTCAACACTCAATTACTTAATGGACAGACTTTGACGTTTCGTTTGCCAAAATTGGTTGTAAAGAATGATCCTTTTCAATTGAAAGTCTTCTGGTTCCGTGCTCTATCTGTATTATCTTTGCTCATGATAGCTAAAGTTGGGGTCTTTAGATTCTGTATAGCTCCGTTTTGAGTTTGGTTTTAACTTTAGTCACTCAGTGGAGAGTGAGAAAGGGCATTCATTTTCTATGATTGTATAGGGTCTTTGAGGTACTGGTATCAGCGGAACAACGTGGATCTCACCGTATCAAAATCTGCTGTTTGGAATGATGATGCTGTTCAAGCTGCTCTCGATAGCGCTGCTTTTTGGGTCGACGGCTTGCCCTTTGTTAAGTCTTTATCTGGTTACTGGAAGTTTTTCTTGGCTCCTAAACCTGCTCATGTTCCAGAGAAATTCTATGATGCTGCATTTCCTGATTCAGACTGGAAAGCTTTACCCGGTCAGTTTCTCCATTCTATACAGTTTTTATATCTCAGTTTATTTAGATTTTCAATCAATTATACTAGTAGCTTGTCATGTATTCTTGTAATGCTTTGAATTCAAATGAAGGTGTGATAGTGGGGTACATTAGTCATATCTAAAACTATATTTTCAGATGGTTAAGGGTGTTATAAATCTGTAATCTGAGAGTTGGTTCCGCCAATAATATACTTGTTACTGTTGTGTAAACTTGTGTTTCTACTTGGAAGTCTCACTTGTATAACAGAACGTGATAGTTAGTTCTGTTGATAATCTTCTGGTTTCTAGCAAAATTTTGAATTACTTTCTTCGTTCTACAGTTCCTTCCAATTGGCAGTGTCATGGATTTGATCGGCCTATCTATACGAATGTGGTGTACCCTTTCCCGAATGATCCTCCTCATGTTCCTGAGGATAATCCTACTGGTTGCTACAGAACCTACTTCCAGATTCCCAAAGAATGGAAGGGTATGTAAACATATCTAACATCCATATCTTTTCATACTCTCGTTTTACATGTGTTAATTTCATTATCCAGGTAACGGTCTGAGATTGGGATTAAAACAATGTGTTTACATATAATTTGGATGCAAGTAGCCAACTTTAATTCTTCTAATCTTTGATAAGATTATTTTACCAAGTTTTATTCTTTGACATTTTCACATGACTAGGCTCTAGTTCTAATGTACAGAAATACTTTTTATTGAATAACAGCAACATTACTGTTAAATGGTTAACAGTACTGTTTTCTTCTCAAGATTAACTGTATTGGGCCATAGTTATGTTTCGATAAGCATGCCTCTTGCATTTTGAGCCTTGTCCAACTTTCTTGCTGCTAGAGAGACTAGTAAAATATGCTTTAAAAGTTAGTGTTATAGTTCAATTTCAAAGAATTAGTTTTCGAACTTGGACCAATGACCATTTATATTGTGCTTCTTCACATGTTAGGTATAAGTGAAAATGTGAACAACTATCCCTGGATGGTTCTTTTTTATGATCTTTCCTTTTCATCTTCCCTTGCTTTTCTGAATAGAAGTTGTGTCTTTTTTGGCAGACAGAAGAATACTTCTTCACTTTGAAGCTGTAGACTCCGCATTCTTTGCTTGGATAAATGGCAACCCTGTTGGGTACAGGTGTGATATATGCCCTAAGAGGACAAACCTCCATTTTATTAATCTTGTTGTGCCCTCTTCATTAGTCATGTACTAGTATATAGAAGCAAAGTTTGTCTTCTGAGCACAGATTGAGTCTAAACTGCCTAGTCAAGGAAATGATAGAAAAGATATGCTGAAAATTGAATATTAGAACTTCCAATCCATTTCTATTCTTTTAAAACGTAGCCAAATTTACTTGGAAACATAAGAAATAGTACTGCATTTACTGAAAAAACCAGTGTTTTGTGCTCTGTAAATACTTTGCTTTGGTTACCTAATCACAAAACATCTAACTTAGAATACCATCTTTAGCTATAGCGGGGGTTCTAGTCAAATCATGAGATACAAAGACTAGTCTCGTTTCAACTTCATTTATGTTCTAGCACCTATTTTCTGTTTGGCAGTAAAGTTCAGAAGTAATACCTTACCAAACTAATTTTCCCTTTTCTCTTAAACCAGTCAAGACAGCAGGTTACCGGCTGAATTTGAAATATCTGAATATTGCTATCCATGGGACTCAGGGAAACAAAATGTTCTGGCTGTTCAAGTCTTTAGATGGAGTGATGGTTCATACCTTGAAGACCAAGATCATTGGTGGTTGTCTGGTATTCATCGAGATGTGCTTTTGTTAGCAAAGCCCAAGGTTTTTCCTCTAGTTGCATTAACCAGAGTGTATGTCAATTTATTCATCTTCTCCACTATATACGACATTGAATTGATTAACTTCTGTGTGTAGGTCTTCATTGCTGACTACTTTTTCAAGTCAAAATTGGCAGATGACTTTTCGTACGCAGACATCCAGGTAGTGTATTCTATAGAAGTTGTTTCAATTGATACAATCCACTTGTTCATGTGTCTCAAAATAATTTTCCAGTTTTTTCACTTATCTCTTGCCTTGCTGTGTATTTACCTGCTCTTCTTTCGGTATGTTTAAGTTTCATTGTTTATAATCTTACAGGTTGAAGTGAAGATAGACAATATGCAGGAGTCCTCAAAGGATCTTGTTCTTTCTAACTTCATCATAGAGGCTGCCGTATTTGATACTAAAAATTGGTACAACTCTGAAGGATTTAGTTATGAACTATCTCCCAAGGTGGCTAATTTGAAGCTTAATCCTTCTCCAAGCTCAACTCTTGGATTTCATGGTTATTTGCTTGAGGGAAAACTGGATTCTCCAAATCTCTGGTCAGCTGAACAAGTAAGCAGCTCATTTTCTATCGCCAATTTTGGCTTTGCTTTTCAGACATGCAGTAGCCTACTATAAAAAAAAGTGATGTATTAGTCTGGAACGGTAAAATGAGAAACCTTAAAAAATTTGTTACAGTATAAGGTTAGTGGTTAGTATTGTCTATCTGCTGCAGCTATTAAGGAAAATATGGATTAAAATCCTTCTAATGTGATAATTTTATCATGTATTCAGATGCGTCTAGTTCATTGAATTTGGGCTGGGTATTGTTCGAATTGTTATCTATATCCAAAACTGGGCTCTTTGCCCAAAACTGTGTAGGGTTGTACCAGATCTTAATCAAGTACATTTATCTTGGTAGCATCTAACACTGAAATGATATTACCAAAGATGTAATGGGAAATTTGAAATGATATGTGTCTGTGAAGTATTGTGTTCTCATGTAAGTTCGTAATAATTTATTTACTAACTCATATTTTTCCTATTTTATTTATGTTTGTGCACAGCCAAATGTTTACATCCTCGTTTTAACCCTGAAAGATACATCTGGGAAAGTCCTTGATTCTGAATCAAGCATTGTTGGCATTCGGGAAGTATCAAAGGCCTTTAAACAGCTTCTTGTTAATGGGCACCCAGTCGTGATAAAAGGTGTAAACAGACATGAGCACCATCCATGTGTTGGGAAGACGAATATAGAGTCCTGCATGGTCAAGGTAACATGGATTTTTTCTCTTGTCCAGCTTTGCTTTCTCCCTTCCATGGTTTACTTAGAAGACCACTATATAACTTCTGTACTCTATTGGGATGATTTACCCTTTGTACTGTTCCCAGGATTTAATCATGATGAAAGAATATAATATCAATGCGGTGCGGAACAGTCATTATCCTCAACATCCCCGCTGGTATGAATTATGTGATTTGTTCGGCATGTACATGATCGATGAAGCCAATATAGAGACACATGGTTTTGATCTCTCTGGGCATCTGAAGCACCCTGCAAAAGAGCCAAGCTGGGCAGCCGCTATGCTGGATCGAGTAGTTGGAATGGTTGAAAGAGACAAAAACCATACGTGCATAATTTCTTGGTCACTGGGAAATGAGGCTGGCTATGGGCCTAATCATTCTGCCATGGCAGGTAAGCAGTCCAATTGAAAATTGTACTATTGGAATGAACACTAATTATATCTTGCTTTCTAAGAATAATCTCTCAAAATTCTATATCTATTCTCTCCTCTCTCTTTCTCTTTCTGAGTGCTTTACTTTGGTCTGGAGGAGACAAATATTATTATAGTCGCTATATTTTCTTTTCCTCAAGTTGCTTTTCGATTTTAAAGGCAGTGTTACGTGATATTATATTTTATAAGATAAGCTATAGGTTATATATCTGGCCAAAATGCTGAAGTAAGAGCTTAGGTGAAGAACATTTTGAAATAGCTTTGATCCTTGTTGCTTACATTCCTATGGAGAATTAACTTGCATATCCAGTTGATCTTACAGCTATTGTTGTTGAACTTGTGGAACAGGTTGGATTAGGGAAAAGGACCCCTCACGGTTGGTGCACTATGAAGGTGGTGGTTCCAGAACAAGTTCTACTGATATAGTCTGCCCTATGTACATGCGGGTTTGGGACATCGTCAAGATTGCACTTGATCAAAATGAATCACGGCCGTTGATATTATGCGAGTATGATGGATCAATTTCTTCAGACTTCCTTCACTTTTCCTGAATTGCATTGGCATCATATATAGTGACAATTTATTGCATCATTGTATAGATTTCATGTTTCTTTTGTGTCTACTTGAGAGATTTTCTTCTCAATAAAACGCAGGTATCAACATGCTATGGGTAACAGCAACGGGAATATAGATGAGTACTGGGAGGCAATTGACAATACCTTTGGCCTGCAAGGAGGTTTCATATGGGACTGGGTTGACCAGGTTCATATCTTGAATTTTAGTATAAGCTGATTCTTCATACAATAATTATGCCCATAATAATTTAATTAACCCTGTTAATCTCTTCTATTATTAGTCAATGATCTAAAAGTTCTTATTCTTGTAGCATAAAGATAAAGTAGATCTATGGTATTATTCTATAATAATGAGCGCAGTAGGTATGGTCAGCCAAAGCCATGCATAAAATTTAAAATGCACTTTTCTTGGTTAATCCATATTTAAATATTAGTCTTCTTCTGTCACTTAGGGGCTATTGAAACTGGGTTCAGATGGCATAAAGCGTTGGGCATATGGAGGGGACTTTGGTGACCAGCCTAATGATTTGAACTTCTGCCTCAATGGGCTTATATGGCCTGACCGAACTCCTCATCCAGCTCTCAATGGTAACATCTTCATAGACTTAAGATTACAAAAGAAAACTTAAAGCTTTTACCTCTGTTGGAAAAAGTGAAATAAATATGGAAACAACATCGTTAGTAACAAATGAATTGTAGAACCTAAATAGTTAGAAACATGTCCATTGGGAAAGTCAATAACAAAGCTTAAAGGCTTTTTCCTCTGTTGAAACAAAAAGCTCTTCTTTATTGAGATAGAAACAAATCAGAACTATATCACCAAAATCTGTTAGAAACGTTTCTCTTGGCAGAGCCAATAAAAAAGCTTAAAAGCTTTTCTCTCGATTAAAAAGATAACGATATCCTCCAAAGCTCTCTCTACCCTAGATGAGTATCACAGACGAAATATCATCCTTATTTATACTAAAACGTAATAGAAAAGCATTCTAGTTAAAATAATGTCTACAATCAAGAAATTTATGTTAAATAAGGCACATAAATCTAAAACATGTCACATATATATGTTTCCCTTTTTCTAAATACCTGGCCATTTTACATTTTCAAATGGCACTGATTTTCTTATGTTTGCATAATGTCTCTGTGTTGCTTAAGAGGTTAAGCATTGTTATCAACCAATCAAGGTTTCATTGACGGATGGAACTATGAAGGTACAATTTAATATACATCACCTCAGTTGCATTTGGTGTTAATACTATCTATCTAGCTCAAACTTTATCTTTTCAGGTAGCAAACACTTACTTCTTCCACACAACGCAAGAATTGGAGTTTAGCTGGACAATTCATGGGGATGGTCTTGAACTTGGATCTGGGGCTCTCTCCATTCCTGTGATAATGCCACAAAGTAGTTTTGATATGGAGTGGAAGTCAGGTCCATGGTTTTCTTTCTGGAATGACTCAAATGCTGGAGAAATGTTTCTGACGATAACTGCCAAGCTTTTAAATCCTACTCGTTCACTTGAAGCTGGTCATCTTTTGTCGTCAACGCAGATTCCTTTACCAGCAAAGAGACAAATAATACCGCAGGTAGTTTCCACATACTCTACAAGTCATATTCCTTTTGGAAAGATCTCTCCTCATTCCGTTAGAAAATATGAAGTCCTGACAATTGTAAGTAACCTCCTACTCTAGGCGTTAAAAAAGACAGACACTATTATCACTTGTGAAACTGTTGGAGATTTCATTAAAATCGGCCAGCAAGATTCATGGGAGCTAATGATAAATGTCCAGAAAGGAACTATTGAAGGTTGGAAGGTAAATTCTTCTCTGTTTTATTTCTTGTTTGGGAAGCTCTTAAACAATTTCTTAATGCATTAAATTATAGGGAAGAAGTCTTACATACTGTAGGCATATAGGTTCCTCAAGTAAATGATACTGTTGGGATCTTTCCTGATTTATTCAAACGCACTTGGGGTATACTGAGAACATAGTTGTAGCAAAGAAAGAACTACCATAGGATTAAGGAATCTATCTAGATAGGCAATCGAGAGAAGAAAAGTGCAAAACGTAAAACTAAAACAGTAAATCTATACAACGTTGAAGATCTTTTCTTGGTTGGTGTTTTGATGGAAGTTATACACTTTTTGAGCTTTAGTGGGCATATGTATAATGACAGATTCAAGGAGTTCTCCTTATGAACGAAGCCATACTGCCATGCTTTTGGCGAGCACCTACAGACAATGATAAAGGTGGAGGCGACTCTAGTTATTTTTCGAGGTGGAAAGCAGCACAGTTGGATAATGTGGTTTTCCTTGTTGAAAGCTGTTCAGTAAAGAGCATCACTGATAAATCCGTAGAGATAGAGTTCAATTACCTTGGTTCTTCAGCTTCTGACTCTTCGAAGTCAGATGCCTTATTCAAAGTCAATGTGACATATCTGATCTATGGTTCCGGAGATATCATCACCAACTGGTTTGTAGAACCAAACTCTGATCTCCCACCGCTACCACGTGTTGGTATAGAATTCCACATTGAAAAAGCACTGGACCGTGTGAAATGGTATGGAAGAGGTCCATTTGAGTGTTACCCAGACCGAAAATCAGCAGCCCATGTGGCGATATATGAACACAATGTTGGAGACATGCATGTCCCTTATATTGTTCCAGGAGAAAGTGGAGGTAGAACAGATGTTAGGTGGGTGACATTTCTAAACAATGATGGTGTAGGAATATATGCTTCGACATATGGTGGCTCTTCCCCAATGCAGATGAATGCTAGTTACTATACAACCAGTGAGCTTCATCGGGCAACGCACGAAGAGGATCTTACCAAAGGACAAAACATCGAGGTAGTAATCTTTGTCTTTTTCTCATTCCCTTGATCCTCTTGATCAGCATTTTTTGAATCCAAAAATGTAAATGACTTTATCAAGCACATGAGCATTGATAAGCTTCCTTGTTTGTGTTTGCATTTGGTTAGCTTCTGACTTTTTCATTTCAATGGTGATCATTGTGCAGGTGCATCTGGACCACAAACACATGGGCCTTGGGGGAGATGATAGCTGGACTCCGTGTGTTCACGATAAGTATCTGATTCCGCCCCAGCCATATTCATTCTCTCTCAGGTTGTGTCCAATTACTGCAGCCACTTCGGTCTTGGACATCTACAAGGACCAACTTCCCTGCTAGAATCTCTTCTTTGCATATGAGTTGAATGCTATAACAACAACTAGACTCTGAGAGTTTGATTTCTCAAGCGAAAAAACCTAATAAACTAAAACATTCGATTTGCATAGTCTCTTTGTGACATATTCTCTGTTCTAATGTAGATGTTACAAACTATCCATATACCAAACAAACCTCTTAACGAATCTATATCCAATAATTAAACCGAAAAATCATTGAAAGTAATCACCAGTTAAAGATTGTAGTCAAATAAAAAGTTGAGTATCAAAGCTTAAGCACATAGACCCACAAAGTGGGATACTATCAATGTGGCGGAAAAGCCGTTTTAGACGGGTGCTTTCCCAATGAAGTGGACCACCCCACTTCTAAAGATAATAATTTCATTTTCTGCAGACCATTTTTAACCATTAGACATGTGACCACAACACTCTGTCAAAAACCAAAATTAAAAAACCTTTCTTTTTCACCTCATCTTATTGCTCTCTCTACTCTCTAGTGAGCTAATTGCTATCCCTCTCTCTCTCTCTCTCTCACTGCTCACTAGACTCCATAGCTAAGCTCCTCCTACTACTACATTAGCCTCCCACGCGCTTTTATATTACTGCCACAGTGGCAAATCCACCTTCTTCTCTGTCATGGCCACCACCACAACCATCACCCTCTTCAACACCTTTCGCCACCGCCTCCATCGCACCTGATCACTCTTCCTCCTCCGTCGCCATCGGAATCACTACTCCAGACTACATGTTAGGTCTTCGGAACATCATTCTCTTATCTCCACCACCGACGCAGATAACTCGACCGTCTCCGTCACCGGAAAACTTCGCGGCGGCGGTGGAAGACAACAAGACAGAGAAAGTGTGCAGAGACTGTGGAAACAGAGCAAAGAAAGAGTGTTTGTTCGAAAGGTGTAGGACTTGTTGTAAAAGCAGAGGATACAACTGTGCCACTCACGTGAAGAGCACGTGGGTTCCTTCTTCTGCAACTCGCTCTTCTTCTTCTTCTTCTGAGAGGAAGAAGAAGCTCAAACTCGACAAACAGAGTTCCGCTAATGTCTTGATCCTTCCGACTACCACTTCTCGTCAAGGTAATGAAAATTGGAAGTGAAATTTGAATTAAAAAAGAAACCTTTTTTTATCTGAATTTGTGTGGAAAATTGCAGAGAGAAGCTTTAAAGAGGGATTGCCGGGGAAAATTGAAGCTCCGGCGGTATTCAGACGGACGAGAGTAACAGCGATAAGCAACAACGAGCAAGCAGAGATTGGTTACCAAGCAACTGTAACCATTAGTGGTCATGTCTTCAAAGGCTTTCTTCATTACTATGGTGTTGATCATAACAAAGCTTTTCCATGTCTTTCTCAAAAATGATGAAACTATTTCATAGGATTCTGTATAGAGTTTCTCTGTTTTCATCTCAAAGTTTTTGTCTTTTATTAATTATATGGACTTTATATTCGACATTAAGGGACAGATCACATTAAACATCAATGGGCCATTCCATTCTTAAAGCATGTCCTTTTTTACTTTCATGTATACAACATAAATAGATTACTAAGATGTTTTTGTTAGCAAGTGAGGTTGTTTCCGGGATCAACGCCAAGTTGACGACAATAATCAGTGTAGTAGCGAACTCTAGCTTGAACGGTGGCTGTGTTGGCCCCGTTACACTCCAAAGCGCCGTTAATGGCCCGGATTGTTGCACCAAAACCTTGAGATAGAACGGGTTGAACCCTATTGGTCCAGTACCACAAGGCGGTCTTGAACGCGATGACTGGATCTGTGGCTACTGTTTCTGGTGCATTGAGGCCGTCGAAACCAATTGCGGTTCCAGCTGGCCCGTAGTTGAAATTCCAAGAGAGTTGGATCGGTCCGCGGCCGTAATAGCCTTTGTTAGGATTGCATGGATATTGTGTTGCATTCTCGTCGCAATAATCCTTCGTGGCTCCGTCTATCTCTTCTATGTAGCAGAAATCTAAAACAAATGCCGAAATTATTATACCGAATATTGCGGCATCAAAGTACGGAAAGAGTGAAATGAAGCATTAACATATACTACTTACGTCCAGTTTCATGCGTGACATGGGCGAAGAACGCTGCGATCTCACGCCTAGAGTCATCGGTCGATCCAACCCTACCGAAACGAGTATATGAGTCTAAGGCCTCAAGAAAAGCTCCTCGACTGTAAAATCTATTGCCTGCGCAACTAGACGCCGCCTGGCTAATGATTCCATTGAAGAAATCTTGCGTAACAATCTCAGCCACAGACACACCATTTGCAGGAGGAGGAGCAAAGCAAGGCCCTTGTTGACAACCTACACCGCAATAGTCTGAAGTGTTACCGCAAAATCCAAACTGACTACAACATAGCTCAGGCGAACAACCACAGTTTTGTGCCTCTGATGTGTAATAGAAAGCTTGTAGAACTAATAAAATGGTTACCAAAGAACTTGGTTTTGAAATGGTGAGAGTCAACATTTTGATTTTGTTAAGAGAACGGAGGAAACAAGTAATAGTCGTAAACGGTGATAGTTGGGTTATGCCTAAATATAGTATGCGAGACGGCATGCAAGAATAGTCGCAATGTAATGTGTGGACGCGATCGAGCCACTACTATTGCATCTTCTTCATACGTACGAGAGGGCCTAACAAGTTGGAAAAGTCGTCTCTTGGACGATGGAGATGTTTGCCGACTTTTAATTGTCATTAGTTGACTTTTTTATGCTGACTTTGCAAAAGTGTTTTCAGTTCACATTTATTAGAGGAATTGGTCATGGATTTGTGAAGCGTGCGTGATTATATTAGTCTTTGTTTTATTTGCATAGCTAGTCAACTCTTTTTTTTTTTTTTTTTTTTTTGTCAAATGATAGCTAGTCAACTCTAAACACAAACATTTGACTTACATTAATGAAAACTATGGCAAATAATTTTGTATCTTCATTTTGATTATCATAAAGGTTTAAACACCCGGTTTTCAACCCCACGGTAACTGTTCTTTTATTTTTTTACCATGATATTTTGTTTCTTATCATGTCACCGCGCGAAGTCTTCCAAAATCTAAACATTACGTTAACAGCTCCTAAAAATATTAAAAGGTGACATAAATTTTAAACCATATCAAAATCTAAACAAATCTGAAATCATTAATAATAAAGATGAATAGGGTTAAAAAAAAAAAAAAAAAGATGAATCTATGGTTCAATAAAGCCCCAAGTAATATATCTGAGTTGGGGCGCTCAGGCAACTGTCTATCTTATCTGACGTGAAAGGAATAACATTTCAATGTCTGCCCAGTCAGTTTTTTCTCAGATTGATAGAAGTAGAACCGTAAGAGACATTCTGCTGGCTCGTCGCTACCACAAAGGCTTTGGAAGACTTCTCTCTCAATGGTTCGCCCATGACCAGTAACCCCGGAGGTTTCTAACTAGTTTCATGTAAGGCTTTTTAAATTTTTTTGGGCCTATGAAATTCTCTGCTACTCACAGCTCTGTAAATAACCTTTCCTTTTGGACACAATGGATAGCATAAAATTTGTTTCTATACAAAAAAAAACAATTTAAGAAGAAAGGAAACAAATGTTGTTTTGTTTTTAAGCGCGGAGTGGTGAGAAAAGAGAGTGAGTTTGTACTTTGTAAGCTTAAAAACAGAGTTGGTTAATTGGTTAAATTTAAGAGTAAATATCCGACGAGACATAGAGATTCATTTTTGCTATAAAATTTGCAAATCGTGTGTCTTTCATTTTCTCGGCAACCCATTTTTCTTACAAAACGAGTGACTAAAAGACCAATAACAAGCAAACCTACTTAATTACAAGTACATGCAAGGTTCAAGTTTGTAATTTAGTTTAAGACCTCACAATATTAAAACTATCAAATTATATCAAATATCTTTAGTATCGAGGATATTGGCATATCACATTCAACTCTTAAGAAACAAACAATAATGGAAATACTTTACGCAATTAATTCTTTAAAATGAGAATAATAATTGATGGACAGCACTATATAGTGGAGAAGAGGCCAATGTGAGATATAACCCACCACATGGTAATGAGTATCGAGTAGTTTGATATATTCCATAATAAGCAACAATACATAATGCATTTATGTCGGTCTTCCACTAGCCACTCCTCACGTGAAACGTTTGATCTTTACGCTTTGAGAAAAAAAATATCAAACTCATTTTCTCGGATCTCTTATGCAAGACCGCTCCACACGTTCCTTTATATTTTAATATTTCCCTGTAAAAATCGTTGTCTTACCGAATAGTTGCATATCTATCAATATTGTACCTATTTGGTTAGCATGAACATCATGTATCAATAAACCGATTAATCAGCTAGACGTCCGGTTAGATTAATCATTTTGATTAGCATTCGATAAATGAGTCCAAATAAGCCAGTAAGGGATTACAAATCTGTGATATATGTCTTCTATCTGGAAGAATAGGAAAATACAAAGTCTTGAAATAGCTTTTGGATGCTTCCAAACGTTGTGCATTTCTTCCAAACGCTACTGTCTGTGGCTCCATGCGAAAACTTCAAAACGTCTGTCGCCTCTCTCTACATATCACCACCACAAGATATTTTCTCATGTTTCATTTTTACTGTCACGATACCGAAGATCATTTTTAATATGCCATACATCATCAAATTGTTACAACTTAAACATGCTAAATAATACAGTTTTTCATGACCGAAAAACAAATTATATGCATTAATCGACGATATACGTATTTAAATTTATCGTTTTTTCAAAATGCGTCACTATTTTTTACTGAAGTCAGGTTAGGTATTACACATTGCCTAATCAAAATAGAAAAATCAGTTGGTAACAATACACAACAAAATTACAAATTACAACCCCTTGACTGATCTTGAGGTAATGAGTTTTGTGGATGGAGAGCAACGCATATGTCGATCGAGCAGAGAAAGCCAATATTAGAGTGGACCCAAAAAACAGATAGAAACAACGGAAAAATAAGAGATGGAATACAGTCTGTTCTCTCAAAGATAAATAAAACCCACTCTTCATTTTTATATTCTTATTACTTTCTACACACTCATCATCATATCACTCACTATATAAACACACACTCACACATTCACTCTACAGACACTAAAAACCACAAAGATCAAATCAAGATCTTAAACAATGAGATCCCATCTCTTAATTTTGTTAATCTCTCTCTTAATCTTGAAATCTGAATCTCTAAACTGCAATGAAAATAGCCATTCCTCAGATCTAAGAGTGTTCCACATTAACAGTCCTTGCTCTCCATTCAAAACCTCTGTCTCGTGGGAAGACACACTTCTTCACGACAAGGCTCGTTTCCTATACTTGTCAAGCCTCGCCGCCGCTAAGAAACCATCAGTCCCAATCGCCTCGGGACGCAGCATCGTTCAGAGCCCGACTTACATCGTCAGAGCTAACATCGGGACACCGGCTCAGGCCATGCTCGTGGCTCTTGACACTAGCAATGACGCTGCTTGGATTCCTTGTTCTGGCTGCGTTGGCTGTTCTTCCTCTGTTCTCTTTGACCCTTCCAAGTCAAGCTCCTCTCGTACTCTTCAATGCGAAGCTCCTCAGTGTAAACAGGTAATTAATTATACTATACCCTCCGAATGGATTAGATATGCCTTCTCTGGATAAATTCTTCAGATCAAACCATATTTAAGGAGATTTTTGTACTGAATAAACCGAAAAATATATAGTTTGAATTATATAGATATAGAAAAATACATTTAAATTATACTTATTTAGTTTGTTCAAAACAATCTTATCAGAAACCATAATGTTTCAAACCGAAATTAAAAAAAAAGGTTATTATTTGGACTTATTTTTAACAAAACAAGAAAACCAAAACCGAAAAAAACGAACCGAATGTCAGGCGTAATGCTTGACTTACGCGACGGTTTGATTTTTGGATGCATTGTACTACACAAAAGATGTGAATGTGAACTTCATTTTTGGCGTGTTATTACACCATTATCGAGAAGCCTAGTCACGGGTTTATGTACCATGAGAATGACTCAATGAGTCTACTAGTCACGGGTATTTTTTTATACAGCCACTTTATAAAGAATTCCAACTAGTAGGGCATATTTTACTGTTTGATCCATATTATTTGTCGTCACCCTAGTTAGGTTTTGCTTATAATACAAAAAAACCCACTTACGATTACAATTAAATAACGTAACACATAGTTAGTAGCGCATTTTAATATCCAGATCCAAGATGGATACAACAATTCTTTATCGAAAACGATGTAAAAGTGATAAATATTCAAAATATTAATAGATAAGTTTATTTTATTTTATAACCTTTTCTTAATAAAAAGTTTATTTTATTTGCAGGCTCCAAATCCAAGTTGCACCATAAGCAAATCATGTGGTTTCAACATGACCTATGGTGGTTCAACCATCGAAGCATATCTGACACAAGACACACTAACATTGGCCAATGACGTCATTCCAAACTACACCTTTGGGTGCATCAACAAGGCCAGTGGAACATCGTTGCCAGCGCAAGGACTCATGGGTTTAGGTCGTGGTCCATTGTCTTTAATCTCACAGACACAAAATCTTTACAAGTCTACATTCTCGTATTGCTTGCCTAATAGCAAGTCTAGCAATTTCTCCGGATCGCTAAGACTGGGACCTAAGAATCAACCAATTCGGATCAAGACCACTCCATTGTTAAAGAACCCAAGGAGATCATCGCTTTACTATGTTAATTTGGTTGGGATTCGTGTCGGGAATAAAATTGTGGATATTCCTACAAGTGCACTCGCCTTTGATCCGGCCACTGGAGCCGGCACCATCTTTGACTCCGGTATTGACTTCTCAATCCTCCTTTATAATCTGAAAAAAATCGGATTTAAAATTGAATTGATAACTCGTCAAAGGGAAGTAACCTAATTTCTCTTGATCTCTCACACGTTCCACGACCATGAAGTTAGCCAAACCAATCAAAAGACCATTTTTATTTTTTTAGAAACACATGTAATTTTGTTACATAATTATTAAATTTCCAAAACTATTTGTGAAACAAATCAAATTAACTTTGGCCAACCCAATTAGTTTCTAATAATGAATTTGATTTTAATTGTTGTTAAACGAAAACACCTTGTATGTATGTAGGGACGGTCTACACGAGGCTAGTCGAACCAGCTTACGTGGCAGTAAGAAACGAGTTCAGGCGACGTGTTAAGAACGCAAATGCAACTTCACTCGGAGGTTTCGACACTTGCTATTCCGGCTCCGTCGTATTCCCGTCGGTTACGTTTATGTTCGCTGGAATGAACGTGACTCTGCCTACGGACAACCTTCTCATACATAGCTCCGCAGGTAACCTCAGCTGCCTTGCTATGGCCGCAGCTCCGACCAACGTTAACTCCGTCCTCAATGTCATCGCTAGTATGCAGCAGCAGAACCACCGTGTTCTCATCGACGTCCCAAATTCTAGGCTCGGCATTTCCCGTGAAACTTGCACCTAATTAAGTTTGTTGGGATTGTGTTTTTGTTTCGTAATGCGTTTTAAACTTTTGAATTTTGGAAACTATATAAGCTAATGATTTTTATTGATTCTCATGTGAGTGTGAATCTTTCGTAAGCTTTTCTCTTGATGTTCTCTGTTTTTAAATCGGATTGTTTTGAATTTGCGGATGCAACAAAGGATTTTCGTATGAATATGCATAGTTTATGAACATGGGTTGTTTGTTCATATAAAATGAATAAGAGAAGAAGATAGAAATCATAGTGAATTCTCATCGATCGACCTCCTAAGATGGTAGTCCGTGGCCGCCTCGATTTATCAAATATTTTTCACCTTTATATTACTGAAATTAAGCAGTTTTAGCAGTTCTGATGCAAAAGCCGACCATTCTTCTAAGTATATATAATCACATGCACTAATTTTATTGAGTAAATACCAAAATGTGAACAAAAAATGATTACACATTGCACGGCATGCATTTCATATCGCCCAAATGAGACTGCAAAGTTCTAAGTGGAGCGTTAAAAATCTACGATGATATTATTGTAAACCTAAAATTAGGAAATGTCCAGTGTGCTATCTTGAAGTTGCAGATCAATCATACTCCACTAACGAGGAAACACAACCACTTACAACAAACTTCCCTCGTTTATTTGATAGAAAAAAAAGTGTGAAAGATAAAGACTTCGCCTAAAATTGGGCACTTTATAAGTAAATATATTTGGATTTCTTGATAATTAACCAGAGGTATTAGTAGGTTGAATGTCTTGATAAATTGCTAGAGGTGTTAGTTCAGCAGATAATCGAAGTCTGGACATGTGTTATAATGATAAAGAAAGTTTTATTGTTAGAACAACAATACCCGAAAATTTCAGAAATTTTTGCAAGATATACACTTTCAATTTATAATTTAAAGAAAAACCCTGAATATAGGATATTTAATTTGTGCAAACATGAGAAGAAAAAGAGTGAAAAATAGAATGGGTGAGAGAGCGACAAGTGTAACCCCACTTCCATTAGGTCCATTTACCATCTCACTATCTCTTTGCCTAATGGGTTTTGCGGTTTGGCTTGACATCAACGCTAACAGCCAGACTCACTCCACCATACACCCAAAAAGAGAAAAAGCATACAAAAAGGTTTTATAGCTAAAATGAATAAAAGCATTTGAATCAGAGGATTTTGATATCATTATTGTGAACCCTTTTCAAAAATAAAATCAAAAGTAAAACCTTTTTTTCAAGTTGACACACACAAAAAAAAGAAAGTAAATCCTATTTTTCAATGGGTTACCCACTCTCTCAAAAATCTTCTCTTTATTCTCCTCGATATTATTGTGACGGGTTGCTCCACTAACTTTTTGTGAAGGTAAGTAAAAGCCGGTGCAAAAATATGCGTTTCTGTTTGATAATTTTGTCACATATTCCATAATTGAGCACATAGATCAACAGACTGTAATGTATTTCTAATCTTATACAAACCATTGAACATGCGAGAAACGCGTGTACCCAAACTCATTGGTTAGTTTTGAGACAAGCTGCGAATTCTTACACAGTCTCATTAATACCACTCACTTTGTTAAACTCCATTCACTCTCTCAAAAAAGTTGCCATCTTTATCATAAAGAAATGCTAAAAAACTTCTCTTTCTTTCTCCTTTTATCCCACTCTTGAGTCTGTGTCTCTGTTTTTAATCACCTGGAGAAAAATATATGGAGAACGGAGAATCTAAGCAAGAAAATCCCAAATCTCTCAACCACGACGAATCCCCAAAGAAGCCATCTGCTTCCTCCGTCGTTGTAGATAGGCTAAAACGCGATGAATGGAGCGAAGGAGCTGTTTCGAGTTTACTAGAAGCCTACGAGTCGAAATGGGTTCTCAGAAACAGAGCCAAGCTCAAGGGTCAAGACTGGGAAGATGTGGCTAGACACGTGTCCTCACGCGCCACACACACCAAGTCACCAAAGACTCAGACACAGTGCAAGAATAAGATCGAGTCCATGAAGAAACGGTACCGTTCTGAGTCCGCTACTGCTGATGGCTCCTCTTGGCCTCTTTACCCACGTCTCGATCATCTCCTCCGTGGAACTCAGCCTCAGCCTCATCCTCAACCCCAGGCTGTTCTGCCTCTCAATTGCTCTGTTCCTTTGCTCTTACTAGAGCCACCGTCGCCTGCGGTGGCTCATCCGCCGCAGATTTCTTACGGATCCAACGGCGTCGGCAAGATTCCCAAGGTCTGATCAGCAAAATCTGCACCGAGAATTAACCAAAAATTTACGAGATTTTCTAATGAAATTTGTTGTGCAGGAAGATGGATTCAAGGCGGAGAACAAAGCGGAAAAAGCGACGGAGATGGACACAGACAGTAGCACGCCGGTGGTTAAAACGAAGGTGAGGGGGAAGAAAGTGAAGAGAAGATATAAAGAAGAAAAGGAAGAGATCGCCGGAAGTATACGGTGGTTAGCGGAGGTGGTGATGAGATCTGAGAGAGCGAGAATGGAGACGATGAAAGAGATTGAGAGGATGAGAGCTGAAGCTGAAGCTAAGAGAGGAGAGATGGATTTGAAACGAACGGAGATAATGGCGAATACCCAGCTAGAGATTGCTAGACTCTTTGCTGTTGCAGCTTCTTCTGGACACAACAAAGGTGTTGATTCTTCACTAAGGATCGGAAGAAATTGACTTCTTTTTTTTATGGGAGACTCAAAATGTTGTGTGTACATACCAACTATTTTGTCAAAATTCCTCAGAGAGAGAGACCAATAATTGTTTCCTGGGATAGATGGCGATTTACACAGTTCCACCAACAAATGTATGGTTAATTTGTCATATGAATATCATCAATCTTTAGTATGCCAATACTGTTTCACTCTAAGACAGAGAATGCTTGGTACATAATTCGGTTCGATCAGTTTGGTCGTGTTAGAGATTCGAGTGAAAAAGAAAATAAGAGTCTTATTAGCAGGCTAGCAGCTAAGAGAGAATGCCAGACAACTGTCTAGTGTTAGTGTTAGTGTTAGTGGAGATGAATCAAGCTTTTTCTCTTTGCATTACTAATATGGGGATTTTATTTAATCGAGTAATCTGAATAATGATTGACAGTTTAGTGGTTCTTGTCTGTGATGGAAAATTGCACTATGATTAGTGGTTCTAGTCTATGTGTTTTGAATGTTAGCAGTTAGCTCGAAGCAGCACTTTCAGATTCTTGTTATGACTAGTTGAGGAATAGACACCTAGATTCGTGATGGTGGACACATTGTTTTTTGCTGTCTAGAGAGTGGCCGTGGCTTTTAGACCCACCAACCGGCCTAAACTTATGCAACAACCCCAAACTGAAATGCTCAAATCTAAATCGACGTAAAATGTTGATTATGAAAAAAACAAAACTGAACCAAATGCACCAAACCGAATTGAAACATCTAATTTACGAAAGGTTTTTATTTGGTTTCAGTATAAAAAGAAAAATCGATAAAACTGCAAACCGGAAAGAAAAACAAAACAAAACTTAAAATCGAATTGTCCAAACCTATATGTAAATTACATAGTCTTGGGTAATGTGATATGTTCTTGATTCTCTTACTTGAGTTGAATGCTACATTTGTAGAAAAATGCAAATTTGTGTTACAAGCCAGAACCGGTATAGAGTAATTAAATCATATTAAAATTAAAATATAAATTGACCTTGGTTACCGCCGGATTCAATTCATTGAATTCATTGAAAGTAATGAACCGTATTTGGTTTTGTTCCGGTTTAGTCTAACAAATAGTTCGGTAACATTTTAGCTTCCAGTTGGTTCGATTATTGAGAGTCTCGTTGGGAGGGAAGATCTCGTTGGGTTCCCTCTAAGCCATGAATCGTCGTAATAGCGGCTTTACTTCTTCTTCTTCTTCTTCTTCTTCTTCTTCTTCTTCTAGAGTTTCGAATACTTATGGGAATCGTCAGACCTCGACTGGATCCGGCGGCGGAGCTAGTGATTCCTTTCGGAGAAGATCCGGTGTACCACTCAAACGAAACAATGATATAGACGAATCAGAAGATAAGGGTGGAGATCCTGCTGACGTTTCCTTCATCATAGGAACTTGCTCTTCTATGTGTCCAGGTAATCATTCAACTATATGTTAGCTGCAAATAAATATCTAATTGACCTGAGATTCCGCCAAAATTCAACCCTATCCTGTGCCTGATTTGACTTTGATCTAGTGCTTAGGTCAGTTTAGTACATTCCATTCATCAATTCATGATCCTTCCGTGCATCGGAAGTTCAGAGAAGTGTTAGTCTTCCGGGTTGGAAACAAAGAATTGTATTCATGGGGGATGTGTGTTGATTCCTACGAAATTGTCTTTTGCTATGAGTTTAGGTAATCAAGCAGCAGGCATAGTGTGTTCAGCTTCATCTAATATGTGTTGTTTCTGTATCAACAGAGAGGGAAAGAGTCACAAGAGAACGCTTGCGTGATCTCTCAGTGTTTGAGAGGCTTTATGGAAACCCCTCCAAATCATCCACGGATCTAGCTGTTAAAAAGGTGCGCTTCAACCTTTAACAGCTTTGAGTTTCCATGTCTCTGCTGCTAATTACCTAATAGACAGCAGTTATATTATCTTGACTGCTTTAGCTTTCTATATTTGACACGTCCTGTCAGCTTTTCGAGAGAACTATAATAGATCAAACTTGTGATTGAAAAAAATTTCATGTTGAAATTCCTCATCTATGCAAATTAGCATCCATAGCTTGCTTCTATAGTAAATTTCTTTTGAATGGTCAAAATCAATAGTTTGTATTACTTAGTGGGAGATTACCAACTGCTATATAGTGGGGCTCGTTTTCGTTCAATACCAAAGGCAGTTATACTCTCTCTCTCTGTGTTCGTGCTAGTTTTGCAGAACTCTTTCAGCGGCGGATGTTCAGGCATCGGATGTAAGACCACTCCCGGTTTTAGAAGAAACCCTGAAATACCTTCTAAGTTTGCTTGATTCCGGGGACCACCCGTTTGAAGTGGTTCATGATTTTATTTTCGATAGGACAAGGTCTATTAGACAAGATCTTAGCATCCAGAATTTAGCCAATGAGAGAGTGATCTACCTTTATGAGGAAATGGTATGGTTTGACTTGTTTCTTACTCTTTTCTCGTTCTTGGTTCCGTAAATGGATTACACTGACCATGTTTATCCTTTGTCGTTAGAATTGCTTTCCTTGAGTTTTGTTGAATATCGTTTGTGTGTTTATTTCCTCTGTTATTATCAAAAGAATATATGTAAGTTTAAGATACTTTGACCTGATGTGTTCATTGTAGTTTTTGTAGTCATAACCTTGTTCAGGACGGTCAGATAGGATCATTTTTCTTCTTTTGTAATTTTCATAGAAATATACCACTCTGATTGATCATCTTCTTTTGATTGGTAATCAGTTTGTTTTATTTTCTGAAGAGTTCCGTTGATGTCATTATTTTGACTCCCGAATGGCTTCTTTAACAGGTTAAATTTCACGTCATATCTCACCAGAGGCTTCAGAGTTGTAGTAGTACAACTATTAGTTCAATGCATCACTTGAACATGGAGCAGCTAGCAAAGACTCTTACCTCTTTGTATAATATATATGATGCAAATAGGAAAGCGGATTCCATCTACGAAAATGAAGCCGAGTTCCGTTCACTCTATGTGCTGCTTCATCTCAATCCCAGTGGTGGAGTGATGGTTGTTTCTCTGTTTTCTTTATCCTTATTGATTTGATACCATGCCACCTTTTTTTTTGCCATTAATATAAAACATTGAGATTTTTGATCTACAGGGGGAACCACTGTCTTTATGGTTTCGCAAGTTGACTTTTGCTTTGGTAAAGTCCAAGGAAATATCTTTTGTACGAAACCTTTTAAGGTAGTGTGTTATGCTGTTCAATCATATGCGTATGAGTTATTTAATTTGAACAAAATTTAGGAAATATGAATTGAAGTATGATGATACTCTTTATTTTTTCTTCCAGATTATATCGAATTGGCAATTACAAGAACTTCTTAAGTAGAACAGCTTCTGAAGCGACATACTTGCAGTATTGCATAAGTGAACCTCATATTAGAGAGGTGAGCTTGCATGAATATAAATATATAGTTATGTCTTTCTGGCTCTCAGGGAGTCTTTGTGGCACTTTAATTGGTAGTGGTTTATGTAATATGAAATGACAATGCGTGAGAAAGATGATGTAGAATAAGTTTGGACTAGAAAATATTACCGGTATGGTAAGGAAATTAAATAGTTACATGGATTCATATATGGGTGGGTGTAAAGTGCCTATACATGGAATGATAATTGCAGTAAATTGTTCAATTATGTTGATCATTTGCTGAATGTTTTCATGGTAAAAGATGCGATCATTCGCTGTCCAATGCATAAACAATGTTTGCTACAAGCTTCAACCTTATCCCCTCATGCGGTTATCTCAGAACCTGATGATGAAGGTAATAATACACCTGTTACTAAAGATTCTCGTGTCTTTTTTCTTTCATATTGTTGGTAAACTTGAAATGTCATAAGTCAACTTTGTATATTTCAGGAGTTGGATGTTGAATCTTTATGCCATGAGTGTGGTCTTGAGACATGTACTGATTCTGATGGGTTGAGTGTGTTACCTGCAAAGCAGTCAACCTTTCATAGTCCAGAGGACAGGTTCAAAGTTTATGATTTGATTGGAATGGAAGGAATTAAGAGGTAGTTTTGAACCTCTGTATCGTAGTTTTATGTGTAATGCTTCATACGCTCTCATGACAAGAAAATTGTATTTGGAAAATACCTGAGTTATATGATGATCTTCGCAAACAAATATTTATCGACCAAAAAAGCAATCAAACATTATCTTGTTTTTTTTTTTTTCCGCTTTTTGTTACATCCTTTTTTAAGATTATTATTTTTTGTTTTTTTTCAAGTAGAGAAGAATTATTACTAATATTTATAGTAGCTGGATAGACCAATGACTTTTCATTGTAAAGATAGAAAAAAAAAAGACAAATGATTAATTGGTGTCTTGTCCAAGTGGATAACACTAAGTGATTAATAGATTAACTGGTTAATACATATTTTAATTGATTGTAAAATCAAAACAAAAGTATTAGTTGATTTAATCATGATAATCCAAAAGAACCGTTTTCTTAAAATGGCTAGTGACCTTTACGCTTTTAACCCAAATGCTTATTTAGGCTGTAAAAACCGAAGGCCCAATTCAATCCACACAGATCCTTTCTTTCTTCGATAATATCTTTTGACTGAGAAAACAAAACACAAAAACTTATCGGAAAAAAAAAAGAAAAGAAAAGATATCAATCGATCATTGATTGCAGAGAAGCCGCGAAAGAGACATCTCCAAATCTAATCTCAATCCAATCCAGGTTTCTCCATCTCTCTCTCTCTCTCTGTTGAGCTACTTCTGAAACGCTCGGCTCAATGTCTCTCTGACTTTTCACTTTCCGAGAAGAATGTTGTCATTCAATTAACTCCTTCTGTGTTCAATTTCAGTTGTTTTAGGGATTTCGTGTGGCGATAAGCTGTTTTAGCTGAAGAATCAATTTAATTTTAGTGATTTTGGGTTCGAAACTTTCTTTTTGGGGTGCAGGATTGTTGCTATCTTCACGAATGACGACTTCTGTTTGCCCTTTCTCCAAAGCTGCTCGTCCTGACGATGCTTCCACTCGAAAACAAGGCGATATGACTGCTTCCGGTTGCCCTTTTTCTAAAGCTGCTCGTCCTGACGATGCTTCTGCTCGGAAACAAGGCGAAACCACGGCTTCTGGTTGTCCTTTCTCCAAAGCTGCTCGTCCTGACGATGCCTCTGCTCGAAAGCAAGGCGATATTGCTAGTAAAGGATGTCCTGAACACGAAGGAAGTTTGAATAAGGCCTCTACTGATTCTGCAACTGTGCCTGCCAAGTGCCCGTTTGGTTATGACTCCCAAACATTCAAGCTTGGGCCTTTTAGCTGTATGCTATGTCAAGCACTTCTATATGACAGTAGTAGATGTGTACCTTGCACACATGTGTTCTGCAAGTAAGCCCTTCTTTTTTGCTTTGTGTTAAATTAGTAAGTTTTAGTTGCTCAGCCGTTTACCTTTTTTTTTTTGTTTTTTTGGCTCATGATTGATGGTGATTGGATCTGCTATATTAAACATTGTTGTTTCTCGAATGCAGAGTGTGCTTATCACGGTTTAAGGACTGCCCTCTATGCGGTGCTGACATCGAAAGTATTGAAGCTGATGAAAACCTCCAAAAGATGGTTGATCAATTTATTGAAGGCCATGCTAGAATCAAGAGAACTGTTGTCAATGGCACAGAAAAAGAAGAGGTCGAAAAAGATAAGAAAACAGTAATTTACGCTGATGTTTCCATGGAAAGAGGTTCCTTCTTGGTGCAACAAGCTATGAGGGTAAGTTCTATATCTAGATTTTGTTGACCTAAATCCTGGTTTATTCTATTTTAACCGCTTTCGTTTGTTATATGTCCTGCTGTTACTTTCTGATTGTTGTCCTTGTTCTCATTCAACCTGTATATGCGTAGGCATTTAGTGCCCAGAATTATGAAAGTGCTAAATCAAGGTTGGCAATGTGTACCGAGGACATTCGGGATCAGCTAGGGAGGGAGGGAAATACACCAGAGTTATGTTCACAGCTTGGTGCAGTCCTTGGCATGCTCGGTGACTGCAGGTATGCTTTATCCCAAGTTGTTTATTTCCAACATTTTTCCATTCTTGAGTTTTTGTGAACAAATAAGATTCAGAAACCAAGGGTGGTTTTTAATGTGGTCACCAATATGCTCTGTTATGAGCCCACACACCTATTACATTGATTTCACTGACTATAGACACTTTGTTGTTCATCTGTGATTTTCTAATTTTGGAGTTGCTCAAGTGTGTTGCCCCTGAACCGCATTATTTTGGCCAACATATTTGATCTTCTGTTTTGTGTGTTGAATTAAGTTTGATAGTTAACCTAATTTTTGTTGTTGTTGCAGCCGAGCGATGGGAGACTCAAGCTCTGCAGTCAAGCATTTCGAAGAAAGTATTGAATTCCTTATGAAACTGCCGATGAATGATTTGGAGGTTAAAAAACATTATTTCTTGTTGTATTATGATTTTGCAAACTTTTACCATTTTGTAACAATTTTGGCGAAACTTGCAGATTACACATACACTTTCTGTCTCACTCAATAAAATAGGAGATCTTAAATATTATGACGAAGATCTACAGGCTGCAAGGTCGTATTACGATCGTGCTTTAAATGTTAGACGTGATGCAATGAAGCATCACCCACATGCTCCTTCACAAGTAAGTATGCCTTCATGCTATTTCAGTTTTTGCTCTTCTTTGTTTGTCCCAGTGTTTTGTTAGCTAATCTGGCTACTCGTAGTCTCCTTACACGTTTCAAGGTCTAGCAGAACAATATATGGTATTAAGTTAAGTTATTGTAGCATGTGCGAAGGCTTATTTGTAGATTGTAAGCTCTCACTCTAGAGACAGAAAGCGTTTCTTGATGTTCATTTGAGTCCAGGCAAAATGAATTTGAACGCATTAAAAGATGTAGATGTTAACATAAGCTGCTAGTGGGTTAAGGATCTGAAACACGATGTTGAGTGAATAGAGAATGCTTGTTCTCAATGTGTTCAAGTGGAGTTTTTTGTCCACTCTTCCCATTTTGCTCATTTGGTACTTTACATGAATCTTCCAAAAACTGCTATAAATTATTTTTAGTCAATTGCTAGTTTGTTGCTTGGGTTGCTCTGAGGTTTAGGTGGCTTGTTGGGGTGGAAGTATACTTGGATGGGATGTCATTTGGTTTTAGCGATAGAGTTACTGTCTTTAGATTTACATGCATTGTAATGGGTTTATTGTGTTGGATTTACTTCATTTCTTGCCTGGAGTCTGGAGAAGTTGGAACTAAAAGATAGCAAGCAAGGTCTGTCCGGAAGTAGCAACTGAGTTTGGTTGTTATTTCTACAACTTTTTTGTAGATTCTCGATGTGGCAGTATCCTTAGCCAAAGTTGCGGATATAGACAGGAGTCTACAAAATGAAGATGCAGCCACAGAAGGTTTCAAGGAAGGCATGAAACTGCTGGAATCTTTGAAACTGGACTCTGAAGATTCTTCTCTCGAGCAACGAGTAAGATTCTTGCACGACATCCTTTTTTCAATATTTTCTAAAGCTACTGAATGTCAGTAAAATTTGATCTGACAATGTAAATTTAACATGCACGCAGCGCCTCTCTGTGCTGGAGTTCCTTAAGAAGCAAGTAGAGAAGCCTGAACAGTCTGCAGAAACTGCACTCTAAACCGATGCAGGCTTATTTAAGTATATATATAGACGGTATACGTAAGCTCTCCTCTATCACATTTTGCTAAATAAAAGAATGAGAAAAAAAGTTGTGTTTGCGCTTAAGGGTCAAAGAAACAGAGTGGTCTGTATGTTGTGATGGTTTCAATGCACTACTCTTGCAATGTGAAGCATGGTTGTAGTATATGAACTTATGAATAAGCTGTTTATAAATTAAGATATCATATGTGGGGGCTGTGAACTGCTTTCTATTTATTTTTCAATGTAAAATGAGAAAGAACCAAACAGAGGTTGAGGCATCTTTGTTTTGAAATAATAGGGGGAATATGCAAGTTGTTTTTACAAACTCAATCATATAAATTGCAACAAGAAACATAATTCGTCTTTGCGGTTTTGTTGCATGAAAAAAAGAGTTAAAAAGAAGAGTAAAGTAAAAGTGTTTGATAGATAATAAGGGAATATGCAAGTGTTTGCAAACTCAGTCAACTACAAAGAATGTAAATTGCAACAATAAACAAAATTTATTATATTTTCAAAAAGAAAATTAACACAAAGATAAATAAAACGATATCGAAACGGTGTCGTATACGCCCCCAGTTCTCAAACGTGCTTATCTTCTCTTACACTCTCGCCTCCGGACGACGGAGACAGTCAGATAAAAAATTAGGGTTTCTGATTTTTAGATTTTCCCCTCAATTTGAGCCAGTGGATCGCCGCCGCCGCCGCCGCCGCCGCCTCCTCTTCTTCCCTCAAGTCAGTTCCTTTCTTCTTGGGGTTTTTCTTTTTTTCCTGGTCTATATCGGGCCTTAGTGTTCTCTGTACATTGATTTTGTGATATAACTTGTGAGAATTTCGAAATTGTATTTGCGTCTTCTTTGGAGCTGGAGAGTTTAACGAGAGTATTGACTGGTTTTACAGTAGATAATAATAAAAGCAATGCAATTCTACTTGTATCCTGTAATGGCGGACTAAATCAACTGCGAATTCGTGGTTCGTCACTTAATTACTCTTTCGATCGTTGTCTTAATTTAATATCCTCCAAATCCGCTGTTTCAGTTTTGTGACTCTTGCTAGGCTGTTGAACCTCACTCTTGTTGTTCCCGAGCTTGACAAAAGCATCTTTCTGGTTCTGATTCAAGGTATTGTGAATTGTAACTCCATCTCGTTAACGTCTTCTGTTTCTCTTACGCTCTCAAACCCTTTGCAAAGCGAAATTAGAATGCTTTAGATTAGTAACATGAGGAAGATGAGCCCATTAAGTCTATGTCATGCTGGTAGACCAAACGATAGCTTCGTCTTTCTCAGTGTCGTGATTTTTATTTCTTTTAATTAGGTTTTGTGTGCTGTCACCATCTCTAAGACCCCTCCTACATGAAGCTTTCCTAAGAAAAGAAAAGCTCTGGTTTTGCAGTGGATATGGGGGCTCTTGCTCAGGTAGTTCCGTGGATACCTGAAGATGACCTTCTGCTAAAGAATGCCGTCGAGGTGAGCTTCCCTTTCATTGAGTTTGCTCACATTTAAGTTCTCATTCTCTTACTACCGGAATTAGAAGATATTCTATTGTCCCCATGTTGGATTGAGCCTTGGATTTTATCTCAATAGAGGGTTAGGCAGAATTTGTCTGAATTTCTGGTCCTTTCACGCGTTTTATGTAGTTCAGTGATCATGTAGTTTTCTTGTTCTACCATGCTTGTTTGCAGAGCTGTATCAATTGGCTTAAATGGAAGTAGTTGGAACATTAATTATTATCACTTCTGTGACTCTCACGTTGTTTCTGGGCTTTGTTCTTCGTAGTTGCTTGTATTTATATTTGATTTTCGTACTCATTCGTTTATTTTTAATATTGTTTTGGTTGCATTTATTCCTCTTTTTGGTCTTGAGATAACTTGAATTTCTGAGGCAAAAGGTTGGTTACAGATATCAAGAAATAGTTGAATTATCATGTCAACTTTTTGTTTGGTCCAGTTAACATCTTAAGCCAGTGTTATATGCGGTATAGTATGAAGTATTATGGGAAAACAATTTACGCTATCTTGCTGAGGCAAGCTATAATTGTTGTTCTAGAAAAAGTTATACCATTTATCAAGGAACCTAACTAATTTTTGTGCGATCACAGATGAGCTGTATGTATTATGCTTCTCTCCACCGGAAAAGGCCTGTCAAATATTTTTCATGAATTTGGTTTTCTGTTCAGTTATGAGAACATAATATGAATGGAAAATATCCTTCTGTCTTTTCATAGATGGCTCATCAATCACCACATGATAAATAATTATGTTCCTTGCTTGTCTCATAGAGCATTTATATGTCAAGCTAGGCTAGCCAATAAGTTTCTCTACTAAATTAGTGCTTCTGGATGTATTGCGTGTTTGTTCATTCGGCTTTTCTGGTAATCTAGCAATTATGTGAACCTCCTTAATTTATTTGCAGGCCGGTGCTTCTTTGGAATCGCTTGCTAAAGGTGCTGTGCAGTTTTCTAGAAGATTTTCGATCAGAGAACTGCAAGATCGATGGCATGCACTGCTTTATGATCCAGTAGTTTCTGCAGAGGCGGCTTTTAGGATGACTGAGCTTGAACGTACTAACCCTAATTTTCCTACAAAGTTTGGTAGAACTGGATATTCCAAAGAAAACAAAGGTTCATCTAGGAAGAGGAATGCTGAAAGGCTCAGAAGTACTTATCATTCCTTGCGGAAGAAATTTCGGACTGAGCCATTCAATTCCTTGGATCTAGGTTTCCTCGTTCCACCAAGCCATTTCATGGATAATGGTGATGCAACACATCTTGGTCTTGAAGCCTCTCACATGGATATTATCCACAATGCGTTTCCAGGAATCTTGGCTGAAGGCGGTTGCGTGACAACTCATGTTGTGTCGGAAGATAATTTACAGGGAGACATTCCTTACGTAGGAGGAGAAAATCTCACATTCACTGAACATGCAGGCCCTTCAGGATGTGATGCGGTTCATCAAGATTCCGAGCAGATACTAGAGAATACTGCTCATGAGGCAAAAACCACAATGGCTAGCACTGTTTACCTGGCACATATTTCAAGTTCTCTTTTCGCTGAAGACACGGAAACGTTCATGGAAGTAGATGGCAAAGAAGTTGACAAGTCAATTTATGATGGTCTTAGCTCACTGTTGGTGAACTCGACAAATGATACAAATCGCGAGGCTTTGCATAACTCCACCGAGCAAGAACCTTCCATTACACCAACTTATACAGGAGATGCAATTCTGGATGATCATGGGATGCTTGAGCTAGATGGTACAATTGAAATGAGCTCAACGGAGTGCAAAACTGTGTCTGACTCATTTGCTTTTGATCCTCATCCTGAGATTGTTGGGGGTGTAGTCTGCTGTTTATTAAACGAAGAGGATCCTGATGTTCCGTGTAATGATGATATTTTCCTATCCAACAGCTCCCATCCAATGTCAGTTTCTTCCTTAGCCCGGCGGAACTTTAAGGATACCAATAATCCAATAACTACATGTCTTAGAGATCTCTCCGCCAGTAAGGAAAAAAGTGAGGGATCTTCACTCCAGACTCAAAAGAAAAACCCAGGACGTTTACAGGGGTCTACTCAAGGAAAGCCAGAGATGGGCCAACCAAGTCAAGGTAGCAAATTCAGGGCATCGACTAGTGCTGAGTTACATAATAGTGTAGCTCCTGGTGGTTCCACCTGTGCAGCTTCTGAACAGGCATGCTCTAATACTCTGATTTCTACTGGTACCGGTGCAAAAGATGGAAAGAAAGAAACTGCTGGTGGAACACTCTTTGTCGGATTTGATAGTCATGGTAGCTACCCGGAGAAGGATAGTGAAAACTGTAAAGAGAAAAAAGTTGTACTACCTGTTAATGAATCGCCACATGCTAAAGATACTGATGCTGGCTTGATAGAAATTTCAGACCCTGAGCTGGAGATCACTCGAGCAGAAGCAGAAGCGCATGTTTGTGAGAGTGATGAGGACTTACCGAATTATTCTGACATTGAGGCTATGGTAACTCTTGACTTCCATCTTTATTCTTGTGCTATGCTTCCATGACACTTTTAACACCTAATCGATAACACTTTTTTGATTTAAGATACTTGACATGGACTTGGAACCTGATGATCAAGATAATTTTGATCTCGAAGGTAATTAAGCAACCCTTCTCGTTCAGTGTAACTCATGTTTCTTTTTATCTATCTACATTTTTGGAAAAAGAAAGCTTTTAGTATGTGAATCAGAAATGTATTTCGGCATTTGGCTCACAAAAGTCATTACATGCCACAGTTATGTAGGGAACCTTTTCCATGGGTAGCGCAAGAGATGTTATAAGATGTTTAAGGCTTGTTTGTAATTCCATAAAATGTTTTCACTTGCAGTCTCCAAGTATCAGAGCCAGGACATGAAAAGAACAATCATAAGACTTGAGCAGGCTGCTTATTCATATATGCAAAGAGCCATTGCTTCCCGTGGTGCATTCGCTGTTTTATATGGCAGATATTCAAAACACTACATCAAGAAGCCTGAGGTATTATTATCTTGTTTGTTTAAGTATATTCCTTGTATGATTTGATAAGCTTCTTAAGAATTATAGTAGCACTTGTTTATATCGGGGTTCTTTGTCCTTACATAGGTTTTGGTGGGTAGATCAACAGAAGACCTCGCGGTGGACATTGATTTGGGAAGAGAAAAGCGGGGTAGCAAAATATCTAGACGACAGGTCGGTCAATAGTAGATATTTCTATTTGTATTTCAGGTCTTTGAGTTGTATGAGAAGCAGCAGCACAGGATCTGTAATGGTTGTTGTGTTTTTTTTTTTTTTTTAATCTTTTTTGGTTACTGAATGCAGGCAATCATACGGCTGGGTGATGACGGGTCGTTTCATATGAAAAATCTGGGGAAGTATTCAATCTCAGTAAATGAGAAGGAAGTAGATCCTGGACAGAGTCTAATCCTCAAATCCGATTGTCTAGTTGAGGTTTGATCCTGGATACAATTTTATGATCATTACTTAATAATATTAACTGCACGCTTCTAGGTCCGTACTTAACCAGAGAATATATGGTTGTGCGCAGATACGGGGAATGCCTTTCATATTTGAAACAAACCAAAGTCGCATGAAAGAGTACCTGAAGAGAACAGGGAAAGTGAACTGAGACCAGAACAAGATTGCGTGTTGTTTATGTAGATGAATAATAGGAACCTTAACCTTAGGAACATGTCTTGTAGATCTTTTATTACATCTTTAGTTCCGCCTCGTGCATAGTTGACCCAGTTCTAAAGCGTTGGAATGGAAATACAAGTCTATTGCAACTGAACTTTTTGTGTTTTAAGCTTAGAATGATTGTTCTTGTGTTCGCCTTGTGAAGTTGATATAAAAAATGTGAGGGGTTGATTACGACCTTCTTCACTCACACTGATTTGCATTGCTGAATCGAAACTTGATGATGAAACTAAAACCAATCCCTGTTTCGAGGCCAGTTAAGTTCCAAAACGACACTAACTCGTGGAAGGAAAACACTAATATATAGTTTCATCACTATCTTTAATACAAGTATTGATCAAGAAAAGATCTTATATATATCTCGTTCATTTTACATTGACACTATGTTTATTTTTTTTTATTATTATTATTATTTTGGTTTAAGTGACTCACTTATATGTTATTGAACAATAGAAATTGCATTTCAACGGTTGGGTCGTCACATATTGGAGTTTTAGTAGAGTTGTAAGCTACAGTAGTGTGTTTGATATTTCAGTGTGTTCAGTTGATGTTATTTCAATTTAATTTGAAATTTTGTAGGCATGTATTAGACTTGTGTAATATGCATATCTAATTTTTGGTGGTCGGTTTTGGGACCAAAGATCTACTAAGTTACTAACAATGACGACTTTTCTCCTAACTTCTTATCCCTTTTTATCATGATCATAGGGTTATTTATTCCATGAGACTTAAAGGAAAATCCGGATAATTATTGTAATCATTTAGGAAACAAATCCAAAATCCGGATAAAAGATGTTGAGTCATATGGAAGTGACATTAAATCCAAATAAGAAGTAAACAAATCTTATTTTCCAAAATCAACAAACAAAAGTACACTCTTGGCTTTTAACAAGAAAATAAAAACTTGGTTCAACACCTAATTAAACACTTTCGTTTACTTTTTTTAGGGTAACCCCAAAAAGCCAACCAAATCCACCTGCACTGATTTGACGTTTACAAACGCCGTTAAGTTTGTCACCGCTAGTCTGAAGATAAACAAAAGAAACTAACGGAGCTCCGTTATTAAATCGACGGAAAGCAAACGAAACCCGTTTATAGCTTTCACCTAGTGACAATTGATTTAAGCAGTGTCTTGTGATTCAACAACCATCGATGTCCGTTGATTTAAGCAGTGTCTTGTAATTAAAAAAACCACTTTACATAAAAGGAAAATTTATCACTTAGTTTTCATCAACTTCTGAACTTACCTTTCATGGATTCGGCAATACTTGCTATTTTTAGTAACTCAAGTGGACCCTTACTTCTTCAACTCTCTCTCTCTTTCTGAATCATTTCTTTCTACTTATTATATCTCTTGTCCTCTCCCCCAAATCTCTTCAACAAAAAGATTAAGAAAGATAAATATGGCGAGAGGGAAGATCCAGATCAAGAGGATAGAGAACCAGACGAACCGACAAGTGACGTATTCAAAGAGAAGAAATGGTTTGTTCAAGAAAGCACATGAGCTCACGGTTTTGTGTGATGCTAGGGTTTCGATTATCATGTTCTCTAGCTCCAACAAACTTCATGAGTATATCAGCCCTAACACCACGTATACTAGACGGATCTCTCTGAAACACCACTCTTTAATTAAGCTAAAATTTGTTTTGTTTTCTTCTAATTAACCTCTTTTTTTGGTGCTTTTGTTGGTAATATATAGAACGAAGGAGATCGTAGATCTGTACCAAACAGTTTCCGATGTCGATGTTTGGAGCACTCAATATGAGGTTTTTTTTCTTCTTAGATCCTTTTTTTATTTTGGTTAAAGTTCTTAGATCCGTCTTCTTGCTCTTGATATGTGTTTTTCCGTTTGGTGAAATTCTTGGTGCGTTTTGTTGCAGAGAATGCAAGAAACAAAGAGGAAACTGTTGGAGACAAATAGAAATCTCCGGACTCAGATCAAGTATTTGTTTCTCTCTCTTCTCTCATCTATATATGTCTCTTAAACATCACTTTGAATTGCAAAAAAACAATTTTTTTTTTTTGAAATATTTACAAAAATAAAACAAGATTACGAAAATATATAATTTGTTAAATTGTAGACAGAGGCTAGGTGAGTGTTTAGACGAACTTGATATTCTGGAGCTGCGTCGTCTTGAAGAGGAAATGGACAACACTTTCAAACTCGTTCGCGAGCGCAAGGTTTTCATCATCTTTTGCCCTTATCTAGGGTTTTTATTAATCGTATTTATACACACATTAGTTTTGAAATTAATTGTAGATAAATTAACTGTTGTTGTACTAGGTGTTAAAAAAAGAAACATTTTGTTTACTGCTGGATGATATATGTGTGCGTTTTTTTAAAATAATTAATCGATATATACATATGTTTATTGTACAGACTAAATCCCTTGGAAATCAGATCGAGACCACCAAGAAAAAGGTCACATCTTCTATGTCTACTCATCACTTTCCCATATTATCATCTTATTGTCTCAACAGGTTTGCATAAATTGAAATTATGCACTTGCTAAAACTGTTGATAACACTTTTCTAGGACAATTATCTTGTTTTTGTGTGTTTAGCTAGTGGATAAAGGAAACACCAAGCATATAATACTGCCATCGCATATATAATAATTTTGATATATATATTTATCTTCTAAGTTTCTCATGTGGTTTACACAATTGCAGAACAAAAGTCAACAAGACATACAAAAGAATCTCATACATGAGCTGGTAATATCTCTTTTTGTTTTCCTTATAATGCATGCATAGATGATGGAGCCACTTAAAAGGATATATATATATATAGAAATGTAGTGTAGATTGATCATATTCACTCTTATGTTTTCTCTTCATTCTCTTAATCAAAAGATTTGCGAATTAAATCATATACCAATCATGTCATGTCATTTCGAATTAACAATGTTGGATTTAGTTATGTTGAATATATATATATGGCTTAAAATGTGTTTTGGTGAATTAGGAACTAAGAGCAGAAGATCCTCACTATGGACTAGTAGACAATGGAGGAGATTACGACTCAGTTCTTGGATATCAAATCGAAGGGTCGCGTGCTTACGCGCTTCGTTTTCACCAAAACCATCACCACCATTACCCCAACCATGCCCTTCATGCACCTTCTGCCTCTGACATCATTACCTTCCACCTTCTTGAATGATTAAAGGTTGGCTGGTGTTATCACTATCTATCTAATGAATAGCTACTTATAAGCATAAGACTGGTGCTGCTAAAACCTTAAACTGTCATGTTTCTTAGTTATGTATTTTAAAGCCTTAAGAACTATGGATGGTGTGATCATCAGTAGCTTGCTGCTTAGACTTGTTTTGGGCGGAATGTTTTCAAGACTTTTTATCATATATCATATTATTATATTGACGACTCTGCTTAATTATGCTCCACATCTACTCTATACTATCTAAAGAACAAAATGAGGACGAAGAAAAACTCCCGCAATTTTCAATTTTTTGTGATATCAATGTCAAAATTTATCAAAACTGCTAATAAAATTTTCGATCGATATAAAAATCAGCAACATGATTTTCTAGTTTAATGTATTTATACTTCTTTTTTTTTATCGAAGTTTAATGTATTTATTCTTTGATGGAATATAATCGAAGTTGTTTTGATATAACAAATATACACTACCAAATACCAATTGTGTACTATCGGATTTTTTTTTTACAAAATTAAAAAGCAAATGCAGTTTAATAAAGATGTATTCCGAGCCAAATGAAACATAAGAGATGCATATTTTCGAGTTGTTTAATCGAAAACAAAGATATTCAAATATTAACCCTAATGAAAAGGTTCACGGATACCGATAGCTCTAGAATATGGATGATAATAAAGCTTTCCAGCAATCCGAAGGTCATTGCAATCAGAATTAGGAATTGAATTAGGAATCAACTATAACCTATGTACCTTAATTCCTAGTTCCTACACTTGAAAAAAATTAGATGAAAAAAAGAGGAGCTGTGGGAGAAACTACACAGTCCGGGTTAAGAATGAGACAAGGGAAAGCAAAGGACTTTTGTTTGACTTGAAGTATTGTACGATTCCGGGTGGAAGAGAGTGGAACCCTGAAGACATCTAGCCTTTGAAACATTCTCTAGCTAGACAAGTGAACCCTTCTACTTCTCTGTTCCGTTTTACGGTTCATTTGGGGTTTTTTCTTATCTGAACTTGGAACATTAGAGAAGAAGTAAAAAGGGGCAAAGACATTGATTGTTCAGAACCAACGATCAAGCCCTGAAATGAAATACAAACCCTAGCAGAACCGGACGAAAAAAAAAGAAAAGAAAAAGCAGAAATTCAAACTAGAATGGAAAGCTCTCTCTCAGACGGAATAGTTACAAGAAACAGAGGTTGTTGTTGTTGTTGTTGATGAAGCAGAGTCAGTAGAAAAGCAAGACAGTGGTGAGGACGAAGAAGTTGGGCTCTCTCTTCCCACCACAACAACCTCGCAACAATCCAGATTTTCCAAGCTCAAGCACTCGTTCTTCCCTTCCTCGAACATGAAGTCAATGTTATCCTCAAATCCTAACTCATTGAAAAGCTCGGGATACTCGATAGGGTTCTCGTTTGGGAGGTTTTGATCCGTTAAAAACGGAGCAAACCCTGAATCCATCATACAGAAGTTCCAAGCCAGCTCGTTGTTATCCGAACAACGATCCATTTCCATTATGGCTGAAGAATCTATGCAGCAATTGACCACCGCCTCTTCTTCTTTATATCCTACAAACTCTTCTTCTTGTTGCTCTGCTTTCTCTTCTTTATGTTCTTGCTCTTCTTCCACACACTGTTTCACTTCTTCTACAAACTCTTCTTCTTGTTGCTCTTCTTTCGCTTCTCTTGTTTCGATTTCTTGTTTGGCTTCAGCAAGAATAGCCTCTTGCTGATCGGCTTGGTTCACAGGAAACGGGAAAACGCCTTTCTTCTTTAACCGGTCCATGTAATTACTAATGTCGAAATTCGTAACCGCGTTCGCACCTCTATACTCTATCGCTGCCATGTCATATGCTGCTGCAGCTTCCTCCTGCGTATCTGCAAACCAATATATAAACATGTTTATCAGCAAAAGCTTCTAAATTAAGACAATGCAACACAGAGCAAAGGCAATGTTTTGAAGTCACAGTTTTCACACACAGTTATTTCACATACCTGCTACTAAGTGCTATTATAACCAAATAAGCCCAAACAGGTGTTAAAACAAGTGCTTCTTTTTTTTGTCGTATTTCATATTGAAATTTTTAGAATTTATGATACCTAATAAAGACAAAATCAAGAGAATTGAGTGACGTGTTTTGTAGGGACAACTAGGGTTACACGATTTGTGTGAAGAGCTGAGGCGTGTACGAGACCATTTCTCCTCCGCTGCGCCGCTCTATAAGCTCTAAAGAGTCCAAACTTGTAACTTAATTAATTGCAATAATTTGTACATAAATAATACACGAACGTACGATTACTAATTTATTTAACTATAAAAAACTACCTAGTGTCAACTCTAAGCTCTACTAACCATCACTATTAAGTACCAAGTTTGGTACCATTATAATTTAATGAATAATCTAGAGGATTTTCCAAGGAAAAATAATGCTAAAGTAAAGATGGAAGACAAATATTAAAAAAAAAGAAGATAAAGAAGACCAGATTTTGTTCGGAGGACAAGATGAAAGATATGGTTGAGAGAGAGAGAGAAATGAAAAATGCACGTGAGGGCTCGTGACTCCTACTGAGAACAGTCTCAACTCACTTAAACCAGTTTAAGCAAGAAAATTAATAAAAAAGAAAAAACAAGAGCAAACCAGATCGACCTCGGGTTTGGTCCTTAGCCTTCTGAGCTATTTTGTCCTTTTATGGAGAGAGAGTGTTATCACGTGACCTACGCGCTACACGCGCCTTTACACTTGTAACTTACATTATTCTATGCAATTTTCACATCTACTAATTTTATACTCGGGAGTATTTTGTAGTTTTGCTCTTGACTCCTCTCCTTTATTTTATTTTTTTGGGTTAAAATCAGAATAATATGTGTCATTGTTATAGAACACTGCCTATATTTTTGCAAATCTGAATCCGTATTATAAAAAGAACATTTTAAATTTCAAAAATATGAGATTTGTTGAATATTAGGTCCCTTAATAATCTAAGGACCCGGTAAGAGTTAATAAAACAATAAAAAAATGGTATTACTTTTCAGTTTTCAGTAAAGAGTTGTTAATATTCCTTCTGCAGAGTTCTCAATTTTTGTATTCAGAGTATCGGATCCACAAAAAATGCAGAATTAAAAAGGTAATTATGCAGGGGTCAGATGATTAAAAAAGAAGAAAAAGTTGATTTGATTAAAGATAAAAATCAATTAAGGTGAGAGTTGAAGGGACATGATGTCAAAACTCTCGCCTCACGTGAGTCAGTGTGTGTAAAATTCAAACCCCACTGCCTCCCCATTATTATTCTAAATGTCTTGACTAAAAATCACTATTATAAAAAAAAAAACAGTTCAAACATTATCACACACTATTTTAATAATTACAAAATTATTTTTTTGAGAAAGCATACCAGAAAAAAACCAGACTAATAAAAAAGAGAGGATCCGTTATGCCCGGTAACTTATAATAGTCAATTATTATGCTAATTATTTTTAACAATTTAGTTATATAACGCTAAAATATATATATCAAGAGTGAATATTTATTTTTTTTTTAAAATAAAAAAATAGAAAAAAAGGAAAAGGAGGTACGTACTATAGGTGCCGAGGTACAAGTACTTGTTGCCAAACACTCTTCCAATCCGAGCCTCCCATCGTCCGTTATGGTGATGCCTGTTTTCCCATAATTTTGTTTTTATAAATTTCTTATTTTTACAAAAACAAATGAAAATTAAATCATAGAACAATCAAACATTTCTGAAAGTCTAGTGATAGCTATCACATTTAGAATAATCATCTCGATTTTTGCAGAGAAAGAAATAAAACAAAACTTAATTATGATTTTCTTTTATAGAAAAGAGAATATTCCAAAAGCAAATCTTTCAGGATTAAAAAAGGTCCCAGTTTTTTTTTTTTGTTCAAAAAGAAAGAAAAATCACATTTCTTATTATTAATTCTGTTATGCAGATATCTGAAAAAGGGAATAATTATATCTCATTTTTGGTAGTAAATTACGAAATTAAATAATAAAATTTTTTTTTTTTTTTTTAAAAAAAAGGAAGAGAAAAAAAAAAGGAACCTAGCGACGCCGCGATATTTAGAGACGCCTCTGGAGAAACCACTGCTCTGGCGGCGGAGAGAAGCCAAATATTCTTCCTTTGTCACTCTCTGCATTTCCTCCAATTCCTTTGCGTACGTCTCTACCTGCTTTGTCCCCAAAATTATTTTCAAAATTTCTTATTAACACCCAAGATCGAGATTCCAACACACAAACATGCATCAATCTATCAGTCTGATTTTCTCCAATTTTTTTTTGTTACCGGAAAATTCAAGATGGTGTCGGGTCCCCAGTACTTGAGAGCAGCCAGATCGTACGTATGTGCTGCTGCTTCTTCGCTGTCGTATGCTCCTGCAATCACGCGTGAAGCAGTTGAGATTCTTCTGACCAAATCCACTCTCCTCTCTCTCTTTTTTTCTTTTCAATTTAGTAAAACAAAATTTGATCTATGGTTTCAGAGAATTAGAACTTACCCAGATAAACTGATAGAGTAGAAGAAGAAATTGTAGATGGGCAGTGACGAAGTTGAGATCAAACATCAGAACACCAAATTTATCAGTTAAAATCCAGATCTTCATAAAAACAAAATCAAGAGTTATACAAAAAAAAACCAAACCTTGTTTGCCTTTCTTGTTCTGAATCGAATTCCAAGAGCTTTTGTCCCAAAGATGAGCCTCGAATCTACCAGTCCATCTATGTCTGTCAAATCCAATAAACATGCAATATTACAAATGCAGTTTAAGAAAAAACCCAAATCCAATCTCAAGACCAAATTCGACAAAATCAATCTTTTAATTTAAAGAAAAAAACCTAGTGACTCCTCTGTAGATAGAGCTGCGTCGGGTAGAAGCAGGGCTTGTGGGGTTGTGTGGTTTATCATCAGAAGGAGAAGATTTCTTAGCCCTCTTGGCTCGTTTAGGCCTTGGAGTACTCTCCGATTGAATAGGAGAGGAAGTAGTAGTAGAAGAAGAGACAGAGGAAGATGGAGAAGACGAATTGGAAGTGGTTAAGCGCTTCTTCATTAAACTCTGAGAAAATGAGCAAAAAAAAAGTAGAGATTGTTTGAGTGTGATATTCAGAGAAGAAGGAAGAGTGGTTTAACAAAAAGAAGGAAACGAGAAAGGGGAAGTTAAATAAACCCTGAAGGAGGAAAGGGCTAATTGGGTTAATTAACTAGGAGTTAAAACAAAATTGTAAGACCGAACACTTGGCCTTCTGTTGCAGCCATGCTACCAATAGCTTTACTCTCCACGCTGTCTTTTTTTTTTTTTTTTTTGTATTTTGTATTTTGATTTTTATACGTTTTTTTATCATTAACTTTTTTGTACGTTTTATGTTTTGGAATTATTGAATTTAATTTTTTCTCTCTAATTTTTGGGAAAAATGTTGGAATAAAATATCTTAATTTGTTTCTTTGCAATTCTTTTTTTTTTTTGGTCAACAATTTCAATTCTACAATTTAAGATGAAGATGTATTGGTTTTAGAAAAGAAAAGTTGTATAAAGAATGTTGAATGAGTTTTCTATTTTTAAATTCAAATGTATGTGTTAAATTACCTATTAAAATTCTAAATTGTTTGATTTGCATATTCGTTTATATTTTCTTTAAACACTTTAAATTAGTTGTAACGTATCTTTAATGAGCTGTATTATACTTCAAGTGGGTTGTATCCAATATTCAAAGAATTGTCGAACAATTAGTAAGTGTTGATCTAATGCTTATTGTATAAAATGCCTAATTAGTAAAAATTATCATATGATTAACACGTGTCGTTCTAAAAGTTATTGTAGAAAATGCCTAATTAAAACATATCTAAAGTTAGACGGTCTAATCATTTATATATATTATATAAATGATTGTATCATTTAACTTTACGTATTTTCTAAATAAACACACGAGCGTTTATAGTCGTTTAGAATAGTCTAAATTTATATGATAAAATTTTTATGCAATTTCAATACGTACAAAAAATAATTATGATATAGATATATAACGTCTAAAAACCATCTAAAGACTGTGGTCTAAACTGCTTTTAAAATATTAAATGTATATTTTGTAGTAGGTTAATATTTTTTGATTCATTTTAATGAATTAAGTTCATCTCTCTTGACTTCTCTCTCTATGCCTTGCTCGAGCATAGAACTTGTCACATGTTAGCACATAGAGTGCCTTCACAGACCAGACGAGCTACAAGAGCTTGGCCATTTTAATGAATTAAGTTAAGTTGACAAAAGTACACTGATTAAAAAAGTTAAAACCTTTTTACACTGATAAATTAAAATTTAATTATTTTTCTTTATTATGTTAAATATATAACTATTTTTCGTCTACAGTACTAGTTAAATTTTAAACAGGCTAGAAATCTAAATTGGAAGTAGGTATAGAATCTATAGATCCTGTAAAAGAGAAATCGCAAAAATAGTCCTAGAATTCCTAATATTTTAGACTAATCAATGAGGTTTAACATTTAAATTTCGTGTTATATGAAAACATTCTACCTTCTAACTAGACTACATTTAAATTTCACAAAAATTTCATTCAATTTTCAAAAATAACAAGACTAGTTATACGAAAACATTCTACCTTCTAACTAGACTTTCATTTCCTCATCGGTTTATTCTTGATATGGAAATTGGAAATTAAATTTAATATTGCGCACATTTCCAAGACGAAAGTGCTAGTGATAAAGCGACTGACCAGACTCGTCTCTTCCACTTCAGTTCACTGCGCCTTTTCAGTTTCCTCCTCTGTACATCGTTGTTCGTCTTGTGAATATCTAAAACAGGTACTTGAGCTGTTAAAGTTACGCTTTTAGTTTCTTCTTCTCCTACTGCTCGGAAACTTGTTTTTTCTTTTGGAATTGACGTTTGAATTTCTCTCGTTCGTATCATATGATTTTTCAGAGATGTCGTACGTTCCACCACATAAACGACATGATAAAAACGTTGCGATGAGAGCATCCTCTCCTCCACCTTCAACGCTCATCAATAACCTCAGAAATATTAACACAAAGATAATCTACGCAAACGATTGTATTACTAGATGGTTTCTCGTTGGTTTAGAATCAGAGGAGAACAACCTTCAACTTGTGCCCGTTTCTTCAGAATGGAGGAAAGACTCAGAAGAAAAGTCTTTGGTAATCTTAGCGAAGAGCCATTTCACAAATTTGGAAACTCCATGGTTATGGGTAGCAGAGAAGGTGGAAGATGATCTTATAAGGGGATTTGGCAGAGCAAAGAAGACACTACTACGTTATGGCTCAGAGGATGTCAAACTCAGACTGATCGCTCGATTTGGAAAAAATGTTTTCAATGGGTAAAAGAGTTTCTGACTTTTCCTCAATTTTTCTGCCATTCATTATTTCAGACACACACAAACTCTGTTTTACATGGTGCAATGTTTGCGATAAGCCTTTTGTTGGTCTAAGAGCATTGTAATTGCCATAGGAGGTTTGTAGTGGATTGCAACTGTGTTGAGTTCTCGGAAACTTTGGTTGAGTCGGTTAGCTAGAGAGCTAACATGTTAAACAGTAGTTTAGGCAGGAGTTAGGGACTATTGGTTCAGGATTTTATCGTTATTCAAGTCTTTTTTATGTTGAATAAACGAGTTTACCAGTTCTAATCTTTTTAAATTGGTGCAGTGTTAGCTCATCAGCAACTCTAAGAGATGGTCCGTTAACTAAAAGCAAATTGGAAAATTTGAAGAAAACGTTTCGTACAAATGTCCCAAAATCTTATGTCGAAAACATTGGGAATGGAGTTGTACACAATATGGGATTTTGTGTTGAAGCAACCAAGGAGTTGTATCATGTGAAGGTAAGTTTTTTTTATCTTTTGCAAGATTCATGATTGCATCTCTTATTTCGTTTGAAATTTTTGAGGTTTTGGTTTCTCGTTTCTTATAGGTTGCAGACAACACTCGTCCTGATGTAACCATCTCCTGTAAATGTACGGTGGACCAACAACATAAACGACTCAATTTTTATAAGGTAAGTCCTTCTCATCTCTTCTCTTACCACATTTTCAGAGAATCATTTTGAAGCTTTTGTTTGCTTTTCATTCAGGCTGAGCTTAATGCTTTGAGGCACTTAATTCTTGACGTCTCATGTCTTGATCAAGATCTTGACATGAGGTTGACGGTTGACTCAAAAGAGACACTAACCAATCTCACAGTAAGTTGACTTTGTCTATTCCATACATAGTATCCAAAAAAATGAGATGAATTAAGAATATTAAACAAGTGATATAGATTAAAATGTGAAACATGGCTCTTTGATTGTATCCAGGAAAACGAGCTTAAGAATCTTAGAGAACTGACAGAGTCAGCTGTGATAGATCCAACTGTGAAAGGTGGGTTAAGGTGGCCACTTGGGAAATCTTCCTGCACGGATCGATATAGAGTTTGTGGCGTTTGGCATACTGTAACAACTACATACAAAAATCCGACTTTGAGGCTTCAAGTTCGAGAGGCTGATCGATATGATTTTAGAACTGGATTTGGATTAGGAACATCAAGAGAAGTGAATCTCAAATTAAAAGCCTTAAGCACTGAACTACTAAAGGTAATATTTTCTTTTTTTCTTAAACATGTTTCTTTGAATTATAGTCATGGTCACAATAGTTTTGTTTTCAGGAGGAAAATGTGGAGAGGAAATGTGTTTCAGACATGCTGAAAGATTGTCTGAAAGCAGTGTGGGATTACTTTTTGAAGGCAGTGTAGTCACTGTGTTTTTGGTATGTTGACTATGTTCCCAGTTTGTGCTACTTACTCCAAACTTTGCTGCTTTTTTCAGACGTTGGCTTATCTAATTTTGTGGCACTTACCCCACTTATCTTTTGGATTGGAAAAAGTATTTGATATAAAGATATTATTCTTTTGATTTTCAACTTTGTTAGCGTGTACGTTTTGATCAATTCTCTAATGAGATTTGCGAATGAGATTGATGAATTTACCCATAAGACATCCAAGAAGGAATTGGTCCCTTTCTTTTTTCCACTCTTTTATGCGGTTTACAAGGATAAAAATGCTTACAATAAAAATTACCAAATTAAAAGATAGGAGATACAAAAACTGAAAAATCTTTGAATTTCAACCAATAAATTTAACCAAATCAATTAATTATATAAATACTAGATTAGGACCCGCGTATACGCGGGTTTAAAATAAAAAATGTATAACCTATGTAAAAGAAAAAAATTAGGATCCGCGTACGCGGGTTTATAACTAAAATTTTATAACCCGTTAAAAAAAACAAAATTAGATATTCTGTAAAAAATTTATAAATTACTTCATTTAATTTTTCTCTTTTTTATTAATTATTTTAATATATTTTTAATTATATAGATTTTTTTTATTATCAATCATGTTTCAAGATTTTATATCTTTATCCGGTAATATCAATCTTTACGCATCAACCTCGTAAACGTTGACAAAAATTTTTGTAACTTATCAAAACGTGTAGAAGCAAACGAAAATATCACATTTAGATCAAAAGCTCTATTATAACACAATAGTCATATCAAACGTCTCTAAATCCTCGCATCCACAAAAACATTGGTACACTAACCCTAAATAATCACATCAAAAGTAAAACATATTATATATTAGAAAGAAATTCAACTATTCGTCCAATAAAATAAATTATAAGGTACCCACCTACTAACCGTTAACAAAATAGTTCGACACCAATTATTGAAACATATAAACCAACACCAAAAAAATTAGGTTTTGATCAAAACATACTTTATCATACGATGATAGCTTCTAGACCAATCAGTTGAAACATCACTGAAATCTTCATGCATCGATACATATAGTTTGTTCCACATCCTCCAAATTTACAACCATAATAAAAAACATAATTATAGTTTCTATAAAATTATAGTAACAGTTATAAAACGCAATAAATTCATATGAACTGCTATGAAAACCTATTAATGTATATACATATAGGAAACTGAGAGGCGGTGCAAATTTTAGGTTTTTTCCAATAATTTGATGATATATTTAAAAAATAAAAATATTTACCCGTACTTATCGATATAATTTTTTTAAAAAATTCACTTTTCCTGAAGTAGGGTTGAAAATTTTAGTTTTTTTTTTCATTAATTCGACTTAAAAAAAAATACATATATTTACCCGTAATTATTGACAAAGTTTTCTTTTAAAAATCACTTTTCATGAAATATGGAAAATTCATCCTTATGTGTTTTCTTAATATTATCTTTTTATATTTTTAAAATTATTTTATTTATAATTTTCTTAACATTATCTTTTTATTTTCAAATTTATTTAAATTTTAATATTTTCTCATAATTATCTTTTTATATATTTAAAATTATTAAAAATCAATATTTTTTGACACGTGTCAAAATCTATAACTGATAGATATGACACGTGTCGCGATCTTTTGAGTTATTAACTTTGAAAACCCAACTTTATATAATAAGATAAGTTAAAATTAGATATGTAATGAACCAACCAACAAATTATGGTTTATTTATTTAAACAAAAAAAATCGAAATGTACAATGAAAGCATACGAAACATAGTTGTGGTTCTAAACGGAAAAAGTGAAAAAACCGGTAATATCCAAACCAAACCGTGGCTAAATAGATATGGTTTTAAATTTCAATAGCTACTTTCATAAACCGAGAACCGAAACCGGAAACAATCAAACCAAACTACGGTATTTGATCATGAAGAATAAAAATTAATCAGCAATAAGTAATGTCATTTGGTCTCCTGCTAAAAGTAGTCGTGACTCGTCTCTGATATTATTAGCACATCATCTCTTCCATTCCTGAGAATTTGAGCCTAAATCCTTCATCACCAAGCCAAGTCTCTAGGTACTCTCTCCTCTATTGTTCATCTTTGTTCTGGTGCTTTGCGTGTTTGATTCTCGTTCAATTTCGTCTTCTCCGTTCATCGATTGCACATCTCTATGCTTCCCTTCCGGGACTAAATAGCGCCGATCTTTAAATTGCGTCGTTTTTCAACGTAATCGAACCATCAGGACACGTTTTCTGATTCGTAATTGTTGCTCTTCGGTGGCAATCTTCTCAATTTTGGATCGCTCATCTATACGATTAGTAATTTTGCGATGATTTACAGTTCCCCCTCTCTGTGTTTTAGGGTTTTACCTGATTTACGTAGTGATCTATGATTGACTTGTTTTTCAATATTTTTTCTGGATTATGATTCCATATTTATTTATGTATCTATTGCTATTGCATTTTCCAGATCTGATTGTAGATTGGTTTTTTGACTTCTTCTCTAGAGGCTTCACGAGTTCAAAAATGAGTCAGAAGGGTTTGATATATAGCTTTGTTGCTAAAGGAACAGTTGTTCTAGCAGAGCATACTCCTTATTCAGGAAACTTTAGCACCATTGCTGTTCAATGTCTGCAAAAGCTTCCAACTAATAGCAGCAAGTATACTTACTCTTGCGATGGTCACACTTTCAATTTCCTTGTTGACAATGGTTTTGGTGAGTTTTCTCAGCTTTTTGTATTCAAATGCTTGTTTGTTAGTTAGTTGAAGCCCTTTTAATATTTTGTATTCAATGCTTGTCTGTATATATAGTGTTTCTTGTGGTTGCTGATGAATCCACCGGAAGAAGTGTTCCCTTCGTGTTCCTTGAACGGGTCAAGGACGACTTTAAGAAACGGTATGAGGCGAGTATAAAGAATGATGAGCGACATCCTCTGGCAGATGATGACGAAGATGATGATTTGTTTGGAGACCGGTTTAGCATTGCATACAATCTTGACAGGGAGTTCGGGTCTGTCTCTAGCCATAACTATCTAATATCAGTCATTGTTTCGCATTGCAACCGTGTACTGAATCTTTTCTTTCCCCTCTAATAGGCCCATACTTAAGGAGCATATGCAGTATTGTATGACCCATCCAGAAGAGATGAGCAAACTTTCAAAGTTGAAGGCCCAAATAACTGAGGTCAAGGGGATCATGATGGACAACATTGAGAAGGTATGCTTTTATAGTTATAGGAAAAGGTGAACAAGCTGAGACATTTAATTAACAGTTGCACACCGATCTTATATTTTTGTTTTAAGGTGATAGCATTTTTATTCGATCTGATTTTTGAAGAAGAATAAAATACTGTAGGAAAGGTTACTGAACAACTCATAACTTCTGAAATAGCTATTTGACACCAAATAATGGATTTAATTTATTGGTAGTTTTACTTGATAAAAGTATTAATTGCTTTTCTCAAAACCATTTTTTCAGCAATCTATATCTGGTAAGTTATAATGTTTGCGGATTACTCTGTGTTATCTTTCCACACCCCTGTCAACATTACTGTCTGGCTTGAGTATCTAAGTCTATTAGAAATTAAGAAGTTGCATGCAGCTTGAGTATCTTTCCAGACCCCTGTTATGCCTTTTAATCGGCTTTGCTTGATATAAATCTGTGTGATACTTAGGAAGTCTAAATAGGATCATTATAGCATGAACTCCCTGCTTCTCGTTATAGGATTCAATTGTGCTATATTCATGATCCAAGACAAGATATATCATCCGTCGCTTTTGGACTATGAATTAGGTTTCTTTTTGCCTTGAGTTTGAGATCAAAAAGGTTGTAAACAAAGTAACTGCAAGTAATTTCCAACGACATCCATTTTTCGGTGTTGGGAAAGGTTAGGCAAACTGGAAATAGGACCAGTTATTGTAACAAAAGTTGTCAGAATTTGTCATAGTGTCTCCAAAAGAAGATGGATATGTCCCTTTCCTCAGAAACAACCTGTGTCAATAGATACTGGTTATGAGAAACAATGAGGCAATGGAGCTTTTTTGTTTGATGATTCACTTGTTGCTGTTAAATACAGGTTCTGGACAGAGGAGAGAAGATCGAACTCCTGGTTGACAAAACCGAGAACCTACAGTTCCAGGCGGATAGCTTCCAGAGACAAGGGAGGCAGTTAAGAAGGAAGATGTGGCTGCAGAGTCTGCAGATGAAGCTGATGGTAGCTGGTGCTGTTTTCTCCTTCATTCTCATCGTTTGGGTTGTTGCTTGTGGAGGTTTTAAATGTTCATCATGATGTGTCGCTTTGTTTGTATCTCTTGTTTACACACATAAAAAGCATGCTCATGTTTGTACATTGAAAAACTTATGATAAGCATATCATCATCAGCATCTCCCACTTGCTATCTTTAATGCTATATATAAATGGAAAAGAAAAACACTCTCTTTGTTTTCATCTTGCCGTGTCTGCTCTATTCTCTGCGATCAGCGATTTCTCTATGTTGATCTTCAAGATTCGTGTAGTTTATGCCATTGTTTCAGACTCGTTCAGGCTTCGACTGGTATTTAGAAAAAAAAAAAAAAATCGAGGTTAAACCCTCTGGTACTATTGCTATGAAATAATCAAAGATTTGACTATTTTAATAGAATTCACAAACCAATGTTACTTTTTAGAAGAAGGAAATGGATAATCCAAAAGCATATTAGAATGTTGTCATATGGCTTTAACTCTGTGGATGATGAAGCAAAGAGCAAAAGGCGAAGCGTAAAGGCGAGTTAAGTAGGGCAAATCACATGGGAGAAAGAAAAAAAAAAAGTAACAAAGCCATTCTCTATGTCTGCTTACTTGAATATCTATCGGAATATCTATCGGAAAAAAAAAAAGTAACAAAGATATTCAAGTACATGGGACCTCATTGATAACAAACATAAGCAACCAAAGACATAAAGAAAAAAACAAGAGTGTTTTCCCAGTATACCACATAAAATCTATCGGAATTTAAGGGTATTAACTAATAGTTGCATGGGATTAATCATAAATTACGAATCAAAAGTCACAATGTTTTGAAGATGAAACCGACAATACGAAGAAGACAACGAGCATTCCACTAGACTCGGCGCTGCCGAAGTCAAGGAGGACCATTTATTAGAGAATGTCTCAGCGCCGACTAATTAAACTTAGTGACATAAAAATTAAGTTGGTTGTCTGACTAGCAGACACAAATCAAATGAGAAATATGGCTGATAGTAATCGTCATGCTGGCAATCGAACCTAAATACATAAACTACTAGAGATAGATACAATTAACAGAAAAAAAAAAGTTGTGTGGGAGGAAGAGCATCGCTGAAACACTCGAGCCTTATGTACGTTCCTAAGACAAGAGATTGATCGTAACTCTAGAAAATTTCCATATCTCGATGCTTTGACTATTATATGACAAGATATTATTAGTGAGATGAGATATCACTTTCAAGTAAAGAGAAATTTCTATCCATGAAAAAGAAATGGCTAAAGGTGCAGAAAATTATGAGGCGCATTAGGGTTGCACTGAATGTAATAAAAATAGAAAAAGGTATGGTTGCGTAATACTGCCATCTTCGTATACACATTAGTAACACACATACATATAAACAATTTAAGACATTGTGTTAAATATTATTTAAAAGAAAATGAAAAGCTAATGCCACCGCTACCGTGAGTGAGTTGTAGAAGAAAAACAAGCTATACACTTTCTGAACAACCCATCTTGTCAAATGCATGAGATTCTTTTAGTTGTATGAAAAGTTGAAAACATATAAATTTTACTTTTACCCACTAATGCATGTCGAAGGAGAATTGGATTAAGATTAATGCGAGTGCCGAGTCCAATAGTGATTTATATGATAGATCTAAGTCATATATATATATATATGAAATCGAATCATTATTTCAAAACTAATGGACTTGATTTCGAAATAAACAAGAACTGGTTTCATTGATGTATTTTGGGTTTTATTATGGAGAAGATCTTTGCAACATAAAAGTTAGACATGGGGTGTATCTCACATTAATTATAAGATCCTGCGAAAATGGTAATTAGATGGTAGATGCCAATTTAAATTAATTACGCCAAGATCTTTTTATCCACTTTAATAGAAAAATTCGGTGGCAAAAACACTAAAGAAAAATCTCAACCATAAAGAAAACATGTTTCTCTTCCTCTTATCCTCCATTCTCATACACTCAAGAATAAAGGCAAAAATATTTGTTTCTAAACTGATGATCACTATTGTATTTTAGAAGCTAATCAAACATTTTAGATCCAAAAACATTTCTGCCTTGGATCAAACAAATATTTTAAAATAGTTTGTATCAAAAAAACATATAAATGTGTAGTCATGACGACTGTGACATGACAGTGATCCAGTCATACAGCAAAATCCCAAATAGTCGAAATCTCAAATTTTTTATTTTCTTGGAACAAACAAAAAATATTATTAATGCAATTTTTTAAATAGTTTTTTATCGAATGCAATTTTGGGAACACTTTAATGGGGGAAGAAAGAAAAATACTGAAATCATATTCCTAAGCTTTTGGTAAATTGATAATGGCGTGACACCTTTTTATCGCTCAACAAACAAAAGGCGCCTCTCAAATCTCTCATTTTCTTGCAACTCACTCCAATTCCATCTTTTCTCTCTCTCGATTTCGTCATCTTCTTCGAATCTAGATTCTAGATTTCGTTTCACACGTTTTTCCTGCTTCTTCTAAATTCCCTCAACAGCTATGGGAAGCTGCTTCTCCAGTGGCTCTACTAAATCGACGGCTGAGATTTCGCCGTTTGACCTCGTAGTCAAACCTCCTTCTTCCGCCGCCGCCACTGCTCCACCAACTCACGTTTCCGCCTCGCGACTCCCCATCGCTCTGGCCACGAAAACGGAAACGGCGTCGGTGAGCTTCGCCGCTACAGTGAGACTGTACGGACCGTCTAACAGTCTGGTGACTTCGTATCTCCGTTTCGCTCTTCTTCACAAGAAAGTTCCTCTCCGTTTCGTTCCATCGGAAGACCAAAAGCCGACGATACAAGTCGGATCGGAGACGGTCTCAGGATCTCAGGAGGTTTTGCTCCGTTACATCGAGGACAAGTTTCCGGAGCCGCGGCTTATGATTTGGAAGTTCAATCTAGAAGGTTTCGACGAAGCGACTCCATTGATAGTGAGGACAATTTGGCTTCAGCACAGGAGTATGTTGTGGCACATCGAGAGGATGTTGAGATGGTCGGAGGATCTGGCGGCGCGTGGAGGTAAAAGAGCGGTGGATCCGTCTGTGGGAACACCGAAGATGGAGATTAGGAAATTCGCAAAGAGCTATACACATTTACAAGAGCTTATGGTTGAACATGCTCAAATGGAAGAGAGAATCTTGTTCCCTGTTCTCGAATCTGTTGATCGAGGTAATCATTTTTTAGGGATTGAATTTGGTTCACAGGATTTGCTTTTTTTGGATTTCAATTGATTTCTGCAAATTCTGAGTTATTGTGTAGGGATGTGTAAAAGTGCAAACGAAGAACATGGAAGAGAATTACCAAAGATGAATGGAATCAAAGAAGATATCAAATCAATTGGAGTTTTGGACTCTGGAATCTGTTCAGAAGCTCTCTTTAGTCTTGCTTCTCGTTTCAAATCACTGCAGGCAATTGAATAAGAAAAACACAGTCTTCACTTTTTGTCTGTTTTTGTAATGATTGAGAGCATTGTTGAAACTCGATGGTGTTTGTTTTTTAACACAGATGATGTGTAAAGCACATTTTGAAGAGGAAGAGAAAGATTTATTGCCAATGGTGGAAGCTGCAGAAATGGGGAAAGAGAGGCAGAAGAAATTGATGAATCAAGGCTTAGAAGTTATGAGAGGCACTCATTCTAATTCCTTTGATTTCCTACTCGAAGGTCTCACTCCACAAGAAGCTATGCAGTATCTTGACTTGCTCATGAAATTTGGTGATCCAGATCTTATCTCATCTTTTCTCTGCTCTGACATTGTTGACTGATCTTTTTCATCTTCTAGCTCACTTTGTGATAAAACTGTTGTTGTGTTTGGGGTTGTGTATCTTGTGTAAATAGGGTCAGTTTGTGTCGTTCAGGTGTTGCTATGTTTTTCTCATTCTTTTAGATAAAAACAAAAAGCTTTATATAGCTCATAAGAGAGCAAATGATGTTTAGAACCTAATCTTTTAACCTTGTAAAAAATCAGGATGACAGATCTGATCCTCCATCTCGAAGATGAAACTTTTAACTATTAGAACATTTAATTAGATTATTTGTCTTTTTTTTTTTTAATTCAGAATACAAGTTGTCAAAAACTAAAAATGATTGGTTCAAGAAAACTAGGGCTTGATTGGGGTCGGTTTTGAGAGACTTGCCAGTTACACAAGAGTAATGCATTTTCTTTTTACCTGTTTTAACTTTTATGCCTTTAGACTTTGAGCACCGACAAAACAAGGTAACAGAGAAAAAGTAGAAGACTTGAAACATAAACTAACTAGAAAAGCTGAAACTGAAGAGGAAAAGCTGGTTAAAAGCGTATTTACACGATTCAGAATCACTACAAAAACTACTTTGGCGGTCACAAACATTAGACCGGTCGTATTGCCAAAACTAACGACTCGATGTCTCCAACCTCTCTTTTCTCGTTCCCTCCTTTTATAATTTAAAATCATTTCTTCTTTATTAATCTAAAAGATTGACAACAAAACGAAATGGAGAAGAGAAAAAGGAGAGAGAGTGGATGTAACCTCTTTATGTGTTTGGAACGTCAAAATTGTTGGGTTCTCCTGAATCGAGCTGAATAAATATGTACATTCATTCTTGGTCTTCTGGCTATTACCCGTTGAGCTTAGCTAAGAACTGGCTAAGATTGTACTCTTCTGTGTACTGTGATTGATCCCACAATTCCTCTAAGTTTCCTAGAATTGCCTTCAGTCCTTTTCCAGTTCCAGCAATCTGATCATTATCTTCTGATCCCTTCTTCGAAGACGCACCACCCTACAATATTGACCGATTATTGAGGATACCAACTCTGCTTCTTCAGTTAGAGACTTTGCAATCAAAGAAAATGAATACCTTTTTCGAAGTTTCAGCTGAAGCAAATAAGTCTAGCAACTGATCAGTGTTCATTGTCTTCATACTTGCATTCTCAGCATTGATTACCGTATTGGCAACCGACACTTTGAATCTTTGGAGACTCATCACTTTCTCTTCAAGTGTGCCACGCATTATGAGACGGTGTACATTTACAACTCTCTTCTGTCCCAATCTATGCGCTCTGTCCATCGCCTGCAACAGTTTGTTCACCTCTATATTAGCAAACCCCAATAATGATTAACCCATCTAAGTGTGTGCATCCTACTCTTTTAATTCTTTCCAACAGAAAATGGAAGACATGCAAAATTCTTCCTCCTTTCAAAGTGAAATTCGATCTACATGGACGGAAGCCAAAGAAATACAAATCCTCTACCTGATGATCACGCATTGGATTCCAATCATGCTCCATAAATACAAGGGTGTCAGCAGAGGTCAGGTTCAACCCAAGCCCGCCAACTGAAGGACCAAAAAGAAGTTATAGTTATAACTTAGTCACAATATATACTCAAAATAGTAGAATTTCATTGTTGAATGGAGAAAGCATACCATGCGTTGTCAGGAGCAGAACATCAATTGTTGGATCTGCATTAAAGGCCTTCACAATCTCAAACCTTTTCTCCGGTACAACTGAACCATCTAGTCGCATATATGTGACACTGCTTTCAAAGAATAAGGTAAAACAGATAAGCAACATATTGCAGAAGCCAGATTTAAGGGTAGAAATTAAGAGAGGGACATGGAATCACAACAAACAAGCTAAGCACAAATAAAATTAAGCGAAAAAAAGCCTGATCAGTTTTAGACTTTTCAAGTCAGAAATTAGGAGACCACTTAATCAGTACATAGTCCTCCAATAGAACTAGAGTGACAATAAAAAGAGTAAATTCACAAGTTGAACTCACCTTTTCATGTGGGCTTGAAACAAGTCTTTTTCAATGATATCCAGCAAAGCCTGCATAAAATAACATGGTTAGATCTTGGACAATCTCGTAAATAAACAAACACAACCGGAAAATGCAAAGATTAATCGATATGTAATTACTTTGTGCTGTGCAAATATCAGAACTCTGTGCTGGCCTACACTAAGAGTGCCGTCTGAACTAGAAGCATCACAACCTATTCCACATTCTTCTAAAATTTCCTGAAGAGCAACAAGCTTTGGAGAGTGTTGAACTTTATGAAGCTCAGTGATAATGTCCGAACATCCATTTATCATTGCTGACAAATCAGAAGCCACCGGCTCTATAACCTTATCTCCAAGAACAAGAAGCGGATGACTGCAGAGTTTAAGCAGGTACTGCAGTGCCTGGATTTTAAAACCCAAAATATAAATCAGGTCTCCCCATCCAGTACATGTGATAGGTGGGAGGGAATATAAATATTGATGTTGCCTTCAATGCAGCTAACAATATTATACCTGGAAAACGTGTGTGGATGCTTTTGTTGGCGCAACATCCGCATTTCCGGAATCTGCTGATCCATCAACTTTTATGATACTAGATATTTCTTGCTTAGCAGTTGAACCAGAAAATTGCTCATAAAGCTTCAACTGGACAGGACTAAGGTCGCAATATCTGTCCTGAATGATTTTTTCTGGCAAATCAGAGAGGACTTCCTCTTTCGTACGTCTGAGTAAGAATGGCATAACCTACGTGATATGAAGATGTTATCAGGTAATGATGTTATTAATCCTCAACAATTGCGACGAAAAATAAAAAGCCGAAAAAGATGAACTCTAAAAACATCATTACCTGCTTATGGAGTGCTTCCATTGCCAGTACACCCGCTTCAGCATCCTTAGCAGAGCATTTAGGATCTCTAGCTGCCAGCAACGGTTTTCCATAAGACGCTTGAAACTGCCCAATAGAGAAACACACTTCTTGTTCATGACAAGAAAGAATATCCAAAAATACTTCTTCAAAGTACAACTTTCAAAAGTGACCGTGAAAATTGGTAATTTGTAACAACATAAAAGCAGGGAATATAAATAAACACTACCTGTCTCTCAGTCCCAAGAAAGCCAGGCATCAAGAAGTCAAACAGGGACCACAGCTCCATGATATTATTCTGCAAAAAAGAAACAATATCACTCAAGATAAAAGAACGCATATGAAACTTTCTGGGAAGTCGAGCACTCCAATGTAATAACCTGTATTGGTGTTCCACTAAGGATAAGCCGGTGCTGGGCCTTTAATTGTTTTACTGCTGAAGTAATTTTAGATTTAGCATTCTTAATTATGTGCCCCTCATCCAGGATACAGTAGTTCCATGAGAACTGTGTCAGATAATCAACATCCTTGCGGACCACATCATAAGATGTTATAATGACATTGTGGTTGTTGAACTGTTCACGGAGAGAAACGCGGTCTTGAGCAGAACCAACATACTGCAACACGCTTAGCAGAGAAAGGTCGATATACTTCTCAATTTCAAATGCCCAATGGCCAACTAATGTTGAAGGGCAAACAATTATAGATGGAAAAACATCTGGTTCATCAGTTGAACCACGACGCTCTGCTGCATCAGATGCCACAATTGCAGATGCTTGAAGCGTCTTACCAAGCCCCATATCATCGCAGAGAATTCCATGGAGCTTAAAACGCTTCAGGAATCCTAACCAATTGATTCCTTCTTGTTGATACCTGAAATCAGAAAATTGATAAACATTCGAGAATAATACTTCAAAAGCAATACAGTTCCCTCTCAATTCAATTCAACAATATAGAAAATTGATATACATTGTGGAATACGTCTAATCCTATCAACCAAGAACCAGGCTAAGACAAGACCAAATTTTCCGAATTCAACCCTGCTCAAACCAACAATAAGTTCAATGTCCTACCAGTTCTCACAAACCAAACACTCAATTTGATTAGATGCAACTGAGAAAACCAAGGCAGAAAAACAGAAAAATGCCAGTGACACGACCAAATCAGAAAAAAGAAGACAGAAACCTTGAATGACAGAGACACTCAGAACAGAGAATAAACTTTCATTTAATCTAGACTGAGATTACCTTCTTAATTGAACTTTTAACTCGGTGCAAAGCTTGTAATCATCTATATGGGAGTTGTCAAGTAGCTGCTCCAAAAATTTTGCATCCTCTGCATTGTTAGACAGATCTTTGCTCAACCCTACAGGAGGGGGAATGCCACGTGCTAATGGAAGCATAGGTACAAGGGCAGCAAAGCTACGAGTCACGCTCTGTCTGACTGAACTGTCAACATCGCTCATGCATCTCAGGAGGGGAACAACCAATAAAGGAGAATATGGAACCAGTTCTACACCCAGCCCTTGAACAAGCAAACCAATAAGCATTCCGGCGCCTTGTCTAGCATTTACGCATGTCAAATCTCCCAACATTGGAATAGCATTTTCCACTACTGCTGCCATGACATCTGTTGTCATTGATTTAGCCATTGTCATAACACATCTAGAAGCAGCCAATCTAACCGCCACATGGGAATGGCGAACGCATTTGAAAATACAAGGCAGGAGACTGAGTAGTCTAGGTTTCAATGTTTCTTCCATCACTGGTGCTATTGAACGTACCACCTGAAAAACATAGAAAATAAAAGTACACCCTGTTACAGCTCTGCATATTCAGTATTAAACTTTAGTTTTGGCCTTTCCCTAAAACTAAACCTTCAAATAATGCAAGCAAAACACTTCACTGGGTATACCTGGATGTTGTTTATCAAGACCTGTGGATCCGAAATAGATTCTATTTTAAGGTCAAAATTCTGTTGATCTGCAGGAATTCCAGGAACAAGAACCTCAGTGAGGCACTCCCACAATTTTGGGAGTTTGTCAAACAAGGAACCACCAAATTTCAAGCTTAAATGCTTCAAAGCAAGCTCAGATCCTCTCCTCGTGATAAAACCCTCAACTTTAGACCTATCTTCGCCACCAGCCAACACGACTTTTGCTTTTTGTTTTCCTGCATTACTCCGCGAGGACAGAAAATCCATATCATCAACGATATCCATAGAGCTAATTATGCTAGCTTGAGGTGTTTCGCTAGGATCCATGCACGTCAAGCTACAGATATTCTTGATTAACTTGTCATTCGGGCTTGGCTTCCGATCTACGCAGTAAGCAATAAGCTCTGCAAGAGCCTCAGCAGCTATTTGCTGTAGTATTTGTTCCTTGAAACAGCACAGAGTCAGTGCTCAGTTCAGCTAACATGAAAACAAACATTCAGATTTTAGTTGCTACCTGTTCTCTTTTAATCGAAGCCATCAGCGGCAAGATTATTGGATTAAGTCTAGCAGGAAATTCTGACATCCAAACAACTGCAGCAGCGATCAGGGAGGTGACTGTGATATGTAGATTACTCTGCACAAACATAAGTCCAGATATAGGATAAAAGTTCAATCTCGAGAAATGGAAACATTTAATTTACATAATGATAATCTAGCAGACCAAGATTTAAAATAGCACGTGAATAGTATCAAATTAGATCCCAATCTACCTGAACACATTTTAAATAACCAGCAGTACTTAATAGCTGTTGCCTAGATGACTCCACATCTTCAAAAACTTGCTTTTCTAAGGATTCATTTCCAGCACTTTCTTTGTTCCACAAAGCTAGTGTTGATGCAAATTCAATTGTCTCATCAGCACTCAAGCTCTCCACATTGAGTTTATTCGTTGCTAATAACTTATCAAAACAATGGCAGGTTTCAACTGTATGTAACAACTGAGAAGCTTCATTCCTCATTTTAGTGTATGTTCTTGAGAGCTCAGCATAAGGAAGAAGTATGTCTTTAGTGGGGAAAGCAGGGTCTGAGCAAGCTAACAAATCTAGCAGCCATTTTTTAAGGGGACTAGGGAAACCAGGCAAACTTCCACTTCCATCAGAAGGAACCTTGCATTTAGTTTCTCTGAACCAAGAGATAAGTACAATGGATGCAACCTGCAAAGCCAGCGGTTTAGTACGGAACATGCAACAGATGTCTAGTGATAGAGAGATAAAGAGATAGAGATGCATACCTGGCGCTGAACACCGGACAAAGAAGTAAGAGTACTACTCAGTGGATCTACCACAAACTGCATTGAACCCTCGCTCAACCGGGATGCAAGGATACCTAATGCAGATGCTGTAACTACCCGAGTGCGGGTCACTGACATCTCCATATCAGAGCCGACGATAATTTTAGTGGACCTGGCAGAAGCATCTTCATGTTTTTCGAGGGAAGCAGAACTTCTTGCATAATCAAAGCCCAGAATGCTGGAAGCTTCATTCTCAAGTTTGACAGCTTTCATCTTAGCAGCAGCTTTGAAATGACTCTTACGAGGGGGAGCTACTGGCCAAAACATTCTTGTAGCATCCAATGTTGAGCCATAAGGAGTAGCTGCAAGTTCTATCCATGAAGCCATGTACGACTTTGCAGCGTCTTCTAAATCATCAACTGGGCACTGAATAAGAAGAGAAATGAGAGATGATCTAGGCCCAAATACGAAAAACATTAGGCTGTCTTAAACATTTAAACCTCAAAACTATGAAAAAAGTAATAACAATTACACGTTTTCAGATAGATACACTACAGTACCCAAATTCGTTGGCAACCAGCAACATGATTCTCACAACATCTGACATGTCCCTTTCTACCATTAAGCACTTTGGCACTAGAAAATTTTTTGAAAGTAGAAGGCATCCTACTATTAATAAAAGAAAAGGGTTCAGATGCAGATACATTCTAATCATCGTGGGACTTTATGTAAAAAAACTTACATATGCAAGAAGAAATACTACATGTAACCATGCAAATTGCAAACCCACTTCTATAATTTGAAGTTCAATGCAAACCAAGAACGAAGATCATTTAATTCAAAAGGGTGAAGAAGAAGGGGAAAAAAAACATATAAAAATATTATGTGTTTTGAAAGAAAAGTAACATTTCATACCTGAACCAATAGTCTCCACACTCTCTCCGAACACTCCAGAATCTCCTCAGTTGATTCAAGCAAAAGATTTTGAAACACAATTCTCAGGGTGTCCCCTAAAATAGAAGATGGCCAAAACGAACTTTTAGACTGCTCAGAAATGTTCTTTCTGCATCCAGCTTCAAGAAGCCGTTCCTGCCAGGGCACAATTTAGGAAACAGCGCTAAGCATATGAAAGGAACATAAAGTAAACTTTATTCTGAAGCAAACAAAAGGGATTTACATCTGTTAAATTTGACAGGCCAGAGAAACTCAAGGCACAGGATACATGTAAATCATGCAAGCGGCTACAAACATAGGCAGCAAGCACCGAGAGAGATTCTATTGTAGAACAAACAATAGAAACCTACCAGAGTTCGAATAGCAGAAAATCGAACTGACGTGATGTCATGCCTCGTAAATGGCCACAACCTAGGGGCTAAACCTGATAATGCATAAGGACTTTCCTTGACATTTCTTCTTTCTCCAATACTCTCGACATGATCCATTTCATTGAGGTCAATATTTTGTTCCTCCCCCACTGATAATTCCTCATGCATCACTAGGGTCATGTCATCTTGAGAATAGATTTCTGCCAGGAGGTTCATAACACTGCAAGATATATTTCACTGGTTCAAAATTGATCTTGTGCAGAAAACTCCAAATACCAAGAAAAGAAGGATTTTGGATAGAGAAAAGGATAACATGTATATATGTAATTTTACACTTGCTTACCTACTGGTTGATGGACTTAAGTCATCCAACTCAAGCAAGATATCCCACAGTAGCATGACAATGGAAAGTAATGTCTGTCCTCTCAAAGAGACAATAGCAGCTGCTGCCGGAATAAGAGCATCAGCGGCAACTGCTCGCACATCATCATCAGAATCCTCCAACCCTGCTTTACACGCCGGAAGAATATAGCCAAGCAAATCTTGGAGCATTTCCTGCAATAAGGAAAAATCAGGGGCGAATAAGAAAGAAAAGCTAACACTGGACATGCATCTCTACAAACCAAGAACAGTTCAGGAACTCAAGTAAGCTACACAGAGCCTTAGAAAATTAATAGATTCATAACACTACATATCATGATAGAAAAAACAAAAGTCCTCCAGACATGGAAAAGGGGTAAAACAAGACTGTAAAAATGTCCTTTTTCAGTTTTCCAAAAACAAGTGTAAACTTAATAAAATTAGCTCCCATCTGCTGGAATCTTACCTGTCGCACAGCAACCAAGTATTTGATGCCCAAAAGACTTCCATGGCGAATTTCCCATTCAGGGCGGCGCTGAACAAATATAAATGATAAAGATTACCAAACAGCTTTTAATTTATAGAGACCACAGCAAGTTTCTTAGTTTTGAGTAGGTTAAAAAAGAAATGATAAAATATTACCTGCATCTGAAGTAAGATATTTAATGTCTCATAAATCAACGAGGGACTCATGTATTTGAAAGTAGCACCAAGTGCTTGGGCACAAGCTTCCCGCACAGGAGCAACTACCTGATCAGAAATATAATCCCCAAATCTGCAATAAAGGGAAAGATAAGCATTAACTAAGAAATGACCAACCAAATCTCAGCCAGTATACGAACATTTTTAAACAAGCGTGCTACCGTATATGCTATGAACCAGGAACAGCTGAAGATGGAAAAGAAAACCAAGGATAAAGTCCCAAAGTCTTACCGGTCTAGTGAAAGCACACATAAGAAACGAATGGTGCAATCCTGGAGAAATTCAAAATTTTTCATCCAAGAATGCCTAGCTTGTTTGACCAAATCCAACACTTCGAGATTTTCTTCCTGATGCTTAGGTATAACCGGTTCCTCAATAAAATTCTTATCTTCAAAATGATTGTTAACCTCTGCCACTTGGGTTGTTTCAGAGTGAGATGCTGAGCCATCAATAGAAGATTGAGGTTCCACTTTCGTAGAACTAGAGTCAACTTGACCATTGACCTTCACTGGTGGCAGTAAAAACTCAGCATTTTCATCTTTAACATTAATATCATAGTCACCCCCAATAACTTCCAAAACAGTGTTATCAATAAATGATTCTGATGGATCTTCAGTCTTAGGTCTTTTCCGAAGTGGCTCCAGCTCATTTTCTGAAACCTGCATATTCAAGTCGATTTCTCTCTCTCGTGTTACTTTATTCAAGACTTCTTTCAACTCAAACCCATTATCTGAGCTAAACTCTACTGTTGACACTCCAGCAGAACCACCATGAAGCATTAATATTTCTCTCAAAGCCATAACACTTCCATGGCGGATCTCCCAAGCTAAACACATTATCAGAATTTAGTCAACTTTACTGGAACTCAACAAGTGGAAGAAAAAATAATAAGAATATGGCACAAGTACATGAACCTTACCAGGGTCAAACATGTCAAGAATAAGTTGCTCAACAAAACTGTGGAAAGGCCATTTTCCATCCCCATCAGGCTCGATATCATCTTCATTAACAATGTCTGCCTACGAAATTGCAAGTAGCATATACAGGAGTGAAAAGACAGTATGAAATATGGTCTGTCGAAATCAAGAAGTGCCTAGAATTCTAATAAGTAAGGAATATTCCTCACGCAGCTTGACGTTTATTGCAAAAAACAAAGTATGACAACTGCAATTCTATATTCCAGTAAAGTTTTTGCCTTCATGTGGACTATACATTCGTAAGACATTATAGTCTTATACACCCAAGAAAGCAGTATAGGTCAGAGTTCAATCCAAGGGTAGCATATCAATAAACTACTGAGACTTCCAAGTTGGTTGTATGTTCAATACTAATTTTCTACAACTCATATTATGCAAGTTAGTTTTCCGTCATTATGAGTATACAATATCCAAATACCTTGTTAGAGTCCAATGAGTCGGACAGAATTCTTTTTGAGGTTGAGGCAACATGAGACGATGACATCTCAACATCTGCTCCTTCACAGCTACCTTTAGCTTGATCTTTTGAGCTTATTTTTGCTTTTCGTTTCAGTAGATTCAGTTCCCTTGCACTTGGCCTCTTAGAGTTGGCACGGGGAACCATTCTCGAAACGAATTGTTGAATATGATGTGGAGAATAGTTTGCATATAATCTGTTTCCAACCCCATTCACATGAACATTGGACTTCTGCTCAATAAGATCTTCATCTCTAATCATTTCATTGACATCCATAAACTGCTCGCACATGTCCAAACCTGTTTCAGATATTGTCAGAAGTCTGTTCAATAGATGCAGAGACAACTTTACAAAGAATGTGTAGAACCTATAGTAGTGATACTATAGACTTATAAGAAGGGGTTTATCGATATACTGATTTTTCAGAATTTATACATATAATCTAGCCTGGTATATCATAAATAATGAATTTGAACCATTAATAACACTTTCCCATGGAAATAGATTAATAGAGGAGGAGATAAGCTATTGACCTAGACGTCGCCGGAGATTCTTTTTCTGACGAGCCACTCGATCCCTTGGATTCTTGGAATTGTCATTCAAAATGTCGTATTCCTGCAACAAAAAATGTTTCTCCACGTTGGAAGCAGCTAATTTTTTTTATTATAATCTAATTTTATGTTTGTTTGTGCCAAAGGAATTGCAACATATCTCAAGGAAAAAACAACAAAATTTGAGGAGAAGAAAAGGCAAGGATTAGGTTTGCACTAACTCCCCTAAACCAAAAGTTCAAAGAAAAAGAACGACGGCAAGGTATCATGTTGCATCAACAGATTGTGTTGAAACAGTTAGTTACAGACCAAATCACCAAATTTCTTGAGGCCAGATAATGAAACTGTAGATAACAAATTCTACAGAGTGCAGCTGACAAAGGATATTTTTGGTGAAAAAAAAAACTGCTTATAGTTTCAACCATGCTAAGTATATGATCCTTAACAACAGAAGCTAATAGAACTCAAGAGTAGCTATCCAACATTTTGTGATGCTGAGAGAACTTAATTAAACCTAATTTACTTCTAAGAATCTAACCAGAGTGCCGTCAAACTCAATGTCATTCCAGTTACCTACTGATTCCAAACTATTTATGAGTGACAAAATGTAATTCACCAAGATGTTTGCTTAGGCCTAAAGACAAGATATCAATGAAGAAATTACACCAGAGATAAATCGGCTGAAATTTTCAGAATGACCTAGACAAGTAAAAAATAGCAAATAATAAAATTACCTGTCCACCAGATGCCAACAAAGCGCCAAACTCTAAAACCTTATTCATCTCAAAGCTGTTAGCACATGCCAAAAGTTAGAGACATTAAAAGACATCGGACAATCTCAACATGACAAAGACATCTGAAAATCCAGCTAAGAAGTCTTAACAGTAGATGGTAAATGAAACATATGTATTGAGTAACAGAGCTATTAATAACCTTCTGAAGGGTGCATTTGCTAGAAGTTTGGACTGAAGATTGCGCAAAGCCACCACTTCATCTACATTATCAGACATCCCGGCCTCACCCAACTTTGTTGCCAAAGAATTTAACAGTTCACTCAATGAAGTATGTTTGACATTCAGAACAATGGCACCAATAGCATGAGCAGCAGCAACCCTCGTATCCCATTTTTTACTACGGAGGTGATGCAAAACCTAATTCCCAGAAAAAATAGTGTTAAGCCAACAGTAGAAATAGGAAAATTTTAATGTAAAGAACGACTTAGCAGTTTAGAAAGATGTAAACCTAAACTATAATGCCAAGACGAAATATCTATTTATAATACCTAAAAAGTAGCAGAAACAAGGTCTCCAGAAAACAAATCCTGGCCTGAGTAGAAATATTATTTTATGAATAAGACCAGGTTTCCTAACAAAGCTTGAACTTCAATCTATCAACAGAAACTCTAATAAAGCAAGTTAAATCCTGAAACTAATTGATAGGCAGGTGGTCACCCTACTTAAGACTCTATTCCGAAAACCCATTAGATTCTTTATCTAAAGCTTCGACATTCTTTAAAAGCGGTATGGACTAAATGTTCAAAAAGTGCTGACAACAGTCTATTAAAATATGTATTGTAACTAGGTGTCAAACAATAGGAGGCGCTCCTAGGAATCATAGTTGTGTATAGCTCTATGGAACAACCTTCTCTAGCCATGCAGGGACTCGTGATATATACTAGACAACGTAAGAAGTAAACCCAGTGGAACAGGGGATGATACATTTCCACCCAACAATAGATTTGGCATTTATAGTGCAGGACTTACATGGAGCTCCTAAACCACACATCAAATTACATTATCTCAGCAAGCCTCAACTTATCTGGATCAAAAAATGTACTCTATAGACCCGCCTATACTGTACATTGAACAAAGACCAAGAGGGCAGCTAAGCTAGGGAAAAGGAATTACTATTTCCAAAGAGAAGGGCATACAAAACAAATATAGGTAACTTCCACTGCTATTGCCATTGACATCTCAGTTATGTTCACATCACTTAAACAATCAACCAATTTGTAATCAGACCCCCTAATCCATAGAAAAAAAAAAGTAAACCCCAGAACGGAAACCTAGCCCTACCACCGCTATTAACTGGAGAAAGCCAAAGACACCCATGAGAATACCTTTCTGAGGAGAGAGCTCAAGTCCTGAGGATGAGACTTTGCAATATCCCCGATCTGCTTGGCTGCAGTGAGCCGAGTAGCTTGTGTTGAACCAGCTACAAAGAAATATAATTAAGGAGAACATGTACAGTCTTCAAAGATCAGGATACGAAAAAACGCAACAAAAAAAAAAAAAAAGGAAGCATCATATGCAGTATTGGTAACAAAGCAAGCATCAGGAAAAATCAAGGATACTGTCCAACAAAGTAAGGAGACGATTGAGTCGCGAAGATTGTTGCTGTGCCATGAAGGCCACAATGACAACAACGTTGATGATGAAAACAACAAGAGTGAACCTCCTCTAAGCTTCAGTTCCACATCCAAGCTCATCCAATCACTTTGCGAAAACTAATAACCCTACAACACAAACACACTGCAGATAAATCAATGACGAAATTCTGGAAAAGAGAAATCGAATCACGCATTCGGAGATAGAATATAAAAAAAAAAAATTGGTTAAAAGCTTTTTTTAGTAATTCGATTTGGTCGGGATAGCCGTTTCTCATCTTCATCGTCGTGATTTTCTAGGGAAAATTCGAGAAAGAAAGGGAAAAGTAAATTTGATAAGGGAAGGAGAAAATTAGGGTTTTGTTTACCTGGTAAAGGCTGCGAGGTTCTCAAGAGCAGAGAATGCTTCTGCTTCATATATAATGCTGCTTTCTTCTTCTTCCTCCTCTTCTTTCTTTTTAGCCTCCGAGGAAAATTGCAAATAATTATTTAATTAAAAAAAAAAAACAAATCGGGCCGAAAAATTAAAACAACAACAAATGGGGAAAAACCGTTCTTTTTTTTTTCGCTGGGAAACAAACCGTTCTTCCCGTACCTATGACACATATTAATAAATTAAAAGAAAAAAAAAGAATTTTGTAAGAGATAATGAAATTATAAAAAAATTGCTAAAACAAAGACCTCAGAAATAGTACTTATTAGAGTTTATTGAATTATTATTTTCTCCGTCCACGTATATATATGAGCGATTGTGTCCCATCCCATACGTTGGAATGAGATCGATTCCCAATCGGTGAAAGTGGTGCAAGTCACTTGGCATATTACGGTTGAGATGCGTCGGCATGGGCTTACTCTTCTTGGCGCTTTTTAGCTTGGTCATGCCCTTATTTGCTTGAGGTAACTTCTTTTAAGAAACTTTTAGTCAAGTGCCACACCTTCTTGGTTTTTGTGGTCTTTGTTCTGATAAAAATTATGCAATTAGAATGGTTCTTCTCCCGTAATGGGCAGTCGCTAGGTTTTCCACTTTTCCTATATGTTTTTTTAGGACACATTAATTACATTATGTCCAAATCCAGTAGGCTGAATTTTCTAAGCTAGCTTCTATTTAGGCGGATCTTCCATCTCTTTACATACTAGATTGTCGTAAAACGATTAGATGCATGGTGTGACCTTTTTCCCACCAAGAGTTTTACTAGCTAAGCTTGTGCTAGCCGGAATGGAACTCGCCTATTGTCAGTGAAATCATCTGTTTTTCTTAAATGATCATTGGTTTTTCATGTATTTTGATCCAAGTCTTTTTCTTTTCGCCATTTTCTCACATGATCTCAGTGTTTGCTTTTGATATCGTGTCTTCTATATTTTTGGGGCTCATTTTGTTAGGTTTTGGTAGAAATGTTTTTCAAGTGAGGGTATTTATTTGAGAATTGACATGACATTTGACACATTATAGTCAAAAATCGACAGCATTTCGTTGTGAAGTGTTTAATGCAGCTTTTGAGTGTATCATCATAGCAAACTTGAACAATCTCATACAAGTCACTAATAAAGCTTTTGTTAAACTTATGTTGCTAGCTAATTATTGCGTCAAAGTGTGCTAACGATAAGATTTTACAGCTGTTGAGGTTAGTAAACCACAAAAGTTAAATTAACAAGACTCAGACTTTGATTGGTAATTTCTTACCAACTATTACAGTAAGGGTCTAAGGGATTTTATTTTTTTAGAAGACTCAGACTTTAAGGGATTACACAAATCAGACTAATTAAAAAGACTCAGACTTAAAGGGAATTTCGTTGCGTTGAGATGGTATATAAATACGTGCTTCAGGGATATTTCTTGAAACTAATTACGAGTATTGTTTTATCCCATTTTCTAGTATTAAAAGATTAAAACCAATTAGAATCTTGGGAAGCGTTCAAAGAAAAGAAGATTTGTGTTGTAGAAGTCAAATACAAGTACGAAAGACACGAAAGCTGCGCAAAGAGACAAGAGAGAAACAGAAAGAGAGATCAGCTGGGAATTGATGGATAGGATTGAGGGACCACCACGTCTCGTACTAGTTGCTGATCTTGATTGCACTTTGGTAATTTCTTCAACTCTCTCACACTCACTTCTGTGAATCCAATCTTCTAGTTGTTTTTAGATTCGGCCGAATTATACCATTCTCCCTAAATTCGTAGGTGGATCACGATGATCCTGAAAACACCGATCTCCTTAGGTTCAATGCGCTCTGGGAAGCTCACTTTCGCCATGATTCGTTGCTTGTTTACTGCACCGGGAGGTCTTTCAGTTCTTATATGAGTTTAAGAAATAAAAGACCATTGTTGACGCCTGACATCGCCATAACTTCTGTGGGCTCTGAGATTGTTTACGGCGGTGAATCCATAGTGAGCGATGATGTTTGGACGGCTCGTTTGGATGATAAGTGGAACAGAGACATTGTTCTTGAGGAAACTTCTAAATTCCCTCAACTTGAGCCGCAGGTTTGTATATTGTTTTTAGGATTTTGCTTGCTAGTCTACATTTCTTAACTTATTGTTTCTCCTTTGTTTCAAAAAAAAAAAAAAAAAAAAACTTATTGTTTCTCCTTTTGCATTGTGGTGTGAGTCAATCAAATGTTTTGGCTTGTTTCCTGGGATTTTCTGAATGATCTTATTGCTTTCTTTCTTTTATATTGGGCCATGTGGGTCTTGCTATTTTGTTTCTTGCTGCGTTGACTTAGACTTTCTGTTTAAAGTGAAGTATGCATTTTTATGCATCTCTTAACATGACAACCAGTTTAGTTTCTTGGCATGGATAATAGAGTAGAAGCATCGTCTAGTTTTTCTTACTGAAAGTTAGTAAATATCATTGTCTGTTAGGATATAATATATCGTTAGACGATTTTGCTGGTCTAGCTATATTTCTAATTGTTACTGAATTGGAGCTGAGGCAATAGCAATAATATTGTTGCCATGGATGAAGCTGAATAGGGTGTTGTCCGCCATACAAGTATGAGTTAATTCCTATTTTTAGACAGTCGAAAGTTTTGTGTTACTGTTTGGACATTTTTTACTTGATTTGAACTGTTATGTTGTATCTCCTGCTAACTCTGTAGCAATTTGGCCGTTCTAAAGCTCTTTTTTTCTGTGTTGTCTGTTATAGCCAGCGAAGAGCCAAGAAGAGCACAAAGTGAGTTTTTTTGTGGAAAGAGAACACGCTGTTGAAATCATGAAGGTTCTTCCAGGGCAATTAGAGGAGCGTGGGGTGAGATTTTGTGTGTACCCCTCATGTGAGCTTGATGGCTATTATTATTATTATCATAGATTGTTTCTTTTGGTGTTGATGACAGTAACATTCCTTATAGGTGGATGTGAAGCTGGTTTATAGCAACGGCTATGCTTTCGATGTATTACCAAGAGGTGCTGGCAAACAAGGTGCTCTGACATATCTACTTGACAAGTTGGAGATTCAAGGCAAGCAGCCTTCTAACACACTTGTCTGTGGTGACTCTGGAAACGATGCTGAGCTCTTCAACGTTCCTCAAGTATATGGCGTAATGGTTAGTTCCCAACTGCTTTTTAAGTTTGATCATACTTGACTGCGCGCTCGTAATTGTGCTTCTATAATTACTGTTTAAGGTTAGCAATTCGCATGAAGAGTTATTGCAATGGCATGAAGAAAACGCAAAGGACAACCCAAAAATAATTCATGCGTCCGAGAGATGTGCAGCTGGCATCATAGAAGCCATTCAATTGTTTGATTTGGGACCAAGTGTCTCTCCAAGAGATGTTTCGGACACTGGAAATTTCCACGCGGAAAGTTTGAATCCTGCCCATGAGGTTGTTCAGTTTTATTTGTCTTATGAGAGATGGCGCTGTGGAGCGGTGGAGAAGTCTGACAAGTATTTGCAGAATTTGAAATCGTTCTCTGTAAGTGCGTTTCTTCCTTTTGCTGCCCAAATTGATAATTTCGAAGATGTTCACAGTTGGCTGTGTTGTATAGACTTAGTAGTTGACTTAATTGTTATGCTTTTGCAATGTTTCAGAGTCCACTTGGTATTTTTGTTCATCCGTCTGGAGTGGAGAAACCGATACATGAATGGATAGATGAGATGGAGAATTTACATGGTGACGGGAAGGAAAAGAAGTTTCACATTTGGCTGGATAACGTTTCATCTTCTCATATCAGTTCAGATACATGGGTTGCAAGATTTGACAAGCATGAGTTATCTGGTAAGAAATCTAGTTCTTAAGATATATTTTCAGATATCTTCTAAGATATAGATCCAGTATGTTTCATACCGTTACCTTGTTTATCTGACGAATCATCATTGTCATATTATATTCATCTTCTTCTTATTGTTCTGTTCATTTCTGCTTCATAGCTTCCACGTGTCACTTATCTGAGTCGGGAAATGATTTAGCAGAAACTACGATCACCGAAACTCATCTTGATTTGTGTATTACAAGCCAACTAATACAATTAAAATTCTAGGAGGTGTTGAGGATTTGTTTGATCTTTGTTTCTTGAAAATGATAGAAAAAGATGTTGACTTGTTTGTTTCCTCTTCATGACTGAATACTGTAAAAATTTGCTTCCATGTTCTAATGTTTTGCTCTTGTTTGTTTTGGGTTGCTTGCAGAGGGAAAAGTACGGTCTTGCTCAACAAAAGTCTTAATGAGTTATGAGGTAATAGTTTGATTCATGTCCTTTTAAGATTTCAAACAATTTGATTGACTTAGTAATATTGAAAATCTGAAAATGGGTTAAAAATTGTAAAGGAGGAAAAGCAAAGGCTGACATGGATGCACATCCACCAATCATGGTTAGATGATTCATGTTCAGATGATCAAGAAATATGGGTTTTCTAAAGGATGATCTTAATCTCGACTGACACAGTAAGATGACACCTGTTTGGGACAGAAGCTAACCAAAGAGCATAGTGTTTGTTTTGTGTTATGTTGTTTGAAATGGTGTGAGTTTGATAAGAACGAATTAAAATAAAAGGTAAAGAGTGGTGTAATACTGGTGTTCCTATGTCTTGGTTGCATTAATACTCTTGTACATTTGGTTAACTGAAAAGTACTACTACAGTTTATTTTTTGTTCTTTTTGGTAAGGCTACTGATTCGGTTTTCATCAAATACAATCAGAAAAAACTTTAATCGATTTATCCACTCAGATTAAACACAAATCCCGCCTCGGATACTGTAACTTAAAAGAAAAAGAAAAGGATATGATGGAGAGAAGAGGGGACGCAAGTTACGGCACATCATTTAAAGCATTAAGTCTAATTACTAATTACCACCACTTTCCGTAATTAACGCCCTTTAATTTCCACTTTATCCACTTCTTTATATTATTTCTTCTCCAAGCCCACACTGCTCAGTTTCCTGGTCCAATGGCTACCTCAAACACTCTAGTTTTATTCTTTTCTCTGTGTCTCATACTTAGCAATGAAGCATCGTCTCAGTTTGATGAGCTATGGCTAGTCGGCGACGACGATCCACTCAACGCATTGCAGACGAGGCGCGAAAGAAGAATGGACAAGTGCGATTACTCGGTTGGGAAATGGACGTACGACGAAACGTATCCGCTATATGACTCAAGCTGTCCATATTTGAGCTCTGCACTAAGTTGCCAGAGAAATGGAAGGCCTGACTCTAATTACCAGAAATGGAGATGGATCCCTAAGGCTTGTTCACTTCCAAGGCACACACCATACTCTTTTTTTTACTTGCTCTTACTTATTTTTAACCAGTTTTTCTTCTTCTTTTTTTTTTAACTTCGTTTTAGAAAAAGATGGGTAAAGAATAAAATGGAATAAAGATAAATTTTATATGGAAGTTAGATGAATATGTCCATACATTCTTCTATACAGAGTAGAAGATTAGTGGGATATTTGTTTTGGAAATACAGTAGTTAACTTTCCAGTTTGTTTTCTAATGTGTTTAAAATATTTGAAATTTAGCTGAAAATTATTGAATGATATAAAATATATTAGGAATAAAATAGAAAATCCTTTATCAAAAAAAAAATGAACAAAAAGATATTAGGAATGAGAAAAAAAAATATTTAATTCATTTTGAATCACATATAAGTATAAATTTTATAAGGAATGTTGATTTGTTTTACTTCTCAGTTTGATTTTGAAACACTGGTTTTAACCCACAAAATTGCAACTTTGATTCTAACCAAAATAAGCTTTCTTGAATTGATGGGGTTTAGGTTTGACGCATTGAAATTTCTGGGGAAAATGAGAGGAAAAAGAATAATGCTTGTTGGAGATTCAATTATGAGAAACCAGTGGGAATCTCTTGTCTGCTTAGTACAGTCTGTGATGCCCACTCATCGTAAGAAGCTCACTTACAATGGTCCTACAATGTCTTTCCACGCTCTGGTAATAATCATATCTTTTTTCACATAAATCTCCTTTTGGATCACGTATTCATAATTGGTTAGTAAAAGCAACTAATAAGTTTGATTACTGCAGGATTTTGAGACATCAATTGAGTTCTGTTGGGCTCCTTTGCTTGTGGAACTCAAGAGAGGAGCTGACCATAGAAGAGTGTTACATTTGGACTCAATCGAAGACAATGCTAGATATTGGCGAGGTGTCGATGTGCTTGTATTTGATTCTGCTCACTGGTGGACTCACTCTCAGAAATGGAGTTCGTAAGCCATCATAAAAACTGCTCGGATCTTTCCTTTAAAAGCAAATGATTAGTATATAAGTAACTGTTATACGGTTCATAGACTTTGAACTCAAAATCAATTGGCAATGAGTGTATTTGTCTATGTTTCTTATATATTACTTGGGTCTAATTTTACTTAAGATTCAGGATTTTAACAGTAACTCAAGTTATTAATGCTTTAGGTGGGACTATTACATGGATGGGAATAAGGTCTTCGAAGCTATGAACCCAATGGTTGCTTATGAGAGAGGACTAACCACATGGGCTAAATGGGTTGAGATTAATCTTGATCCATCCAAAACCAAAGTCATTTTCCGCACCATCTCACCAAGGTTTTTTCTTACATTCTCTTTAATCTCATCATATATTACAAAATGGACACCATTTATTTATTACATGGAGACAAAAATGCTCATGTACATAATTTTCTTGGCAGAGAGAGTGGTCAAATGTGCTACAACCAGAGACATCCCTTGCCTTCTTTATCTTCTTCTAGCAAACCACACGTGCCTCAACATTCAAGAGTGTTGAATAAAGTGCTTAAGAAAATGAAATATCGAGTGTATTTGCACGATATCACAACAATGTCAGCGTATAGGAGAGACGGGCATCCTTCAGTGTTCAAGAGAGCAATGCACGAGGAAGAGAAGCACCATGGCAGTGCTGGACCTTCATCAGACTGCAGTCACTGGTGCTTACCCGGTGTCCCGGATATTTGGAATGAGATGCTTTCTTCAATTATCTTAACCAATGTTGTATGAGCTATATATTGTGTCTGTTTTACTCATGAACAATATGGTGTTATTTGTATGAGTCAGTGGTTTATACTTTATATATCCCTATTACATATCCTTTCCCAGCTAACAAGTCAACTCAAGGCCTTGAAGCATGTGATGTGAATGATGATAAGTGCTTTAACTTGGTATGGTTAACTCCTACCTAACTCCATTTTCTTGTAATTATAAAACTTTGTAGGTTATGTTTTGGTGTTTACACGTTAAAAAAAAAAAAAAAAAAAAAAAAAAACTAAACAATTTGATACAAGAGTTAAAGTTGGTGAAGTCTCATTTCTTGGTTGAATTTTTGAATAAAATAATATTTAAATTTTGTCCGATTCGCGTCACTATATTTCGAACCCTCCGTCGCGAGATATTTTATTTCCTTGGATTGAACCACCTTGAAGCTGCAGATCTCTTTTGGGCACGAAGAGCCTTAGTACGGTTGGAGCTTTCGCGTGGGAGGTTCACATGGCGTCGGAGAAATGGGTGTACATGGTGACGGCGCAAACTCCGACGAACATCGCTGTGATTAAGTATTGGGGAAAGAGAGATGAGGTCCGGATTCTCCCCGTTAACGATAGCATTAGCGTAACTCTTGATCCCGATCATCTCTGCACCGTCACCACTGTCGCTGTTAGTCCCGCCTTTGATCGAGATCGAATGTGGCTTAATGGCAAGGTACTCGCTTCATTTCCCACTACGATCTCTCGTCTTGCTGAGATTCCGTTTGTCGAATTCAAAGATAAACATCACTAAGCTTATTTTTATTGAATTTCAATTCTGAGCAAGTTCTGGATTAACTTTGAATTCCGTTTGGATTAATATTTTGTTCTTGTTGTTGTTTCATGTTAGTATAGGAAATCTCTCTATCTGGAAGTAGATACCAGAATTGTTTGAGGGAAATTCGGAGTCGAGCTGGTGATGTTGAAGACAAGGAGAAAGGAATCAAGATAGGGAAGAAAGATTGGGAGACACTGAATCTGCATATTGCTTCTCATAACAACTTCCCTACTGCTGCTGGTTTAGCATCTTCAGCAGCTGGATTTGCTTGTCTAGGTATTCTGCCTTTTTCTCTCTATTTCCTTGTTGGTTGCTTAAACCTGAAACATGAAAAAGTAAATGATATTCCAACTCTTTCTTTACTTCTTTACTGCCACATAGTTATAGGAACAATTGTATTTTCATTCCAAAAGATACTTAAAAGTCACTTTAAGATCGGACTAGATAGTGGCATATGAAGATGTTGTCGGCTTTTGTTTCTTGAATAGGGGAACTGAATCACATCTCTGGCTGGATTTGTCTAGCATATATTTTCTGAGGATCCTACAGCTTGTCTTTTTCCAGTAACACATCAATAGTAGGCTAACACAAGGAGAACAGAGAGAATAAAATATTGAGGGCTCTTGCAAATCGAAATCGCAGACTGCTTTTTCTCCCCATACCCATATTTCTTTGATCCTATATTCATAGTCTACCATATAATGGTGGAACTGTCATGCTAAATTTTATTTTGTCGATTTTAACTCTTCGTCTTTCCGCTACTGACAATGACTTTATCTAAAATTCTCAAAGTAGATCGTGAGCTTGAGAATGGCTTGTAGTTTATGTCAAACTGCTCTTTTCCTACAGTGTTTTCTCTTGCAAAGTTGATGAATGTAGATGAAGATCCAAGCCATCTTTCTGCGATAGCCAGGTACCTATGTACTGGACTTCCTTGCATTATCTTTCCTTGAACATTATGCTCCTCGTGCATTGATTATATACAGGCTCTATTTTCGCCATTTCTTGCAATGATCTTTATTTATGCATCAGTTGTAATAGTAAAAGTTCATTCTCTTATGTAGGCAAGGTTCAGGAAGTGCTTGCCGTAGTTTATTTGGTGGATTTGTCAAGTGGACAATGGGAAGCAAAGAAGATGGAAGTGACAGCGTTGCAGTTCAACTGGCAGATGAGAAACATTGGGATGATCTTGTTATCATCATTGCTGTGGTATGGATCTTAACAGTCTTTTTCCAAGCAACTTTTAGAATTTGTCTCAAAATACTCTGATTCTCCCATCTTCCAGATCATGCCATTTTCAAATTAACCATATGTTACAATTACTCTCTTCATACGATTTGAATGAATGAGATAAATAAATAAGTAGTTCCATGACAAAATATCGAGTTGCTCTATCTGAACGTGTGAATATAGCAGCTTATGAATGAATTCAGGCTGCCTGTTCTGCATTATTGCATGGATAAGACAAGTTTGAATGATCTTATATGTAAAATCAGTGCCTGCTTATTTTTTCTTTCATAGCCCGTAAAAGCTGCTATTTATATTCGTTTTTGTAAGTCTTTTTAGCTTGTGGTACACCCAGGTGAGTTCACAGCAGAAGGAAACGAGCAGCACCTCTGGAATGCGTGAAAGTGTTGAGACGAGTTTGCTTTTACAGCATAGAGCAAAAGTGCGTTCTCTTCTTGACGTTTGATGAAAGTCTATGTTACCTCTTAAACCTCATGCCCTGTTTTTTACCTTTATCTGTAGGAAGTTGTGCCCAAACGGATTCTGCAAATGGAGGAAGCTATAAAGAATCGAGATTTTGCATCTTTTACACAATTGACTTGTACAGACAGTAATCAATTCCATGCTGTTTGTCTGGATACATCTCCACCCATATTCTACATGAATGACACCTCCCACAGGTATTTCTCTATTTTGGCAGATATATGTTGCTTCGGTTTATTTCTATCAAACCCTTATTTATTTGAATATTAAACTGTTATCTGCTTTTTCAGAATAATTAGCTTAGTTGAAAAGTGGAACCGTTCTGAAGGGACACAACAGGTAAAGTGCTACTAAGTGCCTTGCTCGACCTTTTGACCATTATTTTACTTTGGAAGATGTTACTTCCAATATTGGTTACCGGCATAGATTTTTATTTCCGAGCATTTTCACAAGATGTGAGATAGATCATACAACCTTATCTCAAATCTCATTTGAAAAACTATTTTGTGTTTTTCAAGTATATAAATCAATTAATAACTCAAAAAATCAAAAAAAAATCTGGACAGGTTGCTTACACATTTGATGCTGGTCCAAATGCTGTACTGATTGCACGCAACAGAAAAGTTGCAGTTCAATTGCTCCAGGGGCTTCTGTACTATTTCCCCCCTAAGTCAGACACTGATATGAAGAGGTAAGAGATAGAAACCATGTGATTCGTTAACTGTGGTTTTCTTATGAGTTGAAAATGACTATAAATGCTCTTCGTACTGGTTTTGGTTTCTATGTTTACCAGTTACGTAGTGGGAGATAATTCGATTCTAAAAGAAGCAGGATTAGATGGAGCAAGTGGTGTAGAGAATCTGCAACCTCCACCTGAAATTAAAGACAACATTGGATCTCAGGATCAAAAAGGAGAAGTCAGTTACTTTATCTGCACTAGGCCTGGAAAAGGTCCCGTCGTGCTTCACGAGCATACTCAAGCCCTTCTCGATCCTGAAACTGGCCTTCCCAAGTGAGCATTTCCTCTGCTTCAATCTAATAATATGATTAGCATCCTTTCACTGCAAGTTTAAGAAACGATATTTCTGAACAGAAGAGGTGCAGCTTCGTTGTTATATACTGCTAGCTTTCTTATTTCCAAATAAAATAAATTCATTGGTTTTGTTTTACCACGAGTAAATCTTTTTACTACGCTGCAACAAATACTTAAAAAGAAAATGCAAAAAGTGAAAAGAAATTTATAAATAAAACTAGAGGAACAGAGCATTACTATCTTTATGAGGAGTGGGGACAAAATGTACAACTTTTTTTCATGAGTCAAAACAATGTCAAATTGAATTTAAGATGATTGAGGAATAGGCAAGAGTGCTTTTAAGATAGTTTCTGCCATTCCATCAGCCATCGGAATAAAATGACCAGCACCTGGAATCTCATGATACTTGATCCAACTTAGTTTCTGAGCAATGATCCTTTGTAGTTGTATTGGGACGAGCCGATCATCATCCCCTTGCCACAGATGTACCGAACCTTCACCCTTTGGAAATGGATTGTCGATCTTCATCGGATCAAAACTCCATTTCCCAAATCCAACAATCAGGTCTCGGTCTAGTGATTCATGTATCCCTTGTTGCGACGTTTGGTTCTTGTAAGGCACCCTTGCGGCAAGTTTGGGCAGTAGTGCAAGATCTTGAGGAGAGAATATCTTGGGGCTTGATTCCATCACAGCTGCTTTTGGGAATAGCTTTTGAGTGTTCCACCAATAGAGTAGCCATGGAGTGTGATGAGTAACGAGCATCGCAAACCTTTCGGTTTTAGATTGCTTGTTCCATAGCTCCCATGTCAAACTATCCGGAAAACTCGGCCACCATGAGTTGGTTACAGGACAGAGCAAAGCTGCTCCTGCGAGCCTGTGAGGGATGTACTTGAGAACACCCCAAACGGCTTGACCTCCCATTGAGTATCCAACCACGTAAAATTTGGAACCAAGTTGTAATTGGTCAGCGAGTTGTTCAACGTCATGAGCTAAAGTCTTTTCATTGCGACCCGGGTGAGGATCGCTCTCTCCATAACCAGGCCGATCATACGACACCACGTAGATGCCGTTTTTCTCAAGAAAACCCTGACCAAACAAACAATGGAATTACTCTATTTAAAACGCAGGCAGAAGGTTCTAAATGTTGTGTTTGCAAATGTAAATGCAAACACAAACTAGCTATCTGAGTCGTTAAGCAAAAGAGAGGAAGAGATCAAATCATTACAGGGGGAGCACGGGTGGCGATAACAGCGTCGCGCCTAAATGTGGAGAATGCGTGGATAAAGACGATCTTGAAAGTGGCATTGTGTCTACTAGCTCCATGTTCTTCATAGGCCAAATAGCGGCCATCGCTGAGACGGATCCTAGGCGCAGTAATAGGTGGTCCACCGGGCGTTCCACATCTCTTAGGAGGTGGAGGAGTAATGGAAACATAAGCCCATGCCCCTAATCCAATCAACACTATTAACACTGCTCCTGTTATTAACCCTGTCAAAAATTTTCAAATCAATACATGTCCTTCATCCCTTTACAATTACAATTACGTTCACTTCAATCAATAAAAAAAACTCACATTTCTTCATGTTGAAAAAACTTGATAAAAGTTGGCTGACTTCTTAAAAGCACTACCAACTTATTTTGAAATAAATTGGCCGTGTAGGTTTAAAGTGTTGATTTGGATTATATATAGGGTTGGGTAAAAACTAAATTAACAGAAGGAAGCTCTTCATTTCCATCTCACGTTATGACAACGTAAATCACGCTGGATTCATTGAAAGATCTTTTGAGGCATTTATCTGGAAATAGCCGGCAGCTACAAAACCCAGCCATTATAACAATCGTTCCCACAAACGTATTAACCAATCTGTTTTAAAAAAACAAATGACAGACACGAGATCAACTAGTGTAATATGTTTTATAATTATCGTAACCTTTACTAACAATTATGATTAATATATCAATGAATATGTATACTTTTGGAACACTTGCAAACAATAGTCTAGTTTTGTAACGTGATATATTTAACAAGTTGCTGTACCATCTTTCTCGTTAACAAAATAGTATTCTATTTTTGGATGAAAATACTCTTTCAAATCTCGTTTCACCCTAAAACCCTAAACCCCAATCATCTTTTTCACTGTACAATGTCCCTCTTGTAAGTACTAAGTCAGACGTATGATTCCATGTTGTTTGTTGAACTAGGAACGGGGACGTCTACGTACGTAGGAGAATACTTTGCTGACAAGATGCATGGATTTGGGGTCTATATATGGGTTTGCAAATGGTCACCGGTATGGGAGCTTGGCATGAAGGTAGGCGGCAAGGGCTGGGGATGTATAGATTCAGATATGGAGAAACACAGTCGGGCCATTGGCAAAATGGGATCCTTGACATTCCAAGCACAGAAAATACAACCTGTCCCATATCTCCTCTTGCAGTCAACCATTCCAAAGTGCTGAATGCAGTCCAGGTTTGTCCCTGCAACTTATAAGAAAGAGCAAGTCTTTTGGCTTCTTGTATACAGTAGACTGCCCAAAAACAATCTAAAAACTTGGACAATTTTCCGATTCCTTTCTTGTGAACCACGAAATAAACCCATACAAGGTTTTCAGGTCGTTGCTGTATTCAGGTCCGTATGACGAGTTTGGATGGACCAACTCAAGCAGCACAAGTGCCATGTGCTTAATCTGTGTCTCTTTTTCATTAAATAATTCAACAAAAGACTTGAAGAAATCAAAATCACTTTCACAGTTTAGACACAACCGAACATAAAGACAATTTCCAACTCACTTTACACACACAAGCAGTCAATTATTGTCAGACATGTCACGAAACCTTGCAAGTGCTTTCTTATGGAGAAGAGTTCTGTAGGTGTCACCAGGCTGAACTTCAAACTCAGCATCAACTTTCTTCTGATGACTTCCAAGTCCTGCTCTCCTATCCACGCCTTGCGCTTGCACTGGTTCTTTCATTCCGCTCCCGTCTTTCCCCAAACCCTGAGCACATACCCAACCATCACTCTCTCTTCTCTACCATATCATATACGTTAACAATAAAACAAATCATTGGTTTTCTAAGTAAGTTACCGATCCTTCGTGCCACCCCATGTTCCTCAACATTCTGTTTCCCACGTTACTCTCATCTATTGCTCTTTCTTCTGTAATTACATCGAAACTATTGACTTCTGTGGTGGATGTAATCCCACGTCCACCCACACCAGGAGGAAATGGTGTTGGATCCAATGCACCTTTACTCAAACCCATTATCTCCTCATCTTCATTCAAACACAACCATTTTCCCAATTTTGTTAATAATAATACAACTCATTTCCGGATTCTATTTTTTTAGAAAAATCTACCGAGTCAAGGGAGCTCACTTGAATCAATAACATCATTTCCACTTGAAGTCGATGAGCCGTATAAGTTTCTTCTTTCTGCAGCACGGTCCCGGTATGATGTCTGAGGCTGTTCTCTGTGAGTAGGCACTGCAGTCGGTGTTTCAGAGAACCTTCTTCTCCCACTCCCAGAAACCGAACCCGAAGCTGAAGGTGCAGAAGGCAAAACTGGAGGCACTTGTACATTAGCTGAAGACGAAGCTCCTCCCAGAGTTCCTCCAAAGGAACCTCTCATCACCCCCATCAAAGGTCCTCCTGTTGTATTGCTACTCGAGCTTTGTTTAGTTGTCAGTGCTGAAACTCCATGATTGGAGGTACTTCTCTCCTTTGCAATAATTGCATCAGATTTCAGCTTGCTTATGGATTGTCCACTGGAGATAGACGACCTTGCTTCGGCCGGGACTGTAGGTGGATTGTCACCATGTGAGGGTGCAGGACGTTGTATTTGGGTTTCATGGCTCCGCTGCTTCCACATTGTTAAAACGTTACTCATTTTTTTCTTGTTAGCCAGTATGCTACTCTTTGACGCAAGTTTTATCTCCTTCACTCTCTCTTTCTCTCTCTTCTCTGATGCAATTGCTGCTGCAGCAGCCGCCTGAACCGCATCTGGTAAGGACAGAGCCTTTTCTACACTGGGGGTAGTGGCCGCCGAGATAAGAACTTTTTGTTGACTGGATTTCTCCATCTTGGCAGAGTCTGGTTGGTTTTCGGTTAATTTACTGTCATTGTTCTGATCAGGACAGGGAATATATTGTTGCGTTTGCTGGTCATACGAGTACCAAAGCCCACTATTGCTGTCATAATAAAGACCTGCGTAATTAGAAGCAAAGATTAATAAAAAACTATCCTCTTCTTACACCAGCAAAACCAAGTTTTTAATGACCACACACCAATTAGAGATGACTAGTGATTACCAAAACCATTAAAAACAATTCATTATTAAGCTCTATCAGATACAAATTTTTCAAGGCACCTATATAAGAAGGCCTAACTCTGCAATATTTAAAAATCAAAAGTGACAAACATCTCTTGGAAGTCCTACTGCAGCCATAATCAATTGTACCAATTAATACTTGTTTTCTCTCGACAGCCACATTTTAAATTCTAATTAAGACATAAAGCTTGAATCTCCATGTTGCTATTGTGGTGCATACAAAGTTAAAGAACTTCATAGTCATATCGAAAACAGGATATCCATTATCCACCATAAGAAACTTGTATTACACACTGGCCAAAATAGCAACCCTGATAGCAACCCTGATATAGTTCGAACAAACCAGAGCTGAAAACTTATATTTGCTAAGAAACTATCCTGTAAATGAATACATCTACGTACGGACTATTCCACCAGCCAATTCTTGCGCCAGTTAGATCAGATAAAGCTCTAAAACAGAGCCCTCAAACAACACATGTTTTGCAAATACCAGATGCGGTAATTGGAACTGGAGCTACCCAAACCATTCAACCAATTCAAACAGATAAAAAAGATATAAGCATGTGCAAACCTGAATTTCCATCATAGTAGTATCCAGAAGCAGCATCGTAGTAATAACCAGATGTTTCATCCCACACATAGCCAGACTGTGGTGCGGAAGCCCCTTTCTGGGATTCAATTTCCCCAACGCCCTGGGCCTGCTCTCCAGTGGTTCGTTTCTCATTAGGATTATATTCCTTTGGAGCCCATCCAACACCGTCATACTAATAAAGACAACAATGAGTGGCAGTGCACATGGAGTATAAGACTCAAAACTCAAAAAAATGAAATTCTTCAACAAAAGCCACTGGATGCTACTAAAACAATAATTAATTATCAATGTCTGAGCAACCAATACAAATAAGAAAACTGAATGAAAAAAATCTTTATGTACCTGTTGAGAAAATGTTGCTGCTTCAATTGCAGCAGCAGCGAGGTTGCTGGAGTGAGAGGGTGCAGCTATACCAGTTCCAGAACCATGAACACTCTTTGCATATGCAACTCTAAGGATTTTACCATTCTTTTCAAGCGCTGTGTCATTTGTTGCTTCAAGTGCCTTGGTAGCATCCTCAACCTACATGAACATAATCATGTTCTTCTGATTAATTTGGTAGAGATGGATTAAGAAAATAGTCAAATACCTACGAAAACTGGGAAAATATATATTTGGATATATCAAAGCAGTTCTACTACAAACTCTAATCAGCGTTTAGATATTAAACTGGTAATAGAATCCGCGACTACGGAAATAATCTACTACACATCTACACGAGCTTCAAACGTCCATGCAAGAAGTGGTTGTCGATTATAAAAATAGCACGAAAAACTATTGAGCGTGCCCATCTCCAAACATTGTAAAAATCACCCACAGCACTAGCAGATTATATTTATTATGGTTTGGTCCTGACACTTGGAACAGTTAAAGAATAACAAAATATAAAAAACAGGTGCTACTGATCATCTGGACTGAGTTTCTAATTCCGATACCATCAAATATCTCTTTGATCACAAGGTACAATTGCACCTAAATTTTATCAGTGAGGGAAAAGATGAGCAGAAGAGAGAATTTGAGGAGTAAAGCATTGAGGCTAGTAAGTGCAATAACGATTTGGCTTTGAGACCCTACCGAAAAGAAATGCACAAATGCAAATCCTCGTGAAACATGAGTGAATTTGTCTCTCACAAGACGAAGATCCTACACAATGGTAGAAAGAAAAAACCAGGTCAACTGATGTAAAAAGTATATCCTATTAAACAGCGAATCCAAAAGGGTTTTTGTTGACCTTGATAGGAGCATGTTTGGAAAATTCATACCGAATCATTTCCTCATCAGCATCTTCATCCAACCCACGTACAACTAAGACATGAGTTGGACCTGGAAAAAAGAGAATGTTTCTTAGGTACAAATGGCATGTACAAAAGCGCAAGAAAACTATTCCGTATACACTTTCAACTGTTTTCTGACCCAACAAAGAAATTTAAAACATCTTAAATAAAACGAACCTGTCTCCGAGATTCGTTTTCCTGGTGCTGAGTTTGATAAACCTACATCAGCTGCAGGAGAATCCTTGGTCTTGGGTTCATTACACTGCGTAAGGAGAAAGAGACCATAAATTGTTTCTGCCATGCTATAACTGCACTAAGACTTGAGTGTTCTACCATTAATCAAGACACAGACAGCTGCATTGCAAAGATGAGCTATAGCTACAACTGACCAACACAAGATTGAACATTTGATAAACACTTACAAAGTTTAAACAAATATAAGGAAAGATAAATCAGAACCCATCAATAAAATATCCGTTCAAGGGAGTTATATAAGTTCTCATTTTGATATTTGAATTATGAAAACTGTATCTACTGCCAAACAAACTATTGTAAATGCAAACAGATACATTCTTAGCATAGGCATACGCATCAACGTGTCTAAGATAAAAATGTTCATATACCATTACTACCGACATATGTATGTCACCCTAGTCCCAATCAAAGTGTCAATTGAGAAAACATCTTCGTCACCAAAAAGAAATAATTTTTTACGAGCACAATACAGATTTATCCAGAGGGTTTTATCAGTTTACAGATGGGTTTATACTCTAGTCCTGAATATGAAATTAACTAAACTTTTTCTTCCGAACAATGCACCAACCTGAAAGCAGGAGGTTCGCCGCGCAAAATTGATACAGCCACAGATTATACACATCCAATCCGTGGGGACCATCATGCTTCGATTTCCACCGTAACTGCGCCTAGAAGCATGTTCTTGTCTACGGAACACACCAGCCCTACCAGTAGGTTGGCTGCTGCAACACACCGCAAGTCAATGCAAGAATGTTATACAACTAACTGAGAGTCTGAAATTAAAATGGTCAAGGAACTTTTATTTGGATATAATGAATCTATGATCCCTCCAGGAATTTCATATGTAATATCGAAATCAAAGTCATATGATTATAAGAAAAGACCTGTAATTGAAAATTAGCTTCCTTCCATCCAAAACTATACCATCATGCCCAATTCTGTCCATCATGGTGCGTGCGGCATCCTGCTCAGAAATACATAATTGCACATACTGGGTTGAATAATCACAAAAAAGATCCCCAAGGAATTACAGCTTAGTTGAAAGCAATTACCACCGTGGGGAAATCAACAAATGCAAATCCACGGGAAATCCCAGAATTTTGCTCCCGAATCACACGAACATCATGCAAAGGACCCCATTCAGCCTAGTCATGCATAAGGAACAATGAAGCCATGCAAGAAAAATTGTTCAACCCTGAGGATATAAGAACTCGGAAAATGAAGAAGAGGTTACCAGAATCTGGTATAGATCTTCTTCTGTTGATTTCATTGAGAGACCCTTCACAACAACAGTGGCAGATGGGGTCTAGCAAAAACCATAAAATATAGGAAAGGTTTTATTAAAGGTCTTCACAACAAAATAATATAAACCAGGGATGGGAGAATATTATATACAGCAGCAAAATGATCCTGGTCATGTCTATCTTCGTATTCTCTTCGCCTCTCACTTTCGTGCCAGTGATCGCCCTCGTAGCTGTCCTCACGGTAACTCCGCCCGTAGCTCCGACCTCTAGGAGATCTTGATCTAGAGAACTCACCACGTCCGCTAGATCGAGATCGTGATTTCTCATATCTCTTATGTGGACTCTCATCTCTTTCTCGGCTGAAACATCTTTTGTCCCACTCTCTATCTCGTGAGTTCCATTCTCTATCTCGTGACTCACGTTCTCTATCATGCGAATCCCGGCTCTTTCGGTTGACATCTCTCACACTACCCCTTTCATAATCAGAATCATAACTCCGGCGAGCATAATCATAATCTTTTTCACGGGTATCATCTCTGTTATGATGGTAATTTCTAGATCTATAGTTATAGTCACTACAGGAATAGTCATCGCGGCCATCATATCTTGACGACCTTTCGTGTTCATGATCACGGTAATATCCATTACGACTCCCAACTTCAACATCGTGATAATAATCAGCAGCATGATTTGAATCGATGTAAGCCTTTTCTTGCCTACGAAGTTCACGAGGATAATTTTCTTCATAGTCTCGCTTTCTAGATTGAGGCAACACACCCAGAGTATTATGTCCAGGTGGATAATTGTAGACATCATCCCGCATCAACCTTTCATCAGGATATCCCTCATCATATGATACGCCAAACCTGAAAGAGCAATGTAGTATAGGAGGTACAGAAAAGCTATAAAAAATGAACTATCATGAATATCTGGACACAAGTAACCAAACCATATAAAGTACATGAAATGCAATTTCGTGATAGTTGTTTTCTTGACAAAAAAAGAAGTGATAGTTGTTAAAATACATATACGAGATTAATCCTCCCATGAGAACTAAAAACTACATCAATATAGTCTATTCAACTAGCACTCACCGATTATTTGGCTCATTCTCGGTACCATAACCCTCCGGAGCCTGTGAATTGAAGAGAATAAGCTATGTCAGCAACAAACATCATGACTATAACGTTAGCCAAATCCCATCCACATCCTCACTCTCCACGCCTCTCACTTCACGGATGAGGGGCCGTAAAAATTGACATTCACAACATCCCTAAAAATTTCTTGTTTATCATCCCATATATGTAAGGAGAAAACCACAATTACACTGTTATTATCCCATTCTTGCTGACGACCATATCGACCATGATCCATTTCCGGCCAGTGCACCAAGCAAATCTTTGATGGTCAGAGAGAATATTTAAAAACTTAATGTTCAAAGCCCTTTCCTGAAATACAAGCATAAACAGACAAGTATCCCTTAATGCATATATAATCTCGAATTCCCAAGACTGATGACAATCCCATTTCGAAATTGAAAGCCTCAAAACAAAAGAACTCTTCCAAAGAGAAAGCCATCTTCCAGAATTTGCATAAAAACAGGAGTCAAGGGAACATTATCAGTGACAAAACTAAAGGATCATCCTTAACCACGAAACAGATTACCACAAGAAATCGATGGCAAATTATAAAACTCACAAAGTCGTTAAAACCATGCATATCCACATCAAATGGTGAAATTAGGTAAAGAAACCAGTATTGGAACTAGCTAGAGATTCTCACTAAGTAGGAAAAACATGCATTGGCTAGGAAGTAGCAAAAGCACAATAAGAATGCATACAACAATACAGATCATTCTAAGTCAAACTAACAATCAGGCCTTCATACCTGTCAAGCATACTTTGCTATTCGACTGGAAAATTAAATACAGATAGGGCGGTGGAACAACAGCTATTGCTTCATCTAAATCCCTTGTAAATGAGTCTTAAACGTTGCAAGCAAATGGAAGTGCTCACATCCACGAAAAAATGAATAATCCTCTGATCAATAGAAATGAAATAGGCTAAAAATGAGAATTACCACGCTCAATCCCGATGAACTGAGAGCAGCACGACGACGCCGGACCAAAAACACCAGTGAATGGAAGATGGAGGTGAGCTGTGATAACAGCGGAACAAAGACTTGGAATAAGAGATTTATACATAGAAAATGAGAGAGCCGAGAACCAGAGGTGAGAGAGACAAGCCTGAAACCGGTGACAAATCAGATACGCAGCGACCGATAGCGAGAAGAAGTCGAGCGATGAACCAGGCGTATAGAACGGAATGGTTTCAACCAAGGAATACTTGAGCTCCACCGTGAGAACTCAAGAGAAGAAAATTGAAAACTGGATGTAGAGAATCAAATATTCAACAGCGATGGATGAATTCCGAGAGAGACAAATTGGAGCTCTGCGGTGGACTTGGCTAAATCGAACTTAACCAAATTAGGGTTTCGCGTTGTTGAAGAAGATGAAAAGGCCCAACATTGAGTTTTTTATGGGAATCCAAACATTTAAAGTTTTATTAGACATTAATAAATAAATAAATTTACTACTATATGTTAAACGGTTTTCATGTTCGCAATTAACATCTAAAAATAATTTTTTGCTAATCACCCTTTTATGAAACTGCCTCACAATTTTAAAACTTTCGTAAGGTAGTAAGATTATAAACTATAACAATTAAAAAAGAATGGATAGCCTTCAAAAATATTGTGCAACTTTTAAAAATGGTCCGTGATACATCATCATGTAAATGTTTACAATTATGTTTCACTTTATTCCTAAAAAACAAAAGACAGAGCACGTACGTGCTTTTATTTTTAGTTTTGATGTATCACTGTCATGTGCTTCCATCAATATCAACTTGTTCTATAATCTTCAAGATCAACTTCTATGTATTCCACCAATCAGGCAACAATACAGAGTGCGAGTGAGACAACAAATGGCTTAAAAATCCTCTCTTTCCAATTGATTACAAAAAAAAAAAAGTAAACCCAGGTAAATCTATTTATGGGCATTGTTTGTGAAAAAAAGAGAGGTAAATCAAGAACGAGGTGTCCAAGCTGAAGCAGTGAGTAACGAGAGATCTTTCCATCCAAGCTTAAGCGTACCATTATCATCAACCAAAGTGTAACCATCCGAAGGAAACATCCCCAACAGAAGTGTCGCTTGTGTAGCTGCATTGCCAGCTAATGATATGCCTTTGAACCCACATTGCTGCATTTTCTCCCTCCAGCTCTCAAATTTCACTTCACCGCTCCTCGACGGTCCTCCCACGGCCAATACATTCCGTATCTCTTTCGACAATAGCTGCTGCTCCACGACATGCCTCTCTTCACTCTCTTCGCCGTAACTCGCTCCCAACGAATCAAACAGCGCTGAGTAGTAATGTATTGCTTCCACAAATCTTCCTAAGAAAGAACCAGCGTGGCTCAAATCTTGTTCCACTACTGTCACAACTTTAGGAGCTAATCTGTTCATTACCAATCATTAACCAAAAAAGCCACTTTTTAGAACATATCTCTCCTATACTCTTAACAATTTATAAGAGTGATTAAACGGTAGTGTTTTGTTTACCTTTGGAGTAACCAGAGAGTGTGTGCATCAGAGCCAGTAACATCATAAAGAGAATGTTGAAGCCAGTGAACAGCAACAGCTTCTCTTTTCCTCACATTGAGTCTCTCCGTGTCCAAGTTTCCAACTTTCTCAGCTAAAGGGCAGAATTCAAAAGGCAGGCCAAGCTTATCTGCGAAATCCGAAAGACGTTTCCCAGTAGCCTGAAGAGCTTCCATGGAGGTACCAAGTCCCGTGAGTCGCACGTGAGGAGGTCCTCCAGGTCTAGAAGCAAGAATGTGGAATAAACCAGGCCATTGAAGTCCTTGCATAATGTCCAAATCGATGATGTGTACGCTGTCTTCTTTCTCAAACGCTTCTTGAATCGCCTGATTTGCTGTAAAGTGTGAGAATTTGACCAAAGGGCTTATCCCGTTGAACACCTGAAACGCAGAGACCATCTTCAAGCTATGCGTTTGAGGCATCCACCGTGAAGGCAAAGCCGCGTAAATCCCAAGACACGAGTTGAGTAATCTCGCTGACATAGCTTCCGAGAAGTAAGCAGCTACTCTCTGCGCTGAGGTTCCGTAAGGAGTTGATAATTGAGAGATCTCGAGAAGAAGCTTGTTTGCTTCTTCGAGATTATCCGCAGAGACAGCTTCAGCACACTGTAGCAGCAATGTGAGAAGGTGTAAACCTTCTTCGTCTTGTTTCTGTCTCTTAATCTCTTCTTTCCTCTCTCTTAATGCCTCCGCCGTGTTTGGGACTGTGGCCGTGGTGGTGGTCACCGTCTCTGGTTGTGGTGGTGCATCGGTGGAAGAATTTTCCCTTTCTTGCTGCTGAATCGGAGGAGGAGGAGGCTTATGCTGCTGTTGTTGGTGTTGTTGTTGTTGTTGTTGTTGTTGTTGTTGTTGTTGTTGTTGCGTTACGGGAGGAGAAGGATTGTTGGAGATCTGATAGAGAGGTTCGAAAGTATGCGGAGAAGGGTCGGAGGAGGAGGAAGGATCAAGAAGCATGAGGGATCGGAGTCTGTATTCAAGAAGAGCTCCGAGATTTGGGTTACAAGGGAAGATAATGTCTCTAACGTTTTGGATAAGTTGAGGGATTGAGACTGAAGTGGAGGAATGGATAAGGTCTCTGATAATGGCGTCTACCCAGACTGTAGGTGAAGCAGAAGAAGAGGAAGAGTCTTGATCCATCGGTTGTACGGACATAGCATTCCGACGGTCTGAAGGGAAAACGGGAAGACCGGAGAAGCCACAGACAGAGAGTGGTGGATTTGGCTGAGAAGCTACAGTTGTCGCTGCCGTGAGTGACGGTTGTTGTTGTGGTGAAATATGCGTGTAGTTGGAGTCGAGGAGGTGAGAGGCACGGCGAGGAGGGCGAGAGGGGTTGTAGTCAGGGTTCGAAGACATCTCGGAAGCTAGTCGTTTTCTCACCATCACTGAAGGAGGAGGAGGAGGAGCACTGCGGTTGTTGCTGCTGCTACTACCGGAAGAAGTGGTTCTCAAGGGACTATGAGGAGGCTGACCGCCGTGAAAATCGCCGGATTCCGCCATGGAGATTGAAGGGTTCGTCGTGGGATTGCATGGTTATAAATAGGGAGAAACAAAAAAAAAAAGGGGCAAAATCCAAAATCGAAAATTTCCAAACAGAAAAGGGTTTTTTGTAAGAAAGGTAGTCACTTTATCTATGGGGATTCTTAATTTACTTCATCTTCTTCACGAAGTCCGATGAGTAATGGAAAAGCAAAAACTCAGTGAGGGTGAATTTGGAACTAAGTGGGTTGGAGGAGATGATTCCCGGAAAAAGGGGTTTTGAGGTGGACGAGGACAGTGAGAGTAGTGAGCCTGGCCGTATCTAACTCGTCTTCCACCTTTCGAATTATTGTGAATGTCGCTTCGTACATTTAATGACTCTTTCTATCTCTATTCATCTTAACTCTTCTCTCTCTCTTTCTCTCTCTTTCGCTCTCTCTGTTTTTTTTTTTTTGGTTAATTAATTGAATTGAAAATAATATAAGTGGGAAGAGATTAGGTGGGTGATCGGAAATGTTCGTCGTTGCGTGTTTGACGTCTTCCCTTTGCCGATCCATCTCTTTTCTTCTTGACCTCTCTCTCAAACTAACCACAAGAAGATAATATTTTGTTTGGTATATAATAATAGAGCTCTATTTCGTGGAACCGGTGCAATGTATGTATATACTTTTTACTGATAATCTACAATATAATAAAATTTCAGGATGTTAACAATATATTCAATAAATATGCTGTTAAACAAAAAAAGGAATATCAGAATTGGTTTTTTTTAAAAAAAAAAAAAAAGAGGAATGTAATTGTCTCAATAGGAATACAATAATCGCACTGGAGTAAGTTGAAATACTCGATCACTCATAAATATCAAGACACAACGACCAACGAGGCTCCACGCTTCGACTTAGTAAAATTAAGACAACATAAACTGTATCTACGAGCCAGTTATAGACTTCTAGTATACTTTACAGTTTACACTAAGCAAGCCGTTGTTCGGAGTTGACAAAACATTTAATACAAATGTAGTACAAAGTAACATCAGCATCGCAACATGCAAAGCATCCTTTCATGACCGAAGGCTAACCCACATAGCCACTTCTCGCCACTTTGTCACCCCGAAGGAGAGTCACAATTTCCACTAAATAGACATGACATGTTTACAAAAATCCGTTTTCAATTCCAAATAGCATTTCTTCAATAAATATATCTTTTATTGTTTTCAGTATGAGGAAGGGAAGAGATCAAGAATCTGCGAGATGGGTTAGATACAATTCGCCGAGATGAATATATGATTAGTTGTATTGTAGTTGACGGTTCTAAACTAAAGTTATAGAGTAGTTGACGGTTTAGTATGTTATTTGTTTGCTAAGTCGTTAGAATAAAAAAAACAAAAAAAAAAGAAGAAAAAAGTTAGAATAGAAAGTGGATATTACTTCTCCCCAGTTCAAAAAATTTGTAGATGGCTTGGCTGATGTGGTTGAGATAGTATAAATGGGTTTTTCTTTAAGATTTGGCATATATGTGGCGTGCTGTAATTTAGTAGTATGTACGTAGAAGCAAATATTTTTTAACAATATATTATATTTATTTGAAGACAAAAAATGTTTTCTTCTTTCTTTCTAAAATGAGATTTGAATAGCCAACTTGCTATTATGTGCTAAAATTAGAAAGCTGGTATTCCTTAAATCATACTAATCGAAAGAGGGGAGAAAATAGAGGAATCCAAGTGTCTTTAGTCTTTAATATTTTTTTTAGAAAAAAAGGGAAAAAAAGAAAGAAGCCTAGTCCCTTCTAAAATATCAATGGCATTTACATATGAGCAATTGGACAAGACATAGAGCTAAAACAGTAAATAACAAAGACGAAAGAAGTAAAGAGATGCACATGTTTTGATGAGGCCATTACACCAACTGTCAAACCCCAGTTCCCGATAAAATCTGAAACTAGTGTTTGACATTTTGCTTTCATCTGCATCCTCATCTTTACCCTTTTGTCCTTTTTTTAACAATTTTTAAAAGAATTTCTATTATTATATTATTTTTATTACAAAGTTTTGGACCTGTTTGACTGACAGTTTTTAGACTTTTGTACGTCAAACACTAGCCCCCATGGCCATATAATAATAGCATGGCTTGGCATGGCAGTGAACCCTAGAAGAAACCATCCACGCTTTTTACGATCTTATTATTTCCCTTTTCCAACTTAAAATTAATATTAATTTCTACACAACACAAACACACGGCTCAATATGAAAGTTTCTCAGCGTAAAAAGCTGAACGTCTTTCTTCAAGTTCATATTCCAAAAGTCTTTTCTGCCCTTATAGGGTAATTTGGGTAATTGCCTAATTGGTTCCTCCACACAACCGTATATTTTTTATGATAATTATTGAGAAATCATTTTGTTATCTAAAAAATTTGCTTTTTTGATATTAAAACATCATTTTGTTATCTAAAAAATTTATTCAACCAATCATCATACTCTATATAATACAAATACAAATACTCATAAAAGAAACAAAATAAAAATTAAACTTTTGCATAGACAAATGTACATAAAAAAAAAAAAAAACTTTTGTTGCACATCCGTCTCACAAAAGTCAATAATCCCTTTAAATACATATCGAGATCTATGAGAGTTAATTAATCACTAGAATGATACCCGCGCGATGCTGCGGGGTTTTTTTTATACGTTTTTTTAATATAAAATTTATCTATAACGTTAATATTTAGTTTGTTGTTTGTTATATTGTTGGTTTTTGTATAAAATTTATATTTAAGATAGTAATAAAGAAATATGAGAACATCAAAGGGTTGTTATTTTATGCACAATTAATTTTGTTTCGAAATATATCTTTAAAATTATTTTTATAGATAAGATTTTTTTATAAAAACGTTTGATTAATTAGAAAACAGAGATTAATAAAGATCAATAATAATATGTTGGAAATGTGCTTTTAAAATACTATATACGGAGTATAATCTTTGTCATATAAGTATATTCAGTTCATATTTTAAAACCACAAATAAATATTTGTATAACTGAGCGGTTTAAACATAGTATTTGATTACCTAAATTTATATATAAATTTAACTTTTGAAGAATAAAAACTCTAAAGTAAATAATATTTTTTGTAATCCATTATACAAAACTATTGATTTAGTTTAAATTGGATCTGCAATCTGTCTTTTAATGAGTACAAATTTAATTTAATGGTGTGATTGTATGATCTTGGAGCTAAAACGTGTCTGGTTTCCAGCCCCAACTGTTTGACTATGTGAAATCCAGAGAGTGATCTTAGCTTCTTGCATAGTATGAATGTGATAATCCTTTGTCGCCCTACCGATGCAAAAATACCAAGCCACTGAGTCAAGTAAAAAAGACAAACGAAACATTTTCATTAATCCTTTGTGATAATCCAGCGGTGCTTTTATTTTTATTTTTTTCTGTTTTGTTTTCTTATTAGGACTCTCTCTTCTCTTCTTATTGCGGCAGTGTTCTCTCTAACTCTAATCCCCTTGATACCCAAGCTTTTTCCTTTTCCTTTTATATGTATGTCTTAAACCTTTTTTTTTTTTTTTTTTGGGCAGAAATGTAAGTCTTAAACCTATGTTTCCATTTTCTTTGGAAAATCGTAAGTGGGTTTGGGGCTGCACAAGTCTTGGTCCAATAGAATGATGATGACTAAAGCCCATAACTTCACAATCCCCACCTTTAGCCGGCCCAGTCTAAAAAACACAAATATGCTCCTTGCTTGTTTCTTCTTCCCCACGATGATGAAGAAAACGAAGATGTCGATTTCCATGAGTCACAGCAACTCCGGCCACCTCCACGTTGACCGGCGAATTCTCGAGCAGCATCCGCTTCTGAACCCGTCGCCTACGAATCCTCCGTGACCCAGCTCGCCGTTTGTCTCTTCCTCCATGGCAAACAACCAGACCTAACACCAACCGGAATCTGAGCAAATTACGGCGAGATCTTTGTCGTCGATCCTTTCTGGTGGCCATCAGATTCAGTGCTCTCAAGCCTCATCATTATGCATTGATTTCTTCCCGATAGTGAAATCCCGATGCAATTCCTACCACGAACCTTTGCATCTCTGACGACGGACACGATTGTTTCATGGAGTCCGATGAACAACAGGTTCATTGTCTGGGATCCACCGCAGTTAGATCCGATTTTAAAAGCTCATATTTCAAAAAGTCTAGAGTAGGCTTCGTTTCCTCCCTCTTTAACCGCCGTCGTCTGATTCTTTATCTTGCGATATGAGCTTGGAAATGTCTCGAGACGCTTCACAGATGTAACAACCCCTGTTGTTTTCTTATTTTAAGACATTTCAATTGGGATGCTTATCAATATTAGGCCTCTTCTATCTTCAGGCCCAAGCCCATTTCGAAATTAAGAAGGTGATGTGGCAAAATTTAGGCTGATCTGTATTATTTCTTATAATTTTATTGGCTAACCATTTTAAATGAGGTGTCACTCTCAGAACACTCGAAAAAGCTGACGTGTCAGGAGAGAGCTTGTGACTTTTAGTGTGTTGATTTAACTAGTTATGTTAGTTACTTAGTGGAGTGGAACTTAAAAGAGTCAATAGGTTACTTCACACTTGTATATAAATTAAAGAAATTTGATTTGGAATTGTGACTCGAATTGATTGCATTACATTACAAATTTGTTTTATACGAATGGGAATATATAAAAAAACAAAAAAAAGCCTTCAGTCTTCATTAGAGTATTAGTAATCACAACTCTGTATTGGAGTTTAGAGGAATGTCGTCGGAGATAATGAATGCATCGAAATAATTGAATAATTGGGTCACAGAGTTCATAAATGGCATAAGGAAAAAATAATAATAATAATGGCATTCCGTTACCCTTACTTCTTTGATAAGTACACATGTTAAAGTTTACTCACACTGACACACAAATGTAGTAAATAAATGATGATATGTTCTTAGCAATTACATAGCCCAAAGAAGTTCCAATCTCAAGTCCTAGACCAAATGATTAATATCGACTTACTACATTGTGTTGAGTTACCATGTCTAGGCCCATTAAGGCCCATGAAAAAGGTTTCTGATAAACACTGTCCTCTTCCTCTATCCCTTATCCATTCAACTCCAGCAAAATCGCCTTTGTTGCAGAGAATCACACTCTAATGGCGATACCAATGTCCATGGCAATGGCGACACCTACAGATTCCGTGAGTAGAGTTTGGAGCATGTCCTCTCTCAAATCAGCTCTTCCTTCCGCCGCATCTTTCCGATTACCTTCATCGTCTTCTCGCCGTCCGGTCACTCTTCGTCTCCCAATCTCTTCTCCTTCACTCCCATCTTTCTCCGGTCTCTCTCCGGTCAATCCTCTTCTCTCCATCGGACTTCCAGGTTAATTTCCATTTTTCACTGAGACATAATCGTTTCAATTTTGGCTCAATTGAATCTTTAGGGTTTTCAATTCCAACGCAGATTGGCAAAGCTTTGAGAATGGATTCAAAATTGTCGACGGTGGTGGTCGTGTTTACGCAATGAGACACGGACGACGTGTTCCGAAGCTGAATAGACCTCCAGACCAGCGCAAAGCTCTTCTGCGAGGACTCACGACGCAGCTTCTGAAACATGGGAGAATCAAGACGACTCGAGCCAGAGCTAGTGCGATGAGGAAGTTCGTAGACAAGATGATTACAATGGCTAAAGACGGTTCGTTGCATAAGAGAAGACAAGCTCTGGGTTTTATCTACGAGAAGCAGATTGTTCATGCTCTATTTGCTGAAGTTCCTGAAAGATATGGTGAGAGGAATGGAGGATACACAAGGATCATCAGAACTCTCCCAAGGCGAGGTGATAATGCTCCAATGGCTTACATTGAGCTTGTCTAAGGTCAAAATATCTCCTTTTTTTTTTTTATTTTACTCAATTGTTTGAGTTTTGCTCTGTAATATCTAAAAACAATTGTTGATGCAGATATGAGATCATTTTGTTTTTGTTATTGGGAATTCAACTTGTTAAAAATGCTATCTTCAGAGTTGAAACAATAAGGAAAAGGAAATAGATGGATGCTTTAGTTTTTTCCTGGTTAAGAGTTTTGTAGTTTCTAGTCTCTAAGAAATTTCAGTCAAGATTCAGAAACGTTCAGATGGGAGTTACAAGACGGATAAAGAGAGATATCAATTCACAACTTAGTGCTGATTTCAAATACTTAGTAGCTACTAAAGTGTTTGTTGAAGATTCCCAACAACTTGACTTTCCCTGGGATCTTTGTTGTATTTGTTTCCAACACAATCTTTCCTCCCAATATATCTTGCATGATCCCACTTATGTCTGAAACAAACTTATCGATCTAAAGAGTAAGATGACAAGGTAGAAGCGAAGAACCTTTAGCCGGCAATGTACCCGAGGGAAGATCAATATCTCCAACTTGCTTCTCCCTGTAAACAACTAATGTCTTCCCTATCCAATGTTTGAAACTCAGACGGTTGCGATTATCGACCATAATCTGAAGACTAAGTGTGGAATCGAGCCTGAACATCAAATGGGAAGGATACACGACGCCTTGGACGGTAGCTGATTAGATCTGCGTTACAGGTTCTTCCGGTTTGTAAACGTCCAATACCAATATTAAGGCAATGACGAAGATGATGATTACAATGGTTAAGATGACACAGTAAGCTGTGCAGCATTCGCACCCTTTGGATTTTCGCATACGCTTGGTCATGACAAACTATAATACTGTATAATATAATTTTATATGTATGGATGGTTTTTTGTATATTTGGGAGAGGTTGAAGCCACACTTATAGAAATATATGGATTAAGATAAAGTAAAGAAAAAGTGCTTTAAATGCGATTTCAGCTGCCAACTAATTCCTTACAATCTGCCTACATTATATGACAGTAATTACGTTCTTAGCAGACTTTTTCTTGTACAATTATCTTAAAAAGTTGAAAAAATAGCCACCTGTACGTTGACACATTGACTAATAAGCGTTTTACTGCTTTTGCTGAATCAAATTATGAGATCTGAACAATATTCTGAAATGGCAAAATATCTTTACTATTATGATTAAAGCAAATAATACATACAAACCGATTCAAAGATGAAGAACAAAACAAGACAAAGTGTAGTAGATCTATAAATTATGCGCTTCAGATCTGTTCACAGCTTAGTTGAATACTTACAATGTTGACTCGACACGTTACGATTCGAAACAGAGATGGTGATATCACAGGAAGAAGACGATTGGACCTTAATCTTGAAGATTTTGAGAACGCTTACTTTACCAGAGACCTTGACGAAAGTGTTGAGCGGGATGACGCCACCCATGACGTCAGATAAAAGCTGCGATTCAGTGAGTAACCGATCCGCCATTAGCGTGAGCGTCAGATTCATAGGCTGCGTTCTCCGCGGCCCGATTCGACTCGCCGGGAGTGGCGCTTCACCGATCAATTGGCCTCTGTAATTAAGCAACGCCGACGTCGAATCGTAGCTGAATCCGACGCGGTTGGGGTTTTTCAGTGAGACATCGACGTGTAGCGTTAGGTTTAGGATGACTTTGAAATTGAGTGCGTCGACGGAAGCTCGGAGACGATCAACGGCGACGGAATCGATGGTTGTGACTGGGCGTTTTGGTTTGAAGAGAGTGAAAGCTAATATGATGATGATTATAGCGATGAGGAGGAAGAGGAGTATACTGAAGCAGATACAGATTTTGCAGTTGCGTTTCCGCCGCCCCTTTTTACCACCGCCGCCGCCGTTTGCAGATTGCGTTTCCATGGAAGCGTTTGGTTTGGAAGGTTGTGGTGCTAACATGGCTGTTGCTGCCTTCTCTTCCTTTTTATCATCGGATTTGCTTGAAAAGCCACTCATTCTTCTTTTCTATATTCCTTCTTCTCCGTTACGCTTTGTACTTCTCTCGCTCTTGTTTTTTTCTCAGGGTTTTTTGTTTTCCCAGATGAGATTATTTTTTTTTTTTGGTAGAATCCCAGATGAGATTATTTGTACAGAGAATTTGTAACAAATATTAATGACATGACTCAAATAATTTAGTTGACAAAAAAAAAAAAAAAAGACATGACTCAAATAATGAAATAACACGTTTCATTTAGATAATGATTTTTCTACATTAAATATTTCTAAATTTTCAACGAGTATTTAAAAAGAAAAAAATTGGCTGGTTCTCATTTCTTAATCCTAATTGATGAAGATTTAGAGATTGATAAATACTCTTATAAAACTGTATGGTTTTGATAATTACGTTTCATAAGTTGCGAAGAAATTATATTATTGTTATGTGGTAAATAAACTTGCTTCTGTTTTTTTATTTTGTGAAACCATATCCAAATTCTATAGTATTTGTTAAACTATTCACATTTAACTAATTGCCAACCTCATTTAATGCCATTTAAACTGCGTAAGACCGTTTACAGTCCACATATCATGTTCGTCTAACGCCGTATGGACAGCTCCCTAAAAAATTAGTTGTTGGTTGAGTTTTATTAAAATTTTGTATTAGTTGACCATTTATATATTGTTACGAAGAAGTGCATTAATTTGTTCAACATGAGGTAGAAGAAGGGAGATGATAAAATAATAAAGTGAGGTTGGGGGTAGAAATCAGTAATCACATGGCTTTGTAAAGAGACCAATCCATGCTTGATGCATCATCCGTCACTTTTGCCTAATTTCGTGTGGTTTATTACGTAACAATAACATATTCATTCAATGACCAAATCAGTCTTTTTCTGGGCCCATTTCTTCATTAACAAGGGACGACTTTTCGATTTTGGGCCTTTTGGCCTGTTTCGCTTACTAAAATACTCATACCTCTCCCATCTACATTATTGATTTTTGCTGTAAGTTTGTGTATTTGTAACATCAATTTTTGTCAACCAATCACATGATTGAAAATTTAATTTTCCAAAATATTCTATAACTCTATGAAAATTTTGCCAAAAAATTGAACAGACTTTCAATAATTCTCTAAAAAATACAAATATGAATGGAATTTGTTAAAATATCACAAAGAATACTCTTGTATATGCAAAAATTGTATTCGATAAGATTTATGACAAAAAAAAATGATCATGCTAGTCATAATGTAGGGTTACCTTTATAAACCTACCCGTATTTATCGCTTTCTCAGCTTTTTTACCCAAATTTTTCGGCTATTCATAAAACTACCTAAACTAAATTTTTCTTCATAAACCAACATGTACTTTTCGTTTTATGTATAAACCCGCCTCTCTAATTGATTTGGATAATTGGGATTTCTAGGGTTTTTCAAATTTTCAAATTAAACATATAATCCGCGATTATTGTTCCGCATTTGACTTTATCCGGATGACTACCCGTGATCTAACCAAAACCAATCACTTAAACGATGTCGTTTAGTTTAGAAAACAAAAAAATCAAATATTCAAGATAAATTGAAATCGATTTGAAATCATACGATTTTGCTCTTGTATGCGATAAGTACGGGTAGCCATAATATATTGATGTTTTGCGTGCTTATCTTTTCGATTTGTTTATTGTCGGTTGTTTGTGTTAGTCTTGTTTACATGGACATTGGAGGAATTAGAATATAGACCCTTAACATTTCTATTATGATTATGAATATAATTACATTGATTTTATTTAATTTATGTCATTTCAACTTATCTTTAATTAAAATTCAAACAAATAAAACAAAACCTGAATTTTGGGTTCTGAAACCTATATTTCTTTATTATTAGACTAAACAAGTCATAATAATTAAATCTTTACAAATATATTTTGAGATTCCAAATTTAAAATTCTTATGTTAAAATTTATACTTAGTTAATTAAAATTCAACATAGTATTTCAAAGAAGATTGTTTCCAAGAGTAAAATAGATTTTATTGGGCCATCATAGCCCATAAAAGTTATTTTTCTTCCAGCCCTTATACGCTCCAAAGCTACTTTCTTCCAGCCCCTTTTTTTTGTTTTAATCAACATTTTCTTTCAGACCTTATACGCTCCGTTTCGAGGTATTTAATTATTTTTTCTTCGATGTGTGCAAAATAATTCAGATTGGTCCGGCTGGTTCGTGCTCGAAATTGAGATTTTGGAAAGAAAAAGCTCGAAACATTGAATCAGCCATTTCAATCTGAATCTGCAAAAAAAAAAACTCTTACGTCACACTCCCATGTAGTAGCCGTCACTTCTCGTCTTCCTCCTGGAGATACCCAAATCTCGCTTCTTCTTCTTCTTAGGGTTTCCTCTAAACTGCTCTTGCTGTGTCTTCCCTCTTCCTCATCATCTAGGGTTTCAGAAAAGAATTCGAAACCTGCTCTAAAATATTGTGGCTTGAAGGAGAGGAAGTAGATGGAAGGAAGAAGAATTACGGCAAGCCCCAGACCTTGTAGTGGAAGAAGAGTTGTGGCTAAAAAAAGGTCTCGACCCGATGGGTTCGTCAACAGCGTTAAAAAGCTTCAACGAAGAGAAATCTCATCTCGTAAGGATCGAGCTTTCTCTATTAGCACCGCTCAGGAGAGATTTCGCAACATGCGTCTCGTGGTATGCTCTGATTTTTTTCAATTGCCCTAATTTCTCTGGTTTTCAAAATCTCAAACCCTAGAAATTGCTTCTGGCTGCTCATTATTTACTCAAATTCTCTTCATTGGCATCGATTCAGTACTAATTAAGCTGTTCTCTCGAAATGAATTTTGGTTTCAGGAGCAATATGATACTCACGATCCTAAGGGACACTGTTTAGTTGCATTACCGTTTTTGATGAAAAGAACTAAAGTTATCGAGATTGTTGCTGCAAGGGACATTGTATTTGCGCTTGCCCATTCTGGTGTCTGCGCAGCTTTCAGTAGAGGTAATTTTAGTAGCTTTTTTACTTATACTTCTTTCTTCTTTGTGTGTCTCTGTGACTAAGACGCTTTACCTTTTGAATTCTTAATTTTAATTGCAGAGACGAACAAAAGAATATGCTTTTTAAATGTTAGTCCAGATGAAGTCATCCGGAGCTTGTTTTACAACAAGAACAATGATTCTCTCATCACAGTTTCGGTTTATGCTTCAGACAATTTCAGCTCTTTGAAATGCAGATCCACTAGAATTGAGTATGTTATCTCTCTTATCTGTTTATATCAGAGTGACTATTTTTCTGGTGGGTTATTCAAACTAATGTGTCTTTTTGGTTATTTTTAACTACTGTATTAGGTATATTCTGAGAGGTCAACCAGATGCAGGGTTTGCTCTTTTTGAGTCTGAATCATTAAAGTGGCCTGGTTTTGTAGAGTTTGATGATGTCAATGGAAAGGTGCTGACTTACTCTGCGCAGGACAGGTTATTTTCTGGTCTTCACAACCCAAATTTTGTGACTGCAAGTTTCTTCTTCTGAGCCCCATAGCTGTTTCTGCAGTGTGTACAAGGTTTTTGATCTGAAAAACTATACAATGCTATACTCGATATCAGATAAGCATGTCCAGGAAATTAAGATCAGGTAACTTTTCTTCATCTGTCGTTAGCTCTTTTGTGCTTCTTGTTTGCAAATGTTTTGAGCAAGTTGCTTTTCTAATTGCCGTTCACTTGATTGTATTCATTGAATTGTTTCTTATTTATGTGTACCTTTAACTTCCGTTTCTTTACCTGCATCAGTCCAGGGATAATGTTATTGATTTTCAAGAGAGCTACCAGTCATGTTCCATTGAAGATTCTGTCGATAGAAGATGGCACAGTTCTCAAGTCCTTTAATCATTTGCTTCACCGAAACAAGAAAGTTGATTTCATTGAACAATTCAATGAGAAACTTCTTGTTAAGCAAGAGAATGAGAATCTCCAAATTCTTGACGTGAGTTTGATTATTTTGTGATTCAATCAATCTTTTAGCTTTTGTTTACATGTTTATTTATGAATTGTTCCTGATTTGTAAACTTAGGTCCGAAATGCTGAGCTAATGGAAGTTAGTAGAGCTGAGTTCATGACACCGTCTGCATTCATATTTCTATATGAGAACCAGTTGTTTCTAACATTCAGGAATCGAAACGTTTCTGTGTGGAATTTTCGTGGAGAGCTTGTGACTTCCTTTGAGGATCATCTTCTATGGCATCCAGACTGTAACACAAATAATATCTACATAACAAGTGATCAAGATCTGATCATCTCGTACTGCAAAGCAGATACCGAAGATCAGTGGATAGAAGGAAATGGTAAGTAGAATAACCCCGTTAAGATATATAACCCTATAATCTAACAAATCTCATTGATTGAGATTGATTAATAGTGTTTTGTGGGATGATGATGCAGCGGGATCAATCAATATCAGCAATATATTGACTGGGAAATGCTTAGCTAAAATAACGCCAAGCAGTGGACCTCCAAAAGAAGATGAGAGCAGCAGCAGTTGCTTGGGGAAGAACTCAAAGCAAAGAAGAAATGCGGTAGCTGAAGCTTTGGAAGACATAACCGCTCTATTCTATGACGAAGAACGCAATGAGATATACACAGGAAACAGACACGGCCTTGTTCATGTGTGGTCCAATTGATTTCACACCACATCATCATCGTTAGCTACTACTACTACTACTCCTACTGTTGTATTATTTGGTTTCCTTCAAATGTGTGTAGCAATCAATTTCTTTAACTTAGCGTCTTTGAGCAGCCATATGTGTTGTGTTTGTGGGCATGTGTTTGTGAGTCAGAATGCCATTTATGTACACTAATACCTTTGTACGTAACATTTGGGTTTGACGAAATTCTATCAAAGACCCTTTATTTCACCTGTAAGGTCTCACGATAATTGTAAAAGTTGACATCATCATTCAAGTTTATCATCAACTTTGTATGATCACACAAAAACAAGCAATCTTTTGGAATAAAATCATCTCATTGCTGAAACACCAATGTGTTCTACATTCACTTGAGAAAACAAGCTTTACCAGTTTCTTCTGCAAGACTACAAATTTCTAATCCACACATGAGACACTGATGTGTCGAAAACCAACAAAGATCAAATGTTTAAATTCACCAAGACGATGACAACAGTTTCAGCAATAACTTGTCACTTGTGTGTTTTTGCTTCAGAACTGAGACTTGTCAAGGCTGTCAAAATATGGGTGATCAAGTGCTGTTTTTGCTGAAATTCTTTCTGCTGGATTGTACTTGAGCATTTGCTGCATTTGTTTAAATATAAGCTCAATCAGATGAAAGAGAGAAAGATTTAACAAAGCATTTCAGCTAAGGCAAGAAGCAAGAGGATCTTAGAGCTACTTTGCAACAATATTCATATGGTATGAACGTACCGTGAGAAGGTCAACTCCTTGAAGCGAAAGAGAAGGAACTGCAAGAGTTAAGTCTTGCGGCTCCCACTTTGGGTAGACATGCCAGTCACGCAGAGTGGAAACACCCGGCCATTGCTGCTCGGTTGGTGTTCCTAGCAATCTCCATTAACCAAAAAAGAACCATTAGTACGATCATGGTCAGTGAAACCTGGTGGACTATATTGAGTCAATTGTGTTCACTTGGTAAGCTAGGTGTATCATTCAGTGATGCAATTCACATTGAAACTGGACAAATCAGAAGAGCCAATGAAAGGTAAAAAATCAAAATACCTGAAGATATGAAGCAATTGCTGAAACTCAGAATCACCAGGGAAAAGAGCTTGCCTCCGCACCATCTCGGCTATGCAAATTCAAAGATGGAAACAACATAAAGATAAAATCACAGAGCAGAGAGACGAATTCAAAGGGCAACAAAAACATCACTGAGACTAACCGAAGATGCAACCAACAGACCAAATGTCAACAGCAGTTGAATAATGAGTAGAGCCAAGAAGAACTTCAGGAGCTCTATACCACAGAGTAACAATCTCATGCGTGTAGGACTTGAGAGGAACAGTGAAAGCACGACCAAGACCCAAATCAGCAATCTTAAGTAGCTCTTTATCTTTCACAAGAAGAAGATTCTGCGGTTTAAGATCACGGTGAAGCACACCGTGACTGTGACAATGCGCAACGCCTTTACAAAGCTGAAACATCAACTTCTGGATCAGAGAAGGCTCAAGAGGCTTAGGATTAGCACCTTTCCGGTACGAATCGATGAATTTCTTAAGATCAGTATCCAGATACTCGAAAACGAGGTAGAGATTGGATTTAGGGGATTGAGATTTGGATGAAGGCTGATGAACGTGTTCGACGCAGAGTAATCGAACAACATAGATCGAAGTTGACAACATCTGGAGAAGCGAGATCTCACGAAGTGCAGTAGGTGGGATACCTTCTTCGTCCATCTCGAGACGAGTTTTCTTCAGAGCTACAAGCTTACCGGTGCCTTTCTCCATCGCCTTGTACACTTTTCCGTACGTTCCTTCTCCGACCTTCTCTAGCTTCTCGTATTTCTCCATTTGTGAGATCTTTCGAAAATTCCAACTGACAGTTTTTGGATTAACGATGAACCCTAGTACTGATTTTTGATCAGATTAATGGAGATGATGACTGTGAGAGCGCTACTTTCGCTAAGATACTTACACGTCACTTCATTTTTCCCGCTCATTTGGATTTTGAATTCCTCGCTCGCTTCGTTCGTGACAACTGCAACAAGTTGACGGTTGACCTAAAGTAACACTAAACAGGCCCACCAAATGATAGTGAAAGTCCAAAAAATATAACTTATTTTATTTCCAAATAATAGTAACTTAATCTAAATGATAAGCGTCTTATTTGGTCAGATAATCTGATCAATGATTTGCTGAGATAATAAATGATGGGAGACATCCCCTCACCAAAAAAAAAAAATGATTTGCTAAGATTGGGTTTTGGAGCAACTTAAAACGTTACTAGAGAGGATGAAATATTAGCACTGAAACAATACAAAATTCAGAGATATAAAATGAAGAAAATGTTATTTGAACTTCAAAATGTACAAAACATCTTTTGATAGGTAAATTTCCTATTCTTCACCATCAATTTCTTTTGCATTTTCATCAGCTTCATCTTTCTTGTCAGCTACTACATCATCAGACACAACCTCCATCCCTTTCTTTACTTTCTCTATCTCCTTCTCTTTCTCTTCCAATTTCTCTTGCAATATTATAACCTGCAATTTTATCATAAGGTTTCTCTCTTCAAAATCCCATCTCCAACAAAATCTCAGAATCAAAAAGAATTAAGAGACGAGACAAGGATAAACAACCGTTTCGTTTGATCTCTCAACATCATTTGTTAAGTCCTCCATGTGTTTGAACAGTCCTGCATTTCACAAAACCTCAATTCGAAATTCCATCTGTACAAAAGTCTTTCCTAGATCTATTATCAACATATGAAGTCTTACCTTCAAATTGACTTCTAAGTTCTGCGTTTTGAGACTTCTGCATTGTAAGCTTTATCGCTAGTTCATGAATCTGTAATATCACATGAACATAGGAAAGCATCAATTGTCTTATCCTTTTCAAGGAATCATGTTCGATAAAGGAAGAAGACGACTACTCTTTCTATAATCCGAATAAATACCAGATGGAAGACTGAGAATAGAACAAGCTATACCTTTCCTTCAGCAGCTTGGTGCCCAATCTCCTCGTTTTCCTCTTGCAGGGTTCTGCACTTTGCCATAAGCATCTTTCCCATCTTGCTTTGAGGAGTAAAAGTAACTGCTGCAATATTATCCTGGAGTTCCTTTATCTTCTTATCTTTTTCCTCAACTAGATTCTGCATAAAACGCAAACATGAAGTAAAACTTCATTTAATCAATGCTTCATTGCAAAAAATATATCAAACTAAAGTTGGGAGTTTTTGCCCGCAACTCTACCTACGACCTAGAGAATATCAAATAAATTGAATATTTTTTTACCAGGAATCTCCAAATGAAGACAGTGTCAGCTATAATAAGTATTTTAGGATCATCTTTCAGGTCTTTCATAACTCGAGAGGAATTTTGTTTAGCTACAGGTTTGGTTATCTAAGGATATATTTCGATATATACATTCTTATGACACATTAGTCGAAGGATAAATAGAAAAGAGTAAGTGCAGACCTTGAGACGTGAAAATTCTTCATGAATTGCTGGATCCAGCAACAACCTCCTCGCCTACAAAGTTAAGTCAAGAAATTTTTAAGCACACTGCTATCTGATCATTTAGAGCTGCTAGATGACTAATGCGATTCGATTTAATAGCCGTTTCTTATATTTCAGACTTATGAGCAATTAGACGCCAGGAAAAGGATAACAAGAAACATAGCGTATCATCATATTCAGACTAGCGAAACTAAAGGACTAGGAGATTTCCCTCTACGTGGAATCAGGGTCGAGGATGACAATAACACTATGACATAAAAAAACAGGAGGACTATGACTAGAAAAGTCAAAATTACTTCAACAACTATCTTTCATGGTTTGTGTTGTTGGCAAAATTGTATAACTTACTGCAGAATGAAAACATATGGGAGACTTAAATACCTGCATTGACGCCGGCTTGAGTTGAGATTTCAAATCGCGAACAGCTGACTAGAAATACAAATCCAAGAAGACACTTATTCTATGTAATGTTCAAGAAAAAGATGTGATAGGGAATGAGGGCATCATTTAGGCGATGAGTTCCTTGAGAATTTACCTTCAACTCTGCCATTTCCTGTTCTCGTTTCGCATATTGTACAATGCATGAAGCTTCTTTTCTCTTTGCAATTTCTAACTGAAAAGAGAAATAACCATCAAACCCTGTTTTGAAAATCAAGTTCTTCATATTGATAAATACACAACTTAATTACTCAAATGCCAACCTGTTCTTTCAAAGATCTTTCAGACGATTTTAGGTTTTGAATATAGTCAATCAGAAATCTAGGTTCTGAAAAAAACAAGTACCAAACAGAATCATTTTGGATTGTCAAAAATTAGCATCACATACACAAACGTGCAAACCAACATTGCATGGAGAGGCTAACCAGGAGATTTTCCAGCCGGAACAAAGGACTCGTTCTGAAACGCTGATTTCCACTTTTGAATCTCTGTTTTCGCTAATTCAAGCTCATTCTAATAAAAAGAAGATATAGTTAGATACAAAAAAAGATGCAATCGTAAACAGCAATAGTATAGAATTAAACAGACTAGAGAATAGTAACAATACTTGGCATGAAGCAAGATCATCTTTACAATTCTGAAGACTGCCACAGAGAAAGAGAGAGAGAGACCAAAAGAAGGTTAGAATTATACATAAAAGCAAACACTTTTCCAAAAAAATTAAGGAAGGATTGAATAAGAACCTCTCTCGAAGTGACAAAATCATCCCAGTTGCAACACCAGGTGCAGCTTCCTCGACTTTAGTTCGACCCTAAATGACGATAATTTCAAATCTTAAATCTCATCATTGATCAAGCAGGTGGGCAAAAACTGAACTTTGGGATATATACAAATTCAAAAGGCTACCTTTTTTGATCCGAAAATATCATCTTCATCGTCTTCAAGATCACCGAAACTTCTTTTACTACCTGAATGATAAAAATGAATATGAGAAAAATTATACTCCAATCCACAATATAACTATGAATTGTGAGGAATCCATTAATGTGGAGGAGACCTGAAGCCCTGGTGGCATTTGCAGCGGAATAATCTCCTCCAAAATCGTCGTCTTGTAAGGAAAACTCCATCGGAGCAAGTTCCCTGAGTATTCTGCGGGAGTGTCGGAGTGTTGAGAGAGCGACGTCAATTGGGAAATTAGGGTTTAGTTTTTGGGGAAGAGGAGAACGTGGTCAACCGGGTCACGCTCTAGATCCGTTTCCGTTTATTTGTTTTTGTGATATTAATTTTCAAAAAAATATTACTTTTTTTTGGTAAGAACAAAAAAAAAATTACTTGGCGAGGGCTTTTTTATTTTTCTTTCGATTTTTTTAATTAATTCATTATTTACTTGGTGAAAAAAAGAGAGATTTTGGTTCTCTGCGCATTATCTGACCATGCCTACTTTTCATTTGTGATGGTGGTTCGAGTATTGTAACAATCAGAGTGTCATTGGTTAATGAGTCGTGTGTTTTTTTTGTCCCTCGACACAATTTTAATAACAACGTTCAGTCTTGTATTGTTTTGTATAATGTGATTCTTTTTGAATTCAAGCTTTGTTTTAGTTCTTTGCGCATTTCATTTGCCTTAATGCTGAGATTTTGACGTTTGTATTCGTTGATAAAATATCTACATTACAATGTTTTTAGAGCTCAAAGACATCGGAACCGGTCATATCATATTCCATTTACCAAATTGCCAAAATTGACCGTGTAAGTAACAGACAACACATATGAGTACTATAATAGACCTAATGTAGCATCTGTTCAAAAAAGAAAAAGACCTAATGTAGCTTTGGCCTTTGGCCTTTCTCTTACAAACTCGAGTGCACGAAGAAACTACTCAGAGATGACAAAAAAGTCAAGCTCCTCTATTCAGAACAATATCAGATACTAAAGACACTAAACAAACCACTTCTCATGACAACAATCGGGAAGTTGATGTTGAGGCAAAACCACTTCTAGGGCGTGACCCGGTTAACACTTCTCATGACAAGAATACTCGACCTTGACTTTGCATTTGGACGAAGCTCTTGCAAGCGTTAGGAGATTCACCATGATCTGCACCTTTTTGTCATTTCTTCTTGCCTGAGCATGGATTTCCAACAGCTCAAGGTGCGCCAATTTCTCCAAAAGATGCTCTATTTGCACCATCTCTCCAATATCTCCCTTGAACTGGGTTATTTTTAGGAACTTAATATGGCAGGACAATAAGAAAGAATACCCCTCCAAGCATTTGCAAACAGATTTCACATCCAGATAGTCTTGATAATCAGAATGCAAAGCCTGCAAAACAAACGAGAATTTTGAGATTGAAGATTTTGTGAGTTTTGATTCTTTTGTTTGTCCAATAAACTTTTGGGTGTCTTTGGTCATACCTCAATGGTGAGAGTCTTTAGATTTGGAGATTTCTCAAGCAGAATTTTCAGAGCATCCCAACAGGAATCTGCTTCAGTACTAACTGATAAATGAATAAGGTTTTCAAACACTGGGACTGCTTCTCTGAAGGCATAAAACAGCTGGAAAAAAACAACTAGTCAGTCATAACTTCAACAATCATTCTATTGTCTAGCAAGATTATTATTTTAGTATCCCAATGGTTCATAGATATAAAGTTACTCATGCTCTACTAGTTCTTAAGCTGCAGTAATACATTGAACAGAAACAATAAAAACAATAGAGATCACTTACCCGCACCGTGTCAATAGTGCCTAAGCTCAGAAACTGAACATTTTTTAAGCCCTTAATCAGATTTGTACCATAATAAGTGTCCCTAACCATGAAATGCGGAAGTTCTAGATTAGCTTCAATAAGGGAGTTGAAATTAACAACTGGATACTCATCTCGGAGAACATCAAAGTATTCAAAGTATTCAAGACTCGGAGTATCAAAACTAATAGGCTCATAACTATTGCCTTTAAGATCTCCCCAGTCTTTACGCCCAATAGCAAGTCTCTTAAGGACTAGACTAGACACAATGCAAGACCATTTCCGATCTTCACAGTTGTTCCTATATATGACTAAATCCTCAAGCACAGGGCAAGCAGAAAGAAGCCTCGTCAACGCACAACCACCACTAGTATCACTGAACCGAACTGAGTCAACAAGGAGAGACTTAAGAGCTGGAAGCAAAGCGTTCTGAGGGATATCGTCAATAACAAAACCAGACCCTAGTTGCAATTTCACAACTTTCTTGCAAGTGAAGACCTCACATGGCAATGCGTAATCTTCTTTGACGTCAATGTCCAATTCAAGATCCAAAACACCTCGCTTCAACACATTACGTACACAATCATTGACAAGATTGTACTTATCTGAGTCAAATTTCATAGACCGCAGTTTCAAAGAGAATCTTCTTATACGGTAGCCTTCACGTCGATCCAATAGTCGAGAAACGAAATCTTTGAAGCTTCCGTTAGTTTCAAACGAGAGATCATAAAAAGCAACATTTGATATGATAGTAACCAGATTCAAGCAGTTCTTGGATGCTATCTTTAGGTTTTCAGTCTTGGAATTGATCTCTTGAACTCTCACGATCTCACTCATCATTTCACGAATTGTAGTCGAACTTAACAGCGATTAACGAAAAGTGATTTACGAGTTCCACGGTGAACCGTGACTTAGAGTAGATATCGTCGGAATCACACACTAGCCTGGCAAAAATCCACTATAAACGGCAAAATCCACCGGAGTTACGGTTACACGATCAGAGCAACAAACACTGCTCTCGAGAAGAAGAAAGAAACAATAACTCTCGAGACTCTCTTTTTTTTCTCATATTAATACTTATCCAAGTGATAAGCCCAAAATCGAGCCCATTATGTGTTGAAACTTCAGCTAGTGAAGTGAGCTTGGGCCTAATACAATACAGAGAAAACCCAGATTATATGTACAACTTTCTTTTTTTCGTAAAGAAAAAATTATAATTTTCTGTTCTTTAAAAAATTTCATTATTTACTTGGTGAAAAATATATTTTGGAACTTTTTAGCTCAAGTAAATCAGGCCATGAGTCAGTTCTTGTAAAGAAATAATCAATTGTTATTATGATGCATCTCTTTATTTTCCCACTCCCGCCAAGTGAATCCCGTAGTAACATCTAACATGGATTCAAGTTATGTCAAGAAAAAAAAAAGATTACCATAGATCAAACACTTTAAAAATCCAATGGATAGGATTTTTTTTTTTTTTCTGAAAAGACAGTTTGTGAGGAAAAGGTTTCCTTGAATTAATAAATTATTAATTATACTTTTTCTTTTTGTAGCCATATTCCTCTAGTTTTGTAGGTTTATAACGCGATTCTTTTTGAATTCAAGCTTTGTTTTAGTTCTCTGCGTATTGCATTCGTTAATAAAATATCTACATTACAATGTTTTTAGAGCCAAAAGACATCGGAACCGGTCGTGTCATAATCCCTTTACCAAATTGCCAAAATTGACCGTGTAAGTAACATACAACACATATGAGTACTAATAGACCTAATGTAGCTTTGGCCTTTCTCTTACAAACTCGAGTGTTTTAGGCACGAAGAAGCGACACAACAACCAGTTAGAGATGACAAAAAGCCAATTGCTGTTCTATTCAGAACAATATCAGATATGAAAGACACTAAACAAACCACTTTTCATGACAACAATCGGGAAGTTGATGTTGAGACAAAACAAACTGGAGTTTGTTCAAGAAAACTTGACCTCGACTTTGCATTTGGACGAAGCTCTTTTAAGCTTTAGGAGATCCACCATGATCTGCCGCTTTTTGTCATTGCTTGTTGCCTGAGAATGAATTTCCAACAGCTCAAGGTGCGGCAATTTCTCCAAAAGATGCTCTGTGTGCACCATCTCTCCAATATCTCCCTTGAACTGGTTTATCTTTAGGAACTTAATATGGCAGGACAATAAGAAAGAATACCCCTCCAAGCATTCGCAAACAGATTTCACATCCTTATCGTCTTGATTAGTATAATGCAAAGCCTGCAAAAACAAACGTCAATTTTGAGATTGAAGATTTTGTGAGTTTTGATTCTTTTGTTTGTCCAATAAACTTTTAGGGGGTCTTCGGTCATACCCCAATGGCCAGAGTCTTTAGATTTGGAGATTTCTCAAGCAGAAATCGCAGAACATCCCAACAAAGATAATCTGCTTCAGTACTAACTGATAAATGAAAAAGGTTTTCAAACACTGGGACTGCTTCTCTGAAGGCATCAAACAGCTGGAACAGAAATTAAAACAACTATTCAGTCATAACTTCAAAAATCATTCTAATGTCTAGCAAGATTATGATTTTAGTATCCCAGTGGTTCCAAGATACAAATGCTCTACTAGTTTTAAAGCTGCAGTAACATAGATATTAAAGAGAAAGAAGATAACAACAGAGAACACTTACCTGGATCGTATCATTAGCGCCTAAGTTCAGAATCTGAACATTTTTTAAGCCCTTGATCAGATTCTTAAGATCGTAGGTATCCCCCCATATAAGAGGCGGAAGTTCTAGCTTAGCTTCAACAAGGGAGTTGAAATTAACAACTGGATACTCATCTCGGAGAACATCAAAGTATTCAAAGTATTCAAGATTCGGAGTATCAAAACTAATAGACTCATAACTAGAGCCATCGTGACTCCATTGTTCACGCCGAATAGTAAGTCTCTTAAGGATCTGACTAGACACAATGCAAGACCAATTCCAATCTTCACGGTTGTTCCTATATATGACTAACTCCTCAAGCACAGGGCAAGCAGAAAGAAGCCTCTTAAACGCACAACCACCACTAGTATCATCGAACCGAACTGAGTCAAGAAGGAGAGTCTTTAGAGCTGGAAGCAAAGCGGTCTGAGGGATATCGTCAATAACAAAACCAGACCCTAGTTTCAATTTCACAACATTCTTGCAAGTGAAGACCTCAAATGGCAATTCGTAGTCTTCATTGACGTCTATGTCTAATTCAAGATTCAAAACACCTCGCTTCAACACATTACGTACACAATCATCGACAAGATTATAATTAACTTGGTCAAATATCATAGACCGCAGTTTCAAAGAGAATCTTCTTATACGGTAACCGTCACGTCGAGCCAATAATCGAGAAACGAAATCTTGGAAGCTTCCATTAGTTTCAAACGAGGGATCATAAAAAGCAACATTTGATATGATAGTAACCAGATTCAAGCAGTTCTTGTTTAGGTTTTCAGGCTTGGAATTGAGCTCTTGAACGCTCACGATATCACTCATCATTTCACGAATTGTAGTCGAACTTAACAGCGATAAAGAAAATCGATTTACGAGTTCCACGGTGAACCGTGACTTAGAGAAGATATCGCCGGAATCACACACCAGCCTGGCAAAAATCCACAATAAACGGCAAAATCCACCGGAGTTACGGTTACACGATCAGAGCAACAAACACTGCTCTCGAGAAGAAGAAATAAACAATAACTCTCGAGACTCTCTTTTTCTCATTTTTTTACTTATCCAAGCGATCAGCCCAAAACCGAGCCCATTATGAGTTGAAACTTCAGCTAGTAAACTCGGGCCTAACACTAATACAGATAAATAAAATAAAACGCAGATTATATGTACAACTTTCATTTTTTCGTGATTACGACGTACAAAAAGAAAAAGAAAACTTTAATATCTGACTATAATTAAAAAATTATAAATTTCAGTTCTTATTTTTTTTAATTTCATTATTTACTAGGTGAAAAATATTTTGGAACTTTTTAGCTCAAGTAAATCAGGCCATGAGTTAGTTCTTGTAAAGAGTAATCAATTGTTATTATGATGCATCTCTTTATTTTCCCACTCCCACCAAGTGAATCTCGTAGTAACAGAAAAAAAAATTACCATGGGTTTAAGCTTAGCAAACACTTTAAAAATCCAATGGATAGGAATTTTTTTTTTCTCAAAACTGCAAAAGTAAATTAAAATTTATAAAAATTTAGGGAATAATAAGGTGATAACCTGATAACACGAAAATTTGACCGAGACCATGAAGGTGACAAAGTCCAACTTCATAAACTTACAGAAAATCTTCTTCTTTTTTTTCTCTATCATTTCGTGGATATTAATACTGTTTTGTCTTCAACGAGGGGGAAAATATATTAAAACAAAAAAAGTCCTTAAAGACGTCTTCAGAAGGACTTGCAATGAAACTTCACCTCACGCCAAGTTGGACTTCGTGAGTTCGTTCAACTGTTTTCATAATATATTAGTATAAACAAGACTCTACAAGACCAAGAGAGTTAATTTATTAAACGAAGTTGAGTATTCAAAGCAAGGAAAAAAACGAGAGAGGAAGAAGAAAATGGCTGCATTATCCGAGAAAGAGGCTGAAGCTTATCTCGACGCAAGGCCTAGATATCCGATCGATTGGTATACGAAGATTGCAGCACGGACACAGGACCACAAATCTGCTTGGGATGTCGGAACTGGTAACGGTCAGGCTGCTATTGGAGTAAGTAAACTTTCTAATCTTATCTTCATTGAAGTTGGGAATATCTGAAACATTCGTCAGTATATATGATTTAGTTAGTATGATTTGTGATACGGAGATTATGCTGATAGATCCAGCAACAAGATAACTAATTTACTTGGGGGCTCTTTTATTGAATCATGTCTTATTCTAAAGATAAGTCAAATTAGGTGGCGGCAAACTGCAGATTGCTATTGTTGAATCAGCCTCTTGGTCTTGATATATAGTCATATAGATATGTGTGCATAGAATATCTATTTTATATTTGTTTTAATTAGCCAAGATATATTATTAAATAAACACTTTAACATGAAGAAGATAATAGAAAAATGAACATAGAAAACAGGAAAATATCATAATTTTCTTTTGTTAAAGAATATATCATAATTTTTCATGAATCAGAACTTATAGCAAATGAGCTAATTAAGACAGGTTTTGGAAGAAAATGAGAAGAGAAATTACTATATAGATGTTGGTTCTTTAATTCACTAGATTCACGAAACAATATTTCCTCAACCATGAATAAGACTACGCAATAAATCATAGATATAGAACATATAGTAAGTGAACTCGCCTATTGCCTATTGGTGTTGAGCTTTTCAGTACACAAAAAATTAATCCTGTTTATCATATTATACATAGGTAAAGAATATATATAGTAGGTGAATTAATCTTGACAATACCAAGATCTCTTTATATCTTACAGCTTGTGGAGCATTACGAGAATGTTGTAGCTACCGATATAAACGAAGCACAACTCAAACGAGCAATCAAACACTCAAGAATCAGTTACCATCACACTCCAATAACAATGTCAGAAGATGAGATGGTGGCTCTAGTTGGGGGAGAAAATTCTGTGGATCTCATAGTTGCTGCACAAGCCGTCCATTTTTTCGACCTCACCACATTTTACAAAGTTGCAAAACGTGTTCTTCGCAAAGAAGGAGGCCTAATTGCCGTTTGGGTGTACAACGATATCATTATCTCGCCTGAGATTGATCCCATAATGCAGTGCCTTGTCGACTCTACTCTACCTTATAGAACTCCTATTATGAATTTAGCATTTGACGGTTATAAAACGTTGCCGTTTCCTTTTGAGAGCATAGGGATGGGGTCCGAAGGAAAGCCTACTACGCTAGACATTCCGCATAAACTTTCGCTTAAAGGGTTTATAGGTTTCTTGAGATCGTGGCAGCCCGCGATGAAGGCCAAGGAAAAAGGAGTAGAGCTTATAAATGAAGATCTGATAACCAAGTTTGAAGAGGCTTGGGGTGATGAAAACAAAGTTAAAGATGTTTTCTACAAGGCTCATATGATTGTTGGAAAATTTCCGGTATGATTACAACATCTCAAACAATCATCTAATATGTTAATTGCATAATTAATGTTTACATTAATGTTTTTCTTTTTGTTAATGGAAATAACAATTATTGTTACTTAGGTTTTGGTGAATTTTTCTTTGAGCAGGAATTGAAATGCGAATCTGATAAAGTACCGTCCGAAGATAGTAATAAAGATTTGTTGCTGCAAACGGAGGTTGGGAGAAAACAAGAAAGACGACAACCATCCGATGAAGGAGACAGACAAAGTAAGAAACAAAATACTAGTGAAGATGACGCGTGAAAAGATGAATCATATCAATTATTCGATACTAAAACACTCAACGCCGTTGGTTATATATACAGCTCATGTCGAGTATGTCAAAAATTATTATTAGTTTGGAAGTTTGAAAGAAAATGAAGTATAATAAAATGAAAATTTTGGCAATTTTGGATTGAATTATTACAGTGTTTATATTCGCGTGATCGTCATGATTTGTAAAAATAAAATCTGATTAACAAATTTGGATCAATGTTTGTTGCTGTTAAGAGTGAAACCAGTACAGAGAGAAAAACGTTTGTTGTTTTTATCCAAAAAGAGGATCAACAAGGCATTAGAAACAGAGAGTACTGAGACAATGAGATCATTTTCATTTATCTAACTTTATTGATTTTCAATTGATATCAGAACAAATCTCTAATAAAATATACTCTTGTTTCAGGTTTGATCTGTTTTGAGATTTGTTTTTTGTTTTTTTCTTTCTTTTGACATCAGTTGTGAGATTAGTTAAGACTTTAAAAAGTTGCAACAGAAGTTACAGATAATGGAAGACAAAATCGTACGTCGTTGATAGTGATACTTATATTACTTTTTAGGTTTTTTGTATAGAAGGTTAATCTTTACAAACAACTGTTAAGTTTTCATGGTTTCCGTCTTCAATTCAAAATCTAATTACTATCATATACTATGAGTGGATTACTTCACGTCCCTTATGTATATGGCTATATATATTACAAGTGTGATTATAAGTTAAATTAAATGTTATAGAATTAGAAGTCTAAAACTGTTCTCAGTATTAGTATTTGAAACGAATATGTGATGTAGATGAAACGTCAAGATATATGTAAGAATGGCTCCTTGTGCTTTCCGGCCCACCACGATATGAATCTTTCCTCCATATATGATTTCAGGTGAGAGGAGCTCACTAGAGTTTTGTTGTTGTTTCCTCTATCTTTCAGGAATTTATACATAAACATTATTTCTATTGATCGGTAATTTTTGGAAAAAAAAAAAGAATGCTTCGAATTTGAAGCACAAAATGTTTTTTTAATTGGATTTAAAGAATCAAGGGATTTGATAGACTGGAATCAAAAAGTCAACTACTATGATTCCAGTGAAATAATTTATATGAGTGATCCAAATTTCTATACAATTGCACATCATTGATTTATGGATCTATCAAGAGAGATCAAGTGATTATATTGCATTGAGTATGATCTTTTTACTTATATTATAATTTCAGTTAGATCTGACAACAATTTTCATACTATTCTATTACAATGGGACCTTGCAACAACCTTTCATATATCAACGTTGAAGTCTTATATATTAGTTCATCTAGGACATCTATATTACATAGTTTTTGTTTTATGATCACAATTGGTCTTGGTATAAGATTAATCAAATAGTTGGGGTTTTGATGAGTCCGGTTAAGGAGTAAACATGATTCGAATCAGCTGGTTAGAAGAGAGTAAGCTTGTTTAAAGTAATCTGAGTTTGTTAGGAAGTAACAAACGGATTCTGTTCGTTGCTCTGTTTCTTAAACTCGATATTTCGAATGCGAGAAGACATATCAAGCGACTGTACGCTCTCCCTAGAATGATTACAGTGAATTGCTAGAGCTTGTTTGGCCAATATCTATCGAAATCAACCTGTGATATGCCATTAATTAGACCATTCATGAATTCTTAATTTTAAAATGTATCAATTGATCTTAATTAATGATTATTTCAAACCACTGATTAAAGATTACTTACTAGGACTAAACCATGTGAACCCATAATTCTACAAGCAATATTTAATAATGCGGATCTCAGTCTCTCTTTAAGTCAGCGACTCTGTGTTTTTTGCTTACAAGATAATCCAATCTTTAAACAATTATACTTTATATTTAATCTTCGAGATGATTCGAAGATTTAAAACGTATATCTATTTATATACACACACACACACACATATATATATATATATGTATATACGGATATAGAAAGTCATTGTTCAATAACTTCAATTATATAAACTAGTTTTTTTTTTTTTTTATAATATAGTTTTAGTTGTTGAAGTTTCATAATTTGTCTTATGCAGATAATTATCTTCTTAATGTAATGTCTTATCTCGTAGATCAATAGATCTTTATATATATGATACAAAAATACAAGATTATGTTCATCATTTTACTGTAGTACTAATATTTTTTTGTTAGCGTTTTTTTTTTTTTTTTCTCATTTAGCATTATTTTTTTTGTGGTAAAATTTGCGGACCAAGTGTTGTTCAGCACGACACTCCCGTTGTTTTCTGTGACACAGACTTCGCAACCCATTTTTTTCAAACTTGCGACACTCCGTTGCACAAAACCCGCATTAAACATCATGGTTTTAACGTCACATCTCAGCAACTAGTTAATGTAATTCACAAATATATTGGTAACTGATTAGACGAGTACTGTATGTAAGAAAAGTTGACTTAGAAGAGAATTTGAAAGCGTGAAGTAAGACTAAAAATAAGAATTTTAATGAAATAAAAACAATCGAACTAGTACACTGTTTTCACCTAAAACATGCTAGATGCTTTTCGATTTTATATTTTATGTTTAGGGATTCTATTAGTCTAAAATGTAAAAAGAGCATTCATGCTAAATAATAAACGTCGACTTGTTTTTGTTTTATTTTTCTATTAGCAGTTAGCGTCATTAATTTTTAAAAGTTTATTCATATCGTTAAACATATTGAGTTTTATATAAAACATCAAAATTGTTCAGATATTTTTAAGTGTACCTCTTTCTGGTTAAGTTATTTTTAACAAAAAAAAATCTTTTTAAATTTTCCTAGTTTTCTAGTTATTTTTTGTTTATTCGTCTTTTTGGTTTTTGGGGGTATTTATAGAAATAAATAAATAACAGTTAATCATTTGGATTAAAGATTTCAAGTCAACAACTAAACTAAATACAGCCAAATCCTCGTATAGATAATAGGATCCAACTATGTCATCAACTATATCGATTCACATGCATATTTTAATTTATATACAGTACATCCTTGGTGAATCTTTAGATCAACGGTTACTTTATTAGCAAATGTCCATTTGCACCTCTTGTTTCAGCAAAAGCAAATCAAACCCCATTATCTTTCAAATATATCACTACCGTAGTTTTCGGAACAATTAATTAAAAACCTTTTATTAACTCAATTAAAAAGAAATGATGTCCACCGGTAAGAATATTCAATCTACAGTATGGGATTTAATCAAATCGTTTTAGACTATGGGATTTTTTGGCTTTATTTTCTCACATGTCAAAAAAAAAAATCTATCAAAAACCAAATTTAATATACCTAATCAGAAATTTTATTTTCCTGAATTTCTTTGAACTAAATACTTTAAAACAAAACATAAACCAAAGCCGTATCCCATCTATTGAGTTTAAATTTTGTTTTCGACACTGTAGTTATATAAAGTTTCACAAAAGGTACCCCATTTTGTCTATTTAAAAGATGTTATTGGTCATTTCGCTAATTTTTTAAGCTGATCTGCTGATACAATTTATTTTTTTGGTTAGGAAGCTGATACAAATTCTATAACTCAAAATGAATACAGTAAAATGCGATTGCGAAGTATGAACACAATAGTTAAAAGAAAAATCAAAATTTTCATTTATTTGATGACCAAACTTTTGTTTTCCCACTTGCTTCTTTCTTGTTTTAAGAATGAGAAGTCAATGATTATGTCCACTAAAGTTCGGTGGAGGATTCCTTCGATGTGGTGTTTTGTTTTATGCCACGTCCTTGGATATATATCTATTTATACTTTTGAGTCAAAACAAAATAATAGAGCAGCGATCGAAAAGGAGAGCACAAAAGCCTTACGGCTCTAACTGAAAATTACAAAACTTAGGGGGTTAAATTGAAAACATCAGAAGATAAGTGAACAACGCTCCTTTCTATTCATTCTGTTGGATATAAAGCTGAAACAGAGCTTTGCAACTTTTTTAAGCTCATACCCATTACTCCGACGACAAGTGCCGTGTAATTCCTCGGCAACTCTTTTTCTCTAACTCACCGAATAAATATCTTCTCGTCTGCCATCTCTGCTGCCGTCACCCTCGACTTAATTCTGTTTCGGAGTTCGGACAAAGGTTTGTCTTTTTTGAGCCTTTTCCATTCACTACAGCTTTAAGTTCATCTAAGTGTTTCTTTTTCCGATAAACTTTAATTTCAGAGTAAGAAAACTTCGTACTTGCTTCATCTGCATATTCCGGTCTTAGCATCTACTAGTTCATTTTTTCATGTATCAACCATAAAACTCAGCTACTTGAATTTTGGTTAAGGGTTTGCTCAAACCTGAAGTATTGAGCTTTAAATTTTGGATCTTTGGGTGTCTGTTTTGTTGTTTCATCGTTTGTTGAAAAAGCTAAACCTTCTATATAAATAATCGTGCCTAGAGTGTTGGTGGCTTAAGGCAAACTAAAAATCATTTTTAATTATTTTCTATTTTATCATAAAATAGATTATAATTTATAACGAAAAATTAATATATTTTTTAATTAACATTAACTTTGAATCTTTGATCAATGAAGATGCTATTTTTAATTTAAAATATTAAAAATAAATAAAAATATTATTTAAATATTAAACAAATTTTCAAACTTAAATAAATAACACTAAATATATATTTTACTAATATATCGAAATCTAGATGTCCTTAATTTTAGGAAATCTATTTTTTTTTTTAAATCATGAATGGACAAAGAAATAGATTTTGTAAAATCAAAATCCAAAATCTAGTGTAAAATCAAGTATTATATTGAGGGGTCTAAAGCAAATGTCTTTTTATTTCACATAGGCACGTCCCTGGGAATATGGAAGAAAAAGATTTGTACACGGAAGATGGAACGGTCGATATTCACAAAAATCCTGCCAACAAGAAGAAAACCGGAAATTGGAAAGCTTGCCGCTTCATTCTTGGTAACGATCTTATCGTTTCAACTTTCAACAACTTTTTCCTTGCGTTATCTATAACCTTATAGGACCCAAGGCAGGACATATCAGGGTGAAATAATGGCTTCGGCCTCCGATTTTATAAGATCCATTAAAAAATATTTATACATAAGTAGTAAAAGTAATGGTGAAACATGATTACGTACGGTTAAAGGAAAACAAACAAATTTAATGATAGAGTATATTGGATATGCAAAGTTTTGGTGGGTCTTACTACTAGCTCACTATGAAAAATGGAAAAAAAAAGAGTCAAATCCTTAAATCTGCTACATTACTTTAAGAATTTATCTAAACATAAAGGTCCAAAAAAGTTTCTTATATATTGGGCCCTAAATTTCAGGGTAATATGATAATATCTATCTATAGAAGATTTGATCAGTTTTTATGTTTTGAAAAATCTTGTCTAGGAAATGAGTGCTGTGAAAGATTGGCTTACTATGGCATGGGAACTAACCTTGTGAATTATCTTGAGAGTCGTCTGAATCAAGGCAATGCTACAGCTGCAAATAACGTCACGAATTGGTCTGGAACATGTTATATAACTCCATTGATTGGAGCCTTTCTAGCTGATGCTTATCTTGGAAGATATTGGACTATTGCAACCTTTGTTTTCATCTATGTCTCCGTGAGTTTTACTTGCTCTGTTAATGACATTATCTAGATTCCTCGAATCAGTTGATTAAAATGTGAATCTTTTGTTGAAACTAAAAAGTTTGTTTTCCTCTTGAAGGGTATGACTCTTTTGACATTATCAGCTTCAGTTCCTGGACTTAAACCGGGTAACTGCAATGGCGATACTTGTCACCCGAATTCGGGTCAGACGGCTGTTTTCTTTGTTGCGCTTTATATGATTGCGCTTGGAACAGGCGGTATAAAGCCGTGCGTTTCGTCCTTTGGAGCGGATCAGTTTGATGAGAATGATGAGGCTGAGAAGGTCAAGAAAAGCTCTTTCTTCAACTGGTTTTACTTCTCTATCAATGTTGGAGCTCTCATTGCTGCGACTGTTCTTGTCTGGATACAAATGAACGTTGGTTGGGGATGGGGTTTCGGTGTTCCAACAGTCGCGATGGTCATTGCGGTTTGCTTTTTCTTCTTGGGAAGCCGCTTTTACCGGCTTCAGAGACCTGGAGGGAGTCCTCTCACACGGATATTTCAGGTTATAGTAGCGGCTTTTCGGAAGATGCGTGTTAAGGTTCCAGAGGACGAGTCTCTGCTCTTCGAAACCGCAGATGATGAGAGTAACATCAAAGGTAGCCGGAAACTCGTGCACACAGATAACTTAAAGTAAGAAACAAAAGTCTGAATCTTTTTATCTCAATTTAACAAAAAATGTTTGAATCTTTAACTGATTTCTAATGGAAGTTTTGAATTATATCTCAGGTTTTTCGACAAGGCAGCGGTTGAGAGTCAATCTGATAGCATCAAAGACGGGGAAGTGAATCCGTGGAGACTCTGCACTGTAACTCAAGTCGAAGAACTTAAGTCCATAATCACACTTCTTCCAGTTTGGGCCTCAGGAATAGTGTTTGCCACAGTGTACAGCCAAATGAACACAATGTTTGTCTTACAAGGAAACACAATGGACCAACACATGGGAAAAAACTTTGAAATCCCATCAGCTTCACTCTCACTTTTTGACACGGTCAGTGTACTCTTCTGGACTCCCGTCTATGACCAGTTCATTATCCCGTTGGCAAGAAAGTTCACACGCCATGAACGAGGCTTCACTCAGCTTCAGCGTATGGGTATAGGTCTTGTGATCTCCATCTTTGCCATGATCACAGCCGGAGTCCTGGAGGTCGTGAGGCTCGATTATGTCAAAACTCACAATGCATATGACCAGAAACAGATCCCAATGTCGATTTTCTGGCAGATCCCACAGTATCTACTTGTAGGTTGTGCCGAAGTTTTCACCTTTATAGGTCAGCTTGAGTTTTTCTATGATCAGGCTCCTGACGCCATGAGAAGTCTCTGCTCTGCTTTGTCGTTGACCACGGTTGCGTTGGGGAACTACTTAAGCACGGTTCTTGTGACGGTTGTGATGAAGACGACAAAAAAGAACGGGAAACAGGGCTGGATACCGGATAACTTGAACCGAGGCCATCTTGATTACTTCTTCTACTTGTTGGCAACTCTGAGTTTCCTCAACTTCTTAGTGTACCTCTGGATTTCAAAACGCTACAAATACAAGAAGGCTGTAGGTCGAGCACATTGATGAAGAAACTGGTGTCAAAGAGATTTGGAGTTAACAGTGTTTGTTTGAAGAAAAGTGTTTTGCTTGTAAATGTTTATATATGTGGTCTTCTTGTTGGTGATTTAGGTTGTGTTTCGTTTTGGTTTTGCTTATGTACGTATTTCTGAATACTTACTTCCACTTATATGTAAAATACTTATTTGATTTAAGAAAAAGGTGAGGACTTAGGACGATGAAGTTGATACTTGATACTATAAAAAATGAAAAATAATGATGACAAGAATGGAAATTTGTTTTTTTTTTTAAGCAAAAATTAGAAAAATATTTTTATATAAATCTATGACGCTAATGGTTAGAGCAACCACAATGACATATACTTGAGTATATATGTTGTGTGATATATATTAATAAAATATTTGTGAGGGTAGTTGTTAATAATTTTTTATTTTTTTTTTAACAGCTGGAACACTTTATTAGATAGAATGAATGTGGTCCTCATGGAGGGTATGTACAATACAGGAAGGAATAAGATCATACAAAACAAAAAAAACATTAGAAGGAAAAGGAGATCTTGCTAGCGCATCAGCAGGTTTGTTGCAAAGACGAGGTGACCATATGATAGACACATTTGTGAACTTCTGTTTCCAGAAGCCAATTTCCCTCACCAAATTATGTAAGCCAAAGTTTTTGTTAGCTCCATTGACAAGCTTAGAAACCATTGCATTGTCACCTTCAAAAATGACTTGTCTATGACCAAGAGACCAAACATGTTGCATGGCCATTAAGAGACTTTGTAATTCCGCCTCCAGAACGGTTGAAACGGCTGTGCCACGACTCTTAGCTAGAGAGAGATAGAGAGAAGAAAAATTCCTCACCAACCAAATGCTCTCACGTGGCTCTAACACCCGGATGTGGGATAACACCCGAGCTGTGTATCTTCTCCAACTTTTGCAATATTTTTCGTTTTGAAATTACTCACACTCGGGTAAAGAGTGTACCACTGTGTATGGTCTTAACAGGTTAAGGGTCCATTTCTATGGTTTTAGTTAGCAGAGTTCGACTTTAATAAATTGGCAAGAATTGAGTTGGTCCACTGACCCAAAAGATAGTCTGGTTCGAAGTCCGGGTCGGGTTTAAAATCATCGGTTTACCCTCTATCAAAATTTCGAGAATCAATATTTTCTTGGCAAGCAAGAAAGCTAAATAATATATATATCTCTGTTTGAAAATATATATGGACTATTGATATTGGGCCTACCTTGAAACAGTTTCGGGCTCATCTGTAAAATAAGATAAAAGGCCTTAAAACTCAAAAATACTTTATTAATCAAATCTCAAATAACGACGAATACGAAGTCAGTTATTTATTATTACACGTGACACCCTACAGTTTTTTCTTATTTAAATAATTAAAGGGTAGAGTCTCTAACTTCCGACCGATCTCTTATCTCTGGTTGCTTCCTTTTCTTCTTCTTCTTCGCTTCATTAATCTCTTAGAGACTTTGCATCGCAGCAATATAATATTCATCACGGAATCAGTGAATTTAAGGGTTTTGTTTCAAATCTGATTCGGCGATGGAACGAACGAGCAACGGAGGAATGTTGTACCACGAGGTACAAGAGTCAAATCTGTGCGCCGTACACTGCGTCAACACGGTCTTGCAGGGACCTTTCTTCTCCGAATTCGATTTGGCTGCCGTCGCCGCAGATCTCGACGGGAAGGAGCGTCAGGTCATGCTTGAAGGCGCCGCCGTTGGTGGATTTTCGTCTGGCGATTTCTTCTCTGAGGAGTCGCATAATGTTTCCCTCGGCGGCGATTTTAGTATCCAGGTACGATTCGAGATTTCCTGATTTCTTGTTTTTATCATATATGAAATTGAACATTTTTGTGTTGCATTCAACATTTAGATATTGTAAAGCCCTTTTGTTATCGTGTTCTTGCAAGTTTAGGCAAAATTAGGGTTTTGATTGTATGGTGCATTTGTTTCTGTGTTACGGTACAATTGAAGATGTGAACGTTTAGAGCCAAGTGCTAGAGATCGATTCAAGAAGAATTATGAATTTGCAGCCTTTACTCTGGGATAAACTCATTTGTCTAAGCCTAGCTTCTTTGTGCGAAAGATGCTATGCTGAGACATGGAGGAACTTGAGAGGGTTTCTCTTATATAGGGACTCATATATGTTAGTTGTAAGTGAGGGTTGTTTCTTAAGTTACTCACTTTTTTCAGTTTTGATATCAATCGTCTAATGTAAGAGGTAGCATCTTTTGTTTCTTGGGTAGCTTTGAAACTGTAGTTGTTTGATACGTCTCTTGCGACACAACTCAGTTTTGCTTGCAAGTTTTATGCGTTAGCATTTTAGAGTATAGAAGCAATCCACTTATTGCACTGAATGGCGATTCACATCCCATTTGTAAACATTTAAATAAAAGTAAAAGCAAGCTTAACACTTTTACGTGATATATGTAGCATCTAAGTCTTCCAAAGTATAGTCTTGCATATTCTTTTCACTGAGAAAACTTCTGTTTGATTGATAGGTCTTGCAAAAAGCTTTGGAAGTGTGGGATTTACAAGTGATTCCACTCAATTGTCCAGATGCAGAGCCTGCGCAGATAGACCCTGAGCTCGAAAGCGCCTTCATCTGCCACTTGCATGACCATTGGTTTTGCATAAGGAAAGTGAATGGCGAATGGTATAACTTTGACAGCCTTCTCGCTGCCCCACAACATTTATCAAAGTTCTACCTTTCTGCTTTCCTGGACTCTCTCAAAGGCGCGGGATGGAGTATCTTCATAGTGAAAGGGAACTTCCCGCAGGAATGTCCCATGTCGTCTTCTTCAGAAGCTTCCAACAGTTTTGGGCAGTGGCTTTCTCCTGAAGACGCAGAGAGAATAATAAAGAACACAAGCTCGGTACAGGGTTCTTCTGTCAACAACAACAGAACTAGTGACAATGCTGATCAACAAAGACCAAATCAGGCATTGTCACGTGAGGAAGTGCGGGCTTTTTCAGAGATGGAAGATGATGACTTGAAGGCAGCGATTGCAGCAAGTTTGCTTGATGCTTCTGCGGCTGGGGCCAATCTCGGAGCTGTTGGGACTTCTCAAAAGGAAACAGAGAAACAAAAGTAGCAGAGAAGATAGAGAACAAGTCTTATTGATGGAGGTGGGGAATATTCACTTTCTTTGTTTTGGTTTGCTATCAGAGTTATCAACAAAGTTACTTACATACAGAACACAGAAAAAAAAAAAAAAAAAACCTTACATCGAAAGAAACCAGAGAATAAATGGTTTGTGAATTGTTTTTGTTTGATTTCTTTGTGGTAAATCCCAAGCCATCTTAAATTCTGATAATCTTAAATTGAGAATAAAAGATTCGAACTTTTCGGGTCCCAACCTGAAGATCCAGTATTCTAATATGTACTTTCATAGGACTAGGAGGTATAAAAATTACAGATGAAAATGAAAATACAGTCTCATAAAAAATAGTACATAAAGTTAAACACTTTTCTTCTCATTTTTTGCATTTATATTATTTTTCAATATTTTCTAGGTCATTAATTACATGAGTTTGACTAAATGAATAGATTACCAATTTATATGTGCAAATATAAAGGGGGTGGTGTAAATATCGTTCATCTAGTCCAATCTGGCGAACTTTTACAGTTTGAAAACCCTGGACTTCAAGGACAACACTTTTAGGCTGGAAGGGTGATACATTGAGAGGCCAACAAACACCTTCTTTTTTTCCTTAACAGAGCATAGCATACCTTTGAATTATTTATTAATTATATATTCAAAGTTGATGGCTTTGATGATGGTGATGACCCAACTTTAGTCTCATCACCTTTTTTTTTTTACTCTCTTCTTTCGATTTTAGTTAGCCTTTGGGATTTGCTTGCACATGATGATTTGTTTCTGACATTCAGAGCAAAATATACATATATATCTGGGTAACTTTTGGGATCTGAGAAAAATCTGAATCCAAGTTTGGAATTTTGTTGCTCATCTTTCTTCTCCAATGGGTTCTTATTCGGACAAGTTGTTCAACAGAGAGAAGACAATACATGAGATTCTGGGAGGGGGTATTGGTAAGTGAATCCATTACCAAGTCCTAAAGCTAAGTGATCTCTCACCTCTATAACTTTTTTTTTTGTTCTTGTTATGAAATGAATCTGCAGTTGCAGATGTGATGCTGTGGAGGAAGAAGAATGTGAGTGTTGGTATTGTTACAGTGACAGTAGCTTCATGGATGGTGTTTGAGGCATTTGCTTATACCATCTTCACTCTTCTTTCAAGTGTTCTTCTTCTCTTGCTCTCTATTCTCTTCCTCTGGTCCAAATCTGCATCCATTCTCAACAGGTAATTTAATAATATTAAGAGTTTCCACTTTTAATTAATATTACTTCGTTTCTAAATTCAATTTCCTTGGCTCTCCAGGCCATCACCGCCATTACCGGAGTTTCAAATAAGTGAAGCAATGGCGGAAGAAGCTTCGATATGGTTACGTATCCATGTGAACAAACTACTCCAAGTTTCGCATGACATTGCAATGGGAAGGGACTCACAGTTGTATATCAAAGTAGCAGTCTCTCTGTTTATCATCTCTTTCATTGGAAGCCTCATGGATTTTCAGACACTTTGCCACACCTGTAAGTAATTGTCAATTTACTTGGACTGGTTTGAGCTGGAGGTTCACTTTTTGGTGCTTCTTGTTTACTTTGGCAGGCGTTTTGGTGGTTATGACGGTTCCAGCTTTCTATGAGAGATACGAGGATTACATTGATGGATCTATGGTGTTTATCTGCAACAAAGCTAAAGAGCTTTACCTTAGATTCGAGTTATTGGCTTTTCCAGAAAATAAGAAACTGAGCTGAGATGCTGTCAGCTCTTCCTTCTTCTTTCTTTTTTGTGATTTCTCAGTTTTGTGGAAAGAGAAAGGGAGAAAATGTATGTTTTTTTTGATAAATGTTGGAATGGTACAGCCAAAATATGAGCAATCCACAGAAATTTTATTTCACAGTTTCACTTGAAAACTGACTCTCTATTCCGAAAACAATATTCGACCAAGTTCTGGCCTCTCTCAATCATCGAAATATGAAAAAAACAATATAGCTCTTATTCTCTCTGCTTTAAACTTTGCATCTCAGTTTCTTTTGGACGAATCGTGTTCCCGGACAAACTTCTTTGCCTGGATTGAAGTATTCAGAACCAGGATTAGAAAATAAGAAAGACGGCTTTGCGTGATTGATTTGAATTCGATACAATAAAAGTTCTATTAGTTTGTTACCTGTTCAAGGGTCAAAAACATGATGACGTTCCATGAGCCAAGGCGTCCAAAGTTGGGGATGAAACCCTTGTAAAATGCCATAGGACCCTGTAGAGGAAAACTTAAAGAGTTTGTAACATTTGTCTAGGGTTATCTTTAGAACAAGACCTCCAGAGAGGGATCAGAAGCAGAGTTGCTTACGTCGTTCTTCAGAGTTTTGATGAAGCAGTCAATAGTGTTTTTGTAAGCACCAGAATCTCCCATCATTCTTGACTTAACCTGCCACACAACAAGATTCAAGAAGAGAATCAGGAAACGTAGTGAACAAACTCAAGGTTCAATGTCATGTGTAGATACCGTACCACGTCAACAGGTGATCCAATGCAGACAGCAAAGAATCCTGCCCCCAGTCCAGATAGAATATGTGTGACAACATTGTCAGTGAAACCCGGAATCTTCAAGATTGACTGAATAGAAAAAAAAACAGGAATGTTGGTTAAAATATCAGGATCCTTTTGTTAGACAAGAGAGACAGAGAATAATTTGTTTCATACCTGTTTCACTTGATCGTAACTCGCTAATTCAGCAGCATTGATAATTGCGTTTCTTGCTACGTTGGGCCCAAGACCAGTCCAAAGAGCTCGGACTCCTTCCTGTCAGAGCCAAAATAATAAGATATGAAGCATAGTTGAAGCAACTTATACACAATCCCAACTTCCAAGGCAGGATAACTACCTGTCTCACAATTGTCGAATATGCATTCAGGGCTCCAGAATACCGTCTTGGCGCACCTGCAGCTAGTTTTCCTTCAGCCTGAAGCCTAACTTTCACAAGATCAGTGGGATTTGCTACCATGATACCCAGTGCACCTGAGAGTTAGAAACAACAACAACAGCCCAGTTAAGTGATAAAGAAGAACTTATATCCTGGGTTTCTTCTACCGCTATGCTCACCTGTTGTCAATCCAGCAAGAATTTTCTTGCTCAGTGGAACATCACCTACAAAGTCTTTTCCAACATACAAGTTTTTCACCTGAGGAGAATAAATTGGTTAAGGCTTTGAGTAATAACTAGGAAAACACTGGCTTGAGTACGTTTTCTGGAGCAAGAAACAAGTAATTTTGTAACCCACCGGTTCATACATTCCAATCCTTAGACCACCAAACAGACATTGACGATGCAATCCAGGTACAACACCTTTCCATAGTGAACGAAGCCCTTCTTCCCTTGCAATGGTACCAACAGTTCCCAACAATCCCCGATATTTAGGCAGACTAACATCTCCAGCAAGAGCAGACTTCTGGAGCTGAAGCCTAACTTTAGCAGTGTCCAATGGAATGGTGCATATCTGGTCCAGAGTTTAATTGCATTAGAGATTTCGAAAACATCGTCTGGTGGTGGAAATAACAAGTCAATAGAGATGGTGCAATAACATTATACAGTTGCGTTGCATAACAAATACGATGCTCAAATCGATTCCATTTTGGTATTCCTTTCAATGTTTCTCAAAATCATATCCAAAGCATAAATTAACAACGAGAAAACACTGCAATACAAACACGCCAAAACTCAATTCTGGCCACAGATCTGACCGACAAAACCGTACACAACGAGCTGAAAATCTTTATATTCCGACTGCAGAGATCAAATCACTTTCTATCGAGGCTAAAGCACATAATCTGGAGAGAAATAAGCTAATACCAAGATTCTCTAGCTATACGATGAGACAAGAAAGATAAAGCTCAACCTGATCGGAACATCGGAAAATTTAACGAAATTCGAAATACATTTTCGCGTAAACTGGATCGCGACACACAGTTAATGAACTTTAGCGATACAATCGAAGAAGCATACTCAGCGATAAGAAATGGAGTTAAAAAAGAGATGAAAAATTAGAGGAATCCGGGAATTACCTCGCCGACGCAAGCAGCGAAGGCACTGCAGGCGAAAGTTTTGGGCAAGGAAAGGTCGGATTTGCTATCAGCAACCATCTTCGATCCAGAAAACGCGAATTCAGGAGGAGGCTAGGGTTTCAAAATGGAAGAACAGAGAAGAGAGGATCTTGGGAAGAGGGACGACAACGATTACGGCTACGCAACTTGGCCTCGAGAGTTTCAGTTAGTAAAAAGATGGTTCGTTCCTCTCTGCAACACAAAAGAAACAAAGGCATGGGGCCGTTTAGATTTACTTATATATAAGCAACACGTGCGGTGTGTGACCTGTTGATTTCATCCATCCATTAAAATACTTCACTGTGTTACTGTACTTTGATTCCAAAAGTCAAATAAATGACACAGATCCACGGTGGATCGAATTTCATTTTTAACTTGTGATATTCGTTTTTTATCCGTAATCTGATTTGTTCAGTTTTGATATAATTCAATTAGTTTAATTAACATCGTGAGAGGTCGGCGTTGCATTGAATATTTTGATAATTAAAGGTCAAAAGATTAAATGGTCGAGTTTTAATATGAAGTGCGCTGTCACTTGATATCTTTGTCACAATGGAGAGTGCCTAACCTTCGCATATCGATGTAGCAAACTTTCATCATCAACAAAAACATATGAATATACATAGTACTATATATCCTTGTTGTTAAAAAAAAAAAATAAAAAAAATACATACGCTTAATCTCTCTTAGCTTTTATCCCAAAAAAAAAAATTTTCTCTTAGATATTTCAAAAGAAGACGTCAATCCCTCTTTTGCCTATACTTGTTACCCTGCCTAAACGATCATATAACAAAATATACTACACTAACATCCAAAAAAAATACTACACTAACATCCAAAAACGAGTTATATAAAAAAGATGTGCTACAAACGTGATTAACTCTTAAAATTATACATATATAAAAAAATCCAAAACCGTAAAATGAAAAACTTAAAAAACAAAAAACAAATGATTAGAACAGTGACAAAAAATATACAGTACTAATAATATACAACACTGGCGAATATAAAATCTGAAAACAAAAGAGACAATTCGGCGCCTCAGCTTCCCCCGAGTTTCACGGTGACGGTGGCTAAACGAGAACATGGTCAACTAATCTCCAGAACCTAAACTCAACCCCCTCTCTCTCTCTCTTCTTTCTTTCTCTCTCTCTCTCTTTCCTTTTTTCTGATCTTGAATTCCCTTTTTTTACCGGCGACAATATGTCGGTCGCCGGAGCAATTAACCCCACACCTGTTGCACCCACGACTCGCCGCCGTGTTGGCGATTCTCTGGACGTTGTCTCCGAACGACCCTCGAATTCATCCGATTACTGCAAGACAGTTAATTTACCCGTCGTTGGATCAACAGATTTGGACGGAGGAGATGCGAGCGGGCAAGACGCGTCCCCATCTTCGGAAAGCTCCTCTTCATCTACTGGATCTCATTACCATCACGATCACTATCACCGATTTTACAATCATCCAGCGATTCGTTACCTTGTCCTCCGAAAATTCTGGATTCCGTTTGGTGGTGGATCGACGGCTGTGATTGGGCAAGGGTTTAGATCGGGGAGAAACGTGGGTCGTCGGATCTTGGGTCTACTCATGGTGCTCGTCGTTGCCTCTGTGTTCCTTAAGGTCTACCTTATGTGTGGTGTGCGCGTCGTTGATCACTCTCGTTTGAAGGACTTTGTTGTCGTTAGAACGCTTCGTGACGATTGGTCTATGGCTCAGCGTGAAGTTGCTGTAAACCAAGCTTCTTCTCAGCCAATGCGTCTTCTCGAAAAGCTTCCCGTGAGTTTTTTTTCTTCTTCTTTACGTTTAATATTTAGGGATTAAAAAAATCAATCTTTGTGATCAATTGAGGAATACTCAAAATCTACACTTGTTTACTTAATCAGATACTTAATCAGATGCTTAATTGTTTGAGGGTTTTGTTGAACAGTTCTCTAGTAAAGATCTAAAATTTTAATTTCTAGGCGAAAGTTTGTGTAAACAGATTGTTGTGTTTGCATTAGTGTCTCCTTTTGGGACGAAGAAGAGTTAGTGGGGTAGGTAATGAGTTGAATTCTCAAAACAACTTTAATGATTGCAAAACTGAATTATCATTGTGCAATTATGATAGCTTTTTTAACAATCAATATCTTGGTGGCGTTGCTATTTTCTGAAATTCGGTTTTTTATGAGCTTTACTTTTTGATTTTGGATTGAGACTTTGACGAAGATTTAGGCAGCTTTGATGTGTGGGTCATGCCTTCCTTTAATATCAGTTGACCTTAGTTTCTGCAGAATTTATAACCTTTTCATAGCTTGGGAAGACTTGAAATGGAAATTCTTTAATCTTCTAGATCTCTAGGTTCGGCAATATTTAATCTTGAAGTTCCAAACAAAATAAGTTGAAATTGGTTGATTAACATTTCATTGCCGTTGACTAGATGTAACACTTGTGTGGTTTCAATCTGTGTTAGTGTCTAATCTGTTTTGTTGAGTTAATTGTAACTTGACTTAAATTCGTTAAGTAACAGATTTAAAGTACGAGAAGTTCTCTGTGATCACTGTAATCGGAGGTCTTACAGGTTTTGATAAATTAATTAAATTCTCTATCATTTCCTCTGTTTTTGCAATGTAAGGAAGATAGTTTCTTTCTGTTTGACTTCATTTCAGAGGATCTTGGTCATGGATTTTATGTTTTTGTTGTCTCGTTTTACAGATTCCGGAAATTTGGCAGAAACCTGAAAGCGGGAATTACCGCCAATGTGTGGCGCGTCCCAGGAACTATACAAGTATGTTGCTATCTTCAAATTCCTAGTTCTTCAAGCTCGTTTGCAGTTCTAAATTTTTAATATATGGTGAATGTCTTTGTCTAGGACTGCACCGCCAAACCAATGGGTATCTTTTAGTACACGCAAATGGAGGATTGAATCAGATGAGAACTGGGGTGGGTTTACTTCCAAAGTATATTAGGGGGTATTGATCTCTGTTTTCTCCATTGTCAACTCTTTTGATTTACCATTCTTTGTTCGTTTTGACCAATATGCAGATATGTGACATGGTCGCTGTTGCCAAGATTATGAATGCAACTCTTGTTCTTCCTCTTCTTGACCATGAATCTTTCTGGACTGACCCAAGGTCTTGTCTCTATATCTTGGCACTCTTATTGACCTGATACCACAAGATATTTACTAGAAAAGAAGCGGAATGCCAATAAATATTATTTTGTATGCAGCACGTTCAAAGATATTTTTGACTGGAGAAACTTCATGAACGTGCTGAAACACGATGTTGACATTGTCGAGTACTTGCCTCCTCAGTATGCCGCAATGAAACCTCTTCTCAAGGCCCCTGTTTCTTGGTCGAAGGTCCGTGCTTTATTCATATTAGTGTAGGTTTCGAAGGGCTTTTCACCATGAGAAGTAAATTCTTAAATTCACAACTGATATACAGGCTAGTTACTACAGAAGCGAGATGTTGCCATTGTTGACACGTCACAAGGTGTTGAAGTTCACGCTTACTGACTCACGGCTTGCTAACAATGGCTTGCCACCATCGATCCAACGACTGAGATGTCGTGCTAATTACCAGGCACTGCTGTACACCAAGGAGATCGAGGACCTAGGGAAGATTTTGGTTAACCGGTTAAGAAACAACAGTGAGCCGTATATCGCTCTGCATCTGAGGTAAATCCGACATTTCATTTATCATCAACAAGGGTAATAATTTGGATCTTGGTTTCGTATCAAATGGATTTTGGATTTGCAGATATGAGAAGGACATGCTTGCCTTTACAGGATGCAACCACAATCTTACAACTGAGGAAGCTGAAGAGCTGAGAATCATGAGGTACAGTGTCAAACATTGGAAGGAGAAAGAGATTGATAGCCGAGAGAGACGGATTGAAGGCGGATGTCCAATGTCTCCGCGAGAAGCAGCTATATTTCTTAAGGCAATGGGATATCCGTCCTCCACGACTGTATATATAGTTGCTGGTGAAATCTATGGAAGCAAGAGTATGGATGCTTTCCGCGCAGAGTACCCAAATGTCTTCTCTCATTCAACTCTTGCGACTGAAGAAGAGTTAGAGCCTTTCAGTCAATACCAGAACCGCCTTGCTGCGTTGGACTACATTGTGGCCCTTGAAAGTGATGTTTTTGTGTATACATATGATGGGAATATGGCTAAGGCGGTACAAGGGCACAGAAGATTCGAAGGGTTTAAGAAGTCTATAAATCCAGACAGGTATGGTAACATGGAATAAAGCTTTTCATTTTGGAGATTATGTAGTTTTCTTTTCCACTGATTTCTGTGTGATTATTTCAGGCTGAATTTTGTTAGACTGATAGATCATTTTGATGAGGGTGTCATATCCTGGGAAGAGTTTTCTTCCGAGGTTAAGAGATTAAATAGAGACAGGATTGGAGCGGCATATGCGAGACTGCCTGCTGCACTTCCCAGGCTAGAGGAGAACTTCTATGCGAACCCTCAACCTGATTGCATCTGTAACAAGTCTCATTCTGAGCAGCTCCGGAAGAAATCAAGTCTAAGAACAGACTCAAAGAGTTGGAAGAAGAGTGCTTTAAGATAGCAGCAATACAGTAATCAAAAGAAGCCGAGATTCCTATGCCAAAGAATGCTGCAGTGGATACAAAGAACGATCTGCTTCGAGTTTATAGTCTTCTTGTACAATATAGGAAACAGAGGTAACCCGAGTTTTTGAAAAGATTCAGACAGCTTGTAGAATAGATTCACACCAAACAGGAGGAGCGTCAAGACTTGGGTCAGCTAGAGCAATTTTGTGACCCTGCACGGGAAGCTGAGTAGAGCAAAAGAGAGATATGATGGGGAAACTTTTGTTCCTCATTCTTTGACGTCGTTGTTATCAGTGAACTCAATATTTGATTGTACATTGGGTTACAATTTGAATCAGTATACATCTCTCACACACTGTTCAAAACATTTGTTATAAAAGCTGAGATTTTGATCTTCTATTCTACCACTTGTTATTTCAAATTCTGTCTTGCCCTTTCAGTAGGGGGAAACCTCTTAACTGCGCCAATTGTCCACTGCGATATGATCCCAGCAGCAACTGCAAACCGGAGCTGTCGCTCCGACACATCTTGGTCCTCCAACATCTCAGGACAAGTTGTTAGCTTTCTTCTCATAATCTCTGCAACAACAGCATCACCAGAACCTGTCCTATCACAGAAGATCAAAAACTGAGCACATTCCCCAGAAGTTTTCACCTAATTATCCCTCGATTTATCCCTGTCCTTTCTACTTCTCTCAAGTCTCCGTTGACAATCCTCATGGCACAAAGGATCCCGAAAAGGGAAGTATTATCTAAACAATCGAACACACTCTTTTGGATCGGATTAAGCGACAGGGAAATTGGAAAACCATGTGGAGTATATATATTTAAGGTCTCGAGGGTTACCTCATTCATCGCCATTGCCCATGGGAATCCGTTGTCTTCTCCAACGGTCTAACTAGATATATAACTTTGCAATCTTACAAACTTACAATTTTACAAAAATTGCCATTTTCTTCCTATACTTGTGGATTTGTCCTTGCTATTTATTGTTGATCACCAGCTTCAAAGTCATCAACTAGGAGTTGTAAATTGTGTAACTTTGACTAAATCCCACCATCTTCATCTTTATATTCCAAAATATGTCATAATCTGATAATAATGAGTTATTGACTAATGAACTTACAAAAAGAGGAGAAAATCCGCATTATCATGCTATTCAAGTAAATGCAAAACTACAGTCATACTGTATATATTTCTTTATTCAAAAGAAACAATTTCAGTTTGAAGTTTTGACTAACCATAGATAGCTACGCATATACAGTATTTCTTTTATTTTATTAAGCGTATAAAAATTATAAGTCTAGGAGAAAACAAGTCTCATCCTGAGCAGCTCTGGAAGAAATCAAAGTCTAAGACATGGAAGAAGAGTGCTTTTAGATACAGGCGATACAGTAATCAAAAACAGTCAGAGACGCTGCAGTGAATCCGGACATATATCATAGAACAACCTGCTTGTAGAATCGATTCTCCTTACAGGAAGCGCATCAAGACTTGGATCAGCCAGAGTGAACTCAAAAACTGATTGTACATTAGATTACATATTTGAATCAGTATACATCCCACACATTGTTCAAAAACTTTTAGTACAAGTTGAGTCCTTCATCTTCTATTCTACCACATTGATGGAACATAAACTTGTTCTTTCAAATTCTGTGTCGCGCTTTCAGTAGGGAAACCTCTAACTGCACCAATTGTCCACTGCGATATAATCCCAGCAGCAACTGCAAACCGGAGCTGTCGCTCCAACACATCTTGGTCCTCCAACATCTCAGGACAAGTTGTTAGCTTTCTCATAATCCCTGCAACAACAGCATCACCAGAACCTGTCCTATCACAGGTGAAAGGAGTTATAAGCACATCTTCTGTTCCAACCACAACTCCATCAAAAGTAGGAGTATAGTAATGAAGCCGAAGTGTTCCATCAGTCACAACCAATAGCTTCAGCTTCTCATGCCACAATGGCTTGATTTCCTCAGGTGTGTAATGGTAATAGTCTCTTCGGTTTTTCGTTTGCTCAAAATCCTCAGCAAAGTATTGTGGAGTGTAGTTTCTTCTCCTCTCGTAGTAATCTTCATCAAGTAGAAACTCAAACTCTTGCTGTGAAACTTCTATGATGTTTGCTTCATTCCATGCTTTCTCGATCAACTTCCTAGTCTCATTGCGTGATCTCCACAGCGGTAACGGAAGATTCAAGTCAAAGAAAGTAAGCCCTCCAAACTTTTTGGACCATTGTATTGCCTTAAAAAGAGTTGATTGCATTGTAGGAGACGTCAACACTTCTGAATTGAAATGAAAAATCCTCGCCTGCATTGTAAGTAGAAGTTCAAAAACCAAAAAGCTTAAATTACAAGCTGAGGTGCTCTGTTTCATGATCCAAATCATATATGAACAAGAAACCAGTAATTTGCAATGTGATTTATACTCAAGACAGAGACTTTCCACAAGAAACCAAACTCGAGCTATCATGTGCCAAATTGTTCCTCCCAAACCCAAAATTGAAACATGTTTACCTCTTTAAGCACAGCTAAGTTGAGTTCTGAAGCAAGAAGCGAGTCCTCAGGTGGCTCTTTCACCGTCTCCGCCTTCATTTTCCCGTCCTCAAACTTGATCTTGACGCGAGTACAAGCAGTTTTTGAATTCTCATCGAATTTCACAGCTCTCGTCTGAACTCTCTCCTGGTTCATCATCAAAACCAGCTCATCCCCGAAATCATCTTCACCGACTTTTCCCATAAACGCCGCTCTCCCACCTAACCTTACATGAGAGATCGCCACATTCGACGGCGGACCTCCCGGAGCTCTCCCAAACTCCGGCGGATCCCACTGTAACATCTTCCACTGCGAGTAGATATCAGGATGCATCGGATTATCGTGTACTCTCACCACCGGAACGAACTCCTTCTGTACGGCTCCGAAACAGCACACAAGAGGCGGATCATCGTACGGAAACTCGATCCCGTCGTCGTAATCCACTAACTCCGGATTGGAATCAGGATTCGTCTCAATAATACCGTTTTCGGTGTTTTCTTTCTCAACTACCGTCGAGGTTTGCTTCTTCTTCCTCCCTTTGCGACTAGGTTTAGCGGCGGTTTCCGCTGCTGCTCCGTTTGTGACTCCGCCGCCATTAATTGAAGCTTTCGGAGTGAGAAATCGTCTAGATTTTGGTGAAATTCGAGCTAATACTATCTCTCTACGATCTAGTGAAGAAGAATCAAAATGGTGAAGGTGAGGAAAAAGAAGAAGTGAAGCCATTTGAGGGGTTTTTACTTCAATGTCAGCAGGGTTTATCCAAATCTTCCTCCTTGAGGAAAAAAATAAAAAAAATCATATCGGGTCCTGACCCGACTTTTATTCGAACTGGGTCAACCCTTGAAAAACCCGGCTCGGGTTTTTACTTACGGCTGAAGAATCAGTTGAAAATTTCTAAGCAAACAATTAAAACCCTCCACAAAGATCTCACCGACGAGTCGATTCTCTCCTTCTCAACCCGTCCTCATCGCCGGAACGATTTCCTACGGTAATCTCGCACTCGATTCAGCTCCTCGATTTTGTTTTTTGGTTCACTGGTTGCTAGATTTGGGGTTTTCGTTTCCTAGTGGAAATCGATCGATTTGTTTGGCTGCTTCTTCTGTAAAGAACCTTGGATCTTCAATTACCATCTTGATCTCACATTTAGATCCGCAATTTTAAGTTTTGTAATTCCTGCGTAATTCGTTACGCCAGTATTTGAGAAAGTGATTTAGTATTGAACATAGCTTTAGATTGTTGCTTATGCCTTATTGACATTGTTCTGCGTTAATTGGGATTTTTCTTTCTCCGTTTCTGCACCAAGCTTATCTTAATTGGTATGCATTTTTTCTATTATCTCTTTCCACATTTTGGTCTAGACTAGTGATCAATGGGGTCGTGTTATTTGAGAGCTACCTAGGAATGACAGACTTGTCTTTCCTCACTTGTGATGGAGAATCAGTAATCTTTGATTGATGCAAGTGCTGAGCCTGAGTATTCGTTTTTTATCTTTCATAATGTTGTGATTGACTTGAGTGTACTTTTATTGAACCAACTCCATAAGAAAATCTCATCTAATGCTCTTGGGTTTATCTAGCTTGGTGTTTTTCTGGATCTGCTTTCTTCATGAAACTTACTTATGTTGCTTCTGTATTCTATATCCTCAGAAGTGTTTCTATAAGGCAAATGTTAGGTCGGTGACTGTCCTGCCATTGCATAGAATCTAGATATTAGGCAAGGCAGAAACAAGTCCAGTCCTTTATAGCCAACAAACAATGACAAAACTAAATCATTCTGGTGGCTCTTTATGTGTTAGAATCAAGATTTTACACTGCTATCTTCATGGTTTTCTTCGATAGATGCTTTAGATCTATCAGGACACTGCAGTAGCTTACACTTGCATTCCCTTAGTGTCCGAACCTAATAAGACAACTTTGTTCCACTCTCTTTCCCTGATTCTGATCATTTTGAACTCTATGCATCACAGGGAGCAATGGGCTTCTGGACACTGATAAAAGGTCTGCTGCTCTTTGCCAATGCACTGGCAATCCTCAACGAAGACCGTTTCCTTGCTCCAAGAGGATGGACACTTGGTGAAGTCCACCAAACTGGTAGAAGAAACTCTGCCAAAGGCCAAATCATCGGTCTAATCCATGCCTGCCAGTACATGAGACTACCCCTCATGCTCATTAACACAGCAGTCATCATCTGGAAGCTTATCTCTGGTTAAGGATTTTGTGTAGATGAAGATAAACTTCATAGTGTTCTTTAAATGATCGTGATTAGTTACAAATCTATTATTGAATATGTAGGAGTTGGAATTTGTTTTTCTCATCTATGAATATCCCTTGTACTCAAGTTTGGTGTGAATTCTACCACATTCTTTTCACAATTTTACGTGCCAAAACAAACTAAAAATGGATGCCAAAGAGTAACAACGTTGCAAGCTTACATACATGAAATTAAGGGGAAACATTAGCCAATGAAGAACCTCGTGGATAACTAACTAGTTACCATTCAGTCCCAAGAATCTACTTGATTACATAAAAGATGACATATCCTAGACACACAAAAATCACCAAGCTTGACTTCACTTCCTCTCTTGCTTCGCGTCAGCTTTACTCATCACAACTTCCATTTTCTCCATTTTTTCATACTCAAACTCCTTTGTCTTAAGCCCGCATTCCTTGTGCATCACCATGGCAAGATTGTTCCTTTTGAAAGCTGCCCATATATGCATCATGGCGAAGAAGACAAGCCCTGTTGATCCAAAGGTCATGACGAAGCAAGTCACAATCTCCCACATCCTCTCTCTTCTCTTCTTCTTCGCAGCCTCCTCTTCTCTAAGCTTTTCCAAAAGTAGCGGCACATACGAGTGCTGATACTCAGAGCGTCTCACTTGTAAGCTCCAAGAAAGGAGATTTACGTTTCCACTGTACGAATCCACACCAACCATGAATTCATCCTCATCTTTCAACATGTCTGACAAATCAATCCGATCAAACATCAGAGGAAGAACAGAATCAAAGTTTTTTGATTTGCTTAACCGGACTTCTAAAAACCTGCCACCAGCTTGGTAATTAATCCAAGCGTACAACAAAACCTTCTCCGTCTTCTCCAAGTTTGCGATCGTGAAATTGTGAATCCTCTCAGACACTGTAGCACCATCGACAATCACCGCGACATTGGAATCTCCAATTTGGGTGAGATTTTCAGAAGTGTCGAACTTTACTTGGAATAAAGAGTGATGAGATGTTCCGTTAACAGGAAACACTACAAATCCGAGTCTAGCACCGCGATTAGGAGATATCGAGAAAGAGAAAACAGTAGAGAATCCAGAGAAATACTCGGATTTCATACTCTTCACGGACTCAATGGGTTTCTTGTAGACAACTCGCCCACCATCATGACTCACTGAGTCAGTCAGCTGAACTGAAGATCCGTTGTCAAGGAGCTTTGCGTCGCCGTACAGGGCAATTTCGTTGGACTTAAAGCTCGCATTTTTATTGGAACTTGTGAAGGAGAACGATGAGGTAGCTTCCGAAATCGAGATTGTGGGATATAATGCGATGACAATCAGGAGTAGAAGCAGGAGTGACCTGGAGAGAATGAAGCTCGCCATTAATGAGAAGCACGCTTTTTGAGATGGATGATAATGGTTGAGGAATATGAGTTTTGATTTCTAGGGTTTGAAATTGGAGATGAGATCTCTGCTGATAGAGATTAAAGAGAGTAAAGTGATCTGGTGGGGAAGAGAGAGAAAGAACAGACAAGGATGGGTTAAGCACTTGGACAATGTGAAAGCGTTAAAGTTAGCTACTTTTGTCTCCCTTAAAAACTTTCTGAGTTTTTGCTTTTCTTTGTTGTTACTGTGGGGTAAACCCCAAAAATGCTAATCTTTTCATTTAATTTCTATTACAGTTTACTCTGAAATGCATTTATGACAATTTTATTCATGATAGGGTTTTTAAGATGATCTACCCATTTCTCTTTTGTTTCAGTCAGTTTCATATAATTTGATTTTTTCTTTGCACCATTTTAAATATCTTAATCAACATTGGCAAAAATACAAGTAATATGTAGATTTTTATGCAATAGTGTTTTTTGTTTTGTTTTGAATGTAATGTTAAATTAATTCAAGAAAAAGCACTGTTTTATTCTTAAAGAGGTTTTTTTTTTTTTCAGCTTCGTAAAAATTAATTGTATTGTGTATAATATATATATAGTACTCTCTTAAATTTATACAAGTGTATAACTTGTTCATGGAAAATAAATTTGATCTATGAAAAGCAGAAAATAATTGTATTTTTAGATCGTAAACAATAAATTTAATGAAGTACTAAAATCCTAAAATTCGGATAATAGTATGGTAAAAAGTAGCCAGTTTAGAACTCTTAAAAGTGAAAACATTCAAGTTACCGCCAGAAAGAGGCGCACAATCTCCCGGCCAAATTTCCGAAAACGATACCGCAAATGATATTTTGAAAATCTCCCGCTCCTTTCTTACTCTTTTACAACTAAAACACCTTCTCGTCTTCTTCTTCAGCTCTTTCTCAACTTCGCTCTCTCTCTTTGCTTCAATTTCGTCTCAATTAGGGTTTTTCGCCATGGGGAAATCGAGCAAATCCAAAGGATCGAGTATCATCGGGAAAGGTGAAGTTACCCCAACGCAGATTGCTTTCATCGTCGATCGCTACCTCTACGACAATCGATTCTCCGAAACCCGAACCCTCTTTAGATCTGAAGCTTCGTCTCTCGTCTCCAATTCCCCTCTTCGCCAAGTATGCAAAACCTAATTCTTCATTTGTTTTATCAATTGGAAAATCTATGGGTTTTTATTTTTTTCTTACATTTTATTTTTTGGGCGGATTGATTCGCAGGTTCCGAATAGTTTGATGACTCTTGATGATATGTTGAACGATTACGTATCTCTAAAGAAGCAGAAAGTGACTATGGATCAGGAGAGAGTAAGATTGGATCAGGAGAAAATTAGGGTTCAAAATCTGTTGCAGGGGATGCAAAATGTGATGAATACTTACAACGCCAGCCTCACCGCTCCTCCTCCTCCTCCTCCGGCTTCAGCTCCAACTTCCCAACAGAAAAATCTCAGTGTCTCTTCTTCAGGTTAGCTTAATTTAGATCTTGATCTTGTTATGTGCTTTACTTTATTGATTGTGCTGTTGCCTGCTTATTAGAACTTTGCAATCGTGTTCTGAGATGAATATGATAGGCTTATTGGAAGCAACACACTTGCGCAACAAAATTTGTCACTTGAGAAAACTTGTTTGCAGCTATTTTACTGGAAACAATACATATGGCTGATGCTTTCGCCTTTATGCATCTGGAACTAATAGCGTCTTCTTAATTTTCAGGCATCAATCAGTACAACACACCAAATGTTATGTCAGTGTCATTGCTGGGTAACAAAAGAGTAGATTTTGGGAATTTTTCCACACCTTCAACCAGTCAGTCTGTAACCGCGAAACGAAAGGGTCCTGAAATTTCTGTGGGAGCTCTTCCAGTAACTAGGAAAGCACGGATTACTACAGCACAAGAAAACTCAACAGCAAATGGTATGCTTCTATGCCTACATTAGTACATTTTTATTTAATTTGATGTATTTGCCTTTGAATCTCTATCCCTTCAAACTTATTTTGTGTTTTTTTTTTCTTGACCCAGGGACTAATAAGATCCCACAAGCTTATAAAGGAGCTAACAACTTCTCATCTCAATCTCCCTCTGAAACACTAGCATTGGCCAAAAACTCTGCAACTAATGAGTTGATTGGTCATGGATCAAGCGTGGTAAAGTGTTTGTTCAATAAGGCTGATTCGTCGATTCCTACTAGTTCAACATGCCTTAGGACACCACAAAAACATGCTTCTCCTGGGATTGATAAGTCCAACAGTCCACAGAAAGAAGTTACTCCTACAAACTGCACAATTGTTACCAAGGAGAGATTCACAATCAGCCCTCTCAAGCAAATTACTTCTTATACAGTGGAAAGGAGTCATCTAATTTCTTCTTCACCGGTCAAATCTAACCTGAAGATGTCAAATAAGAGAGACCATGTGAAAGGAAAGCTCATCTTTGATGACACTGATACAGAATTGTGCTCAGAGGCACCTGCCACTGCAGATTTGGTTTCAACTTCTCCATCCGAGTCTGAGCCAGAAGTTGATTTATTTGACATGGACTTTTCTAATCTGGATTTCTTGGGTGAAAACTTTTCAATCTCGGAGCTACTAGTTGATTTCGATCTAGGTTGTGAAGGAAGTACAAACCATTGTTTGTCACAGACCCAAAATTCACCCATTGAAACTGTTTCAGGGTATGTTCTTTGTTTTTAGGATCCATTTCGGTAAATGGTTATATAATCATTTGCTGTCTGCTCATATGCTGTTTAAATCACAGGTCGTCTCCTGAATCAGGGAATGAGAATCTAGAGGCTGACCAGATCATGTCGGAATATACATCAACCGTGGCTGAAGTGATTCAAGAGAAAGAGATGAGCACTCAAGGTGTGTTTTTGGGTCTGCACTTGAGTATAAATTTACCTTTGCCCTTTACACTCATTCTTGATGCTTTATTTGCAGGAGATGATGCCAAAACCGCTACAAAGTCCATAACACAATGCAATCGTATCTCGAGTCCTGGTACTTCCACTTGCTCATTCTCTAATTGATGTGATCATACTCTAGATTTTCAAGATCTATTGATCCTCTCCCTAACTCAAGCCATTCTTCTCTTAACACAGCCAAGAGTTGAAGGCAGATAGTGATGTTACAGATAATCGGCTGATTTTGAAGACCACGATTAACACCAAGACCACCAATGCAAGATCCTCTGCTTTTTGCCTAACTAAATGCTGCTAATTCTTGAAATGATCTGTGAAATATGAAACTGCTGTCCCTTATGGTCGCTCCTAATTAACTAGTAGTACATGTAAGTTGTATAAATTAAACTTGGTATTTTGGCTGTATAATTTGACAGCTGATTTCTCTATATTGATATTGACAACAAAATAGGACTTTCACCATTTATGCATCTATGTGCATGTACCATGTTGTAGTCAGAAACTGGCTTACAATAGAAATTAAACGGCTTATGTTTGGTACAAAAGTCAAGCCAAGTACTTCTCTAGCTTCTCCACTTCATCCGTGCTTCCAATGTAAAGTGGAACCCTCTGATGTATCTGTATTGGGTATATACAAAGACAAGAAGAATAAGTCTGATGACACCAAATTAAGGATGTAAAAGCTTAGTAGAAGGGTGGGCATAAAAACCGAAATTCTAAATACTAAAACTAAATCGAAACTTATTTCAATTACCTCGGTTGGTTGGATATCTAGTACTCTCTGGTGTCCGTCAGACCCTTTTCCTCCAGCTTGTTCCACAATGAAACTCATTGGTGCACACTCATACAACAGCCTAAGCTTTCCGTTTTTGCTCTTGGCGTCACGAGGGTACCCGTAAATCCCACCGTACAACAAAGTCCTGTGAAAATCTCCAACCAAACTTCCAATGTACCTTGCTGAGTAAGGCTTCTGACTTGGACCAGGGTCCTTGAGATCATCAATGTACTTCTTGAGCTTCCCGTCCCACATCTGGTAGTTCCCTTCGTTGAAAGAGTAGATTTTCCCGGCTTTCGGGATCTCAATGTTCTCTTGTGTGAGGACAAACTCGCCGTACATTGGGTCGAGAGTGAAGGCAAAAACGCCTTTGCCTAGAGTAAGAACAAAGATGACTGAGCTCGAGTACATACAGTAGCCGGCTGCTAGCAAGTTGTTCCCTGGCTGGCACACGTTTACTATACACCTTTCTTGTTCTGACCCAAGCTGCAAAACATTATAAGCCAAAGGTCACCTAATTTACATTGGCTCTATCTCCTAAGAGTGGACATACAAACCAAACCAAACCGTACCGAATTCAAACCGATATACTTAAACCAAAGCTGAATCAAAATTTGTTTCTATAAACCCGGTAAAACTAAGAAAAAAACAAAAATTAAACCGTAAACCGAATGGTTCACTACAAAAAAAAATTTTAATGGTAAAAAAAAAATATATGGAAGTGAAAGTAAGAGTAGTATACAGTTGCGATATCGTCGGAGTCGTCGACGAGACATTCGTCATTGGGGCTGTAGATACCGAAGATGGAACCGGTAGAGACGGCGGCGTCAATGTTGGAGGAACCGTCAAGAGGGTCGAACACGACGACGTAGTTGCCGGAGTAACTCTCCTCCACCGCCACTGGCACGTCTTCTTCCTCCGACGCTATGATTCCCGTTCTTCCACTTGATCTCAAACAGTTCGAAAACACCTGCACACACCACCACTCAAATCTTTATAGTTTATACTCCAATCTCCCAATTTCCATGTATAAACTATAGTTTATTTCTAGTAGAAAGTGGTCTACCTTACCAAGTTTACATATTGAAAGCTAAGAAAGAATAAAGTCTAAATTATAATAAAGTATAATTGCATTTCATGGAAGTCATAATTAAAGTATAAAGAAAAATGTGAATTGGGGTTTTCAAAAAAATTTTGTTTTTGTTTTAGGTTAAGTTTGGGTTTAGGATTCTGCATCTAAAACGTTTGATTCCAAAGTAATAATTGCTTTTTAACTTTTTAAGAACATGTCCATGTAACAAAGCTTCTTCTGATTCTGCATGTGTATAAGAATGTGACCTCATTAGAGATGACGTCAAGCTTCTTCTGATCCTCTCCCTGAATATTAACGGCGCCTTGAACTCCGGTAAGATTTGAGATTCCGGCGCGTTGAACAAGTGAAGCGATCTGCTTACAAGCCATCGATATGCTCGACATCACTATCGTCAGCTCCGCATCTATCTCTCCTTTCATCTCTTGTCTCAACAACCAGTTCGTCAACGTCTGAAGCTCGTATCCACTCTTCTTCCTCGCCGCTGGTTTCGTCTCCGCCGCCGCCGCAGCATCCGCCGCCACCGCCATACACCTCACTCCAGTCGCATGATGGTTTCTCCCTCGTTTTCCATTATTGGAGAAGAGAGATCTTGGAAAAAGGATTGAAGGCTGAGATGCTGACGCCACGTGGCGAGAGCTTGAGAGAAGAAGGTGAGACGACGATGTTGTTGCGGCGGTTGCTGCCATTTTGTTCTGTGTTTCGGAGGTTTGGGCAATGGAATGGTTTGGTTTTGGAGGAGTGAGAGAGGATCGGATATTCGGATTGTGAGGTGGACGAAGGATTCGATTCATGTGGGTCCCCCACTTATCTTGTGAGATGACACGTGGCTTTACACTTACGGACATAAACAAAGGATAAGCTTAAGCAGGCCAATTTTATGTGTCAACAAGGACTAGTATTGTTTTAAGAGAATTGGGCCATTGTAACTTTTGGTTTATATTGTAGCCAACGCAAGGTGATATTAACCAAAAAGGCAAAACCAAATCCAAGTAAACCAAGCTGATATTGAGATTTTCAAAACTGAAATTGTTTTATAATCTGATCGTTCTAATTTTTTTTTTCTGATAATAAAATAATTGATTGTATAATTTGTCCCCTTTAAATTGTAAAATATTATTCTGAACTAAGACCATGTTTATCAGTAGAGAAAAACTTGTCCTTAGCTGAGGTGGAAAAGAAAAATAAATCAGAAATGTTGATTTTCCGAAAAACAAGGGAGGAATGTCCTTATATTGGGACAAATTGAACTCGTCCTTAGTGCCAACGTGGCAAGATTCCTATGATTTATTGGCTTATCAATTTCAACTTCATCTCTCTCCTCATCACCTCTATATACACTTTTATATACATATCCACAAATATTAATATAATATACTAAGGACAATTGATAACGGCACGCGTTGAGTCGAATACGGACGTGAAGACATGTACGCACGTCGCTTTGTTTCCAAGGAAGCCACTCACCCAAAAAGTCTTGTATTGAAAAAGATGACTCAACTAAATCTTTTACAATAGTTTATAGCTTTAATTTAGTTCACCGAAACATAATAAAAATGATTATATCATATCATGTAGCAATATTAAAGAATCCAAGCAAAAGTCTAGAACCAAAATTATGAGCTCTGAATAGTAAAATGTAAAAAACAATACAGAATCTTTGAAAATAATGAGCTCTCAGTCTTTTAAGCTTGACATCAATCGTTGATACTAATAAATAGCAATTCAAAAATACGTTACTCATCTTCCGTATTCAAACTTAATTTGCTTAACCATTGAACTATAACTATAACCAAGTTTATTTTATCTATCGGAATATGCACGTCTAAGTTTATGATGTTTTATATGCTTTCCCCAAAAATATTCATTTAAAATATTACGATTTAATTAGAGAATCATTGTATATCCCTAAATTTGCAAGGAATAAAGTTGTAAAAACAAGATAAATGACCAAGCACATAACTATATAAAATCTAATTTTTACTGTTGACAAAAATACAATATTTACTACTCTTGCCGCCTTCGGGACGCACGCAGTGAGCTAGTCTAGACCCATTGGACTTGGGATATCTGGGTTATCCAAAAAAAAAAAAAAAAAAAAAAAATACAATCTTTACTATTATAATAACACCATATATAGAGATCAATGTTATAAAGAAAATAAATAAATAGTAAATACAAATCAATCAATAACATCTTGTAAGTTGTATATACACACACAAACCTCACAAGATTCCCTTCAACATATATACGCGTCCTATTTCCACGTTCTCTCTTATATTACTCTTTCTCTTGAAAACATCAAGAGGTTCAACCCTTTAACCCCTAAAATCAAAAAAGGAGAAAGAGAAGAAGAGAGAAAAAAAAAACCAGAAGCAATGTCTTTTTCTTCCCTCAAATTGCCAATCTTTCTCATTCTCTCATCTCTTCTCCATGCGGCTATAGGTACGTACAAACATACATGTTATATTCTTCAAGACGTCTTGGATATAAATATTTTATCAGTCTTTACATCATCATAAGAAGAACCCTATAGATTTCCATAGTTTGACCAATTTACTGGACAGATTAAAGATAAACCGTAGCAAAAAGAAAGCGTTAATCCTCATGCATGTTAATCTTTGATTTTGAATCATTCTTATGTTTTTTTTTCCTTTCCTAATTGTAGGGGAAGAAATTATTTGCGAGAATCTGCCAACGAATATGTGCGCGTTCTCAATATCAGCTTCCGGGAAAAGATGTATATTGGAGACGGCTAACGTCGCCGGAGAATACAGTTGCCGGACTTCTGCGGTGGACGTGGAAGGGATTGTAAACCACGTGGAGAGCGATGAGTGCGTTGCTGCTTGTGGGGTTGATCGGAAGACCGTAGGGATCTCGTCTGACGCATTGATGGAGGCAGGATTCGCCGCTAAGCTTTGCTCGCCGGCTTGTTTGGACTATTGCCCTAACATTCTTGATCTCTATTTCAATCTCGCCGCCGGTGAAGGTACCATAATATTCCCTTTAGCCTTGAATAAGAAAAAATAATAATAATGCATGCGTAGGCCTTCTTTTGGTGTGTTTGTATTACATGATCAATTGCATGCATAAGTACGGATATTCTGATGAAAATGTTTTAATGTATAAGGTATTTTAATGACATAATTTTTTTGTTGGAAAGAAAAAATGTTTTGGTCAGAAAAATTTTTAATGAAATTTTTGTCTTTGCAACAACAAGTTTTGTTGAGAAATTCTTACTTTATTTCCCAATAAGTGCAAAAAAATGTATAGATACCAAAATAAGAAAGTTTTGCAAGGGATGGCCGTAAACAGAAAAGTAGAAAATGTGTAAATTATTATCTTTATCATGGCTTATTAATGAAGTAAGAATCGTGTACTTAGTGTGTTTTGTGTGTTTTGGTAGATTCCTCGAGTTTACATAATGTGTGATGCATGAAACTCACTTTCATATTTTTCTTGGTATTTCTTACCGTCAAAGCAAGGAATAATTCCGGCAGGAGCTATAGATGGTTGAGCTTCACTTAACTTAATTGTTTAATTAAATAATAGTAGTAAATTCTCTATTGCATCCTACATGTTTTTACGTTGGTAATAAATAACTCAAAATATATGCAGTGTAAACTTGACGTAATGTACCAATTGACTACATGCAGGTGCATTTTTACCTGATCTGTGCGATGCTCACCGGATGAATCCCCACCGTTCGATGTTGGAAATCCTCAGCTCCGGCGCTGCCCCAGGCCCTGTCTCCGAGGTTGCACCAGGCCCTGTCTCTGACGTCTCATCTCCTGCTCTAGCTCCGGCTCCTATGTAAAATGTTATTAATTTTACGTGTGTTATACTTTATATTAATATTTCGATTGATGATCCATATCTAATGGACAGTATCTTACATTTTCTATGATTTGATGCCGACATCATCAATTGATTCATATGAGAGAAGAGGATACAGAGTGAGTTTGATTTTTGTATTTGTTTCTTAATAACATTTCCCGGTATAATTAACAACTTTATGGTACCATTGTTTTGTTTCTTGTTCGATAATTATATGTATGCCATGTGCAATCTCGCATGTCTCAAATTTATTGGTTCATAGTTTTGGGAGAAAATTTCGTTCAATTTCTGTTTCTCATCACTTATGTTTTCAATGTCAAAAGAAAAAGAAAAAAATCATTTTTGGAAGATAGTCAATTATGAATTTTTTTTTTTTTTTTTTTTTTTTAAGGATTCCAAATAAAACATTTGTTCTTGAATGATTAAAATTCAAAACATCTGAACCGAAACTCTGGATTGAACTTATGCATTATCCGACGCTAGTAGAATAATTCTCGAAATTACGAAACAATACATGTTATGAGATATTTACCATTTTTTTGTTTATTGATAGACATAAACATACAATCAAGTTTCTTATAAGTTATTTTGGTCTGATACCAAATTTCATAAGAATGTTCAATTGATAATTAACATCTTGATAAATTGACAGAGCTTGAAAAAATTCTCTCAAAAAGATCTTCCCATGAGGCAAACTAAAAATCACAATCATCACCATAGTTCAGAATAAATACAAGGAAGAAGAAGAATAAGAAGGCATCAAGTATATGCTATATAGATACATCCACATATGTGTATGTGCATATCGATGGAGATAGAGAGAAAGAGAGAGAGAGAGAGAGAGGGAACAATATAAGCCTATACAAAGCCTTTGAAAACAGGTTTTTTATCAACGCTTGTTAGTCTTCTTAGCTTCCAATGTAGTCCCATCCTTAAGAGCTTGCTGAGCATCGGCTTCCATACCAAGCTTGAACAAGCAAGCCGCTTGAAGATACAAAGCGGTTGGCCATTCTGGAGACACAACCTGTGCCTGCAATGCATCGGTCAGAGCCTCTTGTGCGTTCTCGTTCATCAGATATGACAGGCAGCGCCTTGCGTGAACTGTTGGTGACACCATTGTCCCTCCATCTATGAACTATACCATAAAACAAACCAGTCATTTTCGATTTAATGACTGAATGCCTATCCCTATAATGGACAAACATGGCTTGCTCTTGGCATGAACGTTTTCTAGTTTTCATAGAATCCACAAATACTTCGGTATTTCATTCAAATGCAAAAGAAGTATGTTGCATTTAGAGATATTACCTGAGTGTAGCAATCGACTGCGGTTGTAAAATCTTTGGAACGGAAAGATAAGTCGCCTTGCTTCTTCGAATTGAGAGATTCCTGCATCTGGTTGGTCCACATTTGAAACGAGAGCTGCAGAAGAAGATATATATAATCATATTCATAGCACGTCCCTAATGCAAAAGACTAAGCAGTGAGTGAAAGGAAGGAATAAATTAACACCTCATTGGCAATTCCTTCATCATCCTTGTATCCAATCTTATTAAGTATTTCATGTATGGCTGTAAGATCCATTCTTAAGCACGCGTCACCAAAAGGCGTCAAAGAAAGCTGAGGCTCTTCCTCAGCCTCGGTTTCATGGGGTATACCCATGAGAACATATGAAGCGACATCAGATTCCTTCTGGACTGTGGCAAGTGAAGTGACGAGAGATTTCACATTTGGTCTCTCTCGCGCTTCATACTGCAGACAACGTGTGGCTAAACGTACTAGCTCAGTTCCATCTTCGTTTGAGAAATGACCTTCGAGCGCAGAATCCATTAACATTGCACAGTTCTTTCCCCTGATTAGGTCAAGCGCCTGCATACAGGAGAGTCACAATGAGGCAGGAAAAAGATGATAAACTTCATTTGGATCTTAGCAAGGATTTGTTATATTCAGGTTCTTTAACGAAGCCTACTTGTCTGTTAGGTAACTTATACAGATTCTTTTCAAAAAGTATCTAGCAGGACACAATGAGACAGGTGCCACATTACATCTAAACTATGTATATCTTATAATAGTAAATGACTTACATGGCTTGGTGGAATATGTTTTCCACTCATGAGATCGAGCAAAACGGTTCCAAAACTGAATACTACACTCTCCGGTGTTACTCTACCTGGTACAAGATATACAAATATATGTGAGTGGATTTAGCTTCAGGAAATTTTGGAGTACTGAAACATTTTGGAAGACAAGGGCTATATAAAAACATGACGCAGACAGGGTTTTACCGGTTCGCAAATACTCTGGAGGAGTAAATGCCAAGTTTGTGCTATAACTCTTCCCATCTCGGCTATTTTTCATGAGTCCAAAGCAAGACAACCTGGGATTCCCATCCTGTAAACCAACAAAGGATAAATATAAATTACAACTTCAAATACAAATCAGTCAGAAGGATGAGGAATGATTGAATAAATATATCAACCTTGTCAAACAAAACCCGGTAAGCATTGAGATCATGATACAAAGCTCTCCCTTTATTACTACAGTATTCCAATGCTTGTGCTAAACACAATGCAACTCTTAATCTCATGGCCCATTTCATCGGATGATTCTCCCCTGACAAAACACAAAAACATTCAATCAATTGCAGTACCAAGAACTACATACACAAATGCTATGAACAACAACCACATTTTCTCACTGATTAGAACAAACTAGTACTCACAGTGGAAAAGATGCTTTGCAAGCGTTTCGTGAGGCATAAACTCAGCAACGAGTAATCTCTCTTCGCCTTCATGGCAACATCCAATCAGATTCGCTAATCTCTCACTCCTCAAGCTCCCAACAGCTTTCGCTTCATCCTAAATCAAACATATAAACATTTGCAGAGATTTAGACCCCAAAAATCAAATCTTTGCAGAGACTGATGATGAGGGCATAAAGGGTTTTGGAATTACAAGGAACTGTCGATGATCGGCCCAAGCGAGGCGATTAAAGCGTTTAACAGCGATCAAGCGACCATCATCGAGCCTTCCTCTGTAGACAACGTTAGGAGCTTTCTCGCCATGTTCTGATACAATGTTGTCTGAAGAGAAACCTCCGGTAGCAGATTTAAGCTGCTCCAATCTGAATTCTTTAAAACTCGGCCACAATTTACCTCCATTTTCTTTGCCAAGAGAGAAGATAAAACAAAATCAGACAAAACCCTCAAAAATCAAACACGGAAAAGAGAAATCGAGAGAAGCAGACCGAGATCTGGAGATTCGAGAACTGAAGCGGATTTGAAGTGAGAAGGGAACAAGCAGAATGAGAACTTAGAGCAACGAGCTCCCATTTGATGACTAAAGTCGGGGATGGAATCAGGTGATCGGAATTCGATACAGAGTCGAGAGAGCGGGTTGAGAAATCAAACTATACGGAAGTAGTCATTGTTAGCAACGGAAAGTTCAAGTCTTTATCGATTCCGAAATGCACACAGAGAGAAAGTCTCAAGCTTTCTTCTTCTTCTCGGCGTTTTCAGACTTCCCTCTACAAAGAGAATTGTTTTTTTTTTAATTAATATTTAAATGTTTTTTTATCCGAAAGTTGTTTTTGCCACAAAACTTTGCGCCTCTCTCTTTTAAACTTTTTTGAAATTCTTTTTTTTCTTTTATTTATTTGGCGTTTTTTAAATTGCTTTTTTTAATATGGAATATAATGTTATTTTATGAAAGAGATATAATCAAACTATAGGGTGAAATTCTAATTAAATAGTGAATGTCATTTAGTTTTAACTATTGAAACTTGAAAATAAGGCACAAAAAGCAGAAACACTTTTTTCATGTTTGAAACCGCGTGAACTTCATCATTAGAGCACTTGTTGGCGATTGACTTTTAAAGTTTTTTTTTTTTTTTGGCTGACTTTTGAAGTATATTATGAATTCGCACTTTGTTATAAATTACAGATCGTATATCAAAGACTTCAACTAGGAAAGCCCACGTAAAAAAATAACTTAATTCTTCTTATTTCAAGAAATTATAAAACTAGAAATTATGAATTTGTTTTGACCTAAGAATTGTGACTATATTTTGATATAATAGATCTTCAACAAAATAGACTTTTACTCAAGTAGTGTCTATAAAAGCGTAAGTTAAGGTTGTTTAGAAAATATTAAACGGATCTTAACGATCAAGTAAAACCACTAATGGTTGATTATCTTCTTTCCCTTCTCTTCAAGTTGAGTTAAATACTAAAATTTATACATTCCACCGTCCTTTCTTAGCATCCAATAAAAAGACATTGTTTGTTAATTGTTACTAAAGAAGTTATTGTAGTCGGTATTTGGCTATTTGCATTCAACACATCTTTTTTTCCGGTGTTTTAAGACATCAAATCTCATGAACACTTTCTTTACACATGAACAATTTGGTTCCATTATTGTTGCGAACAAGGAATAACTTTCACTGATACACGAAATCTTTAACAAAAGAATTGTTGATACACGTAATCTCCATTTTTGAATTTTTGGAAATGATAAAGATAAAAGAAGAAGAAAAAAATGACGTGGTTTGAACAAAAGCGCATATTTTAAATTTGTCTTGCCTAAACCTGGCTCAGCTATGAGCTACACAAACAATTGCTTGAGGCCACGATACCTCCTTATTACTGCATGTGTGTGTTGGTAAAGTGGCCGTTAAATCACCTTTTCACGTTATACTTCTTAAGTCCGATCAGTCTCTGGTCGGTCTTAATTGCGTTTCTTTCTTTAATCCTTTCTAATATACTTTTTTCTTCTTCATGCTTGTCCAAAAACAAGTGATAATATAACTCAGTAAAGTATAATTTTCTTTATAAAGTATAAACAATAAAATATATATAGGGTCCTCTAAAACTATTATAGATACTGCAAAAAACATGGAAAAAGGATGGTTTGACAAAAACTAATAATGAAAAATTGATAAAAATCAAGAACTTCATAAAACACACCATATCCAGACAGTTGGTGTAATGATAATGTTTCTTTCTTTCTGCATTTGAAGTAATGATTTTACTACCCATATATGACACCAGAGGACCCTTCTTTATCATAATCAATCAAATACTACAACAATAATAAGAAGAAGTCGACACAAAAAATGAAGAAAGAAAGAAAAAGATAAAAGAAAGGTAATCATGACTCATGAAAATGAAATCACTCGTTTGTAAAACATGAAAACAATTATTAATGATCGTTATCATTACATTCATACCAAACATATATGTTTATCGTATGTGTGCATCTCTATGTCAGTGTTTGTATCTTTTGCTGCTGCTTAGCGAATTAATATTAGCCAATCGTCAAACGCCAAATCATCTTTGAGAATGTGGCACCGAATCCTATAAGAAACAATATCTAACCATCACTAGAAAAAAAAAGAACAACATCGACTTTATCAAATATTTGCATACAAGCAGTGGGTCCATAAATCCATAATATTATTCGATCGGTTGGTAACTAAAAGAAAAAAACTATTAGAGTATTTTATAACCTTTTCGATGAACTGTTATCAAAATATCTGAGCATTTCTAAACAAACACAAGTGACATATATATGTTTTATAAAAACACAAGTGATATTTTGGACCATCAATTAGCATGTTCTATCTTACATTTTTTGTGTATACATGAAATATATTCAGTTAGCATATTCTATTTGAAGTTGACACCCATATAAAGTATAAACCATCGGTTACGACTATATTTCAAATTCGAATTTGTTTTTCCGTCATTAATGATTCAAAAGTAACCGATTCAACCATAACCGGAAATATATAGTAGATGGAAACGGCTATCAAAATATCCGAGAATACATTCGGTTAGTTGGATTTTAGGGACTAAATTGTTTTACTATGAGCACCGAAAATGTGAAAGGCAAAATGAGACAGAGAGATTATGGTGACAAAGTAAGTGTCCTGAGAAGATGTAAACATGTGAGCCCACATGGGATGTGCCTTTGACCACATTCCTTACCGACATACGCCACGTTCCCTCTTCCCAGCTCAATCACATTTTCTTTTCTTTTTTTCCCATTTTTCACCCCTTATGCTTCAGTTTGTTTAAACTTCACCCCCAACTATATTTATTCTCCAGTTCCATGAGCAAATAATTATATATAGGTTCTGATTGCTATAACTAAAACTTGTTTGGTGCGCGATTAAGATCAAAATATTTTGTCGTAGTTTCGAAAAGGGCATAAACGTTTAAGAAACGTCTTTTACCATACAAACGGCTCTAAACCGCAATAAGGGAATTATGACATAGCGATAGAGTGTTTCATAATTATAGACAAACCAAAAAAAAAACACAGTAACTAACAAAGTCTAATTTGCGAGGACTTAAATAGTAAGCTAAAAGTCATCGTCCCATTTGGGCAGTTGATTGTATAGCTAAGCGAACCTTGATGTATAACCTAAAATGGTTACATTTCTTCTTCGGTTTTAGACTTTTAGTTATATATTTATACTTTGTCGAGTTGTGAAATCCCTAAAAGTGACTACACAAACATTGGATTACTTGAGAAGCAAGGAACTGGAACTGGAACTGGAACTGGAACTATACAGACAGCATCAAACTCTTTTCTGGATCAATAATCATGTGATCAACATTTACTAATAATCAACAACTGAAAACTAGAGTCGAGCAGAGTTGTCATGCACCATTGGTAGCATTATCAGTGTGACCTCCATTGCTGTCTTTGCCATTCACTTGTGCCCTCGGTTTCTGAAAGACCAAAAGGAAATTTAGACACACTAAGATCAATTTACTGGGATTTTCAGTCGGATTTATCACTAAAAAACTAATTCAGATGCGTACCCGATCTGCAGGATCGACACCGTTTCCGTTCAAGAGTTTGTGATTCTCTTCTTTGCTTCTGTCTTTCGAGATCACAGGGAGTAACGCCGTTGTTCGATCAGGCAATTCTGTTTTTAAACAAATTCATGTGAGAAAATTTGTGGTATGTGCAAGTTAATTATTTCTCAAGTAAAAAAAATCAGACCTGGTAATTTCTTGTCGAGGAAGAAGACAACCAAGTTCACAGTATACCACGCAACAACCACATCGACTGTGTAATGTTTACGGGACGCAATAATCAAGAGGCTTTGCAAGATGGCAATGACCCAACCTAACAGCTTTATAAAACTGAAGAAAGACATTTACAAGCTATTAAAGAGATGGTTTTTCCGGTTATTGTTTTTTGACATGACTAGAGAAAGTTTGTACCTTTTAAAACCATATTTCTGGTAAGTGCGGACAAAGACTAGCGTGAATATCATGTGCGATGAGAAAATAAGGTCTCCACATCCATATATCACCCCACGAGGAACTGACAAGATCGGCGCATTATCACATAAGAACGAGAAGAAGTATACATCAAAAGAATGTGTTGAGGGAAGGAAGAAAGGTTTAAAACTCACAGTTGAGTAAGAGCACCTCAAGAACGCTATGTGGCCGTGGCAACCTAGCAAGCTCAGAACCCTGTAAGTTAACACAAGAGATTCACCAGAATAAACACATGAATATGGATGATACGCCCCATGTACAGATCTTTAGTTAGTTTTACCTCTCGACAGTGATAGTTAGGGCCAGGAAGCTGAGTCGAATAGAATGTTATTACACGGAGAAACTGACAAGCCTGTTAATGGAAAGAATGGGCAACAAACTTCAAGACGTAAACCTGTAAATTGCAATTACGTAGCAAAGGGCAAAGGGTACTTACAACTAAGAAGGCAAGAACCCTGCACCATATCAACACAGTGTATATCTTCTTGCTTTTCACGATGAAAGGATGAAAAGTCCACTGCAATTTTCGACGCGAACAAACCATTTATATAACAGCTAATTAGCCAGAAAAAGAAGCATAGATGAATCCTAGAATCCTGAAGAAACTCACCAGGAAAAACGAAACAAATACACAAGTGAACACAGTTTCACTTATGTAGCCTTTATCTTGCCCAAGCTCCTAAAAATCGAAATAACAAGTAGACCTTAAAAATGATATCTAATCTGAAGAGTAAGGGATCAACCAACCAGTCGAAATATTCAAGACAAACCGGAAGAACAAAAAACCCAGAATCTTGAAGCGTTGGCCCTGGCTGATGAATATAGTGAACTCCCCTAGCAGCTAAACCATGAATATACTGCACAAAAGTCATAACAGATACATTCACAACAGTGTCAAAACGAACACAAATTCGAGACCAACGAAACCAAAACACATAAAGCCATAAAGGAAAGTAAAACCCAAAAAAAAAAAAAGAGCACTTTCATTCAAGTCTTGTGCTTTAATTTCTCCCAAAGGCTAAAGTAACTATAGGTGTAACAAACCATGATCATAACCAGGTTATATAAGCAGCTCTAGTATGTAAGTAGAGATTAAAGTGATGAGAAAAACTGAAATTAAAAGATGGAAACCTGACAGAGAAGACCAGCAAGAAGGTATTTCCAATTCTCAGCGAGGAGACCAATCTCCGTCGTTATTTCCGAACAGAATCTCTTCCATAGCTACAAACAATCAGCCAATTACACAAACAATAGCAGAAACAAGAATCGGAAAAGCAAAATCAGAAAACGGACGAACCTTGGAAGCTTCGCGACGAATGTAAAGCGTCATTATATTTTCTTTCTTTGTGTTGTTTGCCACTTCAATATTACTTCAGACCCCAACAGTATGGGTCAACATCATCAAACCAAACCAACAAATTTTTCAAATCTTTTACCACCTAATCTCTAAATTATCTGTCTGATCGAGATTTTCACCGGGAAGAGGTCGTAAATCCTCCGAACCCAAGCCAGGGTAAACGCCGATGACTCAACGATCGGTCGGGATCAGGTTAAAACGAGAAAAACGGTGACATTACAAGGGAAAACCCAAGAGATCAAAAGACAGAGGAGAGATGAATATGGAACAAAAGATTTTCAAGTAGAAAAGCTTTTCCTTATTAGCAGGGGATCTGAGACAAAGGATGATAAGCAAAAAGCCCTAAATCAATTTCTCAGGTGCCCAAAAAATCTCTTGTAGAAGAAAAATCAGCGTTTTGCAAATACAATTTAAGCATCGTTTGGGTGTACGATAAAACGCGAGTTCAACACGGAGAAAACGGTTGAATCTTTTTTTTTTTTTTTTAAAAAAACAAAACAAAGTGGCGACTTTTATTCAGTTCCGACTTCCGAGTGATGGGTCGAATTTTGTTTTTCATGTATTAATTACTCTGTTTCATAAAGTTGTACTATGTTTTGTATATTTTTTTCCTGCAACATTTAATATACTTTTATTTTATCATCATCAAAATAAAGTAAGAAATGTTATACATATTGCCGTGAAGAAAAAGTTCCACCAAAAAAAAAATTGCCGTGAAGAAAAAATTGTTATACATATTTTGCATAGAAAATACTAAAAAAAAATTCTGTAAAATTATAACGGAAAAAGTATTACTGTATTAGATATTGTTTTTCAAAAAAAATCCTCACACTAATCATAGCGAAGAACGATCTATGGTAGGGTAATCCTACTACCTACAGCTTACAGGATAAAAAGATGACTATTGATTAAATTGGTATAGAGGTGGAAGACTATAAAATAGTCACCAACTACATCATAATCTACATTAACGTCTTCGTTTCTTTCTTTTCTTGTCATCTCATATAATTTGACTGAAATAAACAAACACCAATCACAATCAGTTGAGGAAGCAATAGGATCTATTAGTGGTGCAATGATAAATCCATCTATGGGCTCACATTCACTGTTTCACTAATTATTAACGTAAATATCATTTGAATATATATTATCTTTTCGTCCAATAGCTTTTATATTTTCTAAGTTGAAAGTATTAATAACCCGTTTGGTAGGAGAAGTGAGTACCGTTGGTTTCTTCATAACTCTCTTTCTCTCATGTCAATTTGGCGCTCACAAACTGGAATATCAAAACCCCTAAGAGAATAACACCGAGCTGGATTCCGATTTGGAGCATCACGTTCTTCAGAAACGGCCAGGCTTTCTCCGACCATTTCCTCTTCCTATCTGTGCTAATCGTCGTCGTTCCTTCTTCCTCCTGTGTTTCACCATCATCCTTTGTCTCATCTACTTCTTCTATAGTTTTAGATTCCTCTCTAATTTCTGAACCGACTTCAGTTATCTCCCCAGGTTTCTTGTCGAATAATCCTTTGAACTGTTTTCTAGCCTTGCTTTCCGCTTCCTGTGAAGTCAGAAGAAACAATTCAAATAATCTTATATCAAGAATCGAAATTGGCAAAACACTCCCAGATCATAAGTAGCCTTAATGAACCCAGATTGTGGTTAGACATTCGGTTTTGAGAAATCAGATCTATAGCAGACTAGACCCATTTTTTTTAGGTTTGGTTTTTATGTCCACCCCTAGTTGAGATGGTTTTCAAACACTGACCTGTTCCTTCTGCTTCAGTTTCAAAAGAGCAGCTGTCGCATCAGCTTCTGATGATTTATCCACTTTGATCATCTAAGCACACAACCACATAGAGTCATGTTAGTAAACAAATTTCCATAACTATGGATTGGTTATGATAAGCAGTTTTAGCACAATGTACCATATTGAAGTCATTTCTGGCGTCTTCATACTCTCCACCTGCAATGTAAGCCATTCCGCGGCGGTAGAGACCCTTCACATGACCAGGTTTTGCTTCTAGGACCTGTTTGGAAATTGGTACATAAAAGTCTCAGATTTATTCTCTACTTCTGATTCGAAAATAAAGCCTTTAAGAGATTTAGTTTATTGAATGTTACCTTATTGCACGTCTCTATAGACTTCCTCCACTCTCCCAATTTAAGCAAACACGCCGCAACATTCAGATGTAACATATTCTTCAAAAAAATTAGAGAGCAAGGATACAAGAGCTAGTAAATACTTTAAACCCAAAATATTATAAAATTCTAAACATATCTATAAGTAACAAACGTTATGGGAAGATGAAACTCACCCTTGTGTCACCAAATATTTTTCCTTCATCGTCGTCTTGTGGGTTAACATGATTAAATTCCCGGAGCACCTGGTTTGTTTTCGGGTCAGCTCTTGGACACGATGAGACAAAAGGCTAATACTGGAATTGATTAGCGCTTAGGATTCTATTACCTTTTCGTATTTTGCTTTTGCGAGCTCAAATTTTCCTTCTTTGAATAGCCTGTTACCCTGAAGTTCATAGTATAACCAAAAGAAGAGACAAGAATTAGCTAAACTCTGTAGTGGTACTATTCAGGAGTATAGGTCATATTATAAATGGTAGCAGAATATTCCCTCCATACCGTGCTTCTGATATTTTCTGCCTCGTCCATGATGCTCTGGAAGTTCAAACCAGTCCAGTCCTGTGACAAGAATCTCTGGACTCATAAGAAACGGAAGCTGTTTACAATTCCTATGCTAGGCATCAACACTAGACCAACTTACTCTAGGCGTTTCGAAACCAAGGAGTTCAATCTCCCACTGAACATGTGCACCTTCAGGAACGCCAGGCGGTCTATCAGGATAGAAACAATCAAATGCGTTTATTTCTCCAACAAGAGTTTATACGCTATCATGTTCAGTATAATTTACACAGTTAAGAGTATGACCTCGGAAACTTGTCATATGCATAATCAGGGGGGCATGTAACAAGAGCAATTTCCCCCGGTAGCATCAAACGAGTACACATCTCAAATCCCTCAGGCACCTGCCAATACGACAACATAATCTTAAGCAACCCCATGCCTAGAAAACATTTAAACTAAAAAGCGTAAATAACTCCACTAGGTTTTTCTATAAACGTTAGACTAACTGACCAGTCCTTCTCCTGAACTGAACTCCAATGGCTGATCATTATTATCAATCCTGCTATCATAGAAGACAGTCTTCTCTTCATTGAGAAGCATGCCCTTGTAGTGAACGCTTAACCGACTGTCTTGGAGAGGACAATCCATTGGAAACTCGCCTAATAAGTTGGTGAAATGTTGCAGATCAGAATAGTCTAGCGGATAAAACTAAATATACAGAAAACAATAGCTGGTATCTAGCAGTTTTCCCAGCAAGATGTATAAGAACAAAAACGCGTACCATGTTGAAACAGATAAGAAACCATTGAAAAGAAAGTGTGAAACATACCTCTTCCATCTTGAATTCGACGTTTTATGAGACGTCCATCTCCAAGCATGTCACGCACCTTCAAAGGGAGAACTTGAATGTCAATCTTCCAGTCTCCCAATTCTTAAATGCACAAGATACTACATAAGAAAACAGGATTATATAAGTTTTGTCTTTTTTATACCTGAATGAAATGGACCAGTTCAACCTCAAAATGAACTTCCTCAAGGTCTTGATCTATATGCATCAAAGGAGATTCAGTTAAGTACTGCTTGCGAACATATATCACTGCCTTTTCCTTCCTAGCCATTGTTCCAATTCCGATTTCAAGACCTTTAGGCACCTGCCTAATTGACGAGCAATAGTCAGCAATGTATTCCACTAGACCGGATTTGCACGAACAGAGAGTAAAACTAAAAATGCCCATAAACTTAACAATCACCTCAGATTTTCCAAACGTGAAGAAATAAGGTTCTTCTGTGTGAGAGAAGATCACATGTCCATCACCAGATTTAGCAGATATCCTAATATAAACCACAAAAATGGATTAAACCTTCAATCAATGTTTCAGCCCACAAGGGAAAAAAAGGTTAAATGACTTTTAGACCCAATATGCAGGAATGATCAACAATTAATTACCTGGCTTTTACTTCATAGGGTTCTCTGGGAGATTCCCAGCCCTCACCTTCATTTAAAATCTTTCAAATAAAAGCAAAGCAATGCTTAAGCCATCAGGAAGAACAAGAGAGATTTGGATCATAATATTCTTCCTTACACTACCCTTTCTCAATCCACTAAAGAAATACAAAGAAATACAAAAATTGAAAATCAGGTCCTACCTTCTTGATAACCCCAAGATCATCACTTGCAATCTGGACATTAAAACAAAGGAAACGAAACTTATGTCAAAACAGATGAAATGCAAGTTTTCAGAGTCTTTTGGTTAACAAAAGCAATATTATATTGGTATGTGATGAGATCTTGCCTTGGCTTTAGAAAAATCCAGCAACTCAATCTCAAAATGAAGTTCATCATCTTTAGGAAAATTGCCTGGAACTGAGACTGGACAATCATTCTCTGCATAGTGCATTTCAGGTTTCATCTTGAACTGAAAAAGAAAAAAAGGATAAAGACTTCTTCAGCCGTGAAAAAATCAAGAAAGTGATCTGAAATAGCTAATGGAAGATTTGGCGCATCGACTCATTGAACTTCAGGTAACTCTAGTAAATCAACTAAACCCTCTTCAGAAACCAAACTACGAAGCTGAGTAAAGAGACACAGCTTTGAAATATACAAATAATGGCAAAGCACTTGAACAAACATTATCTTTGAAGCGAGAGACGTGAGCTCAGTTCACACAAGTAGAGGGACAAGAACGGATCTTTAAAAGTCTTTTGAGTTTACCATTGCAATTTCACCCTTGTGCATCGTGGGAATTCCTTCGAGCAATCCAAGGATCATTTTGCTCTTCCCCAGGACATCTCTTATCGGCACACCTCTCCCTGAGGGAAAATCAAACAACACATTTGATGATGTCCCTAACAAAAAGCTCAAAGTAACTCCCTACTGAGAAATGTTTCATTAGTCTCACCTCCACATTCTGACCTCGTAGATTCCACTACTACACCATCCAGAGTCCGTACAGTGCAGTGATAAATAACCTAAGAAGAAAACACACATAAGCATCAAAATTGACCACTCTTTGTCTCTGTCTGACGAACAAGCAAAACGAAGGTAAATTATTACCTGATCACCATCAACGGGGCTCGAATCACCTCCTCCAGGTCTCACCACAGCTTTCAACAAGCTCCCGGGAACAATCTTCTTCCTCCTGTTCCACATACAACTCTCAAATTAATGATCGATTCACTAAGTCCCAGCAAACAAAATCAACTGATTCAAACATAGATTCCAAAGGGAATAGAAACACATGAACCTCTTATCGTCTTCCGTTTCGGATTTCTTCTTCTTCGGCAAGTAATTCTGCTCCGTCTGATCGCCCACCGCCATCGCCTATCAAATCCAGAGTGGAAGATCTACGACTTGAAGTCGAAGCCTTAAGCAAAACCAAAACTCTCTCTATCTTCCTCTCTTGATTACTGGGTAGCTCAACCAACAACTGTGGTTAATTTCAGCACCAAATTAATATATAACTAACTTAAAATTTTACTTAAAAACATATATGTATCCAAATTAGCATTTTTTACACACAGATTTGAATACAATATTATCTGATTTAACTATTTGTATCCATGACCCAAAAAAAAATAACTATTTGTATTAAGATTTTCATTTGTTTTATCTGATTTAACCATTTGAATAACGATTTCAATTTGTTTTCAAATGCTAATTGTAGAAATAGTGGGGTATTATGTAAAATTTAATTAGATTTAGTTTTTAAAAAGTCTTACTGTCTTGCATTTGGATTTTACTAGTCGTAGAGGGCCTTAATGCTGAACGGGCTTCTAATTGTATAACAAGCCCATGTAATATAATCCCCCCACATAATAAAGAAATTACATTATCTGTTTCGTTTGCTTCAATTTTGCAAATGGTTACAATATAAAAATTTCTGTTGCAATTGTCCTTTGCCTTAACAAGGTTAGTTTAGTTGTACATGAAAACTTCGATCAATTTTGGAATCATAAGAAGTTGGATCTGAAATTTGTATGATACAACAAAATAGAACGACAATTTGGTGATGGGTTGGTGGTTGTTAGTTGAGCAAATATGTTGGACTTTTGACTATACCATACATGTGAGAACGCCCCAGTTACTCAATTCTTTTTATCTTTTTCTTTCTTAGGCATGTAAATCCAAAACAATATATATATATATATATATAAAAAATGTTTTGACCGACCAAAGAAAATCCAAAGTAAACAAAATTTGGTTCATAATTATAGACAGATAGTTGCAAATATGTCAACATGTTTTAATATTGGTCGCCATAAGCAGTAAACACATCATATCGTGACTGACAGAAGAGAGAAGAAGAAGAAAATATGTAAATAGATACATTTTAGAGCTACTGTATTAGTTTTGGAAGCTAATTTATTTTCTTAAAAAAACAGTTAATTAATATGACTAAATGTAAAAACAGAGACCAACATGTATATGTATGTAACGTTATTTACTTATTTTTCTTCAAAATAATCATATTATTATATTGTTTTATGTGCATATGGAAGAAGAAAAAAGAGGGAAGTGGCATAAATGCGGAGTCATGTGAAAATGCAGGTGGTTTTCATTAATGTTATCCAAAGAATTACAATAGTTAAGAACGCAACGAACCGCGTGGAGCAGTAAAAGTACAAAACCAACATCAACATGTGGGTCCCATTTTCACAATCTATACAATTACAGACTCAGACTGTCTGGGTGAACATAAAACTAGACGTCGAATTTGGTCGGACCGGCTCAACTCGAACAGGTGGAATGATACTATAATTATGATGGAATTTCACGAAGGATTTCGATATTAGCTAGGTTTAGGGTTTGTGTTGGTTACGTGACTTCAAGATTATGGAATAGCAAATGGCTTAGGACAAAGTCTGCACGTTGCTCCAAAAAGAAAGACCATTTTAAGCACTTAATTAAATCCAGTTCTTTAACTGTTCGTGTGCTCCTAGATATTTTATGATCTTATTATTTTACTCAGCTTGGAATACTATCTCGACTCTAGGAGTAACATACTACTATTATTCAATGGGTTATCAAATTCTCTCCTTCACAATTTACTTCTTCCTTTAATCCATCCTTTTAATAAAAAAATACTTTTTGTATTGTTTTTCTGTTAGAGTATCTTATTTATGAGTTCGAATCCTAGGAGTTGTGTTTTGTTGCTAATAACAAGGCTCATTAGGCGAGTCTAACGAGAACGAAAAGATTAATGGTACTCCCTCTATTCCTAAAAGGTTGATGTTCTAGATTTTTCACACATATTAAGACATAATAAAGTTTTAATTTTTAATTAGTTTAAAATTGTTTTATGAGTGAAAAGAGAAAATTTAGATCATTACTTACCATACATGTGGCAAAAAGCATAAAGTAAAAAATCATTTCAGTTTTTTAATCTAGAAAATCAATCTTTTAGGAACAAAATTAAAACTCAAAACATCTATTTATTAGGAACAGAGGGAGTACTTTCTTTTGAATTATATGTGGTTACTTCTGTGTCAGTAGTGGTCTCAATGGTACTTTTCATTGAGAACATAATAATTATTTTACTAAAAAAAATATTTACGGTGACCAAAAAAAAAAAAAAATAATTATTATTATTTTACTAGTACTGTAGTACTCCCTCCGTTTTCGAATAGTTGTCGTTTTAAAGTTTTTTTTTTGTTTTAAATTAGTTGTCGTTTTAAGGTAATAATGTAACTTATGCCAATAACTACCCAAATTACCCTCATTTTATTAAACACAAATTATTTGTAAATAATTACTTGTCATTTTTATGAGGTTAATATAGTCATTGTATACATTTTCTTAATTTGTCCAAATACACTTAAAACGACAACTTTTCAAAAACAGAGGGAGTATTTTTTAGTAGTAATCTCAATGGTACGTTTTATAAGGAGTATGTATGAATCTAATTTGGGTAAAAGACACTACGATAATTAGGATGTTCAACCTCTAATCAAGACCGTTTGTTTTTCCTAGTTATGAGCTGTCACTTGTATGTGAGATTTTTTTTCCAAAATTAGATTTTTAAAAGACAATCAATCAATCAAAAGTTAGGAAATTGTAAATATTTTTTCTTATTTTATAAGAGGAAAAAGAACTCCATATCAAGATACAGTATGATTTCGCACATAGAAAATATAAACCTTTATAATGCCAGACAAAATTATATAACAATCTTTTATTTTTACTAAAAAACTTCTTCATTGCTTAAAAGTTGTGAGAACAAAAGAGAGGGAGAGAGGAAGGGTGAAACTAACGCAACAGCCCGGTGACAGACTGACCTATAATTTAACAGAGAAAAGAAAACCAAAAAAAAAAACAAAAGTCGCCTCTCTCAATGCTCTGTTCTTCATCTATCAGCCATCAATGGTGGTTAAACGATCCAAAACCTCGTCCTCTCACCGTTCTTTATTCTTCTTCCAAATCTTCCACTATCTATATAAAACCCTAACTTTATTTCCACTATCTCCCTACCTGTCATCAAATCTAATCTTCTTCTTTCTTCAAACTTGTAAAATCTTCACCCAAAAGTTACCGAAACCAAATCAGTCAATAAGCCCAGTCCGATGGTAACCCAGGCTCATTCACTGGCAGCTCCGCCCTCACTCCACCGTGCACCTGGCTCGAGAACCCACCTCCGTTGCTCCTCTGTCTCCACGACACATCTGCATGATTACCACAAAAATTAACCAAATTGATCATAAAATTAACTGCACAATTGACTTCAATTAAGCCTCTCATGCTGTGTTATTTGAGATTATTGTCATACCGTTAAGACTCGCCGAAGACCGGACCGGTTCGTCTAGGTTCAAATTCAGGACCTGAGCCAGTCTAGCCGGAACTAAAACCGTCGACAGAGCTAAACCCCAAGAGTAAAATATTTCAGAAACCAAAAAATGATGAAAATCAAAAATTGACGTTTGGGAAATTAAATGTTTGGAACTTACTGGGCTTCTCGTCGCGAGGCTCGGCTCTTGTAGTACGGTTCACATTTCGGGGTAAGAAGACTCCGGTTCCGGTTGATCCACGTTTTACGGTATGGTCTCCGATGAACACAGCTCTCATAACATCACGCCTCGGAAGCTGATTAGACCATGCAGAAGACGACAAATCCATAGGACCAACATTTTTGTTTCCATTAACTCTTCCTCCTCTGCTCTGATGCACCAATTGGCGATGATGTTTCATCAACTGTTGCTGCTTTAGCTGCTCAAACTGCACAAGAAGACAAATGAAACAACCAATCAGTACAATCGAACCTAAAAAGTCAGAAATTAAATGTTTAATCACCATAAAGAGCAGTTTTGATTGTGATTGCTTACTTGGATAGCTTGTAGCTTCTGGTACGGAAGAGTTTGATGGTGGTTGTAGTAACCGGTGCCGTTGTTAGGGTGGTTTTTGACGGCGGAGACGGTAGAGGAAAGTTTCGTGGGAGGACCGAGAAGTCCTCTGCCACTATGGTACGGTTCGTTGTTGATGTTCATTCTCGCTGCTTCCTCCGCCGCGGAACAGTACAGATCCCATGAAGAAACTCGCGAATTGCAATTCCGGTTCGATCGCTGGTTCCGGCAACAACAGCCGGTTCCGGCGACACACCTAGGCGAACGAGTCATACCCCAACCCTGAAGAATCATAAACAAACAAAAAAAACAGTTTAGAACCCCCAAAAAAAAAATCGAAGGAAATTGGTTTTAGGTCGAAATCGAATTACCTTGTTTTCGTTACCGACCGGAAAAGCGTGATTACCACAAAACCCACCGGAGAAATCGTCTTCCAGAGATGACTGAACCATCTGCCTAGTCAATCCGGCTAAGAAATTGTCCTCGTCACTTACCTTCACAGCGTTGGGCTTAACGGTAGAGCCAAAATACTCAAACCCATGACGCGGTTCGTTTGGGAACAAGTAGTTGTTAGACTCATCGATTCCTACAACGTTATTATTCTCCTTCTCAACGAGAAAATCCTCGTCAGTGAGAAACTCCGGCGGAAGCCAGAACTCAGCATCGTCGATTACGCTACTAGGTTCCATGAGTGTTTTAGACTTTTTAGTGATTTTACACGGAACTCGAGGAAAGGATTTTTAATAGCAGAGGGAGTTTGCTGCTTGTTTAAGTTTCAATAATGAGTTTGTGAAATCTAAAGGGACCCAGTCTTCAGTCGAAAATAACAAACAACAAAAAAAATCATAGAAGACGAGGGAAAGAGACTGTGAGGTATTTGTAGAAGATGAAGTTTGTAGTGGTGGTGGTGGGGGGGGAGGTCTTTTACGCGCCCACGGTTCGAAAGTGTAGATCACGCGCTTGCGTAGAGGGAGAGAGTTAAGTGTGGGCCTACTAACGATGAAGGGTAGTGGCAAGTAAGTTTGTGGGACCTACTCTCGGAATATCTGTAAAGTGGGTTGACTAGCACGTGACTGGGGTTAAAACCGTCATTCGACTGGCACGTGCCATTGTGAGATTTACTTAATTACCCCTTCAACTTGTGGGGCTCAGGGATTCAATTATGATTTTATCCCTTTTGTATTAGCTAGCACTTAATGTGAAGCGTGTATTATACGTTTTTGATTCCAAGTATATGACCTGTTTATCAATGTTGTTTTCCCATTTAAGGTTAATCCACACAAGACAAGTCGCGTCTCTTCTTCAGGTACATCGAACATTTGTTGTGATTAAAATTTCATGGAATCTAATTAATTAAATGATTAGTAAGAAACAGGGCTATTATGGTAATTAAATGAAGGTTATGGTGTCACACCAACACATACCGTCGTGGAAAGCGCGTTTCTTTAGGTTTTTAATGGGTACTTTCTCGAGACAATCAAAAGACGGTTTTACCCATTGTAAGTTACAAAAATTCCGTTGGTTTATAACGGTGCCGAAACAACACAACTCAACTGCACTGCACGATGATGTGACGTGGTATGTACACGTGTCTCGATTTGATTAGTTGAATGTCGCGAGGCGACATTTGGCCCATCTAATATCCACTTGGCATAAGAGGGAGCGAGATGTGATTCTTCGCGTACAAGTTATCCTCCCATTTCCCACTAATCTAATAAAGTTAATAATATAGTACTAGTATTTGATAAAGATTTCTTCTAAAAAACTCTCGTAAAAGTATAACGGCGATTATGTAAACGGTGACAGATCAAAGTTTGGTCCACTAAGACATGGGATAAATATGAAAATATTTTTTTTTTGGTATTAAGATGTCACAAGATTGACAGAGGAAAATTAATGTTAATTACGATTTATTCCCATATTTATCTAGTTGGATGATATGTATTTTATTTTTCTTCTTCAACAGTTGGATGGTATGTATCTGTATGTACATAATAATAGAAGTGTCTATGCGTTTTAGATCTGTATGTCATTATTATGTCTATGCAAAAGAGTCCTATTTCCTTTGCCACTTCCCCAAGAACATCAATCTTACTAGCACTTTTATGTCGTACTCTCTACCTTTACAGCAACATGTTTTCAATATGCATTATATAAGTAATATATCACACACATAATAGACATTAATAAGTTTCTTACTTATATAGTTATATGGGTTAGCTTTTGATAATCTAAATACTTAGAATTTGGCATAGTAAATGTGTGACAAAACAAGATTAAAATAAATGCATTGTGTGCTTAAATTCTTCATTCCCAAATTACTTAAGCTTTAGAGTAGATAATGTGTTGGATTATGCTGAGTGGAGAATGAGTGTTACTATGATTGGTTTCCACAAACTTTCCGAAATCAAAGAACATATTTCCGCAAATTAAAAAGTGAAAGCAGACAAAAAAAAAAGAGAGCGATCGATCTTAATTTTCCCCTAAATACTAACAATTTCTCTTTTCAGCCGAAAGATAAAACGAAGTTATTACAACATCGTTTTCTACTTCTTTGACTTATCACGATCAAAACTAACAACTATTTATACCAACCAACTCAAATATCATTATTGACCATGTTTTTAAGTAGTGTGAAGACTCCCACTCCATTATCGTAGATTAGCCTTGAACTAGAAAAGGCTCTTAACTTAGTTTTGTGATACGATTAAATTAATGTTCGTACCATTAATTAATAAAAAGTATTACAATATACTTACTATGTATGATCCAAAATACGTATACAATTCTGGATGGATAATTATTCCCGGTCCATAAAACGTGCATGACATGCTTTCCTGTCTTTGTATGTTAATAATACTAATAATAAAGTCGAAGAGGCCGTCGATCCCACAGATTTTCTTTAAGAATACACAACCTTAACATAATATTGAACATAATTTTGGTTCAGCAAAGTTGACTTACCAGTCTTGCCTAATTATTTTGTTTGTAAAATTTTATTATAAAGTGGTTGGAAAAATTAAAGTATTATTAATGGTTCTTGTTTGTGCTTACTTTTGTAGTTGTGTGTTAGAAATTGTTCTAGGGGTTATGGGTTCCAACACAGAACAAGGAGTAGATTGATGATGTATATCTTTTAAATGCAAATTAGGTGATTTCTTAGCCTAGATCGTGATTCTTCAGTTATATACAGATATATATAATTTAATATGAAGTAGTTAATTGATATTTTGAATTAGTTTGAGATGTATAACCACAAATGCTTTATACAACATAAAAAAAAAAAAAAAAACATAATAGTCATTTGAAGAATGTAAGACTCATCGAACTACTCTATACTTACAATTTAAATATACTTACATATATATCTATTTATTTTTGTTACTATTTAAACTGCACCGCATTTTTCTCGTACCATAAAACGCAGTTACCATTCGGAACCTTAAGTTCTTTATAGCAGGCGTAGAATTGTTCGACCAACTAATATTATCATAAAAAAAATATCTTTGGGAAAAAACAATTCTTTCCTAAAGAACATGAAAAACATTTATTTCCTAAAGAACATGAAAACATTCGAATTACAATTCATAAATATATAAATCAGCATCGCGAAGAAGAATATAAATATGTTTGATGTAATTTGACATCAGAGAATTAAAGCCACATCACATGGACAACACGAGACTGTCTGAACTGACAAAAAATATGTTTGATGTAATTTAACCAATGATTTTTTTTTGCTTTTAATTATCACTCTCGTTATCTTGTTTTTATGGGTGGGTGGTGGAGTCCATTTTGATTTCGGTGACAATAACATTATAACAATATCACGATAAAATTTATCAAATATTATAAATACTTTAACGACATATATATAGGATTTTGAGGTGACTTAAGCTTGTTTGTTTCCATAATTTCCTCTTCTTTGCTTTTGTATTCTTTTTCTCTTATAATATACTTTCATGTTTGTTTCAGAAATAAATATATAATTGGCTGCAGCTTCTATTCCCAACCAGAGAACCATATGGGACCTTCTCTTGTTTCCTCGTATATTCAACTATTTCCTTATACGATTCTGATTTAAAATATACTTGGCAGATCACATAAGTTGCTTAGAACCTGCAATCCTTACTTGCTAATTACATACATAACTATCATATCGTATATTGTTTGCTTTTATGTTTTAAACGAACCATTAATTACCTTCTATGGTGTTTAAGAGTGGCCAGTTTGACTGTTTGTATTTTTATGTAGTTTCAGTCAATATATATCTTACCTTTCCATATTTTTTAGTTTACGATTCGAATCGAGGATGGCTAGCTATGTGATTCGTAAACATTATATCATCATTTTTGAGATAATATCATCCACGATTTAACACTTACCAGTTGTCAAACCATATGTTGTAATTAACCTGGAACGCAAACAGTTAACAATTAGTATAAGAGCTGTAGGTAAATCAAGAACTAAAATATAATTAATATATTCGAAACTAACAAGAATAAAGATATAAAATTGCACCGCAGACAATTTAAAATCGGGTTATGCGGCCTCCAGGAACTACTCTTGCCGTCTTCGGGACGCACGCAGTGGACTAGTTTGGGTCTATTGGGTTTGGGATACCTGGGTTATCAAAAAAAAAATATATATATAAAATTGACCGCACACTTAATCAGGTTGCTAAACCGAATAATGTAAACTCAAAACATTAAGAAAGCCAAGACAGAAAAATAAAGATAGATAACAAGGAAAATATAAATTTGCAGCTTTTTTTTTTTTTTTTTTTTTTTTTTTTGAACACATAAATTTGCAGCTTTAATTGCAAAAAAAATTAGGATTATATTAGTTGGATCGCACATGTTGTTGTCACGTGCGTAGGCTCCACTCTTCACATGCATACACGGCGGACCATACCCCAGTCTCCTCAAAACTTTCGATTTAGCGAGAAAGAGAGTAATATATCTTCGCATGTTTTTGCTTGCAATGTAAGCTAATTTAACGTATAAAAAATTTCTACAGAATGAAAGGTTTCTGAAACATTTTTGAAGCGCATTTATGAAACATTTTGTGGTACATTTAATAACGCGTTACTAGTATTTGATGGTATTTCTTCTAATAAAAACCATTTTTTTTTTCTAAAATTGTAAACGACAAGTGAAAATTAGGTGACGATATCTCTAGTTATGATTTTCTTATCCGTGTAGCAACTTCTTGGTTTCATAAAAAAAAGTTTTTGGTTATACCGTTTTTAATGATTTTAGTATTGTTTCCCACTTTTTCTATCTTCTAAAAAATTTGTATCACTTTGAATTACTAATCGAATTCATAATTGTGCAGCAGAAGATAAATTTTTAAATACCAAGAAGTATTAAATAAATACTACGAGTCTAATTAATCCAAATTCGTTTAAATGCATGTAGGCTAGAAACAATTATTCAAAGTACTTGAAATCTTTACATCTATATCGTCCATCACCACGTACGACTGTCGCACATAAATTCCAATCACTTTGGTCGTATCAAGAATTTGTGCAATATATGCATGATGCATCACATGGGAGCGTGAGTACGAATACTTGGTGAAAATGATTATTGCCAGTCACATGCTATAACTAGTCACTCCGAATCATTCAAGCAATCAATATGGTCACATCACATAGTTCTTAATATTCATGTTTTCTTCCGACGCCATCCATATTCACATTCACCAAACCCTTCGACCTTATTATTCAAAATTTCAACCAAACCCCTCTCAGTCATATAGCATCGACAGTGACCCTTTGTTAGTGCCATCAAAGCCTTTGAACACGTCAACACGCCATCAACCCCTTATAACTCGACAATGTATACCCTTGTTAATTGCCATGGCCACAAAAGGTCATTCAGAATGTTGCTTCTCAATTTAAATTTCACAATTACAAGGGCCTCTGAGCTTGTAGTCCGATATGGCGATATTGATCACACTCATCATCACCCATGTTCATGCTATGTGATATGCACTACTAACCAGTTCATTCAAACAATCATTCACAGAAAAATCAAATAATTATATATGTATGTATACACATTATCATATATTTGTTGGTATATATATTTTAATTAGCTTTTGCATCTGCAGTTTACTGATTTTTTTTTTAAAAGGCTTATGTAAGATCATTTTAGTGCATAGTTTCTTTGATCCTCGGCCAAGTATTTATCACTTCTACAAATGGCCGCATCTATAGTAATTCGCACATTTCATTGAAAGCCCCTATAAGGGCCCATGAAAAGGATAAGTAACGTAGATTCAGCCCAATGGTACTTCCCATAAATTCATTTAGTTAGCCCTATAATTAAAAGAACAAAGAAATTAACCATCAGGATCAGGCAGACAGCATAAACGAGTACGACTGTGAACTGTCAAGAGGCAACATAGATGAGTACGATTCTATGTGATCCATTCTGGGATCACTCAGTGTTTTGTAGTTTGTTTTGAAGAAGGCAACCCCAAATTCGACAAAAAAAATCCACCACAACGATGATTAACAAAATTTAAGTCACTAGTTGATCAGTTTTTCCACCTTGACAGTAGAAGTCGGTATTTGTTTGTTTGTTGAGTCGTAATTATAGGTTTAAACGTGAGTCCTCAAATTTCTTGTATTTAACGTTAGTCTTCCTCTTTTTTCAACTCTGATATTCAAAGTCTACAAATATACAAAAACAATTGAATGATACTTCTGTTGGTTTGGATAGGGATCCATTTTTTTTAAAAAAAAAATGAGATACACATGGAAACTAAAGAAAATATTATCATTTATGCAAAAAAGTCATACGACTCGTACCCGTTCTATTAGTTCACATTCTGTGGTTAGATATTTTGTAAGAAAAAAGAATGTTGGATATTAGGCAGTAGATATCACGTTCAAAATGAGTAAAATTAACGGACCACAACCTCTCTGCTGTAAAGCTTTTTCACCACGCCGATATTTCTTATCTCGCCAACTACATTTAGACAAATATTGTTTTTTTTTTTTTTTAACATTTAGATATCATAATATTTTCATCATCAAACGTGCAATTTCATGACATTTTGCTTACAATACAGCGACCACATGTCGATCCTAATTCAACGGTAAAACAACTCATATAATTATCAAAATCACTGCAAAAAAATGTCATTTTAATATCAAAGTTGAACTATTAATATTTAAGTAATCTAATATGATAAGCTCGATCCGTGTGTTACTTTTTATTAGCGGTGATCAGATTTAAAGCATATCAACATAGAAGATGAATTTGTCACGGAAATGTTGGGTCCAAACACCTATAGAGTATTTAATAAAATTTAAAATATGTATTTATAAACTAAATAAAATATACATCATATAGATGTAAGTTGAACGAAATCAGCTTTTGCAAACAGAAAAAAAGCTGTATATTAAATTTGAAATATATACATTCAATGAATTTGTTAACCTTTAATTACATATTCAACTTTGTACGTAACTGGATTCGATACTTGATACAGCTTCTAAACAACAACAATAAACAATTCATACAAAAAAACAATAAGATTTCATTATTGATACGTCGGTTTAATTAAAGAAAAGAAGATTTCATTATTATAAGAAACAAAAATCTCATACTTTTGCTTGATAGCGTACGATTTTAAAAATGGACGGTTCAGATGCAAACAAATGAGTCATAATGGATCCTACATCGGACGAAGCATCGACGAAACTTCCAAATCATTATATAACTTAAAGCATTGAAGCTAGAAGCTAGCTACCTTCTCACAAGTCACCACCATTTCTCTCTGTAAAATCTGAAAAGCAAAAAAAAAAAGAAAACATCTCAAAGTTTCTTAAGAAAAAATCAAGAAAGATGCCGAAAGACAGGAAGATCGGAATCGCGATGGATTTCTCGGAGAGCAGCAAGAACGCACTGCAATGGGCGATTGATAACTTAGCAGATAAAGGAGACACACTTTACATCATCCACACACGTCCAGCCTCTGACGATGAATCTCGTAACTCCCTCTGGGTCAAATCCGGTTCTCGTAAGTTTCCTTTGATCTTTTTTTTACTTCTTCTGAATTTTGCGAATGAACTGTCGGTTTGATCCGGTTTAATTGGTGCCGCAGCTCTCATACCTTTGGTGGAGTTTAGGGAACCGGAGATTATGGAGAAATACGGTGTCAAAACCGACAGTTCAGTTCTTGACATGCTTGACACTGGTTCGAGGCAGAAAGAGGTTTTTACCCGGATCAAAATACACTTGTTTTGTTTGTTCTTTTATGAGACAAGAAATTAATTATTGGTGGTATTATTGAAATCAAAAGATACATGTTGTGACGAAACTATACTGGGGAGACGCAAGAGAGAAGCTGGTTGATGCTGTTAAAGATCTCAAACTCGATTCCATTGTCATGGGAAGCAGAGGACTCAGTGCCCTTCAAAGGTAATTTCTTACATTTTTTATGTAATAAAAATTCCGTTTTAACTGGGATCTTCTTGCCAAAATGCTAATGTTGCTAGGGTTTCGTATTGCTGTATACGAACTATAATTTGTGAATTAATAGACTGATTGATATAGTTAGTATAGTTACCTAAAGAGTAAAGACAATGTCAAACACTAGTGAACCTTTTAACCAAAAAAAAATGTCAAATACTAGTGACCTTTGAGTCCATCATCTACAACCATCTCATTTTTGCTTTGAGTACCTTTTTTTATTTTACCGTCTTAAATCAAACTTCAATTCTTTTTTGGTTAAGAAGTTTTTTTAAGAGGAAGAACAATATAAATAATTAACTTTTATGATAATTATGGTAAATTAAAAAAAAAAAAAAAACTTCTATGATAGTTACTTCCCACCGAAAGTGGATAAGGTCAGCGTAAAACGACAACTGATTAAATTTAGGTTTAGCTTTCATTTTTGTCTTTGTCGTTCATAGTTAAGAAAAAAACAAACTTTTAAGATTTTTTTTCCTTACTTAAAAATCTAGAATGTGGTTGACATTTATCATTGGTTACTTTTATTTTCTTATTAAACTTTGAGTTTTTTTATCGTTAGTGTGTAATGAAGAGTTATTGAAAATATTGAAACAGGATAATAATGGGAAGCGTGAGCAGCTTCGTGATTCAAAACGCGCCTTGCCCTGTCACCGTTGTCAAGGATAACGATTCTCACTAAAAAAAAGCTGTCTTTATCTCATAAGTCCTACCAAAATAATCATCGCAAATTATGTTTTATATCTTCAATAAAAGAATCTTTTGTTGGTTGTATTTGTTATTGACTACAAGAAAGTGACCAGAGTTTTTTTCTTCTACTTTTGGGTTTTCTTGCTGATTATTTTTATTATTTCGGTGTGTTTTGCTTGAATCACTCCATGTGATTTGCTTGAACACGTAGTGGGCTCGATTAAATAGTTTGTTTATCCAAAATATTTAAAATAATTTTGTGTTACAGAAATCACATGGGCAGGTTGGATTCCTCCTCATTGATCATTGACTATATGGAAAACTAATATTACAATATTTCTATTCTCTACCAGACTACCACAGAATGATTTACATAAAAAATTAAATATATGAATGAATTAAAAGCAAAAAATTAGGACCACGGGCCGAAGATAAACAGGCCGATAGGCTTAAAGCCCAGTTTAATATCTCTAATTTCCTGAAGCTGGACTAGTGGATGGTAAGAAGAAGTCAACGCTTAAAAGACCTCGAGAGCTGGAAACGATCCAAGGGAGAGAGAGAGAGACGGAACTCTCCACCGGACTGTCCGTAAAACAAAATTTTCGGTTAGCGCCTGACCGGACCAGAGACGAATGTCTCAAGTACGGATGTGTCTAAGTGTCTTTGTTGAGGAAGAGGAAAAAGGAAGACAGAAAACGGCGTTCGTTCTGAGGTTAAATGTTTTTGTTCTCAACATGTTAAAGGATGTTTTTAACTTTGTTAATGTAGAAAATAAAAAAATAAAATAAAAAATAAAAAAATCTGTTAATCCCACCATGGTGATGTCTTCTTAGTCTGTGTCAGCACAGACTCAACAGAAACAGAGCAAACTTGATCAAAATTACTAAGAATGCCACCGCTTCTTGTAACCAACTCAACTACCACTTAACCGATTTTGTTTAGTCCTTGAATATGATTTGCCTCGGTTTATGCCAAACCCTCTGCATAAATCCTAGTCTTCCAACACAATAGACAGAGCCAATCTCACAGTTTCTTCTTTTTGATTTCCATCATCTATGCTCTTCATACTTATGTAAGGTTTCTTCTGATTAAAATAAATTCAAGCTTCTTTTGCAGAGGTCTAACATATATATATCTTTTGTTTTTTTTTTTTTTAAATCGAGGTCTAACATGTTTAATGTTCCCAAAACATAGTTTTGTTTGTGGTAATACTTAGCATCCAAATTAAAGAGAGATCTTGATTGTTTCATCCGTTCACTTCACATTAACCAATTAAAAAATCATTAAAAAACTCAATTTTAATCTACCAATATCACCAATTTAAAAAGCCACAAGGACGGTGATGACACAACTCCCACAAATCCACCATCCGATTTGATCATTCCAATAATCATTATGAAGGTTTGTTCAATGATCTCTCAGACATCAACACCTGGAACTTATGTTGTTGGTAAGAACACTACCTCCCTCTCACTCAACTCAAGTGCTTACTCCACTACCTTCAGTGCCTCAAACCTGCACATAATTTTCCTCTATATAAATCACACATTCAGGAATCCATTACAAACCCACAAACAAGATCGACTAAAACGCAATCTTGGTTAATTTTTAAATCTCCTAGATCACTCACTATCTCTCCAAAAAAGAAAATGGCATCTTCCATGAAATTTCTCTGCATTCTTGGCCTGATCCTCCTTATTGGAACCGTCGTTGACGGTGCAGGGGAGTGTGGTAGATCTTCGCCGGACAATGAAGCGATGAAGCTGGCTCCATGTGCAGGCGCAGCTCAGGATGCTAACGCCGCCGTGCCAGGAGGTTGTTGTGCTCAGATTAAGAGATTTTCTCAGAACCCTAAATGTCTCTGCGCCATTCTTCTTTCGGACACAGCCAAAGCCTCTGGTGTCCAGCCTGAGGTTGCCCTTACCATCCCTAAACGCTGCAATTTCGCTAACCGCCCTGTTGGTTACAAGTGCGGACGTAAGTATTTTCATATCTGACTTTATCTTTATATTTCTTTAGTTTTCATAATTATCTCATTATGTTTTGTTTTTACCTTATTAGTAATTTGCAACTAAGAATATATAATTGGAATCATTGTCAAAACTTATTTGTTTCTTTGCTTATAGCATACACACTTCCGTAAAGTGTTGACGATTTAGAAAGATGACGGAGATATAACTGGGCTTTATGTGGAAGCTTTGAGTATGCTACTATCTCTCCATGTACGATATTATTATATGAATAACTATAATGTTTTATATGTATCAGTGTGATTGTTATCGGACCTATATCAATAAATATATGAAATGAATCACTCTCCTCTATTTCAACTTTTTTATCTTATCAAACAGAGTATCAACTAGATCGTTATTTCAATTTTGTGCTTGACACTGTTTGAACTGGTGTCGTTTCGGCAACATTAATACAAACTTAGTTACAAGTCAAACCCATTTTCTTTAGTTGAAAACTTTAGTAGTTGAAGCAAAAAGACATGATGCTATAGTTTTCAAATTTCTTAATAATTATAAGCGATTGTCTATATGACAACCGATTCAGACTTGGCTAAAGAAGGAAAATTAAAAGGGGAACTTATATTTATATACTGAAGTTATGAATAATCTGCTGGGGAATAAAACCAACAACACCAAAAAAAAACAGCTGACAGAAAGCAAAGCAAATAGATGTTGTCTATCAGTAGCTATTAACCAGACTTTTTAAGTTGTGCCCACAGCTTTACTTAACTATATGTAGTCTGAACCGTCGGGAAAATGCTCGAGATCTGGATGCCTGCCGCCTGACCTTGGAGGTTGCCTACACACGTTTGATATAAACAAGAGTCAAAACCTTTTGCAAAACAGATTTTGATGGTGGAGTTTAGTAAGAGACTAGTAAATGCATAAGATTACTACCTTGTGAACCGGCCTGGCTCAAAACCTGGAACACCGGGAGGCCCATAAGGATCAAAACGAGCACCAGGAGGTGGTGCACCCCTGTCAAAACCAAAAAATAATCCGTGGTTATTTGTGGAAACAATTGAGAGCTTTTCTTGTGTTCAACTCTATGGCTGTGTGTGTGTGTATGTGCATCTGTGTGAAGGAAAGAGATGAGAGAGAGAGATTTTACGGTTGCGGTGGTCCCATGAAGCCAGGTCGATCACCATATGGGAAAAAGCGAGGATCATTAGGTCCTGCAACCAAACATAATCATCAGTTTAACAATGTCTAATCAAGTAAGCTGTTATAATATATCATTTCTCAAGAAGGATTCAAGTATCGTTCATACCTACAAACATGCTTCCATTGCCAAAACCACCCCCCCTGCCAGGGTACATTCCAGCACCTGGGCCAGGGTGGAGATCACCGTAACCTCCACTACCGGGTATTGGAGGAAATACCACCCTAAGAAGTAAAAGTCAATCAGCGATAAATTTTCAGGTTTTGATCATAAGAGTAAGTACAGAAAAGTATAAGTTGATGTATACCCTGTCCGAGGGGCTGATGGATCAGGCATATCAACATAATATCTCGTCTCTTCATTTGTCTCAGAGCTGCAAGCAACCAATGATAAACAATGGAGGTCTTAGAATATACTTCAAGAATTAGGAAAGATATCATTCTATTCCAACTAACAAATGCCTCCACAGAACGAAGTTCCACAATGAGAACTACTTGTACCAAGTCAAAATCTTGTTCACTAAGATAGAGTCACAAAATTAGCAGACTCGGCTGCACATTATTTCAGTGTGTTAACATTTACAAAACTACTCTATGAATAAGCAAACTCAGTCACATCAATCCGTCAACAATTCTATGTTTAGTGTGAGCAGCTGATCATACACTTAATTAAATACTACAACTGAAAAATTATATGTTTGTTGCTAGTTCAAATATTGATACACTTAATTAAACCTTAAAGAGGCATCTAAGATCAGCTCTTACCTGGAAGAGGTTCTCGAAGGAACAGGTTTGAGTTTTTCATCAAGCTTATAGAGAATCTCATTCTGCAAATCAGTCACTAACTTGTCCAAATTCTTGAACTGCGCAGCGTAATTCCCCTCCATGCTCTCCTCAGCATAATTCTCAACTCTGCAAAAAAACCCAGGAAAATTACACTACCTCTTAAGGTTTTCACAAAAAGAATCACAATCGAGCACAGCAATTAAAGAGAGAACCATGACATACTTAATCTCGAGATGAGCAGGTTCAGCTCCACCATCAGCTATGGCATCAACAACAAGTTTATCACCCATCGCCAAACACTTAACCAGAATTTTCTTCGATCCTATCTTCGGATTCGCATAGACAAAAGCGTATTCTTCGTCGAATTCGTTCCACCCGTCGATTCCAACCTCATCTAAAAAATTCCAGAATCAAACAAAATCAAAAATCCAAAAACCCTAAGAAAAAAATCTAAGAAAACAAAAACTCATGAAAACGAAAGCAATACTAACTCTGATTAGAAGACGAAGAGAGAGCGTTGTCAGCGAAAGCAGGCCGTCCGGTGGCAGTGAGGATGAAACCGGAAGCGATGAAAGAAGCGTGAATAGCGAAAGCAACCTTGTCGTGGTTGTTGCGAAAAGGCGGTCTAGCCATCCTGATCATAGCCATCACCGTCTCAGAATTCGCCATTGATTCCGTCTCAGAATTCGCCATCGATTCCGTCTCAAGAGTTCACGAGAGTGTTCTTCTCTTTCAGCAATTTGGAGAAATTTGATCTTGGGAAAGAAGAAACCAAAATTAAGCCTTTGTTTTGTTGACTTGAAGCTTTAGATCTGCCAATAATAGATATTGGGCCTACTTTCTAACAGTTTTGGGCTCGTCTGCAAAATTGAAAGGGCTTAAAATCTAAAATAAATGGAAAATAAAAGGAAGTGCACCAGCCGGGAATCGAACCCGGGTCTGTACCGTGGCAGGGTACTATTCTACCACTAGACCACTGGTGCTTCTATGTTAGTTGAAGTACTAAAAGATTCATAGAATCAGTCTTTTAGAACTCTTAGGCCATGGACCTTTTGGTTTTGGATAGTCGGCAGATCCCATTTGATATGTTGACTTGAGGCATTTGGATAGTAAATACAGAAATTTTAGGATTTCATTTTTTTTCGAATGCAAATAAAATATTTGGTTTATTTTGTTTGTTATTTATTCGTGTGTTCTTCGTTTAATAATCTGAAAAAAAAAAATTAAATACTAGTCAAATTTGGTATTATTCATTTAATGATATATCATTGGACTTTAATAATGATTTGATTTTATCACATTTGGAAGTGTCTTCAGGTTAAAAATACAAAGGTAAACCTTAATTTTAAATGTACATAAACAATTTGAAAATTCATATACCAATAAATTCCCTTTAATACCTATCTTCATTAATTCACTGGCACTAAAAAAATGCATGTAATTGCATGAAAAAATTACTTATTGGGGTTACAATATTATGGTAATAATTTTACTGCAAAAGTTTGTTTAGTAATTCGTAAGGTGATGATGTTCGATTTGACTTTCTTTGGAGCTTCCTTTGGGTTGTAACATGTTTTCCTTATGATCCATTTGATTTCGACTATATCTGTATCTTTCAATGCAAATCACGAGACCTCTTAGTGGAAGAAGTTTAGCAGTATTTTCAATCAAATATACATTTGAAATATGCTCTCTTCCTCTCTCTTTCTCTCTCAAACATCATTATCAAACAAGAATAAAAAGAAGATTTTCAAGAGCATATATCTGATCAGAAATCGGGCAGCAAAAACGGCTTGTTAATGAAAGCAGAGCAGAATCTCTAAGGTAAATTAGAATTACCAAAAACAAAAACCAGCACGAGCTTCATGTGAAAATCATTCCTCACTTCGACGAAACGGTATCGATTCTTGATAGAGACCTCAACAAGACTTGTTGTTGAAGCATGCAGCACTATACATAAATTGACTTCCCTTCGCTGAGTAACCTCACAATGGTGTGGTCCTATCGTTAGGGAAAATTCACGTTTGATGTATGTGGTGGTGAAAAAAAGTCATGAAACTCAGATGCTTGATGTTAACAACACCCACAAATAACAAAATTCATAATTAGATTACGATACCTATTTTAATTTTTGCGAACCATGCACTAGTGATTGATTATTCCACCTATTTACGTCATTTGTTAACATCATGAAACTTAGCTTAAATAGTCTATTACAAACAGAAATAACAATTTTCCATAATTTGTTAGCTTAGAGGAAGCATTGGGTGACTTCACTTGGTTTTGTAAACACTGTTTATGTAGATGTTTCTATTTTTTATGCATGGCAATGTAAACTCTCTTTTTTGGAGTTAGTAAAGAAAAATGTTAAAGATATAACTAGATTAATTAAATAGTAATGCAATGAAGATTTCTTCTCTCAGTGTTCTAAAGCCTCGATGCCGGGAAAACAAATTCAGTTAGGAGAAAATTTTGTCATTTGTTCAGTATTCTTATATTTTATTTTGATTTCACAGAATTGACTAATTAAAAAAGTTATTTGATTGAGCAATATACACATGTACGTTGCTTGGTGATTTGTGCCGTATAATGCAAATTGTTGAGAAACAAAAATAATTTCATTTGACAAAAAGTAAACTATATATGATCTATTTAAATAGAAGATCTTCCTTTTTAGTTTAATTAAAAATTCAAAAATTAAAACTACCGTTGCTTATAGATGATAGTCAGTCAATGGTGGTAGCAGCACTATGGGAAAAGGTAATCCACTTTCCTCAACCATAGCCATTAGATCAGACATGATAAGAGTTGACTCGTAATCCAAACACTAATTGTTTCTATAATTACTATTGGATTCTTATTATATACAAGATTTGGACATGATGTTTTTGGTTTTGGTAGCAAATCCACTAACGATTTACAACTTTCTCCTGGCAATGATCACCAATAAGCTATAGCCACAGCAACTTAAAACTCATTTAATAAATTTTGATTGGTCTGATGACTCCCTTACCACACATCCATGAGAAATTAATTCTTTCCTTCTAGAACGGAAAATGCAGTATTGATCACTCTAGAACTAGAGGATAATGATCATTTAAGGCATTAATTTGGATGGTGGTTACAGTATGTAGCATATATAAATCGATCCCTTAATTGATTAACATGTGAATCATGTGATTATAATTACTGTTACAGTTGGAAACTTATATGATTATGCTTAAGTGTGTTTCTTCCCTTTTTTCTTATTCTCGTGAGTGATTACACTGGTGCTCTAAAGTACAATATTGATCGTGTAATATACGGTGGTAGTGGTTAAAAGCACGATTATTAGATGATATATCATCTGTGATTAAAAACAATTTTCAAATTTGGCGGCAGCATAATGTTTTTGTCCTTGCGAATCTTTAGGTATGATCTGAAGAAGCTACGTAAGGGAGTTTAGAAATGGTGCCCGTAATCTTACCTATTTTTGGGGTGATATTACCTAACTAAGGATTTGTGTTTTTAACGAACATGGTAAATAGATCAAGGTAATTAAAAAAGAAAGACCCTTACCTGAAAAGTTATTTCACTGAATTGAAATTCATTGTTTTATTTAATACTTTTACACTAGGTTTTTGGTTCGATTATCAAAGCATACTAATCAGGTATATTATAGAAATCAAATTTACTGATACTCTACTCGTGTTGTATATAAAATCGTTCGTCGTGGTTCCATGTGTTAATACTTAATAATGATTAATATGTCTATCTTTTACCAAAAAAAAAAAAAAAAAAAAAAGAAGATTAATATGTCTACGTAAACGTGATGCAAGTACAACTTTCTATCGTGGATCCTTGTAGTACAGAAAGATATATAAATCATCTGTAAAAATGTACATCATATTTTCAAAGATTTAATTTCGCTCGTCGTGAGTGATAAAATTGTCTGTAATAGGACTTCATAGTAATGATGCAACATATGACCCCAAAAAAAAAGAAAAAAGTTCTTCTAATAATGATGTAACATATGACAAATAGAAGAAAAAATCTCCAAGAGGTTGTTGATATTGAGGATCAGATCCTAGAAGCTGCAAGGAGGATTTATCCAGAATCTTTTGGACCAAAACTGTTGGCACTTTGGAATAATTTGAATAAGAGGTTTTGTCATTTGGGTAAGGCACTACTAATCTCTTGGGTTTTGATGGTAGCCAAGAGGGAGATATCTCCAAAACGACTCAAAGAGGGAATCTTTACTCTATAGGCATCAAACCCATATGTTCCTTAGGACATATCTATAAGATTCTTGTAAATATTTGTTCAACGAAAAATGCATGCTAAGATTTTCTTTAAGCTATGATTGTAACTTTATCTTTGGTTTCACTTTCGGTTGGAGTGTAAGCTCATTTTTGGCTTCATAAATAGCTCAAAGTTGTTGAACAAGAATAAAATTTGGTCATCACATCTCTACTTTAGTAAATCTTCTTAATTCATGGGAAATTCATGCATGGAATCTTTTTAATTCATAGATAGCTTCGATCAGATTTGAGGTTTTCATCTGTCTCCATCTCTCTTTGATTTGGTAAATTTGTCTGATTCTCTTGTAATCATAAGAGTTGAGCGAACTTTCAACTTTATTTGTTTGACTTTTTAGGTCCACAAAGCCACACAAGTTTTAATCTGAAAATGACTGATTGGAGAAAGATGAGTATCCCACCAAGCTTTGTATTTATCTTAGATCAGAACTTCACTATCATTTTCTTCCCTGGATTATTGTATAAACTTTAAAATATTCACAAAATAGAAAGTCCTGTGAAATTATATTTTAGCTTTTTATGTACATAAATTATTTTTATAAATATTAAATCGAAATAGAAGTTGGAGTTTTGATGTATGTGTCTTCTATTTGTCAACGTAACGTGTCCTTTTAAAGAATCTTGGGAAGCACTATAGAGGAAGGAAGAGTCAAACATAGTGAATGTTATCCATTATATAAGGAGGAACAAGCTTCCTTCTCCACAAACACATCACTCATCAACAATCCTCTCTTTTGCCTCTCTCTCTCCCCCACTCCCAATATTAACACCAAAAATTATGGAGCACAACAAGATTGATGCAGAAATTCAAGATTCATTAGATGATCAACAAAAATGGGTTCTTGATTCTTCTACTGATAGTAGAGGAGGGATTCCGCTTCGGGCTAGAACTGGAGCTTGGAGAGCTGCACTCTTCATCATTGGTATATATACATATATATCAAAACTTTTCAAAGGGATCCATGTATTATATAATTTGTGAAATATTCTTACATTATAATCTTTTATATGGTTTGATATATGTGTACAGCAATCGAATTTAGCGAGAGGCTAAGTTACTTTGGGATCGCCACGAACTTAGTGGTTTACTTGACGACCATTCTTCACCAAGATCTCAAGATGGCTGTAAAGAATGCAAACTACTGGTCTGGTGTCACTACTTTGATGCCTCTTGTTGGAGGTTTCGTCGCTGATGCTTATCTCGGCCGTTATGCAACTGTCCTACTTGCAACCACCGTTTACCTTATGGTAATAATTTCTGACAAAACAGCTAAATAGTACTTGAAAAATGTTATCGACCCTTTTCAATATTTAAAATTTAAACCTTATTTGTACTCATTTTTAGTTATCTTGTTGGGAACCTTGTGTAGTAGCTTGCATATATACTCTCAAAACCGATTCCATAATAACTCAAAAATATATATTGAGCATTGTTCAATATTTTAAATAATATTTGTATATATTAATTATATTAATTTTATACTCTAGTTATATACTTTTTGTTATTTTGTTGAGGGTTTTGTTCGGTAGTACCTCTTGCGCACTCAGAACCAGCTCTTATAACTTCGTACATTTATACACCTATAAATTTTGAGATTAGTAAAAAACTTTTTCTTTATAAAGTCATTTTCCCTATATGATCAAATTAGTCAAAACTTGATGGTTTGTTTCCCTTGTTTCTTGTCTTAATTTGTTGAATTTTACAATTTTACAGGGTTTGATTTTGTTAACATTGTCTTGGTTTATACCGGGATTGAAAGCTTGTCATGAAGAAATGTGTGTTGAGCCAAGGAAAGCCCACGAGATAGCCTTCTTCATTGCAATCTACTTGATCTCCATAGGCACTGGAGGTCATAAGCCATCCCTTGAGAGCTTTGGAGCTGACCAATTCGAAGATGGCCATTCCGAAGAACGAAAGATGAAAATGTCTTACTTTAACTGGTGGAGTGCTGGTCTCTGCGCTGGAATTCTAACCGCGGTGACTGCAATTGTCTATATCGAAGACCGGATTGGTTGGGGTGTGGCCGGTATCATACTCACAGTAGTCATGGCTACTTCGTTTTTTATCTTCCTTATCGGTAAACCGTTTTACCGTTATCGAGCACCTTCTGGTAGCCCGTTGACCCCAATATTGCAAGTCTTTGTCGCTGCCATTGCCAAAAGGCATCTTACTTGTCCCAGTGACTCTTCGCTTCTTCATGAGTTGACTAAAGAAGAGTATACTAAAGGCCGGCTTCTTTCCAGCACAAAGAATCTTAAGTAAGTGCATTACAACACAGATGCTTAGTCTTGGTTTAAGTTCGGTTTTGGTTCGGACTTTATGGTTTTTTGACAAAAACAAACAAGTAATATCCAATATAATATGGATTTATTTGTTACAATTTCAGTCAGAGGTTTAAAATTGGTTTTGATAAAATATATAAAATAGTTTTTTCTACATAATTTTTGAATCCATTTTTCTTTTTCTTTTTTGTTGCTTTTTTTTTGGGTTTCCCCGGATATAGGCTAATTGAATCCATATTAAGCATATTGGGATTACTTTTGGTCTATAGATTTTGAATCGGTTTTATCCATATTCAAAATTTCTTTAGCATCCAAATTAACATGGAATTGATTCCGATTCGGTTTGCAGATTTCTAGACAAAGCAGCGGTTATCGAAGACCGAGAAAACGAGAACACGAACGCCGAGAAGCAAAGTCCATGGAGACTCGCAACGATTACAAAAGTGGAAGAAGTTAAGCTACTCATCAACATGATTCCAATCTGGTTTTTTACATTAGCCTTTGGCATATGCGCCACTCAAAGCACAACACTCTTCATCAAACAAGCCATAATCATGGACCGACACATCATCGGGACAAGCTTCATAGTTCCACCAGCTTCCATGTTCTCTCTCGTAGCTCTCTCCATAATCATCACCGTAACAATCTACGAGAAACTCCTCGTGCCTCTTTTGAGACGCGTCACAGGAAACGAAAGAGGCATTAGCATTCTACAAAGAATCGGGACCGGTATGGTCTTCTCTTTATTCGCCATGATCATTGCTGCCCTAATTGAGAGAAAAAGATTGGATTACGCTAAGCAACATCACATGAGTAAGACCATGACCACGAGTGCTTTTTGGTTAGCTCCTCAATTCATAGTCTTAGGAATTGCGGACGCTTTTACTCTTGTGGGTCTTCAAGAATATTTCTACGACCAAGTCCCAGATTCCATGAGAAGTTTAGGCATAGCGTTTTACCTCAGCGTGCTTGGAGCGGCTAGCTTTGTCAACAATCTTTTGATAACGGCTAGTGATCATTTAGCCGAGGAAATTTCCGGGAAGGGCTGGTTCGGGAAAGACCTTAATAGCAGCCGCTTGGACCGCTTTTACTGGATGCTAGCCGCTTTGACCGCTGCAAATATATGCTTCTTTGTGATCGTGGCCATGAGATACACTTACAAGAGTGTGCAGCCGAGTCTGGCTGTTGTTGCTGACGGCGGTGATGACGTTGAGACAGCCTCGGTGACTAATAACACGTCCAAGTTTACGTAACTTCGCTATTGGTTAGGTCATATGATAACCATTTTATGTTCTTTTTTGTGTGTTTGTTGTACTTTTGAAAAGTGAATTTCGTAGTCAGCTTTACTTTAGCTTGGCTTTAGATCCGTATGTACCAAACCGTTCGAGTTGAAATATTTTAACCGTAATCCGACTAGTTTTAATGTTTTATTTACTTAATAACTCCAAAATATATATATGAAAACCGATTTTAATATAATTAACCGAATAAACTGAAATTTATCAAAAATATACTTTAAATTATATACATCTTAAAAACAGATGTAATCGTATTATACAAATTGAATTTTTTTTTTTTTATCAAAGTGATTTTTAAAATCTAAACCCAGAAGTCCAGAACCAAATTAACTAAAATTTTGTTGTTGTTTATTTGGTCATGAATTTATAAAAACAAATAAATTAAATTAACATAATTATAAGTCTGGAATGGCAGCGTATGTTTAATTTGACAAAAAAAAAAAAAAAAAAAAAAAAAAAAAGAAAGAGGCAGCGTATGTTTTCCCATGAATATATTTATAATTACATAATCTATACTTTTTTTTTTTATTCAACACCAATGTATTTTAGTACTTAAAATTGAAAATTCGTGATTAAAAATTTAAATATCTCCTTGTTTAAATCAAGAAACTATACGAATCCAGCGAGCAATGCTAGGAACTCCCTGGTTAACGGCGAACGCCATATAATACCCAGGCGGAGAAACAGCGCCGTTAGGTGGTGCCGTACACTGAATCCTATAACGACCAACTCCGTCAGGCACAGGCGGAGCAACGGTCAACTTAACAAGCCGTTGACCTTGAGAAAACGAATGAGTCGCAAAAGGCGCACTTCCCCAGTTGACCTGAATTATCTCCACGACGGGCAACGGCACCGTAACGAACACGTCAAAGACCTCTCCGTACCGTACGATCTGCGGTATTTCTCTGATCTCAGGTCGGAGATTGGCTCGATCCGGTGAAAGATACTCCGGTGAAAACGCTTCGATCCGTAGCTCCGTTGGGAATTCCGCTTTGAATTTGTAGAAATAGTGAGGATTACTTCCGGCGAGTAGAATTCGACCGTCCGGTAATAGATTCGCCGTCGAATGGTACATTCTCGGTACAGTTCCCGGGTTCAATGTCATGAATCGTAATCCAATTGGTTGATCGGGTCGGTATAGAAGCGGGTATAAACACGGATTCGATCCCATTTCGAATCCTTGGCTTCCGGCTTGAGCTCCGTTTATGATCAGAATCTCTCCCGTCGGTAAATTCACCATATCCCCCATGATTCTCCCGAACGGCATCTCCTCCGTCACCCAAACAGGATCCACCGCGGTGGCGACGATTCGTCCGCAGGTCCCGTGCGCCGGAGCGTCGGTTGCACGCGCTGTGAAAGCCCCTGGTTGAGCTCCGCCGCAGATTAAAATCTCCGCCGTGGCGAAATCTCCTTGGATCGCTAGCATCGCCGATGATCCACCTGACGGGTAATTCCTCGGACCGCCGTCTAATGGTGGATACTCTTTCACGACGGCATTAATCCGGTGATCGTATTTAACGGCACGACTGTTAGCGAAGACGAAGAGGTTACCGCCGTCGTCGGGGAGGAGATGAACGTACGGATAGAGATTATCCATCTGTTTGTCTTCCACGTCAGCAAGAAACTGAAACGGAACGGCACCATTTTCGCGTGGAGGGTAATACTCAACCGTATTGGTTCCTCTTCCACCAACGATGATAACCGAACCATCCGGTAATATCTGGTTAGTAGCGTACCAACGTCCCGTTATCAATTCGGTATCTTGGAGCTCCACCCAATCGCACGTTTCGTTCGGGTCGCACGGTTCGAATTTCCGGATCTTTTTAAACCCGTCTTTATCCCCACCCGTTTGAAGCAACGAACCGTCGGATAAAAACTGACCCGACGAGCACCACGTGTCGGTTTGAATCATCAGTGGTCTGATCTGATTTGTACCGAGGTGAAAGAGAACTGAATGAGCGTAGCAATCACGCTTCAGAGCGGCGTCGTTTGGGTCTGTCCGGCACCGGTGACGGTCAAGAGCCTTCCTCGACGGTCCGATATTGGTCCGATCTAGAAGGATGACCGTGTTAAACCGGGTCACCGCTGTGTGCATAGAAGCTATACCGGCGTCTTGTACAATGAGCTCCCACGTGCCTGGTAAATCGGCACGTGCGATCGAGAAGAGAAGAATGGTTTGAAGTACAAGTACGATCACTGGAGTGTAAGAAGGAACAAGTTCTGCCATTTTTGTCGGCTAAGCTTGGAAGCTTTCTGCTTCACTTACAACTTAAAAGAAGAAGATTAAGTGGGGAAAAAGGTGTAAATTGATGACAGCCACTGATTTGAGTGAGATGATTTTTGATTCGACGATCAAATAGCTACGACTAAGCAGTTAAGTGTAGGTCCCATGGAGTCATGGACACATATGTTTGCTTTCTTTATTTATGGAAAATTGCTTGGAATGACACTAGTTTATTTCGTTGAAAATTCTTCTACATTCAGAAAATACTCCGTAAAAGTATTTATCAGTTTATTAACCGGCAAGTTTCCTTATTTTACTTCTCAAAAGGCATAATCATGAAACAAACATAATCAACAAAATAAAACGTAAAAAAAAAAAAACTACTTTTTAGTTGATAAAATATTTTCTAATTTTTGTTTGATTTTTTTTTAAGTTAATTTATATCTCAAAGTCTACCGATTTTTATGATTTACTCTAAACAGCTTACTTAACATCAGATGCCTTTTTTTTTTTGTGCAAAGACATCAGATGCCTAAAAGTATTTTGTTTAAGAAAGAACAAAAAAAAAAAGAAAAGTATTTTGTTTATAATTGGCCTAAAATACAAATTGGACAAGTAATGTTACTTTCAAGTTTCAACTCAACTCATAAACCTGGTTAGAAATATAATAGATGATGAGGAGATCAATTTTATAATAGGAACTTTTTCTCTACAACTCAATTTACTAATTCACAAGCCTTTCATAAAAGGATGAGTCCTATTGCTTAGCGTATTCTTTTTCTTACCTTTTCTTCACCAGTTCTACTTTTTCTATTCTACATATCATATCTTTCGTCATCTTGATGCTTGGACAACAAAAAGAAATGATTCTTCTTCTACATGATTAGTTGATAACTTATTTTTTTGATACATTAATTTAGATTAGTTGATAAGCGTTTGGGTTGTGCTGTCCGCAGCCAGTGGTCTCAAAAAGTATCACCCATTCCTAATTGCTTTCGCTCTTATAATATATATCAAGATGTACAATCCAATTATGCTACTCTATTTCTCTTTACATATAGCTGTAGACTTGTAGAGAGTGATTTAGCCTTGACACCTGTCTCGATCCGTTCAAAATATTGGATGTTATATGAATACAAGTAACAAAATATTAATTAGATATCTAGAACCTACTCATGATATCTAGAACCTACACAATCCGTTCTAGAGTGATTTTTTTTTTTTTTTTTTTTTTTTTTTTTTTTTTGTGTACAATCCAAAAAAAGAACCTACTCATATTTGAACTTATACCAGTGAATATTTGTTACCCGATTTCGATCATTTTCTACTTTTCCTCTATTCAACCTGATGATCCCGGCCCCTACAACCTTGCTAGAAAACGTAATTTACTTGTAGTACGTTTCTAGAAGAAAAAAACAACAAGACTTTTATAATGAATGAGTTTAGGTGAGATGTTTAGATTTAATATAAGGATTAATCTGGTGCTATAATAAATATCATTTGTTTCTAGCATTTTGATGGCAATGCCTTTATATCTTCTCTCATGTTATGCCTATCTTATGGTCATGCTAGCCTATTTTTGTGTGTAGTTCCATCTTCTTTTTGTGTTAAAACATCTTAGTTTTACAATTTTCCATAACATGTAATATTATTAGGAAAAAAGATATATACTTGTTTGTTTTTAATAGTGAAAATAATAACAAATTGTTTTTAACAAGTAGCTGAAATAGTTTAATGATTTAAACCTCTATATTGATTTTTCAAAAAATTGACGGTTCCAAATTCGAATCCTCAAATTATAAGCCGCTTTAAAATTATTTAATCAATTTGTCCTTTTTTAGTATTGTCTGAACAAATCTTTGCGATAAATCTGTGTTTGCGTCATCATATTTTTGACGAATATACCCTTCTCCCTTAACAAAGCAGGGTTTCTCTAGGGTTTACCTTCTCCACGTCGATTTCTCCAAATCTGAATCGCAAAATTCAAAAACCATTTCGCTTTAACTGATGCGAGTTCAGTTTCCAATCCCGCCGAATCATTCACATACTAATCTCGGAAAGAGAAAGAGATTTGAACATGGAAGCTCGAGTCGGTGTAGTGGTTGAAGGAGGACAGAGAGCTCTTAATACGGCCACCGCCACCGCCGTGCATAACAGCGTCGTAGACGCCGGAAATAGGAAGCTATTACAGCAACAACCGCAGGTGCAGCCACAAAGCTGCCATCAACACCACCAAAGTAACAAACAGTCGCTGAATCAGCAGCAAGGCCATTTCGGCACTGTTGAGCGTCTCGTCGCCGGTGGAATTGCCGGTGCATTTAGTAAGACTTGCACCGCTCCTCTTGCTCGCCTCACCATCCTGTTTCAGGTATCTTTTTGTGAAATTTAAGTAATTTGAGGCATCTGAATTTTGATGCTTGGTATAGTTGTGTTGGAGCTAATGGTTTCAAGCAAACTTATAAGTATAAGAATGCTATTGGGCTTTTTAATTGACCTTTGAGATGGTTCCGGAGAATTTAGCTTGATTCGTTTGGGATTAGAGGAAAGTGTAAGGGTCAGTTTATGAAAGAAAGCTGGAGACTTTAACTTATTCTGAGGCTTTTTGAAGCGAGGGCTTTGTAAGGGTATTTAACTTGTAGCTGAATTGAAGACTTTGTTATACCCACAAACATGAATAATTCGTGAGGTGTGAGGAATCGCATGATTTTATTTTGTATTGACAACTTGTTATATGTTATCACAGATACAAGGGATGCAGTCGGAAGCTGCAATTTTGAGCAGTCCGAACATTTGGCGTGAAGCTTCACGTATTGTCAACGAGGAAGGTGTTAGAGCTTTTTGGAAAGGAAACCTGGTTACTGTAGCTCACCGGCTTCCCTATGGAGCAGTTAACTTCTACGCATATGAAGAATACAAGACTGTGAGTTGCATTCAGGTCTCTTTTAGAGTGTTGTCTGCAGCAGTTCATGCTGATTCGTCTCTCAGCCTTGCCTTGCTTTTTTTTTGCAGTTCTTGTACTCAAATCCAGTCTTGCAGAGTTATAAAGGAAATGCAGGTGTGGACATGTCTGTGGACTTTGTAAGTGGTGGCTTGGCTGGACTAACAGCTGCTTCAGCTACCTACCCTCTCGATCTTGTAAGGACACGGCTTTCTGCACAGGTAATTTTATTAATTAATTCCTAAGAAGAAGGTGATTTTATATATTTTTTTAAGTTTTCAGTTGACATAAGCAGTTTTCTTTGTCTTCCCTTGGTCTAAATACATTATATTTGATCCTTTCCAGAGGAATTTAATCTATTATCAGGGTGTTGGGCATGCCTTCCGTACCATTTGCAGAGAAGAGGGATTTTGGGGTCTATATAAAGGACTTGGTGCAACATTGTTGGTACGCTTTATTTGCTTCCCCTTGTTCTTCTGAATGAATTGTGTTGGTTGTTAACTCCTTGGTAGTGTTTAAATAGTTGGTATAGGTAGCTGTTTAGTATGGGAGTGTCTTAGGGGGTGTAATTGTCTAATTAGGCAGTCTAAGCGGCTGATTAAGTGGTTTAGGCACCTGATAGAGGGACGTATATGCACTAGGAATTATAATTGTTGTGTAAGCTGTTCAGTTGAGAATATAGACATGATTTCTCGATTATGCATTTCATGCTCAGGATCAAATTGCAGAAGAACTTGAAGTGAGTGTGAGACTGTAATTACTTAGAGAACACTTTAAGAAACAACTTTTTAAAAAAATCTATTTGAGGTTATCTTTAAGTTCGATGATGATGAAATTGAGGTTGTTGAATTTTATATGGATAACACGTTATAGTAAAAAAGAACTGAAGAAGTAGATAATTATCTTATGTAAAGTATTAAAATTTCAAATTAATCATCCATAGTTAAGTTTGTATTTTTTTTCTTTGGTGTATTTTCTAGTAGTAATATATAACTAGTCTACTTGCAATTGTCTTAGTTGCTGCTGTTAGGTTACCACCCAACTAGCATTATCTTGAAGCTTTTTGGTACATCTTTTGTATTGCAGGGTGTCGGTCCAAGCCTTGCAATCAGCTTCTCAGCGTATGAGTCTTTTAAAAAATTTTGGCACTCTCACAGGTAAATGCCTCTTTATTTTGGGATTGACAATCAATATTGCCTAGCGAGTTCGTCTGTCCAATAAGAGTCTTAACTTGTCCTATCATAATACTTTTCTCTTTAAACTTGTTCAGGTCTAGTGATTCAGATGTCATGGTTAGTCTTGTTTGTGGCAGTCTCTCCGGAATTGTTTCCTCGACAGGTTTCTTATCTAATCTGTCCCTTTTCTAGTTACCGTAGCTAATTTAGCCCAAAGAAAATTAGATGAGTCATGGCTCTTTTGGTATATATTTACATGAAAGTTTGTTATATTATATCGATAACTTTTGTAGCGACATTCCCATTGGACCTGGTGAGAAGAAGAATGCAGTTGGAAGGAGCTGGTGGGCGAGCGCGAGTGTATAACACGGGACTCTTTGGAACATTCAAACATATATTTAAGACAGAAGGCATGAGAGGGCTATACAGAGGAATCTTACCAGAATACTACAAAGTGGTTCCCGGTGTTGGTATTGCCTTCATGACATTTGAGACATTGAAGAAGCTCTTATCGTCTGTCCCTAATTAATAGAGTCTTATATACTTTAGTGTAAGCTGTTTTGGGAGAAGAAACAGATAATCATTTTTCCTTTGGTTGGTAGTAGCTTTTGTTATCTTCCAGTGTATAGTAGCTCAGGTCTTTTAGGTGTTAAGGTTTACAATTTGTTCCTCCTCCATTAGCATCTCTCGAGATAACAATTTTGCCTTGTTCAAGGGCTCTTCCATTGATCCAAGCTTTATGCTCTTTGTATCTCTTTCTTTATTATGGATTCTTAATATATGATCCGCAGAAAGTTTTGGCTTTTGCTCTTTGTATCTCTTTCTTTTGTTTAGTAATTTTGATAATTAGACAATAGAGTTCTCGAATGAAAGACATTGTACAATATGTTGCTACAACAAAACAAACATATTTTGTTCAATCATTGATTTGACAATCTTACAGCATTCATGGAAATTTAACCAAATTCATGTCAAATATATTGAAATTAAATCTATAGAAACAATTGATGAGCGTCATAACAAAGAGAATGTTACAAGTCCCTCAGGATTATCCCCAAAAGAATTAAGAATGTTTTTTTTTTCTTTTTTTTTTGGCTGTACAAACAAAATATTACTTTTACAGACAGAACAAACAAGAGAATCATTTAGGATTTGTTTGTTCCTCCTCCTCATTGCTTCTGAGGAAGACCTGAAGTTCTTCCATGTGATTGAAGATGTTTTAATCTGCTTATGAGGGTATCAATATATGTTCTGAGTCGATACCTTACTGAGTTCGCCAGTGTTAAAGGCGGATTAAGAATCAGCGTCTGAGCCTCCACTACTAGGAAGACTAGCAGGCGCACTGCTTTTGAGTAGAGGTTCCCTGCGTTCGCTGCGTCTCCCATTACTTCATCTACCTGCACAAAGTCAAATTTTGAATTTTTAAATCCAAAAAGAGAGACTTTTCTACTCTTTAAAGTTTAAACGCTTCAAGTAACCAAAATTATATCAAACGAATCAGATGGTATTTGGTTTTGATTCCTATATTTCATAGAAACCAAAAACCGATTGGGCAATCCTAGTTGGGAGTCTAAAATGCAATTAACAAACAGTAATAACCATATCTGTTTTACTTCGGTTTCGGGGTTGTTCATCGCGGAAATAGAAACTTACTCCTCCACTTATGCCAAGAGCAAGAGCTGCTTGAAATATTATCTCCATTGCATCCGGCATCTTTGTATTATCTACAATGATGTTCTCTCTAGTTTAACGATTCTGATTAATCGAAAAAAGAAACAAAAAATTTGTCACAGCAATTTGGTTACTCCAAGAAAATGCGTACCAGATTCTACAAACTTGGCAAGTTCTTCAGCACGCTCAACCTCCTGGACAAACTCTCTCTGAATCTGAGACAATATCTTATCTGATCCTTCGTGGCTGATATTTCTTCTTACTCTGTTAATGTCTTGGCGCAGGCTTCCTTCTATACCCGAGACTGCCTGAGTATGACAGATGTGCAGTGCTTGATTCCAAATTGCAAGAATCACCAGTTGGATCGAGAAAGCTTCTAAATGCTTACCATTTTCACCCTATGAAAAATAAGCATGAAAAGCAAATGCTAAGAAACTCAAGATAGTAGACGCCAAAAAAAAAAAAAAAAGGAGAGAAAAAAACTCAAGATAGCAAGGTTTTGTGCACAACTTTATAATAACTATCCGAAGTTGCTTACCCTTTCATGAACCAATTCTGCTATTGCTGCTGCACATTTTTGCAATGACCGAATTCTTGTCAAGCTGTGAGTTGATGGCTGTTCAAAAGCATCCACAAGGTCTAGAGACCCATGGGAAGTACCCGGGAGAGAATGCTGACTCTCCAAGCTTCCAAACCGACTAATGTTGTTGCCGGTGGCACCAGCTATTGGCATAGGAGCCGTTAAAGTAGTTACGCTTCTCTTAATGAACTCTGCAGGAGGAGAATGTGATTTGAATGGGTAATTGAAAGGCTTCGGAGAACCAGATGAAGATGATGGTATATCAACCGGTGGTCCAGATATAAGAACATAATCTTGATCCATTGAGTCAGGAGAATCCCCCACTGCAGAACCGACGTATATTAGAAACTGCGCGGCAATTTTTTTTGTTTTTAGGGCTAAGCAAATTATAGAAATCCAATTACCTCTTCCTTGAGTACTAAGTGATCTGGAATCAGGCAAGCTTGAAGGTTTGAATTGGTTTCTATCTGGTAATCTACTGCCTTCAAACTTGAAGTTATTGATTTCTGCTCTATGACTGTCTTTCCTATATCTGGAAGTAAGTTCCATGTTTTTCAAAGGACTAGATGCTGCCTCGCTTCTCTCAACACTGAATCCGTAAGATGACTTAATCGGGGAAGTATGTTTAAAAGATGAAGGGCTTCCCTCAGGTCCACTAGAATCATCATCTAAAATGAACGGCAAACAGTCTTCTTGAGAAATTTCTTCCATATTTCTTGAGGGACTGCTTCCAGATGAATGAATATCGTCCATCATTCTTGAACTTAATCTACTCCTGCTACATAAAATCATCATCAATACAACAGTTTTAACCACAAATGATAGAAGAAAATAGTTTATTACCGCATCTACCTTGTGAAATCATATGATTGTTTGTCTGAAAGAAAAGGATGATGAAAGAACTCTTCAAACGTCAAACGTTCCACTGTCAGACAGAAGATTCCCAGACAATAAAATGTTAAACACAAACAAATAACAAGAGAATAGCCCACATATGCTAATAGAAGCTGGAAATATATTTACAAAGATGCTTACCTGGATTACGACGCAGTAGCTTCTGGCATAGATCTTTACAGTCGGTACTCAAATCTCTACAGTCTGCTGGAAAATGCAATTCAGTTGATCTTATAATGTTCTGGAGCAACTGTGGTCATTAGATGGAGAGCATGTTAGCCAATGTTGCATCCACAGAAACACAAACATGTACATATATTAAATATTCATGATGATATACAAAACCTGAATTTGGCTGTTTCCTGTAAAAGGGGTTTTGCCTGTCACAAGTTGAAATAATATAGCACCAACACTCCAGAGATCTGCCTGTGTATCAAGGAAGATTTTAAGCAGGACATGGTATAAGAGAGGTCTAGGTCGCGTATAGAAACGATAGTCGCACCTTTGCATCATATTTTTGAAGCTGCATAATCTCTGGGGCCATATACAGTGGTGAACCACATAAAGTTTCCGCCAAACCCCTAGGCTGCAATGACCTGAGCTAAGAAAGTGTGATGGATAAGTGCAAATTACAAACTCAGATGGATGTAATAAGAATACTACCCCAGGCAAAAAAAATGCAATTACCTAAAAGGCTAAAACGATATGGTATATATACAAGAAAAGCAGAAAAAAACCATACAAGACCAACTCTGATCATAACATTACTCTCATTGTTTCCGTAACAAATGCGCTGACAATAATACCTTGCAAATCCAAAATCAGCAATCTTCAGAGCTGCATCATTATCATCTGTGGATAGAAGAAGATTCTGTTTCAAGAACGAAATAACCTTAGCAATCGAATTTCAATTTTAGAAAAAATCTCTATCTCTGCTAGGGCAGTTTCTCGGAAAGCATATCCTAGGAGAATAAAGAAAACATGTTTTATTGGAACCTAACAGATTACCCTTCTACAGCATCCTTTCAACCTTTTGAGAGATTAATCTTTAAGAAAGAGCTCTGATTGACAAGAGACGATCATATCTGGTATTGAGCTATCAGACATACCTGAGGCTTTAAATCACGGTGAATGATATTATTGTCACGCAGAACTTGTAAGCCAGCCGCTATTACACAGAAAATTCATAAAAAGAATGAGAATGTGATTATACTGATCCAAACAAAACAGCAAATGAAGAAAAATCATTTGCAGAATTTACCTAACTGCTGCATAAAATGCTTAGCAGTAGCTTCAGGAACACTTCCATGACTGTGAATATACATAGACAGATCACCCCCTTTGCAGTACTCCAACACCAGATTTATTTTCCCAGGAGCCTATATCACAAGTTTCAAAAAACAGAGAACCGCCCTCACACAATTAGACCTCTACGCAGTTTAAGGATTTACCATTTCCAATACAAGTTATCATCAGCCTACATCGTCTACTGATATCGAAAGTGCTAAACATCTGAAATTCAAGAAGGGGCACGCTAATATTCCATCCATATGACCCATTTTTCTCGTTGTAACAAAGCTAACACATTTTAGAATTCTACCAATTGGGAAAAAAAAATTTAGATGTTTCATCCAATAATGGCAGATTATACGACTTACATCATTCCATATCCTGACTGTTCTAATTCTATGTTACTAGACAACCAAAGAGGACTCACTAAACCCCAATATCCAAACCTAAACATAGCTAATTAAGCTAACCTCATTCAACATCTAGACTCATCGCGTCCAAAATATCTAGCTAGAAACTAATAACTTAATAAGAGCAAGAAGAAAAAAACTCCTGCTCAAAAGCCAGCAACAAGAAGAGAAAGATAAACCTCGATCATGTCGATAAAGTGAATGATATTGGGATGATTGATCTTCCTTAAGATGATAATCTCAGACATGAGACTCTCTTGCAACTTCTTATTAAGCCGAGCCATAGCGATCTCCTTGATAGCAACGAGGGTGCCATGAACAAGATGCCTCCCTTCCCAAACCACCGAAAACGAACCCGACCCGATTTGTCGACCCACAGCGTAATCGCCGATAACCCGCCCGCACCTCCCCGCCGCCGACGACGACTGAGCCATTTTTCCTCCGACGAAGGAGAAAAATCAAACTCCGGAGATCCGAATTTGAGCTGATTACAAAAGTTGCAGAAATTGAATCTTCTTTGGAATTTCTAAAACCCGCTTTGAGTTGATAAAAAAGGATTCAATTGGGCGTATTCAGATAAATATGAGATGAGATGAGAGAAAACAAGTTTCGTTTTGAATTGAATGCAAGTTTTTTAATACTATTATTTATAACAAAGGAATCATTGCGCACACACAAAATTAAAAAAAAAACAATGGAATCAACTTGTAATGACGCTTCTGGTTATACGATCCCAGATGATTTGTAGTATTAATTTAATATGATTATTTAAAATTTCGGCTTATAATGACAGGATGATTAGTGGTCTAACGCTGATGGTTTACGCCTTTACGGGGTGTTCCACGGTACTTTATAAATCATCGCTACAAGCCTATACCAATCATGTTAATTTGTTAACTAACATCAAAATTATGAAAAAATTACAATTTATTTAATGATACTTCTACGCTTTACTAACAAAATACATAATCTTTAAAATATTTTAAAATTGTAAAAATATTATCTTAAACAATTCTATAATATATTATTCACTTTTTTAAAAAAATTATAGTAATCAATAATCATGTGTGTTATGCATTCATTGTCGTCTAAGACTGGTGTTTTTTGTTCTATTGGTTAAAAGTCCTTAAGGAAGACTGTTGTTTCTTGATCATTGTAATATATTTAAATTATTTATTGGTGTCCGTTACAAATCTGTTCTTTATATATTTTCAAAACAAACTTCTATATATACTGCTTTTGGATTATAGTGTCGGTTTTATAATTCACAGAAACAAATTTGTCGATAAAATAAAATACAGATGGAGTACAAACATTTCAAAATGAAGTGTAAAAATGGGTTTACGTGTACATTGATATAAATGTATAAATAAATAATAATAGGAAATAGCGTAAGTAGTACACAAGAATTTTGATTTTTAGGAACCTAAGCCGCGCTAGCGTGCCGTTGTAACTTGTAAAAAGCCCACTAGCTTTTTGTTCTTGATTGTGACTTAGCCGCATTGCTTAATATTTTCAGCCGTTGATTTATTTCCAAAATCCTTGTTATAGTTTCAAGTTTTGTTTTTTTGGTTTTTTTGGTTTCAAGTTGGGAAAAAATACTCAATAAACGCCTAAAGGTCCTAGGTTCGAATCTTGGACATGGCATTTTGTAAACTTTACACGTCAATGTGACCTCTCTCATGATTGGTCATTTGTTGCAATGTTACATGTACTTATCCATGATGCTCGGTCCGTATTATAAGCATACTTCTTCTAAAAAAGCCTAATATCCGGATCCGTTACAGGTTACAGGGCTGCTGCAAACCACCTATATAAATTCATTTTAATCTTTAACCTCAAGCATAAAATCAAACAGAGAAAACGTACTGTACATTCCTTCTAGAAAACCGAGTGCTTTATTTTCTTTAGACATATGGCATAATGTTTTTTCTTTCCTTTATTCCTCATGTTTTTTTTTCTTCATGTCTTTGTAATTTAACTAAATATCATCTATTTTTGAAAAGGTCAATAAATTTAACAACACATGTTTTATATTTTTTTTGGTAATACACATGTTTCATATTTCGTAACAACAAATATTGATTGTTATTGTTTCTATCATCTTAATAGTAACTTTTTTTAATTATATAAAGAGGAGTAGTCGATTGTTATCGTAGCTTGGAGTCATACATTACATATCCCCAATTAAATTGGTAAGAGATTAAGTTGAGGTCAGTATAATTATTATATGTTTTATCATATGATTTGTATTTCATCATTAAATACTGTAGAAAATTTAAGATTGAATTTATTATATTTATTCTTTCATATTTGTAAATTGAATTATTCTCCTATATATACATTACAAGTTCTACTAACTATCGTTTCATACATGTCTGATTTTGTTCGTATAGTGCCAAAGCTATTTTCACTACGGTACACTATGTTTTCTTGTTTTTACTCTACCAAATAATCAGTACTAATATGGTTTATTTATAACTTGTGAACCCTATAAAATTGTAAATATTAAATAAATACAAACACAGATGCACACATAGTATTACTATTACATAATTCACATTTTATAACCTACTATTAATTCGCTTACTTTTTTTTTTTTTTGGTAAAAACTTGATAAACAAAATGTTATTTTTTTTATTCGCTAATAAGTCTTATACGTAAATGATTTATGTTTTTTCTCACACGTATGTAATTTTCGAAAATACTATCAGTTAATTTCTCCACAGACAAGGTGCGGGATTAGATGCCTAGTAATAGATTATAAACTCAACCAACAAAATTATTCGATTTGGCAAATAAATAAACAAAGGCAAAAGGTCACTAAAACATATAATAAATCCCCACATGCCCACAGATCATTCAACCTGACATCCCATCAAGCTTAAATATAAAGAATCACAGGTCATTTATACTCTCGAACATGTTGGTCTTGATTCCTCTTTCTCTATAAATCTTAACACCTGTTCACATCTTTATCTTTCTCGATATATATGCACATCTACGATGTTCCATTCTCTATTTTTTGCCGAAATTAAAACAAATTTCTCAAGGATTTTGGGTGGTTTGGTGATGTGATAATGACAAGGAGGAAAATTGTAGGAACACAAAAATGGAAAAATTCTTGAAGGTTGCACAATCATTTGCATTTGTTTGGGGATTCATTTTGCTGATGGCTCTCGTCTGTTGCTGCATCAGCACTAAACCTAATCGCGAGAAAGATGATGATACCGGTTGCGCCGCCTGCGACGGAGGGCATGCCGGATTTTAGTCGATGTTTCATCCATCCTCTGTTCTTTTTTTTAAAAAAAATTCTTCTTTGATCTTGTGGTAGATTTGTACGACACACATCGTCTACCATAATTACACACAGCATTTTTGTAAGTTTATTTTTCTCTCTTTTAATAGAGAAATTTTATTTTTCTCTCCTTTATTATAGAAAGGTTTATTTTTTTTACGTTTGCATTTGTTTGTTCTAGTGATTTGGATATTAACTATTGTCCAAAATCATACGCCGTAATTGCAAGTCAAACAAAAACTATTGTTACGAGTGTTTCTTGGTGTTAGTAGATGTTCAAGTCAAATAGTGACTTTAATATGAAATATAATCTTTATTGATCCTAGTGGAATTGTTGATATAAATATACAAGTCAATAAGGTTGTCGTTAACATACAAGAAACATGTAATGCGGTTGCTTTGATTATATATATATATATATTTTATAAACACTATATTTTGAGACCAAATTAAAATAAAATTTAAACTTCAAAGTGTAAATTAATAGTAACTACAATTATTTGCATTTTGTTAGACAAAAAAGATAACTATTCTTTTGGTTTGTTGTCATCAAATTCATATTAAAGTAACTACAGTAAAACCTCTATAAATTAATACTCGATAAATTAATAATCTCTATAAATTAATAATTTTCTTCGGTCCCGAGTTGGGACTAGTGTAAATTTTGATACAATTCGATAAAATAATAAGATAATAATTTTTTAGAAAATCCTATGTAAATATATGGTCCCATTAATACTATAAATTAATAATGTTATAAATATATCAAAATATATTTATAGATATGTTATATGTGAAAATATTTAGTGAAATATGACTCTTGTGTTGTTTGTTTTTTCTAGAATTTGCATTAGTTTTTGTTAAAATTCCTTTATAGTAATTTCATTGCATCAAAAACTTTGATATTATCTGTTAGATATGATAATTATTTTCTTACTTGTAATTGATTCCAGAAGAGTATTGATTATAAAAAAAAAAAACTTAATTTTTAAGTATTTTTTTTAAAAAATTATGAAATAAGGCAAATCTCTCTATAAATTAATAAATTATTAATTTATGAATAAATTAATACCTCTATAAATTAATAAAATTTTGTGGTCCCAACACTATTAATTTATAGAGGTTTTACTGTATTTAAAACCGTAAAATCTATTCATATAAAATTTTAATCAGCATATAAAATTTTAATCAGCAATTCCAAATTGCTGTATAATCATGAGACCGGCAAAAGATGCACGTTCACCACATTTTAGCCAAATGCATCGTCGTCATCATCATCATTTCCCTGGTTAATGGGTTTAAACTAGAAAGTCGAAACCAATACTCTCAATTACTAAAAAAAAAAAAAAAAAAACTCATGGAATGTCGTACTCGATCCTTATATATTTTTCATCAAAAGAAAATATTGTAAAATAAGTTCTTATCAAAATTGTCTGATCTCCTTTATGACCTGCTCTTCCAGAGTATAGGAGAAAAAAAATACAATAACGACAAGCATATTTTAATGACTCCATACAAAATTATAGGTTTACACATTCGACTTTTCGGTTTAGTTCTGCTGGGATTTTTAGATTTTAAGAAATCGACTCTGGTTTATTTTGGTTTAATTTTAAAATATTTTTTTTTGGTTGTTTGGATAGAAAATGACAAGAAAAAAAAATAATTTTTAGGATTAACTGTTATTTTCTATAAATTTAATTAAAACCTTAATTCTTAAAACTTTTTTTGGTTTATTCCGGTTGCAAAAATCTTAGATTTAGTTTGAGATAGTTCAATATAAAAATTTATGTACCAGTTGGGTTATACTAAAATTTGGGGAAAACGGTCTATTTCCCCTTCGGAAGTTTCATATAACAACAGATCCACCCGAACTTTCAACCTCGATCTATATCCACACGACAACAAAGTTTTAAACTTATTTTCCCCTCGTCTGAAAGTTCGAAACTCGTATCCACATATAGCTTGGTTAACGTTGTTAATCTCGGTTTACTGTTACCCAAACAATCATTAACCAAGTAACAATGAAACTAAACCAGATTAAACCGTTATTGACCCCAAATATATCCTATAACCCGATTAAAACCCCAAAACATCAAAAATCTTCAAATCAAAAATCCCCAATATCCGTAAATCCTCAGAATCAATCGATTAAATCCTAAATCCCCAAAATCAACATCTCTCTTTTATAGCTCTCTCTCTCTCTTTTATCGCTCTCTGTCTCATTAATATGAAAATTATGATTTTATTACTTGTTGGGAGATTAGAGACAGTGGAGAGATCAATTCGAGTAACGGCGGAATTCGCTCCTCGGTGGCTGTAGCTTTGGGAGGGATGGAGGAGGGACGGAAGAGGTTGAAGTCAACGCTCGTTGACCTGGATAGAGAGACCGGACGGTGCGATGGTTTTGCTCAGTTTGGTCGTACGGTGGCTCGAGAGAAGATTGTTGAGTTTCTCTCTCGTGGCGACAAAAGCTCCTCCAAATAGTTGATTTTACAGTATCTGATTTGTTTATATGTTTCTCTTTTTTTTTTTTTTTTGTCAAAAGCATATTTGATTTCATTAAAGCATATCAAATACAAAGTTTAAGCATACATCAACCTCATGGTTGGGAACCTCAAAGATAATAACTAGCACTCTTACAAGCAAGAGGTAGAGAGAAGATAAAAGATAGTTCGACGGAAGATCCATACATCGGAAACAAGCCCATGGTAGAAACTTGTCACAAGCGAGAGAATGGCGAGTCGAAAACAATTCCACAAAGTTTTTGGGAGATTGCTGATTAGTCACGTTCCAAGAAAGGCCTAGTGACGTTGAAATTGAGCTCTTGACCTTGAGTACCACCGGTTTGAGACACACAATTTCTAAAGAGATAGTTGGTGTACAGCTACAGTTTCGCAACAAGGGGTTCAAAGAGCAAACAAGGGTTCTCTCTATTAAAGAGGATGGTTGAAGACTAGGTTTCTTAACCAGATTACACCGATGGATAGTACTAAGGGTATCTTCCTCAAGGATTATTAGATGGTACTTGTCTAAACTAACCATTAATGTCGAGACAATGTAAAATTGGAGTCTTCGGCCAACTTCAACAAAGTAACGTGACTTCAATAGATTAGGTTTAGGCAAGAGATTTAAGTAAGCAAACCTGGGCCAAGATGTATTTTGGGCTAGACCAATAGAATTAGATATGGGCTGAGGAAGATATCTCTGTGGGCCGAGAGGTGAAAGGCCCATCCCAAGGAAAGAGCCCACCTGGGAGATTAGGGTTTTGCCTTCTGTCTCTCCCATCGAAACAAGCCGCTGCTCATACAGAATATTCCGATTTGACACTAACGATGCGGAGATGGAGGTCGGCGCCGGATTCTGGTAGTTAGGGGCCCATCGGTGGTCGGATTTTGAGACAGATCTCGAGCTTCTGAGAATTTGAGTGAGAAAATTCACCAACTTTTTCATTGAGTTCTTATCAGAGAGCCTTGTAATCGCCATCCAGAAGCTAGATTCGCCGTGCGCCGTCGACGACTCCACTGAGCATGGCGCATCTGATGGTCCAAGAGAAGAGTCTCTTGCCATCAACGAAGCCCAGTGTGAGGATTCTTCTGGAGGCATCTGAGGAAAACCAGATCTGGAATTTATAAGCATCACGATGGAGAAAGATTTGAGTTCTGGAAGTGCATCGCAAATGATAGACGGTGTCGGCGAAATTAGTAGCGTTGATTTGCCTTCGACACTAGTTAAAGGAGAAAAGATTCGAGAGAGTTTAGAAAGTTGAGTATGAAAAGAGACCATTGAAAGCAAGAGGAACAGACCAACTGAACAGAGCATAAGAAAAGAGTCCCGACGCCGGCGATTTCCACTTTCGCCGGCGCCGGAAAACATTAGTAAAGAGTGTGTCTCGATAGTTGTGCCTGTTTATATGTTTCTCTTTGTTTCGTTTCTTAATTTGTACTCAATGTTTACAACTTTGTTAAATTGTTACTATTATTTGGTAGACACCATTCAAACTTTATAAATCTCAATTTCAATTGTGTTTCTCTGCAAAAAATTAGGAATTGCAGATTCCATTATAACCCCAAAACTCTCAAATTTGATTGTTTAATGAATTACTAAAAGTTTCAACTTTGAATCTTTGATAGAGTCTGTAAAAAGTGAGGTCTAAAGAAGTACTAAAGAAGTCTGTCTCATTAGATAGAGCGATAAGAGAGAGAGAGAGAGCGATAAAGATAAAAGAGAGATGTTGATTTTATTTTTAGGGATTTAGGATTCAATCGATTGATTTTGGGGATTTTGGGATTTTGGGGATTTTTGATTTGGGGATTTTTGATGTTTTGGTTTTTTAATCGGGTTATAGGATATAATTGGATTCAATAACGGTTTAATCTGGTTTAGTTTCATTATTACTTGGTTAATAATTGTTTGGGTAACATTAAACCGAGATTAACAACGTTAACCAAAGTATATGTGGATACGAGTTTCGAACTTTCAGACGAGGGGGAAATAAGTTTGAAACTTTGTTGTCGTGTGGATATAGATCGAGGTTGAAAGTTCGGGTGGATCTGTTGTTATATGAAACTTCCGAGGGGGAAATAGACCGTTTTCCCTAAAATTTGATTCAGATTCGGATTGATAAAGTTTGGGTCGCTTATGTATAACTACCTCCTACAAAATTACACAAAACTCAAGTGAAAAAAATTAAAAAAGAAAAAAAAAAGTGTGGCAACGAAACACAGAGAGGGAAATAGGCAAATTAGAGTGGAGAAGTCGTATAGACCATAAAATCACACACAGCATTATATCTCTCCAATCATCTCTCGCTCTCTCCGACAATGGCGTCCTTCAGTTCATTCCCCATTCCCAAACAGGTTTGTCCACACTTCTTGTGCGTATTTGTTCAGTTTATACATCATCTCTATAGACGCGCGTCCACTCTCCAGCTGATTTTTATTTATTTATTTCGGATTGTAGATTGTGGGTTCTTCCTCTTCTTCTTCTTCTTCTTCGTCTTCGTCTGCTTCTCGGCCACGTATCTTGGTGCGATCGAGTATGGCGTCGACCAATAGTATGCTGGTAACATAATTAGTATCCCGATGATGTTGTCTTCTTCTCTTTGCTTCGATTTCTCCCTGAAATATGATTTGAATTCTCGTGAATTTTCATTTGGATCAGGTCTTCGTACCTCCACATCCTTTGATTAAACATTGGCTCTCCCTATTGAGATGTGACCAAACTTCTTTCCCTATTTTCGGTGACTACTCTTCCCAATTCGCAAAGATTACGATTATGTTCGCTCTTGTCATCGGATTTGCAATCTCTCTCTCTCTATGTTTGTAGTTGTGTGCTTGCCATAACTGTTTATACGGCGTCCTTAATCCTGATTCTTAAGTTTCAGTTGAAAGAGATGCTTCTTGTTTCATTTTACCAACTAACTGATCACAGTGATTGAACCAGTCTTTCAGTCACTTTGCATAGTTTGATCTTCTTACTAATTGTTGCATGACTTCTCCCTGTTTCTTGATACTTCAGTTAGAATCAATTCTTTGGTTGCAACGAGGTGGTCGTTTCTATCCTCAGTCAAAGAGGAAACCAGAAGTTACCATAAAGATCCTCTAAAAGCATGTGGCTGCGCATCTGCAACTCCTTACACTGCAGAAAATAATGTCTTTGTTGAGCTCAAAGACCCAAAGGTGTGCATTTGCTATTTGCTTCAGTTATAATATCTTACATCTGCAACTCCTTACACTGCAGATAGACACTATTTGATATTAAAACTGCTTTGCCATGTATTAATATTTCAGGAAAATATTGGCGTGGGTTCTGCAGAAAAGTCCCATTTATCTCGTAGCATATTGCAATACAATTTACTAGCAAAGAACCTTTTAGCACTAGAGGAAACTTTCGTTGCCTTGGACGCGTTAAGAATGGAAAGAGACATTATGTTGCAAATGGGGAAGTTGGGGGCTGCGGAGTTATTCAAAACCTGTCTATCTAGGTCCCGTGGCTCTTCTATCAGTTCATGCTTATCTGACACAACCAACTTGGTGGGTACTACGCCGAAACAGAAAGTCGTTGTATCCTCGAGAAGAAAATTGAAAAAGAAAGCAAGAAGGTCGAGTGCCACAGCTGAGAATGGTGATCAGGGTTCTATGCCAATCGGTTTGAGAAGCACATGGAACAATATTGATGTCCCTAGAGTGAGAAGACCAGCAAAATATAGAAAGAAAAGAGAGAGGATCTCCAGAAACGAGGCTGAGATGTCAACAGGAGTCAAGGTTCAGTGTGAAATCTTCCTCTCTAACTGTTTTTCCCTTTTTCAGTTTTAGTCAGTTAAAAGAAATTCTTATGACACTTTCATGTTGCTTTTGAAGATAGTGGCGGACTTGGAAAGAATCAGAACGAAACTGGAAGAAGAAAGTGGTAAGGTAGCGAGTTTGAGTAGTTGGGCTGAAGCTGCAGGGATGAATGAGAAACTTCTGATGCACAATCTACATTACGGTTGGTACTGTAGAGATGAACTGTTGAAAAGCACCCGCTCTTTGGTTCTCTTCCTTGCAAGAAATTACCGTGGACTGGGAATCGCCCACGAAGATTTAATTCAGGTTCATTTTCTCTCCCTTAGAATTGTATCAATATTCTTGCAAAAATCAATCTTATAGCTTAAGTTTATGATAACGGAAAAAACAGATAGGAAACGTCTGGTTTGGTTTCATGATACTGCTTGGTACACAAATGATGAAACTTTTAAAAATTGTGATTGCAGTTCTGTTTGTTCTAATGTTCTTACTTGTGAATATTTTCAGGCAGGGTATGTGGGAGTGTTGCAAGGAGCAGAGAGGTTTGATCACACAAGGGGTTACAAGTTTTCGACATATGTGCAGTATTGGATAAGAAAATCGATGTCCATGATGGTGTCACGGCATGCAAGAGGCATCCATATTCCCGTTAGTGCATTTTGATTTTCAACCATATTTTTCTTATTTATCTTAGTTTTGTCTCATACTCAACAAATAAAAGAACCTCAATTGTTTCCCTATATTGTTTTTGTTCTTTTGGCAGTCGTCAATAATCCGAACTATCAATCAGATACAAAAGGCTCGTAAGACCCTGAAAACGAGCCATGGGATAAAATATGCGGCCGATGAGGAGATTGCAAAACTAACAGGCCACTCGGTGAAGAAGATTCGAGCAGCTAACCAATGCCTAAAAGTGGTCGGTTCAATTGACAAGAAAGTTGGGGATTGCTTTAACACAAAATTCCTGGTATGTTGTTTTGGACAAAAGTTGCGGAAACTATGGTTCTTTTAGCAATCCATGCAAGGGCGAGGATTCAGTTATTCGGTCTAGTTTGGTTCAATTTTTTGTTTTTGAGAACTGTCTATCAAACAAGGATTAAGATTTTTTACTGTTCGATTTATTTAGTTTAGATCTAAGCTAAGTGGTAGTATCATCTCCTTTAGCTAGTAGTTACACTAAACTCGGTTTGTTCCATGTGAATACTGTTACCATCTTTTTTGTCTACAACTTTGTTATTTACGCAGGAATTTACTCCGGACACGACAATGGAGAGTCCAGAAGAGGCTGTGATGAGGCAGAGTGCGAGGAGAGACGTACATGATCTTCTAGAAGGGCTAGAGCCACGAGAGAAGCAAGTGATGGTTCTACGTTATGGTCTTCAAGACTACAGGCCCAAGTCCCTGGAAGAGATTGGAAAGCTTCTTAGGGTTAGCAAAGAATGGATTCGGAAGATCGAACGGAGAGCAATGGCTAAACTCAGGGACCAACCTAAAGCCGACAACCTCATATACTATTTGAATCAGTGAAAAGATAGAAATTTTGGAACCAACGGCTTTTTTATGTCTTCTGTATGAATGTGATGGTGTAATCTTGTGTGTGTATAATTAATGACATTGGAGATCTCTTGAGTGTAAAGTTATGTATATGTGCTGTAAACTTATATCATAGAGAAAATAGAGATTTTAACCTAAAGTGGAAATAAATTAAACATTGAGAAACAGCTGGATACTCAGGTACAAATAATGGGTTTTATAGGTAAAGACATTTACTATTTAAAGTTGAATAGAAACATCTCAAGTTATAAAGTCCTAAACACTTGCACAAGATTAACATCCTTAGATTCCAACTCTTATAATAGTGTTCCTCTGGACATTATTGAGTGAAAGAAATAAAATAAAAAAGATCAGATTGATAATACAACAAAAACACAATTGCATTTGTTTTAGTCACTTAAACAAAATATCATGGTTGCTTGGGAGGGGTTTCAGCTCCAAGGGGAAGATGTATTGTTCCGATCCAGAATTACTTAATTAACAAATTAGTAAAATAAAGCCCAATGGGCCGTAATTAATAGACCCAAAGTAGTTCGGTACAGTAGTGATGGCCGGTTTATCTTCGCCCGCCCTATCGTCTTTGTAAAATTGAGAACCAGATTCGAACATCGTCGAAAATGGCGTGCTCAATTAGTAACGCTTTCAGGTGTTCTTTTGATACGCTGCGTTTTGCTCCCCGACAACAATGTAGCCGCCTAAACCCTAATCCTTCCTCTCTCCTCTCCTTTAATTCCTCCCCAATTCTCGCACAGGTAACGAGTATATATATACACACATATATATTCTATGTCTAAGCACACTTTTCGAGTTGAACCCCTTTTGGATATTTAAACTGAATTTTGATTTTCGAATTATATAGAAATTGGGTGCTTCTTCTTCGCCTGTTTCCCGGCGGCATATTCGGGTTAGAGCAAAAATGGCGGCGTCAGAGGGTTCGATTAACGGAAGCAATAGGATGCTGGTAAAAACTCTCGGATTTTAAATTTATATTTTTGGAGTTTTTTTACTGTTTATTTGAAAGTGAAAGATGTGAATTTGATTCTGGTTTCAGGTATTCGTGCCACCACATCCGTTGATCAAACATTGGATCTCTGTTCTGAGAAATGACCAAACTCCTTGTCCCATTTTCAGTGAGTAGATAAGATTTTATCACTATTTCTGCTAATTAACCACTGTTTGTTCTTGAATTTCTGCCCAACTAGTACTATGTAGAACTGAATTTACATCCATTTTCTTGGTTTTCTGATTCGTTGGTTCCTAATTCTTAAATTTGTTGAACAATCTTTATCTCTTAGAGTGGTCAGTGGTGTTATTTGCTAAATTGCGTCTGAACAGTTTTCAGGGACAAGTTTTCAGTTTAATACTACAAGTCTCTGTTGTTCTTTTGATCTTGAGTTTTCTAAGCATTCTATTTAATTATTTTAGGGAATGCAATAGCTGAACTAGGGAGACTACTCATGTATGAAGCTGCACGAGAGTGGCTGGTGTGTAAGCGTTTAGACAAAGTTTCACATCTCTATTTTTCTCAAATTCATTCTCTTCACTTATTGTTTCTTGATTCTCCCCTCTGTGGTCAAGCCAACTGTTGTTGGAGAAATAATGTCTCCAATGGGTGCTGCTTCTGTTGAATTCATTGATCCTAGAGAGCCTATAGCGGTTTGTTCATCCCTCAAACTCTTCTTATGGACATTTTCTTCTCCATGCAAAATGTTAACATTTTGTATTCTTGGTTTTTGTCGCTGTGTAGGTTGTTCCAATATTAAGAGCTGGTCTTGCTCTTGCCGAACATGCATCCTCAGTTTTGCCTGCGAATAAAATATATCATTTAGGTTAGTAATCTTACTATAATATATCATCTCTTGCCTGAAGATAGGATGTAAAACCTTATAGACTTTTATCTAGTAGCTTGATGTCCTTGCACTATCCTTTTACCAGGAATAAGTCGGGATGAAAAAACACTTTTGCCTTCGGTGTATCTTAACAAGTAAGAACTTCCCTGCAGCATTATGTGGTTACTGAAAGTGTTTACGATAACAGTTTTCATGCATCTTCTTTAGGTTGCCCGATGAATTTCCCAAGAATTCGAGAGTATTTTTGGTCGACCCAATGCTTGCCACAGGTAAGGAAGTCTTATCAATTTTTGTAATGTAGCGAGTTTTAATCATTTTAGCCACCTCCATAAGTCTCAAATGTACACGATTATATGGGAATGTAAACGTATGGCATGATAATACTGAATGTTTCATAGCTAGAAGTGTAGTTTTAGTAGCAACTTGGTTTTCTCTATGCTTCAAAACACGGGTTTTATTTGTATTTTAGGCGGTACCATTATTGCTGCGATGGATCTATTGAAGGAACGTGGTTTGTCTGTTCAGCAAATCAAAGTGGTAAGCATATATATAGGAAGCAGCTTTTGTCAGAAATCTTGGCTACAGAATATCCTTAAGTAATTTGGTTTTACCGGTATCTCCCTGATTACAGATATGTGCGGTTGCTGCACCTCCTGCACTATCGAAGCTTAATGAGAAATTCCCCGGGTAAATCAATAGCAAAAGATCAACTCTCAACTTGTTTGGTTAACTCTTTACGAAACTGTTTGGTTACTGTTACATTTCAGGCTTCATGTATATGCTGGAATTATCGACCCTGAAGTCAATGAAAATGGGTAAGTCAGATATGCAAGTTAACATTTTCGATATTGGGTTCTTGGCTTTATGAAGAAAACTGGTGATTTGTATATTTTAATGTCCTTGTGTATTTTACAACGAAATAGGTTCATAATCCCTGGGCTTGGAGACGCTGGAGACCGCAGTTTTGGGACATAAACCCATTTGGGTTGAGCTTTTGATGAACTGATTCTTGTGCGAGTTCTTACAAATTTGTCAGAATCATTAGACCAATTTTGTTTCTTACTTTGATTTGATGTGTTTCGACTTTCGATCTCTCCGGTTATTGAAAGGGTTGTGATAAGAGTCAAAGATGACAATTACGAAACAAAGAACAAACTTGTAAACACCAGTTGTCTTTAAGCATATATTTCGATTTGTACGTCTATGAGTGTCAACTGTCTCCAAAACAATTTATTTGAAAAAGAGTGCAAGAAAATCTGAAAAGTTCATCCAGTTAATTCGATGCTTTAGCATAAAAATAAAATGGCAAGAATTACATATAACTGCGGTTGAAAGTTCTGGTTAAAAAGCTTTGGTAGTTCGGTTCGATTTAATTTTATAAACCGCTTTAATTGGATCGGCTTTTATCGCTCTTCAGTTCAAAACATGAAGGGTATAATAGTCATTAAGAATCCCGTGAAATAATCAAACCCTAAGAGCTCGCTGTATAAAAAGCATTAACTGTTTTTTTTCTCTCATCTTCGTCGCCGTCAAACTGCTCTCAGATTCTTCTTCCTCGCAGGTGAGAATTTCTCCTTACGCTCTTATCTTTTTCTGTTTTTCTGATAAACGCATCAGAATAATTTAGGTTTTGGAACTTAGATTTAGCTTTTTCGTTGTGCCTTTTCTATAGAGAGTTTCGTTGAAATGTGGTCAATTACTCTTGATAGATTTCTTTACTTGGAGTTTGCGATTACTCTTTTATCTCTTCAAAACCTAAATTCTTTTGCTCATCTGATTAATCGTTCTTTTGTTTATTTGCTCAGATCGTTTTTTGTTCAAGCTAAATCTCTAAAATGCAGAACGAGGAAGGTCAGATCACCGAGCTCTACATTCCAAGAAAATGGTATACTAGCTTTGTTCTCTGTGTAGCGTGTTGATTAATCTTAAGAAGCTAATTGTCTTAATTAACTGCTAAGCTGATTCTTTTGTAATGGTAATTTGTTCAGTTCGGCAACAAACAGATTGATCACATCAAAGGATCATGCTTCAGTTCAGCTTAACATTGGTCATCTTGATGCTGATGGAATCTACACTGGCCAATTCACCACCTTTGCTCTCTGCGGATTTGTCCGTGCTCAGGTTTGTGACTAACTACTCCACTAATTTACTTTATAATCATCTCAATTCCTGAATTGAATCTTCTACTATTGTTATAACGAAGTTGATGATTGTATTTGTGAATTGACGTTTTGAATTGAATCTGCAGGGAGACGCAGACAGTGGCGTCGACAGGCTCTGGCAGAAGAAGAAGGTCGAAGCCAAACAACAGTGAGAGACAAAGTCAAAAGCTCTGCCTCTTGTTTGTTTTTTGATGTTTCGATTTATAAGCAATGAATTGAAAATGTCAGTTTCTCTCTACTTGCGAATTCATGTTTTGGATTTTCTCTTTATGAAAAGATAATTATTAGCTTTCGATTCCCATGGAAACAGATTCTACCTACAGTCTAAGTTTAGTCTATATTTCCTCCAAATATAACTTTTAGATTATCATCAACCACTCGGCTTAGTTAATTTACCTTAGGTACCTGCAAAATTCTTCATATCATTGAATATTGATGTGTTTACACATTATTTCCATCGATAAAACATAAAACAGTGGAGTACATAGTTTTCTCCATGTTCAAAGGGAAAAGGTTCAACTTTGAAATTCAACAAAAGATGTGGAACATGCTTTGAATTCATATCTCACCATCCCAAAGCTCTTCGAGTGTCTTATAAGGACTCAACGTCTCATGAACAAACGACGTCCCTTGGACTAACCTAGCCTGCACAGTGAGGATTAACATAGCAACAGCAAAAAGATGATGTTTAGACTTCTCATAGATTGAAATTTGTAGTAATGTGGTTTATAGTTTTATTTACCTGCTCTATCTTAGAAAACTTGTCAAACATTTCTTCTGGGATTGACCATCCAAATACATCAAAATTCTCTCTGATTCTTGCTTCATTTGTGCTTTTGGGAAGTATACTATGACCCATTTGAAGTCCCCATCGAAGCGCGGTTTGCGCGGGAGACTTCCCGAGTTCTTTAGCAACCATTTCCAGTACCGGACTCTTTAAAACATCGGCCTTCACCCATGTTGTTCCAGGAGAACCCAATGGTGAATATCCCTGCCACAAACAAAATTCACAAGTGTATATAAACATGAAATACTGATTCCTGTAATGGATTTGGACATGTTTAGTGTTTTCAAACTTACTGACAGGTGGATCCCTTTGGACTTGCAGAACTCATGTAGCTTATGTTGTTGCCATGAAGGATGACATTCCACCTGGTTTACAGCTGGAGGAACACGAGCAACCTCCACGAGATCTGAGAGTTTCTTTGTAGAGAAATTACTTACGCCAATGGCTCGTGCCTTGCCAGAATCATACAGTGCTTCCATTGCTTTCCATGTGCTAGGAATATCGATTGGCATAATGTTCTCAGGCTTAAAGTCAACAGTGCCTTTCTTCAACCGAACAGGCCAGTGCATCTTGAAAAAAAATCAAATGAAACCAATCGAAGTATAAGCAATCATAATTAGAGTTTCAAATCCAGAGATCCAACTAATTCTGTAAGGACAATTCAGGCTAGATATCGAAGAAAGGAACACACCTTAAAAACTGTTAGAATAATAAAGTTAGCATTTGTTCAAAGGAGTCATGCTTACAAGATACAGATCGACGTAATCAAGCTGCAGATCCTGTAGAGTCCTGTTCAATGCCTCCTGCACATCCGGAGGGTCAAGTTCAGTCAACCTGCCAAGGCATAAAAAGTTTAGAGGCGAAGCAGACGGGAGGGAAACTGACAATGCGTAAATAACTTCATGAACAAAATACCAGATTTTGGATGTGATGAACAGCTTCTCACGATTCACTACGCCATCTTCAAACAACTTCTTCAGAACTTTCCCAATCTGCATGTTAAAAAAGTTTACAATATTTCCATCGAAAGAAACCGCAAAAGCATAATTACAAATGAACTTGAAAACAATTTATAGGAAATAACTCCATCAATCCTTTACAAGTTAAAGCTAGTTAAGAAGAAGATACACAAGACAATGTGTGCCATTATCATTCCCAAAAAATTTGGTGAACCTTAGTAAGATTACATAAAACAGCCAATCCAATAAGAGCGATCAAACCAAACTATACTCTGTTCTACAATAAGAAAGACAAACTCACAGGAAAAACTAGTACAAATAATTGATTGGTGTGATCTAAAACAGGCACATCAAGTCACGGAGCCCCCAAAAGATGAACTATGTCAACCACACAAAAGAGATAAATACAAAATGTGTGCATACAATATTCGGATCGTGGTTAATTGAAGCAGTCAAAAAGACAATGGAACCTTAAACACCATCACAGAGGCATATTTTGGAAGATACAAAATTTCAGATCGGAAGATTTACCTCAATTTCATTGCCATATCTTGAAGCACAATCAATATGCTGATAGCCAATCTGCAGAAAGTAAATGATGTTTCAGTTCTTCTACTATTGAAACGAATCTTCCATTTCAATCCCTAAAATCCCGAGATCAATCACAGACGAACCTTCACAGCGGTGGCGACGGCGTCTCCAACGACGCCAGGAGCAGCTTGCCATGTCCCGAGACCGACCGATGGGATCTTTGCTCCGGTATTGAGTTGGAAGAATCCGATTTCGTCCGCCATTGTCAGAGCTTTAGGAGTGCGACTTCTTAGATCTCGTGAACCTTTACGAAGGGCGGAGGACAGAGCGGGAAAATCGTTGGAGTTTTATTCCTACTGACGGCTAGATTCAAAACACGTGGATAAATCCAAACGCCACGTTACATTTTTCAAAGCCTTGCAGTGATTTGCTCAACTAATTACCATCACATCAAAGGATGATCATGCATCTGTTGGTCATCTTGATGCTGATGGAATCTACACTGCCCAATTCTCTCCACCCTTGCTCTGCTTTGTATTGTAATTACACCGACTCCACTACTTCACTTCAAATTACTTTGTATTTTGTAACATTCATCTCTATGCTAAATTTAATCTTCCACAATTGTATGATTTTCTTTGTAACATTAACATTTATTACAAGATCGTTAGTAAATACGTGAAATGTGTGTGCTCGAGAAAGTGCATCAGTTAAAGATATTAAAAGACAATCCAGACAAATTTTATCGCCCGATATTTCGAAAATTATGTTTTAAAAGCAAAGAAGTGAATAAAATTATTTTAATTTGCAAAAGAGTTGGATGATTTATGCAAAAATAAAGGCATTCAACATTGAAAACTTGAGATAATTCTCGAATAAGATCTGCGGAAACGCGTCTGATTCGAAGATACGAGAAGCTATAAACTGTCAAAAGAGGCAGAACAGTTGAAAACAAAATCACATCGACTAGTAAAAAGAGACTCTTAGGCGACTGTGATCATCTCAGGGTAATCTACTGATGTGAGTGGACCTTCGGGTACGAGAGCAGCCGGAGCAGAAACCTGAGCAGGCATGGAGTTGACATCATCTTCCTTAGGAGCATGAATGATGACAACATCAGGCAATGGTGTCTTTGGTCCTGATTTGCCCGTAGGATCCCAATCAAGCATAACCTTCACCTTGATTCCCAACACACCCTGCACATGCGGTTTAACCAGACTAGATTAGACATTGCTGATTCAATCACTCACTAAGAACAACTCTGAAGAAACTCACCTGTCTAAGCAAAACATGCCTCACTGCAGAGTCGATGTATTCCTTGGTTGGTTGACCAGATGACACCATGTAGCCATCTTTGAACTTCATGGACTTGGCACGTGCCGCACGGAGCTTTCCACTCACGATGACCTGTCACGCATTTTGGTAAAGAATATAAGAACAATATCTGAGATACGTGTAGAGGAAAAAAACAATCAATGGGATTTGTACTCACCTCACATCCCTTAGCTCCACTCTCCATAACAAACCTCAAAACACCATAGCAAGCCCTGTACAACATAAAATCATTGCAAAAATTAACATCTTTGGCATGAGAGCTTTGAGTGAAACGAGAAGCCTGACAGACTTTGAAATACCGTGCACACCACCCTTAGAAACTAGACAAAACCTAGCTAAGACGTTATGTATAAACAGCGTGATCATTACAATTACTCAAAACCATAGAGTTTGCCAATGTGTAATCTATTACAATTACAGTATAACAAAGCAGATTACTATTCGGTTCAGTGAATGCTTACACAAGCTATTAAACGAACTAACTCAATTCCTCAATGATAGCCTTAATTAAGGTAACCAATCAAAGAAAACAAACAAAAGAAATGTCGTACCTACGAACAGCAAGCCCACCGAGAAGCTTGTAACGAAGAGACTCAGCCTGAGCAATGGCACAGAGACCTCTGTTGTTCACCTTTTCAGCATAAAGCTCAACACTGTCTTGAGGAAATTTGAATCTTTTCTGGACAAGTGATGTCAATTCCCTGATTCTCCTCCCCTTCTCACCTGTATCCATCAGATCCAAAATTATTCTCCTAATCCAGATCTCCACACACACAAGTCTCTATAAGATTCTAATTCCAAATGAAGAACAGATTCGACATACCGAGAACGTTCTGAGTACGGGTGGCTCTGATGATAATCTCAGTCCTCATTGGAGTAACCCTAACCTCCACACCAGAGTAACCATCCTCTGCAAGCTCTCTAGTGAGAACCTCGTTTAATTCAGCGTAGAAGACACCGTCCGCTACAAACTACAAAAACAAATATCAACACTGTTACAAAAACAGTTCCAATTCGAATCCATTGAATGAAAAAACAAAATCACAATTCACCTTTCTCTTCTTGCTAATCTGAGTCGCCATGTTTGTGAATGTGAAAATGTGCCGATCTCTGGAAACCCTAAATATGTGAACAAGGAGCCGTAATCTCGAGAGATATGATATTAGCATTTATAGTTGACCTAATTCAGAAAATCAGGGTTCGCGACCAATTTACTTTGGGCCTATTTGGCCCATAGCTTGATAAAACAGTTAAATCATTGGTTTGGTTTGGGCCTACTTGCAAAAACGTTTGTAATGGTCCGTCTAATGGCCGACGGGAGACAAAAGCAAAAAGGCATTGCAATTTGCAATTAATTGTCTTTTTCGAATTTTTTTTTTCTTTTTTTCTGATTGGCCAAACCTTAGAATATTTTGATTTTGTTGGTCATTATTCTGTATTTGTTTACGAAATATTTATTATGACTAATATAAAAATACGTAAATTTCAATAATATACAGATGTATACATTTTCAAAACTCAAAAAGATAATAATTTGTTTTTTACATCATAAAAGATAATTAATATTGGATAACAAAAAATGATAAATAGGAAAGTTTCTATAAATTAAAAAATACATTTAATTTGTCCGGCCACGTCGGACGCTTGCTTTAGTTCTCAGTCCACTAAAAGCAAGCAAGAAAGTGAAAATGTCAAAGAAGAAAGAACGAAGAAGCTAAGCTTATAATCGAATCTAAGCCGTTTCGGGAAATTCTATTTTGTAGGTGACAAATCCTCTTCTAGGGTTCTTCTTAGCTATGGAGTTCCTCTGCTTTTTCTTTTTTCCCCGCCAAAATTTCTCCTGAAGCAAATGTAGCTTTTAATTGCAAAACTAGGGTTTGTTCGATTTTATTCCTCTTTCCTCGCTTATTTTGTCGAAAATTCTGGGTTTAGGACGAGTAAATCGAGTCGTTTTACATTAAAATGAAGAAGCTTTTCGGAGGTCCAGGAACTGTGTGTGGTCTGTTATTGAGAATCGGGCAATGTGCTTCAGCTGCGGCTTCAATCGGCGTTATGGTCTCTGCGAAGGAGTTCTCTGTTCACACTGCTTTTTGGTATTGATTTCGCTCTCTTAAAAAGTGTTGATTGGTTCACTCTTAACATCGCTTAAATGTCAGATTTCATTTGGGTATGCTGAGATTTTTGGAGGATTTAGTTATGTATAGTAATGGAAAATGTCAGCAATTTATGTGTAATTAGTATAAGTCTCGTTGATGTTGTTTTGATTTTGTGTTTGGTTTCAGCTACTTGATTGCATCAATGGGTCTTCAATTGTTGTGGAGCTTTGGGCTTGCATGTCTTGATGTTTATGCTCTCAGGGGTAAAAAAGATCTGCAAAACCCAATCTTGGTTAGCTTATTCGTCGTTGGTGATTGGGTATGCACCAACCTTGTTATGGTCTTTTTTCTATCCTGATTCAATGGTCTTGCAAGTTTCAGTTTCATGATCTGTAATGCTAGAGATGCTTCAAAGGATTGAATTGTTTTTTTCTTGTTGCAGGTGACTGCAATGTTATCTCTTGCAGCTGCATGTTCATCTGCAGGAGTTGTAGTCTTATATGAAAAAGATATCAAGTATTGCAATATTCAAGGCCAATTTCCATGTCTTAGGTATGAAATAGCTGTAGCCCTTTCTTTTGTCACTTGGATCCAAATTGCTGTTTCTTCTCATGTCACATTTTGGATCTTAGCCTCGGTTTAGTTTCGAAAAGAAACCCCAACTTTTTCTTCTTGGGATGTTGAGACATCTTTGTAGCTTTGAGGACATAACTATCTGGTTTATATTAAGTCGATCAATGTTTCATGAAACCAAGTTATTGCTACATATAAGTATTTCTCTCTTAACTCATCAACATCTTATATATGCATTGAGCACTAGAAAAACAAAGTTACTACCGTGGTCATAATGACTGATGCTTTAGTCACTGAGTCTTGCGAATTCAATCATCTAATGCAAGTTGCAACGGATATTCGCAAATAACATCGATACTTATTAGTACAAAGAAGAGTAATTCCAATTTGTGAAACAGCTCATCCCGGATTGAGCTGTTCAGTTTCTTAGGAACACATCATCTTTATCACTAGCTTCTTTTAGATCTTTTCTGTTCAGAATATTAACGAAGCAATTGGACAATGCGATCACAAGAAATTCAAATTCCTTACCAACTAAAGGAGTAGTAATCAAAACATATGACTGCAAGTCAATCCGTTTTCAAACCTTTCTTCTCATTAGCAACTGATCCATCTTTTGTAACAACTAGGTTTTGAACCCGCGCTACGCGCGGGGTATTTTTAACTAATATTTTTTATAATTAATAATATGTTTTAAAAAAAATTTGAAAACTAAAGAAAAAAAGAAATTGGTTGTTTCAACACATAAAATCAATCGAATAGGAGGAAAAATTATTAGTCGGTTGTTGATAAAAACCACAAAAAATAATTTAAAACACAACAAATAACAAAAAAATAGACATTGATAGTACCTTATTCATAGTTTGAAAGCGTCAATATTAACCATCAAACGTTCATAATATAAACTCGACTCTTTACTAATTATTGATGGACCTGTTGATCATTAGTAAAAATTAATATCAAGATTTAATGAGAACTTATACACTAAAAAATCAAACTAAACTTTTTAATATTTTTAATAGATTATCGATGTAAAAATTAGAACACTAAAAAAACTCATTGATTCATAAAGGAAAAAACGAAAAAATATTATACTTACAATATATATTAAGACATGTTGATCAACTGAAAAAATCCAAAATTTTATATCGATTCACGATTTTGTTTTCACAAATCCAACCTGCAAATTTACATAAAACTAAACACCATTAATATTCCAATAAAACTTTCATGTCATAATTAAATGTAATATCAAAGCAAAAAAATGTAGGGGTTAGTTATGATGTGAAAGTGAAGATCAAGCAATGTATTTATATAAAATTAAGAGGAGTTGTAAAATATTTTAGGAAGCTTACATTTCTCTATTACATAATATTTTAGAAAATTTACATTTTACATTTCTCTACTACGTAATATTTTAGAAAATTTACATTTCTTTTATTTCCAAATTATTTTCTTCATTTAAAATCTATACTATATAAAACTAACTTTTCTTATTTGTTTACTACGTAATATTTTAGGAAGTTTTTATTTATCTTATTTCCATATTATTTTCTTCAACCAACTTTTTACATTTGTCTACTACGTAATATTTTACGAAGCTTACATTTCTCTATTACATAATATTTTAGAAAATTTATATTTTACATTTCTCTACTACGTAATATTTTAGAAAATTTACATTTCTTCAATTTCCAAATTATTTTTTTATTTAAAATGTTAATTAGTGAGGTGTTTAATCGTGATTGGTCGTCTAAAATCCTATGTTGACGGTGTTAGAAGCATTTAGCCTCAACTTTTATATATTTTAGGAAGTTTCTATTTATCATATTTCCATATTATTTTCTTCAACTAACTTTTTACATTTGTCTACGTAATATTTTAAGAAGCTTACATTTCTTTATTACATAATATTTTTAGAAAATTTACATTTTACATTTTTTTACTACTTAATATTTTATAAAATTTACATTTATTCTATTATATATTTTAGGAAGTTTCTATATATCTTATTTCCATATTATTTTCTTCAACTAACTTTTTACATTTGTCTACGTAATATTTTAAGAATCTTACATTTCTTTATTACATAATATTTTAGAAAATTTACATTTTACATTTCTCTACTACGTAATATTTTATAAAATTTACATTTATTCTATTTCCAAATTATTTTTTTTTTCATTTAAAATGTTAATTAGTGAGGTGGCTAATCGTGATTGGTCATCTAAAATCCTATGTGAACGGCTTTAAAAGCATTTAGCCTCAACTTTTATATAGTATAGGTTCATTAGGGAAAGAAACTCGATACGAAAACAACAAACTTCGAGCCAAAAAAAGAAAATTCACTTATCAAGCAAAAAAAACACACTAAATTCTTAACAAGACATCTAAATTTTTCTTTTCAAATTATTTAAATACGAAATTCTAATACGACAAAACAAAACGTCGTTTCACAAACTTTTAAATCCTGTGTAAAATGCTCTCGATCTCCTTCACTACAACTTTCATCGTTGGTCGACATTGTCTCGTCTCCTTCACGCACCGCTCTGCCAAAACTCCAAGCTCCTTCATAGACTCAATCTCCATAACCGTCGCTCCTTTTCCGATCGCTGGATCAACCAAATCCATAAATCTCCCTTCCTTAAAAGCCTTCCTCACAAACACCACCAAATTCACATCTTCCTCCTCTCGATTGAAATCAATGGCCTTCTTACAAGTCAATAACTCAAACATCACAACTCCGAAGCTATAAACGTCGCTCTTATCAGTCAAGTGGAAGTTAAGATAGTACTCTGGATCTAAATACCCTAAGGTTCCTTGCGCACAGGTGGTGACGTGACTCACATCACTCACACCTAATCTCGATAATCCGAAATCAGCAACCTTAACATCAAGATTCTCGTCGAGGAGAATATTGCTCGATTTAACATCTCTGTGATAAATCGGCGGCGTAGAAGATGAGTGAAGATAAGCAAGTCCTTGAGCCGTCTGATGCGCGATCATGAGACGTCTCCGCCACGGTAAAGGATCGTATAATCCTCCGCCGCCGCAGCAGCCGTAGATGTGTTCGAACAAAGTTCCGTTAGGGACGAATTCGTAAACAAGAATCGGCATATCCAAATCGATGCAGCATCCGAGGAACTTGACTAGATTCTTATGGCTAACTTGACAGAGAATCTGAACTTCGTTGACGATTTGGTAAATGCTTTTCTCATTCCCGAGCTTGGCTCGTTTCACGGCTACGATTGTACCGTCGACGAGATTTCCTTTGAAAACTTCGCCGAATCCGCCGAACCCTAGGAGATTTGATTCGGCGAAATTGTTGGTTGCTTTGACGATTTCTTTGCCGGTGAAGATTCTATCGAGTCCGGTACTGTTGATACTCAGTAGGTGTCGATGGAGTTTCCTTACGCTCGCCCAGGATTTGCTTCCTGCGACTTTTCTATTCTGTTTCGAGATGATCGTCTTCATTACGAATCCGGCGATCAATAACGCTCCCACTCCGCCGGCCAAACCTGTTCGATAACCGAAACTAATCAGTCCAACATCAAACCATATCAAACCGTACCGGCCTGAATCAGAATTTCTATCAGTCGGTTACTGAACTTCCTACAGTCAGCTTTAAATAACCAAACCAAAGAAACAACCGAATCTGACCGGTTTAAGCATCCAATTTTATTGTTGATTGTCTCAAAAGGATGATTTGAATTTACCTCCGATCAAAGGTAAATTGCTCCATCGCTTGCATTTTTTTCCCTTAGAGCACCTGTTAACTACATAAACAAATAACAATTTTGATTTTAGTTAAAGACTCAAATCTCAAACAATCAAAAGCCATATCACAAAACCGGACCGGACCTTCACATACTGCGTTGACCGAGTCCCATTGAAAACCTTTCTTACAAAAACATCTCTTCTGTCCTAAATTCCTCGAATCGCCCGAACAAACTGAATTCACCAAATCTGTGCAATCTCTCTGAGTCTTACAAACCGGCTCTCTTGGAGCTTCCCATAGTATCTCCACGGCCGGTTCACCCCATTTGCTAACCGGCATCGTCAGATCCAAATTCATATAACTTTGATAAGCCGAACACATATCTGTTCTAGCCCTGTAAACTTTATAAGTATTAACGGATGCACCAGTTTTATACCAGCAGCACGATGAGACGCCTCGGCACTTGCCTCGTGCCTCGAGATTCTCATTTAGAAACTTGTGGCACAAGCTATTGTTGGAGCAGTTAAACCCTTGAGAGCTATAAGCATCTAGACCATCTTTTGTACAATTCATGATTATAACCGTGTTACTACTACTGACATTGAAAGGAAGGTTTGGGTGTAGCTGAATACCGTGGTACTTGATATCGACTGATACACATTTGTTGGGTTCGAACCCGGGTGGACGGAGAACGAACCGTTGCCCTAACGAGTCAATTGTTTTGATCGGATTGGTTGATCCGTTGAGCGTATCGAACCATAGGGAACCGCGTTCATCGCACCGGATCTTGTAATCTGGATCGCCACAATCGAGTCCCGTGCTTAGCGGGTACGGGACTCTGGTGGACCCGCAATTAGGGCATCGTTTGAAAGCTTCTACAGTAGAATAGAAGGAGAGAAGTAGAGAAAGAATGAAGTAGAGAAAGAGAGAGAGACATGGGAGCTCCATTTTATTATATTTCGTATGGTCAGGTGCTTTCTCAGGGTGTGTGTGGAAGTATATAAGCTGCATGTGTACGATGATTTCTGATTTTTCTCTAAGAAATAATAATAGTATTGGTATTATATTTGTCAGATAGATTCTTTCAATGTTCTGATTGCATCATGGTACATTAAAAGCTGTGTTTTAATATCTCGAATTGACCCAAATTCTGAATATTTATCTTCTTAAAGAATTTCGTTAACAAGTAGAATTCACATGGACTAAGCTAATCAATTTATATTGTTGACAAAAAAAAAAAAAAGTAGAATTCACATGGGGAAGATGTTTTTTATTGCGTGAATATTAGTACGTGTCCATTTGTATGCAAAAAGTTTTGGCAGAAAATACTCCATATATCAGATTTTCATGAGAAAAGTTTACCGGATTTTTCCATATATCGCTTTGTTTTTAATAGTTAGCATCAGATATACTGTTTTTAAAACAGTTTTTCTAATTCTTAAAATTCTAGGTAAGAAAACTCAAAACTGCCCCAAGCTGCGTTCAAACAAATTAGATAGAGATACTGAGATAGAATCATAGAATTATGCATCTATGAAATTTTCACGATTAAGAATGAAAACATATATATTAAAACTGCCATTCATTTTATTATTTTTCTAATGCTTACCAATTAGAATCTTGTTATATAAATTGAGTAAACTCTCTACACATGCATATAATACAATAATATATTTTTTTTTAATGATATTTGTATTTTGAAATTCTGACCAATTCAATATTTTACAAAGATTGTAGTATAATATTCTGCTATTTAGATTATAGCAAGTGTCGATGACACATCTGCAGGTTTTTTAGCACGAGAGTACTTCACTTATCCGCAAATAATTGAGAGAAAACGAACTCATCAATAGATTGACAAAATAAAAACATAATTTATTTTCTCTTTATATGATGCATAAATAAAGAACAAATACGAGTAGAAATATCGGTAGGTAACCAATTCTTTACTGATATGAATATTAAAATGTTCAGTGTAATCCGTTTTGATACGAGTGTTATATTATACACCCGGACCCTTGATCAGCTCTGGACATTGTGTGAGTAATCATTAATCAGTTATAAACTATTAGAAATATTTTTCTTCACTACAACAATTGAATGATGGATCCTTGACCAAAATAAAACTTGGATGTGGCAAAGGGACAAAACTCCTGCAACGTGACATGGGTTCCGAGGAATATATTTCTTTATACAGCTTGTAAGTGATCAATAGCCAACTGGCCGTTTAATTTATAAATTGGTCCACTTTACATAAAGTTATTTTATATTTTGTTTGTTAATTCCTAATTAGCACTACAAGTCTGGCTTCCTGAGACTTCGGACTGATCTTGGATGCTTTTACAAACCAATCCTCAGATAAGACATTCGACTGTGGTTCATATTACCAGTAGTACTCAAAATAAATTTTGTTTGTGTTACGTAAATGAAAAATTTGGAACACACTAAATTTACGACTGATCTTAGGAAATACTTGTCTACTACGTCAATCTTAGAACACACTTGTCCACTACGCCATCAAACTAGCTGTGTATAAGTATTTATTTAGTAATCCTTAAATCGTTCTAAATAAGGTAGCAAAACCTTAGATCTCTAAGATTCTTTAAAATTAAGGCAACAGAATCATAGATCCTTAAATCGCTAAAAAAATTAGTATCTTACTGACTTTTGCTTGTGCATCCATGTTAAGCTTGTTGTGCCTTCCAACATATCTATATTATTTAATTGAACTGTTTAATTATACCATAAATAAGAAATTTTTTTTTTATAAATTTAAATGTTATTATCACGGGGTTATACAGTGGGATGTGTTTGAATAGATATTAACATAAATATAAAATATCACTAACCAAATGTTAAAATACGGGTCAATTGTTTTTTTTTTTTTTGTCAACAATACTAATAATATAATATATTAAAAATATTAAAACAAGTTGATTTAATTAAGATTTGACAAAAAAGTTGATTTAATTAAGATTGAGTGAAAACAAATTATTTCGTAGTATACTGCGGGTTAAATCGAATATTAATAAAAAAATAAACAATTTTAATATCAAACTTATAAATTATGAATTTTATGTGATTATAAATTAAATATTTGTCCCGCGGTGTACTGTGGGTTAATCCCTAGTTATACTTAAAAACATTATAATAGTGCACCTACGGTGACATTTATTTATTTTTGCCCTAGTTGGTACATTTTTTTTGGTGGGAGGGAGGAGACCTAAGTCTCCCCAATTTATTAAGAAAAAATTAAAAATTACAATCGAACTCTTCTCGGGAACGCAGTCCCGCTAGAATCCTCGTTTAAAATAGACAAAGCAAACTCCGGACAATAATCAATGCCCTAGTTGGTACATTGTTTAACTCAAAAAATATATATATATATATATTGGAAGTACGGCTACAGTTATTTAAAATTTTAGTCATAACTCAACAGTGATTCGATATATATATGTATATTTGAGTACCTTGGATCTACGCTTTGTTATGGAATATGCTAAAGATTTCCAATCATCCTTTGTAATTTGGAATTTTATTAATAATTTGATTGCGTGGTTGGTTGATTGTAACTAGAAGCCTAGTAGATGAGTAATCCTCGCAACTCTTGGAAAAACTATAGTCACAAGTAACACTGATTGCATGATTTTTCTGATTCCTGATACAAGTGTAATAGAAGTGAAGTGCTGTGACTAAGACTGTACAAGCAGGACATGAACTGTTCTTTACCAATCTAAAAATCCAATTGTTTTTACACCCAATCTAAAGAAACCTAAAGGTCCTTTCATACCGAACCGTTTTATTATTCTGTTCTGCAATTTCCCCATGTTACACAATACAAAGTCAAAGCTCTCTCCATAAGTAAAACATGAAGACGGGGAACAATTGAAGAAGAAATTACATATAGCAAAAGCCTGTATATACAGCTTCTATCAAACCTATAGGCATCTCTTTCACAAGGCAAAAACACGAAAATGCTGTATTGAGGATCTGGTGACTGGTTGGGAAACCTCAAGTAGGTGAGTCAGCTAGTAGTAATGTATGCCACCATCCACAAGCCACTTTCCTCAGTCTGCAGCCATCGAGCTGGACTTGTGTAGGAATGTTGCGGTCAATCGTGTCCCCTAGACCCAGCTGTTGAGTAATCAGAGAATGCAAAAATGAGATGCTATTTGTACAAATACAGTGATACTGAAACAACTGGTTAGCAAACCAAAACAGGAACAACATCGTACCTGCCCATATTTGTTCCATCCCCAGCATAGCAACTGACCATCTTCTGCAGAAACAAAAATTGCAGTGCGGATCAGCAAAACAGAGAATACATTTAGTACCTCCTTCACAGAGTTTACGGTAAACTAAAATTAAAGGGAGAATCTACATTAGGCATTTCTCATAGAATGCAAAGTGTTTCATAAACTGTTATATGTTTCAAAAACGAAGGGGATAACTTTTTCTTCCTTGAAAGAGAGACCACAAATTAAAACTGAAAACAATACAAAAGGAGACCTGAATACAAGTTGCAGCATCTCACAAGCTAGGGCTCTTTAGTATCTTCTCGTTAAAACAACTGAAAACAAATGCTAGGGCTCAGTTCGGTTCAGAGAGGTCCCTTTCTGCCATTTACATTTGAAACACCATACCTGCCAAAACTGCACTATGCCGTGCGCCGCAACTAACTGCTTTTGCATGTTTGCCCTCCAAATTCTGGCTATCCAGCAACCTTGGTATCATCTATATCAGAAGACAGATGATACAAATTTTGAATATACCAGATGTTTCAGTTCAGGCACTGCACAAAACTTCCAGATGAAGACAAGTCACTAATTTTGGATTACAAGAGATGTTACCTCAGCATGATCAGTGCCAGTTCCCAGTTGACCAAATTGGTTTCCACCAAAGGCATACACTATACCATCACTAGAGATGCAAATAGTGTGCCACAATCCAGCTGCTACGCTTTCCATCCGAACACTCTGCAGTGATGACACAGCCATGGGCCTTAACTGGTCATTTGTGTTTCCGTGGCCACACTAAATGTCAAGAAAATTGCTGGGTTAGCATGAGCACATTGAGAGGCTAAACCGAATGCACTTAAAGTCAAAAGCTAAGTCAATGGATAATGAGACAAAGATTGCTACTCTGTAAAACATCCACCTGTCCATAAAGTCCCCAGCCAAAAGTTATTAACCCTCCAGCATCTGCAGCTAGGAAGGACGAGCAATAAAGATCAAACCATCACAAAGTTTCCTAAACTAGTCTTGACTAATGACTACCAACTTTAGAAATACATAAACTGCAACGTAACCTTCTTTTCTTTAATTGCACGCCAGTTTTATCAGTCCTGTACAGAGGAATAACTCAGAAAAGAAAATAGACCTGTAATTGCCGCGCTATGACGGCCTCCACAAGAAATAGCCTTTATGTACCGACCAGGTTCTCTTGAAACTTGAGTAGACGTGGTTGTTGTTCCTTGATGCAATATGAAAGATCTTTCGTTTCCAGATCCAGGTGATTCAAAGCAAGGTATTAGATGAGGAGACGACACCGTTTTAATTCGGGAACCCAGTCCTAATTGCCCTTCGCCTCCATATCCCCAACCCCAAATCTGTCCTAAATCTGAAACTTCCGCAAAAACATGATCATCCTCAAATGAATCTTCAACTACAAGGTAGCAGCTTCATCTCAGATTTGTAAAGAAGTCGTTTATTCAACTTCACCTGACAATGCCAGAGTATGCCGACCACCAGTAGCAACACTGGTGATCCTCACTCCAAGGCCAACACTCACAAGTGACGGTGTTGTAGCAAAGAAGTCATCTCCAGGTGTTAGGCCTTCGGTTTCATCTTTGGCAGTTGAAACCCGCCTCCGCTTCACCGATTCCTCCCCTACCTTTCGGTTCTCATTCTGTAGTGTCACACCAGTCGCTGCATTTGAACCTTGTGATGGTGTACTCACTATCACAATTCAAAACATACCATATCCATCAACAGTAAACAAATAATTCATTAAAACCAAAGATATCCCAACCGATCTCACCTTTCTCACTCGAGCCACTCTGCTGCTTTCCAACAGGATCCTTTGATGGAATGCACTCCTTCCAACCCCAGGTAAATGCTTCACCAGCCTCTGTACACACCAACATACAGGCCATGGAAAAAAAATACGTAGTTACAAGTATCATTTCTCCATTCATGTATAAATTGACCAATCCTAAATATTCAACCTTAGCACTTAAAACATAGACCAGTGTAATGTAAAAGAAGTCGAAGTAGACAAGTAAGGGCTAATCTATTACCTGTTACAACCGCACAATGTGCCCATCCAGCAGAAGCCTGAACGACTGGAGCCTCCGTGGGAAGAGGGAACGGCTCTGGAGTTTCCTTAACCAATCGTATTAAAAAGGAAACGATAATCCAATCAATTTCGTAACAGAAGAGTTAGAAGAAGAAACAAGATTCAATCATCTTAAAGAATTTTACCCCATGCTTTCCAGAAGCCACATAGCTCTGCCCTTCATCATCAGTAGAACCCCAAGTTATAAGCTTCCCCTTCTCTAAAAAAAACCCACCAACAGAAGAAATTAGTAAATTTACAAAACACACAGCTTCTGTAAATCCAGGAACCCCAAAGTTATGATCTTTTGTGGTCAAGAATAAGTTTCGAATTGATTGATTCTGAATTCACTAAACCCAAGTACCTGAAATAGCCATAGCGAATCCACAACCGCCGCCACATACATCTTTCCACGAATCTCCGCCGTGGACAGCCGCCGGTAAACAAACGGGAACAGGAGAGAGAATAGGGGATTTCTCCGGCGCAGCTCCTGGTAAGTAACCGGACATGTAAACTACAGTCGCCTTACATTCCCCAATCGGATCCTTTCCTCCAATGTTTCCATTCATGGCACAGATTCTTCCAAATCCACAATCACCATAAAACAAACACACAAATCAAAGAAAGAAAAGAAACCAATAAAAACCCTAACGACGCAATCTATTAGGCAAATTCGCTTTTTTCAAAGGAGAAACGGAGAAACGACGAGAACGAGTTGACTCACTGAGAACAAAAACGAGAGAGGGAGAATCAATTACGAGAATTTAGGTTGTGCCACCTCGGATGCCACGTCATCGTAACAACACGTGGCATGATCTCGACCGCGATTTTTTTTGTTTCTTTAATAGCTAAAATGTGGAGAAGTTTCTGGAAGCAAAAGAGCATCCTCAAATTTGAAGTTGCCTTTTCAGTTTTCTCCAGTGGTGCGACGCGTGGTACCAAATAATTTCTTATTTTATTCCTGCGGTATCATTATCAGCTTGCATTATTAACTAATTTCGTAATTGGTTCAATCTATGATTGACTACGACACATTGGTTTGTTAAACATAAACCGGCTTATTGACTGTCGGTTAACATGTAGGCTTTATCTGCAATTTATACCAAACTAAGTGTTACGCGCGGGAAATTTTTAAAAAATTATTGTATGATAAATAATATTTATTAAAATATAATTTTTTATATTTGAATTTTAAAATGAAGAATTCTTTAAAATACTATCATTTTGGTTTTCTTTCCATAAATACCAAATTTTATTCATAGGTGTGGAATTTCAAATATTTGGTTTGAGTTGAGTATTTTACAATTTAGGGTTTAATATTTATAGGGTAGAGTTTAGTGTTTAGAATTTAGAGTTTAGAGTTTGAAAATTAAAAATTTAATTTTAGTATTGTGGTATTTTTGTCCTAAAAACAAAAATAATGGTATTTTAGAGAATTGCTCTTTTAAAATGAGCTTTTAAAATTATCATGACATATAGTTCAATTTAAATACACAATTTTTTTGTTCAAAAAAAAAAATACACAATTTTTGTAGGGTAGAGTTTAGTGTTTAGAATTTAGAGTTTAGAGTTTGAAAATTAAAAATTTAATTTTAGTATTGTGGTATTTTTGTCCTAAAAACAAAAATAATGGTATTTTAGAGAATTGCTCTTTTAAAATGAGCTTTTAAAATTATCATGACATATAGTTCAATTTAAATACACAATTTTTTTTGTTCAAAAAAAATACACAATTTTTTTTTTTAAAAAATACTATATTTATCTAAGGAGTATATATTTTGTTTAATAACGTTTTTGTTATCTTTAAGGTTTATGGATGAACAAGTCTTATCACCTATGCATCAGATATTTGGTGGGAACCAAGTTTTACGAATTTTTTATTAATATTCTAAAGACATTATAGTTGAATATAACATTTTAATGAAAAAAAAATCTTAAAATGGTCAGATGATTTGAGATTATGGATCGATAGGAAAGTTGAACAATTACTTCTTCACAAAGTTCACCATGTTGATCTGGCTGACATGGTGGGTGAATAGAAAACTTGAGGAGCTACTTCTTCAGCATACTACCCAAATTGATCTCGGCAAGTCCATGTTTCAACATAAAGATTATTAATTATTGTACCTAATATTTTTCAAAATACCACACTTTTAAGTATGTTTCCAAAAATACCAAAAACACATAATTGATTTTCAATAATGTAAAATTTAAATTCTTTGGTTTGAGTTAATTATTTTATATTTAAGGTATAAATTTTAGTGAGTAGGGCTTAATGTTTTAGAATTTAGATTTTAGATTTTAAAAATTTTGTCATATTTTTGCACTAAAAACAAAAACTATGATATTTTAAAAGATTATCCTTAATTTGACAATACTAGTTTATTGTCTGCAGCTAGGGGTGTCAAAATGGGTCATACTTTATAGGTCAACTCGAACCAAACTGACTCATTAGCTTAATAGTTTTAATATTTGGGTCATAATGAGTTAATGGTTCAAATGAGTTAATGGTTTAATGGGTTCATGGGTCATATGGGTTGGGTTGTAATGGTTTATGAGTTAACTATTAACTCATTAAGTATAATATTAATATCACTATTATTATCATATCATTATCATCATCATCATTATTTTCATATTGTCATCATTATTATATCATCATCATCATCATATCATAATTTCCCCGCCAAAATACGGTTTCATAAATTTTCATGCCAAAAATACGGTTTTACAAATTTTTCCCGCCAAAAACGCAGTTTCACAAATTTTCCCGCCAAAATTACGTTTTCACAAATTTTTTCCGCCAAAAAACGCGATTTCACAAATTTTCCCGCCAAAACCGCGGTTGCATAAATTTTTTCCGCCAAAAACGCAGTTTCATAAATTTTCCCGCCAAAAATACGGTTTCACAATTTTTTTCCCGCCAAAAACGCGGTTTCACAAATTTTCCCGCCAAAAATGTGATTTTATATTATTTATGATGATGGCAAAATGATAATATATGATAATAATATATGATGATAATAATTATTAGATAACTACTTATATCTTATTAATTAATTATTTTATTTTCATGGGTCAACTCATTTAACCATTAAAACCATCAAATTAATTGAGTTTATGGGTTGACTCAACCCATTTAACAAATGAGTTGGATCAACTCATAACCTATTTAAGTTTTAACTCATTGGGTTATGGGTTGGTTTGAGTTGGTTGATCCATTTTGACACCCCTACTAAAGCTATAATTTTATATTTCCTTAGGTTTCTTTGACATCTAGTTGCTTTCTTATTTTCTGAAACATTCTGATTTGTTCGGTTATCATTATTACCATAAAAGTATTGTGCATAGTTTTTCTTTTCGTTTGGTATATGCTAATTAGTACATGTACGTTGTATTCATGTCTCATAAGATTCAGTAATCACAATAAAACGATAAAACCCTAATTACCATTTACGCATATTGGTAAACAAACAATTATGGTCACAAATTAATGATTAAAAACTCATCACAATCAGTAACCACTATGTATATATATATATATATTATATATATATAAATGTTAGTTTTTAATTTGTGTACTATTAACAAATCAATATCTAATCAAACGAAATTGTTTCACATAATTACATACTTGGCGATTAAAGTATTCACATAGTTACGTACTTGTTGATTTTTTATAAGGATCTAATCCTAGACGGAGCTCAAGATCAATGACTTCTGCACTTTGAGGTAAAGCCTTTTGAAGTATCCTCATTTTCTTCTCTTCTTCTTCTCCTAAATAGTTTTCGCTTTTATTATCTTCTTCTTTTATCGTTGGACCGACCGTATCAACGAAGAAAGGTAATTCAATAAGCTCTTGCTCGAACCGATTTCTCGAAGTGGTGCAACTGGCCTCTTCAACATCTTCTTCTTTTAGGTTTGCTTGTCGAAGATTTGCCCTGTCTTTTCTGTGGATGTTCATGTGCCCTCCTAAAGCTTGTGCGTTGGAGAAACCTCTCTCGCAAAAATCGCATATATATGGTCTTGCTTGTGATCCGGACCACGAATATGATCGACGATCCAAGTATTTTTTATTCATTTGTATATGTATGATATTGAGAGAGAATATAAACAAGTGAGTGATTTAGTTTGCCAAGAGATGTAAAATTGATAAATAACAAGGTGATGGTTATACCATGAGAAAGGTTACATATACTGATATACAACGTGATAATTGGCCTTTATTAAATTTAAAGTCAAAGCCGACTTTTTCTAGCCGACAATCAGTATGAAGATAAGTTATGTGTTTATGTATTGCGATGATTGGTTCTTTTTTTGTTTTTAATTGCTTTTGGCGTTTAGAATTTAACTTTTCTATGGAGTACAAATATATACAGCCGACAATGTAGATATATACGCAATTTTTTCATATTAAAAACACTACAGTGTATGAATTTATCAAAATAACACACTGTGTAAATATTAGAATACAAGAAAATACAAATGTGAACAAATGAACATGTCTTAATAAACAATGTACCCCCAAAACACATCTATATACACGTATAAGCAAGTGGTCGGTGACATATATGTTTTACAATTTTCTTTAATCAATGTCATTAGAAAATACTTATGAAAGCCATTACACAACTATATGTTCATTGACTTCCTCGTTAGATTTTCATCCAGTTTAGAGATATGTACCTATACGTCGGCATCATAGATCTCGTATACGCTATATTTAAACTGTTTTTACTAATGTCAAATGTTAACTAATAGTTTATTAGAATCTTTGATTACGTTCATTCTTAATTTATAGTGTAGAATTTTAACTTACGAATGTAGTTAACAATTGTTTCTTTATGAGTTTAGGTTTTTATATTAAATCTATATATGAAGACTTTAAGCCGTAATGTAAAATTTCACAATTACATATAGATATGTACCTTTCTAAAATATATGTTTTTGGTCGACCGATACATTTAGTTTAGCGGTTTGTCCTAATCGACGTAAATTGATAGGTTAATCTTTACGTGTGACGATTAGAGTGGATATATATCTGTTTCCTAATTAATTAACCTGAAATCTCCAAAAGAAACGAAATTGTTTTACTAGTTATTAATAATGTTTGTTCACAATTTAGATATCCGAAGTTCCGAACAACAACAAAATTAAGTATATAAAAAAAAAAAAATCGCCGATGGAAACATGCCAACATCTAATAGTTGCGGGAAGCAAATTACACACACGTTTAACTTGTCAGTTTGTATAAATGATGACGGCACTTGCTTAGTTAACTTGTTAGCGTGAACATTAATTTATAACTTGTTAAGTGGTTAACAAGGGAAAAGTATTATAAGGGAAAAATCTATATAGAACAATTCCGCTTTAGTTTCTTTGGAGTTATCCAACAATTAATTGATATGGACAAACATTGTCATTTTTATAAGCTTAATTATTTTAACCATACGGTTAGAAGATGTCAAGAGTTATTATAGCTTCCAATAACAACTCCAGTTGAACATTTCTTTTACTGACTTTTTCACATGGTGTCTTTATCTGCAACGCAAAGAAAAAGTTTCGAAAATGATTGTTAGAAGGTTTGATTATACTTTTCAAAATATCGTTTATGACCAATACCAAACAAAAAAAAAATTGTAACGTTGAGATGTAAAGAAGTTCTGTATGAGTATCTCACCGATACGGCGATACCTGTTTACGAAAGATATTAATATGATCAAATACTATACACGAAACTTTTTTCAGAATATTAGTTTAGAGTCTTTAGACTTTAGTGCGAGATATAAAAACGTTAATTATGATTTTTTTTCACCGATACAGTACGGGGAAAATAAACTCATGACACTCTAGTTTTGAGAAACTTCGTATTGAGAAACATTCAGAAATTTGTCGCTTGGTTTAGTGGTTTAAGTGGGCTAAATTCGATTCCTCTTAGTCATATACACAGGGCATAGATATTATTAACTAAATAACTCTGGGCCTGGGCCTGGACCTGTATTTTTTTTTCCATTTTTCTTCTGAAATCAACGACATATCCATCAATCCAAAAAGAAAGAAAAAAAAAATTGTAGTCGAAGTTGATTTTTTTTTTTTCGTTATATTTCGATGATCTCTTATTTATTTATAGGTAGTTCCAAAAAGGTTCATGAAAAGTCATAAAATCTTGTGAAGGATTATGATACCGTCAATTAGTTAACCTTAAGAACTAGTTTTCTTGTGGTCTAAAAGAAAATCGAATTTTTAAGCTACATCTAACTAAATCTTAAGAACTTTTTAATCAGTTATCAGTACGATATGAATTTTGACTAGTTGCCATACTAAACTCTTTTCTCTAGCTTTTCTTATCAGTATGTTTTTAAAAAACTTTATAATATTTTGTATATAAAGGGAAAAAAAAAAGGAAAAACTAGTGAATATATTATTTTTATTTTTATTTGTATTTTGTTAACTTATCCCATGTAGGTAAGAGATCTTGTCATTTATTCACACAGAAATCTAATAGGAAAAACTTTATAACATTTTATATGTTTCTACTCTCTGAATCAATGTATCACTTCCGAATCCGAATCGGACTCCGACTCCCACTATAACAAGTCGTAAATGTTTGGATCAAGAATGGAATAAAATTGAAAAACAAGAAAATTCAAAGAAGATCATATATTCATATCGTAGACCCATCGTCATGTAGCTGACTGACAACAAAAATCAAAGGTCAAAAATTGAGAAGCTTCCCAAGAAATACAAGTGGACAAGTTTTGACCAGTTGTCCACTTTACACATGTACGAGGACCCATCCCTATCATCATTCCTTAAAGTCTCTGTTCTCTCCCTCCATCACTTCTTTTTCTCTCAATTCCAGGATTCCATTCATTCACGTTTTCACGTCACTAAAAAGTAGTTATGGATAATTTCATTTTCTATAAATGATACTAGTACAATCTAACAATCTTTTGGGTGTACGTGTATCATGTAAGGATACGTCCACGTTTTTCATAAATGCCACATGAAATCATATTACTCAGCATTTAGGTTGTTTCTGCAACACAACCAAGGAGAAATGTCAAAAGAATCTTTCGTTATTGCATCACAAAATTATTATATTTAATGTAAATGAGTAATAAACTTGCATACCAGTTTCAAGTTGTAATCTGGCAAACCCACAAAACGATTTCAAAATATTATATTTCAAATTTATTTAAAAATAAATGTACTCTCTAAAAAGAATATATGCAGAGGAATATTTTATATGTCGGTCACTGTCTTCTTTGCGATGAACGAACATTAGTTACATAACCACTAAATAAGATATAACAGTAAATCTTAGCCTCTTTTTTCTTTTTTTTTTGGGTCGGCATTCTCAGCCTTTCAAGCAACAGCTTGTTTGTAAATATCTTTTTTTCTTTCTCATTGTAATTCCTCTGAAATATTTGATTGGTACACATCTTAATAGAATTCTAATATCTTTTCAGTGTCCCACACAATATTAATTTTTGGAAATGTTGAAAGAATAATACTTCTGTCGACATCCAGGATGTTTTAGTAAATTAGAGAAATGATAGTTTTCCTACAAGTTAAATTTAGATATACATTGTTTGAAAAAACAAAAGAAAACAAAAGATTTTGGTTTAAAAACAAAGTTGAAAAGAACCCTACGGCATTTTGAGGGAAATACGTTTTATAAATTTATATTTTTATAGGATTCTTTATAGGTAACTTCATATTGCTATGTTACGGATATAATAATATTATTTTGATAATTGTCGATCATAAAAATATTATGATAGCAATATGAAAAACAATACTTCTATTTACTTTTACTATTATTTCGTAGTGATACTTTGTACTATTTTTAATTTATTTTGTATCTCTTATCATTTTTTCTATCCGTAAAAAAAACTTATACCATTTTGTGTTACCAATAAAATTTTGTAGAATTGTATGTGTTTCAAAAATGATTATTGTATATGATTCCATTTGTATAAAAAAAATAGTTATTAATGGATAAATTGGAAATTTAAAATTGCTTAAAATGATTTCCTACAAAACTGTATATAAACCACTTAACTGGCATAACAACTAAACAAAACAAAAAAAAAATCCTAAAAATTCTCAAAATCACAAACTTGAATTTATGGTCTTAAACTCTTAACCCTATGACCCAAAGATTGAATCTACTAATTTAAATTTAACTAAACAAAATAATCTAACATCTCACTCATTGACCGTTGACCATGACCACTAGAAGAAACCTACAAAAAATAATTGAAGTCACATGCAGACAAACTGGATTAATGCATCAGTCAAAATCAAGTGTGGGGTTTTTTATGATTCTTTCTCCTCACGAAAACGAACTATTAAAAAACCAATCAACCATAGAATGAAATCAGTATCTATTTAATTCAAGCTTTTATAATCTTTATCAATACTTCACCAACCTCTGACATATTTATTCAAATATCACAACTCACAAGCGTGGCCTCAAAGAAATATACTATCACGACTTTTCTTATCCTCTTCACATCTTTAACTAACTTCAATTTCTCTTCACATCTTTTCCTCTTTTGTATGACATAGAGCAAAACTAAACCGGAAATAACCGGAAGCAGCCATGTTCATCAAGCTCAAGCTCGTTTTCTTCTTCCTTCTCTGTCAAATTCTGAGATCTTCCTCTCAAATCCTCAACTTCACCTACAATGGCTTCCATCCTCCATTAACAGATATCTCACTCCAAGGTCTCGCCACTGTCACACCCAACGGTCTCTTGAAGCTAACCAATACATCGGTACAAAAAACCGGTCACGCCTTCTACACCGAACAGATCCGGTTCAAAGATTCACCAAACGGCAACGTTTCATCCTTCTCCACAACCTTCGTCTTCGCGATACATTCTCAGATCCCAACACTAAGCGGCCATGGAATCGCCTTCGTCGTAGCTCCAACGCTAGGTCTTCCTTTCGCACTTCCTAGTCAGTACATCGGTCTCTTCAACATCTCGAACAATGGTAACGACACGAATCACATCTTCGCCGTCGAATTCGATACTATCCAGAGCAGCGAGTTCGGAGATCCAAACGATAATCACGTCGGAATCGATATCAATGGTTTACGATCGGCGAATTACTCGACGGCGGGATACTGGGATGATCACGACAAGTTTCAGAATCTGAGCTTGATTAGTCGCAAACGGATCCAAGTTTGGATTGATTACGATAATCGTAGTCATCGAATCGATGTGACGATGGCTCCGTTTGATTCCGATAAACCTAGAAAACCGCTAGTTTCATATGTGAGAGATCTTTCTTCGGTTCTTCTGGAAGATATGTATGTAGGTTTCTCATCTGCGACTGGTTCAGTTCTCTCGGAGCATTTCGTAGTCGGTTGGAGTTTCCGGTTAAACGGAGAAGCTCCCATGCTTTCTTTATCGAAGCTCCCGAAACTTCCTCGATTCGAGCCTAAAAGAATCTCTGAATTCTACAAAATCGGTATGCCTTTGATTTCACTATCTCTGATCTTCTCTATCATCTTCCTCGCTTTTTACATCGTGAGGAGGAAGAAGAAGTACGAGGAAGAGCTTGATGATTGGGAAACAGAGTTTGGGAAGAACAGATTCAGATTCAAGGAGCTGTATCACGCGACCAAAGGTTTTAAGGAGAAGGATCTTCTCGGATCCGGCGGATTCGGGAGAGTTTACAGAGGGATTCTCCCGACGACGAAGATTGAAGTCGCTGTGAAGAGAGTCTCACATGATTCAAAACAAGGTATGAAAGAGTTTGTGGCGGAGATTGTGAGTATTGGTCGGATGAGTCACCGGAATTTAGTTCCTTTATTGGGTTATTGTCGCCGGAGAGGAGAGCTTCTTTTGGTTTATGATTACATGCCTAATGGGAGCTTAGATAAGTATCTTTACAACAATCCAGAGGTAACATTAGATTGGCAACAGAGATCTAACATCATCAAAGGAGTTGCTTCTGGACTGTTCTACCTCCATGAGGAATGGGAACAAGTTGTGATTCACCGCGATGTGAAAGCTAGCAATGTTTTGTTAGATGCTGATTTCAACGGTAGACTTGGCGATTTCGGTTTGGCTCGGTTGTATGATCACGGGTCGGATCCTCAGACCACTCACGTTGTTGGAACGTTGGGTTACTTAGCACCTGAACATTCCCGGACTGGACGTGCCACGACCGCGACCGATGTCTATGCATTTGGTGCGTTTCTTTTAGAAGTTGTTTCCGGTAGACGACCCATCGAGATCCATAGCCAAAGCGATGATACGTTTTTGCTTGTGGAATGGGTTTTCAGTTTGTGGTTGAGAGGAAACATAATGGAAGCAAAAGATCCGAATCTTGGGGACTCCGGTTACGATGTTGAAGAGGTTGAAATGGTTTTGAAACTCGGCCTGTTGTGTTCACATTCGGATCCTAGGGCTAGACCAAGTATGAGACAAGTGTTACAATATCTAAGAGGAGACATGGCATTGCCAGAATTAACGCCCTTGGATTTGTCGGCCGGGAGCATGATGAATTTGGGAGGCCGGGACGGATTTAGCGGTATTGCAATGTCTGATTTTTCCTCCGTGTTTAAAGGGTTTACCGGCGGATCTTCTATCGCTGACTCTCAACTCTCTGGTGGGAGGTGATGATTGATGTTCCAACTCTAGCAACGTTTTATGCTATATAGCTGTTCTAAAAAGGGTTTATCAATGCGGATCTGTATATACATTTTTGCCTTTGTATGGAAATACATAATTGAGATTTTGTTATAAGAATTTATAAACTATAAGATTATGATTGTGATGGTTGATTGATTCTCTATCAAGAACAGTCCCACAAGCAATACCTTCAAAGTAATATTAGCTTTAATGGCGTCTTCTTGTTGCTTAGGTACACAGAAACAAGAGCTATAGAAATTTCAAATTCTAACCAGTGCTGCTTTGTTGATATATGCAAAGTCCAATAGATTGGTTCTTCCTAAACGCCATAGTAATGAGATCACGGTGCAGGACCAATAAGAAGTGGAATTGGTGGTTCACTTGTTTCGTCATGTCGTCTTGCAGCCCAAGCCCTAAGAGGAGGTTCAAAGCGGTCCCTAACCACATCAGGAACCAGCTCGTCATCAGACGGGAGGTAAACCAGCCCTCTCTCTCTTAGATGGGACGGTTCATCATAGCACATGGTCCAAAGGCTATCCACTAGCTGTCTTTCTTCTCTAGCTGCACAAAGATCTTCGTCAGACATCACAATTATTCTTCTTGTTCTCTCCTCAAGAAGCTGTCGTAGATTCACATCCGCTCTGTCAAGGTTTCTCTCAGATTCTTCACGGGCGAGCTCTAGGAGACCACGAAGGGCGAATTCCCGGACTTCAACATCTTGGTTGGATGCTAGGTGGATCATTATGCGAGGGAATCCAAGATCTCTAACGATTTTACAGTCTGAGTTGCTTTCTTGGAGAAGATAGTGAATCAAGTACAAGGCTTTTCTGAAACGGAAAGAGTATATTGGTAACTAATAAACATGAACTAAAAACCTTGAACCAAAACCCGAATCAAACATTCATCTATCTAATGCATATGCTTGAGACATTTTTTACCTTTGGAACCTAACGGTATCAGAGACCAAAGCGTCTCGCAAGCCAGCGTAACCATTTGCCAGACGGAATGCTGTAATCCCGGGTTGGTTGTTACGGATAAGAGCTGCAATGCCGAAAGAAACAAAACACTGTCAAACTCTTGGGTCCCCTAAGCAAAGTTTGCTAGAAATAGTAACTCTTACAAGATATAGCACCGAGCGCCTTGGTCCGGACTCTAACGTCTGGATCAGCAACAAAGTTGGTAAATAATGGCTCGAACCCATTTGCTTCCATAACAAGTTGTTGGCTTCTTGGATTGTTCTGAACAACAGTGGTCAAAACATCTGCCGACTTAGCTCGAATATTTGCATTCGAGTTCTTGAGATAGCTAAGGAGAGGGACCAAGCCTCCAATGGAATGAAGATCTGAACATTAAAGATCCAAATATATGTAATTTACCTTCACAATATATAATCATAACGGGAAAATGGTTATGTAAGATCAAACCGTTGGCCAAATCTATCGACTCAACGTGTTCCTGCAGCTCATCCAACATTCCTGTCCAAATAAAAGTATCAGTTTTTGAAATCAATAAGACCAGTCCTTTTGCATATTAAACGAATAATCGCCATTGGAAGGAAGTAAAGAACCTTCGAGATCGTCAGATGTAATTCCTTGAGATTCCAAGACTTGTTCAGGCATTTTCATGATTTGAGATATTACTTTCATACGAGAAATTGAATCGACCGTATGTGCTTGCATAGCTTCCATAAACCATTGTTGATCTTCCTCACTAACCAGAACACAATTTTTAATAAATCAAAGATAACAAGCTTGAAACAATACTAGGGTATAATGTAAGATCCGATCAAGAAAAAAGTAAGATATTCCATAGAAATCGAAAGAGAGAAAAATTTGAGAAAAGCTTAGAGACCTCAAACGGCTAGAAGATGAAGCTCCATCGGAGTGGGAGAGGCTCCATTTGAGCAATCCGTCCCAGTTAGGTCCATCGTTCGCCATTTACGCTTCTTGGAAAAAAAAAGGAAAACCAGAAACGCAAAATTGTGGAAGATTGAGAGGGAAAGAGAATGTTAGTTTATTACAGGAACAGGGGAGATATTTTGAGTGTCCGTAAAGTATGGATAGACAAATACACGTGGCCAAGTTGCACTAGCCAGTTTATGAGTGCGAGGGACCACGTGGGTGGGGATTAAAACGACGACGTCTGCTTGTATCGGATCACGGGTATAACTCCATTTAATAAGGTATGGGCCGTATGGCCCAAATATGGAGGCAGGCTTCAATAGATTTGAAGAGAGTATAGCGAGTAGCGAATGCTTAAAAGTTAAAACCAATCAGCAAATGTAACTCTAACTTTAGTTTTAGGAACCAAAACCAAGTCACTCAAAAGTTAACATGTGATTTTTTTTTTTTTTGGTAGGGAAAGTTAACATGTGATTGATTTCCCAATTTCATTTTTTTTCTTACGTTTTCAACAGATCTATTTATATTATCAACAGATAATTTCCTAACTTGAAATAATTTAATAGACCCAAAACTCGTAAATAAATGTTACGAATTGTTGAATCACAACATTACACGCGTTTACTCATCTACTGTAAATTAGAAGCTACACCTTCCCGGGTTAAATTGTACCACTTTTGGTGGACTAGTTATATATCCTAGATTATCTACCACTAGTAATTATTTAAGTACGGAAAAGGACAATCTTATGTGTTATTAATCAAAATCCTAAACTAAAGTAATTATTTAAGGCCTATGCACTTATCACTCGTGATGACACTCCGAGACAACACATGGAGAAGCTCTTTGATCGGATTTGGAAAGTTAAAGCTACGGAGAGAGTTAGATGCTTCTTATGGTTGGTTGTCCACCAGGTGATTATGACAAATGAGGAGAGATATCGCCGGCACATGAGTGATACAAGGGTGTGCCATGTGTGTAAGAGTGGGTTTGAAACAATAATCCATGTCCTTAGGAATTGTCCGGCGATGTCTGGTGTGTGGGAGCGGCTGGTTTCCCGGGGAAGACGACAACAATTCTTTAATGCTTCTCTGTTGGAATGGGTCTACGGGAATCTCTGTGCGCATAGTGACCAAGATGGTGGATCATGGGCCGTTTTATTTGCAGTAAGCGTGTGGTGGGCCTGGAAATGGAGATGTGGAGACATTTTTGGTGGGCTTGCAAAATGTCGGGACAGAGTTCGGTTCCTGAAAGATATGGCGAGAGAAATGTTTGAGGCTAATGTGGTGAGTTTGGGAACGGGGAGGAAGCCCAGCCGTGAAGAGAGACAGATTGCCTGGGAACCTCCGGTTGATGGGTGGTCCAAACTTAATACCGATGGGGCTTCTCGAGGTAACCCAGGGTTGGCAACAGCAGGTGGGGTATTGCGGGATGGCAGTGGGGATTGGATTGGAGGTTTTGCTCTGAATATAGGGATTTGCTCAGCTCCTTTGGCTGAATTATGGGGAGTATACTATGGTTTATGTATCGCATGGGAGAAGGGCATTACTCGGTTAGTGGTGGAAGTTGATTCTGAAACCGTGGTGGGTTTCTTAACAAATGGGATTAGTGAGTTGCACCCATTGTCGTTCCTAGTACATCTGTGCTATGGCTTTATTTCAAGGGACTGGTTAGTCCGTTTTCGTCACGTGTATAGGGAAGCTAATCGTCTTGCCGACGGATTAGCAAACTATGCGTTTTCTCTTCCTTTAGGATTCCATGTTTTAGAAAAAAGTCCAGAATGCGTTCATTTGATTGTTTTTGAGGATGCCATGGGTGTTTCTCGCCCTAGAGCGATCCCTCTTTTGTAATTTTTCTTTTTTTTAATAAATTGGGGACATTGTCCCCCTCTCACACCAAAAAAAATCAAAATCCTAAACTTAAATAATTCTAACTCCAATCTAACTTTCATCTGGTCCGGTCAGACCAAAAAGCATGAGCAGCTAAAACCCTATCAAGAAGTTCTTGAGGCACAGGTTCGCCTCTCCTTTGCCTTGCTGATATCTTTGCCGTGTGAACCAACGTTTTCCATTTATCCTGTTTTATGTGTAATCTTTATGATGCTTTTTTTATTAACAATAAAAATTCTGGTTTTATACATAGCCTATTTAATTTTCTAAAAGGTACCTTGAGATCAACGTAAGTACGATGATTTGCATGGTCAAATGCATGAGACTTTACGTCGCGCCACCTGAAAAGAAACAATATATATAGAAGACAACTCAGTAATTTAATAAATTAGATTATTACAATTTGAAAACAAGAAAATATAAGAGACTTCAAGAGCTTGGAAATTAACAACCTTCCGGTGCCGAGCCTCTCTACAGCCTGAACCAAAGCTTCTACTTCTGAGACAGTGAATGGCCGTCTGATTCTCCGTTGAACCATCTCTGGCTGCGAGGCCAGTTTCATGCGCACCGGAACCACTGATTTAGCTGCAACTGCCTTAGTGCTATCCACAGACCCTAGAACCCTATTTTGTCTATTTATGACCGCAGTATTCAAAGAATACGAAATTACTTATAACATATATTCTAGAAATGCGTTTACAAAAAGATTAATAAATTATGGTTTTAATTGTATACCTAAGTCGTGTTCTCGGGGAAACAGTGGTGGTTAACGTTGTTATTGTTGTTGTTTCTGATTTATGGGGTTCTAGCATAAATCCCAAATAACTGAGGTTGTGGTCATCGTCATCATCGCGTGGGATCCCAATCTGAAGAAGCGTTTTGGAGTCATCGTCATCGATGGTTTTACCTCGAAGAAGCACTCCAATGTTTAATCCATCCTTAAGAATCCGCGTTACCCCCTCCAGTACCGCTAGTTTCAGTGAGCCAACCGTGGCTGATTCGGGAATGTCCACCAATAGCTCCGAGATTTTCAACGATTTAATACCGAATTTAACTGAAAATGCGACAAGAGATTGTTATATATAAATAACAATGTTCATATAGATCTGAACTCAAAATAGATACGCATACCGGTACAAGGAGCATCACGCGTGTCAGATTGATGATTTTGGTAAAACAACTTTCTTTTCTTCAAAGGATACATATTCTGTGATTCCTGGCCACTACAAGAACCTCGCTCTTTCATGTAACGCATCTTTCTTTTACCGTCTACATAAATCCAAACAAACACTAAACAATCAATCTTTTATGTAAAGAAGATTTCGTTTTTTACAAGTTATAAAGTTAGCGAGTAACTTGATCGTACCGATCTTGGAACGTGAATCGAACTTTTCTTCTTTTGTAATTGGAGAGCTAGACATGGAAGGACCAAGAGCTAACCAGTCCTTAGACAATAACACCTGATCAGAAGGTTTCTCCAGACCAGGTTGAGGCTTAACCTCAACTTCCATTGTCTCCAAGAAGTTATTGACAACGAAATCGTCCTTTGTCTCCTTTGTTTCGTGGATCAACGAGCCGATAGCAACTCGGTTCTTGCACTCGCCTGAGAGTTGTTCAGCCACTTGGGCTAAAACCTCGAACTCGGATCTCTGTTTTCTCATAGGTTTTAGCCTGCGTCCCTGGAGAAAAAAAAAAGATGGGATCGAGTGAGCCAAATGTATGTAACTCTTGGACGAAGAAATCTTGTTCGAATGTAATATGCGCACTCTGGGTGATCTATATGCCCTAGGAACCACAGGAAGTTGGTAGGCATCGACACCACAGTCCACCATGTTCCTTGCAACACACACAACTGCAAATTGCTGAGCCTGCACAATTTTTGTTTGTCATATCCAAAAATCAGATCCTAGAACACACAATATTGATGAGATAATTGGGAAAACAAACATTGGTCACAAGTCACATAAAATCCCACAAACCTTTATGCTTGTCTCTGTCGTTTCTCTAAATCAATTTTGATTTTGTGCGAGAAAGAAAAGTGAGATTTATGTTAGAATGTGTTTGTGGGGGAATACAATATATAGAAAGATATGAGCCGTAAAACATCCGCCTTTAAAGTTGGGTTTGTGTCTGAACAAAAACCCCATGAAACCACAAAAATTCTTTACAAAAAATAATGTTTCAAGAAAATTCGAACTCATATTTAAAACACTTGTCAATATCTGACTAGTCTGAAAATATCAGTATATTAGAAACGTTTTCTGAGTTTTTTTTCTCCGAAGACATGTTTTCTGTGGGGCTAAAACTAACCATTAACCAACGGTTTTTTTAGCTTTAGCCCTAAAACCCTCTTCCGAACACTTTGGACCAGTTCTTCCGTTCTTCCCATTAATTCTTAACATCAATCCTGGCTTTGACACGTGGACGACTCTCCATTATTCTTGGATAAATCTCTTCTCATTCACTAGTATTTTTTTTTGTTGTGGAGGAAAAATCTGTGTTTCTTTTGGATAAATTACGTGGCAAAATGTAGTATTTGTTTTCAATATAAAAAATGTTAGAGAATTGTGTTGAATAAGGTGTATAGGGAACTAGGGATCAACTGAATGAATTTGAATGGAAAAATGATTGCAGAACAATAAATTAAATTGATAACGAGGCAAATTAATCTAAAAAGATTAATGGTAATTTATAGAGGAATATAAACGTTTTGAGGGTGTTTCTTTCATGTGGACACCACGCTCGAATAATCAAGCTGCGGATTGTTTAGCTAAAGATCCTTTCCCTAATGATGTTTCATTTGTATCTTTTAATTTCGTTCCTGTTTGTATCATTCAAGCTTTGCATGTAGATCACATTTCATCTATTTAATAAATTACAGTTGATAAAAAAAAAAAAAAAAAATTTCTCCATTAATAGACAGAGTAGTCTGCGACTTTCAAAATAGAATAAAATTTTCCGTCAATTATAGGAAAGATATATTTATACATAGCAGAACCAAAAGCGTCGAAGTCAAAGCTCGATGATTTTTTTGGTAAAAGGTTAAATTTTATACCATTTTCGAATTTTTGACAGAAAATACAAAGATACAAGTAGCGGAAAAGACCGAAAATCTACAGCAAAAACATAAACACAACAGAAGACGCAACAATTAAAGCACAAACGATAACCCGTTTAGTAGAGTTCCTTGAAGAAACACCGATTCCGAACTTTGCAGATCGAACAATTAAAGCTCGATGATTACGTACTAAAGATACAAGTATACGTAGACGAGTCAATTACAAGAAAAAAAGTGGGATGGAGCGGTTGAACTACTAATCTCCGAAGATTAAGTACACCAAGCAAAAGATTATAATCCTCAATTCTTTTTTTTCTTTAGGGTTACTTTTATTTTGGGTAAGAGAATAGTTATATTTTTATGATCATGGAATTTTTCGTTTTTCTTAAATTATATTTTATTTAGGGTCCAAATATTGGATGGACCACATCTTTTTTTGACTCGGACCATGCTTAACATCAGTTTGCTTGTCCGACAATTTGTTATCATTCACAAAAATATAGTTTGTGTACAGTGGCGGACCCAGCCAAGAATTTTAGTGGGGGCAAAAAAGGTCCAAGAATTTTAGTGGGGGCAAAAAAAAAGTCACCAGGTGGAATTGAACCTAACTCCTCTTACACTTAAGGAGTACACTCCAACCAATTTGCCACTTTAGTCCATTAGCTTAATGTAATTGTTTTTTTTTATATAGTTTAGTGGTGGCAGCTGCCACCAGTAAGCTTCACCTGGGTCCGCCCCTGTTTGTGTACATGTGAAATGTTTAAGAAAAAAGGTTCAAAACGCTACAATTTTTTTATTTTTGTCATGTCTTTATATGCACCCCATTTGGACCTTACACCAATTTTTAAAATAGAAAAATTTAATTGCGGATCACTTTTTATTTGAAAAAAATTCAAAAAAAATTGAAATATTTTACGAGTTAGTATAATCTTAACAAAACTCTATTAAAATATTCAAGCATTCGAAGATAATTATGCAAATTTTGATAATACTCTTATCTGCATTGCATTTATTCCATTAAACTTTTTTATTTTTGGCTAGTTTTACACCGCTTAATATTATGGTCTCGTATTTGTTCTTTTGATCCCCTGTTAATATCTTTTACATAAAATCCGACTATTATTTTTTTTTCATATATTTTGCGTCAGCAAATCCGGAAACATATACGAAGTCACCTTTTTTCTTTTTTTTGGGAAATTGTTTAACTGGTAGGATTAGGAACCGTGTGATGTATATTCGGTGAAGACCGTTGACTTACTCGTTCCTTTTCTTGTTTTCAGACTCCAACTCTAATTGAAAGTTTCGTTTTTGTATAGAGATTGAACTTGAAGTTGCTCCAAAGTCCAAACCCGATTAAAAACCCCCCTTAAAGACCAAACCACGAAACCTAATTTCTCTCTACACACTTATCAAATTCATTCTCAAACCTCTCAAATTGTGTTAAAAGCTCGAATTTTTATATGGGTGAGAAAGATTCAGAAACAGCTCCGATTTGGGGAAAAACCCAAGAGAGAGAGAGCAACAACAACAACATACACCCAATGGATGTAGAATCGGCTTCTCTACCTGGGCAGCAGCGTCAGCGATCTTTGAATCATAGTCGAAGCTCTTATGAACAACGAGGAAGAGGGGTTAAGGAGTTTCGAAGTTGGTTCGCTTGGCTCATACCATGTTTCGTTGTTGCTAACGTTATCGTGTTCGTGATCACTATGTATGTCAACAATTGTCCGAAGAAATCTGGAGATTGTTTTGCTGATTTTTTGGGTCGATTCTCGTTTCAGAACACCAGAGAGAATCCTCTTCTCGGTCCTTCTTCCCTCACGTACGTAAGCTTCTAATCTTCTAATTCTAGGGTTCCAAACAAAGGTCTGACCTTTACTGAGTCAAGTGAAGCAGGAAACTACGAAGTTTCTTAGGTTTTCAAGTAAAAATCCGATTTTTTTTTAAGGAATTTAAGCAGGAAACTACAAAATTTTAGGATTTCAATTCGATATTTCTCAAGTATTTTAGCAGGAAACTATATATTACTGTAGCTTGGAAGAAGTAGCTAATTGCTTTTAGAAAACAGAGAAGTATATATAATAGGAGTTAGAAAAGAGATAGTGTGTGTTTCTCTCCACTTCCTTGACTCTGTCCTGATGTCGAGATTTTGAGATTGATTTTGGTTACTTTTACTTGCAACAGGTTACGAACAATGGGTGGATTGGATGTAAGAAAAGTGGTTAAACAAGATGAAGGATGGCGTCTACTTTCTTGTAACTGGTTACATGGAGGAGTTGTTCACTTACTGGTGAACATGTTGACTCTTTTATTCATCGGTATTCGTATGGAACGTGAATTCGGATTTAGTAAGTACCTACTCTCTCTGCCTCTCCTGATCGCTTAAGAAGACCCCCTTTGATGAAATGTGAGTTAACGTTTGTTTCGATTTTTGTTTGCAGTTCGGATTGGATTGCTTTATTTGATATCGGGCTTTGGAGGAAGCATATTGTCAGCTCTTTTCCTCCGCTCGAACATCTCTGTTGGAGCATCTGGTGCCGTGTTTGGTTTACTTGGAGGAATGCTCTCTGAGATCTTTATCAATTGGACAATCTATTCTAACAAGGTAACCATATCTTCAGGGCCCCTTTTTGAGTTATGATTTAAAGATTGGAACTTTAGAATTTATGTTGTTTGCCGATGCTTTGTCTTAGGTAGTGACCATTATAACTCTTGTATTAATTGTGGCGGTGAACTTGGGACTCGGTGTGCTCCCGGGAGTAGATAACTTTGCTCATATTGGAGGGTTTGTTACCGGTTTTCTACTTGGATTTGTGCTCTTAATCCGTCCCCATTACGGATGGATCAACCAAAGAAACGCTCCTGGAGCTAAACCCCACAGGTTCAAGATGTATCAGGGCATATTATGGACCGTCTCTCTTCTCCTCTTGGTTGCTGGGTAAGTGTTACCTTTCTCTGTTTTTAATAGCTATAAATCAGTCTGTTTTCCTATACTCATAAAAGCCTGCAGATTGCGTACATTATGATCTGATCTTCTCTAAAATCACTAAACCGAGCTTCTTTCCTGGTCAGGTTCATTGCTGGATTGATCTCTCTCTTCAACAATGTCGATGGAAACGAACATTGCTCATGGTGTCATTATCTTTCATGTGTTCCAACTTCTAAATGGAGCTGTAATCGGGAACCAGCCTCTTGCACGGTAAAATCCTTAGCACCATTCTGAATCCTCTGTTTTTTCCGGTCTCGTGTCAAATATCTCCTTTCATTGTCTCTAATGACATCTCTTCTTATTATTTTTGTTTTTCTGCAGACGACTCAATTAGGTAACCAATTGAGCATGACTTGTTTGAGGAATAACAAAACAGCATCTTACATTTTGGCAAATCCCTCGGATTCACGGATTAATAGCTTATGTGTTCAGCTCTGCCGTTGATTTGCTGATTTTTAGAAAATATATACACACACACACACACCATACATTGTATCTTTTCTTTCTCATTTTTTATTGCTTATTATTGTGTATATTATAGCAGCTCTTGTTAAATAAATAATACAATGTTTTCCTGAATTATTATTTCGAGATTGAGATCTCTAATACATTTTCATATAATCGTGTTTTGATCCAATTTTCATGTAATCGTGATACGAATTTTTGTTTGTTTGTTATGAAAAAGTTTAATTTCTCGTTATGTTTGTGTTCCCTGATTGCGTTTCAAATTGATTTAAATATAATATTCATTGAAAATGTATTACTTTTTGAACGAAAAATAAAATATTTAAGGTCGCCGTCTGTGGGGATCGAACCCACGGCCACGTGGTTAAAAGCCACGCGCTCTACCACTGAGCTAAGACGGCATTTGATGATCTTATGCCGTATTATACTGTTTATAATATTTATATTCGCATATACGCATTTGTTACAAAGGTTAATTTCCATCTCATAAAAAATAATCTTTGGACTTTTTTTCGTTATCACATTACCCGTGAAATGCAAGAAAAAAAAACACTAGATATAATATACCTTTCAACCAATTTTTCCAAATATGATTCTGAAAATAGAAATTTGGTATAGGAAATCTTCAATTTGTATATAACATAAACTTGGTATGGATATTCTCTATAACTTAAACAAGTGTATAATCCGTGTTACATCACGGGTTGATATTTTTGTTTTGTATATGATCGTTAGATAATATAGTGGTAATTTTCGTCAACTGTGTTTATATGTTTTGTTGTATTGTGTATACGTCTGTTTGGATACGTCGTAGTGTTTTGTATCTTAAGTTTTGGTCTTTTTGCTTTTCGCGAAGATAACAAAGTTTGGAAGAGTATTAATTTTAGTTGTTTAATATAATTACAAATTAACAATTGCCATTTAGAATTGGATAAAAAAAATTAGTTGTTGTAAAGTAAACACCTCGTACTATATATAACATATTGTAGTTTGTGTAATACTAGATTTAGGACCCGCGTATACGCGGGTTTAAAATAAAAAATTATAACCCGTCTAAGAAAAATAAAATAATGCCCACGTACGTGGGTTTATAACGAAAATTTGTATAACCCTTATAAAAAACAAAATTAGATATTCTGTAAAATATTTATAAATAACTTAATTAAATTTTTCTCTTTGTTTATTAATTATTTTAATTATATAGTTTTTAATAATCAATCATGTTTTAAAATTTTATATCTTCATCCAGTGAAATCAATCTTTACGCATAAACCTCCTGAACGTTAGCAAAAGAACTTGTAACGTATCAAAACGTGTAGAAGCATACAAAATTATCACATTTATATCAAAACATCTATTATAACACAATAATCATATCAAACGTCTCTAAATCCTCGCATCCACAAAAATATTAGTAGACTAATCCTAAATAATTACATCAAAAGTAAAACATATTATACATTATAAAGAATTTCACTTATTCATCCAATGAAAAAAATCATAGGGTATCCACCTACTAAACGTTAACAAAATAGTTCGACACCAATTATTAAAACATATAAATCAATACCAAAATAATTAGGTTTTGATCAAAACTTACCTTATCATATGATAATAGCTTCTAAAACAATCAGTTGAAACATCACCGAAATCTTTATGCATCGATACATATATATGGTTTGTTCCACATCTTCCAAATTTACAACCATAATAAAACGCAATAAATCCATATGATCTCATACGAAAACCTATCAAGGTATATATATATATATATAAGAAATTGAGAGGCGGTGGATTTTTTTTTTTTTCATTAATTCGACAATATATTTACCCGTAATTATCGACGGAGTTTTAAAAAAAATTCAATTTTCATGAAGTATGATAAAATTCATCACTATAATTATCTTCTTAGACTTTTTAAAATATTTAAATTTAAAAATTTTCTTAACATTATATTTTTATACTTTTAAAATTATTTAATTTATAATTTTCTTAACATTATCTTTTTGCATTTTTAAATTTTAATATTTTCTCATAATTATCTTTTTACATATTTAAAATTGTTAAAAACAAATATTTTTTGACACGTGTCAAAGTCTATAACCGTTAGATATGACACGTGTCGCGATCCCGTGAGTTACTAACTTCGAAAACCCAACTTTATATAATAAGATTATGTGGATATCATTTTTAAATAGATTAATTCCAAACAAATATGGAAAATCTATAATTTATGAATTTAGTTAATAGTATAAGTAATTGGTTTTTTATTTATTTTAAATCTAATATTATTTTATTATAAAAATTGTTGTTCTCGGATTTATATTATGTTGTTTCTAACATGTCCTGTCATACATTTTTTTCTTTTGAATTTAATATTGATTATAACCCATCCCGCTATATAATCCGTTCTGGTATATAATCCGTCTCATAATATTTTAAATTTTTTTATTTGGATTTGTTTGAGAAAATATATATGAAGAAAACATGAAACAATGGTGGATTTGGGCCATTTGGCTCACCTCGATGATCTGCTTCTCTTACGGTTTGCTTTATTAATCTCTGCGTTGCATTGCTCTCAGTCGGCGGTTTTGGTTTTTCTTCAAGCTTCCTTGAAGAAGCTACCAATCAAAGGATCTTCCTTTCTTCTGGGGCAGAGCGTGTTGATGGTTACCGAATTGTTTCCTCTTCTATGTTGTATAGGTCTTGGTTATACAAGTTTTGGACCGTGTATAAGGGAAATATTGGATTGGTTTGTGAATTGTGATCAATCATCGTTTTTGAAAGTTGAGTTTGGCAACAAAGAAAGCAAACATAGAAAACCAATGCAATTGGAAATTTAATATTTTTTTTCCCTTTAATTAAAACCTCTAATAAGATGATCCTTGCTAAAAAAAAAAACTAAAAAAAAAACAAGGAATCATTTACAAGTTGCATTCTGAAAAGAAAGGAATTTTAATTGGATCTTCTAGTGTAGCCAGAAGGCCATGAGATTTCTGAACTTCTTCATTTTTCCCCTAGCATTGATGGTATTGATTATCTGGCGGTCATCAAGATCTTTGAAGATGGTATAAGTTAGGGAAATTTATGTTTTTCAACATGTTTTAGATAATAAGTAACAAAGGAAAACACTACAAGAACTAATAAATGAAAAAAAAATTTAAAAAAAATGATAGCGCTTGCATCAGTCAATGATTCAGTGTTGATTACTTGATCATGACTCGTATTCATCAAAGGGTAGAAGCAAGAGCATGCACTAAACTATATGGCGTATTGGTTGTAGACACAACGTCAAACCAGTCCAGCGTCCCCCAAATCTCTCCTTTTTGGCGTCTTTGATCAATCGATATTTCTGCGCACCAAATTGTTTTATCTTGATGATCCTTCTCAGACACATACTCCTCCCACAAAACCACCATTTTTCCACCATAATCCGTCAATTTAACATTACGAATACGAGGAAAGCTAGGCAATCTTTCCAAACCTTTCAATGCTTTCCATAATCTTTCTTTGGGATCATACCAGCCGATCGACATGCTATTATAACGGTAGAACACGTTCTCTATCACACAATAAGATGATGAGAGAGCCCATCCAATATCCAGCTGTAAATCAGCCGCTCTCCATCTACCTTTAGTCAGCTTACAAGTTCCTTCTTTTTCCTTTGACCTCACATAAACAGTTCCTTCATAACCAACAATGTCGTACTTAAAGCTTCTGCATATATCCTGATCGCTAGGGATCTGCAAAAACTCCCAAGTTTGGGTCTTTGTATCAAAAACTTCCATCCAATTCGTTGAATCGACATTTTTGCAGCCTCCAACTACATATATTTTTCCATCAATTACACAAGCTGATGAGAACACACGTGCCATCTGCATGCTTGGTGCCTCACGCGATGTGTAAGTACGACAGTCAATGACCATGACGCTAGACGATACACTATTATTTATAAATCCGCCAATAACGTAGATATTAGGACCAACGATTGCAACAGCCGACCCGGCTGCATGCGGAGAATCATGATAAGAAGTTGGCACCAAAACTTTTTTGGAGCTATTTGGTCTCCGGCAAAGAGTGAACCAACATAGTGTGTTAGAATCGTTACAGAGTTCTAAGCATACGTAGAGACAACTCTCGGTGCGGCCTAAAAGAGTTCGGGTCTGGTAAAGACCTGTTGAAGCAAGAAGAGAGCGAAATTTCTTGGAAACTAAGAAAAAAATTGGGTGGTACAATCTTGAGACACGGGCCAAACAGTTTAATATCAGATCATCCGGCAGCGACAAAAATGTCATCTGTCTTCTATTAAAAGGTGTCCGTCTTCTTTTATAAGGTGTCTCTTCTCTATTCATGGCCGTGAAAGCGTGGATCGCCTGTTTAAGGTTGTTCTACCTTGAGTTTTTTTTATTCTTGTGCTTGCTTCTTTAGGTCTCCACCAAGACGTTTTTATATATAAAGGGTGTTGGGATAAGCGCTTCAAGTCAAAGAAGGATTAGGAAATATAAGTTATTGGAATTGTCCCGCATCGGTGAGATAAAAGTTCCTTGGGTAATATATATGTGATGTGGCAATCCTCCACTCATAAGCTAGCTTTTGGGTGTGAGTTAGGCCCACTAACATGGTATCAGAGCCCAGGTTCAAATTCACTCGATTGTGGCCCATGCCCGTGTATGTCCACGTTTCAGATGCCTGAACGTGAAGGGGGTATTATATATGTGATGTGGCAATCCTCCACTCATAAGCTAGCTTTTGGGTGTGAGTTAGGCCCACTAACATAAGTGCTGAAATAGCTTAGAGCTTTAGGAGTTATCTAAGCTATTTCATAGTTTTAATAGAATTAGGAGAAGTAGAGTTCTAATAGGAATAGGAGAAGCAATGCTGTGCTATCCCTATAAATTCAATGTTGAGTTGTGACATTGGATCAGAGATTTTGAGAGACAACTCAGAGAGTTTTAGAGAGAGAGAGCTTTGGGAGAGCTAGAGTTTAGTTTTGAGCAATTTTCTAAACTTCTTTATACAAAGCTGAGTTTAACGTTAATAAACCATATAGGGAATTATCATTCCTAAATCTCATGCGTTTTATATGTAATTCCTGGTAGACCTAATCCAGTTAGGATATTCCCTTTATGTACGTATGTAGTCTATATCGAAAATTAGTGTTAAATAAAAAAGTAAATTACCTATTATTCCACCTATTTAAAAGGAAAACCTGCAGACTAATGAACACGTTTCACTCTGTCGACAAAATAATCTTCCGGATTCTCTTTTTTTCCAGGTTTAAGAATCACAGGAAAAATTATCCGTGTATTTTCCAACCAAAACTGAAGATAAGTTGTATATCTGGTAATTGGTAAAGAATCACTGTCAAAATATCATTGCACAAGTCCTGAAGATAAGTAGTATTTCTGGCAAACAAAATTTACACCAACACAAAGAAAGCTTCGTTTCTTGAGAAAGTTATGAAATGAAGGAAGACTATTTTTTTCAAATAATTAAAACTAGTAACTTGCTAAAGCATACATATCCCCGCGGTGCACAGCGGGTAACTATCTAGTTCTTTTTATATGTAAAAACTAGAAAGACACCTGCATCAGGAAAGTTTAAACTTAAGTTACATATTTTGTTAAACACCGTATATAAATGCCAATTATATTTAAATTAAATTTGAGATATTAATTGACTCTGTATTTAGCATAGGTACTAGTTATAAACCCGTGCTACAGCACGGGAAATTTTTTTTGCAATTGTCGTAATGTTTTATTTATTTTCTTGTGTATTGTGGTATATTTTCATTTTGTCAGGTGGTTGTGTCACTAATGCTCGTTCTTGGTCAATCAAAACTGTTGACGTGGCTTGTTTTCTGATATCGATCGGTTTGTTTTGTAAAATGAGCTCATCTTAGAATTACCTTAACAACGTGACTTGTTTTGTAGCTCATATTACTGATGCTGGTTCTTAGTGTTTAAAATCTTATACGTAGATTACGCACATACACTTATGCTGGTTTCATAAAAAACGTGGGACTTGGCAAATTCCGGAAAATGGGAAAATACTGGCACCAAGTATAAAATAAATAGTTAATAACCCGTGCTACAGCACGGGCTGATGCTTTTTGTATATGGTCATTATGTTTTTATTTCTATTGTTTTATGTTTCATACATTGGTTTTCGGTACATGTGTGTTGCGTTTTTTGGTTTACGATAGGATCCGCGCTATAACATTTATTACTTATACACGAAAAAACCGAACCGCAGTTATGTGATTCGGGTTGGTTTCATTTTCTTATATAGTATATATCCCGGGCTGAATTTTCTTTGTATATGGTCGTTACATAGTGTAGTGGCAACTTCATCAAATGTGTTTATGTCTTGTTTTAGTTTGTATATATATTTTTTAGATATGTCTTAGATATGTTTTGTATATATATTTTTTTTGGATATGTCTTAGATATGTTTTGTATATATAGATTACGCACATACACTTATATATATTTTTTGGATATGTCTTAGATACACAAATATTTTGGATATGTTTTATTTTTTTTATTTTGTTTGTTGTTCTGTCCGAATCAAAACGGCTTCAAGGTTGTATATATATATATTTAATTTGTGTATTTTAGTTTGTGTAGTTTCTTTTGTATGGAAATCATTTTATAATAGAAAGGAATGACATAGTGTTAGGGGTGGACATAATTCTTGTCCCGTCCCATTTATCCTATTTCCGGTCTCGGATTCCCGTTGAATATGAAAATGTATTCTCATATAGGACAAGTTTTCAATTCCCATTGAAGAACAGGACAGGACGGGAACGGGAATTCTCGAAATCCCATTTGGAACAAATTATTTATCAAATATAATATTTTACATATAATTTTATGCATATATCCAGTAATAATAATTATTCACAAGCTTAATATTAAATTTTCGAATTTTTCAAGATATTAGTTAAGCTACCTATTATCATATTTTATCATTTAAATTCTAATTTGCCTATAATATGAATCGACAAATTATTATAAAGATTTGTTTGTTTTGTTACTTTTAAATCTATAAAGAGTAGCAAAAACATTGTTTACATTTATTACTCAGTTAGTTTTTATTTCTTGGAATTCTCGGTCCCGGTCCCATGTCGTCCCATCCCGATCCCGTTCCGAATTTGAAATGGAACATAAATAGGACATCTTTTTTTATTCCTAAATTCGTGTTCCATTCCCGTTCTCGCAAAATCATGTCTCAAATTTCCGTTTGCTCACCCCTAGTACTGTTCGACAATTAGTGTCAGTTATGAATTCCAAAAATATAAAGAAAATTCAATTCAATTTCTAACCCGCTTGAAGAAATTTTAATTTTATTGTCCCGATCTGATTTTTTTCCTGCATTTTTTTTATTCTCAATTTTGCCTTTTAAAATTTTTTTTTATCATGATCTTTATTTCTAAACTTTATAATATTATAATGTTTTACAAAATTTTGCATATGTAGATTGAATAATAATTCCAATCGTTTGTTCTTTCCTTTAATTACATACAACTGATTCTTCGTCTGAACCCTGGATGGATGGATCCTTTTAAATACTCAACATAGATACTAATCCGTGCTACAACACGGGCTGACTTTTCTTTATATGTTCGTTACGTTTTTATATGTATTGTTTTATTCTGTATATTTGGTTTTCGGTACATTGAACTATCTTGTTAATGGTTTATTGGTTTACGGTTTACGTTTCTGTGGATATTTTTACTCATTTCGACGGTAGGTTTTTTGTATTTAATTTCTGTTTTTTTAGTGTTATAATACCTGGTCCGGACCGCCCGGTCGGTCCCGTTCAACCGCGACCCGGACGTTTTTCCGGTTCGGGTTTAGTGTTAAAATTCGGTAATCATAAAACCGGCAAAACCCAGAAAAACTCGCCAACCACACGTGACCCGGTGAACCGGTTCAACCGATTGGTCAATAAAATTCTTTTGATTTTAGGAGTAAAATATAGGGTTTTAATGAATTTCAATTGTTTTTAGAATATTTTTCAACTCTTCGTCTTTTTTTAAGCGGCCACCCTCTAGTCTTTCTTCAACTCTTGCGCATCAAATCAGTATAGTGATTGCTTACAATTTAAAATATTTAAAATTTTTAATGTTTTATTTTTGTTTTTTTCATTTGTATTTGAATTTAATTTTTTATTTATTTTATTATTACTGCTAAACTTCATATTTTGTTAAACATAATATGATTATTTTTATCTTTATAATTACACCTATAGATATAATATTTATAAAATATAAATACATTAAAATTAAAAAATTGGTTGATCTGCGGTCAAACCCGGTTGATCCGATGACCCGGTGACCCAGAAGGTAAACCGGTTCACTATCCGGGTCGGGTATCAAAACATTGGTTGTTTTTCATTTTAGTTTTGTGTATTTAATATTATTTTATTATAAAAGTTGTTGTCATACTTATATTATGTAGATAGCGTACGTAAGTTTAGAAGCTCTTCATTATATGCAAGCCTATTATCAAAAATTGTGAGTTGTAGATTCACTATATTTGTACAAAGCCTCGTACATTACAAAATTATTCAGTTAAAGAAGCATACTTGAAACAAACACAAAAGATTTACGTGTGACAGACTGACAGTGTAAAGATGAATTAATATAATGGCCAAATAAGGGGAGTAACATTTTGAAAACAAATTAGTGAATCATAGAAGGGCGTAAATATTACACACACCAGCACACAAGACAGCAACAGGAGAGAGGTAATAAACTAAGAAACACATGTAAGCATCTTAAAATGTCAAAAAATGGAGAAAGTTTAAAATAGAGTTGGCGTCAAGGTAACCAACTCAACATGTAATTATTCACACTTGGTCCTGCTCCCATTCCATCTTACTGACCCTGGTACCTGCGATTCATCATCACGAAAGTTTTGTATTTAGTATGTTAATTATGTTAATTATGAATATCTTATAGAACACAAATTAGAGGAGACCAATAAAGTTACCCGATCTGAAGAATGGGTTCACATTCCAATTTTAGGCTATTGCGTGATACCTTTCCTGATCGTTTTGAAGATGAGCATCCAGCTGCATGTGAACTTTTCTTAGGAGTTCTTTTGCGCTTCGTTCCTTTCTCATTAACTGAAACATCAGTTGTCGCTTGAGGTTTCTCCAAAAACTCAACCAGCTTTGTAACAATATCTTCCTACATTGGAGGAAAAGTACCAGACAATCAGTTGCCAAGGTGATTACATTGGGGAAAATACAGAGGCATTGACCTCTAACATGATGCTCATTCATTCATGAATGCAAGAGAAACTCCAAAAAACAAAACTTAGAAATGAGTTGCCATAATAACCTTCTTTGTTGTAGTCTTAGCAACTGATATGTCAAATATATCGCAAAATTCCAGCAAATTTTCTTTGTTGATTTTGTCAAACTTCTCTTTTACTTTCAATTTTGCCTTTTCCTGCCAAATAATCATTAGAGAAAATTATTTAAGGAATATGAGAGAATCCTATGTAGAACGATCATAATGTCGCTTACCTCATCTCCTTGCCATTTGTAACCAGAAAAACACAAGATGTTTGCCTTGAGCTGAGTAGCCTGTCAAAGCAAGAAAATTAAGTCACTTATGAACATGATTAGCAGACTCTCTGTAATCGTAAGGATATTATGATTGACAGTTTATTAACATATAAACATGATCCAATCCTAAAAACGTCAAACGTCACTGGAATCCCCACAAGAACAGCCATATATATGATTGACAGTTTATTAAATGCTCACTTTTCCTCTCCTCCCACCAAATAGAATTGGGTGTAGGCAATTATATAGGATCAGTATCACCATAATTTAATATCTCCATTGTTGAAAATTTACCAAAACACCTTTGTTGTCTGGTGAAATTACATCACTTGCCACTGAACCACACCGGTAAACGAACAAGTCCGGCGACTGTGAGGCATTTTCAATTTCAATTTCCCTCCCCAAAAATTTAGCAGTTTCGTGAATTTTACTAAAAAACGCAATGTTGCACGAGCTTCTTCTAGCTCTCTTAGGCTTCACCGGCGATCTCATCGTCGACGAGCGGGAGCAACGGAAAACCCTAGGCCTCGCTTTCCACTCCGATTCACCTCTCTCTGATGAATGTACTTTCAAACTCGCTCCTGACATCTCCTTTATCCAACCCAGCGAAAGGTATAGTCTCTCTGCTCGCGCTGATCTACTGATTGCGCTGATTTTGATTTTTCGTGATTCTGATGCGCTTGCTTGCAGGGACTTGATCGAGAGGTTGATCAAGCTAGGGTTCTATTATCGAGAGCTCGACAGGTTTGCGAAGAAATCCCGCAATTTGAGCTGGATTAGGTCCGTAACCACCGTGCATCCGTTGGAACGGCCCGATGAATTGTCCAAACAGAGTAGAGAGAAGAAGCCTAGTGTGTACCGTAGAGCCATTGCTAATGGTATCGGGGAGATTCTTTCGGTCTATAGATCTGCGGTGCTTCACATTGAGCAGAACCTATTGGCGGAGACTAAGCCTATTCTGGCTACGGTTACGCAGGGGCTCAACACGGTACATTTCTAAGACCATTACCAACACATTGATCATTTGATGATTGAGCTTATGAATACCAAATAAGTATTGATAATCCAATGTAATTGTATCTGTCTTTCTTTTCTTTCTAGTTTTTCATTCTTTTCCCACCCCTGTACGAGGTAATTCTTGAGATTGAGCGTGATGATATTCGTGGAGGGCAGCTTCTGAATGTATTGAATAAACGGTGTCATTGTGGTGTGCCTGAACTGAGGACTTGTCTCCAAAGGTATTCATTGGCTCTGTCTACAGTAAACTGAATTCATCTCTAGTCCAGCTTCACCACTTGTCATGCTCATTTCCATATCCATGTGTAGGCTTCTTTGGCATGGACATCAGGTTATGTATAATCAACTTGCGGCTTGGATGGTGTATGGGATCCACCAGGATCCTCATGGAGAATTTTTCATCAAGAGGTAACTGTAATTCTACGCCGTTTTTGTCATTTTTATTTTGAGATTTGTCGAGTGCCATCTCGTTTTGCTTATCGTCTTCACTAGTGGTACTCATGAAATCTCCTATTATACCGGGTAGGTAGCTGCTGTATGCTTGCTCTGATACATTATGGCTTTCCGTCATCTGTAGCTGCACTTTGGTTTATGTTTGTCTTTCCCAAAGAATGTACAACTCATTTCTGATTTGCTTGCAGGCAGGAAGATGGGGATTTAGATCACCGTTCATCTCAGGATGAAATATCTGAAAAGTTGGCTCATACCTCAGTTCATGAGACATCTTTAACTGATTGGCACTCTGGATTTCACATTTCTTTGGTATTTTCCATGCCACTTTCAATTTTGATTTAGGAACCATAACTATATAACTTGATGTGTCTGTGCTTATATTGCAGGATATGTTACCTGATTATGTTCCTATGCGTCTTGGTGAATCAATTCTTTTTGCGGGGAAAGCCATAAGGGTTTTGCGAAATCCCAGTCCTGCTTTCCAGTTCCAGAAGGACAAGAGTTTTCAGCAAACGATGCGTGGCTCCCAGAGGATTCGAGGATTTATGCATAGTGATTTCCCTGAAAGGGAAACTGAGTTAGATGCAGATCTTACAGGGGGAGAGCTGCTTCCACAATCTGAGGCAGACAAGATCGAAGCTATGCTCAAAGATTTAAAGGTACTGCACATTTTAATTTTTTGGTACAAAGTGTAACAATCTTGATAACTTAGTTGATTTCGGTCATGCAAAACGTAATCTTTTTGCTCATGCGTAGAAATAGTGTATGCCTTTCTCCTAGGATCACGTTAGAGTTCAGATTGTACGCTTAGCTTTAAACGTCGACATGCAGGAATCATCTGAATTTCACAAGAGATCATTCGAGTGCACTGTTGGTTCTGTTCGAGCAATAGCAGCCAGTCATCTTTGGCAGGTTTTCACTTGACAACTTTTGATTGTTTTAAGTCTTTTGGATTTATTTTTTCGAGTCACATTACCTTCCCTTTCTACAGCTTGTCGTTGTGCGTGCTGATCTCAATGGTCATCTTAAAGCTCTTAAAGATTATTTTCTCTTAGAAAAAGGAGATTTCTTTCAGGTAAACCACAGAAAATGTCTGTTGATGCTCTTAGATGAAAAAAAATAAGGGTGATTAATGTCCTATCCATTGTTCATGTACTCGTTTTCTTGCATTAGCCCCAGTAAAAGCCATGGGGACATGTAATTTCTCATCTCATAGACTTTCTTATTTCAGTGCTTTCTGGAGGAGAGTCGTCAGTTGATGCGTTTGCCGCCTCGCCAGTCAACTGGAGAGTCTGATCTTATGGTACCGTTTCAGTTGGTATGTGGTTACAACTTATAACGAAAATTTTCATGATAAAAAGTTCTGGTCAGATCAAATTGCTTTTGTAACGCTTTCTCTCTTGGGAACACACAGGCTGCAACAAAAACCATTGCGGAGGAAGATAAGTATTTCTCTAGGGTATCCCTACGGTCAGTAACACATCAAATTCTTTTTTAACGACTTAATATTATATAATTTTGATTTCCAGCCTTTGAGCTATGTTGGAAGTACACATTAATAATTAATTCTCCCAACTTTTTCTTAATTTGGCTGTTTTAATCGCTACTCTCACCAGGATGCCTTCATTTGGAGTCACAGTCAGATCTTCTCAAGCTGACCTGGCAAGATCTAAAGTATCTCTTGCTGGGAAGGCAAATCTTACATCAGACACCTCTGTAGATGGCTGGGACGCTATTGCTCTGGAGTATTCTGTTGATTGGCCCATGCAACTGTTTTTCACTCAAGAAGTGCTTTCTAAGTAATAATCCTTGAGCATTGCTAATATCCTTTTTTTATTCTTTTTTTTTTTTTTTAGTTTCAAAGTTCTTGCATCGATTTTACTATGAACTTTCTAGTTGGCTGTTTGCTGGAACTTGAAATGCTTGATGCTTTGTCTGAGAGCTATAGACTTGTGTTTAGGTATCTCAAGATGTTCCAATATTTGATACGGCTAAAGAGAACTCAAATGGAATTGGAGAAATCATGGGCTTCTGTAATGCATCAAGATCATATAGAATCTGCTCAACATCGAAAAGATGGTACAAACGGATCAACATCTCAACAAAGACGACAAGGAATACGACCCATGTGGCGTGTTAGAGAGCACATGGCGTTTCTGATAAGGAATCTTCAGTTTTACATCCAGGTGAAGAAACCTACGATGTCTCATAAGCATTTTAATGTTGGTCTCAAGCCAGTTTGAAAAAAAAAAACGCCTAAGGTTTTATTCTCTCTTTTCTTAAGGTTGACGTGATAGAATCTCAATGGAAGGTGTTGCAAACTCACATCCTCGATTCTCAAGACTTCACTGAACTTGTTGGCTTCCATCAAGAGTAAGTATATCCAGTGCTCGTTGTTCGCTTTCAAGCGTTTTCATGCTACTTACTTGGCCTGTGCATATACTTTTTCGGTTTGGCTCTACATTCGATTTCTGCTATTTTGTGATGCAAGTCTGACCCGAAATCCTTTTCAGTAATGTTGTGGTTTGGTTCAGTTTTGTTATGCGTGCCCCTACTACTTACCTATTGTATTGTACAAACGCAGGTATCTCTCAGCTCTTATCTCTCAATCTTTCCTTGATATTGGTTCCGTATCAAGGATACTTGACAGCATCATGAAACTCTGTCTCCAGTTCTGCTGGAACATTGAGAATCAAGAAAGCAATCCAAACACTTCGGAACTTGAAAACATAGCCGAGGTTTGTTATCTTTTCACTGTAACACTCATACAAATGTGAAATGGTCTCTGATAATTTTTCTTCTTTCTTGCGGCTTTAAGGAATTCAACAAGAAGTCGAATTCCTTGTACACCATACTGAGAAGCAGCAAGCTTGCCGGGAGCCAGCGAGCCCCGTTTTTGAGACGTTTTCTTTTGCGCCTAAATTTCAATTCCTTTTACGAGGTAATGGTTTCAATCAAAAGATTTAAATTTCTCTCGCTATGAGCTTCTTACTGACTCTTTTCTCTCTCTTTCTTTCCTGGCAACAGGCAACTGCAAGGGGTGTGTTGAATGTTGTCCGACAACGCCCACCTCTTCCATTGTAAATGTCCGATAGTTCTAGTCGGAGAATCTCGTTTCAAAGCTTTTCCAGACATGGGCTTTTGAGTTTTTGCAACAACTATGACACGTGGAGATAGATTGGTCTATCTTCAAATGGGGATCACATGACGCCATCAAAGGTAATATACATATATATGTGAACAGAGTTTTTGCTCACACGCCTTTCCTTAGTAAGAAGAAAAACTCGGAGCTGTGTTTCGTTCGTGCTTTAGAGATGTAATGCTCTGTAAATTATGTAGGGGACACTGTAGGTCTGGTTTCTTTAATATTTAACAACATGATAAGCTTGATTATGTGAGTTGTTTTTTGTGCAAATATTTATAATTTGAATACAAATCATGCTTTGTAGTATAATGACGATGATCACGTATACGTTGGCGGTACTGACCACACCTTCTCAGTAAGCTGTTTATATATGAACAATGATAAATTTGTCTTCTTCTTTTAAGTAAAAAGTTGATGTAACTGTCGTAACTGAGTTGATAACATTACACAAATCGACTATAGATCATAGTTAGAGCTGGACTATATTAAGAAGATTATCCAATTAGGTGTTCTTATTCACTCAAACACAGTTGTGTTATCCAAAGAGAAATAAAAAGAACAAGACAACATTTTTAACCACTACTACAGAGAGAGAATGCAAGTTCTTTAAAATGTCTTAGGCCAGAATCTGAAAATATTGAAGAACAAAAACAAGGAACGGCAGAGAACGAAGGTAAAACCCAGTAAGGATAAATTGTAAAACCCACAGGGCTTCTCCGGAAGCAGACTTAACTTCGAACTCAAAAGCATTTCCGGTGAACAATCGACGGGCCTGACTCATCATATTCTGCCTTTGCGATCCACATCTACAAATTTTAAGAACCGAAGACCGATCAGTTGAGCTGCAGAAAAGAATTACTTGGTTTAGAGGGAAAGGAAATTCGTTAGATATGTTACCTGCTGGAAGGTACTGAGGGATGCCAAGATGGATCCTCCAATCCAGACCGAGTATTTCCTCTCTGGCGGTGCAACGACTTTGATCTTCATGCTGCTCGGTGCCAAAGCAGTGATCTCTTTACTCATTCTGTCAGCGATTCCAGGGAACATAGTTGTTCCACCACTGAGCACAATGTTACCATACAAGTCCTTTCTGATGTCAACATCACATTTCATTATGGAGTTGTAGGTGGTTTCATGGATACCGGCATTCTCCATGCCGATCATAGATGGCTGGTAAAGAACCTCTGGGCAACGGAACCGCTCAGATCCAATGGTGATCACTTGCCCATCAGGTAACTCATAGTTCTTCTCTACAGCAGAGCTGGTTTTAGCCGTCTCAAGCTCCTGCTCATAGTCAAGAGCAATGTAGCAAAGCTTCTCCTTTATGTCTCTGACAATTTCACGCTCAGCTGTTGTGGTGAAAGAGTAACCACGCTCAGTGAGGATCTTCATCAGAGCATCTGTGAGGTCACGACCTGCAAGATCAAGACGTAGGATGGCATGCGGAAGAGCGTAACCCTCATAGATAGGGACCGTGTGACTCACACCATCTCCAGAGTCGAGCACAATACCTACAACATATATCAACAATTTTAAGACATGGTCTTGAACCTGCAGAATAAAATTATAAAGCCTATCAGATAGTGGACTTACCAGTAGTACGACCACTGGCGTACAGTGACAGGACAGCCTGAATCGCGACATACATAGCCGGAGCATTAAAGGTTTCAAACATGATTTGAGTCATCTTCTCACGGTTAGCCTTTGGGTTAAGAGGTGCTTCAGTGAGTAGAATCGGATGCTCCTCGGGAGCAACTCGGAGCTCATTGTAGAAAGTATGATGCCAGATTTTTTCCATGTCATCCCAATTATTGACAATACCATGCTCAATTGGGTATTTAAGGGTTAGAATACCACGCTTGGATTGAGCTTCATCGCCAACATATGCATCCTTTTGTCCCATCCCCACCATCACTCCGGTATGGCGAGGACGACCCACAATACTTGGAAACACAGCCCTCGGTGCATCATCCCCAGCAAAACCAGCCTAAGTCAACACAAAAACATGAACCACCTTAGAAATAGCCTTCATGCATCTAATGAATCAAACAGACTCTTGGTCTTGTCTATACTTGGACGACAAAGATTCATTTTTTATTCATCCAATTTAAGGACACATAGGCTTGAATGCAGATATATGTTGGAGAATGTAAGCCAAAGCTTAAGATGAAAGATGAAAAATAAATAAATGATTGTCCATTTTAGAATTACCTTAACCATTCCAGTTCCATTGTCGCAGACAAGGGGTTGAATGTCCTCACCATCAGCCATTTTCTACTTTCTGCAAACAATAATCATAACACCAATTTGGCATAAACAAGAACAATTTTAAACGCAAATCAATCAATGCTCTGTTTCATTATAATAGACCCAAAAAAAAAAAAAAATCATTTTCAAGAATATTAATATCCGAGAGAGACAAAATCAAATCCTAGAAAGAATGTGACAAATATTCCAGATCCAGAATCACGTTATCAATTCGATATAATATTATATTCAACGACATCAGCCACAGCTGAATAATCTGTGAATAAAAAGCAAATGATATTTAAACCAGATCGAAACATGAACAAAATCGGGATATTGAGGTACACTCATTTACGTCGCAAACACATATAGCAGCGGAGACGCAATGATCGAAATCACAGATCCATAAAAATAAAAATTTCACAGAAGAGAAGATGAAACTGACAATTGTCAATCAAAATGATGATATCCGGATCGGAAAAACTACAAACTAGGCTCTTAAATTACCGGGAAAATAAGAGGAAAATCGTTCTCGCGACTGGGAAAATTTTCGGTTCTAAACAATTAATCAAATGAGAAAAGAACAAACAAAAAAAAAACGAACGGCAAATAGAAAATATAAAAACGGGTCCAAAGGCTTCGAAATCGGCTCACCTCGTTTTCCGATTCAATTCCTAACTGAAATGACGTTTATACCCTCTCCTTTTTCTATCTCCCTCGGTCAAAGGCGCTTTTTGGTTATACCGTACCACACATCATAACGAAAAAACTCAAGATTTTTTTTTTTTTTTTTTTTTTTGTCAAGGACGAAAAAACTCAAGATAAGCTACAAAATATGAATAAAATTTACAAAGTAAAACATGATCCGCCGCCAAATCATGAAGCCTAGTACATAAATGGATAACAAGAAGAATGCCATCAGTCAACTGGTCGATTTGGGCCTTTGCTTGTTAGGCCCAATAAAAACAAGGCGCTTTGATTTAACACTAACTATTTAAATCGAGTTTTTTCGAGTTTTTCTTCAACGCTCTCTCTCCAACAATTTATTTAACCGAATCTTCTGAAGCTTGAAGCTTTTCTTGATTAGCTTTTCTTGATTCAATGGCGAACATAAATTTTATCTCTGAAAAAGAAGTCGCATTTTGGGTAAATCGAAAGTTGGATGAGCTGATGCTTCAGGTAGATCTCCAAAAAGATTTGGGGGAGCTTGTGACTGACCTTGCAAGAAAAAGCAACTCCTTGAAGGAGTTTCACAGTGCCCTTCTCACGACACTTAGGCTACCACAAATTGAAAGAACATCGACGTTCGCGACGATTGTCTATCAAACTCTCTAAAAAAACAGAACATAGTTTGCACTTTGCAGTGGTGGAGCCAGAATAATATATTACCGAGGTCATATATTAGTATAACTAAATAAAAATATTTAATTATTTAATTTTAAAAATAATATTATGGAATAAATTTTACTATTTAAAATACATTTTTTACCTTTTAATCTAAATAAAATATAATTAAGAATAATATCATTATTATAACAAATTTAATAATTTCTACTTGTTCTTTGATTAAATGGATATAGAATTTTAGAATAATATATGCATTTTTCTTTTTTAAGTAGGAATGAAAAATGAACAAAACTAATTTGGAAAACGATAGGAATTATTATTAAAAAATTAAAAAAGTAAAGAGAAAAATAGGAGGGGGGGTGTTCAAAGGAGTCTTTGAACTTGAGACATGAGGATCAATTTACCCAAATCAAACAAAATTTGCCATGATGTAATACCTAAATAGGCTTGAAATTCTTTTTTTACAAATGTTATGGGAGTCAACTGACCCCTTCTCATTAGCTAGCTCCGCCCCTGATAGTTTGTTTATCAAAAAGTTAAGTAGTTTTTACAAAAATAGAACATAGTTTGCACTTTGCAGTGGTGGAGCCAGAATAATATATTACGGAGGTCATATATTAGTATAACTAAATAAAAATATTTAATTTATTTAATTTTAAAAATAATATTATGGAATAAATTTTACTATTTAAAATACATTTTTTACCTTTTAATCTAAATAAAATATAATTAAGAATAATATCATTATTATAACAAATTTAATAATTTCTACTTGTTCTTTGATTAAATGGATATTGAATTTTAGAATAATATATGCATTTTTCTTTTTTAAGTAGGAATGAAAAATGAACAAAAACTAATTTGGAAAAAAGATAGGAATTATTATTAAAAACTTAAAAAGGTAAAGAGAAAAATAGAAGGAGGGAGGGGGGGGGGGTTCAAAGGAGTCTTTGAACTTGAGACATGGGGGTCAATTTACCCAAATCAAACAAAATTTGCCATGATGTAATACCTAAATAGGCTTGAAATTCTTTTTTTACAAATGTTATGGGGGTCAACTGACCCCCTCCTCATTAGCTAGCTCCGCCCTTGATAGTTTGTTTATCAAAAAGTTAAGTACAAATAGAGTAATGTTTTGAATAATATAATATAATAACTGATTCAAAGAAAAATATCAAAACGTCGACTTAGAAACGACGAAATTGTGGAGAAACAGAGAGAATAAATAAGTTAGTATCGTCTTCATAACCGAATTTTATCTTTCTCGTCAAACTTCTTAAATCTTGATTTATCTCCATATAACTCATAACAAATTTTTAATGTTACTAGCTAAGCTCTTTATATAGTTACATTATGATTTGTGCGTAAGAAAGTTATCTTACAACATTACACCGGCATTCCATGTGATCTCAAGGGTAGAAATTGTAGTGCATGTTTATATACTTCTAGCAATCGACTTCCAAAAATAAATGCAAGATCCAAACTTACTATCGAATTAATCGTGTTACATGTATAATTTTTATAGTTTTCCAGTTTCACAAAAGAAAACCTAGATTTTTATTATTAAAACGATCTAAATAACCATATAAAAGCTTTTTTTTATTAGCACTAGAAACTAATATTTTAAAGAAATTACACGGATGATATAGAATATCCCAAAACTATATATTAATTAATTCATTCATCACTTTAATTATTTTGTTTGCGTATTAAATCGTTACATGAATTAACATATGATTGTTAAAAAAAAAAAAAAACGAATTAACATATGATATCCGAAATTCATGGGCGGTGTGTGAGTGGGAATTTTAAACAAAATCTACTTCACGACAAACATACATGTTATCGATGAAATGGGGTCGAAATAAAGTGTGATTACAAAATTTATAGCATCTTTGAGGCAGTCCACTACTTTTAGTTTTACATCATTTCTTTCTACAATTTCAAATTTTATTTTACCACAGTCTAAGAGGGTGTTATTGGTTTGTGATTTAAATAGAGTTTTGATGACTTTAATAAAATGATAGAAAGTGAATAAGTGAATGATTTAGAAGAATTGTTAGAGAGTTTTCTATAGTCTTGTGGATTAGTTTTTTTATAATCTTGTAGAGTCTCCCAAACAATCTCAATATTTTAGCATACTTTCCATGACTTTATTTTGTAAAGAAAAGTGTTTAAAATCATAAACCAATAACACAATAATTGAATTCATTAGCAATCATAGATTGTCATAGATTGTTTTGTTTTAGTTGAATAACACAAAACTTTTAATGACTTTATAAAACTCTTAATCCAATAACACAATATTCATTAAGATTTTAAATAACTTTTTACAAATCACAAACTAATAACACCAAACTTTAAGAGAGTTTAACAAAATCTTGATTGAATAACAACAGATTCTACACAACAATTAAAGTCATTAAAACTCTATTTAAATCACAACCCAATAACACCCCCTAAGATTTTTCTTCATATATGTAACCGCATGATTGCCATGTTTTTACTTGGGCCTGTCAAAAATAACAAGCAACTGACACAATTTTAATTTTGAAAACGGACCAAAATGTTAAGGCCCAAAAAAGGCCCAAACAATTTGTAAAAGGGCTAGGGTTTTTCTTTAGTCTCCGTATATATAAGATGCAATTTTTCAGCAATCATCCATCTTTCGTCTGAACCCCGGAGGAGCTCGATCCGAAGACAAGGTATCAATATCCCTTTTGATTCAATCCTCTTATCTCTTGAATTCATCTCTTGCAAGGGCTACAAAAATTTTGATTTTTTATTGATTAGAAAGTTTTTTTGTTTTTTTTGGTTGTATGTGAAATTTAGAGAAGATGACAACTCCGCAAGTTAAGACCGGTTTGTTCGTTGGGTTGAACAAGGGACATGTTGTCACCAGACGCGAATTAGCTCCTCGTCCTCGTTCTCGCAAAGGAGTATGTTCTCTTTTGCCTTTCGTTTTCATTGTTTCGATCAATTTTAGTAGTTTCTAGACTAATATTTAGATTGCCATTGTTGGTTCATATAGTGTGATGAATTTCTCTGTGCCTATAAAATTCATGACTTAAGGGCTAATTAAGTATGGAGATTTGATATTGTAGTCCCGACATATGCTGCATTGCTATGATTCTTCACATTGTGAATGTGTAGTTCATAGACTTTCTAATCTATTTTGCTTCTGCTAAACCGTTCTTATCTTGCAACATTGATGAACGATTATCCGTGTGTTTGATGGCATTCTTCTTGTTATCCATTTCCGTATTAGGCTTCATGATTTGGCGGAGGATCATGTTTTACTTTGTAAATTTTATACATATTTTGTAGCTTATCTTGTGTTTTCGTTATGATGTGTGGCAGTTTTATTGGTTTGTATGTTATGGATCTGATTCTATTGTTGTTTTTTGATTTGCTCAGAAAACGAGCAAGAGGACACTCATGATCAGATCCTTGATAAAGGAAGTTGCTGGTTTGGCTCCCTATGAGAAGAGAATCACTGAGCTTCTGAAGGTTGGTAAAGACAAACGTGCTCTTAAGGTTGCTAAGAGAAAGCTCGGAACCCACAAGAGAGCCAAGAGGAAGAGAGAGGAGATGTCCAGTATTCTCCGCAAAACGAGGTAAACCCCCAGAAATGCTGTTTTCTGTTTCATGCTCTCATTTTAAGATTTCTCTTGATATACCCTAAGCTCTTGACATTTAGTCTCTTGTTGAGGAATCAAAGCCTAACTTAGCAAATAGGTTAAATGCTTAGGCTTATATAGATTAATGAGAGTGAAACGATCATTGAATTGAAATTTGTCATTTTTAATACTTGACCAAATCTTATCTCAACTAAACAAAAAAAAAAACAAGGTTATTGTTGGTTTTGTGCTTCTTAATTCAGAAAGTAACACTTACTTTGTTATTACTGATTTTGGGACTCTGTTTGCGTACACACGCAGGTCTGCTGGTGGTGCAAGTGAGAAGAAGAAGTGAGCATCATCTTAGGTTTGGGATCGATCATAAAATTGTTTTGGCTACTTATTTTATTATGATTCCTAACCTCCTCGTATTATGCTTTGTTAGAATTTTGGATTTTAAGGGAGTTTTGTCCGTGTTTGAGACCAGTGATTGTGCGTTTAAACTATTTGCCTCTTTTGATCAACTAGGTTTTAATCCCGCGCTACGCCCGGGGTATTCTTTAAAAAAAAATTAGTGAAATTTTGATGTGATCTATAATATTTACTAACATTTTCTGAAAAAAAAATAAAAAAAAGAAATTGATGGTTTTGCCACGAAAAAAAATCAATAAATGGAAACCTATTTTTCATATTGATAAATCGAATATTCATATTACAAAGCGAAATAAATTTGTTATCCTAAATTCATATTCAACTTATGGAAAAGATTTACCATATTTAATTAATGGTTTGCAATATTTAATATTTTTCTTAAAACCTAAATATATTTATTTAGCTAAAATAATAAAAAAAATACAAAGAATCAATTTCATAATTGTTCTAAGCATATCTCAATTTATAAGTTATAACAATATATACTATATTAATTATAAAGTCACGCAAAGATCATTCATGTAAAATATCACTTTGCACCATTAGAACAATCAACAGCCGAGATCTATAAATATTAAATAGTTGTGGTATATACTATACTCTATCAAATTAAAAAAGAAAAGAAAAAAAAAACATACTTTTATTTATACATAGCTTTCGTGTACCGTAAAGAAACCTCTGATCCTTATACATCATATTTACAAACCTTGTGCCACAGCTGTTTGTAAATACCGTATGATGTATAAGGATCCGAGTTTCAAGGAAAAAAATACTTCAACATAAAGAATTAGAGGATTGTCATAATACTTTCGTCCAACATCGTTTCAATTGCTTAGTGCGTACCTGGTGACCAGTTCGAGATCATGTCATAATGGTGATGATAAGCAAGCGCGTTCTCGTCCTCCTCGTCATTCTCGGTACAACCCCTTGTCATTACAGTTTGCAATTTGCCGTGTACTGGATCAACTTTACTTACTTTGCCATCTAAGCATATCTCAATTTGCCGTGCTAAAACGTAATCAACCTATAAGTATTTTTTATGCAATTTTTGTATATGAAGATTTGAAATTGAAAGTAAAATCAATGAAGAGGCATATAATAAGCTCTAACTAAAAAATAAAAAATAAAGAGAACTCACGGTTGCTGAAGCTTCTTCTGATGAGGATTTAGCTAGACGGTCGAGAAAGGCTCGTAGAGAAACAGACTCTAGACAAAAAAAATTAAAAACTCATGATCCCATGATTAGCAAATATGATTCGTTAGAACCAAAAACACAAAAAAACTAAACCCTATTGAAATAAACAAACTTATAAACACACCAAAAATATCGATTTATTTTGTTTGACTCTTTTATCTACTCTTTCATACAATCTCAATTTTTCAAAATATATCTATCGACACGTAGATTCAGTCTCATACTCTCATTCACAGTAGGAACATCAATGGTTTTGGATCAAAGCTCACATATATAATCTTTAAACCTAAACATAAATCAAAATAAGCAAATCAATTAAAAAATATTTGTATTGATTAATAGTAAAATAATAAGAGCTCAGGGGAAATTAAATAACACAAAGAATACAACCTCACAGAAGATTAAAAAAAACACATAATAAGGAATTAAAAGAACCAAAGCAATATAAAAAAAAACATAATATCAACACTATCTAATTGATTTCTAATATACAAAAATCATAACGCATAATATCAACCGCGATATGACGATATCTAATGTTCTCGCGGATGCTATATATATAGGGAGAACCTCCATAATAATTTTAGAAATTTAACATTATTTCTAGAAACAATTTTTTCCTTTTTGAGATTTAAAATATTTTCCTTTTTTTTGTAGACAATTTTTTCCTTTTTATAATTTAAAATATTTTTTTTTTTGTAGGGACAATTTTTTCCTTTTTTGTAGAAACAATTTTTGTAGAAATTTTTTTTTACCTTTTTTGTAGAAATAATTTTTTCCTTTTTACGAAACTGTGACATGGCGATTTAGATTATTTAAAATTTTTTCCTTTCTAATTATTTCTCTGTGAAAGATGATTTCCTTTTTTTTTTTGTAGAAACAATTTTTTCCTTTTTACAAAACGGTGACATGGCGCTATGCGATTAGTCATCTAAAATCTTATGTGGACGACCTTTAAAGAAACGGTGATGTGGCGCTATGCGATTGGCCGTCTAAAATCCTATGTGGATGGCCTTAGAAGCATATAGCCTCAACTTTTATATAGTATAGATTATCGTCTTTTAGCCTTGGAATTTATTGAAGTACTAAAAAATCAGGTCGCTGTATAAAATCATCCAAATTGTTAAGGGAAAATCCCAAAAAAAACCATCAAGATGGCAACGACTTCTACTTTAAACCTCCAAACTTTTGGACACCCAACTAAAACCATCAATTTGACAACTTTGTTAAATCAAACCTTTAGAGTGGCTTTTGTGTTCGCGGACCCACAATAATCGTCGGAACCGTTAATTCCATTAATAGAACAGTTCACTCCGTTCAACCTACGTATGCTATTTTTTATAAAAAAAAAAATTCAAATAAATAATAAAATAATTATAAGAAAAAATTGAAATAATGGAAAAGAAATTCCCAAATCGATTTTGGGATTACAGTTTATGAAAAAAAATCCCTCTTCATTCGTCTCTCTTCCTCTTGAGTCGTCTTTCTCCTTCCTCTTCATTCATCTCTCTTCTTCTTCTTCAATATTCTCTTCTCTTTTTTTTCACAAACCGTAATCCCAAAATCGATTTGGGAATTTCTTTTTTATTATTTCAATTTTTCTTACAATTATTTATTATTTTAATTATTTGAATTTCTTAAAAAAAAATAGCATACATAGGTTGAACGGAGTTAACTGTTCTGTTAACGGAATTAACGGTTTCGGTGATTATTATGGGTCCGTGAACACAAAAGTCACTATAAAGGTTTGATTTAACAAAATTGTCAAATTGATGTTTTTAGTTGGGAGTACAAAAGTTTGGAGGTTTAAAGTGGAAGTCGTTGCCACCTTGGTGGTTTTTTTTTGGATTTTCCAAATGTTGTCCAATCAATTTGGTCATTAACGTGTTTATGTTGGAGTTAACAAGCTTCTCTCACTCTAAAGTCTAAATTAGCTCAAAATGTCGAAACTGCTCCAAGACAAACCTTAAATCAATCGTAACACATTCCCAATACAAATTTCGTTCCTAATTATATTTACCCAAACAGCTTACAGTGATTTTTACCAATGCAATTTCAATGAAGAACAAAACTAATTACCTCCTTAATCACACATACAGTACCTATCAGTCACAAATACATTGTAACCAGAAAACAAAACTTTCCAGTTTCCACTTTCCATGAGCGCGCTTGTCTTGCCAATTGCATATCAGCAGATCTACGGCTCAAATCTCATCAGACATATGACACGGATAGCAATAGATCCAACGGTTCAAAATCATTAAATAATGATCACGCGGATAGAAGACAACAACCGTCGATAAATAAGATCCAACGACTCATAACCTCTTAAAATTTTAAAACTTTTGATTAAACCACAAGCACTCTTCGTCTCGTCTCATTTATATAATAACCCAATTTCATTTCAAGCAATCAAATCAAACACCAACTGGCTACTAAATCGACGACATCTGCAAACCAAAAGAATCTTTCGAATTTTAGTTTCCCGAGAAAATGTCAGGCCGAGGAAAAGGAGGAAAAGGATTGGGAAAGGGAGGAGCCAAGAGGCATCGGAAAGTTCTACGAGACAACATCCAAGGGATTACGAAACCTGCGATTCGTCGTCTCGCGAGAAGAGGGGGCGTGAAGCGTATCAGTGGTTTGATCTACGAGGAGACTCGCGGCGTTCTCAAGATCTTTTTGGAGAACGTGATTCGTGACGCCGTTACTTACACGGAGCACGCTCGCCGGAAAACTGTGACGGCGATGGATGTTGTGTACGCTCTCAAGAGACAAGGACGAACTCTGTATGGATTCGGAGGCTAAATCGTGATGATTTCGATTTGGAATCTGTAAAATTTTCAATTTCTAGGGATTTCAAATTTGTGATTTCTTAGTTAAATGATGAATGAATTGAAAAATCCTTATCGCATCGAGTTTAACTATTACGTCATCGTTTTAGTAATCTGAAAGTCTCTGGTTCGAATTCCCTTAACGCCACTTTAACGTTTAATTCAATTTTTTTTGTTGTGTGTGAAATGTCGCGTATGGGCTTATAAGCGGTTGCTGTAAAGCCTTTTGGGCTAAAAATGTAGTGGCCCAATATAATTTCATTGCCAAAGACTCAGAATGAAATGTTTTTATTTGTATTACAACAGCAATACATGATGATTATGTAAACTTGGATACTTTTTATCCAAAATTTCCCAGTGGAGAAAGTAACTGGAAATGGATATAACAAGCGTATATAGTTACATCAATATCAGATTGTCTAGTCAGTTATTACTGAAGTCAAACTTTATAATGAGTTATATGATAAACCTTGGACAGTTCGCTGTACTTATACTGTAGCCACTGTAAATTACTTTTTTCTCAAGAGAAGACATATTTCTTTTTGATTTGCAGAAATACAAAAGCAGTGGTGGAAAATGTTTTGTTATTGTTGCTAGATGCTTTCGTACACAAGTTCCAATTTTATTTTATTTAAAAACATGATGATTCACTGACAGTTTCACTCTGCCGACCTGATTTGTTGGGCCTGTGACTCGTCATTTTCATAGTCATAGTGTCTTTATAAAATTGTTAGGGCGATTAAAATCTCATTTAAGAAAATTAATGGCACTTCTACATATAGAGGAAAATACAAACATAATTATCGGTGTGAGGAGTGTTTATGTACAGGATAATTACCACTTACCAGGATCTAATTCAATAAACAAAATAAAAGTCGATATGAGTTGCGATTACATATAATGATTGGAAAGTGGACTCAAGGGGTTAGAGGGTTTGGATACAATAATCGCATTCAAATTTTGCAAGAGACTATAATATCTTTGATAAAAAGATTATGCATTTATCACTGTTTTACAAATGCAAACACTAATAAAAGCACAAACTTTAGACGTATATGCGAATGGGAATGAAAACGGTGTATAAAAAGCATGAATGCATACACTATAATTATAATTACAATCTGAATAAAAATCCAAACACTAACAGAAACGAAAACGTGAATTCGTGAAACGAAAACGTGAATTCGTGAAACGAACTCGGACGCAAATACTTAAATGTTAAGAATAGACAAACACATATACCTAACAAAAATGCAAATAAAAACGTTAAAGGGAAAACTAAATGTTCATGCAAACACAAATTTAATTATATTCTGTTATTTTGTTAGTGTTTGTATTTTTATTCAGATTGTAAAATCAAATATAGAAATGAGTTCTATAAATTATTTTGGTAATTACTTTTTACATTATATAAAATAAAAATAGATGATTTGTAGCTTATTGGTTTGTGTTAATATCCTCCATAATGATTAAAACCCGAATATTATTGACAGGAATATATATATTACAGAAAAATTATTCTTACTCCAAAAGACTGAAACGAGCGACCAGTAATAGACCAGATTCATGAATCTTCTCTATAATTCTTTGAGCTGTAATGTAAAAAGATGGTATGTCCAAACTTGTTATGTTTTTGAACTAACTGTTCCTTAAAATTTGGAGGACCACTTGTTTGGCACTTTTGAGTTGCCTTCATGAAAAGTCCAAATCTATTTCATAGAAAGGGAAGTGGAGAAACGATCACCTCGTGATTTTCAGTTTTATTTTATTGTTATTTTTTTTTTGGGCAAAATATTGTTATTTCTTTTATAACCAGTATTCTCGTGAATTTTCTCCCACTATTATGAAATTATTGCAACTTTTTAAAAGTGATATACGATTGACGTTTTTTCAGAAAATAAACAGAAGATCATCAAATTTGTTTCTCTCCATTTGATACGATTCTTCGTACAGAATAGTTTGGGGGTAAACTTTCGATAATTAGATATTTCTCGGTCAAATCCCATATTAATATCACTATTCGAGTGTATATGAAATCTTTCTGTGACTGTTTTTGCGTGTCAATTTCATGATTTCATCTAAGAGGTCTTTAAAATAACATATTCAAAAGCAGTTAACGATCTATATACGATATAGCAGACTGCCTCAATTCTGTTTGTTTAAAACAAAATTCCCACTCACACACCGCCCATGAATTTCGGATAATCATAAGTTAATTGATGTAACGATTTAATAGGCAAACAAAATAATTAAAGTGATGAATGAATATATAGTGTGATTACAAAATTTATAGCATCTTTGAGGAAGTCCACTACTTTTAGTTTTACATTATTTCTTTCTACAATTTCAAATCTTGTTTTGCCACAATCTGTATAAGACTCTTTTCTTCATGCATATATGTGACTCGCGTGAGACGCCACATTTGGCTTGTAAAGTCTGCCATGACTATTTTCAACAGCTTATTTCAAACTTGACTAACAATCTAACTAGATAAAAAGTTAGGAAAGTCGTAAATACCAGATACAACGTCTTGGAAAAATCAACAGCTCTATTTAATGAAAGTAATGCCAAACTATATCAAAAATTTTACTATCAAAAAAAAAAGAAGAAGCTCTATATCAAAATATTTTATTATATATGAGAAGTAATAGATACGTGTCACTTGGTTGCACTTGTAATTCACATCCACGCCGATGCAGCAATTGTCAACGCCGATCTCTCGCGTCCCACGTGCGACTCACATGATTCCTACTTCGTTGATAATCCAGTTTACTAGTTTGCAATTTCCGTTGTAAGATGAGTAGTTTTTAGACTTTATTGTAAACATGATTACATATTTACATGAACCATTTAAAGACGTAGAGATTTTTGTTCTACTAAGAACTACAAACGCAACTAAAAAAGAAAGAACATAATTTACTAGTTTTCAATGTATATATATATATATATATATTGATTCGACTATTTGAGTATTTTGTAAAATTTTCGAAAGAACAAGAAAAAAACCAAAAACCTATTTTGAAACTATAATTTCTTCCACTCAAGGTCAAGTCACACGTGAGATGTAGAAAGACGCACCCAAGTTACAAGCAACAACATTATTACTTTTTTGAATCTTCAAACGAAAAAAAAAATCTGTAATCTTTGCCTATAAATTTCTTCACAAAACTTCTTCTTACTTGAACTATATATCACAAGTTCCAAATTTAGCAACGAGAGAGAGAACAAAAAAGATAAAATAAAAAAGAGAGTCTTACTTTTTTGTCGTCAATAAGAGTCCGTTAAAATTCCCAAAATGGCCTTCAACATAACCGCCGTGAAAACCTCATCTAACGGAGTATGGCAAGGCGACAATCCCTTACACTTCGCTTTTCCGTTACTCATCGTCCAAACGGCGTTAATCATCGCCGTCAGTCGCTTCCTCGCCGTCTTATTCAAACCCCTCCGTCAACCCAAAGTCATCGCCGAGATCGTCGTACGTAAAACTTACAAACAATTTTACCAATAATCATTCTATTAATTTACCAATTTCGCCATCGTCTTCTTCTCAGGGAGGAATTTTGCTAGGACCATCGGCTTTAGGTAGAAACACGGCGTACATGGACCGTATATTCCCGAAATGGAGTATGCCGATACTCGAATCCGTCGCGAGCATAGGACTTCTCTTCTTCCTCTTCCTCGTCGGTCTCGAACTCGATTTATCATCGATCCGTCGAAGCGGCAAACGCGCTTTCGGAATCGCAGTCGCGGGAATCACACTACCGTTTCTCGCAGGCGTCGGAGTCGCTTTCGTGATCCGTAACACTCTCTACACCGCCGCGGATAAACCAGGATACGCTGAATTTCTCGTTTTCATGGGAGTCGCACTCTCAATCACAGCTTTTCCAGTCCTGGCGCGTATTTTAGCAGAGCTCAAGCTTTTGACGACTCAGATCGGAGAAACCGCGATGGCTGCAGCCGCTTTCAACGATGTAGCCGCGTGGATTTTGCTCGCTTTGGCGGTTGCGTTAGCGGGTAATGGCGGTGAGAGCGGTGAGAAAAAGAGTCCGTTAGTGTCGTTATGGGTTTTATTATCGGGTGCTGGGTTTGTGGTTTTCATGTTGGTTGTGATCCGACCCGGAATGAAATGGGTCGCGAAACGTGGATCTCCTGAGAACGACGTCGTACGTGAGTCTTACGTTTGTTTGACTTTAGCCGGAGTTATGGTTTCCGGTTTCGCGACGGATTTGATTGGGATTCATTCGATTTTCGGGGCGTTTGTTTTCGGTTTGACTATACCGAAAGATGGAGAGTTTGGTCAGCGATTGATTGAACGGATTGAGGATTTTGTCTCCGGTTTACTCTTACCGCTTTATTTCGCGACGAGTGGATTGAAGACTGACGTGGCAAAGATCAGAGGAGCTGAGTCGTGGGGGATGTTGGGTCTTGTTGTGGTTACGGCTTGCGCCGGGAAGATCGTCGGAACTTTTGTTGTGGCAGTGATGGTTAAAGTTCCGGCGAGAGAGGCTTTGACACTTGGTTTCTTGATGAATACTAAAGGTTTAGTGGAGCTCATTGTACTCAACATAGGCAAGGAAAAAAAGGTTAGTTTTGTCTCCCTTTCTTTTTTGAGTTTTTAAGGTTCTTGTTTTTGTTTTTAGTTAATCTACTGAATATTATAAGGAAAAAAAACCATGTAACACTAAAAGTTATTTGATCAGTTTTAGACTTTTAGTGGGAATAGCATATAAAACAAAAAACGATTATTATATCAATTTAATCGCATCTATAGACTATACCCTTAGGGTGTTTTTAGATATATAAAAATTAAAGATTTTTTTGGGTTCTACTAGTTGGTTCCATGTGAATATGGGTCCGGGCCGATCAACCGTTTAATCTTGTTGGTAGGCTGCTTGCCTGCTTATGTTTATAGGAGATCCCTGTGTTTATTTGCACATTAACCAACCGTTGCATAAGTCCGTAGGTTAGATTGTTAGAACAAATAGCTAAGTAAATACGAGTATACCATTTGAAAAGAAAGGTAAATACTAAAATTCGAAAAACGGATATTACACATATATGTTTTAAAATTGATCAAACTATAATTATTATTAGTGAAATAACATATATACATATATCAAACATAGATAACATCCGTTAAAATGTAAGGATAACTATCGAACCTTGATAACAAAAAAGAAAAAACTATCTAACATTCTAACCTATCAAGTAAGGACTAGATTGGGTGAAATTTATAAACGTGCTGAAAATTATTGACTAATAGAATCCGTTGGTTGACCGGCATATAATGATCAGATACATTATCATATAAATAATGTTTTCATTGGTGCTTAGTAGTAGTTAGTTCCTCCCCAAGTCCTACCTACTCCAAGTTCAATAATTAATTAAATATTTAGTGGAAAGGGAAAATAAATAAATAACATCATAGACTAGGTTTGCGTGCAGTCGTTGTGTCCTGAATTCAAACCCCCATTTGTTGTGATAAGAGCAACCATATCTATAAGGAAATTCCGCATATGCGTCTTGTCAACACTTATCTATAACAACCACAGTCCACAGATTACATGCAATTTGATAGCTAGGTTTATTATGGATGATGATCAAATAATACCATTACTGGCTACAGTTCATTTAGCAATGGTAGCTTCAAAAACTAGTCCGTGATCCGGTGTGTTACATCCGAAATAAATATTTGATCTCAAATATATGTACAAGACAATACTATATATAATGCTTCTGAAATATGTAGTATATACTATAATCTTTGTTGGAAGATACGTTTCAACATTTTCTTTTTAATTCCACTAGTCTGACCTTGAATTATTAGGGTGACAAATCCACGGGACCACAGAGGAGTAATATGTTTGGTTGTTTTTTTCCTACATTTTGGGGTAACAAAGAAAACTGATAAACTAAGGACTAATCATGCATGCATGATAACTTTATACGAATACCTTTCCCAATGGGCCAATGTTTACGTAATCGTCACATACTGATCCACTTGCAAATATTGCGGCACAACAAATTATATGATTGTCTTCATATAATGCAGCAATAAAGTCAAATAAGGATTACCCACTAATAAAAAAAAAAAAAAAAAGGATTACCGAGTACCACTAATCATTAATGTAGTATGTGGTTATTAATTAAACTGTGGGTACGTTGCATTGACTTTAACTAGGTACTAAACGACGAGACGTTTGCAATATTAGTGCTAATGGCACTCTTCACAACGTTCATAACGACGCCGAGTGTAATGGCCATTTACAAGCCGGCACGTGGCACCCACCGCAAACTGAAGGACTTGTCGGCAAGCGAAGACTCCTCCAAGGAAGAGCTTCGCATCCTAGCCTGCCTCCACGGCCCAGCCAATGTCTCCTCCCTCATCTCTCTCATCGAGTCCATCCGGACCACCAAGGTCAACTTTCCTTATATCTGTTTATGTTACAATCTATATTTAAATCTCTGATATAAAGCATATATAATTATATCTGGCATCCGGAAAACTAAGATTCAATTGGAGGCTCATATAGTCACAAAATCAGCTAAACTGTTTTCATGGGGTAATTAATAACCTTGGTTACTAATGGTTACTAATTTAAAATCGTATTTGTTTTGGCAGATATTACAGCTAAAACTATTCGTGATGCATCTAATGGAACTAACGGAACGGTCGTCGTCAATCATAATGGTGCAAAGAGCCCGTAAAAACGGATTTCCTTTCGTCCACCGTTACCGTCACGGCGAGTGCCACAGCAGTGTCATAGGAGGCTTCCAAGCCTATCGTCAATTAGGCCGAGTTGCAGTCCGGCCCATCACCGCAATCTCTCCGTTACCAACAATGCACGAAGACATTTGCCACATGGCAGAGACCAAGAGGGTCACAATGATCATTTTACCTTTCCACAAACGATGGAACATTGATCATGGTGATCATGGCCACCACCATCAAGACGGAGGAGATGGAAATGTACTGGAAAACGTTGGTCATGGTTGGCGATTGATTAACCAGAGGGTTTTGAAGAACGCGCCGTGTTCGGTGGCGGTTCTTGTGGACCGTGGACTTGGGTCCATTGAGGCCCAAAGTTCGAACATCGATGGGTCGAATGTGGTTGAAAGGGTTTGTGTGATTTTCTTTGGTGGGCCTGATGATCGTGAGTCTTTAGAGCTCGGCGGGAGGATGGCGGAGCACCCGGCCGTTAAAGTTACCGTTATTAGGTTTTTGGTGAGCGAAACTTTGAGGAGTAACGCCGTCACCTTACGACCGGCACCGTCAAAATGCAAGGAGAAGAACTATGCCTTTTTGACAACCAACGTGGATCCAGAAAAAGAAAAGGTAATTCTCTTTTCTGATATAATTTTTGGATTGGATATTTTTATTTATGAAATATAGAAAACGAATAGAAGCTGAATATCATCTGGTTCTACGGTTTCTGTTTGGATTCATTCAAGTAATTAAAAAAAATCATTCGGTTTGGTTTGTTCATATATGGAAAAGTTAATATAACCGATTTGGTTTGATTTTTATTCGATTTCGCTTTTCAGTACAACTTAGGTTCGGTTTGGATCATATTGGGGATTCACGTATTTAGGACACACATAACAGTTGTTTTCTTTCTTGGAAAACCAAATATAGGAATTAGACGAAGGGGCATTGGAAGACTTCAAGAGCCAGTGGAAAGAAATGGTGGAGTACAAAGAAAAGGAACCAAACAACATCATTGAAGAAGTACTGTCAATAGGACAAAGTAAAGACTTTGACCTTATAGTCGTTGGAAGGGGGAGGTTACCGTCGGCAGAGGTGGCTGCATTAGCTGAGCGCCAGGCCGAACATCCCGAGTTAGGTCCTATAGGGGACGTGCTTGCCTCTTCGATCAACCACATCATCCCATCAATCCTTGTTGTTCAACAACACAACAAAGCTCATGTAGAGGAAATTACGGTTTCCAAAATTGTTAACGAGTCTTCTCTAAGTATTAATGGAGACACAAATGTATGATAAAAAAATGGATGTACTTAAACTTTGAGATAAAAAAAAATGATGTACTTAAACTTTGCCTTAATGGTAATGAAGGTGTTGTTTATCAACAATATAGATCTTAACTAAGAGTTGTCGAAAGATAGTTCTACCTCTACGTATAAATAACCAGGATTATGCATCTTGTGAGATGTAATCTAGTAACTAGATAAGAAGAATGTATTAAAATGTGAATACTTATTGTATGGCATCTCATACCGCAATAAAACTTGTATCATCATATGCGATCAATAAAATGTTATTGTATAAAGATAAATGTTATTGTATATAATTCGAAATTATGTTTAACTAATTTTTTCATGAACAAAAAAATAAGCTAATAAAAAAAACCAAAATAGCAAAAAAAAAAAAAAGAAGAAGAAAGAAACAAAAAAAGGCAAAACTTAAAACTACAAGAAATACAGAAATTAAAATGCGATATCATATTAAACGTTCTTAGGGCAATACATTTAAGAGTTTTAGTTCGAAAGTCAAATCATTTGGTTTAATTTTTATGGGTAGCCTAACTTTTTGGCACTGACATGTAAGTACTCCTATGCAGAGTTTAATTGGTTCACATTTGTGTTCTAATTCTTGCATTGTCATAAAATTTTATACTTTAAAACTACACTAAAAATAATTATTACAAAAAGCCTATAAATAACTACACTTTAATACGTATCACTCTCTCGTATAGTTTAGATTGAAAATTTGAATCATTTCATAGCTGTTTTGTTATTAGCATAATAATTTCGAAACAAAAGATTAAAAAAAATTCGAATATAAGTAAACCAAAATGATAATTGTATATATAATAGAAGTAAAGATAATCTCAGTCGTTTGCCGTCAAAAAATAAAAAAATACTGTATAATAATCTCACTGGTTGTTGTCCCCTCGCACGTGCCGAAGACACGTACCAAAATAAAACGAACAAAAAGAAAACGCATCAATCTGAGCAGAGCAGCACAAGTCTGCGAGATTTGGATCAGATCTGTTCAGGTTGGATTGATCGGTGTTCTGAGCTCCGGGAAACATGGCGGCGGCAAGACAATTACGCACTCTCCAATCTCAGCCTGAAAACAAAGTATGTGTCGACTGCGCTCAGAAGAATCCTCAATGGGCGTCGGTTTCTTACGGAATCTTCATGTGCTTGGAATGCTCTGGGAAACACAGAGGCTTAGGCGTTCACATCTCCTTCGTCAGATCCGTCACTATGGATTCATGGTCTGAGATCCAGATCAAGAAGATGGAAGCTGGAGGCAACGAACGTCTCAACAAATTCTTCGCGCAATACGGAATCGCTAAGGAGACGGATATAATTTCCAAGTACAATTCAAACGCTGCCTCTGTGTATCGTGACCGGATCCAGGCTTTAGCTGAAGGTAGGCCATGGAGGGATCCACCAGTTGTTAAGGAAGCGATAGGAGGAGGTGTGGGGATGAATAAGAAGCCTCCGTTGGCTCAGGGCGGTTACGGAAACAACAACAACAACAACAACGGAGGAGGATGGGATAGTTGGGAAAACGATGATTCCTACAGATCTTCGACTGATATGAGACGGAATCAATCAGCTAATGATTTTAGAGCATCGGGAACTCGTGGTGCACCGGTGAAGTCAAAGTCATCGGAGGATATCTACACGCGATCGCAGTTGGAGGCTTCTGCTGCAGGGAAAGAGAGTTTCTTTGCGAGGAGAATGGCGGAGAATGAGTCTAAGCCTGAAGGTCTTCCTCCATCGCAAGGAGGCAAGTATGTTGGGTTCGGTTCAAGCTCGGCTCCAGCACCGAGAAATAATCAACAGGATGATGTTTTCTCCGTCGTTTCTCAGGTAAATTGGATGCTTATTCAATTCCTTTTTGAATGGGTGGTGAACGTGTGTTGTTGATTCTTTATTCAATTGGTTTAGGGTTTGGGAAGATTGTCTCTGGTTGCCGCATCTGCAGCTCAGTCAGCTGCAAGTGTTGTTCAAACAGGAACCAAGGAGTTCACATCCAAGGTACTTTTAACATTTTCACTCTGCTTGGTTTCCTAAGTTGCAATTCATAACCTTTGGGCGTAAATGGAGTTTGTGGTCACTATCTGTAGTCTCTGCTTGATTTTACATAGAGGTTGTGAAGTGTCTAGTTGCTCCTTTGCTTGTAAGTCATGTGCTCGCCTGTTTTCCCATTTTCGACATTGTTATGCTGATTTTTTCAATCGCAATGCCTCTACCACACCTCTAGTGAGATTCTTTATAACTCTGTAGAAAGCACAATTCTTGGAAGCTCTCTGTACATTTCTTGTTTACCATAATACCGCTGTTAATAGAGTTTTGGAAAAGTGGAGTCAAAATCAGATAAGAAACCATTTTATTGCAGGTTAAGGAAGGTGGGTATGATCACAAGGTTAGTGAAACTGTAAATGTAGTAGCGAATAAGACAACAGAGATAGGACAAAGGACGTGGGGAATCATGAAAGGAGTAATGGCAATTGCGACACAGAAGGTGGAAGAGTACACTAAAGAAGGAACAACAAGCTGGAATCAACAGAGTGAAAATGAGAGCAATGGTTACTACCAGAATTTTGGAAATGGGAACAAAGCAGCGAATTCATCAGTTGGAGGAGGAAGATCACAATCATCATCAAGTAGTCATTACAACAATTCACAGAACTCAAATTCTTGGGATGATTGGGGACAGAATGAGAATAAGAAGACGGAAGCAGCAGCTCCAAAGGGGTCATCAGCTTCTAATGATGATGATGGCTGGACTGGTTGGGATGATCATGATACCAAAGAAGATGGGTTCGATGGTTATTACCAAAGTGCTGGTGATAAGAAATCTGTTGGTCACAACGGGAAACCAGACTCCGCTTGGACTGGTGGAGGTTTTCTCTAAGGGTAAGCAAGCTTTAGCCCATTTAGTTCTAACAGTTAATATCGCAGTAACACTATATTCTTTTTTTTTGGATAGGTGTGATGTAGAATGCCAGTAAGAAGTGTATAACTAATTATGGCTGGGACCGTCGCGGTCTGAATATAAGTGAGATTGGTCTTCATCTTAAAACCATTTTCATCCATTCCCACAGGTCTGCGTTTTTCTTCATAAGTTGGCAGTTTCTTGATATCTTTTTCTTCATATGTTAATGAGTAACGTATTTGTACAAGATTCATAGCCGACTGTTTGCTAAAGATTTTCGGTTTTAGTCTTTCACAATTTATCTTCAACTGTAATCACAACTGAACATTCTTTTTTCTCAAAATTGCCTTGTTGGTAGCGTGATCAAAACCCGTAAATTGTGATGTTTTGGCATTTTTCTTATAAGAGTTAATAGGTTTTAGCAGGTTTAAAGAATGTTTGGTTCGATCCATAACAAAAACCACTAGTGCATGTGGAAGTAGTAATAGAAGTGGCTGTGAGAATTTATCAACGAGTGCGAAACAGTCCTCTACGGATACACATGTGGGTTGGTCTGCTTGATCGAACAAGTATATGAGAAAAGATCGGCAAGTTTTAGTGGAGAATCCAGATGGATTTTATTTGTATCCCACTGACCCAGCAATAAAGCATATATGGTTGTTGAGGACACGACGCTTGTGGTTGAAATTACGACCCAGGATGGTAAGTGAGCGAAGATACAGTGGACTGACCTGCAAAGACTGAACCTAAAATACACCTAAATATAAGGGCTAGTCTGTAGAACCACATAATTTGACGGCATTAAACGTGAAATCCGCCAGAATAACCTGCAAGTCGGAGGGGAGAAGAGGAGAAGAGATCATGAATCATTGTCTCGGTTCTTCTCTTCATGCATAAGGAGAGGATGACCCAACGATTGTGGAACACCTTAAACAACCCACTACACTGGCCGTTGTTTCTCTTTGGTCCTCAAACATAGGAGATGAATCACTCCAAAATTTTATAGGAAAACATATTTCATTACATCATACATATCGTCTACGAATTTGGAAGTGTTAATCATCTAGACCGGAAAGTTCTCCTCGGCTGGCGGCTGTCCAAAACGCCACCAAGAGTGGCCAAAGCATCCTGAAATTTCCTGATTTTAAGCAAACCCTTCACCATTGAAACTTCTTCCTCCGAAAATCTCGCTTTCTGCATCACCATTTTAACTAACTTGACCAGTGTCTCCTCCATTGACAAAGTGAGAAGACCTTCAGCCAACATGTACAAAGAAGAAAACTCAGGCACAAACCCTTTCTCTAACAGCTCAACAAGAAAGTCCACTGCTTCACGGATTGGTCCACCTCCGTTACATAGCCCACGGAAAACGATTCTGTAAGAGACTGCATCCGGTGCAGCTTCATTCTGTTCAAGCATTTCTCTAAACAAATTTATAGCTTCCGTTGCTTTTCTCTTTCTAAACAAACCTTGAATCACCGGGTTATAAGCGTGCGGTGTCAAAGCAATCCCTTTCATCTGAATTGACCTCAACAGCTTACTTGCAACTTCAACTCTACCAGCCTTACACAAACCACTTATCAAGGTTCCATAGGTCACAATGTCTGGTTCGCACCCGTTTGAGGTCATAGCTTGCACGATATCCGCAGCTTTCTTTATGTCACCTCCCCTGCAGAAATGTGTTAGAAGCGAGTTGTATGTGAACTTGTCAGGTTTCTGTCCTTCCATTATCATTTGATCCATGAGCTGAGCTGCGTCTTCTACCCGCCTGCTTTTACAAAGCCCATCGATGAGTGTGTTGTATGTAACAGAGTTTCTTGAAACCCCATGTACTTCCATCTCATCGAATATCTCCTCGGCTTCTCTAATCTTGTTGGCTTTGCAAAACCCATCAATCAAAGTGTTGTAAGTTATTACACTCCGTGCACAACCACTCAGTTCCATTTTTTTAAGCATGTTTAGAGCTTCATCTAGTTTCCCTTTAGAACATAAACTATCAATCAGCATATTGTACGTGAACTCGTCGGGCTCACATCCTTTGCTCCTCATCTCATCGAACAGCTCCATCGCAACCCGGTGATTCCTAGTCAAACACAAACCTTGGATCAGAGAGTTAAATGTACAAACATCAGGAAGAATCCCTTTGCTGGTGAGAACACGGGCAAGCTCCGTGGCTTCCTCAATCTGATTCTCCTTGCATAATGTGCTGATCAAAGTGTTGTAAGTAACCGTGTTTGGAGAACAATCTCTAGTGATCATCTGATCAAGAATCTCCACTGCTTCTTTCACCTCTCCAAGTTTACACAAACCCGAGATGACCGAGTTGTAAGTATACACATCAGGATCATACCCTTCCTGAAGCATCACATCCATAATCTCAATAGCATGCTTCACATGCCCTGCTTTACACAAACCGTTAACTAACGTGTTAAACGTGTACTGATCCGGGAAAAACCCGCCTTGATTGGACATCTCCTGAATGAAATTAAGAGCGTCTTCGACTCTCCCTTCCTTGCAGAAACCATGAACAATAACATTAACACTCACATTAGACCATGAACACCCAAACTCAACCATCTGTTCCCTAATTCTCAAAGCTCCATCCAAGTCACCTTCTTCGATGTAGCCTTGCATAATTGTCGTAAATGTCTTCTCATCAGGAACAAGACCGTAACTCGGCATATCCTCCAACATCAAAATCGCAGGTCTAAGCTGATGAGCTCTACACAAAGCTTTGATCAGAACATTAAACGTCGATACATCGGGTTTAATCCCCCAAACACTCATCTCCGCGTGAGCAATCTCAACAAGTTTCAGATTATTCCCATCAACGAGAAGATTCAGCATCCGGTTATAAAAATGGGTATCGGGTTTCAACCCGAATTCGTCAATCATCCAATGAACAACACCTAGAATCTCATCGTACAACTCGAATTGAGCATAACTCTCGATTAGAATCAAGAACTGAGAAGTACCCATTTCGCATCCCGAGTTCTTCATATCCTCCAGAATTTTCCTCATGTCATCAAACGAACCGGACCGGCCAAGCCGGAGGAGAATCTCCTCGTAGAGAGCAGGTTCAGGGGTGAAATTAGGCTGCTTAGAGGCCAAATTAAAGAAACGGAGTGCTGCGGAATCATCAGGCTGGCTACGGAGTGAGTCGAGAAGCTTGACATCAGGAGAAGAGAGAGCAGCGGAGTGAGGTGAAGCAAAGGAAATGGCGGAAGAAGGAGGAGTGAGCTTGAGATAGAAGGATTGATGAGTTAGGGTTGCGGCTTGAGAGATAGAAAAAGGATAGAATTTGAGACAGGAAGAGAAAGCCATAGTTTCAGCTTCAGAGGAGATGATGAGAGTTTTCTGAGATGAAAGCAACAAAAGGGGTTTAATAAGGCTTTGGATTTTCAATAACCGACCGGTTCGTATATGAACCGGGATAAATTATAAAAAATTCGATTCAGGGTTTTGACCGCAGCAAAAATGAGAGAGACGCTTTGGAAACTGATCCAATGAAAGCGCAATAGAATAGAATAGAAGGTAAAGTGAAAATTACTTTAGACAGCAAAATGGCGACACAGTCTGTTAATGCAGTGATCGTTGATCTTCCCGGAGATGTAAACGATGACGGCGATAACTCCGATTGTTTCATCTTCTCCAGTCCTCTCTCATCGCGTGGCTCCACCAAGCGTGACGCCATTTCCGTTGAGAATTATGATCGTGATCGTCAACTCCGTCGTCTCTGGGTCTGCTCTCCTCACACTCCAATCAAATCAGAATCCCCAATTTACATAGATCTTGATCAATACAAAGACGAAGACGACGACGATGATGATCTCAAAATCCTTTGTTTCTCACCACCAGTCTTCACCAAATCCCTAGAAAAGGGACAGTCTTCGTCGTCGGCGACGGCGATTTTCGATTGCGAGATATGTGTTGAATCAAAACCCATAATTGAATCGTTTGGAATCAGTGGATGCTCTCACTTCTACTGCAACGACTGTGTCTCGAAATACATCGCAGCCAAATTACAAGACAACATCCTCTCAATCGAATGTCCTGTCTCTGGTTGCTCCGGTCGTCTCGAGGCAGATCAGTGTCGTCAAATCTTGCCAAGAGAGGTTTTTGATCGGTGGGGTGATGCTTTGTGTGAAGCAGTAGTGATGCGTTCAAAGAGATTCTACTGTCCTTACAAGGACTGCTCTGCTTTGCTCTTCTTGGACGAGAGTGAAGTAGAAGTGATGAAAGATTCAGAGTGTCCTCACTGCCATAGAATGGTGTGCGTGGAGTGTGGGACGAAGTGGCATCCGGAGATAACGTGCGAGGAGTTTCAGAAGCTAGGGGAGAACGAGAGAGAAAGAGAGGATATTTTGCTGAGGAAGATGGCAGAGAGTAATAAATGGAGAAGATGTCCTTCCTGCAAATTCTACATTGAAAAGTCTCAGGGTTGCTTATACATGAAGTGCAGGTAACTCTTCTTTTTTCTTTGTATATGCTACTAAATTTTAGTCTTTTATATATGTTTTAAAACTTTTGCAGGTGCGGGTTGGCTTTTTGCTACAACTGTGGAACTCCATCTAAGGACAATACTCATTATTGTTATAATTGTAAGCGTTGATTGTAGCTTATTATTTCTTATAATAGTATATGTCTAAGAAGCTAAGCTTTAAGCTTTATGGATATGGATTTCTGTTTGGTATTATGATTAATCTTGTCATTAGGTGAACACCCGCTCTATCAATTAATGTGCATATTTTGGCTATTTTGGTAAGAAAATAGTTAGCTCTCATTATCTTTCATCATTTTCATCTTGAATCTCGACTCGCCTCCACGGTTGATCATCATATTACCATATGGGATTCTCCATTCTCTGTTATCTTTAGCTTTACTATTTCCTTCTCTTTTGTCCAAGAATTATCATACATATGCATGTAATAAAGGTGAGAAAGGTTTCATTATTGAAAGAAAACGAACGAAGAAATTAATTCGTGGAAGAAAGAAATACAAACCTTTATAAATTCATCTACATAGAGTCTGTACCTTTGGACTTCATAGCTAGACCCAGATCGAATCCCTTATTAACCTTACGCTCCCATATATAATCATTGAAACTTTAGCATGAATAAGTTAGTGTAGTTATATTTTCATTGAGATATTTTGTTATCTCCCTTTTACCTCTTCTATCTGCAAATCAATCTACTAGTTTCCAGCCACAGAGAGAACATTTATCATCCTCACTGTAAAATGATTATTTTTAGAACACACTTTTCTTTTTTAAGCAGTCAAAATTTGTTGTGTTCCACAAGTGCCATTAGATTTAGTGGCCAGAGTGCTTTCATGAACTGCTAGTACTTATTTACATACATATTCCCAGTTAGTGTTATCTAAACTCTCTTACCATTGAGGCAGACCATAAGCAACTTATTAGACTTGGTACATTGATACTATACCTCTATATCTTTTAAAACATCGTATGTCTATAAGAAAAAAATGTGATGGAGGAAATCGAACTCGTCACCTCACCTCACCTCAACACGTTTGTAAACCACTAACACTAAAAATTACTCCCTCCGTTTCCTTTTATTTGTTGTTTAAGGTTTTTGCACAATAATTTAGGCAACTAACTTTTCTTAAAAAAAATTAATTAAAAAATCAATTAAAAATAATTCAACCAATCACAAAAAAGAAGTATAAAATACAATTGGTTACACATATTCCAATAAAGTAAAAATTAACCAAAACAACAAATATTATGAAACAAAAAATATTCTCCAAAACAACAAATAAAATGAAATGGAGGGAGTACTTGTTTTTTTTTTTTTAGTCGGCACACTAGAAATAAAAATGTAGTTCTCCCGCTATTTCACCAATAAAAAATATATTATTTACAATATTATGATATCCATCCAAAAAAATCTGTTAATTACAAATTCTACATATTTCTTCTGGTTACCTACTCATACAGATTATAAACCCATATTGTGATTATTGATAGTTTGGTATAAGTAAGTAAGTATATTTAAAATATTTGAAGTACTATATGATTACCGGCTATAATTTGTTGTCAGCTAATAAAATTAGTCATTGGTCATCTGTCATCATCATCTTTCCTTTCTCTCTTTTCCCTCTTTCTTTATCTCACTTCCCAAACCCTAACCCTCCCTTCGGATTTGTTTCGAAATCGATTTCCCTATCGTTTTCTGCACAACTTAGGTCCATCAGATTTTCAGAATGTGAATTACAGTTACTAATTCCGTACCTTGAGTCTTGTAGTTGGAATTGTTTTCAAAGCCTTACTAATTTTAGATATAATCTCAGTCACAGTACAAGCGTTAGTTTCCTGAATGCCATCTTGTGAATTTGACAATGGGAGAAGAAGCAGTCTGTTTAGAAATGCCAATGGAAGGAGAAGACATGGCTCAAGAGGATTCATCAACGACCAAGGAATTGAAGAGAGGCCGTATGTGTATTGGAGAAGATAATATAGAAGAAGAGCTTTATTCCTCCAGCAAAAGACAAGCTAAGGAAGCTTCAAACGATGACATTAGGTCTGAAATATCAAACCCAGTCGCGTCTCCCGCCTCCAGTTTTCGCGATATCACTAGCAATCCGGCTAAATCGAGTTCAGGTTATCTCGTTGGGTCTTGTTCTCGCAGTGATTCTGGTTCCGGTGAGACTATAAGCCACGACAAACACGGCGTATCGGTAGCAGATAGCTCGCAATCGAGTGATGCTGTACCTTGGTGTTTTGTACGGGAGATTCCAAAGCATCTTAGCACAACTGGGATAACCAAAATCACGTTTAAGCTCAGTAAACGAAATGAGGAGGATTTCTGTGATTTGTCAATGATTAAGGAGCATACACGGGAGAGTGTTCCTTCGAATGTAGGTGTGAAAACGTCTAAGAAGATCGTCTCTACCAACTTCACATCTAATGTGAAGAACCTATTGTTGACGGGTATTCTCGATGGTGCTCGGATCAAGTACTTTTTAACCTCTCCTGCGGTAAGTTTGTGTTTTTTTTTTTTTTTTTGTGTTTTCTCGTTGTTTGAGTTTGGATATTCTCATTTTGTTACGATAATTTGTAGGTGAAAGTTGTTCTTATATTACTTTTAATGGTCATTAGAGAGAGCTTCACGGGATAATCTACTCGGGTGGGTATTTGTGTGGCTGTACTGCTTGCGATTTCTCGAAAGTAAGTTTGTTCTTCGCGATTCTTCATAGTTTTCTTGTGTGGTTGTACTAGGTTAAATGTTGCAGTCTTTAACTATGTCATATTTTGTTTTGTGGGAAGGTTCTAGGTGCCTATGAGTTCGAGCGGCATGCTGGTGGGAAAACAAAACACCCTAACATGCACATATATTTGGAGAACGGAAGGTCGGTTTATAACATAATTCAAGAGCTGAAGATTGCTCCTCTTGATGTTCTCGAGGAGGTGCTAAGGAAAGTGGCTGGTTCTTCTCTGAACGAGGAGGGCTTTCAGTCTTGGAAAGGTATCCAAGTTGCTTGGTGGATGTAGTCTGCATTGTTTGCTTTGAAATCTCCCAGCATTTTGAAAGTGCTTTTCCTGTGTATTCTTTCACTTTCTGATGGACATCGTTGACTTGCTCTTCTCTTCTTCAGAAAGTTTCCAGCGGGATACTAACATGGCTGAAGATGACAGCGATGATATCATGGATCATTCGTTTCAATCCCTTGTCAGGTACTTTGACCTCCTACTTGTGTTATTACTTGATCTGAAATTTCCAAAGATTTGTATTTGATGATGACATTCGGCGACACTTGGATCCTTTTTAATCTAGTTGTTTATTTTTAGAAGGTTAACATGGTAGTTGCCGTTGTGAAAGTTGCAGTTATCCTGGTTCTGGTCCGTCTCTTGATGAGAGTCAAAGCTCTACTCTATGTTTTCCAGAGAAAAATTACTTTAGGGAGAAAATATGTAGAATGGACACACGAGTCGAACAGAAGCCAAAAGCATAGGAAATTTACTTGGCCGTTAATAATGTAGGCTTACCTCTCATATGTTTGGTACGGGTTGTCGTAAGAAAGTGTCTGAAGGCGGCAAGTGTAAGAGGTATGTATTGCTGGTTTCCTCAGTATTTCGGTTTCCCTGTTCACATTCTTCTCTAAATGCAATCCCACGGTAATGACGACAAATATCAATCATATGTTTATAGGGACAATGATTTACACCGGTTGCTGTTTTTGCCAAATGGGCTACCTGATGGGACTGATTTGGCTTACTATATGAAAGGAAAGGTCTGTTATTGTAGGCTTTATTGAATTATTCTATTGATTCTTAGTTCAAATTTTAAGTTTGTTTGGTTATGCTGACACTTGTTTTTCTATTAGAAACTTCTGCAGGGTTACAAGCAAGGAAGTGGTATAGTATGTAGCTGCTGCGACAGAGAGGTACAATGCTGGATGCAGTGACTCTGTAAATTGGCCCTTAGACTCATTTTCTTTTCCAAGTATAATGACACATATGTATTGTGATTCTTAACAACAGATTAGTCCTTCACAATTCGAAGCACATGCTGGAATGGCTGGTAGAAGACAACCGTGAGTTATCTAGTAACGATGTATGTTTTTGCACTAATGTTGTAAGACATATCTGAAGTTTCTGATTCTGTTGCAGTTATCGTCATATCCACATATCTTCTGGATTGTCATTGCATGATATAGCCATGTCATTGGCGGATGGCCATGTCATTACAACTGGTGACAGCGATGACATGTGTTCTATTTGTGGCGATGATGGAGATTTGCTACTCTGTGCTGGATGTCCTCAAGCATTTCATACAGGTGGGTATCCGTTTCTGCTAGAGGATAGTAGACTTGCTTGTTCATTCTACTATGGTGAATCTACAACTTAATCTTTAAGCACAGGTTTCAAGAAATTTTTCTCGAGCATAATGAGAAAGAATTGACTGATATATGCCTATTTCTCTTTACGTTTAAGTTCTAAATTAAATTCTTTGAGATGATTTACAAAATCTTCATTGCATTGGTATCAGCTCTAGGGTTGTTTTCCGGTTCTAATACTTTTGTGACTCTTTTTATATACAGCATGCTTGAAATTTCAATCTATGCCTGAAGGTACTTGGTACTGTTCAAGCTGCAACGATGGAACTATGTCTAGTAAAAAAATGGCCACTGCTACTGATCCTAATAAAAAACCCATAGTTATAAGACTGACAAGAGTGGTTAAAGCACCAGAAAGCGAGATTGGTGGTTGCGTGTTCTGCAGGTTAGTTCTATAGCTACTTAATTTCGACTGTGCATATACTTGTTCTCCACTCTGCTTATTCATTCTTGCGCATTTTGTATAGGTCCCATGATTTTAGCGTCGGGAAATTTGATGATAGGACAGTTATTCTATGTGACCAGGTACTGTTGTTTCTGGTCTCTTCTTCAAGATCTACTTTACGTCTATTTTGTCTAATGATCATTTTTCCTCTTGAAGTGTGAGAAAGAGTACCACGTTGGCTGTCTCAGGGAAAATGAGCTTTGTGATTTGAAAGTAAGTCCTGTAACGTCTGGTTGTCTTTGTTCACAAGGTCATTGAACCTGTCTTAACTTCTTTCCTGAATGCTGTAGGGAATCCCCCAAGATAAATGGTTCTGCTGTAGTGACTGCAGCAGGATTTACACGGCTTTACAAAATTTTGTCTCCTGTGGGCCACAGACTATTCCCTCGATTTTGTTAGACACGATAAGCAGAAAGTACAGAGAAAAAGGAATATATGTTGACAATGGAGATACTGTGGAATGGAGGATGCTTAATGGGAAAAGTCGATACCCGGAGCATCTACCCTTGCTTTCAAGAGCAACTGCTATCTTCAGGGTATGCCTTGACTTGGAAATGTGCTCCAATCATTTTGAGTACTATCTGGCTTGTAAATTTACTTTATGGACACATGTAAACCTATATACTTTTCAGGAGTGTTTTGATCCCATTGTGGCAAACTCTGGTCGTGATCTCATTCCTGTCATGGTCTATGGGTAAGCTGTACTGTGCGATAAACTCAGATTCAATTTCCCTGTTCATTCATATTTTTATAGTAGGTGATCATTCCGGTAATTCTTCCAACATGTTCACAGGAGAAATATATCAGGCCAGGAGTTTGGAGGAATGTACTGCTTGGTCCTGATGGTGAAGTATGTTTGGTGTTGTTGATGCATTTATCTTTTTTCTTCTATTTTTTCTTTTACGATTTCTCAATATTCTCGATCAGATCCTAATTGTTTCTTTATTTTTGTTTAGTTCCCATGTTGTTTCCGCTGCGCTGCTTAGGATATTTGGTCAGAAAGTTGCTGAACTTCCTATTGTAGCTACGGGCCGAGAGTATCAGGGAAGGGTAAGTTTTTGTACATGCCACCATGTTTCTTTACTGTGTCGGATTTGCTTGTTATATCCCTATAACTCTAACAAAACCAATTTGGCTATGGTTCTTTAGGGCTACTTTCAAGGGCTGTTTGCTTGCGTTGAGAATCTTCTTTCTTCTCTGAATGTTGAGACCTTGCTTCTCCCAGCAGCTGAAGAAGCGGAGTCTATCTGGACAAAGAAATTTGGCTTCACAAAGATGACTGAACAGCAAGTACGTAAAGTTTGGCCTGGCACAATCTTTCATGATTAATCTGTTGATTTAATCAATCTTTAATGGTTGAACAGTTTGTTTACAAAAGTGGTTTAAAATAAATGGTGTTTGTGTCTGCAGTTACAGAAGTACCAGAGAGAAGTGCAACTTACAATCTTCAAGGGAACATCGATGCTTGAGAAGAAAGTGCCGATTTTTTCAGAATCAACTTCATTCATCTGATATCATCTGGATTTTTGGTAGTTGAGATCTTTCCTTTTGTTTTTTTCCCGCTCCTTTAAAACCCACTGTTGGTTCCTTTTTGCAGAAGGGTCATTTCTTGTGTACCTCTGTTATTTTTTGTACAAGCTCTTAACAGAGAATATTAGAATCTAGGGTTGACACAGGAGAGAGGTTTCAGATCTAGTGGGATATTTTGTAAAGGATAGAATGAAAAACAAGAAGCAAATATAATAATAGTCACAAGCCTATATGCTAATGTAAAGAAAGTTGTGGCTCGAACCGAAATCTTATTTCTTTGTTGTGTTGAGTAAACTGAGAACAATAATTAAACGTTTAACAAATGGAAAGAAATTTGTAGACAGAGACGCAAAAAAAAACTGACTGAGAAGCACATACAAAAGAAGAAAGGCTTAAACGGATGCCATCGAAACTGCTCTACTGAATTAGGACAATATCCAAAACGAAATTATACGACACTAGGAAGATAATAAAACTCATTCTTTAATGCATAATGAGGAACGACGAGCTTTTTATATTTAAGATAAAGTGGTAAAAAGAAGAACGCATTATTTAATACATAAATTTACTTCAAAAATAATTATTTTATACGATAAGCTTTATGCCTCTCAAAACTAAGGAGAGACGGTCTGTTTAGAGAGACAGGAATAGGAACAAGTGTTTCAGTATATGTTTCTATATGTCCACACGTATCGAGGGGCAAACTAGTTTTAACTATTCTCAAGCTATTTTTCTCCAAGTTGTATTCCACCAATTTTGCTTCTCTTCCATAAAAACGTACCATAAATAGAAGCGATCCCGCATAAATTGCTGCAGACAGTAGCTGAGCGCTATCGACATGAGGACGACGACCACGAGGACTTATCCAGCTTCCAACAATGCCCCATGAAAGCCTGAAGGTCTTGCTCCAAGATTTGATGACTTGTTTCTTCTTCTCTTCATGTTGGGCAGACCAAATGGCAAGCTCCTCACCCAAGTCGCCTCGCTCAATCCCAACTGTACATAGACCTCCTCTCAAGACCTCTAAAGCTACAGGAACTGGTTGACGGCGAGTACAAGTACTTGGCAGGCCTGGATAGTAGTTGAATGTTTCTGACACCAAATCAAAGCTCAAGATGGTTTCAGCCAGGTCAAAGTTAGTATGAAAGACCAGCCAGTAGATATGCTCACCCAACAAGGTTCCTGTAGATGCAGATTCTGGATCAGCACGTTGTGCGCAGAACAGCTCGCTGTTTGGATCAGGAAGCTGCATCAGATCACATCAGCCTGAGGTACTGACATGGAAGCGGGAGCTAACGTGGCAGAACGGGAATGGATGTGAACATAACAGACACTAAGTTGCTGACATGGAAGCGGGGAGCTGACGTGGCAGAACAGGAGTGGCTGTGGTGACAAGCCAAGGAAGATTGCTGACTTGGCACAGAGAGTTGCGCGTGAAGATATTGAGAATATCCTTCTCGGCAACTAAGGAAGGGAAGAACTTGACAAGCAAGCTATTCCCATAACAGAAGATCTGGTCGTTGAGATATGGGATATCCTCCACGACAGATAAGGACGGGAAAGACTTGGCGAGCAAGAGATTCCCAGAACCGTGATACTCGGAGATACGCCTGCTAGGGTTTCTCGAGTCTTGATATATATAGTCTAGGGGTAGCCACGAAATAGGTTAGCACTCTAGACTATTGATATATCGTTGTATACTTCGAAGCCACAATAAGAGCTTAGAAGGTGAGTGTGTGGTTCTCTCTGATCTTAACGGTAGGGTTAAAGAGTGCAGAGAGAACTTGCTTAGAGATTTATTCTTGTCGGGGTCAACTGTATTCGGGTAGAATATGTTGAGTAATTGCCGGGATAAAGTTAGTCTTGTTGTAAAGAAACTTGTATCCAAAGAATAAATAGAAAAGCGTTTGCTTGGCGCGTTCCAAGCGGAAACAGTGTGCTGTGTGTGTTCTATACCATTTACAGTTCCCGCTGCTCTCATTTGGGTCACCGGAAAGTTTAAACTCGGGAAATCAATCAACCGAGACACACCCGACTTTAAAGACAAAACTTGTGCTTTAGAGCTGCTACTGCTCCTTCTCAAATCCGGAACCAACACAAGCTTATAATCTTGAGTTGAGTAGTCATAACCGAAACCCATCTTAGCCCAGTCATCAACGATAAACCTTGATGGTATGCTTCTTAATTCTCTCAGTGACGGGTTCCAAATATAAAAAGTAGCAGTATATTTATGACGATCAGGTTTATGATATAAGCAAAAGAGTCCATGGCAGTGACCAATGAAAATAGATCTGTGAAGCAAGCTCTTATCTCCAGTGGTCAAGTGATCAACCTCTTGGAGTATCGTTTCTGGCTTGCCACTTTGATAGAAAAAGTGGCAAAGTGGATCCTTGAAGCCACGGAACAACAAAACCCTTGTCTGGGCATGAGCCATGTGCTGTCCAATAAACCTCTCGTCTTGGAACAACCACCTCCAGCTTGTGCAGACACATCTAAACCGTATCAAGTCCTTAACAGGAACCCTAGCGAGTATCTCTAGCACTAATTCAAAGGGAAGCTCGGGATAACTAGATGACATACCTTAGCAAACGATCAAAGCTAGCTCTTTGAAACTCACTCCTCCTTGCCTGAGCTCGATTCCAAAATCTCTCTAGCTGGCTTAATTTGATCTGTGTGTTTCTTTTCTTCGTTTCCTAGAAAGCTCTCTCTATTTATAAGAGAGGGATTCTTCTATCTAATCTAGGAATATATACGAGAGCAGAATCTTTCTGAAATCTGAATCCTTTCAAAATTAGGAAAAGTATACTTTTCTTACTGAACTCGTTGTTTTTTTGGATTTTTTTAAAAACAATTTGATTTTGTAGAGTATCTGTAATTAAACGAAAGCATTGTACTTTTGTACTTGGCGCTAGGATTTTATTTAAAAATATTTTGTATATTAAATTCGTAATTAAATATATCAATTTTCAACTTATAGTTACAATATTCAGTGTAGTAACACCAAATTTCAACTAAAAGTTTAGGGAATTGTATAATCATTGTTTTCATAAGATGATGGTTTAGTTTCAAAATCAATTTATAAAGTTTTGATTGAAATGAAAGAAATTCAAAAGAGTTCAAATAGTACCAATACATCGGAGCTATTTTCCCAAAAATGATCTTGGTACTTGGTAGCATTGGCTTATATTACCGGTTAGTCTTAGACGAGCCCTCTGTTAAACTTTGGTTGAATATGAATAAATAATTAGTTGGTGTAAAAAAATAATAATAATAAAGTAATTAGTTTAGTCTAAAATTGCATAATATAAAACTAATGCATAGAAGTAATCGCAATAATCTTAGATTACAACCAAAAAATTGAATCGAAACTGTACGGATATGATGTTAATGATTTCAAAGTTCTTCATATTTCTTATAGTGGCAACATTGGTGGGTTTCATGCCGCGGCTGTTGGTTGGAAATGTCCAATATAAACAAATGTAATTGTGTTATAGTATACATAAGATTTAGTTTAAAGGGAATCTAACATAACAAATAGTTTAAATTATGAAACATAACAAATAGTTTAAGAATTAAAAGGCATCAAGCAATCAAGAAGACATGACCCATAACCATTTCCGAGAGACATCATGAATATAAAATTGATTTTCAATCTTCCACGATCTCACAGCTTTCAACGAGAATTTTGAGTATTACAGCGTTTTCATTGATCACATAAATTAAATATATAATCAAATCTTTCTCTTCTAAAATTTGCTTTTTTATTCTTTTCAAATTGTTGGTTGACCAAAAAAAAAAAAAATTCTTTTCAAATTGTTGATAACTTGATGATACTTGATAGCATGTGTTTATAGGTAAGGAGTGCATACTTGATAAAATTGTTGAAAATGAAAAGCTCACTGAAACAGATATTAATGATTATAGGTTTGGGTATAGGTAAGGAGTACATTTTTTGCACCAAGATGCAGCTTATTTGCTTAAGTGATTATAAAAATTCACAGTGATGTTGAATACCACTTTAGCAAAGATTGTGGTATTGTAAACTGCAGGAAACCGCAGTCTTTTGATAAGCTTCGAGTGAAACTCATCGACTGAATTAGTCGTTCGAGCAATATCTATCGAAGACTTGGCCAGATCATCCTTGTGATCTTGGTGAAAAAGTAGCTCCTTGAGTTTTCTATCCACCCACAATGTCAAGTTTGTCTCTTTTTCTTTTTAATTCTTCTAGTTATTCCGAGCAAGCTTGATGCAAGAATCAGCCTGATGACCTCTGTGACCTTGCTGAAGAAGTAGCGATTCGATTTTATCCTCAACCCATGACGTCAAATTCTCTGACCAATTTAAGGGTTTTCTCCTACAGTTATCATCGTATGCTTCTACCGTCATTTCCAATGCCAAAAAGATGACGAGGTCTTCTACAGACATCATCGTATGCTTCTGCAAGCTGCTCTACTGAATTAGGACAATATTCAAAACGAAATTACACGAAACTAGGAAGACAAAAAAACTAATTCCTTAATGCATAATGAGGAACGACGAGCTTTTTATATTTAAGATTAAAATGGTAAAAAAAACGAACGCATTATTTAATGGGAAAAATGTCAAAAAAATCGCGAACTTTCAAATTTGGGACGAAATAATCATGAACTTTCGAAATGTCATTTAAATCACAAAGTTTGGTTTGACTTTTTAATAAAATAGTTAAATTTCGTTGACTTGGCCATTTCAGTCATCGCCGTTAAGTTGCCGTTAACAGAGTTAACTTTTTCCATTAACAATTTCCGTTACATGGAAAAGAAATATATACAATTGGTTTACAAAGAGATCCGAATTGTAACGTGGCTTATTGGATTCGGGCGAGCTGGGTTATCTGACGATGCGGGTTCGATTTTCTTTTAAAACAAAATACATTGCATAGGAATCGAACTCGTGACCCCGAAGAGGTAACCGTAGACACACAACCAACTGAACTGAACAGTCCTTTTAACATAAACTGAAAACACAGGTCCTTATATCGTTACTCGATCAAATTATTGTTTAATTATTTATTTAATTGTATAATTATATGTGTTATATCATCATCTAATTAATTTATATAATTGTTTAATTAAATTAAATATTTATATAAATTAATTAGATGATGATATAACACATATATTTATACAATTAATTTATATAATTGTTTAATTAAATTAAATATTTAATTTGTTTAAATATATGTGTTATATAACAAACAATTATTTGTGAAGTGATCTCGGTCTAGTGGCAAATCCACAGAAGACAAACACCATCACACCAGAGATCTAGTCCCCGACCCTACAATTTGTAGGAATTAGGCTAATGGGCCGGCCAGTTGTGGCCCAAATGTTGACAAAAAAAAATAACAAACAATTATTTAATTATATGTGTTATATAATTATTTTATTCAAGGACTAATTATAATCGATATAAAACATATAATTACTCTGTAAACGTCCTTTTGCCCAAAAAAAAGAAAAAAACAAACGTCCTTAAATCACATGCACAATCAAAACATTTCCTTTCGGAGGAAAACATCTTTTATAATGGAAATTCGTGTAAAATCAAAATCAATTCCATACGAATAACAAACGTCGTTCTGAAACTCAACAACAGTTTTCACACCAAAGCTTTTATTTATAAACAAGAGAGAGCTGAAACAGGGTAAGGCCGAAGGAGAGAGGAGAGCAAAGTGTAAGGAAGACGCAAGTGCCGCCTTGGTTATGCCACACAGATTCAAGAAGATGCAGCTATAATTGACATTTGTGTTGCCCAATCAAACTTATCACGATTGTATTTGCTGCTGCGAGAAGATGTAGACTGCTTCTTGTCTTTGCTGCCACGGGAATTACTGCTTCCTTTTTGTCCTTTCTTTCCATTCTTCTTCAGGTTGTCTTTGCTCTTTGATTTCTGCGGTTGCTGTTTCTTACTTCTTGTGTGAGAGACAATGGAGGGTGGAGGATCATACACATCTTCAGCCCATGACACCCTCAGCTTCTCCACTGACTTTCCATGCTTCTCTCGACCACCTTTAATGGCAGGAATCAGGGTAACCACACTCATCTGTTGTTGGATCAAGAAACAAAAATTAGAAAAGCAGCCAACATAAACACAGCATTTCTCTATTATTTACCCATCAGAAACTTAAAAGATATTGATAAGCTCCAACCATTTAGATAAATATCACACAGCCAAAATCTGAGGAATTGTACTTTCTCATGGATCATAAAATCGGTTTAGGAGAATTTTCCCTACAATATGTCCTTGCTTTGGCCAGGGATGCTTTTTAACGTAACTCCATTGCATTCTTGTACATCTATCACTAAAGACTAAAGGGTTTTGGTTCTAGATGTTGTAAGCAACTACCGACATATGATGGGATCAGCCACGATCACAAGCCTAGAGCTACAATGAACTTCTAAGTTCAAGTGTATGTATATGATCACACACAGAAACTAGTACATGAGCAATATACTATAAAGATACTGCTAGTGTCGTACACCGTATGCGAAACAAGACAAAGAACAAAAGCCAACAATAAGTATAAAGGTAGCTACTAGTGTCATGAGTAAGATAGGGCCACTTACACTCTCAGAGAACATGTCTTGCAAAGCGGTTGCAAGGTTTTTGTCTTCACCTTCATCATCCAAAGACTCAAGAGGTAAAGACTGAGGGATGGGTTTGCTAATGGCATTGTCTTTAGATTCTTGATTCACATAATGGTGTATATAACCACTATCATCACCATCAGACTCTTGAGCATCTTCAGATCCGATACAAGAGCCATTAGAACATTTACTGGGACTGGAAGCAGAGCTGCTCTCCAAGTGAGACTCTGCATCTTTGAAATCCAACCTGTTACAGACAGAGCTCATATCCAAAAGTAACTGCAACAATCAAAGTAGCATTCAGTAAGAGATCTTTAGATCATACGAATTTGAACAAACACTTTAGCCAAGAAAATCATAAGAAACAAATTACCACTTGCGTCGCAAATCGAGCACCCGAAACGACAAAAAACACTGAAAGATCGATCACTCTGACTAAAAATGCCGGAAGAAAGAGATCACAAGCTTCTTCTTCGATTAGCTTAATCCGAGCTAAGGAAATCGTGAGTAATTGAAAAGATCTAAGAGATCTAAGAAGAAAAGGAGAAATGAAAGGAGGAGGGAAACTTCAACTAAGATTACCACGCCAATCACTCTTTTGAAGAGGTTTCAAACGATTAGAACTCAAACCAGAATGATAAAAAGTCAACGCAGGAACCAAAGAAAGGAGGAGTATCTCAGAGGACACCCGCATTTTTTTCGTTTTATCTATTCTCTTCGAAACCCTATAAATCCAAGAGCTACCGGAGTTACACCTAATCCAATTCCACGATTCGCAGAGATCTCCGACCTATCTAGGAATCACTCAAAACAACCTGATGGTACAAACTCTAGAATTGAATCATCGGAACAGGAATCGAAGCGACCATCATATCCAAAACCAGCAAGACAAGAATGAAAAAAAGCTAATCTGAGACGACGGATAAAAGATTATTGAGGATCGAACGAGCTTTTTTATATTTAGAAGAAAGGTCAAACAGCGGAGAAAGACGTGGCCACCTTTTCCGGCACGAATCACAACTATACACGTGTCGTCCCGTCTTTGATACTCTTTATTTATGGGCCTAGAAAGTTTTAACATGTTGGTCATAATGGGTCTCAAATAGGCCCCATGTATGGTTTATTAATAGATCAATTTTTTTTGGATTACAAGAAATACAAGTCAGAGACAGTAATAAGCTCCAGCCATTGAGAAGATCGTATGTCACAGCCAGACTCTTTCTCATGTCTGAAATTTATGATTCCTCTAATCTTTTAGGAGGGCTATACAAATTGTCGTGCCCTTGCTTCGGTCGAGGATTATTTGCTAGTCTATCTCCTCTGCATTATATGTATCTATTGCTAAGGATTAAAGGATTGATACCGAAACTTGGGGTTAAAGCCATTATCACAAACCTAAATCAGAGGAATTTTTAGGTTGAAGAACATGATCAAACTTGCTCTAAAATACACTACCGACTATAATACTCAGATCAAAAACTTATTCTTCTAACCTAGCTAGAGGAAACCAAACGATGACTGAAAGAAAAGGGCAATGATCTTGTTGATCATATAATGCTCAATATGATACAAATCTCTTTAGACTACTCTTGACCCATGATTCAAAGATATTTGGGTAATAGAGACTTCATTTTTTCTCGTGAAACGAAATTAAAACTGATTAATGCCCTTCCAAATTCTTTTGAAGAAAACGATATTCATTAACAAAGAAACCTGTCCATAAAGATCTCACTAATAACAGACTATTCCAGACAATTTGATTTACCACCAAAGAAGATTTAGAGAAAAGCGACAAAACTCAACATTCGAACGAGAATTAAGAGATAAAAAAAAAACCCTAAGAGCTCGTGAATTTGGTAACCGCCTTAGTGCCTTCAGAAACGGCGTGTTTCGCGAGCTCTCCGGGTAGCACAAGCCTAACCGCCGTCTGGATTTCCCGAGAAGTGATCGTCGGCTTCTTGTTGTACCTTGCCAAACGCGATGATTCCTGAGCGAGTTTCTCGAATATGTCGTTGATGAAACTGTTCATGATCCCCATCGCTTTTCCGGAGATTCCGATATCGGGATGAACCTGCTTCAGAACCTTGAAGATGTAGATCTTGTACGTCTCGATGTTCTTCTTCGATTTCTTCTTCTTCTTTTCGCTTCCGCCTTCCTTCGTGATCTTCTTCTCCGCCTTTGGTCGCTTCTCTGCCGGCGCTTTCTCTGCTGGCTTCTTCTCTGCCGGTTTCTTATCTGCCGCCTTAGGAGCCATTGATGACTTTTAAAGATCAAAGAAGATTTTGAGATTTGTGAGTTTAAGAGAATCACTAGTCAATCAAGATATGCGTCTGTTGAGGATAATGGAGCATCAGATTTTCTTATATAGAGGCTTGTTCTCATTCTCATTGGTTACCTGGGTTTTACGCGAATTGGTGACGTGTCATTGATCGGTAGGTTTTTAGTGAACGGCCAGGATTTCTCACTGGTCTATCCTGAGCGTTAGTATAATTCTAAATTTCCCCATGTGTTGGGTGATTGATTGGATCGACCTGGCCGGGCCCTTTATTCGTGTCATTATCTACCGTTTTAAATTAGCGTCCCGTTAATCAGACCTGAATCAAGTAACAGCAAAAGTAACCGAAGAATGTCAGGACCAAAGTTGCATAGTAATAATCAAAATTTAGTGGGGAATGATGCAAGATGCATTTTCGGAGCTGAAAATCGTCTCCATTAGAAACACACGAGATTTAAAAACGATTCAGTAAGATAAGGCTGTCGAAAGGTATTAGGATATTCTTGATTACATATATCAAGTTTAGATGGTTTCTATCCAAGAATTCTAATACAAAAGATGACACCTATTGTGATTCGAAATGATGCTCAACTAATAACATACCAAATCTTTTATATCTTTGAAACATGTATATGATTTTTAATTTATTAACCTATCCATAAGACACCATCCTTCAACACCCAAAATTGTTAAATTCGCATTTTCACTGTGGCGTTCCGGCAGAAATCTTAGCTTCCATTACAGAAGCAGCATTGTAAAAATGAGAAAAACATGATTTGTAAAGCCAAGAACATAAAATAAACAAACATGGGAAAAGCTTCCGAGTTCGATGACCATAATCCTGTAATCTTTTTTTTGTTCATCATCATGTATTGTAAATTTGGATCAGAAACTAGTTAAGATGAATTTCTTAAGGAAAACGGATTCACCCATGGACTTCCCAGTTTAAATAGAACGGAAAAGAACCCGTTAACCGACCAGCGCGTTTTGTTGTTGCGAGTTGTTCACACATCTGAAATCTTCCTGAACAATGTGACCTCTCACTGCCAAGCGGCTCCTAGGAACTTAGACCCTGCCAATTCACATGAACCACGTAAATTCTCGATTCAAACTTTTTGCAATATAAAAACACAAGAAGTTACTCAAGCTCCAGTTGGAATCTAAAGTTAAACAAGAGAATAATCTAACAGATCCATGGAAGAAAGTGGATACCAACCAAGTATTCAAAAGCAAGAATAAGATCTTAGCACAATAAATAGTATAAATTAGATTATCACACCGCAAGTTTAACGATTTTCACTGTCTTAGAACTCTTATTAGGAAATGTAAGTGGATATCTGAACATGTATGGACATCACATGAAGATTTATACAACATTGCGTTTATATTTGTGGACATAGTACTAAAGAATTACAAATCTTTTATGGGTTTTCATGGCATATAATACCAGGGACAACTACAATGAACTGTACAAGAAAGCAGTAAATATGCCGATCAACCAATTCTCACTCGCACATTAATCACAAAAAAAAAAGAGATTGAAAGCAGTCAATGTGAAGAAAAATTAAGATTTATAATACGAAGTGAGCAAATTTATTGATCATATAGAAAGAACATGTATTAGGACCAGATTCAAATCACAACTGCAACGACCACAACCAACCATTAGCCTACCCTTGTAACTACATTCAGGAAACAACATGTGCTAAATTCACTACAGGAAATGATCAAACACTATCGTTTCCAAATTTTGTTTATCAACTATTATTGTCTTGAAATAAAAAAAAAAGTTGTTGAAGCAAAATAAAGGTTTGACCATGAGCCTAGAGTTAATCAGATTTCAAAAGAAGAAAATAAGGTCAGGTCGTTAACCGAGCTTGTATTAGTCTTATCACCAAGCTTACAGCAAAAACCATCTGAAACATATGAGCCATTGCTATATTTTTATCACTGAATTCATACACTACACACATGAACCAAAACTTTGATTAGCCAACATTGGTCAGTGAAAAATAAAGCATCCCAAAAACATGAGCCACAATTACATTACTCACTAAACTTGTAGATTGTTCCTGACCCAAAACTTCGATTTGCAAAAACTAAACAAGCAAGATCACGAACAATTGATTGCAGTCTCGAAATGTAGCAATAACCTATAGAATCGAGCAGTTTATGGAATCATCATACTATCCAAAGGCTTGTACAGAATTCTCAGGAAGTGACATAAAATTCACAGGCATTTATAAGAAACCAACCTCGAGGAACCGATGTTGATGTTGTTCCTATGAAGAATCCTACCACGAGCGGCGTCTCCACCATCGATCAACTCTCTCAGCCCCAAATTCTCCACTTCCTCCTCTTTGGCTTCCTTCTTCTCCTTATCTACACGGCGATTGGGAAGCTTCACCGGCAACCTCTCAAAGTAATTCCCGTAGATATACTCAGGCGTGTACCCATTCTCTTCATCGAACAACATGATATGTCCATGCCACTCCCAGACACGATAATCCGATTCCTCATCCTCGTGATACCCAACGCAGATGTGGTGTTCGTTGACTGTCACGGCTTGGCCTGAATTGGGCTTAAGAGAATCGCTTCGACCCGAGACGATGACTCGGATTAGCTCTTTCTCAAGCCTAGCTTCTTCTCGGTCGAGACTGTTTTGTCCATCTCCGTCATCGTCGCCGTCGCTGTCGTCGGATTTGAAGAGAAGGTCATCTAGGGATTGAGAGAGGAAATGGGAGTTAGGGGGACGAATTTGGAGACGTCCAAGTAGGGTTTGGATTAGGAGATTATCGATGTTGCTGTTGTTTCCATTGAAGGAGCTCATGGTTGATTACGAATCGATCTTCTTCTTCCTTCGATTTCGTCTTCTACTACCCTAAGAAGAAGCCACTCTCGGGTTTTAGGGATAGGAAAGGGTTTTTGTTTACGATGACGGAGAAGGTTAATAGAGAGGATCACCAGCAAATTTCAGAAAAGGCAAAGGGTAAAATGGTAATATTCTATTGAAGGCATCAATTTTGTGAATGGAAGGAAATATGAAATTTAGTTGGCTAAGCAAGATTTAAGCAAACTTGGAATCTAGAAGAGGGAACGAGAACAGAGAAGTGAACGGGCCTACTAAATTAGCTTGTATGTATTTTTCATAAGGTTTTTTTTTAGAGTGGAATCTTCAATCTAAATAGTGAATACATTGTGATAATTGATATTGAGATATTTTCATATAATATTGTAAAAAAAAACACTTCAATTAAACAGTTTTGTTGCTGAATAACTACGCTATAAACACTTCAATTAAACGCTAAAAAGAAACTAATTTTTGTAGATAATGACTTACCATTTTGTTGGTTTATTACTACTTTAGCACGTACATTATCACTTTAAAAAACAAGACGTGAAAAGTTGAGAAATGTTGTGAATTGAGAAAGATAACAAGAGCAGTAAAGTACATTTTCAGATTGAACAAATTGTATGTCATTCATTCATCACCGTAAACACTTGATAAGATATTATAGAGAAATAGACGCTACAACAGACTCACCGACCCTTGGGATCTTGGCCAACCCCTAGACGAAAACTTGAAAAATTGAAAATTATGAAATTGCCTGGTAAACCCAAAAGCATACCGAAGTTCTTTTTTTTTGTCTTCTCTTTTATGGATGATGTATAAAAGATTTGATAAAAGAAAAAATAACTCAAATCAATTAATCAGAATAAGAAATGACTCAAAAATTTAAACAAAAAGTGATGAACACAAAAGGGTAAAAATCCCTGTTTAGTCTTTGAATTATCGGCATCATCTACCGGATTCAGCAAAGGACATACACAAATATATCCTTTGAGAACCCTAACATATTTATGTATATTTATATTTGTGTATACACTTCACATCTGTCAGGAAAACAAATGTGTAAGCTTTCATTTCATTGCTTGGGTGGTGAAAATAGATCAGCGTCTCAAGGTCTCCACGACGTAGTCCGCATAGAGATCCCTACATGACACAAAGGAGTGATCCAATTTCATTAATTAGTTATCCTATGATAAAAATTGCATCAATTACAAGTTCATAAATATGTGAATATAAAATATGTATATAACAGTCAGTTTTATGAAGCCTTACATGGAATGCTGAACTGCGTCATAGGCTGCAGTTGCGGGAAGGAAGTCGTTAACTGCTACTTCCTTGTTCTCGTTTTTTTTGTCTGCAACAAAAATCCAGGAATATCAGTCCCCTATAGGCTTTTGGTTTTGATTTTCAATTCGGTTTCGGTTTGTTTTATGTCTACCCTTAAGCTCATATCACCCTTTAACAAAACCGTGAATCTTATATCATCCTTAACAAAACAAAAGTTGAAAGAAGGTCAAGAAAGGAACACTCACAGTCTTCAAAGAAACGGCGGATCTCAGCCAAACGATGAGGCGGAAGCTCCTTGATGTCATTGTAATGGCGATACTCTGGGTCGTCAGCACAGACAGCAATGATCTTGTCGTCTTTCTCACCCTTTTAAAGGAGAAAGAGAAAGAGCATCTATTTTCAATCTCATTTGCTTTTATAAGGACATTAGATGACACATACATTCAAGGATGTTAATCTTTTAACCTGATCAATCATTGGCATCAGACCGATAGCTTTGGCACGAAGAAAGCATCCTGGGATCACCGGTTCCTGTAGGAAAAATTCCACGTGATTCACATGGGATGTGTTTTCTACCGTTCAAATAAGACAGACTGAGAAGCTAGTGATGGCTATAGGAGCAAAAGCCGTGAAACTGCTCTTGTTATTCAATTTTACCAAACCATAGACTTGGTTAATAAGAGACTCTAAATTCCAAACCAAACCTTAGAAAATCCACACTCTAAAGTCTAAACAATATGGTGAGAGACACCTTTATAAGTCTAGAACTCACTAACTGCTCTCTAACCGACCCATCTCTAATCTGACACAGTAATACATTCACTCCTAGGCTACACAGTAGAGTCTATAGCTAAGAGTTGAGCTGTTGAACGTGTTCAAAGCTTATCAGATGCACAGATCAAATGAAACAATCACCATTCTATGACGCATTATATAAGTTCTCAAAAAATTGTATGCAAAAAAAGATTACCTGCATAATGACAAGAACATCAATGGGGTCGTTGTCCTCACAAAGGGTACGCGGAATGAAACCGTAGTTGTGTGGGTATACGACAGATGAGTAAAGTATACGATCAACCTGAGAATATATGTAATGTTTAGACTATAATGCCGTGTTTAATAGTGAAAGGGATAGCAAAGAAAATTGGTGCATTGATGTTACCTTAATGAGACCCGTAGTTTTGTCGAGTTCATACTTCACCTTGCTCCCTTTTCCTATCTCAACCACCTGCAACAATACCCCTTTATGTTAATAATTCTGAAATATGATATCTCAAAGATTAAACTCATAAACTGGTTTCCTAATCAGGCAATGGACGTCAATCATATCCTACACAAGACTCAATCTAGTTATCAAGAAAAACAGCCAGTGCGCGTTGGGAATTTTCTTTTGAGTGAATGATACAAATATGTAAAATCTGTAAAAATAGTAAACAAGTGCAGCATCTCCAAATACGCATAATGACAGTTTTTGTGACAATATTATGAAAGAAATTCAATTCTTAGAAGCTTTAAGTGCTCAAATATCAAGAACATTAACAAATTACTTACACAGTTGAAGATAATTGGGGCTTCAGGTCCTGTAAAACAAAGGAATGAGATGTAAAAAATGAATTAGAGTTAATATTAAGCAACATTGAAATCATCTTAGAACCCAAAAAAAAAAAGAAACTTTTACGTATAGCTTACCAATCTCCAGATCATGCCATGGGTGTGCAGCAACTGATCTGTGGCTCATGGACGAAAGTATCCTCTCATTAAGAGTAGGAAGTGAAACATGTTTCTCAACATAACTTTTGGTAACAACCTCAATCGGTGGCGCCATTGCTGCAAAAACAATGCACACAGCAATTCATAAACAAAAAAACCACAATATATGTATCTCTGAAAAAAATAAGGAAAAGCATCTATCGAACACAATCTATGGGCTCAATCCTTACAAATGTTTTAGTCTAACAAAGTTCAATTCCCCTAGATCATGGAAGATCAAAAATATATTCACGAGTTATACCAAAGATCTACGTCTCCACCGTCACAAATTCTGAAACCAACATTCATATTTGTGCACAATATAAAAATAAAATATATAATTATCCTCAGCACCTGGGAAAATCACTTGAAAGTTTTGATTAAGCAATTATTGAATACACACAACGCAAGGCTGGACACCGAGATCACAACAAGAATACAAAAGCTTTAAAAAAGAAAGTTACAGAAACGTCCAAGAAACGCATATTTTCTGCAGCAGTTCATGAATCCTTAAATGCTTCTACCGACAAAACCGTTTCTTAAACCATGTCTATAAAGGGACCAAAAGATCGATTTTTTTAATATATAAATGGCAGTGGGCTCGAGAGAAACGAGCAAAAAATCTCCCTTTAATGGAGTTTTGAGAATCTAGAAATGTAGACATCACAAGTGTGAATCTATTGGAACTCAACTCAGATCTACAGTTCAGAGAGCCCCCTCGAAAAAAAGAAACCTTCAAAATTATAGTTCATGGTTTTATGCAAGCAGATTAAAACACCCCACCCAAAACCCTAGGAAACCGGTCAGGAAAGAACAAACCCGATTGAAGAACATTTCGAAATCCGTACCTGAGTGAATCGACCAATCTCCCGAGAAGAAGTGTCGAATGAAGAAGAAACGCAGATACAGATCTCAAGAAGCACCGATGCAGAGAAAGAGAGAGAAAAGAGAAGCAAGAGTAGAAGAAAGCTAAAGGAGAATGTAGCTGTAGCTATACGCGTTCCCGCTCTCGCTCTCTCTCTGCTTCTCTGCTATTTGAAGGCTTCATTTTGGCAAGAAAATAAATATTTTTGGAGAAAAACAATAAATTAAAAAGCATGACCAAAATAAGTAAATTAAAATCTCTTTAATTTTGGAAATTAATCGAATATCATGCAGAGGGAAGAATATGTCCTCACCCGAAAGTCTACACATGTCAAAATCTTATTGGATGTTCAAGAAAGAGACATAGACGGAATTCCTAACGGCAGTGGGGTCAACGTAAGGTCTGGCTGACTGATACACGTTAACGTGAGTCTCCAACTCGGATTGCGAGGAGTCCACGTTAAGTCTCCGTTAGCGACTGTTAAATTTTTTATGGGAGGGAATATGCTGGAGGAGAGAGAGCAGATCTGGTGTTAGAGAGTGCACCGAAAGTTCGTGTTCAGTTTATGACATTGCAATTTCTGTCGGTGGATTACAAACTGCGATTAAAGAAAAGCATATATAATCCTCTCAAGTGAATATTCGTTTTCATTTTCTTTCTATACCTGATACATGTAAACAATAATAATATGGTTGTTAATCTTATCTTTAAGACTTACCAATGATACAAATCGACTTATTACGAGAAAATGTATGGATTTTGTATAATATTTATGCAATTCTAGGCTAAGAAAACTACTTAAATTAATAAATCCTATATAAAAAAAAAAATTGAAATGTTTGGATCTGACTCCAGATTATGATACCTAGTAAATTAATACAAACTACTGTATTAGTATAATTTATATGATTAATGTTTGGAAGAATAGATTTCTGTTTGTCACACTAATAAACACGTGCGTCGCCAAATAAGTACCATTTTCAATCACAAAGATCAAACCGTGTTTATTACTCCTATGTTTCTGACTTTTTTATCTAGTAAAAATGTTTGACGAGATTTTTTTTTTTGGCCACTAATTGGATAATTAATATACTAGTAAGTGATATCCAAAAGGATTTGGATAAACTTAAAACTAATTATGTAAAGTAGAATTGAAAACATTTAACTAAAATGATATCAATCCACGTGATAATTGCAATCAATATTCAAAACAAATCTGGGGATATATGATTTCTTAACTTTTTTGTTATCTCAAGGTCGAGATATGAATTAAAGTTAACTTTCCTTTAATGTCAATGGAAACACTCTTCGTATCCCTTTAGAAAAGGAATCTGGATAGTGTAGTTTTGAAAAAGGCTTTGTCGTGTCATTTCCTTATTGGTCGTCGATAGTGAACCTGCATGTGGACCTGTCCGCAGGGGATTATTGGTGGATAGGGTTGAGTAACGAATGCTCATGCAATAGATGCTACGTAGGATCATTGTAGGAATATTCTTATCCACGCTTTTATTATTGGGTTGATTATTTGCTTAACACCGAAGACAATATATCGAAATAACTTACCAATTTGTCAATCGCCTCTCTTTTTGCCTAATCTTTGCGTCGTCTTGGAGTTAGTAGGAGGATTCTGCTAGCTCAATTTTTTAGTTGATTTACACAATTACAAGTGTGAATCAACTTTTTAGAGCTTAATCGCAACTCGCAGCGATTATTGACATCGGATACAACATTTAAATTTTATATATACAGAGAAACTTAAACCTACATGTACGTATGACCTTATTTTTAGTATAAGAAAGCAAGAGTCCTTCCATTACTCGTCTAAGTCGTCTCTCGACTCTTTCCCACGATTCATTTACAGTAGCTATATATTCTTAATATATAAAGATTATATACGTTTATGTGAATATATTCATGTGATATGAATATATGATGATCAGAATCTCAGTGAGATATATCAATATTCAATAACATCATTTTATACACATAATTTTTTCAAAACATATTCTAAACTTTGGTGGTAATAGAGCAATTATGTGCCTTGTGATTTAGATCGACTTCATCTTTTTCTTCTTTAAGAGGTCGTCAAACACTTGGACAATGAATAGAACCACTAAAAACCATCAAAGTAACAGCCTAACAAGCATTGAAACTTTTTGTATCACCGGTCACAACCTACTTGATGAACATATATGGGTTAAGTTAAAACACAATTTTTGTTGAACGGTGACAATTACGAACATTGGACAAATTTGTTTGAAATCCCTCTTAACCAAAACGGGTGAACTTAAAATGCTCTACTTTTTTTATGCCTTTATACTGAATCTAAGTTAAAAAAAAACCATCAATGGCACAACTCTGAATCGTATTTCTTCAACATACTGTATGGTTTTGGCATCCACTATATGGATCTGTAAAGATTAAACTAAACATTTAGTGGATGCCACAATCATAGATTGGTATCTATAAAAAAAAATCATAGATTGGTCGAACAAAAGAAAACCAGCCCAAGGCCCGTTGTTCAAAATCTATCAAACGACATCGTATTAGTATGATCACAATTCAATCAAACCGTAACCGTAGATCACGCGCCCCGGCCCGGCCAACACAGATCTCCATCGTGAACAAGATCTAACGGTCCAGATCCATTCCCTCTCCTTCTCCTTCTTCTCTCAAAACAAAAAATAAATTCTTCTGAATCTTCGAAAAGCCGATCGGGAGAAATAACAATTCAACGGCCGTCCGGTTGCTGTCTTTGCTCCGTTCTGAGGATTCATCTTCCCCGAGTAGATCTGGTACTTCTCCATTTCAATTTTTAGTGTTTACGTTCTCTATTCTTTATTTGTCTCCATTCACTAATTTTTTTTTTTTTTTGTCTCCTTTTGATTCTCAGTGATTTGTTTCTCGGCTATTACTTTGATTCTTGTTACGCGATGGCTGCTCCTCCTGCTAGAGCTCGTGCTGATTACGATTACCTTATAAAACTTCTGTTGATCGGAGACAGCGGTAGGTTTCTTCATTCAGATCGTAATACTGCCTTTGTTCCCGCGAGTTCCTTACATTTTTGTTCAATATTTTCTTTTCCGTTTTGTTGATTTGGATGTGTTCATACGCTTTTACTTTTGTTTGAAGGATCGAGGCATCAGTGATTTGAGTTTTTCGATCTTCCATTTGCGATTTGTCCTAATGGGATTTAGTATCACCATCCTCAGATTTGAATTTTATCAGCTTCGATGTTGATTTCTTATAGAGAATTCCTAGACCTCAGATTTTAGTGTGCTCAATCAATTTTAAGTTTTGTGTTCCATTTTCTGATGTTCATCTTACAACTCTTCCTGGTTTGGTATTAGGCTGGAGAATCTAAAAACGAATGCTGTAACCATTTCATGCTGTTCTCTAGATAATGGTTTACCTACACTCCTTTCCTTGAGCCAAATTGATTGAATATTCCTTTTGTTGAATGCTGTAACTTTTTTCACTATGTTTTGATGGGTTATTCAAAAGTCTCTGCTTTACTTAACTTTTGCTTCCTCTATCTCTTTCTTTCATGTAGGTGTGGGAAAGAGTTGCCTCCTCTTACGTTTCTCAGATGGCTCGTTTACTACCAGTTTCATTACAACTATTGGGTATGATGTCTTCATAGCGTGACACTGTTACACGTGCTCAATGTATGTTCTATGTAGTTGCCTGTTCTCAGGTGGCTTGTTTTTTGACAGAATTGATTTCAAGATACGAACTATAGAGCTCGATGGGAAGAGAATTAAGCTGCAAATCTGGGATACTGCAGGACAGGAGCGGTTCCGGACAATCACTACTGGTTTCTCTTCAATTTTGCTTTAGAATATACCCTTTGCTTTTCATTTTCTCTTGCTGTTATTAATGCATCTTTGCTTTCCTCACTATGGTGGGAATCTGGAATACTCACTTAAGTAGTTTATTCTTATTGCAGCGTACTACCGTGGAGCCATGGGCATTTTGCTTGTGTATGATGTGACTGATGAATCATCTTTCAACAGTAAGTAGTTTCTTTACTTTGCAGTTCAATAATTCTATTATAGGCCTTTATGCAACCAACAATCTTTTGCAACAGTTCTAAAGTTTATAATTTTCCATTTGTTAGCTTTATTTCTTCTAATCAACTAATTTGTTTTCTATCCTTCGTTATCTTCAATTCCAGACATCAGGAATTGGATCCGTAACATTGAGCAGCACGCTTCTGATAATGTCAACAAGATTCTAGTTGGGAACAAGGCTGATATGGATGAAAGCAAAAGAGTCTGTCTCTTTTACCCTTCCCTTGTATCTTCCTGCTTATTTCTTCTATGTTTTTTTTGGCTAATACAGAGTTGTTTTGTTTTTCCAGGCTGTGCCAAAATCCAAGGGACAAGCTCTTGCAGATGAATACGGAATCAAGTTTTTCGAGACTGTACGTTGTGTTTCTGGGTTTTGTTTCATGTCAATATATACGGAAAAAGTCATTTGGTTAACTTGATGAGTTTGTTCTTGCAGAGTGCCAAGACTAACTTAAACGTTGAGGAAGTTTTCTTCTCAATTGCTAAAGACATTAAGCAAAGACTTGCAGATACCGATGCAAGGGCTGAGGTTCGTTTGAGCTATAGAATTAATTTCCATTGTCATCATCATTATACAGTGCAACTAGGTACAAATCACATTTCAGTATGTGTATCAACCCCTTTAATCGTATTGAATTTTTTAATCTTTTGTAGCCGCAAACAATCAAAATCAACCAATCCGACCAAGGTGCAGGGACATCTCAAGCTACTCAGAAATCAGCATGCTGCGGTTCGTAAATCCGGGTCCACGACGCAACCGAAGGAGAGAATCCGGCTAGTGAAAGAGACGTGGTATTTTTTTACCTTTAGAAAGAAGAAAATGAAAAAGGCAATCAATCTTCTTTTGCTTTTATGAGATGGTGTTTCTACGTATTCTTCTCTTTCCCCTACTGGTATAGTGTTGAGGACACAATTCGTATTTCATATTTCCGGAATGGATTCTCTGACATCAGATATGACTTATGAAGTTATGATAATATCAGTTTATGTCACTCTCACACCAACGACCTTTTCCTAGTTGAATCATTATATACTGTGAAACTGGCACGACTTTATATCATCCATTTTAAAAAGTTTTAGTGGATTAAATTGTCGGAACCTGGTCTCGTCCCGTGTGTTAGGAGTTAAGTATTTACGCAAGTTTAAAACCAAAATATATTGAAATCTGTTTATTGTGAATGGTTGGTGTATCATTATGTAAAGGGAAAATGTTTTAAAACTACTTCAAAGTCGTATCGGGTATGCGTGGTGTACGTTCCAAAATGGTCCGTTTCAATAGTTTTTTTTTTTTCAACTATAGGTTATCACTCATTGTAAGAATTAAATAATTCATTTCAAAGAATTGTGTACACATACATGACAGAAAGAATGAAATAATGTTTGGCAAGACCGAAAAGAATTACAACAAAAATACAAAAACAAAAATTAAAAACCCTACTAATTCACAAACTTCAAATCAATTTGTGGAACCGAATTCTTCCCAAAGATAAGTACAAGATCATTCTCCAATGGAGTTAGATTTAAGTCCATGACCTTCTTGCTGCTATTGCATCGATTCAAAACCGGTCTGGAATAAACCGTAGGTGGGATAGCCGATTGTTGGGATACCATGGTCGACCTATGCTTTCTCATGTGACCGCCTAGAGCTTGACCGGTTCCAAACATTTGACTGCAGATTGAACACTTATGCATATCTTTCTCATTGTTACGTTGCTTCACCTGTTGTTGGTCAACGGTCAGCTTAGGTTTCTTGTGGCTGGCTCTATGACCTCCAAGGGCTTGGAACGAATCAAATTTCCGGTTACATGTTTTGCATTCAAAGTGGTTATGATTGGTTTTGCTTCCGGTAGAATGGTTTACATCGATTTGTTTGACCACAAAACTCTGAGATAACATCATCAGACTTTTTACGATGTCTATATGCTTGATGGATTCTTCGTAATCGGACCGGTCTCTCTTCATGTTTCTTTCTTTCGGTCTGTGGTATTATGTCGAGAAGAGAAAACAGCACGATAGAGCGAATTAAAGAATTTAGGTTTAGGTTGGTTCACCTAGAAAATGAGAGAAGAAAAAGTACAAGAGTATTATCTTTGTAACGAAGATATGGGAGTCATGTATTTATAAGCAAAATAAAGAAAGTTTCAGACGTTTTGACTTTTTCTACTTGACCAGAAAAAGAAAGTCATTTTAAAACTTTCTATTCAAATAAATTAAGCAGCATTGCTGGTTTGACAAGGACAACATGTTAGATACCTGTATTAGCGATTACTACCAATCACTTTTTTTGGTTTGGTGACCGACTAGGCCCTTTTTTGTTAAACATAAGGAATAATTCTCTTTAGTCAGTCTACTACGATATTACAATTATAACATGTTTAATTATTAATTTCATTAGTTACACATTTTATTGTTGGCTTCTTGAAATTTGTATTGACTTTGCAGCGTAATGAGCACGTGGAGATTGCATTCTTAGAAAGAATGGGTAAGAGCCGAAAGAATGTCAAACTAAAAGTCAAATGATTGCATTCTTAAAAAATCAAAATCTGACAACTGCCTCTTCACCTAATCTGTAGATATATGTATGTGTGATTACATATTGACGTCATCAATGATGGAATCGTGATGGGCGTCTAAGCCAGATTAGATTGTGGTTTAGTCTTTAGACTAAAGAGTTGAAATTGAAATGAAAGTCATTTGGATTCTTTAAGACTTGTGAAAGTTTTGGTTTTTAACTTTATGGACAAACGACTTTTCGAAATCCTCTGATTTTAAAATCAAACATGAAGAAGAGGGGAAAATCGGCGATTACGACCATCTCCGGCAAAGGAGGCGCGAAGCCGTCTTTTCTTCTTCTTATCTCTTTTTGAGTGAATTGATTGATTTATAAATGCTGCAAAATTGTCATTTTCGTCCCACTTATCAAGCTTATTCTCATTCCTTCTTCATCTGCGAAATTGAGCATCAGACTTTGGGTCAGGATATGCCAACTGCACAATTCACATTTTATTCGCCTCAGGATGCTATTGATCTCAGAATGTTAGTGACCTCTACTCGATTTTGTTCCATCTGTAATATATTATTTGGTCTGCTGCTTTCATCACGCTTCTTAGGCAACTGTTAAAACTAGTTCCAGCTTAAAAGTTAGCTGCTTGGTAGCTGCACTACGTTCTATCTTAACTCTTAAGGCAAACGCAGTAATCTTTAGGTTAATCACCTTGCTGGACTTGAGTAGATATTTGATACAACGGAATGAAAATAGTTAGCTTGCTGGATCATCGTGCGTATGGCTACTGGTCCTGAATAATTGGGAAAAGAGTTGTTTTTTTTGTTTGTATATGAGTTGTGCATTGTAATGATGGTCTCACTTCTCAGGTCTATTGCCTTGGTCAGGCTCTTTCTATTTAAAGCATATTATGGCTTTTCTACTGAAGACTATCGGTAAAGATCTCTGTTTTGGACATATGGACACTACATTCTTTGATCTCTATATGGACTTCATAACCTAGCCTGTGAACATATGATGCATATCCAAAACAACGGGATACACAGACATGTTCGTTCGATCTGGTTAGTAGTCCTTATGTCTGTCTTCCATTGGCATTGTTCATATTGTATTTTGGGGTGTTTTCTTCTGCTAAGAGGTGATTGTTTACCTATATAAGTTTGCTAAAATTTCCCACCCATTTTGCAGCAGGTGCCTTGCAGGCTATTAGGTGGGATTTAATGGATCTTTGCGGAGCTTGAGTAACTGGGGTAGTGGTGATCAATGCAAATCAAAATGGATTGGCGTGATATCGATAAGTATGAAGGGCATACATGGGATATGTGAAGCAACAAGATGGTTTTGTCTTTCTATAGTTCCAGTCATGTGTAGTATGGCTGCCTGAACAGCTGCTCAACTGGTCTATAAAATTGGGAAAGAAACAGATACGGATTATCAGGTATTATTGGAATGGCTTGGCCATGGGAGAGTAGGGGATGCTCTAGAAATCATTCCCAGGGATACTTTTGGTACTGTTATTTGGTTTGGTTTCGATTTCTATCCCTGTTCCGTCAAATTTGAAGAAAAATTAAGAGAATTCAGTTCTGAAACTTATCAAGTCACGGTGCTGTATGTTTATTTATGTCAACTAAGTCTATGCTTGGATGAATGGCAACTAGCAAGTGTTGATTTCTCATAGTAAAATTGCACCACACTGTACGAGGTGTTTAAAGAGTTAGAAGTCTTTCTGGGTTGTTGAAATTCTGGGTGCAGCTTGAGCATGTTCAAACTGAGAGAACCTCTAGTTAACTTTTTCTGCGTAGAAGTTGGCAGAGAAAGAAGGCTCAGTCATTACCTAGACAGGTTTCACTTGCCGCTCTCTGTGTTTTATTCAATCTGAATGCTCTTTCATCATATAAGCCGGAGTTTCGCCAACGTATTTACTCTTGTGTTGGCTTGCTTCTGATAATTCTTAGACCGGATCCATTAACAATAAGTGAGCCTAGATTGGGTCATAACTTTGCAGCTGAATCATCAACGTTTGAGACCAGGTCAGTCTAAGTGGACAACCAGTCTGCAACTGAAATTTAAAGGATTATAAAATTGACAACTTGGGAGATTGTTGGATTTTTCTGTTAAAGAATATATAAATATATCTGTGTGTGTATACTTTATTTATATGTGTGTGAGTATCCTGCTCTATATATGCATCTTATGATGTTTTAGGCGCTTGATTTTCCCAATAAACCTTTTTATTACTTTTCAATGTCTTCCCTAGCCACTTCAATCTATACAGGGGAACTGCAGATATAGGTTGATCAAGGAAAGTCAAATTTAATAAGAAAGTTTCAAAACCCATTTCATTGAATACAGATATACAATAGAACCTTGTTGACAATTTCTTATGTAAAGTCTCTTTCTGGTATGTTTTGTTAACTCATTAGATCACTGTCACCGTGAAGTTTTTGTTTCTAGCAGTATTTTGTTGGACATAACTATGTCCGATGACCAAAAGACTTTCTGCTTTTCCTTGGTGCTGAAGAAGTTTCCGGGGATTCTTTTAAATTTGTTTTCTTCTGCCAAACGTGTTTCTTGGTTATTCGTCTGGTGACTTGATCATAACTTACAAGATTGGCCTTGACCCAGAATTTTTCTTATGAAATGTGAATTCATCTAGCTCTGACCCCCCATATATGTTTTTGTGTGCTACAACAGAGTAAAGTATGATTTGTCTTCCTTTTCTAGGTATCATGATGAGTTCAAGAACATGCGGTTCAGTATTCCTGGTGACATTTTTTTGCCTTCTGCTTCATGGAGCTGATTCAAAAACAGATCCTTCAGAAGGTGATCAATTTTTTACCATACCCTCACATCTTTTATATTCTCTTAAACTAGGGTACAACTAAACATATAAACTGAACTTGATAAGATTACAAACACAACTCCATCCGCATACTGACATATACATATAACGATAATGTCAATTTGCATTAACTTGATCACTAGTCTTCCTCTCAATGTTTGATAGTCACCGTCTTGGTTGATCATTCTTCAGTATCCACCGTCTACTCAAATCTTATATGTCATTGTACAACGTGGAGACTGCTTTCCAGAATTTTTCTAATATTTTATATCCATTTTGCAGTAAATGCTTTGCGGGAGATCAAAAGGAATTTAATTGATCCGATGGGAAATTTAAGTAACTGGGCAAAGGGTGACCCGTGCAGTTCATACTGGACTGCCGTAATATGCTTCGGGAGCTCACATGATGATGGTTACTATCACGTCCAGGAGCTGTATGTCTCTCTTGTATTACGATTTCTCATATTTCTTTTCTCCTTTCTGGTCTATTCCTTGTCTTTATTTATGGAATGGAGGGATTCTTCTCCTGCAAAGGTAGATAGTTTATGCATCATTAATGCAGTGTCCTGGCTTCATTCTTGCATGGATAATACTGAAAATATTATGCATTGCCGTACTTACACCTCCTGTCATTTACATATTGTGATTTAGCCAATTAATGAGGCTGAATTTATCTGGAGAGCTGGCTCCTGAAGTTGGCCAATTATCGTATCTTGAAATTCTGTAAGATGCGGAGTCTAGTGAATTGTTTCATTTGGTTTGTCTGATTGGCTTCTGGTGGCGTAATGCATACTGAAAAACCTGTTTTCTCTTGGGTAACCTTGTTGAAGTGATGTAATGTGGAACAACCTGACTGGGCGTATTCCTTTGGAGATAGGAAACATTTCGTCCTTGAAACTCCTGTAAGTTGGATCACATGATGTATTTTCTTTTACCTTCTTGTTCTGTTTTTTTGTCTTTTTGTTTAGTTTCACTTATGGATAGTTTTTAAGAAGGATTTGGACAGAGGAAATCATAGCGTGCCACTTATTTTCTCTGTTTATGTGGAGCCACAATTCCACTTTTGTTTGGGTTCTTCAATTAACTCTTTTCTATATTATTTGGACAGACTGTTGAATGGGAACAAGTTCACGGGTAGTTTACCCCCTGAACTTGGTAATCTTCAAAACCTAAACAGGCTTCAAGTAGATGAGAACAACATAACAGGTTCAGTTCCACCTGCATTTGGAAACTTGAGAAGCATAAAACATCTGTAAGTTTCTAGTTAAGTACCATCTTCTTCATAGCAAAATCTGCAGTCATTTGTGGTTCATCTTTTACTCACCAGTAGCTTTGGGTTTTCAGCCACTTCAACAATAACACAATAAGCGGAGAAATTCCCGTTGAGCTATCAAAATTGACTAACCTTGCTCACCTGTGAGTTTTTTTTGTTTAACTGATATCACGTTTGCATACTGTCTTTACAATGTTTATATTGATGGAACAAATCTCGTAGGATACTGGACAATAATAACTTGACTGGGACTTTGCCACTAGAGTTAGCTCGATTGCCATCCTTGACCATACTGTATGTACCTTCTGCCTTATATTCTTCCCATTGTTTCCCTTTAACTGGGAAAGTATGACTCTATTTTGTTTGTTTTCCTTTACGAGATTTTGCAAAGTTGCTAAGCCAGTATTCCACTTATGCAGTCAGCTGGATAACAACAACTTCGACGGTTCTGAGATTCCACAGGCTTATGGAAATTTTTCGAGATTAGTAAAACTGTAAGACTTTACTAGCAGTTTTGCAATAAGTTTCAAATGGGTTTGTGTTTCTTACTTAGTTTTAAAAGTGCGCTGAATTATTCTTTGCGCCCTCATGTTTTCAACTTGGCAGAAGTTTAAGGAACTGTGGACTGCAAGGATCAATTCCTGATTTAAGCAGGATACAAAATCTTAGCTATCTGTAAGTGTCTATGTCTGGTATTTGAGTAAAATTGTGTGATTCTGTATACTGGTCCTCGAGTTCTTGGACCTTGTTTAGGGAACAATACGAGTGCACTTGTAATCTTTACTTAATTTGCAGAGATCTAAGTCGGAACAACCTCACAGGCACTATACCAGAATCCAAACTTTCTGACAATGTGACAACAATGTATGCATTTTTCCAAATCTTACTCCTTTTAACAGTTAACTCAAATAAATACAAATACTTGACCGCCGATTTTTGCTGCAGTAAACTATCACATAACAATCTTATTGGATCTATACCACAAAGTTTCTCGCAATTGGGCTCTCTTCAATTACTGTATGCAAACATTCATTGATCATTGAAATCAATTTTCCAATCATCTATAAGTACTTTGTAAGATATTCTGTTTCATCTATCACAGTTCACTCGAGAACAACAGTTTATCTGGTACTGTCCCAACAGAAATTTGGGAGAACAAGTCTTTCGAGAATAACAAGCTGCAAGTGTATGACCTCAAGTCTCTGTTGTTCTTTTTATTTAATACTTAATTGTTTCCTAGATTTTTTACTTCATTTTCAGAGGCTGAAACTTCTTTTGGATGCATGCACAGTGATCTCAGGAACAATAACTTCTCTGATGCCACAGGAAACCTGAGAACACCGGACAATGTTACCCTATAGTGAGTTTTTTTGTTCCTATTTTGTAGCAAGTTAAAGCACATCAAACATTTTGGACTGAACTACATTCTCTTGTCTTGACAGTATAGTCTAATTCACTTTTTGGGTCTGTACTTGTTCAGCGCTTTGAAAACCAAAAGTTACTCATAGGTTTCTCTAGTTTCTACTAACGCTTTTTTATATATTTTATATGTTTTTGTGTCTCAGTCTTCGTGGCAACCCAATATGCAAGAGTACAAGCATTCCCATCGTTAAACAATTCTTCGAATACATCTGCGGTGAAAAAAAGCAAACATCTACAATCTCAAAGACATCCTGCAGTAACGTGTCATGTCCCTTTGAGAATGTGCAAGTATCCCCAGGAATCTGCGTGTGTACAGCACCTCTTTCGATTGATTATAGGCTAAAGAGCCCTAGCTTCTTTTTCTTCACTCCATATATTAGACACCAGTTCATGGAGTATATAACCACATCCCTCCAGTTGGAAACTCATCAACTAGCAATTGATAGAATTGTTGATGAGAACAGCTTGCGTCTAAGGATGTACTTAAAGCTAATTCCAATAGGCGATACGAAGTTTAAGGATCGCGAAGTTATACGTATCAGAAACAGGTTTACGTCATGGAATTTTACTAAAAGTGACTTTTTTGGACCTTATGAGCTGTTGGACGTCACTCGTCAAGGACCGTATGGTACAGTTTTTGGACCTAATCTTTAACAAAAAGGGGATATATATTTTTTAATGATATGTATATATAAATCTTTGGATGCAGATAAGAGTGAAATTAGCACGGTTGGATGGGTAATGATAGTAGCAGCCTCTATCATCACTGCTACTGTTATTTCAGTGACTGCAACACTCCTATATGTTAGGAAACTTCGTGAGAACTCACATACACTCACCAAAAAACGTGTTTGTAAGAAACTCACCAATGGCTCTTTATGTCAGTATTTCATCTTGTTTTGTCCTTTAATCATGAAACTAAGGACTCTTTCTTATGTCTTCCAGTCAGGGTAATATCTCGGGAAATCAAAGGGGTGAGGAAGTTCAGTTTTGTAGAACTTTCGGATGCAACTAATGGTTTTGATAGCTCCACATTGATCGGTAGAGGTAGCTATGGAAAGGTCTACAAAGGCATTTTGCCAAATAAAACTGAAGTTGCCATCAAACGAGGCGAAGAAACTTCTCTGCAGAGCGAGAAAGAGTTTCTGAACGAGATCGATCTGCTTTCAAGGTTACATCACCGGAATCTTGTGTCGCTGCTTGGCTACAGTAGTGACATCGGGGAACAGGTACGTCTCTTTTCATATGCAGTTGTTAGTTAGCTTTGTATCTATGTTTTTTTACTAATCCACATACCTATTCTGTTTGGTTCATGCTCAGATGCTGGTGTATGAGTATATGCCTAATGGTAATGTGCGTGATTGGCTTTCAGGTAAGAAATATTCCTCCAAGTTCTTTTTCTATACTTGCAAGATTTGAAACTAGCATTATATTTGTTTGAAGTCTCCAACTTTTGTCGATCTGCCTCCACATCAACGTTAATGTTTCAGTGGTTTTACATTATCATGCAGCTAATGCTATGGAAACATTGAGCTTTAGCATGAGGTCACATGTGGCTTTGGGCTCAGCTAAAGGGATTCTTTACCTTCACACTGAAGCAAATCCGCCTGTTATTCACCGCGATATCAAAACCAGCAACATACTCTTGGACTGTCAACGTTGTGCTAAAGTTGCTGATTTTGGACTGTCACGGTTGGCTCCTGCTTTTGGAGAGGGAGATGGTGAGCCCGCCCATATATCAACCGTAGTGAGAGGAACACCGGTGAGTTCCAAACTGGCACATTAGTCAATATGTGATCCTATCTAACCAGAGGCTTTTACAAAACAATACATGCTATTTCTCTCAGATATGACATTTGAGAATATTATATGTGCACAGGGATACCTGGATCCAGAGTACTTTATGACTCAGCAGTTGACGGTGAAGAGCGATGTGTACAGCTTCGGAGTAGTGTTGCTTGAGCTCTTGACTGGAATGCACCCGTTCTTTGAGGGTACACATATTATCCGTGAGGTACTTTTCTTGACTGAGTACCCGTGCAAACTTGATAATGGAGCTAGCTAGATCTCCAAGGTCTATTTGGTTTAAATCTGGGACTTTGGGTGATTATTGTTTCCTAACTTGAACACTTTTTTTAATGACTTTTCTCTGTACAATCTGATACAGGTGAGGATGGCGAATGAGTGTGGAACAATTCTGTCATTAGCTGATAGTCGGATGGGACAATGTTTGCCTGATAAAGTGAAGAAGTTGGCGGAATTGGCGTTATGGTGTTGTGAGGATAGACCAGAGACGAGACCACCGATGTCGAAAGTGGTGAAGGAACTTGAAGGTATTTGCCAATCTGTGCAAGAACCTGATATCTTCTCAGAGACAACGAAATTGCTCGGCACCAAAACATCGACGTCATCTTCTTCTGTACCCTCACCATTGTCTTTACTTCCTGGAAGTGACTTGGACAGTGGCTTTTTCCACGCTGTAAAACCTCGTTGACATATCTTTGTGTGAGATAGGCTAACATGAGACTAATGAGAGTGTGTTATTATATTTAGGAGAAATTATGAAACCTGTTAAGTTGTGCTGTTTTCTAACCGTAGTAAGAAAACCAAAAGGTTAATATGTGTGCAGATATGGAAGCTACTCATTCGAATATTACTAGAGATCGTTCATGCATGCATTTTCCCTATTCTCTCAACTGTTATTATTTTACATTCTTGCAAGTCCTAAATCCATGTCTTTAAATGCAACCACGGCCTTTGACAACTGACCTGCCTGAGATACCACCCATCAGCGTAGAAGAGAATTATATTCTCGAGAAAGATTTCAATTTATGAACATAAACGCAATAATTCAAAAGGTTTGGGATTTTACTCTGAAAATAATATAAGTACATCAACAAATTCATGAAACACAATCTAGGTAAGAGCTTAAACACACAGACCCCAAAAGAACAACAACAGTGAGAGGAAAAGTCATTGACTACTAAGGCCCATTAGAGGAGCGCTGATCCGTAGAAGACAGCTTCCGCAGGACCCGTCATGTAGATATGGTTGTCTTCCTGCTTCCACTCTATTTCCAATGGTCCGCCCGGTAGATCCACCGTACATTTCTGTTCCACCATGACCAATACAAAAAGTATATGAAGTTCAAGGTCAACGGATGTATATATTAAGACCTCTTGCAGCTAATCTCAGCTCAAGAAAATCTTGTTAATGTAATCATTTGTGTCCTTGTCACATCTCTTTCGAGGTATAAACCAAATACTAGTGTCAGTGAGAGTGAAGAAACCAAAAATAATAAGAAAGCATATCTTTTTATTGATAAAAGGAATACAAGATTCTCCCACAACAGATGAAGTTTATTTAACCTCAAATGAATATACAAGAAAAGAAAACTACTTAGTAAGATAATAATCTCATCAATCACCTACCAAGTCAAATCATCTAACCATTCATTGCAACAGTCAGGTTTCATAAACAAAGAGATTATAAACGCTAATCCAATTTTCTGTCTATCTACACACATCTTTTTCCCTAAACTATCATGATTCATGTGTATACATGGAAGACTAGGAGCTGCATACCATATAATCTGAAAATGTACAATTTTGCAAACTGTTATCTAGTTTATTAGTGCTGAAATTACAAACTTACCCTGTCGGCTCGACCTTCAAGGACTGCTGCAACAACCAGAGCACAAGCTCCAGTTCCACAGGCCAAAGTTGCTCCTGCAGTTTAAGTATGCTTAAGCATTAAGCATATAAGGATACAGAGACTGTTGATAAACAACTAAGAACTAGATTCGAAGAAATTTTAAAGAATTAGCTGACCTGCTCCGCGCTCCCACACGCGCATTTTCAAATGAGAACGTGATAAAACTTCAACAAATTCTGCAGATAAACACAAAGATCTGTAAGACAACTTAAAGGATATAAATCCAAATATAATAGAGAATTCTTGCTGTATCTATCCATGGAAATCTGGATAGCTCTGCAAATGGCTCCACTGACCAGTGTTAGTTCGAGCTGGGAACATTTCATGGTGCTCGAACTTTGGGCCAATCTCTGGCAAGTTCAAATCATCAACTTTCAGACTCTGGTTGACGCAAAGGAAAATTAGAAATGATGAGAAATTCCATGTGTCGATGTGTAATAGAATTCGAAATCCAGCAAGCAAACACGCACCGGTCCACCCTTTTTACCAAATGTGATACAGTGAGGATTGCCCATACTAACGCACGTCACATTCCAGCTTACTCCATCAACAACTAGCTCTGCCTGAACAACAGCTTCACCTTTGTTTCCTGGCAACTTCGTGGGCACATCTTGTGCTTTAAGAATCGGTATGCCCATGTCAACCTTAACCTGAACCCATATCAATCACGATGCAATAAACAACTTGCAAACAACGAGAAACAAGAGATAAAAATCCAAGCTTTACCTTACCCATCATCATGACTATGCCTAAACCTAATACGAGACATCAATCCGAATGATTTACCTGTCCGTCATCTTGAATTTCTGGAACAATCAAGCCAGCACCGGTATGTATTGTAAAACTAAAAAAAAACAAACATTAGAGATTATATAGCAAGAATGATTCACTAAATCCGGAACTCTCAAAAGAGATAGATACCTATGTTTCCCCTGCAAATTCTCAAGCTCAGCAATGAACCTGGCAAAGCATCGAACTCCATTGCCACACATCTACAAGATCAATATCAAAAGCCAATTACTTCAAGGGCAACAACAACAACTTACTCAGATAAGTAGTTGAAATCAACAGACTTTATCATTGAAAATCCCACCTCTGGTTCACTACCATCTGAATTGAATATCCGCATAGTGTAATCGGTACCATTGACTCCTGGCATTGCAAAAATCACTCCATCTCCACCAACACCGAAGTTGCGATCGCACAGCTTCGCCGCCTGTTCTTGAGTAATCTTAGGTTCCGATGAGTCTCTGTTATCGACCTACAAAACCAAATTTTTCAAAAAAAAAAGAGTTTTGAAATCGCTTGTAAAGAATTCGATACATTTCGGTCAAATTTCCAAATTGAGGATTCAACGGAGAACAAAAGTACCAAGATGAAGTCATTGCCGAGGCCATGGTACTTCACAAAATGAAGAACTCCAGTTTCTCTCTTGTCGAGAAAACTCGCCGCCGGAGAGATTTTCTCGGCAGTGACGGCGTCCATGGAAGCTGCTACAGACACGCGAAGCCTAGGACTCTTAAAGCAATATTCCCTCTCGACGAAACCGAACGAAAGAGAAGAAACTGATCCTAGCTTCCTGGAGAACGCATTTGACAATTGGCGCGATTGCGGCGCGACGGAGACAGTGCTAGTGGCGGCTATCTCCATGGCTACTTGAGATTTTTTCTTCTTCACGATTCTCCTCTAAATTGAAATACTCTGAAAACAAACATCGTGTTGTTTTTTTATGCTTTATAACTGAACTCCGCGTCGTTATTTCCCCTGAACAATAAAAAACTTCATGTCGTTCTTTAGTCAACGTATATATTTAATAAAAAGGCCTTAAATAGAAAAGCCCATTAAGAACTTGCCAAAGGCTCACTCTCTCTCTCATTCGCCTTCCTCTTCCTCTGGTTCGCTTTATCACTTTCTCTCTCTTGTATTGTATTCAAGTCTCTTTCGCTGTATAATATTTTCTCCTGAGAATTTTCCTCCAATTCCAATTGAGTGAGCATTTTGTGTATCCGATCTGAATTTCCGAGATCAATTCTCGGCAGTATCTAATTTAAATCAATCTGAAAGAGAGAGATTTGCGGTTAGTGTGTTAGCTACATTAAAATTCTGCTTTTTTTTTATTATAATTCTGTTACTTTTCCCACCCTTTTTAGTTATTTTATTTTTTGAGATAGATCCTCCAAATCGAAGATTATTAGGGTTTCGAATTTCGGAATCTTATCCCCTTAATTCGATTCTTATTCATCCACAATTCTCTCTTTTCTTCAGCTCTGGATTTGCATTTATGCAAAGCAGTGTGCATCGTGATAAAGCTAGCTCGATCGCGATGATCTTGGAAACTCAGAGGAATGTTGAATTCCCCCATAGGATCGTCGATAAGCGTCCCAGGAAACGTCCCCGATTGGCTTGGGATGCTGCGCCTCTTCGTCCTCCTCCTCCTCCACCTTCGGTAATTGAATTGTTCAAAAAGTTTTTGATTTTTGATTTTTTGTGTGCTTGAGCTAAGTAGATGATGTTAATGGGAAATTTCAGCTGGTGTGTATGTTTTTTTTTTTTTTTGAATTCAGGTATTTCAACCTCCATTGTACTATGGTCCAGACTTTGCGAGTGGAGCAATTCCCAATTTTGTTTACCCAAACATGTTCTATAACGGACTTCCTCATCAGGGCTCTCCTCCCTGGAGACCAGATGATAAAGACGGCCATTATGTCTTTGTGGTTGGAGATACTTTGACTCCACGATGTGAGTCTTATGTTACAGAGTTTTTCGACATCTTTTCTGTTTCACCGAGTTTATCATGGAGGTTAAGTACGTTACACTGACGTGCCTCTTCTGTTGTGCGTGCAGATCAAATTCTCAGCAAAATGGGTGAAGGTTGGTTTTCTCTTGCTTACATGTTTATATAATCCTTGTGATTAGTAGATTATCCTTTGTCTTTCTGTTCAATATGCATGCTGTAAGTTAAAAGTACGATTTCCTAATATCAAATTAGGTAATTTCATAATCCGTTGGATTGTATTCTGATAGGTACATTTGGACAAGTATTGGAATGTTTTGATAATAAAAACAAAGAAGTTGTGGCAATCAAAGTTATACGGTCCATAAACAAGTATCGTGAAGCTGCCATGATAGAAATTGATGTGTTGCAAAGGCTTACAAGGCATGATGTTGGTGGTTCTCGGTAAGAATATTTCTTTTTCCTTACTAATCCTTGGTTAGTGTTAAATTTATTGCATTTCGTATAAGCTCTTCAATTCCTTGCAGTTGTGTGCAAATACGGAATTGGTTTGACTATCGTAATCATATTTGTATTGTAAGTACTGTTACCTTTATTTGATAAGTTTGAGGGGAAAATGCAATTTTCTTGCCCAAATATTATGTGAGTTAAAAGAACTTGCGGATGGGTTTAAATGGTTTCAACAGGTATTTGAGAAGCTTGGACCAAGCTTATATGATTTTCTCCGCAAAAACAGCTACCGTTCATTTCCCATTGACCTTGTTCGGGAGCTTGGCAGACAACTTTTGGAGTCTGTAGCATGTGTGTGGAATATTCTTGACCCATTCTTCTATATAGTAGTCCATTAGTGCTATGAATCGTTTTTCTTTTTGGAACTTTTTGATTCAAGACATAGGCGTTAATAGTTATAACTTAATGTTCCTCTTTTGATACTGCAATTTCCATGGAATCCATATTGCTCAGACAGATATTTTTGGAGACTTTTGTTGACTAGTGTACTCAGACTTTGCTCATTCCATTCTGACAGATATGCATGATTTGCGGTTGATCCACACGGACTTGAAGCCGGAGAACATTCTTCTGGTATCATCTGAATATATCAAAATACCTGATTATAAGGTGAGTAATCAATCATCTCCACGCTGGACTCATTTAGGTTCATGGCTTATATGATATCAATCCATTAAAGAACTTGAATAACTTGAGTTGGTTGACCTTTTTCCTTTGTTGCTGTGAAAATCTAGTTTCTATCACGGCCCACGAAAGATGGGTCATACTTCAAGAATCTGCCCAAGTCAAGTGCCATCAAGCTCATTGATTTCGGAAGTACAACATTTGAACATCAAGACCATAACTACATTGTATCCACGAGGCATTACCGCGCACCAGAAGTTATCCTAGGTAAACTTTTATGACTTTGACACATCTGTGAAGATGATTTTTTTGTTGTTGTATAGCTATTGGTATTTAATATTTTAGAACGTTATCGCAGGGGTTGGATGGAACTATCCATGTGATCTGTGGAGTATTGGTTGCATACTTGTTGAACTTTGTTCGGTGAGTATCTCTCTCTTTACATGATCTTTTGGTACACCAGGATTCATCTCACCATGTCTCCATAAACGTTTCTTCTGGATAAAACTTGCAGGGAGAGGCGCTTTTCCAAACACATGAAAACTTGGAGCATTTGGCCATGATGGAAAGGGTCCTAGGACCTTTACCGCCTCATATGGTGCTCAGAGCCGAGTAAGAACAACAAGATCATCCTATTAGCAGCATCAGATACCAACGGAAAATAAATTGAACTGTAATTTCTTATGTCAAAATCAAAACGGTTGTTGCAGCCGGCGCTCTGAGAAATACTTCCGGCGAGGTGCAAAGTTAGATTGGCCTGAAGGTGCGACATCAAGAGACAGCTTAAAAGCTGTATGGAAACTTCCCCGGTTGCCGGTAAATAACCTCTCAGTGAAATCACTTTAAGTATCTTTGGATTTGACGTTTGTTTATCTGCAAAATATTGAAATTAGGGACACCATTTTTTGCCTTTTGCAGAATCTGATAATGCAGCATGTGGATCACTCGGCTGGTGATCTGATAGATCTATTGCAAGGGCTGCTTCGATACGATCCAACAGAGAGGTTCAAGGCAAGAGAAGCACTGAACCATCCCTTTTTCACAAGAAACAGGGAACAGAGTATACCCTTTAACCCAAGCCCTCACCCATTTTTATATAATCACAAGAACTAAAAAAGGAAGATACAGCAGATGATGTTTGGATAAATCTGCAGTTTCTGTGTGTTGTTCACATTTCCTGGGGTTTTGTAGCTTTTTATCATATATTTTAATGTATAGAAATGAAAGAAAGGGAGAAAGGTTACATGCCTTATATTTTCTTGTTTGTTGTTGTTTTGGTTTCTTGGGTTCAATTTCCGACCACAACCACTGTTGCATTATGGCGGTTGTAACTTGTAAGAGTTATTACAGTTACTATTACATCTCAAAGTGAATGTTGTTACAATGTGTCATCTGAACCATTATTTGCTGTTTGGATAGGTTAAACGCAGCCCGAGGCCCGTTACAGACCAACAAAACGGTGCCGTATTATGTGCAGCAAAGAGAGCATATTCTCTGAAGAATCGAAAGGCTTGGATCTTCTTCTTCCTCACCTATCTCTTTACTTCACTGTTCAGGGTTTTTAGGGTTTATCAATCTCTTTCCGCAATCAATGGAGTCTCTGGGGAAGCTACAGCTCAATCACCAGCCATTTCACCTTTCCTTCACTCACACCTCTTCTTCATCGTTCCCGAAAACCCCAAAACCCTTCCCCTTAATCAAACCAATTTCATCTTTCAAATGCGCTTCAATCAAAGCTTCGTCCTCCAAATTTCAAGACTCTATCACCCCTCTCCCAAAATCCACACCTTTCCGTCTCTTCAAATCCACATGCATCACTCTAACAACCGCCGCGGCGCTGGTTTTGGTGAATCTCCAGCTCAAATCGCCGGCGATTGCAGCTCCCGTCGCGCCTCCGCCGTCAGTGGAAAGCAAAGAACACGTGTCATTGGAAGAAGAAGAGAAATCGCTTGATGAGCATTTGATAACTCACCCTACTGATGTAGACGCTCTTCGTTCTTTGATGGAGGTAAAGATCAAATCTCGAAAGCTTACGGAAGCCGTAGAAGTGATCGATCGTTTGATAAAATTGGAACCTGAAGAAAAAGAATGGCCTGTTTTGAAAGCTAACATCTTTACCTACAGTGGAGATATTGATTTAGCTAAAACTGGATTTGAAGAGATTCTTGCTAAAGATCCGCTTCGTGTTGAAGCTTATCACGGCCTGCTTATGGCTTACTCGGATGCAGGTCTTGATTTGAAAGATGTAGAAAGTAGAATTGAGGAAGCAATGTTGAAGTGCAAAAAAGAGGATAATCATAACGATTTTCGGGATTTTAAGCTACTCGTGGCGCAGATTCGGGTTATTGAAGGAAATCATAGTGAAGCATTGAAGCTTTATCAAGAGCTTATGAAGGAGGAGCCAAGAGATTTCAGGCCGTATCTTTGTCAGGGAATTATATACACATTGCTGAAGAAGAAAGACAAGGCAGAGGAACAGTTTGATCAGTTTCGGAAACTTGTTCCCAAGAATCATCCTTACAGAGAGTATTTTATGGATAATATGATAGCAACAAAGCTTTTTTCGGAGAAGGCACAGCGTGAGATGGCTGAGGAGATGGCTGGATCAAATAGTTGACGGGAATATGTGTAATGTTTTATCAAATCGTAATGAGGTGAAGAATGATGCTTATAAGACTTGGAAAATGTGATTTTGATGATTTTCTGTTGCAGGTTTTTCTTGTTTAGTCTTAAGAGTCTCTTTAGTTGGTTTATATAATAAAGTTCATAAGTTGAACACTTGATTTGGTTTAGTGATGAATTTGAATTAGAATCCATGTGCACATGGTCTAGATGCTTATGTACATCTTGCTCCTTAGTTCCAAAAGAATGGTGAAGCCTCATGCTTTCGCCATATCATTCTATCAACTTAAGACATTGCCTGCTTGTTGCTTTGGATGATGTTATGACCACAATTCTTTTTAATATTCCTGCCATCTCTTGTGAGAGTTTCACTGGAAGACCGATGGATCCTATCTTCTGTTTGTGAACTAAAGATTGTAGAGGAAAGCTATTAACGGTTTGTTGACAAACTCTTTGCTTATTTTTTCCATTTTCTTACCAAAAAAATAGCAGAAAGGTAAAGCATTTCATGTTGAGTTTGATATTCCAATTTGGAAGATGTAGAGCATATAGTTGAGAAAGCAATGTTGAGGTGCAAAACAGAGATTAATCTCAAGCTTCGAGATTTTAAGCTACTTGTGGCGCAAATTCGAGTCATTTAAGGAAAGCATAGTGAAGCATTAAAGCTTTATCAATAGCTTCTGAAGGAGGGACCAAGAGATTTCAGTGTGGCTTGATCAAATTGTTGAATGGGAATATGTGTAATTCTTTTTGTAATGAGCGAAGAATGTAACTTTGATGATTTTGTCTTGTGATGCAAGCTTTTCTTGATTGTCTTAAGATGTCTCTTTAGTTGGTTTGTGTAAAGTTCGTAAAAGTTCAATGATTGATTTGGTTTAGTGACATATTTGAATCACGATCCCTGTGCTCATGGTCTAGATGCTTATGTACATCTTGCTCCTCAAATTACTTTGTTGCTTCGGAAGACGTAATGGGAACAATGTTTTTTGAAAATCTGGCCGTATCTTTCGATAGTTTCGGGGTTGATGATCGGTTTGGTCAAATAAGGATTGTAGAGAAGGCTATCATATTACTTGCTCCTTGTAGTTTATAGACAATCTCTTTGCTAGTTCTATTATTATATCCAGAAGTGAAGCGTTTTGTGTCGAGTTTGAATTTCCAATCCGAGGTTTGACATCAAGTGATTTCGTTTTGTAAACTAAGCTTTATAGTTTATTGTCATGTCCTTTGTATAAATTTTAATATCACCACACGCACATATGCATTTTTGCTATATCATTCAACGTGTATGCATTAATTTTGATATCATGTGTATGTTATATGCTGCCATAAATGCATCCGGTTTTGCAGGTAATATGGGAGTGAAGACTAATCAGTAGTTAAGGTCAATCTCTAATCTCTGCTTATTCAAGTAACCAAATGCACGAAGCACACATACACATCCTCAGATTGCTTGCATCTATAAGTTGTGGATAATCCGGAAATCGACATCTAATAGCCAAGTTGTGATTCATAGTGGAGTCATAAGTTTGATAGAGATCTCCTCCTCCATGAAGTTGTCATGCCGTTTTTAACTGGACCACACTTGTCTTTTGACAATCATAAAACGATGATCTTTATATCCTTCTTCTGTAGGTGAAGTTTATAAATGCTATGCTCAGTTACCCTTTTTCTTGCTTGATTTTGACCTTTGGTAAGGTCCCCACAATTCCATCAAATCGACAAAGAAATGACTATTCGGTTCTCTAAACCAAGACTGTAATGTCCGGTTAACAAAAAACCGAACAGAGACAGTAGATTTTTTGGGGTATGATTGTCTTCATGGTCCCAACCGCAGTAGATTTCGAAGCTGATTGCAATATCCTCATTTCTGTCTCTCTCTCTATCGCTCCATGTAATTTAACACATTCTTTGGTTCTGATTCAGTGTTTCTTGAAACCAGCTTTGCTTACGTGTCCGTCTGATGCAAGTAGGATCAATTTGTTTCTCTCATTTGGTCTCATATCATCTACAACTTTATCAATTATCGCACCTAACACTCAATCTTCGCATTATTGTACTATAGCTTGTGCTACTCAAGTTCCGAGAAGATATATGAAATCAATATGAGAAAATTCAGATTTTGCTTTTGTATAGCAATTTTATTAATATGAAGTTTATTCAGTTGATATAGGAGTGGTCAAACCGAAACTAAATCAAACCATTGGTTATTTTGCATCTAGAGATTTTATTAAGAGAGTTTATGCAATCACATGTAGATATGAGACCAAATTAAATGAACCAAACCATATCATTTTTTATTTCATAACTTTTAAATATATGAGTACATGTTTCGAAAACAAATACATTAAAAAAAAAAAAGAGTTGATGTCTTTATTAATATTTTCATTCATTTATAATTGCGTTTAGATACAAACCGGATAAGCTATATACTGATTTTGTTCTAAACTGTCTAATTATCAATGCTTATGAGTAAAGTAAGACGTCGTTGGCACCTAATCATAGGTTAAATATTATATAGTTATGTCGCATTTGGAAAAAATATTTAAACTAGTAACTGTTGAAAGAAGAAAAGATGTGTGTATGTTAGGGTCAATAGAGTCGTTGTCACCTAGAAGGCAAACAAAATGCGTAATATTTGATCATAGGTTATAAATGTGTACTTGACCTACTTCGTTGTGTCGTAGACTCTGATTCCTCTCCTCGTTAATTCCTTATTTTTCTCTAAGTCGTTAGTTACATTAAAGGCCAGTTAAATTATAACAAAAAAAAGTGGACCACGTTCTATATTTGAAATAGAGATCCTATTTACATGTTAAATATTTTTATTAAAAAATTTGGTTCCTAAAATACATCAATTTTTCGTGAGTTAATAATAGTACAGATTTTTTTTTTTTTTTTTTTTTGCTAAATTAGTTATTACGGACCTGAACAAAAACATACCTTGTACATGTTTAAATACAGCTCTGAATCCTCTGATAGTCTGATTACAGTGGGATTATCATGGAATGAGTAACAAACATAATTAAACATAAATAGTAAGAACTCCAGCATTTTTTTTTATAAGAACTATATATAGTATTTTTCTCGGATGCTAATTAAGGACAAAAAGATAAAAGATCGATTTCGTGGTGAAAATTGCTAATACAAAACGATAACAGATACTTCTCAATTATGTAGGTAAAAACTTTGTGATAACAAAATTGTGAGATGGATACTTTTAACAAAAGAAAATATATCTTTTTGTTAAAACGAAAAAAAAAAAAGGCCTTTCAAAAGTGCTAGCCAGTTAAGTAAAAGATCGGCAATATTACAAAATATTTTTGAAGAAGAACGAGTAAAAGAGGATAAATTGAATTGTTAGAAAACGGACTTAATTAGATTAGAGATGAGGTGGGTGTTAAAATAGTGTTCAAGTTGAACAAGTAATTAATCACATTGTCGTCTTCTTCTTCTTCTCCGCTTTTTCTTCAACCTTTTCACAAAGGTTTGGTTCAGTTCCACTGTCAAAACTTAATTAATAGCTTAATTTTCACTAAACCGACACATGTTCATACTTTTTATATTATTAGCTAGATATTGTGGGATGCATCCTAATTCCTAAACTATAACAAGATGAATAAATCGCACTAAACTATTTTGTCAGCTACTCAATGTATTATTATAACATCTTATATACAAAATACGACTTTTTACAGTAAATAATCTAATCACGATAGATATACTATCTAATTTAATAGTATATGAGACTACAGCAAATGACTTAACTTATAGCATATTGAACACTACCTAAACTTTATTATCAAATACACATGCTCAAGACTTCTAGCCATATATCTATATCTAATGTAAAAACGTCCTTCATATCTAAGCGACCATTAGATTAATGGCAATCTACCACCAACATAGATGTTTTATTTATTTTTTGAATAATCGGGATAGATCATGGATAAAAAAAACTCACGTAATTTCAAAAATCTATATAAAAATAAAAACTGGATATTTTTGTTATATAAGACGTCCATAATGGCCAAACAATAAAAATAACATTAATTTCTTCATCCATCTTGATCCATATATGGGGCAAATCGTCTACCCATTCGAATATACTATCGGACAATACATCATTTTTAATCATTAATTGATTGTGATATTCAAAGTTTAATTTATCTTTCAATGGGTGTTTGCTAATGTTTTGTAATTAACAAAGAAGTATACAGCTTCTCTCATTTTCATTGTTTCGAAATATTGAAGACAATTTGCATATTTATTATCGCTTTACTTCACTTTATGAATATCCAAGGTTAAGATCTAATTAAATTATATATATATATATATATGTGAAAAAACATATTTTAAGAAATAATTAAAAAATTAGAAGTACAGTTGGAGAAACTATTTTTTATCTACAATTTTTTTTTTAAAAAATTAGATCTAATATTTTACTTCTTTTGGTAGAACTTTTATATCTCTAGGGTCTTAAAGACAGCAAATGATGATTTGTTATATTTTTATATTAGTTACGATAAGACAAAAATATACTAGTCACACTTGTATATTTAAAGTGTCTAATATGAATATGTCCAGTTGAACAGAAATAAAAATGAAAATGTCCCTTGTTGAAATATATAATTGATCACAATTTCACTTATGGTGCTAATTTATCCCCATGCGGTTGAAGTTATACTATGTATGGAGATTTTTTGCATAACATGCAGATACACTGATACACACAACAGAATCTAACAAGATTTGAGTGTTTGAAAAGATTAGATTATGTTCGTCTTGTTATTTCGTGGAGAAGGACGTTTGACATATCAATAAGCCAAAGAAAATCTGTGAACACAGACAATGCAAAAATAATAATATTATTATATACGCTTGACAAAAAAAAAATATATTATTATATACATATACTTTTTCTTTTGGTAGGGTTATTATATACATTATATTAAACTAACTTATTGTGGTACAAATCTTTACGTGATTTAAAAATACTGTAGAAATTTTATGTATCTCATCATCCAATACTCAAAAATTTTCTAATCTTATTTCTTTTGTTCTTTGTGTTTTGATTTTTCTTAACACAAAGTTGTAGGGTTATAGATTTCTTTCTTATACAATACAGTATTTAAACTTACAGCCATATATATAATTATGAATCGAACGCATAATAACCGTTATAATAGTTTTAACATAGGTCAAGGAATCTGCTTTCCCTTTTTTCTTGTCTTTTGTTACTGTTTTTTTGTGTTTTTCTTTAACGCCTGAAATTTTTTTCCCAATTAAATATTACAACTTACATGTTTATTATTGTTTTCAACTATATATGGTTTATTTATTGATACTTTATTGACTTACGAGTTACTAGTTACGAACACGAATCTTAGCTTTTTCCATGCGCTGTACTTAACTCTAAACATTGGTTTTTGTCAACAACGTTTTTCTTAAAAACTGTTCATTCATTTTAATAAGCAAATGTAAACTAAAGCTGCTAATCGAAGAAAATAGTATTTGTTCTCTTCATATATATATCGGATCCTACACGCACGCCCGAAGACTACCTTTTTTTTTTTTGTTTAATTAAAAGAAAGAATACCAATTCTTCAAAATTTTAGAACACATAATCCTTTCTTGTATGAAACATTCCAAATTTAGTACAGTGCATGGTACTTTATACAAAGTTGGGGATCCCCAGAGATTGTATTTTTATTTTTTAAATGAATTTCTTTCGAACATCATAAAGTCAGTTTTGTTTCACTGATTGTGTAAAAATAACAATCATAAAAGTAATGATATGTGTGTAGCCGTTTAGGCATATATAGGTGATCTATCATGTATGGACGCATCAACGTCTAAAAAAAACCCATAAATCAAGGGAGACATGAAAAATTCAAAGTTAAAGATTCATTTGCTTTTAATTTTGTTCTTTTCCGTTCGATTTTTTTGTTGTATAATAATTATGATATTTTTCTTGCGGCGAATTTATTTATATTTTCATACATACATACACACATATATGTGTATATAGGATCTTATCTTTGTATTCTTCTCTAAGAGATCAATATAAAGAGTATATATATATATATATATATGGTCAATGCATGAAAGTTCTTCCATTAGTAAAAGCAATTAATGCGGGCATTAGGGCATATAATGAACTACTCCCTCCGTTTTAAATTAAATATCGTTTTAGACTTAAAACTTTGTTTCAAAATAAGTGTCGTTTTGTATTTTCAATGCAAAATTTATTATTTTTTAATGTTTTATGACTATTAGTATTATGCAGATTATTTTACTAGCTATTGGACAAATTGTGTTTAGATATGTAGTTAATGATGTTTTTGTTTTAAAAAAAAAATTTAATGTTTTCTTAATCTGTGTGCAAAACTCTAAAACGACAATTAAAAAAAACAGAGGGAATATGTAACAAATTTGTAAAACATTATGCATTTAAATCATAACATGAAACACCAATACTGTAGCAGTTATTATATTCATAATCAAACCGTAGATTTAATGCGAAGTAAGTTAACGGTTTGTTTCGGAGAAATGTTTCATAGCCATTAGACCTGTTTTTTGAGCAATGTGTCAGATTAATTATCTTGAAAGCGAAGGCTGTAAGAATTTCTGTCGTTATCTACATATAGTCCATATTTGGTGAGCTCACGAACTAATCCTTTGGGAAAAGGTTATACTATTTGTCACTGTTAATACATTTTGAATGTTTTTATGAGCATACATTTTGAGTGTGAATTGAGCATAGACTTAAGAAGATTAAGGACCATATAGTTGAATAGATTTCAAGTCTGTTTAACCTAATATTTGGGAGGAAGAGGGACTTCGGTTAGAGGACGTAATATAAACTTTAATATAAAATATTATTGATTCAAGTAGGAAGCAAACTATCCATTGAGCTTTTACAATAATTCATAAGATTGAAACATTTTATAAAAATCTTATATAAGAGTAAAACATATAAATTTGCAATTTTTAACTCACTTGTTAGAGAGAGAAAAATAAAAGAATAAGAAATTCAATCATCTGAAATTCTGAATATAACTTCAACTTGTTATTCACATTTAAAAACAAAAAAAGAAAACGACGTTAACAAGAATACATATCTTGCCAAGAAAGAAAGATTACACCCGTTTTTTTTTTTTTTGTCAACGATTACACCCGTTTCTCTACATAATTATTACTTAAAGCCATATTAGCCTTCTTTTTTCTTAATGTTTTTTGTACAATATTTTCTTTTGACAAAAGTCAAGGACCTCAAAGTTTTAAATGGTTGCAAACTTGCAATGGATAGAACCGACTAATACGTTTATGAATTAAATCACTATATATGTTTTTTAGACTTTTTTTTTTTTTTGTCAACATTTGGGCCACAACTGGTCGGCCCATTAGCCTAATTCTTACAAATTGTAGGGTCGGGGAGTCGATCCCTGGTGTGATGGTGTCTGTCTTCTGTGGACTTGCCACTAAACCAAGATCACTTCACGTTTTTTAGACTTTTATTGTATACCAAATTTATAAGTTTTGTTTCTTCCTTATCCATAACAAAAGTTATACATGGAAACAATTTACTCTCTTTGCAACTTTATACGAGTATAATTTACATAATGTACATAGTAAGACAGCAATTGACAAAAGTATAATGTACATAATGTATGTAGAAAGTTTAAATATTAACTACTACTACAGAAGAAGTAAATTTTTTTTTTTTTTTAAAAAAAAAGAGCGACGGTACGACAAAAGAAGAAGAAACGCAAAATAGAAGAGGAGAGACAAGTGGCAGTAATTCACGGATGCACAGAACTCAGTAAGTTTAAAATAGTACCAAACACGCCCCCTCTCCCTTTCTTTTTTCTCTCATTTCTTTTTTTTTTTAATTTTTTTATTTTTTAACTTTTAAACAGAAAAATAATTTTGAACTTTCAAATAAACTCAGAAAGCCTCCTTCCTCTTTTCTCCGTCGTCTTCCTCCTCTCTCTCTCTTTCACTCGCTTTCTTTCTGTAATCGTTTTTATTTCTTCTTCTATTCCTTCTCTTTCTCTTAGATCTCCCTGTTATTTCACATAATCGCTTACATTTTCATCTCTGGAGTATAATATCTCGGAATCTTCCTTTGATTTTCTCTTCCCCAGTAAATTTCCCGATCTAGATTCTCCTCTCCGTGTGTTTCTTTTCCCCTTACAAGCTCCGTGAAATGTTTTCCCCGGAGATGAACAGTGAGTGAAAGATGAAACGATTTCGACTCAGCGACCTGAGTTCTCGAGATCGATCAGCTTCAGCCGTGCCCACTTCTCGTCAAGGTTACAGTTTCTCCTCTCTCTCTGTCCCTTTCCGTTTCCCATTTTTTGTTTCCGTTTCTGTTTGGTTAACGACAAAACGCATGAAAACAACGCCGTTTTGATGAGTGTTTTTAGCTCAGTACTCGAATTTTGTCTTGGTAAATTTATTTCTTTTTGTTCGTCAATTTTATAAAATATTTTAGTAAAGTTTCTGAGATTTTCTGAGCAAACGAACCATAACATTTACTGATTTTTGGTTTTTTGCTTCTTCGGGGTTGTTCGAGAATCTCGTAATACTGCGAATTTAATTAATAAATCTCGAAAATTAAAGAAAATGTAATTTTTACAAAAACTGGAGATAAAAAAAACAAAGATATGTTAATTTGTTTCTTGTGGAAGGAAAACAACAGTTAAAGCAGTGGGTAGAGAAGATGGAGATAGCTGCTTTTCTTTTTTATACGATAAAGTAAAGAAAGAAAGAAAAACAAAAAATCTCAGGGCAGTGTTTGTTTGGTAGTGTCATGATTTGGTTTTGTTTGTTAAATTCAATTTTTCAACAGAGTTAATGATTTTAATTTACATGTAATGAGTGCTGCTTAACCTCCTTTGCTTTTTGTTTATGTTTTTATCTTCTTCATTCTACCCCCACAATTTGTGCTACTAATTACTCTTTTTGTCTCCCAAGTTTCGATCCCATTTTTTTTATTAAAGTTTCTTCCGTTGTAAAGTTGATTGCTTTATCAATTCAGAATCCTAAAAAGTCTTATCTTATTTGTGAATTCATTTCTCAGGAAAGAAACAGAGTCAGAAACTCAAATCTCCAAGGTCTTCTTCTGACCTCGACTCTTGCCTTTGTGAAGCTTTGAGTGAAAACAAGGTATGTATACTCTTTTAGAGGAAATGTTTGGTTCCACTTGTTGTTTGAAAGTGACTTGTTGCTTATATTGTAGTTGCAGCATCATAGCTCTGGAGTACCGATGAAAAGTTTGTTAGCACAAGAAATGTCAAAGCAAAAAGAATCTAAAAAGAGATCACCAAGCATTATAGCCAGATTGATGGGTCTCGATGTTTTGCCCCCTCAGAGTTCTTCTCACAGACAACACAAGTGTGTGGAGAATCAGCAAGGCAGGAGTGGTGGAGGCAGTTCTTATGATGGTTATAATAAATCTCTTAGAAGGAGCTCAAAGGGTGAGCAGAAGTTTAAAGATGTTTTCGAAGTTTTGGATGCAAAGATGGCAGAGAGCAATAGAAACTTATATCATCAGGAGAGGGTGAATGCTAATCTAACCCAGGCAGAGATGGCATTCATAAGGCAGAAGTTCATGGAGGCTAAGCGGCTATCAACGGATGATAAACTTCGTCATTCTAAAGAGTTTAATGATGCACTTGAGGCTCTGGACTCTAACAAGGACCTCTTACTGAAGTTTCTTCAGCACCCAGATTCATTGTTCACTAAACATCTGCATGATCTTCAAAGCACACCTCACAAGCCACAGTACAGTCAAGCACCATCCTTGAAGTCGCCAAACAGCCAGAGGCATGTGGATAGTCTCAAAACTCAGAAAGTTGATAGGGATTTGTCAAGGAAGAATCATAAGTCGCCTCATCGGCATGGTGGTGGTGGTGGTTGTCCTAGCCGTTCTCATACTAGGCATGTTTCTTATGACATGATTGACTTACCAAATGAGGAGCTGGGAAAGAGAAGTGAGTTGCAGGCAACCAAGATAGTTGTTCTGAAACCTAACCTCGGGGAGCCACGTTATGCTGGTAGAACTTTTGCATCGCCAAGCTCTTCTTCCGATGAGTTCAGAGCAGATCGTAGGCTTCCATGCACCACTAATCATAGCAGACAGAAAAGTAATGAAGATGTCCGCCTTTCAAGACAGAATTCAAGAGATTCTGGAGAAATGTCCAAAATATTGTCTAGGCAAAGGAAGGCGAGCTGTGGCAATGGTAGTGCCATGAGTTTTGAGGCTTCAGGATTTAGAGGATATGCAGGGGATGAAAGCTCTTCAGGGAGTGACTCTGCAAGTGATTCAGAGCTAGTGCCAGTAACTTCAGGAACAAGAACCGCCTTTAGCCGTAGGAACTACCATCGATCTTTGCCTTCCAAGTCAACAACATCATCTGTGAGTAGGGAAGCAAAGAGGAGACTTTCAGAGAGATGGAAGCTGACACACAAGTATGAGCACGAGATAGAAATTAGTAGAAGCGGCACATTAGCTGAAATGCTTGCAAATTCAGATAGGGAGGCAAGGCCAGCAAGTTTTAATGGACTCAGTTTCGAAGAGGGGATTAGTAAAAGATCTGAGAACAACATTCAGTGGTCTGAATCGCCAGAACCGGTTGGAATCAGCAGTAGGGATGGTTGGAAAGGATCCTGCTCAAGAAGTTTTTCAAAATCCAAAACCATCATGAACCAGGAGAGCACTTGTTGTTACACCATAGTGTTGCCTAAGGCGTTGATCAATCGAGATGGATTAGTGAAGGGGAATTCTTCTCATCACGGGGAGTCTTTCTTGTCAAGCAAATCTAGACCCGGCAGTAATAAGTCTCATTCATCATACAATAGTTCACCAGAGGTTAACATCAGCCCGAGTTTAAGCAAAGTCCTTAATATGAACGACGGAATTTCTACAGAGAAGCTCTCTCCTTTTAAAGCACGTAGCAGTTTCTCAGTAGATGCAATTTCAGACAGTGAGGATAGTTCAGCTTCTGATGATAATAAGACAGCAATGTCTTCTGAAGCTCTAAATTTGTCAACTGTCACCTCGGTAACTGACCCTGTAAGTGAGCATGATGTTTCAAGATTATGGCTCTGTACACTAGAGTAACGGTTTACATTTCAATCCATAAACTAGAATATACAGGATGTTGTAATGACAGATATCTTACTGTTTACTGATGCTCTAGGATATCTCAAGGGGGACAACTGAAGATGTGAAGCAATCTTCGGTTCCTGAACCAGAATCTCGTGAAAGCTCGAAGGAAGGAGATCAACCAAGTCCAGTTTCAGTTCTAGAAGCTTCTTTCGACGATGATGTTTCATCAAGTTCTGAATGCTTTGAGAGTGTTAGCGCTGATCTCCAAGGTAGTCAATCTGGTTGCTAGTCCATTGATTCTTTCGTACGTTAGAATATTTCTGTCTCATCAAAACTGTTTAAAGTGCAAGTGTAACCATCAATTGACAATTGGTGCTAGTCTAACTCATTGCATCGGATAGATCAAAGATCCGTGGGGGTAACGATAAATGTTTTGAAGTGTTAACCGTTATCTCTACGTTGCAGGACTCAGGATGCAACTTCAGCTCCTCAAACTAGAGTCAGCTACTTACGATGAAGGTGGCATGCTCGTTTCGACTGATGAAGACACAGATCAAGAGGAGTCATCCACAATAACTGATGAGAATATGATCACCCAGGCCCAGGAGATTGGAGAAGACTGGAAATCATTATACTTAGTTGATCTCCTAGCCAACTCCAGGTTCAATGAGTTAGGCCACAACACTGTCCTGGCAACACCTGTAGATCCATCCTTGTTTCAGGATCTCGAGAAGAAGTACTCCAGCGTGAACACCTCAACCCGGTTAGAAAGGAAGTTCCTTTTTGACCAGATCAGCAGAGAGCTTATGCTGATATTAAAGCAGTTTTCGGATCCGCACCCTTGGGTTAAATCCACAAGGGTCTGCCCGAAATGGGATACGAACAGGATACAAGAGACTCTGCGCGATTTGGTCACAAGAAAAGACGAGAAACCAAGCAAAGATGATGTGGAGGAGAAGGGGTTGCAGTGGCTGAGCTTAGAAGATGACATTGAAATCATAGGTAGAGAGATTGAGGAAATGCTGACAGATGAACTCATAGCAGAGCTTGTGGTAGGTGCAATCTTCTAGAAAGTTAAATAATAATATCTCTATTACATAGTTTAAGAAACAAAAAAAAAAACAGGATAATGCAAAATATGTAATGACAATTTCATCATAAAGAAGCATGTGTCCCTGTAATGACAGTTTCATCATAAAAGTAGAAAAGTCTCAACATTTTATCATTGATCAGATTCAAACAAATGAGACAGTACAAATACACAAAAAATGTGTTTGTTTTTTTCTTCTAGTTTTCTGGATTTGGCGTTGGGAGTGATGATGATTGAGGTGGAGTCCAGAATTGGGCATTTTTGACCTTTGAGAGGCAACCCAATACTTCCAAGGGAGTGATGTCTCCAGTCACAGTTACCTTCTTTGATGCAAAATCTATGTTGAAGGATGTCACACCTATTTGTTGCCAAAATCATTATGATGAGCTTAATTAAACCCATTTACAATGATACATAACAAACTGGTTCTAAAAGGATGATCTTTTTCAATTTCTCAATCAAATTCCAATTTATTTTTTTAATTTTTTGTGGTAGACAAATTTTCTATTTCAAGCTATAGCTAAATCAAAACAAAGTAATTTTGAGTGAATCAAATCCAAAATATTTTTTATACTATATTAAATTAATATCATATATAATATGTTCAGAGAAAGTTTTTTTCATGATATTTCATAGAAAATTTCACAAATGTTTTTATCAGATATTTTGAATATAAATGAAATAACTTTACAAAAGAATCAATCGGATAAGATACACGTATACCCGTAACGTTTGGGTCGAGTGCGGATAGTGACAATGCACATTAACTCATTTGGGTTACAAGGTCCCGTATCCCACTCGTGTCCACCCTTAATCTTCTATTAATACCAAAAATCTTTAAAAGCCAAAAATGTGTTTGCACAAAACTTGCTTATCGTTTGGTAATTTAGTAAAATATGTATACTTCTTGTTGTTGTTGTTGTTGATAAGAAAACGTATATACTGTAACGATAAGAGGGTAAAACAGTGAAAACAGAGGATTCACCTTGCATTTTGGATAGATGTTTCTTTACTTTGCCTTGACAGCCTCTGCAGTGACAGTGAGGAGACACTCTAAGAACAACCACCTGCAGTCCAAAAAACACAACACAAATCACCCTCCAATCTCTCTATTTTTACATTCATGCCACTCATGTACGGTAAAACGACAACTTTCACTTGCCTGGTCTGGACCTGAACCAGAAGACTTCTTCTTCTCTTCTAAGGCACCAGAAGAGCCTCTTTTTGGCCCAGAAGCTTCGCCCTCCTCCTTTTCAACCGTATCCTGACCCGTAGACCCAGATAAAGACACCGGGTCGGATCCCAGGAGATACCTAGAAGAACCAGGAGGTGTTCTGGGTGTGGCGACACAGCCAAAACTCTTCCTCGCTAAGCTTACGTCACTGCTTATCAGCTTCAACAACGACCCTGAATTGCTCCTCCTTCCCTTATCCACCTGAACACTCTTCCCTTCGCCGGAGGAAGAGGGTATCCTCGTAATTTTCGAAAGCTGACGGTACGGAGCAACGTAGTCGTCTCCGGAGGAACACGGTGCCGTAAAAGATCTTCTACCATCTTTAATTATGGGGTTATGACGGTCGATGGCTCGAGCCGTGATGGTGCGTTCGTCGTTAGCCGTAGCCGTGGATGCTTGCGATGCACAGTAAAACATATTGGCGTTCATGTGTTATGGCAAAAACAAAAGCTCATAAATATATACAAACAGAGAGTCACAAATATATACGTTATATAAGTAATTGATAATGCGTCAGTGTGTCACATGAGTGTGTTAGTGAGGTAAGGTCAGAGCAACAGAGAGTTGAGTAGAAACGCTCTTGTATTGTCCACATAAACGTATTAGAAGTTGAGATGTCACTATTGGATATTTATGTACTACATTACATTATTCTCTTGGATATATTCAAAAGTTGCGTATTGAATTCGACCGATCAGTTTGTGTTTCAGAAAGTGGAATTAATAGAATGGGTAAAGGAGAGATACTTTAATTACACGTTTTTATTTAAACTAGGTGGAAGTGGAATGAATATAGAAATTTACTATATTAATCGATTGATTCCTTATATCTCAAGTTTTCTAACAAACTGAACCGCTCTATCGAACAGAACACGAAGCGGAAACATACAGAAATGCCCACAGCTAACTTTTCAGCTGCCATTGGCATGAATGCCTCGATTATTTCAAAAGCCTAATAAATGCAAATCATATTTTAAAAATATGGAACATTTCAATTTTGAATAGAATTTTCTTTTTCGTAAAGTGCAAATGCAAACACCAACAAGCATAATTAGAAAGCTTTCTTTTCGTTTAAGTTTGTAAGTAACAAAATAATTTGGTTTAAAATACTAAAAAAAGTTAGGAAACATTGAAACAAACCTATGATATGTGTACAAACGCAAACAAACAACCGAGACATATTTAACACAAGAGGGGTCCATCAGATGTCGTTTGTAAAAAAAGGGTCTATGACTATCAGATATCTTTTAAATTATGCCGAAAAAGTAACATGAAAACCAAAAAAAAATATATATTTCGAGAAGCTAATTTTTGTATGAACCAAGAAAGTATATACTAACCACGTTTACACAGATAGAATAATGTGAAGAGTAAAAAGGCTAATCTTTGTATTGACCGAGAGAAATATATTAATATCTTCCACTAAAATTGAGCCCACTGGTAAATGGCCCCAATGACAAAATCCTTTTTAAGTAGCTAATAAGTAGTAAGTAATCTGTGTCTTGAAGAAAGAACAAAAAACCAGAGAAAACAAAAAGACTTGGCAGAGCTCTTGAAAAAGAGACTATACATATATCAAAAGAAGAAGGATAATACTATCTCTTGGTGACTTACAGACCTTTGCCTTCGTCTTCGTTTAAGATTCGGTTACGGAAGTCACTAACCATGCGAGGGAGACCCTCTCGCAGAGAGATCTTTGGTTCCCAGTTCAACAATTCCTTTGCTTTGCTTATGTCTGGTTTCCTCTTGTGAGGATCATCTGCTGTGTTCGGTTTGAACTCTATGGTCGCGCTTGGGTCAATCACCTCCTTTACCACCTGCACACAAAGTTCCAATTTCATACACTGTATTGACCATCTCTGGTTTGATTATGATAGTAAGATCCCAAAACATCTGAAATGTTGATCCAGGTTTTCTAAGGATGGGCACAGAAACAAATATTTTTCTCAAATTAAAACCGTCACACAAAACGGTAAAAACAATTTGAAATTTGGACCTTTTCTTCACAAAACCAAACCAAATCGAAAACTGAATGACCAGGCCTAAATTTTCCCATTTGGGTTTATCCCTCTTTTTGCAGGGAAGAAAAACGATGATGGAAAAAGTAAAGCAAACCTCTGCAAGCTCAAGCATTGTGAATTCTCCTGGGTTACCAAGATTGAAGGGTCCTACGTGATCGTTTTCCATTAACGCCACAAGTCCCTCCACCTAGAAAGAGAGATTGTAGTTAAATATCAAGGCATAATCATCTCTTTTTCAGTGCTTGGGGAAATCAATCATACAGCTGACTGGATTGAACCATAGGTTGTTACGTACCAAGTCAGAAACATACTGAAAGCTTCGAGTTTGTTTTCCATCACCATAAACAGTCATTGGGTGTTTGCGAATGGTCTGTGGTAGATATAAACCAGAGTTATGTCAGAGTGGTTTTTCGAATAGTAAGGAGTTGCCTTTAAAGTTTTAATGAAAGAGCTAAACCTGAGCAACAAAGTTACTAACAACACGCCCATCATCGAGGCACATTCTGGGTCCATACGTGTTGAAAATACGAGCAATTCTAACCTGCATATTGTTAAAGTAGTTAGAGACCACTCGTATATCATTGGTTTCGACAAATAGTCATCATCTAAACATTCCGACATTCAAAACAAAAAGAAGAAAACAACATCATCAAATCTAAACATCTTGATAACCAGCAAGGAGATGATATGGAAACTAAAGGTTACAAAATTCATGTGAGAATGAGTATGAGTTGCAAATTGTACAATTTCTCCATCAAATGAGTAAAGAGCTTGCAATATACAATCCATGGGATGATTCTTAGAATTTACCTCTACACCTGCACCTCGGTGATAATCCATGGCCAGGGTTTCTGCAGTACGCTTTCCTTCATCATAGCAACTCCTCTCACCTTTAAAAAGATATCAGCAATTAGGGATCAGCCTCTCAGTTTCTATATCTCATGAACTCAGGAGCAAAAACAAAATTTTCCTACTCACCGATTGGGTTCACATTTCCCCAATACGTCTCTTTCTGTGGATGCTCAAGGGGATCTCCATAAACTTCACTTGTGCTGGTGAGCAAAAACCTTGCTCCAACTCTTTTAGCAAGACCCAACATATTGAGAGTTCCCATTACATTTGTCTTGTAAAACTAGCGTTAAGGATCAGCATATCACCACGAGTGAGAGAAACACATTCCCAATGGAAGCATACATCACGAAATATCACAATAATTGTAAGTTATTTCCCCGGGAAAATAACTACTACTTAGATGCAAGCAAGTTATCAGAAAACAAACTCTGTGTATCAGCTGATGCTAAAAATGGTGATCAGAAAGCTAATGGGGCCTGAATTGAAACAATGGATTTGGAATCAGAACTGGCATTTAGGAACCAAATCAAATCAGCAGCAGCAAAACGATGCAGAATGTAAAAGTAATCAAAGGATATGATAGTCTTCACTGGATTATACTTGTAATGAACAGGTGAAGCTGGACAAGCTAAATGGTAAATATGATCCACCTCGAGGAGGATTGGCTCCACAACATCGTGTCGAATAAGCTCAAACCTAGGATTGGAGAACAAATGAACCAAATTCTCCTTCCTACCAGTGAAGAAGTTATCAATCACGATCACTTCATCTCCCCTCCCGATAAGCTTATCCACAAGATGGCTACCGACGAATCCAGCTCCACCGGTGACAACGATCCTCAGTCTCCGCCGTCCAATACCGACGGGAACCCGACCTGTTTTAATTCCGCCGCCGGAATTAAAAGTCATCCTGGAAGGCGGGGAATCGGTGACAGCGTAGGAAACAGATCTGGTGATCAGAGAGGTGGACTCGGCGGCGCCTAAACGGGAGAGAGAAGGCTGGAGGATGAAGAAAGTGGAACCGATCAAGATCCCGACGAGGATGAAGAGGAGTCGTTGTTCACGGAAGAGATAGTGAAGCGATCTGGGAAGAGATCTGGGATGCTTTAAGGCCTTGGGAGAGTAAGGACTGGATTGGCTCATGGGAATCGTTTCCTCGTCGCGCTTCGAGCTCATTTGCTTGTGAAGCTGCTTCATCGTCTCCGATTAGAGCTCGTCGTCGTCGCCGGCCGCCGGTAGAAATGAGATCTCAGAACTGTTGTGGAAAAGCTTTGGATCTGGAGAGATTCAACCGTTTGAGAAGAATAAGATCAATGGTGATGCGAAAGTAGGTAGTTACACGGCGAAATACTTCGCTCCCTTTTTTTTTTTTTTCCTTCAATATTTTTCCTTAAATATATGTTTCGCTCCTAATGTGATTATCTTCTCTTTTTTTGTCGTCAAATGTGATTATCTAACTAAGTAATTTCGATATTATTTTTGTGAAGAGATCATTTAACGTGATTTGCGTTTGATTTGAATATGGGATTAGCGATGAAACGTATCCACAACCATAAGCAAATTTAGACACTAAAAAAAAAAAAATCCTTGACGCTTATAAATATGGGATTTTACATCTGAATGGCCCAATAGAAGCCCATTGTGGCCAATTTGGATGAATCAAATGTGATATTTTCAAGTCCATTAAAGCTGATAGCTCTCGCCTCACAGTTCTTATGCTATTCTAACAATTAAACATTAACAGGAAACAACCATTTCACTTTGGAATTTGTACCAACCACTGCATCCTCCTAACACCTTTGATTAATCAAATTCTTCTCAATGGTAACACTTTTCATTCATTGGCGTAGTAAGTTCTCCCTTAATTGGCTTTTGTTTCTCACTAATAACATTCATCTCTTCAAGCAAATTTCATAAGACCAATTGAAACATGTTCAAACTTTACCTTCGAGCATATAAGAAACAATTCAGTTGTAAATCATAAGACCCATTAGACAAAACAATTAGGCCAACAGACTTTCTCTGGAGCAACACATCAAATATAGAACTTTTCCATTTGATGTCAATAAAACAGCCAATTGATCACATCCCCATCTCTTCAGAATACCTTGAGCTTCCAATATTTAACCTCGTTAAATGTAGTGCATAGTTCATGGTAAAACATTTGCATACCATATACAGTAGTCTCATATCAGTTATAATAATACCCTCAACGGATCGGTAATTCGATGATAAAATAAAATAAAAAATACCCTTTACAGATATGTTAGATCTCGTATGATCTACAAATCTTGGAATTGAACAAAATGTCAAACCTGAGGGAATTAATTCCTTAATTATAGTCCTGCCTGACAAACCTCAAAGTTTTTTTTTTTTTTTTTTTTTTTACATAAGTTTTTTCAGATAATTATTAAAAGTTTTATATTTTGGGATCAAAATATCCTCTACCAAGCAGAAAATTCCAAAACAAACTTTACAGATAAAACATAAAAGTCTTACTTAACTAAACAGCTTTATTTTGAAACCAAAATATTCTTAACTCATTCTCTCTATGTAAAACACTATTTAAGTGTACATTCCATAAAGTATTCTCTCATTCATTCAACTTGATAGAGACAGGCCTCATACAAAATCAACATGATGGTACTATGTATATAGTTTTCTATTAACTCTTGAGATCTCTTGTAAGAATGGGTTATCAATATAAAATAATCAAGAAAACAGATATAACAGCCACACCAAACTTCCATATGCCTAAATCTAACTCGTCACGTTATACTTTCTATTACATATTCCTAATGACAATTTTTGTTGGGTTTTCGTGTGTAGCTCTACAACATAATTATAGAAGCCGAACATCTGCACGTTTTGATGCCATAATTTACCTATTCATTTCTTTCTTTTACATCAATCATCTGTACAAATCCATATGACTTCCCTTATACAATTTTTTTTTTTTTTTTTTTTTTAAAAAGGCTTCATGTACACTTATACGACTAGAAATGTGTTCATGACTAAACAAATACTTGAAAGATCACACGCCATTACCTTCATAATGCATAATGGCATGCCTTTCTCGTACTAGTACCATGCCAAAATCCTAATTATGAGAATATCTTAGGTGTTTGATATTTAACTAATTGCAGAACTTTGATTTTGATATAATAAAGAGTATTTTTCGTAGCATGCTTTAATTACTTCACGAAGATATTCACTGATTCAAAAAGCTAAAAATTCAACACATAGTAAAATATTGTCCCACACACCGAAAAAACAAAGTCTTACAACTTGTTAAAAACAACTCTTAATAGAGCCTGTGAGTGAATATAGTAAACTCGCGACTATAATACAAAAGATTAAGAAACTCGTGACATATATCGATAATTACAAATAGAAAATATATTCCTGACATATCACATATGCTATACCTTTTAACCCATTTCCTTCTTATTGCAATTCCATAAAATCCGAATAAAATAAATACAGATGAAATGAGGTTAAGACTAAAAAACTTAATACAGATGAAATAAACGCAATTCCAATGGAGTAAAAAAATTTCCAGTCTGAGAACAGACTTAAAATTGGATATTTTGAGAGTGTCCCTTAAGCCCCAAGAAAGATATGTACATAGATGGAAAACTGTGAATGGATTTGCCCAACTCCTCACCTACTCTTAAGTTCAATTCACATACATACACAAATATAAACAAAGGCTATGTATGTATATATCAAAAGCTACAAAACCCAAAACAACTTAAAGTTAGATACTTAGAGATCACCAAACTAATTGACAAGTTTCTCTCTCATTCTCCCATCTATAAATCCTATAAAGTCGACCAAAATTGTTCTCTGGGTAAGACCTTTAGACACATTACCAGAGGCCAAAACATTTAGCCAGACAACAATCCACGTGATGTCTGGTTTTCTCGGTAAACTATCTCCGGCTAGACGGGTCAACGGCGATGGCCTCCCTCTGTTTTACAATATCCATAAGTCAGTGGAGCTTCAGAGATGTCAGAGAGACACAGCGCGCGTGTCTGTCACACTTGCAGAACTTCTCATGAGTGTGGAAGATGAGGGGAATGACCAGAGTCGGGCTATGGATGTTGCGGTTGCCTCCAATTTCTGGGCCTCAGTTCCATCTTCTTCCGTGCCTTCTTCTTCCCCGTTTGTTCTTTCCTTCAAAGACTTGACTTACTGTGTCAAGATCCAGAAGAAGTTTAAGCCCTTCTCTTGTTGCGGGAATTCTTCTTCTGTTGGTAATGATATGGAGATGAATACTAAGGTGCTGCTGAATGGTATTTCTGGTGAAGCCCGGGAAGGAGAGATGATGGCCGTTCTCGGAGCAAGCGGGTCAGGGAAATCAACACTTATCGATGCATTAGCCAATCGGATTGCAAAAGAGAGCCTACGCGGTGCTATTACTTTAAACGGGGAAGTTCTTGAATCCAGGCTGCATAAAGTCATATCGGCTTATGTGATGCAAGACGATCTTCTTTTCCCGATGCTCACAGTGGAAGAAACTTTGATGTTTTCTGCGGAGTTCAGGCTTCCAAGCTCACTCTCCAAGAAGAAGAAGAAGGCACGGGTTCAAGCTCTGATTGATCAGCTCGGCCTGAGGAATGCAGCCAAAACCGTGATTGGTGATGAGGGACACAGAGGTGTGTCTGGAGGAGAAAGGAGACGGGTCTCAATTGGAACTGATATAATCCATGACCCTATTATTCTCTTTCTCGACGAGCCAACCTCTGGTCTCGACTCTACCAGTGCCTACATGGTTGTCAAAGTGCTTCAGAGAATCGCACAAAGCGGCAGCATAGTTATCATGTCAATCCATCAGCCGAGTTACAGAATCTTGGGCTTGCTCGATAAGTTAATCTTCCTATCTAGGGGAAATACAGTTTACAGTGGCTCCCCAACACATCTCCCTCGGTTCTTCTCTGAATTCGGTCACCCAATCCCTGAAAACGAGAACAAGCCGGAATTCGCACTGGATCTTATCCGGGAGCTGGAAGATTCTCCAGACGGAACCAAAACCTTAGTCGAGTTCCACAAGCAATGGCGGGCAAAGCAAACCTCAAGCCAGAGCAGAAGAAACAACAATGTGACTCTCAAAGACGCAATCAGCGCAAGTATCTCTAAAGGAAAACTTGTCTCCGGAGCAACAAACCTAAAATCCTCATTTCAAACCTTTGCAAACCCATTCTGGACCGAAATGCTCGTAATTGGCAAACGATCTATACTAAACTCAAGAAGACAACCAGAGCTATTCGGCATCCGCCTCGGAGCTGTTCTAGTCACCGGAATCATCCTAGCCACGATATTCTGGAAACTAGACAATTCACCAAGAGGTATACAAGAACGCTTAGGATTCTTCGCATTCGCCATGTCCACAACATTTTATACCTGTGCAGAAGCAATACCAGTCTTTCTACAGGAACGCTACATATTCATGAGAGAAACAGCTTACAACGCTTACCGGCGATCATCATACGTCCTCGCTCACACAATAATCTCAATCCCTGCTCTGATAATCTTATCCGTCGCCTTCGCCGCCACAACATTCTCGGCCGTAGGTCTCGCCGGAGGCTCCGAAGGATTCTTCTTCTTCTTCTTAACAATCCTCACAGCGTTTTGGGCCGGAAGCTCCTTCGTGACGTTCCTATCCGGCGTAGTCTCGCACGTGATGATCGGATTCACGGTGGTTGTAGCGATCCTCGCTTATTTCCTCCTCTTCTCCGGATTCTTCATCTCTCGAGATCGAATCCCTCTCTACTGGATTTGGTTCCATTACCTCTCTCTCGTGAAATACCCTTACGAAGGAGTTCTGCAGAACGAATTCGAAGATCCGACGAGATGCTTCGTCAGAGGAATCCAGATGTTCGACAATTCGCCGCTGGGACAAGTTCCGGCCGCTGTGAAAATCAGCCTCCTGAAGAGCATGAGCGGCGTTTTAGGGATCAACGTGACGGCGGAGACTTGCGTTACGACGGGAATCGACATTCTGAAGCAGCAAGGAATCACAGAAATCAGCAAGTGGAATTGCTTGTGGATCACTGTCGCTTTGGGATTCTTCTTTAGGGTTCTCTTCTACTTCACACTCTTGATCGGAAGCAAGAACAAGCGTCGCTGATTTGTAAATTTTAATAATTTGTTAAAAAGAAAAAGGATTAGAGTATCTAACCAATGATGATGTACTTATGATATGATTAATACAAAATTACATATTGAACTAAATCTTTAATGGGCTTAAGAATGTAATATTGGGCCCAATAAAATACGAAACATCTCAATGACACGTGCAATTTCTATATCGGTAACATCGACGTTTTTCACGCTGTTAAATCTAAACCGTTGATTGAAACAAAGTACCAACGAATCGCTACCGTTGAATCTCGTCGGTTTTAACATTATAAGATAGGGGTTGAAAACTATTGCAGTATTATCCGCGGTTCACTTCCTTCGTTTCTAAACTATTAGGGTTACTGCGATTCGCACTCACCGTTTTTGTCTTAAGGTATGATAATTGAAAAATCTGTGTAATTGGATTCTATTGGTTCCGATTAGGGATTTCAATTGTTTTCTCCGTCTATAGGTTGTGTTATTCAATTTGGTTTCTATGTTTTTTTTTTTTTAAAACGAACATATTCACATGGGCGTCTTTGTAGACCTTTGAATTAGTGTTCTTCTCTCTGATCTTTGCTTTTGTTGTGTCGTTTTATATAATTTTAAGAGTCTAGTTTGATTCTTCTTCAGCTTCACAATGCCTCGCTATGATGACCGCTATGGAAACACTCGCCTCTATGTTGGCCGTTTATCATCAAGAACTCGTACCAGAGACCTTGAACGTCTTTTTAGTAGATACGGAAGGTAAATATTCTTTTTTTTTTTTTTTTTTTGTCTTGATTGACCTATTTTGATTTCTTTTGTCTTGGGGAGTTCAGTGTTTGATGTTTTGTTAATTGTTCTTTGGTGTGAATCTGTAATGATTTTGCTCCGATAGGGGATGCAGGGGATTTACACCCAACTTTAACATTAGAATCAAAGGGGATAGTGTTACTTCTTTCTCTTGCTACTTCTTGCTACTTATAACTTTGCATTGGTACTTTCATCCATACGGGAACATTCTGGAACTAGGTTTAGTGGATTTTTTTTTCTTAACTTGAATGATCTTGTTGAAGGTTTCTTGGGGTTTGCCTAACCTGGAGATGTTTGATGAGTGGGTGGACTTGGTGTAATTGGTGGAAATTCTCGCCAGGTGTATAGAGGGTGCATCGGCGATTTTGTTTGTAGATTTTTTGCATGTTTTTAATGGAAATGGCCTCAAATCTCAAAAAATGGTGTTTGGAAGTACCTTAAGTAATGATGGCCTTGATTTTCTGCCAACAATTTCCGCAGAGTACGAGATGTGGATATGAAGCGTGATTATGCCTTTGTTGTAAGTTTGATATACCCTTTTCTTTATTTTTAATTTGTCAAGTTAGCTATGAACACAAACATTTATATACTATGCATCTATCATTGGCCCTTACATTTTGAGATCAGGAATTTAGTGATCCTCGTGATGCTGATGACGCAAGATATTACTTGGATGGACGGGATTTCGATGGTAGTCGCATCACTGTGGAGGCATCAAGAGGGGTTAGTTGTTTGCATCTCTACAGTACTGGACCTACTGGTTCCTCCATTGGTTTGATATTTTTGGATGAAAATTTACTGATGTCTTGCCAAAACTCTTGAATTTATGATAGGCGCCTCGTGGTTCTCGGGATAATGGTAGCAGAGGTCCACCTCCTGGTTCGGGTCGCTGTTTTAACTGTGGTGTTGATGGTCATTGGGCTCGAGACTGCACAGCAGGTGACTGGAAGAATAAATGCTACCGCTGTGGGGAAAGAGGACACATTGAGAGACACTGCAAAAACAGTCCCAGTCCAAAGAAGGCCAGGTACTTATATGTTTGAATACTTGTTTTAGCACAGTTTCTTCTATCCTTTTAGCTTCTTCTCATATCTCTTTTGGATTATAATATTCCAGGCAGGGTGGAAGCTACTCCAGGTCACCAGTAAAATCCCGCTCCCCTCGTCGCCGAAGGAGCCCAAGCCGTAGCCGTAGCTACAGTCGAGGTCGCAGCTACAGGTTAGTGGTAATTTGGACTTTTGGAAAATTGTGTTATAAATGCAAGTACGAAATTTAAAAGAGAAGCTTAATATTTTAACCAGACTAGTAATTTTTTGGGTAAGAAATTCTTAATGATTGCTGAGCTTTTTCTGGAATGGTGTTAGTTTGATCCTTAAGCACGCACTTTCACAACTATTATCTGTAGCATTGTAGAAATGATTCTGAACTTTGTTGGCGATTAGTAATGGAGACGTTCTGATGTTGACAATGCTAATCCTACATAACACTGTAGGTCTTTTTTTATTGGTTTATGAATGCACTTTGGTTGACTCTTAATTTTTCTTTTCATTAGTCGGTCAAGATCCCCAGTGAGAAGAGAGAAAAGCGTGGAGGATAGGTCACGCAGTCCTAAGGCAATGGAGCGATCGGTATCTCCCAAAGGCAGGGACCAGAGCCTGAGTCCTGACAGAAGAGTGATGGATGAGAGCCCAAAGCGTGAAAAGCAGGAGGGATCTGACTATGATGGTAGCCCAAAAGAGAATGGTAATGGCAGGAACTCTGTGAGCCCCATTGTTGGAGGTGATGAAAGTCCTGTTGGAGATAATGGTCAAGACAGGAGTCCCATTGATGATGAGTCTGAGCTTAACCGTCCTTCCCCTAAAGGCAGTGAGTCACCTTGATGGCTCTCACTGGCTCAACAGGATTAAGCCCAATGTGGCATTGTGTGTACCAATGGATGATGTTTTCTTTCCCTTTCTGTCTGCTTGATACTTTCCTTTTCGTTACTTGACAATGCTGAATTTGCTTTCTTTGATGACTCTTTTGGTCAAACCAACTTTCAAACGCTGCTGTGATTTTCAGAAATTTGTTTAGCAATAGACAAAAATTTATAAGGTTCTCGTTTGTGGTTTTGTGTAAGAATAAAGATAGTCTTGAACTATTTAGTTTTTGCCACAGGGATGTGTATAATTTGCAAAAATCTTTTGTGAAAAACAAAACTGGAAATGTGAAGCAAAAAGGGTTCACATATTGACCAAACCATCGCAGCCTAATAATTCTTTTAGGATCTTTAAAATGTCGAACATATATCACAAAGAGATAACTACATTATCCAATGTTGGTACTGTATCCTTTTTCTCCTCTCTATTTCAGACCAAAACAAAAATGCTTGTGACATCGATCGAGAAGCTCTGTATGTATGTACATAGAGGTGACTTTGAGTTACTACGCCACAGTGAGACCTTTCATAGGGTATTTTCAAGGCCAAGTTCATCCTCAATGTCATCACCATCTTCGAACAGCTTGAGAAACCGGGCCTGCTCTTGTTGACGTTTCTTCTTCCTCCAATACTTGTAACCTACCAAAAGTCCCATCGCAACTACACCTAATGCAAGTAGTACAATCACTACCACAATTGCAGGATGCATTCCGCCTTTTCCTTCTTCCTTCTCAGTGTCGGATTCTTTATTAGAACCTGCAAAAGAAAAAGCATGCATATGATATTCCCGATCACATTCATCTCGAGAACAGAATCTAACTGTGAAGCTAAACATTAAAACAAAACAAAAACTGTGAAGCTAGAACCAACCGAGACACATGTACAATATTTCGTTTATAGTAGGAAGGAAACAGTATTCATATAATGTATGACCTCAGAAGCCAAGATGTGTTTCTTGGTAACTCACCAGCTCCGACTTGTGAGCATCCATGGCAGATAAACGTAGCATTAAATTCTTTCTCCTTGACGCGCTTGTAGCTACCCTCTGCTGTGAAATCAGAAGGACAAAGCTCCCATTCGTCAAATGTATCAAATTTAAGGGTATCGTCCTCATAGATTCCACATCTCTTGCATTTTGTTCCTTTAAGTTCAGTTAATGGCTGAAAATATCAAAAACAAAACTGACGTTAATAACATTCAACATAAGACAACCAAAACTATATCCTTATCCCATTTCGGCATCTGCACGCAATAAGAAATCAGGCAATAGCTACGAACTAGGGGAAAGACAGCTCTTCTTTTCCTGCTTCAAGATCAAACAAAAGCAAACAATATCTAAATTCTTGCTAGAGCTATGAAATTCAACAATGTAATGAAAACCAAATCAGCAAGAAACTAGCTTATGGCACGATTTAGCTACATTTGGGAAAAAGAAAAACACAAACCTGCCAAGATTCTTCTCCGTTGAAAGAGTAAGACACATTGGTTCTCTTCACATCAGGCAATACCGTTTTGTTCTCTCCTTTGCATTGGAAATATACTGTAGGCTTAGTCGAGAACCAATCGTGAGTCGTGAAAATCTGAATCGAATCTAATGTAACTTCTTGTGTTAATACTGTTCCTGTGAGGATCAAAACAATGATCACTATTTACAACACAATTCAACGAAACCCTTCCCCAATTTCACTACGAGAAAAATTCGAAATTGAAACTTAAAGATAACTCATTTTCAGATTATCAAAAACTTAAAAGACGAAATCAGATTAACTTTTACCTGGAAACGAGCTGAAGAAGATGAAACAGAATACGAAACCGCAAAAATCCCAAGTTCGGATTGGCATCGCGATTCCTTATCGAATCGCTCGATCAAAACCGATCAATGTATTATTGGTTGATGGAGAGTAATTAGGAGTTAGATTGACAGGAGAAGCTTCGTCGAGAAGGAATGCAGATCACGCGCACTGTTTGATCTCGTCGATATTTGGCAATGGCGTTCGAGAAAAGCGAACCGCCTTCGTATAGAAAGGAAGGAAGGAAGGAACAAACCGAGCCTATTGCGTTGACTGCTTTGGTTTTCAGTTTTATATTTAATGTCGAGTTGACATTATAGAAAGACATGTCAAAAGGAAAATTTTACATAAGAACATTGGATTTTGACGCCAAAAAAAATAATAATCAAAATTTAGAGAATAATAATACTAAGATATTAGAAGAGAAACAAATTATTCAAACGTATTTTCTACATTTAAGGATTGATATCAATCTTCATTTTAGTTTGATTACTGATTGTTTGATTATATTATTGGATCGATATCCAATGGCAATTTGACTTGCATAACTCATTCCTAGATTAGACAAAAAAAAAAAAAAAAAAAGAACAGAAACATTGAATCCCTCAAAAACTCATCAAGACAATGCTTTGTTTACATTCTTGACAATCATATGCATCCATTAAAAAAAAACTATATGTTTATTTTCACAAAAAGGTTGTATTTGTTTATTCTAAAAAGATGAAGATTTAAATTGGCATGATCATCTTCGTTGGAAGTTGAGTTTGCCCACAAAGAATGCAAACATAGAAGCCAACGCAATGGGAAAAGCGATTTGGACAACCGCCGTAACCGCCAAACGGTCATGATGAAATCCAAAATAGTCTTCCAAGAATCTTGCAACCGTCGTGGATTCTCCAAAAACATTGATCTCTTCATGAATATCGCCGTACTGGGACGAGAAAAACCCATTGAGTGTCCAAGACGTTGGTGTTAGGTAATACAACCAGATCCACCACCCTGGAACTTGCTGCAATTTTCAAAACACCAAAAGAAAACATTACAAAAACATTTTTTCTTAGTAAAGATTCTTGTCTAAGAAATACAGAGGATGCATCTTACCGTTTGGGGGATCAAAAACCCGGAGAAAAGGTTGAAATTAACGTAGAATAGCGATTGAAGAACCGCGGCAACCATGAAGTTTGGTGTGATGGAGATGAGGAACATCGCGAGGTAGTTGAAAGTGAGAAGAGAGGAAAACATAGAGTAGAGTGACCAAAAGACTTTGTAGGTCGAAGGATAGAAACCGATCATTGGATATGTTATGATCACAAACTCGGCACTTTGTATGAACAAATAAGGTATCTCAGTTACGACTTGACCCAACGCGTAAGCAGTCGCCGAGTACATCCCTGCGAATCTTTCGCGATACATAACATTTCGCTCTGTTTCGAAATATTGAAGAGCTGATGAACAGTTGTTTATCCCTAAGAAGAGTACCGCACCATAGATCGCTCCAAGTACAGTGAACAAACTCTGTTGAGTATCTCTACAGACGAGAAAACACAAATCAAAATGTTAACAGTCTCACATCTGAAATAAGATGGGACCTTAAGTGTTATATAAGGTATGTTTGTCATTCTACTCATTGTCCACTTACATGATTTGGCCTTGTTTCCAAAAGAGTGCGCCGAATATCAAAGAAGAGATTAATGTGTGAATCATACGCATTAGGTTATAAGAAGGGCTTCTCCAATAAGACAAGCTCATCTTCCATAGAATAGATCTGAATTGTCCCCACCAACTTTGCGCAAAAGTTCGGTTAAACTGTAAATCAATTGATCCTGAATCTGGTTGGCTCAACTGTTTCACAAGCTCTGAGTTTCTCCTACAACAATTACACATATTTCATTACAACCAAATTTATAGAACAATAACAGATATGCCTCTGTTTTGAAGATTAACTCACTTGTTAAGAGCAGATTCCTGGTAGATTTTTGCGAAATCGAGGCCAAGTTCAACTTCTACAGATTGTGAACTAACATCAAGCATCCATGTTGCTGGGTTGTGGTTGTCTCTTATTTTAGGAATTCTAGGAACACTCTGTTTATTTTACCCAACGCCAACAAAATAAGTTTTATAAAATATAGTTTTGATAAAAACAATCATAGATTAAAAAGAAAACTTAAAGAAAAACTTACCTCAAAATACTCGATAATATGACATGAATGTTGGCCTAATGGTCCTGTGTAGATCATTCGACCACCTCTCTTAAGAAGCACCAACTGATAATGCAAATTTAAATTTTCTTAGATAATTCATTTGGTGTTAATTTCTATCTAACCTGGTTTGATAAAGATAAAAGGTTTGGGGTCAAAACATAAAAGTTTATATTTCTGAGCCGATTATGCAATTTACCTCGTCGAAAGCTTCGAAAATGTCGATACTGGGTTGATGAATAGTGCAGACGATGGTTCGTCCAGTATCAGCGACGTTCTTCACAGCTCTCATAACAATGGCGGCTGCTCTTGCGTCTAGTCCCGTCGTGGGCTCGTCCATGAAGATCATCGACGGATTCGCAACTAATTCCACCGCAATCGTCAGTCTCTTCCTCTGCTCCGTCGATAATCCGCTCACTCCCGCTACTCCCACCAATGCATCCTTAATCTCATCCAGTTCGATCGTCTCCAGCACTTGCTTCACGAATTTCTGTACAGGTTTCAACGATTCGTTACTTAGTTTTGATTTTGTGTCGATTTAATGGAAGAGAAGAGGAAAAAAAGAGAGGAAAAATACGGTTTTAGTTGCGGAATCGATCTCAGGAGCTAGACGAAGCCAAGCGGAGTAAATCACAGATTCTTCGACGGTAATGTTTGGTGAGTGGATATCTGTTTGTTCACAGTAGCCTGAGACTCTCGCGAACGTTTCTTGGACTTTAGGGAAACCACTGATTCTGATGTCGCCTTCAATGTATCCGCTGGTTTTTCTTCCGGCTAGAACGTCGAGGAGAGTTGTTTTTCCTGCTCCACTCACTCCCATTAACGCTGTTAGAATTCCAGGACGGAAAGCTCCTGTGATATCTGAGAGAAGTTGGAGTTTCTTGTGATCATATCCTTGGTCTCTCATTTCCTGAGGTCATCACCATTGGAATATCAAAGATAAGCGAGAGACATGGAGAAAATCTTGTGATATGGTTTATAGTTTGGGTTGATGATAATTTTACCACTGGAGTGTCAACGAAATAGTTCAAGTCTTGGAATGTTACAGTGAGGGGCTTGAAAGGTAAGACCATTTTGCCTGTGGTCAGGAGAAGTATTAGTAGGAGAAAAGAATTGTGAATGAGAGAAGTGGCAAGAGAGATAACAAAGTTTTCACCTGGATTCTCATCTTTTTCCGTCTTTATAGGGGAATTTGTGGTCTTTTTCTTGGCCGAAGAGTTGTCTGTTGAAGCTTCTGTTCCTTGCAGCTCTAAGAGTTTCTCTTGTGAAATCATGGCTCGAGATGATGTGGGTGCTGTCATTTGGTAAAGGCTGTTTTAGTGTTGTGGCGGTGGTGTTTTGAAAGAACATACATTTACCTAGTAGATGGTGGACTTACATTTCAAGAAAGTCAGAGCCAGGGTGAAAATGATGTTGAAGAGTACAGTGAAACCCAACAAGGCACATAATGATACCCAGTACATGTAACCGTCGTAGTCCAGTCCACGGGTTTGGAGTATGGTTCGTCCTAAGGTAACATTATTGGGTTGCTTCTACATGTGTAGTCAGAAAATTACTGATTAGTATTGAAGAGCATACCAAAGAAAGAAGAAGCTTGGGTGATTAAGAAAGAAAAGAAAGGTAATAGACTATGAGAGAATCACCTGATTCCACCTTGGAGCAAGGAACTCGTTTACTGATAGCCCAATCTCACCGTAACTTAAAGGATTTACCCAGAAACCCCACTTGAGCCACGCTGGCATAGAAGCTGCAGCAAACACAGAGTACCTTAGAAATACTTAAATGGGACAACTTTTGAGACAAGATTGGCGCAAAATCTTACTTGGCGGAATGACGAAACCAGCAAAGACAAATGTGGTCAGTATAGCAAAACTGCCTGCTGTGATTGAAGCAACTACTGTCTGGAAGATTGCAGCTAGACAGCGAAACATAGATATCGAGGTGAAGTGAACAGCAAACAGTAGAATGAACTGTCGGAAGAACCTGGAACATTAAACTTGTCATGTTACAGTTGTCTAAACATTCCCAGACTTGAATGTGAACCTTTTTCTAGGGTTTTGAGTATCAAGCAACAGAAGAGAAAGCTCACCTGGAAGCTTCAGGAGTGTATCCAATGACATAGTATGTGAGGCCGGTCCAAACGAAAGATTCGAATAACGAGAGAGGGACCTTTAACACTGTTGCAGGGATTGCATAAGCCCATGCTGGGTAGAAACATAACTGCTTCTGCTTGTAAAACACGGCTAGGCGTTGAGCCGTCATAGACAATTCTGGGAATCCATCAACAAGAAGTATAATGACGGCGAAAAAGAGGGCACTCATGTAAGAATTTCCATGGATAATATCAATACCCATCCGTGTTCGGATAAACACAGTCATAGTGATGAATGCAGCCATAACAAGCTGTACACATAAAGCTAGGAAGCTCAGGAATGCTATTAACATCGAAAGAAGACAAAAGGAGAGAAATGTGGGGAATGGAAACTTCATAATATACCTGAGATGTCTTGAAAATATAGACAAAATAGTTTCTCTTCATGAGAAGATACTCTCTTGATATGCATGCTATGAACAGCTGCCAGTTTGGAATAGAATACACACTGAAGGACAAAGCATCCTTATGGCTTCTGGATCTATCATATGGCTTAGACAGAGTTTCCTCGATCTTTTTCCCAATACTCAAGTCCTTGAACTTCTTTGACAACATTTCTACGGAGACAAAACTATAAGGTAAATCCTCGTGCCGCCAGTATTGTGCTTGGTCTTTTTTAGATATAACCTTCAAAGCAGAATAAGAGAGGATCAACAATTCGTAACTTCAAAAGCACAAAAATGTCATTTTAGGGAACAAAGATTTGTTTTTTTTTTTTTACCTCCTGGAGAAAGTCTGCAACACCTTTCCTTTCAGGGCATCTAAATCCGCAATCCTCGAAAAAGTTCAGGACCTCACCGCGTGGACCATGATATATGACTTTTCCCTTGGCCATCAGCATAACATCATCAAAAAGGTCAAAGGATTCTGGGGCGGGTTGGAGGAGTGAAACAACCACAGTAGCATTTGATATGTGAGCAAACTGCTGAAGAGACTTGACAATCTGAAAAGCCGTGGAACTGTCTAACCCGTTTGTTATTTCATCCATGAACAGAGCCTTTGTTGGACCAACGATCATCTCGGCTGCAAAAATTCAGAGGTTCAAGTACTGCTTTTGAAAGAGATCATGTCAACAAAAGATGACCATTTTGGAAGAATCAGACTATGAATCAACCTGTGGTAAGACGCTTCTTTTGGCCCCCTGATATACCTCTCCTCATCACATCTCCAATCAATGTTTCTGCACAAATGTCAAGCCCGAGGATCTGAAAATGCAACAGAAGACATAAGAATCCAAACAAAAAGGGCCAGAATTTTAGTCAAGCTATCAAAGAGACTATATACCTTCAAGATGTAATCTGTTTGCAGACTTCGTTCAAGTCCTTCAACAGATATTGCCTACAGGAAAACAAGAAGTCTATTATCAACCAGTGAGTTTAAAGGTTATATTCAGAATAAGCTTCAGGGATCAGAGACTGTCAGAGGAATGTACTTTCATGTAAGCATCCACTTCTGTGTCAGGCATGATTCCTTTTTCCTTCTCTCTTCTACTGACTTCCATCATTATATCTGTTTCCGCAGGAAAAAATAATAATCAACTAACATATGTTTTAACGCAACTCGGGATATTGATTGATTTATGAAATCTACCTGTTCGGCTACCAACACCCTGACAACGAGCTGAGAAGTCAACTGTCTCCCTCACTGTCATCTCTGCAATGTGCAGATCATATTGACTTATGTACGCCGAGGTTTTCTGAGGAACAAACTCGTCCAGTCTGTGTCCATTGTAAGAGATTTCACCTGAACACTGTGGAAACAAAAAGGAGAAACAAGAGAAAAGGTACGCACTTCACACATCTGCAGCCAAAAAAAACTCCAGATGAAGATGATAAATTGATATAACTGGTTTCATCATTAGAACCTTTAGATTGTTTTCTAAATTTCCAGACAAGGCCTTTAGCAAAGTTGTTTTTCCGCATCCAGGAGGACCAAGCAACAATGTTAACCTGCAACGACAAGACGAATAAACACACTTGAAGGTATAAAACTTTGATCAAGACTAGTGAGAAGACAACTACTAACCTTCCCGGCTTGATAATGCCATTAATATCATTAAGAATGCTTATCTTGGCTTCGCGTGTTTTGACACCAGTGAGCTTCACCAGTTCCTGGAGAAATAGAAACACATTATAATTCAATTTGGGATAAAAGACAATAATAACTTTGTGATTTTGCAGGATTTATTGAGTGCTCACAGAGAAAACGCGCTTAGTAGTGTGCCACAGTGTTGGAAGTGCCTTCCCTTCGACAATCTCGCACTCGGCCTCCACTTTTAAACTCTCGTACCTCACTTCTATTGTTGGTAACTCCATCCCGACTCTGCAAAACACAGTTTCAAGCTTCTAAAAATCGACAAAAGGTAAAGCTTTTTCTAGAGATTTTGTTTTACTTACCTGTCTATTCTTCTCCTGATTTTCTTGAGCAACTTGAGATTATCATTCTCAATGTGTTTGATGAGTTTCTCAATCATCAGATGACGTTCCGTGGCTCCAAGCTTTGTGACATCAACGACTCTTTTTCCTTTCTCGGTCATGGACTCATCGCCATCATCAAGGAGAGTCGATCTCATGCGTTTCACAGTTGGTAATCTCTCAATCTCAGCCCATTGCAGAGCATACTCTGCATCAGCATGATCATTACCATCACCATCATTATCAGGTTCATATCTTGAAGAGCTGCTTCTTAAACTCGAAGTGCGTCTCCGGAACGATGATCTGATGCTTCTTCCAATCTCTGCTAGCTCCACCCTCAGCGACTCAATCTCGTCTGCTCCAACCATATGAGCCATGGCTTGGCTAAACGAGTTTGGCCTCTCTGAAATCAGAAGTTCAAATTTCTAAATGAGAGATAAGCTCAATGCACTTTGACTTGTGTATATTTATAAATTTACGGTTTGTTCAAAGTTCAAACTGACTCATTTCAATGATATGCATATTTATATATTTATGGATTGTACAAACTGAGACATCTCAATGATGTAAGGGAATACATCAGCTTTTGTTCTGAGTTCTTGAAATAATCTCCGACTTCCATGGTCATTTTATGTAATAAACTAATACTTAAACACATGCTATCACCAATTTAAATGGAGTATAATATAAAAAAAAAAAACAAATTCAGAAATTTTTGATTATACTATATGTGATCAATAAAAACGCTGTAATACTCAAAATTCTCGTTGAAAGCTGTGAGAGAGATCGTGGAAGATTGAATATCAATTTTATATTCATGATGTCTCGGAAATGGTTATGGGCCATGTCTTCTTGATTGCTTGATGTCTTTTAATTCTTAAACTATTTGTTATGTTTCATAATTTAGATTCCCTTTTAACAAAATCTTATGTATATACCATAATTAACGTATGTTTATGTTGGACATTTCTAACCAACAGCAGCGGCATGAAACCCACCAATTTTTGCCCAAAGAAAGAAAAAAGAAAGAAACCCTCCACGTTAACCTTTAAAAGAAATATGACGTTTTGCCCAAAAAAAAAGAAGAAAGATGAAGAACTTTGGAATCATTAAGATCATATCCCTACAGTTTGGATTCATATTTGTGGTTGAAAACTAAGATTATTGCGATTAATTCTATGCATTTAGTTTTATATTTAGTGATTTTAGACTGAACTAATTAATGTATTGTTTTTTTTTTTTCCCTTGCAGCAACTGATTACTTTATTCATATTTTATTAGATAACCAACGTTTAACAGACCGCTAGTCTAAGACTAACCGGTATAATATAAAGTCAATGCTACCAAGTAGTAAGTACTGTTGTACCAACATAATTTTTGGTAAGATAGATGCCATGTATTAATAATACTTGAATTCTTTTAATTTCCTTCATTTCAATCCAAACTTCTTCCAGACTTGAATTGATATTGAAATTAAACCATAATCTTATCAAGATATAATAATGAAATTCCCTAAAATTTTAGTTGAAATTTGGTGTTGCTAAACTGAATATTGTCAAGTGTTAACTATAAGTTGAATATTGATACATTTAATTAAAGAATTTTAAATTACAAACTACTCCCTCTGTTTTTGAAAAGTTGTCGTTTTAACTGTATTTGGACAAATTAAGAAAATGTATACAATGACTATATTAACCTCATAAAAATGACAAATAATTATTTACAAATAATTTGTGTTTAATAAAATAAGGATAATTTGGGTAGTTATTGGCATAAGTTACATTATTACTTTAAAACGACAACTAATTTAAAACAAAAAAAAAACTCTAAAACGACAACTATTCGAAAACGGAGGGAGTATTCTTTAAGAAAAAAAAAAGTAAAATTTTATCAGTGCCAAGTACAAAAGTACAATCGTTTGTTCAATTACAGATGGTGTACTCTACAAAATTTCAAAATAATACAAAAAGACAACAGTAAATTCCAAAAACACCACATCACTAAATATAATAAATTAGTATATTTTTTGTTTGTCTATTTTCTTAATCAACGAATTCAGTAAGAAAAGTTTTTTTAATTTTTGTCAACCAGTAAGAAAAGTTGTAAATATAAAAATATAAAATCATTAAGTCAAAAAAACAAAAACAATAAAAAAGGAAAAAGAGGATGAACGCAATGACATATTAAGATGTTGAAATAAAAAGTTTGGTCTGGTGACTAAAACAAAGCATGACACAGCACTCCCCCAGCTAAACCTCCTCCTCCTCCTTCGCCGATTTGTTCTCCTTTTTGTTTATTGAAGTCATTAAAGTCCTCATCATATTCATACGGCAATTTTAAGCTTTTTTTGTTTGTCTCTATACTTCAGACTTTTTTTATGATTAAACTTACGGCTGAAGTAAAGCCGGAAGTATTCACTACCACGAAGAAAGAATCGTAACCATTGTTAGCTTTGAATTTCACGTTGACCAAAGATAAATAATTAAGTTGGCTAACTTCTAAGAAAGGCAAATTTGTTTATTAAGATTTCACAAATTCGCGGCCGGCGGTATTGCCTGAACGAATACATATTTGTCATGGAAATATTTTTATAAGATGCCATTGGTTTTTGGCTAATTATTGAAAGAATAATGCGTAAGAATTTACATGTGATTTGAATTATGTAACTTCGTGCATAATGTATTCCTTAATTAACCCGTCCTAGAATAACTTGAAACTTCTGACAAAAACAAAATAAACAAAAAGAATGACTTGAAAATTGAAACTAGAAGATAATGTTTCCAAAATTAGAAATCAGTCTATTATAATCGAAGCCATAAGAGGAACAATACTTAGGTTCACCCCAGAGCTGAACCTTTAAATTCACTCAAAGATTATAGCCAATCGTTTTGCCATGTCATTACTAATACTAGAGAATTAAAAAAAAAAAAACAGAATTAAAAAAAAAAAAAAAAAAAAATCGACGTATCATAACCTTAACGCCGTCGATGGTGAACACGGTTCTTCTACTTCATCTTCTTCGTTAGCCAAAATCAATTTTCATCGATTTTAACTAAACCCTAACCACTCATTTGTCAACCCAAACTGATATCTAATTTCGTTTAAATTATAAAATCTAAACCCTAACCACTCATTTGTCAACCCAAACCGATATCTAATTTCGTTTTAATTGTAAAATCTAAACCCTAACCACTCATTTGTCAACCCAAACCGATATCTAATTTCGTTTTAATTGTAAAATCTAAACCCTAACCACTCCTTTGTCAACCCAAACAGATATCTAATTTCGTTTTAATTGTAAAATTTAAACCCTAACCACTCATTTGTTGACGGCGTTAAGGATTTTCCTTTTTGATTTTTTAATTCTGTTTCTTTTTTTTTTTATTTTTTTTAATTCTCTAGTATTAGTAATGACATGGCTAAACGATTGCCTATAATCTGTTGGGTGAATTTAAAGGTTCACCCCAGGGGTGAACCTAAGTATTTTCCGCCATAAGAGTAGGGGTTGAGTCCCACGACTATGGATGCGTCTAGTGCAATGTACATAGTTTCCAACCAATTATCTTAAAATCTTTTAGAAGATTATATCCCATTTTGACAACTCTCTACCACTTTTAGAATATTTAAGCGATAAACAAATCACACTTTCCAATTCCGCATAGAACCCCAAAGTTCAGGATCCATCTCGTTTCACGTATTGGCGAAACTTCCAAGGATAGGGAAACTATAGATTAGCTGCCTATGTAGAGATTTTCTGAGAGCATGTTTCTCTGAATTCAACAACGACCAGAACAAGTTTTAACTTTGGTTCTTGTACAATAAAATTTCTTTTGGACCTTCTGGTCATGTTCACTAAACAACGAGTGAGAAAACATCAACGGTGTGGTAATACTGTTAGGAAGCATAAACACGCAGAAGTTCCGGTTTAATATCATTTCGAACAAAATCGTTGCGTGTAAAGGCTTGTTCACCCCGGAATTAGACGGGATTGACTCGGACACTTGTGTCAAACTGTCAATAAAAAAAAAACATAAAAATGTTTCACATTTAAAATGCAATCTGTCGTACTACATATCTGATTGCTCGGCTCTAGAAAGTAGAAAGTGTTGAAACTATGATCTTATTTGTGAAACTTGTACAGTAAAAACACATTCAGAATCTGATCTAAATGCTTGAGAGATGTTGTAGAAAGATAAATAAATGTTCATTTGACAGGAGCAAGAAGAGTGTAGAGGAGGAGGAATGAGACAATGATGATGGCTCCAACAAGTGTGAACCTTGGACTTGTCCAGAGCATTAGATTGGATCTCTCTGCTTTTTTTATCGGATCGACTTCTTCCGACAACGGATACTCTGATCTGGGAGGATTCCACGTCACGTACTTGTCGACGTTGAATTGCGAGAACAATGTCTTCTTGCTCTGCTTCTTGAAATTCTTCCACGCCTTGTCCCAATCCGTCGACGATTTATCACCTGAGATCAAGAAATTTGACAGATTCGAATCCAATCTAATCTACGAACGAACATAAACAGCCTCGTGATTATTACGAGAATCTCTCACCGTTGGACTCGTTTCCGTTTCGGGGAGGTTCGTTTTTGGAACAACGGAATCTAGATGAGGATGAAAATCTTGGGATTATCCGGCAGATATTGGGGGAATTGAAGCCGGAGATTCGAACATGAATGTCCATTTTCCGATTTCGGTACGGACCAAAAACAAAGTATCTGAGTGAGAGTTGTTCTTGTGCGATTCTCCGCCGGACAATGTTCCTTACCCAATTTCAATATTTCTTACGTATTCGTTGGTGACACGTGGCTATCACTGGGACCCATTTCGGTATTAATCCGAACCGGGCAGGTTAATAAATGGTCTAAATCGGGTTTGGATAATACCTGGTCCGGGACTGTGACATTTCTAGCTAAACCGGCACTAATTAACTCTTTGCTAATTATTTGTGACATTTCCAAATTTAAACCTCAGCAGTGGAGAGCTAGAGTTATTTGTGAAGATGAAGAGGAAGAACGTCTGAGCCTATATACTGTTATTACGAGTTTACATGAAAATGATCTTAAGGTATGTATCTTGTAATAGACATAGTTGATGATATGGTTTGCGAAGATGACCTCTTTTGGTATTAAGCCTAATGCTACAACATTTACATACTCCATATTCCTTAACTTAAGCAGGAACACTATGCAGTCTTAATTGAAAATTTGTGTGAGCCTAGCTAAACTCATGACTATACTTATTTTTGTTGCCTTTAATTATTTTGTCTTTGATTTCATTTCCAACAAAGGAAAAATCCAATCTGGAAAACAAGTGAAACTATGGTATCAATAAATCCATCTCATAAATCTAAAAATGATAAAAAAAAATTTACACAGGATTTACATGATACTTATGGACAAGTTGAAGATATATACTGTAACATCAATGTACAGTCTCTACTTGCATCTTCGTTTGGTTTTTAGTTATGGTCTTATCTTCTCACTAGGCCCACTCTCTTATTTCTCCTCTTAATCTCCACCGTCCACTAATTTGGACGGACTAGATCCCATAACACATACCATTCACTTCACTAAAAAGTTCACTCTTTAATCCTTTATAAAAAAAAATTAATTTTACTGAGTAATCTTCTTTAAAGTTCCTCAAACGTATTAAAATTTCAACATTTTCAATATAAATTTGTACTCCATCTCATTCATAATAAATAACGTTTTAACCAAAAATATTATTTTAAATTAGATAATGTTTTCAACTTTTAATTAAAAATAATTATTTTTAATTATTTTTGACAATTTGTATTTTGTATATTGTTTTATTATTAGTTGAATTGTGTTTAGGTAACTAGTAAATAATAATTAAAAAATTAAATGATATCTTAATCCATGTGTAAAAGCTTTAAACTTTATCTATCTTAAAACAGAGGGAATATTAAATATATTTTCAGTTCATCAATAACACAAAATCTATAATAATCTTTCATCTCAATTAAACAACACACTTGAAATGTGTATAGTAAAACCATTAAAACTATAGAAAATGTTTAAAATATTCACAACTACACATTGCCATACTTGTATAACAATAATATTGTTAATTTTCAATGTAATAAAATACACGGAAGTTGTTTTTAACAATTAACATAGTTTTAACTTGTAAAAAAAAACTTACTAGAAAAAGTAGAGATGTACTCACAAGATGCACACTTGCACACAAATAATCATGACACTCCAGTGAAATCACGACGTAGTGTATGGCTAGTGTATGTTGAGAAATAATTACCCGGTTAACATGGCTTTCATCTTTAAGAAAACTTACTTATGCTTACAACGCCATTCCTTTAGCAGTCAATGACAATAACACTAGTGAACATATCTCACTCTTCCCTCTCCAAGTCTATTGCATACTCTTTCCATTCAAATACCTCTCTATTTTCCTTTATGTGGACCTTGTCTCCATATCCATGTTTTATGTCTATAATTCAGTTAATTTTCCAATGTGACTATGAAAATTGTCATTTTCTATCTTATTATCAAGTTTCCTCTATTTGAGACAACATTGGTCTTGTAATAGCCCTTATCAACTATCTCATATGTGAAATAGATGCATTTGGAAATCAAGTTAGCAAAGGTCAACTTCTTTGAAATATATAAAAACTATAATTTATATGTATAAAATCTGTCAAAAAATTATTGTCGATATGTATGAAATTTGTTACGAAATTATTGTAGTATTTAAAGTTTATTTGTAGAAAATGCATATATACATGTAAGAAATTGTTATGTAATATATTGTAATGAAAATACAGATTTTTAGAGAAAACAAAATATCCAAGTGGGAGATATTTAAGTGGATAAATGTGTTTTTTATATGCGAAAAGAAAAGAAAAAGAAAAAGAGATATCATTTTTGCCAATAAATATCAAAAACTCAGCAACTTATCTCCACTCTCAACTCTCTCGCAGAACCCTTAAACCTTATCTCTTCACCACCACCTTCAGAGCTTTAGCCTCGAGAGCTATATTCTCAAAGCTAATAGCCATGTCTGCCTCCGCTTCTTCTCTTTCTGCTTTCAACCCTAAATCCCTTCCTCTCTGCGTTTCCAGGCCCGCTTCCGTCTCCGTCTTACCTCCTTCCCTCTCCTTCAAACTTCATTCCGACCATCTCGTCTCTATCTTCGCTTCCTCCGCCGTGAAATGCTCATCCCCCGCCGAGTATCCTTCGCGTTTTGTCAGGAATGTTGCTGTATCCTCTGATTTCGAGGTGGAGGAAGATGACATGTTCGCTGACGGTGACGATTCGGCGCCTGTGGAGCGTAGCTCCTTCTCTCCTGACCTCAAACTCTTTGTTGGTAACCTTTCCTTTAACGTTGATAGCGCTCAGCTCGCTCAGCTCTTTGAGAGCGCCGGAAATGTTGAAATGGTTGAGGTAAGAAAAATTTAGGGTTCTGTTTTCAGATTTGGATAATTATCTTCCTGAATTGGTTTGAATCTGTTTGGTGTAACGTCAAAGTGAGAACATAGCAAATGTTTAAGATGGTTCTGAGTCTTTTAGAGAATGTTATTGTGTCCTGTGTGACTGAAGAATGATATTTTGATTGTTTTTCATTTGTTGATGAATTGGTTTTGTTTTGTAGGTAATCTATGACAAAGAGACTGGCCGGAGCAGAGGTTTCGGATTTGTGACAATGTCCACTGCAGCGGAAGTTGAGGCAGCAGCTCAGCAATTCAATGGCTATGTAAGCAGATGCTTCTCTGCCTTACTGTATTTTACTTGCTGATATAAGTTGTTTTGAGGACTTGTTGTTTATCGAATTGCATGTATTTTAACTTGTTCTTGGCTTGTGTGTGATGTTATTCGTGTCTTAGCTTTCTTTTTTAGCATTGTGGAATTTCGTTACATGGATTTAATGAATGTTTAGATAGATAAACCATGCTGTTTATCCTTTCTTTTTTCTTTTTTTGTGGGGACTTCTTGATTTGTGTTTCTCTATATTCTGCGGATAAGATGTAACGAAAACTGTCAAACTTCTAGGTCGTTCTTGTTTCTGATTTGGGGATATAAGTTGCCGAGATGATTGTTGAACCTTTGTCTTGTTGTGTACCGTCCTGTTGTTCATATCTTGCTAGCTTGTCTTTTAGGTTTTGTACATTGTGGCTGTTTTAGTTAATCTCTGTTTGACAATGAATATTTCAGGAATTTGAAGGCAGACCTTTGAGAGTCAATGCTGGCCCTCCTCCACCTAAGAGAGAGGAATCCTTCTCCAGGGGACCACGAAGTGGTGGTTACGGTTCTGAACGTGGTGGAGGTGGTTATGGTTCTCAACGTGGTGGTGGTTACGGTTCTGAACGTGGTGGAGGTGGTTATGGTTCTCAACGTGGTGGTGGTTACGGTTCTGAACGTGGTGGTGGTGGTTACGGGTCTCAACGTGGTTACGGTGGGTCTCAACGTTCCAGTTATGGTTCTGGGTCTGGGTCAGGTTCGGGCACAGGATCGGGAAACCGTCTTTATGTGGGCAACCTTTCTTGGGGTGTCGATGACATGGCTCTTGAGAGCTTGTTTAATGAGCAAGGAAAGGTTGTTGAAGCTAGGGTCATCTACGACAGGGACAGTGGTAGATCCAAGGGTTTTGGGTTTGTGACACTCAGCTCTTCTCAAGAGGTTGAAAAGGCCATCAATTCTTTGAATGGTGCAGTAAGTATCATCATTTCTCTCCGCATAAAACTTTCTTCAATCGATACTTCTTATAGTAAGATCAAACATCTAATACATGTCTTACTTCCTGAAGGATTTGGATGGAAGACAAATAAGAGTTTCGGAGGCTGAGGCTAGGCCACCAAGAGGCCAATTTTGAGCGGCCACGCCACTTCACGTTCTCAAAAATGCAGATTCTGGAGGGTAGGACTCTCAATTTTCAGCCATGTTTTACCTTTTCCATTCTGAATCATAACTACAAACGACTAAATACGATGAATCATGAATGTAACAGGTTCTTTGAAACATATGGGTTTAGTGAGACAATGGCGGTTTCAGACAGTAACTAAAACTCACTGCTGCTGCGCGCCAGGCTTAATCCGCCTTGGATGTATGAAGATCATAAAGGAATGGTCTTTTTTGAGAAAGATAACGATTAGATTATAGCAGAGACCGTGTTTCTTGTCTGTCTGAATCCTGCGATTGATTTTGCATTTTCTTCTTCCTTTTCTTTGTTTTTGTGGTATTTTGACACCTTTGGCTTTTTGGCATATGAATGAGTGACTGTAGCAGTCAGTTTTATTTGATGTTTTTGATCTTCTGTTCTAAAAACCAGTTTTCTTAAAACCTTGCAAATTTCGTTTGGAACATGAAATTTTGCGGAAGGCTTGATTGCGTGAAGTTGTATAATTAGTTATCATATGAACCCAATTGAGTAAGAATTACAAGAATAGTGTGTGCTCTGGAATCATACAAAAGTTTTGATACGTACATGTACGTTCCCAATTTTATGAAATGGGTCTAGTACATATATCGACTATACATACCCTCTAAGAGGCTAATAGTGTTTTTCTGTTTTGAAGATGTTTTGCTAATTTCTATTGAAATCAAGAATCCCGTGAGTTTTGAACCGGCGCTTTAGTTAAACACCCCAAATTAAATTCAATTTGTTTGGTGTGGAAGTTTTCTCATTGGTCACTTTCTCAAATTTGGCCCATTGACACCACTGAGATTGATCAGGACTAAAGTAATCTCAGATATAGAAATCAACACAGCTTCAAGCTCGGCCCATTGACACTCCTTCTAAATTATCTTAATATTAAATTATGAATCCCTCAATAATACCAAATTAATGTTAATACATATCGTGTGAGGATGTCACGTGACGAAGGTATATTTCGACGTCATTAGTTGAAAAAAAAAGAAAGAAAGAAAGATAATTGGTTGAATGGAAAGTGAAGAAGAAATGGGGCATAGCAATGACCGAAAGCAGAGAAGGAACATTGAAGTGAATTAATGGAAGATTATGTCTCAAAAATAAAGAACACAAAAAATAAATGTCACTTTGCTCTTTCTCCATCATACTTCCACCACTCTTCCTGCCTACAAGTTAGGCCTATTCTTCCTTTTTACTAACTCTTTTTCGTTTTGTCTTCGTACATCAATCCCCGTGAACCTGTATATAAGCATATGATATATTTTCAATTTCCGATTCAAGAGAATCAGATTTTACATTATGCAATGGTAGGTGCACTTGTTCAACTCTTGGTGGGATATTAATCAGGTTAGGTAACGAATTATGTTTGGAAAATTTGGTATCCAAATTAATATACCATAATGACTGGTGTACTCTCATGGCAGATTTTTGGGCGGTCGTAATTGCAAATGGGGGCCCTTGTTAGTACATCTGCAGTAGTTACGGTCTTCATTTGGCTCTTCCATTAACATCATAGTATTAAATATGATTTGTTGGTAATCAAAATTTATAAATAAAGTTATTTGTCTGATAGAACTAGAAAGGGAGGAGCCTTTTCACTGCTCTCCTGCTTCATCTGTCTTCGGCGCACACACTTTATCTACAAACATCCATAAATGCATCCATCAAATGGACCATATATATATATATAGGGAACTTCATTATAGATGTGTATATAATATATATACTGTATTATAAGCTTGTATTGTATTAATAACTTATTTTACTTTCTATTTGTTTCGAATTTAATACCGTTATACTCAATGAAAAATAGCCTATACGGCTATACCCATGTTATAGTATTTGTTAACAAACCTGAATTTAGTTCGGTTTAACACTTTTAAGTTCTCGTAAATTAATTTAACCTAGTAAATAATTGTCTTCTAGTTGTATACTTGTATCTAAATAACTTTTGTTATGAAATCAAAACCAAAAGCAAATGAAATTTACTTTTGTTTATCCATTGTTGGTATGTAATTAACCTCAACCATCTGAGACCTATAACAAATGGATGTCGAATACCTCGAGAATGAACTAATTATGTCGTTTTACACTACCATCATAGTCGATTTTTATAATATAGTATTAGGTTTGAATGTGAGAAAACCAAGAGGAATGTGGAGTGCAGTAAGAAAACAAAACAAAAGAGTTAAATGCGCATGCAAGCATGCAGATACAAATACACATTGGTTTCAAAAAGTAATTATTTGTTTATAATCTCTAAACCCACAATATATAAATCTGCTAAGGCAGCTTGCACTGAGTTCTTGGGATTGCAATTTTTCTAGTTTAGTTTAATTTATACACGCTTATATATGTCCAATAAGTAAAAGACTACGGGGTTACTGTCCAATGCCCATACTCCATAAGAGAAAACAATTTAGTAACAAACGGATCAAAAGCTAGCTAGCTATAGTTCCATACTATATACACTAGTACGTATAAGATAATTTAATAACCTAGTAGCACGTGGAGTGTACAATTTCATAATCAAACTCTTCGATATACAGTTCAAATCTTCTCTGAGCAATATACTTGTGTGTTGTGGAGTCTTCGTCTCATAAATTAAGAGGGTGCATTCTTAAAGCTCTTCGCCTATCCAAATTATTCACTAAATCCAAAAAAAAAATAAGAAAAAGAGATTCTCTCCTTTCTCTCCAGTTTATATACTATTATAATGTACTGGGGAAAAAACATGAAACCCTAAATTTGCTTCTTCTTTTTTTATAAATTGAATACTTATGTGGTTGTATCACGTGACGCATGGAAAACGATGTCAAGATGGTTTCATAAATTATCTTTCTATCTCATCATAATTTGCACAAACTTTATAATCTATTTACACTGTCTTGCTACTTGCTATATCTATCATAAGTCATTGCTTATAAGCCAAAACACAATCAATCTCTTACTTACACTGACTACATGAAGCTCCACGATCATAATCTCTACATTCTCTACCAACATATATGGCCACGTTGTCTATACTGTATTTTTGTAACCCATTTTCTTTCGAAACATCTCAAATTAAAAGCTCGTTTTGAGTTTCTTTTCTATCAAAACTTTTCTAAACGTCATCGCTTTTTCCGTATTTCCAAAATATATAAATAAGTACCTCATCTGTTTTCACATTGGATCCTTATAACATTGACAAAAAAAAATCTATCATTGTGTTGGATTATTATTTATACATAAAGCCACACTTTTTTGTTAACAGCTATATGTGGATAAAATTTTAATAAAATAGAAATGGCCATGAGTTAGATATCCATTATCCAAATGCACAGGGATATGGGTAATGCTAAGGGATATGATAATGCTAATAGAGCTTCTAATATCTACAAAATTATTATAAGGACAAAAAGCAAGGAAAGTGGAATATATATGTATTCAAAAGAAATGTTTGATATGCAATTAGAACAAGATAGAAGGAGGTTGTCTGCATAGGGAGGGTAAATGAGACTACATTGATGATAAAAAGGCCATAACTCACTTTGTGTTTCTTATTTCAATCATCAGTGGCACATTTCTCCATAACCCAGACATCATCATCTCTAATTATACATATACATTATATATATGAGCTGTATGCATATGTTACATGTCTGTGTAGCTCTTGCTCTACTCATCACTAGTTTGATCATACTTTCATTTAAATTTATGAGAGTTAAAAGTAAATTATGTTTGGACCCATCTTACATGTTCAGATATATATTGACAATGAAATTTTTATTTAATCTTTCCACTGGCGAAAATGAAAATTTTGTTCGGGTGTTGAAAAAGGGAATCAAAAAGTGAGCTAGCTTTATATCTAAATCAGTTTCTTTAATCTAAAGATGTTTTCTGTGTCACTTCCCATTATCTTTCGCACGACAAGTTTTAAAATCATGTTGAACCAAATATAGAAAAAAATGTAAGAAATAGTTCATTTTCAAGTATGTAGGTTTCATTTTGAAATAATATTTTTATTCTTTAATGTATATGGTTATCATATCAATTTGGTGTAAAAAAATGAGTTTAGTATCTACTGGAGTTGAATCTTAAACATTCTTAAAAGTTTTTGGACCGTACGTTATAGAAACAGTTCATAGCTAAACAAGAGAGAAATCAACCAAAACTCTTTTCTAAAGATAGAATTTTTATCTTCTATACACGAATCCATTGGGAAAAAAATGACCACTACCATAAACTTTGAAAACTTCCACTATGTAATTCGTGCTGCATATTTAGTTTATCTCGTATATGTAATCTTACATAGTAATCCACTAATTCGACAAAATTTATAAACTTTCAATTAAACATTTATATCATTTTAATTTTTTTTTGTTTCGGTTCCAAAGTCCTTGGAATTAGTAAGATAATGGAAAGTTTTATTTACAGAACTATTTTCGTAAATGTTTAAAAAAGTAAAAGAAAATGGGGAAGCTAGTAATAACTCCGGAAAACAAAGATAAAATCATAAAACTGAAGAACCAAAAAAAAAACAATAAGAGGAAAACAGAGAGAAGTGGTCCACGCGTGCCAACACGAACTGTGTTGTGCGGGTGGCTGCGACGCGCGTGCTTCAATCTCTCACGTGTGAAAATCCCAAAAAATAAAAGACAAAAACTCTTTAATAATAAATAATGAAAAAATTTCCAAAGATTAAAAATTTAAAAATGAAACCGATTGATATGAGGATGACGAGAAAACGCACTCTCGACTTATATAACAATCCCCCAACTCGAAAGCATTAGAGCATGGGCAATGGTAAAATAGGTGGAGTAGGTGTGAAATATTTTTTTATTATTAAAATTTAATGAGAAAGAGAAAAGATAGAGAGAAAGAAGCAGAGAGAGAGAGGGAGAAGAAATTAAAATAATCTCTACAACCGGCTGTAAACCTACAACCCCTCTCTCCTGATTTTTACACTGTTTAATTACTTTTTAATTTTTTATTAGTCACAACCCTTCAAAGGTTGTGCCATTGCGTTTGGTCTTAGTAGGCAAAGAAACACCACAACACAACTCTTAAAAGTTTCGCTTTGGGTTTAACTTCTTCTTCTTCTTCTTTGACACTTGTACGGTTTGTACCTTTCGTTTATCTTCTTTAGGACGTAACCCAAGTGAGAGAGATTTCATTAACGAACCCATAACTATTTGTTTTTCTTTTATTGGGGAAGAAAAAAGTTTTTTTTTTCTAAGCTTGAGTTCATCGTAATCAATGGAGGTCAACACTGAAACCATGCAAAAGTCAAAGTTCGGAAGAATCTGTGTGTTCTGTGGAAGCAGTCAAGGCAGGAAGAGTAGCTACCAAGATGCTGCTGTGGATCTAGGCAATGAATTGGTATTACTTACATCTCTCGATTCGTCTCTCTCTACTTATTACAGCATTTATACTCTGTCGTTTCAGTTTTATGTTCACCACATGTTTGTGAATATGTTTGTGAGTGTTTTCTAGTCATCTTCTTTTTGCAAAATGCAGAGCATTTCCTCTGTTTTCTACTTTTGAAATTACTCTTAAAAGTTTTGTTGATTTGTGTGGATTTGTGCTTCTTTGATAACTCAAGAAGATTCGGTTGAGCTTTTATAAATATATTGTCATATTCATCTTTAATGATCGGGAGCCCACATATTCGGCATCGGAATGTTTGTCTCCAAGTTTGATAGTACAAATAGAGTATATTTGGTTTTGCTTACACTTCTTAGCTTATTTCTCATTCTATCTGTCATAAGAAAAAAGGTTTTAACTTTTTTCTTTTTTCTTTTTTTCTCTTCTGAAGGTTTCAAGGAACATTGATCTAGTCTATGGAGGTGGAAGCATAGGTTTGATGGGTTTGGTTTCACAAGCTGTTCATGATGGTGGTCGCCATGTTATCGGGTAATTCTTCATCTAAGAACTTAAACAGTGAGTTAAGGATAATACTATTAAGATTAAAACATCCTACTAATTCTCTTTTTCCTCGTCTTTGTTGTCATTTTACCACAGAGTTATCCCCAAGGCACTGATGCCTAGAGAGGTACTCTTTCTATAAGCCCTGAGTAAAGAATTTTGAACGTTTCAAGTTTGCTTATCGGTGTTCCTCTTTGTAAACTGTTTTTTCAAATCCCTAAATCAAACCCTTTACTCAATCTCCCTTTTTCATGTTTATAAATAGTTTTCTCTTTTTGTTCCAAAAAAAAAAAAAGTTTTCTCTGGTTGCCTTATCTTCATCTCTTTAGTTGAAACAAAAAAAATGTTTTATAAGTATAAGAAAAACATAAGATGAAGAGCTTCTTAACTAAAGTCTTGCAATGAATTTAAAATAAGCCAATTTGCTTACAATGTCATCATTGGTTCTGGTCATGGAACAGTCTAAAGCTGCTTTTTTGTTTCCTTTTAATTTTGTTTAAAGTTTCAAGATTATTAGTTAATATTTTAAATTTTGGATGCTCTTTTTTGGCAGTTAACCGGTGAAACAGTAGGAGAAGTAAGAGCAGTTGCAGATATGCATCAAAGAAAAGCAGAGATGGCTAGACACTCTGATGCTTTTATTGCTTTACCAGGTTAGTATTTATTTTAAAATCTTTCTTAAATCTTGAAATTGTTCAAAGTCCCATCAGTTTTTGTTTTCTCTTTATAAATCTCTCTTACAAGTTCAGTTCTCCATACAAGTAATGATTATGTAAGATATAACTGGTCAAAGTCTAGTGACAGCCTTGTTTAGGAATCTAATGACATTTTTAGGCTTTTTAAAATCCTAAACTGTGGAAAATCAAAGTATTAAAGAAGAATAATGCTGATTAAAAAAGAGCACCGAAAAGGGTTTAACTCTTTTGACTGTTTTTGCCAAAGAAGATGGAAGAAGAAAATATTGGTAAAAAATGCTTTGTTTCTTGGTCAAACTCAAGCTGTAGTGTGAAAGCAACTGTTTCAAGTTTAAATTTTTTTAGAAGTATATTGGTTTGCTTTGTAATGATTTTTGGGTTTTTATATGGACAAATTTTTCTAAAATAATAACTATAGATGCCTTGACCCATCGACATCTTGCACTGAAAATAAGACCAATCTCTGTTTCTTTTTTCTCTTTGCCTTTTACTTGGGAGCTACTTCTCTATTTAGCTTGTGTGTAGTGGAACTGTGACCGGAGTTTTAATTTTTCTTACCTGTTTCATGTTAAAAGACAAAAACCTGAAACAGTCTCAGAAAAAAAGCATGTTTTGCCCATCTAAGGAACTAAAGGAAGTCTTGTTTTTCAATAAGACCCTGCTTTTTTGTAATCATGTCCTTATGTAAATAGAGTCAGAGGATAAGCCCTCTTGTACAGAGGACAGTTTCTGCAGATGAAGCATAGTTTGGTGAATTGACCATATAACAATAATAATGTCTTCTGCTTTAAAAATTGTAGGTGGATATGGAACGCTTGAAGAGCTCTTGGAGGTCATAACATGGGCTCAGCTTGGTATACATGAAAAACCGGTAAATACCCATCAGTCTGATCCTTATAAAAGATTCAGACTTTGGTCTTGGTGGATAATATTAAACCCAAATTATTAAAAGCTAATTATCATTGTTTTCTCCTGCAGGTTGGTTTGCTCAATGTTGATGGATACTACAACTCTTTGCTCTCTTTCATTGATAAAGCCGTTGAAGAAGGATTCATCAGTCCAACTGCACGCCAGATTATAATTTCCGCACCTACCGCTAAGGAGCTTGTAAAGAAGCTGGAGGTATGTGACGATTGACATTATAATGGATCCAGAAGATTTTCAAATTGAAAACATATAAACTGTGTTTTGTTTGCAGGAATATTCGCCTTGCCATGAAAGTGTTGCGACTAAGCTTTGTTGGGAGATGGAGCGGATTGGCTACTCTTCTGAAGACTGATATTAATCAGGATTTATATAAACCATATAACTAGTAATACTTAATGTCAGGAGGATTTAAGATGAATCTTACTCAAGGAAGGAAACAGATTTTGAAGATCACGAAACTTTTTATTAGGAAGGTGAACTAAAAATTTCCACTGATGGAGGAAATTCTTTTGTGTAAATTACTACTTGTCTTTAACTCTCAAGTGTTCTTGTTTCTAAGAATCACTTTTATCTGTAACTCAATTAAGGAAGTTTAACACCTTTGGCTTTTAGTCATATTTCTTATCAATTATGTAAAGCTTCATACACAACAAAAAAAGAACCAAAAAGTTTGATCTTCATGTTAAAAAGAGATCAATTTTTATTGTCTTCACAACATTCGACTAAACTAAACTCACACAATTAGTTTCAATCTCATCGTTACAAAACTAAGATACAGTAATGCCCTTGACCAAAAAAGAAAGAAAAGATACACCTTAATCTAATCTCTACGCTCTGTGCCTTAGTACAATCAAATCTATCTGGCTAGAAACTAGATTTCATCTTCTTCGTCAGTTTCACCAGTATCATAGCAAAACTGTGAAGAACTAGATGAGTTCTCAGCCTCTAGACCCTTGAGCTTCTGGATTGCATCTTGTACATCAAAGAAAAGGGCATCTTTAGCTGCTCTCACCGAATCCTTCTTCTGAATATCAGTAGGTCTTATGTTCTCTTTCCCGACCAATCGAGTAGACTCGGCTTTTCTTTTAGCTTCCCTGATATGCAGATGATCAATGTACTGCTCATGCAATGCCTTGTTTTTTACCTGTTTCAGCACTGGAGGGCTAACGAGAGTTGTTTGATCTTTACTTGAACAGGGCACTGGAGTCTCGAGGATTTTTGGAAGACTTTGCCCTTTCTCCATTGGAGTTGAGAGAAAGTTGCATGTGGTACTCGGCTCAAGAACTGAGAAGAGATCATATCCAAGACCTTGATCCATATGATTTTGCTTCTCCAGTAGATGCCTCATTGTTTTCTTCGAGAGGTTGTTTCTGCGCTGTTGAATCTTGGTCTTTGGTGCATCGGGTTTCAGTAGTTTGCTTGCAGAGAGCGAAAACTGCGGAATTGTTGATAAGTTTGTTTTCCTGGGTCTTCGAGGCTGAGGTTGACGAGGAGTGATCAGAGCTGAGTTCACTCTATCAAAACATTCCTGCGCAGATTTTCCAGGTACCATCTTAGCAACCTTTTTCCAGAAATTAGGACTCGGCTTCACTGTCAAATAAGCTCCTTGTAAAGCTAACTCCAACTCCTTTGTCCATCCTTTCTCAAGCTTGTTCTTTGTCTTCAATCCTTCTTCTTCTTCCTCTTCTTCCTCCTTTTCTATTCTCTTCACTTCATCAGCTTTTGGCATAGCATTTTCTTCCTCATTCGGCTTTGCAATTCTCATCCTTTTCCTCTCACTAAGACAGACACCAACTTCTTCTTCTTCTTCATCATCATCATCACAACCTCTAAATATCTGCTTATTAGTCTTAGGACGAAGACGACTTCTACATCTATCCCTAGATTTGACACCTTCTCCACTTTTTACTCTCTCAGATGAAACTGATTTCGTACTACATCTATTCAAACCACTGTTACCTGATGATTTTCTCCCATTGGAATAAGAAGATTGATCCACAGATTCTCCTCCTCCACTCGAAAACCTAGGAGATCGCCTCAAAGTACAAGAAGACGAAACAGTGCCCGATTTGACCCGAGAAGATGAGGTCAATGAAGGCTTCGTAGAAGAAGGCTTCTCTTTATTGGCATCAGAACATTCCCTACTCGAAAACCTAGGAGACCGTCTCAAAGTACAAGATGACGAAACCTTGGTCGATTTCACCCGAGAAGATGAGGTCAATGCAGGCTTCGCATCAGAACATTCCCTACTTGAAAGCCTAAGAGATCGCCTCAGCGAAGGAAACCCATCACTCGAACTGTTCAATCCCGGGGACTTTTTCGAGCTCGGATCTTCAACTGGACTATCCAGTGAGTAAACTAATCTCTTGGATAGATCTCGTAGGACTTCCCGACGGGTTTTACTCGGTGGTTCCGAGCACAAGACCCGATCTTTCCTGAATCTCCCTTTACTATCTCGACTCTGCACAGAGATAAGCCTCGCTGATCGACGAATGGGTTGCGGCAAGACGACGGTGGATTTTCTTCTCGACATTTCAACGAACTGAAAAAAGCCAAAGTCAGTAACTTGTTAAATCTCTTAACAATGTCTATACGATTCTTACGAAATTTGTGAAAATGGCAGATCTGAGAGGCGAATTAGATAAGAAGGAAGTACCGGCGGAACAACGATAATCAGCAGACCCGTAAACCCTAGAAAGCTTCTAACTCCGATCTGAATAAAAGCTTGGGAACAAAAAGCAAAACTTGATTCACTTCAACTCCTTCTTCTCGCCATTTCCGTCTAACACAAGTTGAGTTTCTTCCACAGATTCCTCAGAAAATCAGAGATTTTACTCTGTCGATGTGTTTTCAATTTCAATCGTGTAAATCTTATCGAGTAGCGCGACGGACTAAAACTGTTTAAACAACAACACACATACCCAACAGTAACCTCTTTGGTTGAGTTGAGAAAACGGTTCAGCTAAACCAAATGTTATGTGAATCAAACCAGTAATAGAACCGAGATTTTTATTGTACCGAAGATTATAATATAAACGGGCTTAAAGCCGAAAACGACAATATAAACGGGCTTTTAACTTTTTTTGTTATTAAGCCCATAAAGCATTGTATTGGGTCGATAAATGAAGATGGACAGATTCGTAATTTGGCAAGGGAACATAAAAGCCCTAACCCTAGAGCAACAACTTATATCAAAAACCCTAAAGCTCATTTCGCAGCAGCCCCCTTTCGTTAGCGCCACTTTGAGAAGAGAGCGAAACTCCAAATCGTACAACCATGCCGCCGAAGTTGGACCCGAGCCAGATCGTCGATGTGTACGTCCGTGTAACCGGAGGAGAAGTCGGAGCCGCCAGTTCTCTAGCTCCAAAGATCGGTCCTCTCGGTCTCGCACCGAAGAAGATCGGAGAAGACATCGCGAAAGAGACAGCCAAAGAATGGAAAGGACTTCGTGTCACCGTGAAGCTGACGGTTCAGAATCGTCAGGCTAAGGTCACTGTCGTTCCATCTGCTGCAGCTCTCGTCATCAAGGCGTTGAAGGAGCCGGAGAGAGACCGTAAGAAGGTCAAGAACATTAAGCATAATGGAAACATCTCTTTCGATGATGTGATTGAGATTGCTAGGATTATGAGGCCTAGATCTATCGCCAAGGAGCTGAGCGGGACTGTGAGGGAGATTCTTGGAACGTGCGTCTCTGTGGGATGCACCGTTGATGGGAAAGACCCCAAGGATCTTCAGCAGGAGATTCAAGAAGGTGAGATCGATATTCCTGAGAATTAAGGAACAATGGAGTTTTTTTTCTGGAATTGAAATGATGTTATCTTTCAACTTTTACCCTATTTTGTTTTTGTTTGGGATCGTAGCTGCAATGATGTTTCACTTAGAATGACTCAGTTTTGGATTATTATTCTCTGTTTCAAAAATCCCTATGGTTTATCATCGGAATCTAATTTCTGCTTTTGTTGAGCTTTATAGCTCAAATGCTTTTCAATTTTGGAGTGTATGTCTGCAATATCTCTTTGTTTGATGATTAGAATCTGAAACTGCATTGGTGTTTCTATGCTTGCTCAAAGTTGGGAACTTGATTTGTATTGAATTTGATTTTTGCGGGATAGATGTTAGGGCTTTTTGATGGTATAAAGTATGAAAATTTCATTGTCTTCGATTCGATTTCAATATTGCTTCTTAATTGCCGCTTAATCTTCCTAGAACCAGTTGGTTTCATCTTGTTCAGTTTATGTTACTATGCCTGAAGTTTTGAATGCTTTCTTGCATGAATTTTCTTCTCATGGGATGGATAATGGCCATTTGATTTCATACATAGCTTTGCTCTTTGGCACTATTTCTGAAGGGATTCTACAAACAATTCTTCTTTAATTAGACAAATTAGTATTCTTCTGAATTATTCCTTAGTCTACTTAGTTGAGTTTTTTTTTTTTTTTTTTTTTGCTGAAATGACTTTTGATTTCTCTGTTAAGTGACTTAGAGAGAATATGAATTATGAAACATGTGATGTTTAAATTTTATAAAGTCTTGAGCTCCTCCTTGGAGTTCTTGTTTTACTTTTTTTTTCAAACTCAAGTAAACACCGAGGCTTTTTGTCATTTTATGATAAAATTTGACACATTCGAAAATTAAAATAATTTTCATTCATACTGTGAAAACAGAGCAGTCTAATAAAACCCATACTTACAAACAACGCTATCTTAGTGAAGTCTTTTTTTATCACAATCTTTGTGAAGTTCATTTTTCGGACTCTGCACGTGCTATTTTCCTAGTAAGCAGCCAAGCACTATCAAGCAACTTATGTAGAATCAAAGTCGGTTCATGGAAAAATTATGATTGATTGATTATTAATAAATAACGTTGAAATGATGATTGATTGATTATTAATAAAATAACGTTAAAAAAAAGCTGGTTTTAAAAAGATTGTTTGTTGCTAGAAAATTTCATTGCTATGTTATGCGATGTTGTTATATGAATTTGATATACGAACACAAAAAATAAATGATCACAACCAGTTGCAACCATTTATTTTTGTTCAACTTGGAACAATATCCGTTTGAATTTTAGAAGATCAATAAATAATGTTTAGCAATCACTCGTTCTCTCACACGCAGAAAATGGTCCCAACATAAAATAGAATGGACATTGTGAAAATGGAACGAAAATGATAAGTCAATAACGAAATCTTCCGTCATATTTAACGATAAAACGATGGTGATATATATATATATATATATATATATATATATATAACTAGTGATGATGTCGAAAAAATCAAAAAACTAGTGATTTTCATGAGATTCTGTAGTTGCACAACAATTTAGCGTTTTCATTTATACGATGCTTTTATCTGTTACTGTGCCCACGATGATAAAACGAAAACAAAAGAAAAGAAAATCGCACTAATTGATCATTTGGTCATTACCTGATTCACAGTAAAATGCATCAATTCCTGTAAATCTAATGGAAATTCGAAAGACGTATGCAAGAAAATTTAGGACACAGAAAAAAAAAAAGAAAAAAAAAGGACACGTTAGACGTAATAACTTTTTTTTTTTTTTTTCACCTCCTAATACAGTAATACGTGAGTACGTAACTCAACTAAAAAGAATTGTAGGTGAGTCCCGACATCAATGTACTCCCAAAACGCACATTACTGAACTTATCTGGCCGCAAAAGTTGACCTTTGATGAGATCCCATCAACAAAATAAACGTTGAGAAAATTATACTAGTAACTTTTTTTTTTCTTTTGACATCTACTAGTAACTTCTTTTTGTGATACTAAGAACTAGTAAACTTTTTCTATAGAAAAAAATGTATAGTACTTAATAGTATCTTATCTTAAGAAAATTTAAATTAGTAAAATTAAGTCGGATATACGATATTATTATAGTTAAACCAGTTTGCATTTTAAAGATCTACCATAGTTACAGAAAACAAAAAAGAACTACCATAATTCATAATTCATAATTCAAATATATCTCATATTTGTACTACATATAAATTAAAAAATAGTACGGTAAAGCTCTAAATTTGTATAGGGCTTGAAGATATTCAAATCTAATCGCCGTCGGTTATAATACTAATTAATAGTTTGGTGGTTTATAATTTTCTTTCCGCGAGGTTAACAATACAATACAAGCAAAAACTTTATATCCCAAGTGATTATCATTTGTATGCATATTAAATTATTAATTTTGAAGAGAGATAATTCAAGATATGTTTGTCGATCATGTTATTTATACATCTAGCTGTACTAGTACATTCTGGACTAATTTCGACTTTCGATTGAGTGGACTAAAGGACAAAAACTATGCAAAACACTATCATATTATATTTAACTCGATTTGTCTATAGAAGAACATTTATAAAAGGTTAATGCTAGTTTTCTATGAATAGAAAGTGTAAATAATATACTAATAACAATAGAACCAGAAACAGAAAATTCGTAATTCACTAATTCTTCATAAAACAAAGAAAAAGAGTGAGCTGACGAGGAATATTCGGCTAATAATAGCCGACCAACGTAGCCAAAACGATAAGGTTTGCCACATGGCAAAACGATAACCATGGAAGTGCATCTCCTGTTTTTGTTTGTTCGTCACATTTTTATTTATTTATTTTGTTATATTTTTCGATTTCAGTCTTTTATCAAAAACAATCTTCAAAGTATTTCGCAAGGAAATTGGAATTAGGATGAGGAGAAAATGCAAATGATTGATGGGTCCGCATAACGTGGCATTATGTGAGTAGTTGAGCAAACTGACGGCTGTGCTGAGTTGGAATTCATCAGAATGGACGGTGATGATATGTTTGTCGGAGCGACGGGTCGGTTAGTCACGCGCGCCACCCTTTCACGTGTCACCTTTTGCCAACACAGCCATATGATTTTAACCTCAGTGGAATCTCGACCCACCCCCACAAAACGGCACCATAGCTTTACACCCTGGTTTTAGAGAGTGATCTACTAACTACAATTATGGAATGACTCGTTTATGCCTTGGTTAATTTATATATAAAATATATGAGTTAATCTATTTATTATCGATAACTTTTGTGTTAAAAATATATGAAAATTAACTTTTTATGTTCCAAAATCTCTTTAAATTATATTATAATTTATAGTTCCAATTCTTACTTCATTTTTTTGTTCACACCTCAAACACGCTTTAGCAACAGTTTAATAGTTAATAGAAGATTAGACCTTAAAACTACACAAAAAATTATAATTAAGAAAATGATTCTCTATCCTTTTTTCTGCGAAAATGACTTATCTATTTTTAAAACAAAGTGTGGATAACCATTTGGTGAACAAGAAAAATGTTCTCTATACTATACGTACAATAACACACTCGAATTTAGTTCTGATGATACTGAACAAATACTTGTGACCAATATATAGAAACTAACAAGGCTTAGTTGGAATGAAGAACTTAGCCATGCTTCGTTGGAATCAAAGAGAGTTTTGTAGTTTTGTTATGTGTTTTCAGGAATGCAAATGCTGATTCGATAAAAAGTGGACAATTTTAAAATACATTGGCATAAAAAGTTGCGGATATTAAAATGAAAAAATGACAGGCTATGGTATTATAAGACAAAAAGAAGAGAGCACCATATTGATATAGTATATCGGGTCGGTCCTAAAGAAAATGACATTTAGGTGATGGGGCGGCGAGGCTAAGTTAAAGTAAAATAAAACCTCCATTATTTACAAGAAAAAAAAGAAAATTGAATGACATAAAACTAATAAAATATTTCAAAGTTGTGGTTCTGATAGCTCTCCACCATCACCACTGATTGATACCTGTGAGAGAAGATAAAACTATACAAGTATATATGAGTGGATATAAAGTCTTGTCTTATGATATCATAAACAAACTAATCCCATATCATTATTATGTGTTTACAATTTTACAGACGCATTTTCAGTAGATTTGGATCAAATTTTGTTGTCATGGACTTGGTTCAAACTTCATAGTATAAGTTATACAGTATAACGTAGAACTCTACTAATTTCGGATCTTAAAAAAAAAAAAAACTCAATTAAATTTTAAATTTACTTCTTTATTGGATTATTTTTTAGATTAGGGTTCCTGTCTTTGCCATGTACGATATTGATATATTAGGCAATCATTAATTAGAATTGGTTCGAGTTTTATTTCAGGACAGCTAGCTTATAATCATTTTGTCAAAGCTACTTTCCTCATAATAATTAATCATAATCACTCATACACTTTTTTTTTTTGTCAAACACTTCTATATTTCATTTAGTTTATTAGAAAAATACAATCTCAATTCCAAAAAATAGCCTTAGACATAAAAAACAAAAAAAAAACATAATGTTGGCAAAAATACTAAAAACATTTTAATAGATAACAATAAAAAAGAATACACACCAATTAACAAGAGGAGAGCTCTCACTATAAAACACAGCACATGTTCTTCTCACTAACCACACAGCAGAGAAGCAAAGAAGTCATTTGTTTGGAAGAAAAAAGAAGCTAATTATGACGAAGGATGTGGAAGCCGTTCCCGGAGAAGGTTTTCAGACAAGAGACTATCAAGATCCGCCGCCGGCTCCGTTTTTTGATGGAGGAGAGCTAAAGAAGTGGTCTTTCTACAGAGCAGTCATAGCCGAGTTCGTAGCCACTCTTCTCTTCTTATACATCACAGTTTTGACAGTCATCGGTTACAAGATTCAGTCCGATACTGACGCCGGCGGTGTCGATTGCGGCGGCGTTGGGATCCTCGGTATCGCTTGGGCATTTGGTGGTATGATCTTCATCCTCGTCTACTGCACCGCCGGTATCTCTGGTATGAATCTTCTTTAATCTTGATTTTGGTTCGGTTTAGATTCAATTATTCAGTTTTTGTTTTTGGTTTTAGAATAATGTTAGACTTCTGACCAAAAAAAGAAAAACAAACAAAATAGACAAGTAAAACTGAAATCAATTTAAATTTATTTCGTATGGTATTGTTTTTTTGTTTTAGTTTACACTCTAATTTTAATTACTTTGCAAGGAAAAATATTGTTCGGTTGACATCACAATTTAATCGGTTCGAAATGTTAGGTTCCAAAGGCGAACACGAGTTATAAATTAAACATAACTTAAAGTATGGTTGACAAAAATAAAACGAGTTATAAATAAAACATTTATTAAGGGTCATTAAAAAATCGTTGAGCTTATCTGAAAACGTCTACTAATTATTTTGAGCCATTGACTAACCCGGTCTTAATTACCTAGTGTGCCTTAAATTCTCAACTGATAACATTTTCAACTCTTTTGTTAAACTTAGGTGGTCACATAAACCCAGCGGTGACATTCGGCCTATTCTTGGCCCGTAAAGTGTCGTTGCCTAGGGCCTTATTATACATAATCGCTCAGTGTTTGGGTGCGATTTGTGGAGTTGGATTTGTTAAAGCCTTCCAAAGCTCTTACTACATCCGTTACGGCGGGGGAGCCAACTCTCTTGCTGAGGGGTACAGCACAGGGACTGGTCTCGCCGCAGAGATCATTGGTACTTTTGTTCTAGTCTACACCGTCTTCTCCGCCACTGACCCAAAGCGAAGTGCTAGAGACTCCCACGTTCCGGTGAGTATAGTGCTACTAATCTTCAATATGGTTAACCGATTCGAACCAAAAGAAATACTTGAACCATAATAACCGCATTTGTATCAAATTGGTATCCGGTTTTCATTCAGTTTTCAATCATACTAATATATAATTGAAATGTAATTACTAAATGAAAGGTGTTGGCGCCACTCCCTATCGGATTTGCGGTGTTCATGGTACACTTGGCCACCATTCCAATCACCGGAACCGGAATTAACCCGGCAAGGAGTTTCGGAGCTGCCGTAATCTTTAACGAGAGCAAGCCATGGGATGACCACGTACGACCTCATTTTTCCTCCATTATATCAACTAATTATATTTAACTATTACTTTTAGGGAAATAATTTATTTAAATTTTGATGATTACAAACAGTGGATATTCTGGGTTGGACCATTCATTGGAGCTGCGATTGCTGCATTCTACCACCAATTCGTTCTGAGGGCTTCAGGTTCTAAGTCTCTTGGATCTTTCAGAAGTGCTGCCAACGTCTAAACCAACCAAACCAGATTATCAGTAATAAATGAAGTTGTAATCTCTGTACAAATCTAAAATCAATCACTTGCAGTTTTTTCTCTTCTTCTTATTTGTGTTTTCTACTTGCGCTTTTGTGATTTTTCCTTCGGTGTAATTGTTTTTCTTTCGCTTTTATCAAGTGAATGGAATTAAAATCTGTGAAATTAAAGAGGTTCTTCTTGCATTGTGTTAGCATTAGTACATGTTCTCTACATAATAAAGTATTAAAAAAAACAAAAAATATTGGTTAATGTTAAACTTAATTGTCAAATGCAAACGAAAAGGAGATGTTTCATTGACTGATCCATATTCTTTTTTTGGTACAGCTTGTAAAAACAAGATACACAGACAATAAAATTTCTCAACACTTGTAGTTTCCGAGTCCAAATGACTTCACTAGAAATCTTTTTAAGTAATTCTTATAGACTCACTTAACCAACTTAAGTCAAACGTAAACCGATAGATACTTGTGGTTGGTTTTATATGGGCCAGTACGCGTGGCCCAGTAGTTGTATCTTAGCCCACGGATTAACAAACAATTTTGTTGACCTCTCAAACTTAAAAATTGACGACATACTTATTAAAATTCCCGATCATCTTCCTCCGATTCTCTTTTGATCTTTGTATCGATCTGCATTTGTTTCAATTTCGAAAGTTGGATCATGGGCAATGTCTTAAGCGGTGGAAGCCGCCCCGAATATCATCGAGACCATCCATCGCCACTGTATCCGAACCCTAATGCTCAGTACCAAGGCAACTATCCGTCGCCGTACCACCACCACCAAGATTGTGCTTGTGGGGAGATGGCGTCTCCGGTGCAATACTTAGAGAAACAGAAAGCAGTTACTATAAGGAACGACATCAATGTGAAGAAAGAAACATTGAGATTTGAGCCTGATGAACAAAACCCTGGCAAGTTTTTGCTCTCTTTCACTTTTGACGCCGCTGTTTCTGGAAGGTAAAGTTTTTGATTAATGTTTTATACAATTCGCTAGATTTGATCATGCTTAGGTCCACATTGCCATTTTAAGGTTTGTTCTTATGGTTTCTTTGATTCAACAGCATCACTGTGATGTTCTTTGCTAAAGAAGGCCAAGAGTGTAACTTTAATGCCACAAAGGAGGATCTTTTTCCATCCACGACAGTTAGTTTTGCACAAGGTCTGGGACAGAGATTCAAGCAGGCTTGTGGAACGGGGATTGATTTCTTAGCTTTATCAGAGGCAGATTTGGTTGAGGCAAGCGAGACAGATGTGTATCATGTGGCAGTGAAAGCAGAGGTGGCATCAGAAGAGAATCAGCCCGAGTCTAAGACACCAAACCGACAGATAACTCAGGCGGTTTTAGAGAAAGATCATAAAGGTGAGTACAAGGCGAGAAGGGTGAAGCAGATCCTGTGTGTGGATAGGAATAGGTATGTTCTTCAAGAGATTTATGGGATTAGTAATACAGTTGATGATAATGGAGAAGATGCGAATGAGAGAGGAAACGAATGCGTCATCTGCTTATCGGAACCACGAGACACCACTGTTCTCCCTTGCAGGCACATGGTAAGCAGATAAACTGACGAGACCTTTATTATTGAGAGATTTTGAGAAACAAGATGCTTTTTAACCTGATTGATTGCTGACTTTCATTTTTGTTTTGGTGATTCGTAGTGTATGTGTAGTGGTTGTGCAAAGCTTTTGAGGTTTCAGACAAACCTCTGTCCCATCTGTAGACAACCGGTGAATAGGCTTGTGAAGATAACGGTCAACACCGATGACACGAACCAGTGACCTTTGCTACGTTGATCCTCCCCTGTTTGGACAGTCTCAGCTTTTTAAGTTCTTGCTTGTGGTATATATGCCAAGTTACTAACTACATTTGTTTAATGACATTTTAATTCTGGTTTTTTTTCCTTAGTATCTAGTCAGGTTACTTTGGTAATATAGGAGTTCAAGTCTTGTGATTAATTGTATAACCAGAGATCTAGATAAACAATCTACAATGTCATGGACAATGTAATAAGCTGTGGAAACAATCTCAAGATTGTGCTAGGTATCCTTATGGGGTGATGGCGTCTCCTCCGCACGTAGAGCACCAGGAAGCAGTTACTATAAAGAACGGCATCAATTTGAAGAAAGAAACCTCGAGATGTGAGCTTGATAACAAAACCCTGGCAAGTTTTTCCTCTCCTTCACTTTTGACTCCTTTGTTTCTGAGATGTAAAGACTTGATCAATGTTTTATACAATTTGCTATTTTTCAGAGTTTAATTGCTAGTTATGGAGAATTTGATCAATGCTTAGGACCTTAGGTTCACTTTGCCATTTTTAACGTTTGTTCTTCTGGTTTTTGATTCAACAGTATCACTGTAATGTTCTTTGCAAAAGAGTGCAACTAAAATCATCAGGTGCTATTGTAACATATATCGATTTCTTTGCACGCTTAGTTGTAAACTTTTGCAGTGTCTGCAGCAGCACTTTTAGAGACTTTAGCCAATCGAATACCAGACACGAGAGATGAGTTGATGAGTTCATTTCATAAGCAACTAAGACCGTCTAGATAAAGCATTTACAACTGAGTGCACAAAGAAAACTGGGAAGGCGAATGTTACCAGTGGCATGATATATGTTACAACGTAGCAACTATCATGCCACTGGTAACATTCGCCTTCCCAGTTTTCTTTGTTCGCTCAGTTGTAAATGCTTTATCTGGATGGTCTTGATTTCTTATGAAATGAACTCATCAACTCATCGCTCGTGTCTGGTAATCGATTGGCTAAAGTCTCTAAAAGTGATGCTGCGGATACTGCAAAAGTTTACAACTAAAATGCGCAAAGAAAACCGGAAAGGTGAATGCTGCCATTGCCAGTGGTAGGATATATGTTACAATACCACCTGATCAAAGGCCAAGAGTGTTACTTTAATGCGACAAAGGAGGACCTTATTCAGTCCAGTAAAGTTAGTTTTCTAAAAGGCTCGGCACAGAGATTCAAGCAGGCTTGTGGAACAGGGATTGATTTCTCCTCTTTATCAGAGGCATCTATTGGTCAAGGCAAGCGAGGCAGATGTTTATCATGTGGCAGTGAACAGAAGCAGATGTTCTTCACGAGATTTATGGATTGGTAATACAGTTGATGATAATGGATTGGTAAAGATTGCGTCATCTGCTTATCAGAGCCACGAGATGCCACTGTTCTCCCTTGCAGCACATGGTAAGCATTTAATCCTTTGAGAGAATTTGAGAAAGAAGAGGGCTTCTTTTTTTTTTTCTCCTGATCGATTACTAACTTTCATTTGTGTTTTGGTGATCCGTAGTGTATGTGTAGCGGTTGTGCAAAGCTTTTGAGGTTTCAGACGAACCTCTGTCCCATCTATAGATACCCGGTGGATAGGCATTTGGAGATAACGGTCAACACTGATGACACGAACTAGTGAATAGTGAGCTTTGCTACGTTGTGCTCTTCTCCAGTTTGTATAGAGTCTGCTCCCCAATGTTATTGCTTGTGATATATATATGCATGCATTGGAACTCAAGTTACTAAACTACATATGCCAAATGACACTTTAATTCTGGTTGTTCCTTCTTTAAGTGTTTTAGTAAATTGTCAGTTTAAAGAGTTCAGGTCTTGTGATTAGTTGTATGAACAGAGCATTAAAACCACTAGAAACACACAACATATCAAACTTCATTGAAGCACATACACAAAACAAAGTTCATAACGGCGACAGCTTATTTAGGTAGAACCACAGAAGTGCTGGGTCACTGGAGCGAACTTCTGCGGCTTTGCTCTATACATGAGCAAATATTGTAGTGACAGAAAAACAAAACAACACCAACTTACCAAACACATAATTTTAGTTTTTAAAGCTTCATTTGTAGAGCTTATTAGTCTTCCCACCATTGATGGACAAAGACGCCACTGTTTCTGAGGCTTTTTAAGATACCGATGCAGTCTCTGTATCCTGTGCAGTTAAGAAACAGTTCATCAACTGAGCAGATAGCTCCTGTCTTAATCAGCTCTGAGAGAAACTTCAGCTCAGCGTCGCTTGTGTTCATCTTCAGAACCACGAAATCAGCGAAGCTCGCTGTTTCCTTGAACCATGCTAGAAAATCAAAGCTATCCTCTTCTACAAAGGGTTCTTCTTGATCAGCAGGACCGGTTACTGTAACTTTAGTTGCTGCAAGTCCGGGATGATAGATGAAGGTGATACCGGGACTTTTGACATAAGAAGTCAAGATAGATGTGTTGTGATGCACAAAATAGCTATTAAAAGCTTTCCTGTCGATTGGGTATGATGGGAAGAACCAATTTGATCTCGCCTTTAGATGATCTGCTGCACCGATATCAATATAAACCAGCCTCTTCCTAGAAGAGAGATCAATGAACTCGGGCAAGTAATGAATCCGTCTCTCGAAATCCGAACGTTTTTCCTCCAGAAGAGGCTCCAATAATCCAATGTAGGGTCGGTTGTTGAGAACGGACGAGCAATCAGCCGGAAGGTCATGATGAGTTTGATCCATTTCTCCATTCCTCCTGAACACAACCAAAACCTGTTCACCCAAGGAAGCAACACGAACAACACTCGAATTCTTCAGCAATGAAGAAACAGGCGAAACTGATCTGACCAACCCGTTTGAGTCAGACCCACTATTACTACCCACAAGCATAACACCGGTTCCACCGGGTTTAAGTATACGCTCGATCTCATAAACGAGTGAAGCAGGGATAGCAACTGTCTCAAGATCCATAGAAAACACAAAGCCAAAAGAAGCATCCTCATAGTGTAACTCACTTGTGAACTTCCTATGGTTGAAAGCGAAAACTGGTGGCATGTAAGCCACACTAACATCAGAGATCCCTTGTCGATTCATCGCAAGAACAGCTGAAACCGATCTCCGGCCAATACAGAGAGCTTTCACATCATTACTCAGCAGATTCATATCTCTAAGCTCTCTGACAACTTCAGTAGTCAAATCAATGCTCTCCTTACATTTGTCCGATTCCAAATAGTCCCAAACAGGTTTCAAGAATCTATTTGACAACAATCCGTTGCCTGAGAAGAGGAACGGACCCAGAAACGCGAAATTGACGGCGCATTCGTCAACCTTACACGGCTGATTACTATCATTATCTCCTTGGTAAGCTCCGCCGAGGTTTCGCAAAACAGATACGACAGAGAAAGCGCAGGCGATCACGAGGGCGCGTAAGATCACGCGCCGACGGAATGAGCTAGGCATCAGTTTGAGCTTCAACACCTCAACGCCCATGGTTCGAAATTTTCCGAATAGTTTAAAATAAAAACAAGATCCGAAGAGAGTGATTTTGTAGGATTCAAAGAGAAGATTTGTTGGGGAGAAGAAGAAGAGAAGAGATTTAGCGAGTGCAAAACCTGGATGAGGTATGGTTTCCACCCACGAGGATCACTGTTGAATTTTGCAACCCTAGCCAGACCCTTCTCGGTGCTCGTCTCTGTATCTGCAGAAGATCCATTTTTTTATATTTTTTTTACCCAATTGATCGATCCATCTGCAATTTTCTCGAGATCTAGCTACATACTACGACGACGACAGATTGAAAGGGGGTTTCTTTCTTCTTCACAATAGAGGGATCTTAAGCCAATTTGGGGATTAGAGTTTTGGAAGCTAATGATGGATTCTGTAGAGAAGTGGGAACAGAAGGGCACGAGAGATCTGTGATCTTGAGAGCTTAAGTGAAGTAATAAAGTGACAACTGCGAAGGGACAAGGAAGAGGGATAGAGAGAGAGAAGAAATGATGACGTCATCATGACACGTGGTTAGTTGTGAAGCCTTCGTTAGGTTATTGAAAGTTTGATTGATATGATAAGATACGTTAAAGTGTTTCACAAATCCCAATGGACCAATTACTATGTAATCGGATTATTTCTTAATTATATGATTTACAGAGATTACGTCAAACTAAAAACACTAAAGAGACAAAACCTAAGAGTTTCTTTTTGTTATAGAGTAGTAATAAGTTTTACGGAGTATCTTAGATTAGTATTTACCATTTCATCTTTAACTGAAAAAGTGCCTTAAAAGTAGAGGTTTCAATCTGCATAAACCAATCAGGATGGACCAATAATTTTATGCAGATAGTAATATCAAGCTATTTATTATGAAGTGCATACTCATTACAGAGTATGGTTTAGGGTTCGGAGGGTGAATCCAATCCACCGACACTTCAGGATATCAACGGTTCAATTTTCTTATCAATAAATAATTATTCGAAAGAATAATTTCTAACAATTATTGTATTTTTGTTCCAGCTGTCTTGAATCTTGATTCTTGAATTGGAGAGACTCAAAAATACTTATACTTCACTTAAGGATGCATTAAGAAACTAATAATTATAGACTGATCCTCTTAAAGGCTTTCTTTTTTCTTTTTGTTTTTGTTTTTTTCTGCATGATTCAAGGAAACCAATTTGACCCAATGTGGGAGAAGAAGGTTTTCAAACACCTTACGCCTTAGGCATCTGTACTTACTATTACGTGAGACTCCGACAAAATACTAGATGATGTTTTATGGTAATTAGTACTCCCTCTGTTTCACTATATTAGATGTTTAAGGTTTTTTTAGTTGTTCCAATTTATAAGATGTTTTCAAGTTTCTATGCATATTTTATATTAAAATAATAGTTTATAATTATTTAAATTATGCAGTCTTTTTGTTTATTGGTTGAACCTTCATAAATGAAAAAACATTTATTATTTTTTAATCTTAGTCTTTTTGTTTATTGGTTGAATCTTCATAAATTAGAAAACATTTATTATTTCTTAATCCTTGTGCTTTTAGCCAAAACATCTAATATAGTGGAACAGAGGGAGTATCAAACAAGTAAACAGTAACAGTATCATTTATGTTGTCACGTCACAGAAATAAGTATGACTAATATAGGAGTGAGTGATAATGGTAGAGACAAAGCAATGAATATGCCAAAAAATCGGTTGGTGAGGCTTCCCTCGATTTATCTCTTGTCGGTCGTCTCACGGTTCTTCTTTCATCATATCCGGATAATGGTAGACTCGAATCTCATTTTAAAGAGTTGAGTTGAATAATTAAAATAATCTCGTGCTTAGATAGGAAGAGTATAAGGTAATCATGTCAACATAAATTTAATACAACAAAGGACATGGACTTTCGAATTTCCCTCATAAAACAAAAATGCATGAATACTATTTCTGATGATTAATTCTGAGAACTGGAAATACATCTCCCAAAATGATCCAGAGGTCTCGGCTACATCGAAACTAAGAGTACGCACAGGGTTTCTTCTTAGAGAGTTATGGCGTGTTGCGCTCCTAACATCACTATTGCTCTTGTATACGGATGATGACGACTGCGGAAACTCGGACTTTCGACTTGACAATATACAAGAAATTTATGTGACAGTTCAAGACAGCATTTAAGAACTGGATCTTGATGGTATATGGGATGTAAAACCTCTGCAGGTGAGTGGAAGTGATATCATGAAAACTCTAAACCTTGAAAACAAAGGAAGAGGAACAATCATCCGTGAATGGCAACAAAAGTTACTAACATGTCAGCTAGCTTATCCCAAAGGAATGCGGCTCAAACAAACTCATGAAGCTATGTGATTTTTTACTGTGTCTGTGACATTGTTGTCTCTGAATGTATCTTTTAGTGTTTTAATAATACCCTTGACATTGTTAAAGGACATGGATTTTTTGAATTTACCTCAGAAAACAAAAAATGCAAGAACGTTATTTCCAAGAAACCAAATAAATAACTAGAGAATGAATTGTTTAGTGTCTGCAAACTGGCAGAAAAATAAAGAGTGTCTTCTTCTGAAGCACCAAAGTTGCATTATTGGATTATGAGAGTCTTCTGGACATATAAACCCTAAAAACCAAAACAGCCTTTTTTTTCTTTTCTTATAATTTACATCCGAAGATTCTCTTTCGTCTCACCCATCTTTTCTCTTCTATGCCCACAAACTTTGTCAGCCTCCAATTTACAGTCAGAATTCAGATTTTGATACTTCTTTTTGAATGAAAAACAAAACCCATAGAAATTTTATTCACAGGGCTTTTTCTTTAAAGGTTTTCTTTTTCACTTTATAAGGAGAAAACATAACTAAAATAATTATCACCTGATTTTCAGACAGCATTTCTGTCATTGCTTGAAACTAGAACCACCGATCATCTTGCTGCTCAGTGAGGCTTTGCTGTCTTTAGGGAAGCTTGTGCTCAGGAGGGCACTTGTAGGATTTGCTTCTGAACAGCTGTTGGATTGGGTTTCTGATTCACTGGGCCGTGTCCAGATCTTTATATGGCCTTCTCGGCAAGCTGTGACGACGGATTCTTGAGTGAACATCAAGCCAGAGAGGGGCTCAGTGTGAACACGGTGAGCTATGATCGGTGAGAGCTTTGGAACATCACGTTTACAAGGAGCGGGTTGAAGAGTTCCCATTGGTATAACATTGTCCCAGTGCGCTGATTGGCTTCCCGTGCTGTAAGTGGGAGATCCTCCCGGGGGTCGCCTAAGTGGAACTACAATCTCGTCCATTTCAAGGTCCCAGAGAAGTAACTGAGTATCCTGGGGATTCAGCAGAGGAAAGCAGCAGAGTGTATGAGGCAAAAGACTTGCAGTTCATATATTGAACTCCTATCATAGGAGTCTACGGTTTATGATTGCAAAATTAAATTAGAAACAGAAGACTTTCAGGTAATATATTTGTGGAAATGATCTCATCAGCTTCATAAGGCTGCTTCATACAACAACACAATTCACTTTCTGACAAATAACTATTTGAATGATTAATTTTCAGCCAATCAAAGCAATCTCAAGAAGCTACGCGTAACTCCCATCTTAAAGCACATTTTCACTTCTTTTCTAAATGCAAAAGAGAACCAAAAGAATAAGTAAAGGCATGAAGAAATACCTGACCAACTGATCCAAAACGGTACATGACATGCTCTCCTGACCCATCCGAATTTGGTGACGACCAATAGGAATCAAACGCTACTCCACTTACCTGAGAGCACGTATTCGAACATGAGTCGAGTGCTGTTTAAGTGTTTATGTTAAACAAAAGAAATCTTACTGAAATCAATAACCTTACCCATGAATTATGTCCCTCACCCCACGCCACAACCTTCCGATCCTCCATACTCCACACTTGAACCAAGTCATCTTCACCTCCAGTCAAAATGTACTTTCCATCCATACTGTCAATATGATCATGATGTCAATAGACAGTACCATTTTGGGATAGTATGCTCAGAACAATGGCATCTATTTTAAGACGAATTTTGTAAATTCAACGAAGAAGAAAAATTGTCAAAGGAATTATATCCAATCACCTCCAAGAACAGCAGAGCAGAGCACCATAATAACTTTTTCCACCACATAATAGCTTCTGGGTTGAAAAGTCAAAAATGCGAAGATAACCTGTAAATGGTAAGAAAAACTTAGTGCTTGACTAAGAAACTCATAAAGAAAGAAGACATGCCACACGACGGAATAGAGGCGTCTTACCATCTCTTCCAACGGTCGCCAAGTGTGCCCCATCATTTGAGAATGCAATGCTGTTAATTGAACCTTGACAGATATGCCATCTCGCAACAGGATTACTCTGCATGAATACTCACAGGAATGAACAATGGTGCATCGAAATATGCTCAACGATAGAAAAGAAAGTATGAAATTTTCATCCTAACAATGTAATAAGACCACTAGCAACTGACGATACTAGTAGAGGATAGGCATGTACGATGTGCTTCCAGCACCTATATAAGGATCTAATGAAATGGTTGCAAACTCACATACCTTGCTATATTTTGCTTTGTCAACTGAAAATTGTGTAGGATCTCTTATAGCAGGAAATGTTGAGTCAGTGGCACCATCTTTGTTCTATAAAGTTAAATTAATCAGGATCAGGGATTGGACAAAATCAGGCAAATTAAAAGTCATATGCAAGAAAAAATGTTCCCATATCGGAGCTTGCCTTCTCGTACACGTACAAATTGCCATCTGCATGAGCAACTACAAATGCTCCATCACCTCCAGGCACCCAAGAAACACTAGTGCAACGACTGTTTGTAACAAACTTTACTTTAATCTCACATCAGGCATGACACAAAAATATATTTAAGTTTCTTGTTGGAAATGACTTTTGGCCAGATTTAGATTTAACTCTGTTCCACTGACATAAATACTCGTAGAAGTACAAACGAAGAACATAGAGGATCCTTAGACAAAAAAAATGTTAACCAGTGGAATCGATTCTTCAAGTGTCACTAACAGATTATAGCACGGTAAGAAGGTGGGAAGAAAAACTAAATACACGCATAAGATAAACTCTTGCCTGTTATTCACAGAACCGTCCTTGTTATAGTGCAGTGCACCAACTAGCTTCTTAGAGACATCCTGTAACTGCTGTCTCAGTGATACAGTATACACTACAATAACACACCAGAACAATAAATCCACGGGACAAGGAATCTATATCAGAGGTTAAAAAGGCAAGCTAGAATTTCTACATTACCATCCCCAGAATTCAGCCCGATAAGTAAGTCATGGCCATCCTTAGCATCCGGATCAAAAGCATGGCACATAGGGTTTGAATTACTGAAATGGATAGACTTTACTGGATCCTACATCAAAGGAATTTCCTAAACCATTACATCCAACAAAACCAGAAGAATACAGCTAAATCTTTAAAAGAAAAACAGAGAATAGAAGTAATTACCTTTTCTTGTGAGTTCAAGTCACAGATAAAAATAGCATCACTCACATTAAAGACCAAGTAAGTTCCTTTCCCGTCGAAATTTGTATTTGTCATCGAAGTGCTAGAATTAGAAGCAGCAAAAGAGCCACTAATTCTTGAACTTGTACTCACACCTTTGCCCCCTCCATTGCCTCCAACAAAACTAAGCGCACGGCTCCCATTTCCAGTGCCTAGCAACCTCGCTGTGGCTGAACGGAATCCGCTACTAGCAGTGTAACCGGAGGAAGTACCAGTTGGGGTCGAAGGAGCAGCTCTTTCCTTAAGCTGTGCTAGAGTTACCTGACAACAAAAATTTCCCAATACCATCATTGGGAAGCAATGCTAATGAAACCGATTGATCAACTAACAACCTTATGCATTAGAATGCAAATTTCACTAGCAAAAGTTTCCGATTAGGATAACTAGAAATCGTAAACCCAAACGCATTCCAATCGGATTAAAACTTGAATCAGCGAAAACGAATCAAAGTATGAAAAACCAAACTCAAAATCAAAATCTTCACCTGAGTAACAGTTTTGCCATGTGCGTAGTGAAGGAGACCAGAGGAATGCGTTTTCTCGTAGTGAAGCTTATACTTCCCTTCAGGCGTCTTGAAATAAGTCTTAATTCCCGGCGACTGAGGATTCGCAGCCGGTGAAGACGACGAAGATGGCGTCGATATCATTCCATTAGAAGTGTTCATGATGGTGTTTGCTTGCTACTCTTCTTCTTCTGTAATCGTCGACCCAATAGCATCTGATCACGATTCACGACCCCTAGGGTTTTTTTAATCTCTCACCCAAATCGAAACCCAGAGAATTTCGGCTTTTTCTTCGTCCTCTCTTCTCCGATGTAAAATCAGTGAAGTCTCGTCGAAGAATCAGAACTTCTCTTCTTCTGAGGTCTCCAATGGCTTACCGAATCAAAAGGGTTATTATGATGCAGCTACTTGTCTCTCACAACATGTTATCAAAGCTTTGACTCCAAAGCGAGTCATTCTACTCAACGGTGGAGATTCTTTTAACGGTGGAGATACTTGATCTGATGGGTCGGGTTGGCTATTCGATTTCGGGTTTTCGGATAATCAAATTACGCATAGATCACGTGTGCGAGACAAGAGCTAAGACCCCCCTTCTCTTGAATCAAAATCTCAAAACACCCCCTCTGATAAAAAGACAAAATTACCCTTAATGACGGGTGATAAAGGTTAAATATAATTAAATCGGTAAGTGTTCAACGGAAAACACAGTGGCTTAGTGGTTGCGCGTGTGTTGCGAGCGCCGCGCACATGCGCGCGCGCCCAGGGTTCGAATCCACTGTGCGGAGTACAACTGGTAATAACAGGGTATAACTGGATACATGGTACAACTGGTGGGTAGTAGTACTAGTTGTACGTAAAACTGGTGGGTAGTGGTACTAGTTGTACGTAGAACTGGTGGGTAGTGGTACTAGTTGTACGTAGTACTGGTAGGTAGTGATACTAGTTGTACTAGGTAGTTGTAGTACAACTGGTAGGTAGGTAGTGGTACTAGTTGTACTTTCAATTTTCATTCAAACATTATTAGAGGGGTAGTTTCGTCCTTTCATTAAAACAAGGTGGCAGTGAAATTAGTAGGGGAGGTTCGAGATTTGGATTTGAGATTCGGGGGATTCCAGACTTTGTTGTGCTGATGTCATTGACCAATTCAAGCCCACTTTCAAGCCCATAACTTATCCACCGATGAAATTATGGCCTTTCAGCTTCGGATTTTTAATTGTTTAGGCTTGTCATAATAAGGTTCATCATGATAGGCCTAGCGTTCTATTACTTTTTTCTAGGTTCGGGTTGTTTTTGGGTTATAGGTACTTCGGTTTTGTGAAAGCAGGCATTTCATTTTGATTTGACAGTGTAGTTCAGTTAGAAGAAATTCAGTTTTGTTTGGTTCATATTAGTTATTCCCACCTCACCCCACCCCTCTAATTTGATGATATTTTATTCTCACCCCTAATTGATGTTTTGGAATCTTTAGAGAACAAAGAAAACTCTACTAAAGCTATAATCCCATGATGATGATTTTTTTTTTGTTGACAACCCATAAACTTGTTAATGCCGTTATTGTATTACCATTCATGTTCAAATCCGTATATCATATGGACATTCTTGAAAGAAAAAAAGAATCCGTCAATTACCCAAAAAGTTTTGGGATACTCTTTTTACTCTTTTTGGTACTTCTCTTTTAGCTTCAACCAGCGACCACGACAAGAATAAAGAAAGATGATATAAGTGCGACGACCGTTATTTGTTAGACGTGAGAAAAATCAGAAAAACTAAAGTCACTTTGACATCAGACCCTAACATTTTCTCCACAGAAAATTTTCAGACAAAAAAAGAAAGACATATAGCCGTTGGAAAAACCCACGTGGCGTTACATCTCTATCCACTTGTCTGACTTCATTCGTTGTCTCTTTGGATTCTCTTTTTTCTCTCATCTTCCCCAATATTATTCCTTTGTCTCTTCCTCTCCTTTACTTTACCCCAAGCAAAGTATTGCCCCAATACACTACCCGTGACCTTCATCAATCTCTCTCTCTCTCTCAAATTAAAGAATCTTTCTTCTTCTTCTCCAATGGCCCTTCTCTGATAACATTTCTTCAACCGATCATTAATGTCTCTCTTCCTCTCCTTCTTCATTTCGATCTTGCTCTGTTTCTTCTGCCGTTTCAATGAAGCTACGACGGAGTTCGATTTTTCCACGCTTGCCATCAGTAACCTAAAGCTCCTCGGTGATGCTCGTTTAAGCAATGGAATCGTTAGCCTTACACGTGACCTCTCTGTACCTAACTCCGGTGCCGGAAAAGTCTTGTACTCTAACCCCATCAGATTCCGACAACCCGGAACTCACTTTCCGACAAGCTTCTCCACTTTCTTCTCCTTCTCCATCACCAATATCAATCCTTCTTCAATCGGCGGTGGTCTCGCTTTCGTCATTTCCCCCGACGTAAACTCAATCGGCTTCGCCGGTGGCTCGCTTGGTCTCGCCGGTCCAAACGGCTCCGGCTCAAAATTCGTCGCTGTCGAATTCGATACTTTAATGGATGTTGATTTCAAAGACATTAACAGTAACCATGTAGGATTCGACGTAAACGGTGTCGTGTCCTCTGTTTCCGGCGATCTTGGCACCGTAAACGTCGATCTCAAGAGCGGCAACACCATCAATTCATGGATTGAATACGACGGATTGACTCGGATCTTCAACGTATCAGTCTCTTACTCGAATCTGAAACCTAAAGCTCCGATTTTGTCTTTCCCTCTCGATTTAGATAGATACGTGAACGATTTCATGTTCGTTGGATTCTCCGGGTCAACTCAGGGAAGTACAGAGATCCATAGCATAGAATGGTGGAGCTTCAGTTCATCATTCGGGTCGGGTCACGGATCCGGATCCGGGTCACCTCCTCCTCGGGCTAATTTGATGAATCCGAATGCTAATTCAGTGAAATCTCCGCCGCCGATTGCGTCGCAACCGTCTTCTTCAGCGATTCCGATATCGAGCAACACTCAATCGAAAACTTCGTCTTCTTGCCACAACCGCTTCTGCAAAGAGAATAGAGGAGCAATCGCAGGAGTAGTAACCGCCGGAGCTTTCTTCTTAGCACTTTTCGCCGGAGCTTTATTCTGGGTTTACTCCAGAAAGTTCAAACGCGTCGAGAGATCTGATTCTTTCGCATCGGAGATCATCAAAGCTCCTAAAGAATTCAGCTACAAAGAACTCAAAGCCGGCACAAAGAACTTCAACGAGAGTCGAATCATCGGACATGGTGCCTTCGGAGTCGTATACAGAGGCGTACTACCGGAAACTGGAGACATCGTCGCCGTCAAACGATGCAGCCATAGCTCACAAGACAAAAAGAACGAGTTTTTATCGGAATTATCAATAATCGGAAGCTTAAGACACAGAAACCTCGTACGATTACAAGGATGGTGTCACGAGAAAGGTGAGATTTTGTTAGTCTATGATCTAATGCCAAATGGTTCGCTTGATAAAGCTTTGTTTGAGTCACGATTCACGTTACCGTGGGATCACCGGAAAAAGATCTTGCTTGGAGTTGCATCTGCTCTTGCTTACCTTCACAGAGAGTGTGAGAATCAGGTGATTCACAGAGACGTTAAAAGCAGTAACATAATGTTAGACGAGAATTTCAATGCCAAGCTTGGAGATTTCGGATTGGCGAGACAGATTGAACATGATAAATCCCCGGAAGCGACTGTTGCCGCCGGGACTATGGGGTATTTAGCGCCGGAGTATCTTCTCACGGGTCGTGCTACGGAGAAGACGGATGTTTTCAGCTACGGAGCTGTGGTTCTGGAAGTGGTTAGTGGAAGAAGACCGATTGAGAAGGACTTAAATGTGCAGAGACAAAATGTTGGGGCAAATCCGAATTTAGTAGAGTGGGTGTGGGGTTTGTATAAAGTAGGAAAAGTTTCTGCAGCGGCGGATTCTAGGCTTGAAGGTAAGTTTGATGAAAGTGAGATGTGGCGGGTCATGGTTGTGGGCCTGGCTTGTTCTCATCCGGATCCAGCGGCTCGGCCCACTATGAGGTCAGTGGTGCAAATGCTGATTGGTGAGGCTGATGTACCGGTTGTGCCCAAGTCTAGACCCACCATGAGTTTTAGCACTTCGCATTTGTTGCTGAGTTTGCAAGATACTCTCTCTGATTGCAATACCGTGGCTTTGAATTCTAGCCGATCCTCGTCGTGGTCGGTGGCAGAACATAACGTTATAATTCGAAGCGACGATGACCATTTGGTATAAGATATTTTGGAGTTGAAACATACGGACGCTTTTTGTTATGTTATGATTTTGATTTGTGTTGTAATATTCAATTCATTTATTTCTGTGATATGTACGTAAGATAAGAACACATAATTAGAAAGAACTTGGAACATTCAAGCAATTAGCCGAAATTTTTTGTCTCAAACCGCCGCCATGTTCGTAAATCGTAACCAAGCCAATACAAAACGATACAATTCTACTTATGGGTGAACCATATGTCAATTACTTCCAAACCAAATTGCCATCAAACAAAAAAGAAAAATAACACAAGGCCAAATTTCATGTACTTGGAAATCGAATCCGTCAAACCAAGCCCTACCAATATAAATTTTATTTATTGGTATTCATTAACCCAAACTGAACCAAAATCAGATTAAACAACCCTAGTTTAGTTTCGGTAGACTATGGGGCATAACAAAAGATACGGGTTGAAATCAAAATACCTGAAAAGTAAGGGGTCCAAAATAAGATTTGACCGATTAGTGGAAGTGGCTATGCAGTGGATAAAACACGTGTGTATCTGTGAGTTTTTGTTTGTTTGTGTCTTATTAATCTCTCTCTTTCGAAAACAGATCCTCGTTTCCTCCTCGTCCTCCTACCATTCGCACGTTACTGGAGCTAATCTTACATATTTTGGATCGTATTCATGGACGGCGAAGATTTTGCCGGAAAGGTACCGTCAATCGTCACTATATTTGCAGCTTTTGTAGAAATTTTATCGGTATTTCGATGAAATCGAGATGGTTTTACCATAATAGCTCCTTGAGATAGTGCAATCGGATTTCTTAGGATTGGATTCGTGATTTTTTGGGGGAATATGTGCTATTTTGTTCATAATCTCAGGAAATTATGTGATATATATTCGCTTTTTAGAGGAAATTAATTTAAAAAAAAAAAAAAAATTCTTTGCATGCATTGCAGGACAAGTTATGAAAAAGGATTTCTTGTGATTTTAAATTTGTTGAGAAAAATATTTGATTGAAACCTCATTGATAATGTGATGGTTTCCATTTATCCCTTGTACGCTTTGCCATAATCTCATTCCTGTTGTATACATGTTGCTTTGTATATATACTCGGTCCTTGTGGTTTTGTTCATTTTTGTGACCAGCATTTGAATTTTCTCTGTTCTAGATCCTTGTTTTTATGTTTGGTATGATTTATGCCCACATTGGTTTGACATTCCACAGGCGGCTGCTGAAGCCAAAGGATTGAATCCGGGATTAATCGTGCTGCTTGTTGTTGGAGGTCCACTTCTTGTGTTCCTAATCGCCAACTATGTGCTTTACGTGTATGCTCAGAAGAACCTACCTCCGAAGAAGAAGAAGCCGGTGTCCAAAAAGAAGCTCAAGCGCGAGAAGCTCAAGCAAGGAGTCCCTGTGCCTGGAGAATAGATAAACGCCAGCTTAGCTTCACTTGTGCCTCATTCAAAGCGGTTTTTTTTTATCTTCGGTTACCCGTTTTACTTCTTCTGTCTTGAGTCCTGTATGATTTCACTTGGAGAGTAAGTAGAAACCATCCTTTTGCTTTGGTAGACTATTTTTAGTTTTGCCTTCATATACACATTTGGTTGCAGTTGTAGAGTTTCTCTCATCATCATCTTTGCAACAATTTCTCATCTTTAATATCATTTAACTTACTACATCTGTTTCTTGGTTTCCTTTGAGGCTTTTGCTTAAACGAATAGCTATAGAGATAAGTATGATTGATTCGGATGTTCATTCAGATCGATTTCTAATTTGGTACGCATTGTATTACTTGCATTTGATGTTTGTATACACAAATATATAACATCTGTATATACAACAGAATCTCATGCACTATCATTCTCTTTAGCCACCTCAATCATCCTAAATTCACAGTTTGATAAGATTATAGTGTAGGGGGAGCGATTCAAGACATACCCAGAAGATAGTTTTCCTTCACGGCCTTCTGCAAATCATCTTTACTCAAATTTCAACTCATCAGATGAAATTGAGATGTATCCTTCTCTCGTAGTAGATATGGCACTGAATTTATATCCCATCCCATCCCGCTTGCGTGGTAACCAGGTTCTCCTACAGTCGCAAATCGAAAATAGCAAGAAGAGAAATAAACATTGAGATTCTTGAAATTTTTCATAATTTATGCAGCAATAAGTAAAATGTCCTTCATGGTTACTCAATAGGTAACCAAAAAACATTAAACAGAACAAGAATTTGTTACAATCAAGTGAAATAATACCTCTTCAAATGCCTTAATTAACAGACACGCTGGCAATCTGTACGCCAGCATCAATCTCATGGCAATAGACTGCAGCGAATTCCAAATAAATAATGAGAACGAAAAAAAGTGATAGCTCAAGATAATCTCTCAACAGCATTTTCTGTCAGTAAGAGGAGATGCAATGGCAAGAGCAAGAAGGAAGAAGTTATAACTTACAGATGAGACGCGATGGCATTCTATGTTCTTGCTTAGATGAGAAATAAACATCACTTAAAAGTTTGTTTATCCGGTCTCATGGATAAACTGGACTCTTTTCTTGTGTAGCGGTTTACACTCATCTAGCATCTCCGACCATATGTTGTGCAGGACTGCATATATATCGTCCCTCTCTGGATGAAGAACATCTTCAGCAAAGAATATATGAATCTCATCCTTAACTTCGATCCAGCTCTGTCCCGGAACCTTTTTTACTTCTTGCTTTTTCATCGAGCTCCTCAACAAAGCAGCATCTTCCCAATTTCCAGAAGAAGAATATATGCTGCAGAGCAATACATGAGCTGTAGAGTTGTAAGGATCGATCTTCAGAATATTTTCAGCAGCTTTTTGGGCGAGATCAGCATTTCCTTGGGTTTTACATGCAGACAACAGAGTCTTCCACACGACTACATCAGGTTCCAACTTCATTTCATCGATGAATCTCTCAGCTTCATTTAAATGGCCAGCACGAGCCAGCAAGTCGACCATGCAAGAGCAGTGTTCCTTCGTTGGTGAAATCCTGTGTTCAGTTTGCATGATAGCATACAGCTTCAAGCCTTCTTCCACCAGCCCAACATGACTACAGGCAGTAAGAACACCGACAAACGTTACATGATTTGGCTCTATGCCCGAACTTTTCATTTCCTTGAATAATATGAGAGCTTCCTCTCCAAATCCAGACTGTGCATATCCAACTATCAAAGTGCTCCACGAAACTACATCTCGGTTATCCATCGAATCAAAAACCCTTCTCGCTTGCCCCAGTGACCCACACTTGGCATACATATCAATCAGCCCATTTGTTATAAATTGTTCAAGCACCAACCCGGTTTTCAAATTATAGCAATGGACTTGACTTCCCAATCTTAGAGATGAAATTTCTACACAAGCCCGCAACAGATTACCCATGGTTACATAATCTGGCTCACAATCAGATCCAAGCATCAGCTTAAATAATCTCAACACCTCTGCTGGCTGTTCGTGCTGCAAACATGCCGTCAGAATAGCATTCCAAGAAACAGAATCCGCATTGCTTCTGAAGTCTTCAAATATCCTAAAACAACAATACAAGTCCGAGCAGGAGGTGTACATGGTAAGCAGAGAGTTGCAAACTGAAATATCTGTCAGGAAACCATACTTGATAATGAAAGAGTGGATTTGCATGCCTTGACACAGAGCCTTTGGTTTTGTCTGAGCACAAAGCAAAGAACGCAAGGAGATAGCATCAGGAATAAAACCAGAACTCCTCATCTGAGAGAAAAATGACACAGCCTCATCAGCGTAGCCATTATTTGCAAGTCCGGCAATAATCACATTCCATGATGCTGTATCAGGTCTTTCTATCTGATTAAATACTCTCTTTGCAGAATTCAGGAAACCGCATCTAGCATACATGTCACAGAGCGTGCAGCCTGCAAATTCGTTTCCAGCTAACCCAGACTTAATGCATAACCCATGTATCTGGCTTCCATAATCTGGTCGAAGGAGACTGCTACAAGCTTTTAAAGAACTACCAAATATATATTCATTTGGATGGAAAACGCCATAAGACAACATTTCTTTCAAGTGGCTCAGAGCCTCAAACTCATACCCAAGTTGCGAGAATCCTGCGATGATTGAACCCCACGAAATTAGATCCTTCATTGGGATACCATAGAACACTTTGCTGGCATCTGAAATTTGACGGAAGCTAACATACATAGCAATCAGAGCATTTTGAGCAAAAAGATGAGAACTTGATTCCAACTTAGTGACTTGAGCATGCAGTTGCTTCCCTAACCCAACATCACCAGTACTGGCACATGCTTTGATGATGCTTCCAAATGAATACTGGTCAGGAACTAAATCTTCCCGAAGCATTTTCAAGTACAATCTGATTGCCTCGGCTTCCTGACCGTTCTGTGAATAGCCAGTAATCACAGATGTGTAAGAGACCAAATTCCTTTGAGGCATAAAATCAAAAACTTCTCTAGCATCCCTCAGCGAGCCACATTTCCCATACATGCATAGAATGTGATTATTAAGAATAGTATCATCCTTGCAGTTGGATTTCAAAATGTGATCATGTATCTTTCGGCCTTGTGCTAGAGATCTCGAGGAAGAGCAAGCACAAATTAAAGAAATATAGGTTCTTAACCTTATCTTGAAGCTTGAGTTCTTCTGCGTAAAATCAAACGCTTCCAGTGCTTCCCTGTAGAAATTATTTTTACATAGGGAATTTATGTGATCATTCATTAACTCTTCGGTCTTGATGGTTGACACAACACTTGATGTTGCCGGCACCTGACTGTTGCTGACGGAAACTCTAGCTCCCAATCTTAACATTTTTGCCATTTCAGTTAACCTTTTAATCCAAACGAATTCTTCCTAGCAAAAGGAATATGTGTGGAAGGTTCAGCTAGAAAAACATGTCACTCAGCGAAGCCTCCAACTAACCAAACAAAGAATTCACTATCATAATAAATGCACCCTTCGTCGAGGAAGAAGGCAGTAGAATCCACTGTGTCAAATTCTTCAAACATGCTGTGCAAACTCATATGTAGATGAACAAGAAGCCAGTCTTCCCTAGATAAACCAAAAAGTAATCAAATCAAATACGAGATATATACATTATTTAAATTCCATTAAAACTCTAAATCAAGCTAGTTAATTCTCACACATTCTATCAGTCGTCTTCACAAGGTAACAAAATGATTCATGGGGACAATTTTGACAGCCTAAAATGGTTTAGCAACAGAGTAGTTCCGTTGTTCAAATTTTGTTGAAAACATCAGCTATATTGAACCATAAACTTTAATACGTCCAACACCTGTGCATACCACAACTACAAATAAAGCAATCATAGTACACAATTACACAACTCAGGAATATTTAATGCTTGGAATATTTGTCATTACTAAACAATTTATCGGAGAAAACACCAATGTCAAATAATAGCTATCACAGACATTTTATCGAGCAGGTGGTGTACAATGTCAGAAACAAAGAATTAATATTCAAAGATTTGAACTTTTGAAATTGCACGAGCAAAACGTTGCTTAAACCAAGTTAAACACAAAGAAAAACACAAACCTTTGACATCAGATTTTGATTATTTTTCCAACAAATTCTGACAATGAGAATGTGGACTCACTCAGGCTCCCAAATTTGAGTGATTCAAATTGAGGGAGAAGGACGAAGCTTTGTAATCAATAAAGTGATTGCAACTCAAACTGAATTCATAAAACCTCACTTAAAAGCTTTGGCCCAATTGAACCGTTATGGTTTTAGTGATGTGGTGAAAATTTACGAGGTATCAAGGATTATACGGATACGAGTTAGTTCGAGTTGGTTAAGGTTTTAAATCTGGTTCATCCGACACGAATTAGATCGAACCGAAAAATCCGATGTCTGAAAAAAAACAAGGGATATACAAACCTAGTTACTTGAAACATCAACAAAAATTGTGTGTTTAATTTAGAAGAGCAAAAATGAAAAAGAGAATTGGTAAGCATTACAAACTATTAACAGATTGTAATAAAAAAATATTCCAGTTAAAAGGATCAGAAAAATAATTTAGATAGTTATCATAAATTTCGAGATATTTTCTCTCATATAGTTAAATTTTGTGAAAATTGTGTCTAAAGTAAATTAGCAATTGACGAATCAAGATTTTTTAACCAAAAAAAAAAAGTGACGAGTCAAGATAATAATAATTGTGTAGGAGTATTGTTTTATTTGCTTCTTTTTTTTTTCGTAAAATGTTTTATTTGCTTTTTAGAAACGTGTTAATCATATCTTATCAATTATCATGCATCGATTTTCTACTAGATTATGTAGAGCGTTACATGCTTCTGCACATGTATAAGTAAGAGTTTGACATAGAAAATTGATTAATATAATTTTTTACGTAGATGCAATATGCACATCTTGCTAACTAATTATTCGGGTAGCAATATGTGAATATTAACAACGTTACTTAGTTTCAACATTCTATTTCTTCTAGTAACTAACTAATCGAATTTCTTGCCTCATCATATACATGATATATCACTTTCAAATGTATGTAGATGATACACGGAACGTTAATGTATTTTTGTGAAAATTGTTTATAAACTTTTGTGATATTTTATGGAATTTTGCCATTTATAAAGTAAAGGTAGATATATGCTAGGAGGTTTTGTGACTTTTGTTGCGTGACCGTTCGTTGATAAGTAGCAAATATGAGGCCAAACAATAGCACGTGACTCGGGCGCGTCAACAAGGCGCGTAGCTAAAAAAACGCCCCCTCCACGTTCTTCTACTTTCGGTCCATTCTATCAATTAATTTCAAAATAGCCCCTGATATTTATTGATCCATTTCATTATCAACCCCACAAGATTTTGATTATCCAAATTCCAAAATAAATAAAAATTACTAATACAGAATAAACCGAAAGGAATCCAACGTATGCGGCATGCCACTATAAAAGATAAATAAATATTTTAAAGAATTGAAATTACAGATATTTTTTTTTTTTTTTTTTTTTTTTTTTTTTTAAGCAAGATGAAAATAAATTTTTATAATTTTTTTTTTTTTTAAGCAAGAGGTGGAAACAGCACAATAAGTTGAAAATAAATGTTCTTCAGTGGGAAAATAGGACTCGGGAGTCCAGTGAGAAAAATAAAAACAACAATCCGACGAGAGAGAGAGGAAAAATCAATTTCATCTAAAGTTTGGTCATTGGTGCTTGATTCTACCAATTCTCCATTTTCGATTTCTCAATTATAATACGATTCCACCAACGAAGAGAAGCTAAATCGACGGTGTAGGTGAATATTTCTTCACGACTTTGTCAATGACTCAAACCTTTCTCTTCCTTCGCAGGATTTATTCCCACTTTTTATGAGATTTCACGATTAAAACTCATAATTCTTATTTCTCTTGCGTTTCTAGGTATCTACTAGTTTGTTTGTTTACTGATTTGCTGTAGAAAGTGTAAATCTTTGGTTGGTTTAAGGTTTAAAGATGCTTACATCTACTCAAATCAGCTAACTTTTATTTTGGTTAGTAGGTTAAAGATTCAGACAAAAAAAATATGAATCTTTTTTTTTTACCTGCAAAAGCAAAAGTGTTTCTGTTGTTTGTCTAAAACCCTTTTTCAGAGAATGTTAAAAGATTCTAGTTTTAGGCATATGTAAAAATGATTTTTTTTTGTTTCTGGGTATTTTGTTTTTGGATCTATGTTTCTTTTTTGGGAAAATCCACCCAATGAAACCAAATCTCACATTACATAATGACAAGCAATTGTCTCTTCTTCCCAATAATTCCAAAATTTTGAAAAAAATAAACAAATAAAATAATTGGTGACTTAACAACCAAAAAGATTATGTGGAAGATATTGGTGCTTTCTTTGCTTGTAATAGGGTTTATCTTTGGGGATTTGATGAATCACATTGACGGCAACTTTATTTCTAAATAGACTTCAATATGTTTTATATTTGTTCCAAATAATTTTCAATATTCATTTGCTGTCTCTTTGCTTTCGTTTGGTGGCAGTAGGAGTCTCTTTGAAGCTAAATGTGTAAATCTTATTCTAACTATTTTTAATTTGTTATGGTTTTTTGTACACTTGCTTAAGCTTTCTATCTCCCTTGAGTTTTGTTATCTATATGCTTATGATAAGCTTTCTTTCCTCTGTTACTTCTTTCTTCTCACACATTTAATTGGTCTTCATGTACTATTTGTCAGAATCTTCAAAGAAGCAATCATAACGCAATTGATTATATCCAAAAAGAAAAAGGTTTTTAAACTCTTGATCTCAAGAAATGCAGACTCCAAAATCAAGGTGATGATCTCAACTCTAACTTTGTGTTCTTGTTGTGAATGTTCTTGGAGTTTTTGATTAGTTTCAATGTGATTGTGTGATAGGCCGGGATCGTTGGAGCTGCCACAGAAGAAATCTCCTTTACCAGCTCCCAAAGTTGCTCGGAGACTCAAGACAAGCGGAACAGAATCCGATCCTAAAACCAAGATAATATCGAAAACTCAAATCCCAAAAGTAGTAGCTGATCGTCGCTCGCCAAGAATCCCTCTCAATGAGGTACTTTTGCATTTAACCATTGTTGGTTTGGTGTATGCAAATTGTATATATGATTGCTGGTATGTTTGAAGCACTCAGTCGCGTAATTGAGTTTGTATATATGATTTTTGCTCTTCAAGATTCAGAAGAAGCGGACAGGAAGAATACCGGAACTTGAATGTCAGATATCTCAGCTTCAAGAAGAGCTTAAGAAGGCAAAAGAAGAGCTAAACAGATCAGAAGCATTGAAGAGGGAAGCTCAAGAAGAAGCTGAAGATGCCAAGCATCAGTTAATGGAGATCAATGCCTCGGAAGATTCAAGAATTGAGGAGCTGCGTAAACTCTCGCAGGAGCGAGACAAGACATGGCAATCTGAGCTTGAAGCTATGCAGAGGCAACATGGACTGGATTCTGCCGCTTTGTCTTCTGCCATTAACGAGGTTCAGAAACTGAAATCGAAGCTCTTTGAGTCCGAGTCCGAGTTAGAGCAGTCTAAATTTGAGGCAAGGTCTTTAGAGAAACTCGTCAGAGAGCTCGAGGAAGAGAGAGTAAGCAGCAGAGACTCATCATCATCAATGAAAGTGGAAGAGCTGAAAGAAGCAATGAATCTTTCGAGGCAAGAGATAATACAATTGAAATCTGCAGTTGAAGCAGCAGAGACAAGGTACCAAGAAGAGTATATACAGAGCACATTGCAGATAAGAAGCGCTTACGAACAAACAGAGGCGGTTAAATCAAGATATTCACAGAGAGAGGCCGAGTTGACGGAAGAATTGAAGAGAACCAAAGGTGAAATCGAAGGTTTGCGAAAACAGTTAATGGATAAGGAGAAAGAAGATGAATCTACGGGCGATATAAAGAAGCTTGAAACTGATTTGATGGAAGTGAGAGGGAGTTTAATGGATAAGGAGATGGAATTGCAGATTCTTAGGAGTGCAATGGAGAAGAAAGTGGAAACTGCGAACACGGAAGCCATGGAAGCTGAGCTTAGAAGAGTGAAGGTTCAATGTGAACAATGGAGGAAAGCTGCTGAGACGGCGGCTTCGATACTAAACACTGATGAGGAGAGAACAGATTCTATTGAGACTAGCAAAATGTTGAAGAAGTTTGGTGTGTTACTCAAGAAAAACCATAAGTAATAATACACTGATTCGTCTTCTTCTTTTAATAAAATTGAAAAAATGGCATTATTGTTGTATGTAAATTTGTAAAATTCGATTTGATTCGTCTAAGTTTATTTTTTTAATTTTGTAATCGTTGCCACATTTGTTGATGAAAAATTGAAAATTGTATTGTGAAATGATGTGTTGAATTCAAGACTTGAAATTATACCTTACGACTTACGAGTCAGAAATTTGTTTTCAACTGCTATGGACCATCTGGATTATCATTGTGCTGTTGAGTATGAGCTGCTAAGAGCAACTTGTTTAAAACATGTACTTCACAATTTGCAGAAGAATTAAAGAATCAATTATGATTATTGGCTGGCTTTCATAAGAAACCAAACCAAACTATATTAGTTTGGTCCTGTCACCTGTGCATTTATTTATTTAGATTTTATTTTCTATTAAATAATATTTTGTAATTTTGAAGAAGTAGAGTTTAGACGGAAGAAAAGCGTTTATAGTCCTTCCATCTATTTTTTTGGTTGCGCACTAAACTCTTTCGAGGGCCTACCAGATTCTCTTTATGATGGACAACCAAATCCACTTCATGAAAACATTTGACTTTCTTTTGGGTGAAAATCTAAAATGCAGTTTGTCCATCTTGCCAATTTTTAGACTTTTATAGACGTCATTTTTAGATATCATAAACATATATACTAGGTTTATTGTAAAAATTAATATAACAATAAAACAGTGTTTTTTTATATATAAATTTCCATAGTTATATTGTTTTTGTATATTAACATTAATGTTGATTGAATATATATAAAATAATTAGGTAAATGACAATGATGTCACGTATTGCTTCTAAAAGTGTTACAACATTTTTTTAGTTCAGAGTTTACCTTTAACTTTTAAATTTAACATATCATATTATTAAATGTACTTTTAAATACATTCATTTAATATTTTCATGAATGGATATCCTACATTCCTACTATAGTAATATTTAATGTAACCACTAATAATATAGAACCCTGACCTAATTTATCACACATTTATACTATTAAGGGGGTGTTATTGGTTTGTGATTTAAATAGAGTTTTGATGACTTTAATAAAATCATAGAAAGTGAATAAGTGAATGATTTAGAAGAACTGTTAGAGAGTTTTCTATAGTCTTGTTGATTAGTTTTTCTATAATCTTGTAAAGTCTTTCAAACAACTGCAGTATTTCAGCATACTTTCCATGACTTTATTTTGTAAAGAAAAGTGTTTAAAATCATCAACCAATAACACAATAATTGAATTCATTAACAATCATAGATTGTCATAGATTGTTTTGTTTTAGTTGAATAACACAAAACTTTTAATGACTTTATAAAACTCTTAATCCAATAACACAATATTCATTAAGATTTTAAATGACTTTTTACAAATCACAAACTAATAACACCAAACTTTAAGAGAGTTTAACAAAATCTTGATTGAATAACAACAGATTCTACACAACAATTAAAGTCACTAAAACTCTATTTAAATCACAAACCAATAACACCCCCTAAAGAAAGTAAAAACTTATTCCAAAAATTAGATGTTCCCCTAGTTATTTATCATAATAAATGGAAATAACATGCATTGTATTATAATTAAATGACATAAGAAATATAATATGAAACCATTCTTTGATAAAATATAAGATTACATAAAAAAAATAATATGTAATGAAAAACAAATTGTTTATCATGTAACAAATATTTAGACAAACTAAAAATCCAACATATAAATATAATATGAAAAGAAACCATTGATTCTATGATAAATATATAAAGATAGAAAAAAAATTCCCTTAAAATATTTAATAAATTAGATGACGTAGTAAAATAATACTTTATGAAAATTAAATCATTTGCCATATTAACAATCGAACAAAAAGATAAAATTGTTTGAAAAATATCTATGTCACATCATTATCATTAATTAAGTATTCTATATTTTATGTTACTTTATTTCACCTAATTACTAAAAAAAAAATAGGAAAAAAAACAAGGAAAAAAAAAAAAAAGAAATGAACGGTGATGATAAAAATGTAAAAGCCCTAATCTCACAATCGCAGAGATACACACTTGACTCCTCTCTTCTCCAGCGTCGGATCAGATCAATCTCTCTCTCCTTTCGCCTTCTTCTCCTCCAATCAACCATTCTCTCTGTCTCCCGCTCTTTTTTCGAATTCACTCAGGTAATCATCTCTCCTCTCACTTCTTCTCGCTTTCTCGTTTGGTCCTCGACCCTCTCGATTTTCCGATTTCTTGCCGGATCGCTGATTATCATCTTCGTGTTTTCCACGGTTGTGTGTATTGCGTTTATGGGGGTAATTAGGGTTTCTAAGATGGCTGAATCGCAGACCGGAGGTGGTGGTGGTGGAAGCCATGAGAGCGGCGGAGATCAGAGCCCAAGGTCGTTGAATGTTCGTGAGCAGGACAGGTTTCTTCCGATCGCTAACATCAGCCGTATCATGAAGAGAGGTTTACCTCTCAATGGCAAGATTGCTAAAGATGCTAAAGAGACTATGCAGGAATGCGTCTCTGAGTTCATCAGCTTCGTCACCAGCGAGTAATTGCCTTTCTCAACTTTGTCAAAAAATTTATTTTCTTGATTTCTTTAAATTTGGGCTGAGTAAGTGTAAGTTTGTATTGCTGCTAAATTGGTGATTTGGTGGTTCAGGCCTCTTCTTTGTTAGGTTAGGTTGATGCATATTCGGTTGTTAAGTTACGATTCTGCTAATTCACTATTTCAACTTTGAGATAATAGTTTTGTGTTTTGCTTCGTTTGTATGATGCTATGAGGTTTATTGATGTTGTGCATATTTTTGACAAGCAGAGCGAGTGATAAGTGCCAAAGAGAGAAAAGGAAGACCATTAATGGAGATGATTTGCTTTGGGCAATGTCCACTTTAGGATTCGAAGATTACATCGAGCCCCTCAAGGTTTACTTGATGAGATATAGAGAGGTATGTTCCACTTCAGCTTATTCAGTTTACATTTGAGCCAAAGATACAGTGAATACTATACATCAAGAGAATTTCTGCATTTCATTCACTGACTCTCTGTTATTCCTTTTCATTTCCTTTTTTATGCTATATGGATTGGAAATTTGCAGATGGAGGTTAGTTGTTCTCCTCTTTCATTTATCTTTTTTTTTTCAGCTTACCGCAATCTTTCAGTTTTATATGTGGATCCATTTTAGGGGGAATACATTGTATTATTGTATCTAATTAGGATTGTTTGCAACCCTCTGCCATTGTTATCTGTCCTGATAGGGTGACACTAAGGGATCAGGAAAAGGCGGGGAATCGAGTGCAAAGAGAGATGGTCAACCAAGCCAAGTGTCCCAGGTAATGACTCGATCTTCTCCAATTGACATGGTTGTTTTACTAAGCTATATCTTTTTCCGCTTATGAGATGTGCGAGCTAATTTATTGTTTCCTTTCTTAACCTTCTGAACAGTTCTCGCAGCTTCCTCAACAAGGCACATTCTCACAGGGTCCTTATGGAAACTCTCAAGTAAGTGTTTCCGATAAAACAAATGTTAATACTTCTATATGAATTCATTCTTGCTCTACATAGAGGAGAGCAGGAGTAAAAACAAGAAAATGTTATAAACAATTAAAGGATTTAAGGACTAACTTCATATATGCATATCCACTTTTTGAAATCTAGACAAGAGGACATGAACAGATTAGGCCCTCATATGTTCGTGTACTGAAACGCTACAACATCATCGACATCGTGAAACATTATCTATGGTATTTGTAATGCAAAAAACTGATGAGACTCGTTTGTGACTGTAGGCTTCGCATATGATGGTTCAAATGCCGGGCACAGAGTAGTACTAGGACACTATTCATCAAAATCTTCCGGGACTCAACTATTCCGGTTGTGTCTGAGAATCTGAGCGATCCACTGTTCATAGATATGGATTGTGGTATCTCAGTTTTGGGAGAGAGAAGATGTGTATATGATTTGTGTTGTAGGGATAAGAGTTTGGTTTGCTTAAGATAAGAATTATAATTGCGCCTTTTTTTCATTTGATTGTTAATTCCTAGGTTTTGGTTTTAAGAAGAAGCTATTCATCAGCAGCACTTGCTTGGCCTGTTGATTCTTTCATGCAAGTGAGCCATTACTTTCGTAAAACAGCATCAAGATTAATAATTTAGACCCCCTTTGATTATTTTTTTGTCCTAAAATCGAGTTTCATCTGGCATCTTTGTTTGATAAAAACAAAAGAACAGTTCGTAAACTTGATATTGAATCGTTATGGTTCTTGTGGTGTGGTGAAATTGACGATTTAAGGAAAGGAAAAAGCTAAAACCAGAATACTAAAATAAACTGAAAGCAAAATACTCCTTTGTGATATAATAGAGCTGCCCCTGATTTACAAGGCTTTCCGTTGCTGTTCAGAACCTAACATGGACATGTGACATGACATATGGAACATGTGTTCATGTTTATGGGCATTCTCATATGATCAAATAAATATATACAAACTTTGACAATTTAAGAAAAACGGAATGACAAAATCTAAAAGAGATAATGTAAAAGACTAATTTCAACCACTAAACGACTAATAAAAACACAAAAAAACTCTTAAAAAAACATAAAAAAACAAGAACTCTAAAACTAATCTCAATGGTTGATTAGTTGATCCGGATGCTTAGTGATGAGGCCTGAAAGGATGTAACCACCACCAATTGAAGCGGCCAGTAGGTGGCAAATTCATCCTCGTCTTGGGAAGATTCGGCAAAGTAACGTCTTCAGTTGATGGTTGAACCGTAACTCGAAGCTTAATCCCAGCCTGACAAAGACCGGTCTTTAAACTTACAAAATAATGCACTCCTGGTTTGGTGAGCTTAACGAGATCGTGTCCTGTCTTGTACACGGCTACAGTCGAAGTTGGTTCGCAGGAATGTGTTTGTGAAAAAGAAGTACGTATGTGCCCTATATATATAGATTTACGATCCCAAATCATAATCCTTGCTTTTTTAGGATATTGTTTAGTTTATTTCCTTTTTATCGATAGAATATCCTAAAGTTTCCTTCAGTTCATTTTTCTGATAAATGTTCCTTTTGGACTTAGATTCACCTTTTTGCAATCCTGTTCTGATTAGTTTATATTTTTTTTTCTAAAGTGTTTGTAATTCGATGAAAAATTCATCATCTTATTTTATACAATTACGGTTGATATAATCTTAAAATTCTCTTTTATAGTTCATCGTATTTTCGATGGGCCATATCTGGGCATGAGGTTTGAAGCATTAAGGCCCATAAGATGTTCAGATTGGCTGGAGTGTTTTAATCTGGTTAAACCAATACGGACTAGACCGAACCAAAAATCCAATCTAAAAGAGAAATAAATCAAATTAAAAAGAGGGGAAAATAGTAATTAATGGGAGGCGAAACAAATCCAACGATCGAGAATCAATCAAAGGCATTAGACGATTAAGAAGAAGAACCGCGCTCTCTAACTCAAAAACCCTCAATCGATCTCTTTAGTGAGTGAGAACAAATCGAATCCTTTCATCATTCAAAATTTCATCTTCTTCCTCAATCTTTGGGATCTTAATTGAGAGCGAGCTCAGCATTTCGATATTTGTCCATGGAAGACAACGAGACCAAGAAAAGCGAGGTTGAGGTCGATGGGCTTGGTCTCATTGATGTCGCTTCTGAGGACGATAGCCTTCTCTTCTCCTCGTTTCCAAACCCTACCAGCTACGATTTTTCCGGTAAATTACAATTCCTCTGCTTCATATTCTCTTTTGATTTTGGATTTCGTTTTCCCTTAGATGGTTTCTTCTGGGGTTTTGTGTTAGTTTTCCCGAATCTGCTTGATAGTAGTAGAGGGTTTTATCGTCTTTCTTCTCAAGAGAAGATTTTCGTTTGATTTGATTGATACTTATACAAGTTTCAATGTAGAGTTTATTGATTTCTTTACTGTTCATCAGTTCAGTGTTTGATGTGGGAATTAAACTCACAACTTAAATCTCTTTGATGTGGGATTGTTACTATTGCATTGCATTTGAATTTTATGTTGTGAATTTTTGCGTTGTGCTTACATTTGGGGACTCTCTTTAATGATAAATTCAGAGACAGATCAAGATGAAAAAGATGACAAAGATCTGAATTTCATGAGGGATACACAATACTGCGATGAGGAGAAACTGGTTTCTTCAATTGAAGAGAAGGAAGAGGTCCTTCAACCTCACGAGTCGCCTGAACCTGAAAAAGTGATGAAGAAAGGAAAGTATAATCTGCGTAAAAGTCTTGCCTGGGACAATGAGTTCTTCACGAGCGAAGGTAAGTTCATTTTGAAAGAGGTACCTTTTATTACTTTCCAGATTTTGAGTAGTTTTCTATGTATTACTTACTTTAGCTGAGATATATTGTAAAACACTCAGGTGTTTTGGAACCCGAAGAATTGTCGAGCATGATGGAAAGCAATCATAAGAGTGGAAAGAAAGCATTACCGACCATTATAGAGGATATTAATAGATCAACAGAATCTATTTCTACATTTCAAAGTGACTGCACTGTGGAAAACAGTCAGGAGTTTGTTTTATTTGAAGATGTGAGGGCGTCTATTCAAAGGTCTGCGAAAGCAGCTGATGCTGCAACACCGGGAAAAAACAATGAACTGGGAGCAGCAGAGGTAGCAATTAGCCCAAGTAAGTCTTCTTTATTCTTTATCTCGTGTAGAGGGTGTGGAACTAGTTTTGCCTGTTTAAGGGGTTATATGCCTTTATCACACATTGGTATTGTATAATGTTATTTATTTCTATGCTCTATCTCAAGCTTTAGTCATGGTTCTTTATTAAGCAGGAAAATCTACTTTTTAGTTTTGTGTTTATGCTTCTTCTATTAATCAGAATTTGGACTAGTATTGATGAATGTGTTTGTGACAAAGAAGTACGTATGTGCCCTATATATATAGATTTACGATCCCTAATCATAATCCTTGCCTGTTTAGGATATTGTTTAGTTTATTTCCTCTTTCTCTAGATGAATCCAAATTCTAAAGTTTTTGCAGTATATTGTAGTTTTCCTTTTTGGACTTAGATTCACCATTTTGTAATCCTTTTCTGATTAGGTTGTATTTTTTAAGCTAATATATAATGTGAGCTAATCTTAGATGCCATGTTTTCCATCATATAATTTTGTGGCATTAGAAGAACTGTTTCAAGCTGCTTACACTAGACCATACGAATTTGCAGCAATAGTTAATTCTTGTGATTTATTGTTTCCAAGTTGACCAACGTTTGCATTTTTGTCCGAAATTCCAGCTCCAAGTACAGTGGAAGAAGTCACTGCCTCTCAGGAAAAGGTAAATCTGCTAACAACTGCACCCTGTGGATTTCTCTTCTTACTCCTTCCTCGGCTAACTTTTTCTTTAATCTATTTATTTCTCAGAATAAACCTAAAGCCAGTTCTAGAAATCTGAGTATTAGAGCACCAGGACTAGGGAAGACAACAAAACAGGTATATTATCTTCTTTCAGAATCTCAGGTGCATATTAACTAAAGGATTTATCTCTTAGTCTTAATTTCATGTCATAATGGGTTTCTCCGAGGTTTGCAGTGGAATGAGCTGGAATAATAAACAACTTGAACTGGCTCTGTTGAATCTATTAATCAGAAGCGTGTCATCACTTGTTATAGCTTACTCTATAGTGAACCACATAATGAATGTATTGGGTATTGTAATAAATGATACGTTTTCTGCAGCCTGTTGCTACAAGAGGTCTCAGTACATCCATTTCTAAGCCACCCAACGGACTCAACAAAGTCAGGCCCTTGTCAACAACATCAGCAAACAAGGCATCATTAGATATAAGCAAAACTAAACAAGAAAAGAATTCCAAATTACCTGCAGGTTAGTTAAAGAGGTTTACACTTTCTGTTTTTTTAATTTAATATATATTGTATGACCTTGAATAGTACAGGTAAAGAGCCTCTGGGTTCCAGAATATCCATTTCGCGACGAGATAAACCGGTCTTGCCAAAACCTGGTGTGCCTTTTAAATCTTCTTTACGTTCTTCAGCTGCCTCAAAGAATGAAATGACCTCTTCATGCTCTTCACTAGAGAGCTGTGCCAGTGCTTCATCTAGCGCTTCTCACAAATCTTCTCTAGATTCGATAAAGAAGAAGAATGATTCAAGTTCCAGATTAGCTTCCCAGTCATTGGCAAATCGATCTACATCTAGAGGTATTATGGGCCAGCCGAGAATCCCACCCAACTCAACCAATAAGACATCCAAGTCCAAGCTTTCCTCTAGGGTGCCAACTGTTGGTTCTATCAGCGACTGTGCATCACGAGCTTCTGCAACTAGTAAAATAGCTAATGGTAACCAGAAAACGGTCTCAGGTGATAAGAGTCCCGCAAATGATACTACAATACGAACTGTGAAGCCTCTCAAGAACTCTAAAGATGCATCTGTTGGTCAAGCTGATACTGATGCCAAGGAAGGGACAAAACGAGTTTCAGCTATCAATGGTGGTTCGGTTCCTTCAGCTTCCATGAAACCATCAGGTCTCCGTGTGCCATCACCAAAAATTGGCTTCTTTGATGGAGTAAGTCCCCAAAATTCATGAACAAAAATAGAGACCAATTTTGCAATTGTTTGTTCCTTAAGATTGGAACAAATTGAGCAAGATCTATTTCTATCTGGAATCCTGAGTAAGTATGTAACTGATGCCTTTCTCTCTTTGTCAAATAGATAAGAAATGGATCATCTTCATCTGCCAGTAAGAAGTCTGGAAAGTCTCAAAGCACAAGGTCTCCAATACAAGAGTCGTCCAATTCAAAAACAAAGGCAAGTTCAAGACTTGTCTCTGTCTCGTCTCCAAAACTGGCAAACAAATTGTATTCCAAAATCAATGCAGAAGATCAACTTGAGGGATGATGAGGATGAGATGCCTCAAGGAATCAGCTGTTTTTCATAAAAATAGGAATTTCGCTCTATGCTAGATTTTTATGTAACCCCATATCCTCCCAAAAATATGCACAAATACAAATTGTGCCTAAAGAATCTTTAATTTAGCGAGGGTTCTTGTATTGTGTGGATTAATCTGATTTACAAGATATCCTAATTACTACTATAATGAATATCAGAAAAAATAAAAGTCAAACTCCAAAATAAACTACTAGCCTTAATTTTCAAAACAATTTCTAATTGAAAAGTAAAATTGATATATATATATATATATATCAATTTTACTTTTCAATTAGAAATTGTTATGAAAATTAAGGCCAGTAGTTTATTTTTGAAGAACGCAAAACAGAGGGCTACAATCTCACAAATGACAAAAAAAAACACAAATCCAATTCCTAGGCTTGCAGAAACTGTTGTACCATCAAATATAACAGAGTCTTTGTCCAAAAGAACACGCAAACTTGGTGTATCAACTTTTCATTATTATTTTCATTTTCTGTTTAGAAAATTTAATTCCTCAAATAAATGCATTTTCTATATATATATTTGTACTTGTTAGTGCACTTATCTAAATAGCATTTGTAAAACTCTGAAAATATTTTGGTTAACTGCATTTGTCATTTTAATATATAAAAAAACTATCTTTTTCTTAAAAAGAAGCATGAAAATGAGGAAGAAAAGAAAAGAGAAAAAAAACTGGAAAAAGCAAAAACAGAGGAAAGAGATGGAAGTAGTCTCTGATGCGTATGTACGGATCGAAAACAAGTTTCAGAAGTCGAACACCAATTAGAAATCAGCTTCTTCTTTTTTTCTTTTGACTATTATTTTTTATTACAATTTATGGGTCAAATAGTAAATAAAATAGATCTTTTGAGAAAAAATTAGTACTCTGTTGTCGACAAAAAAAAAGAAAAGAACACAGAGGGTTTCTTTTGACTCATTTCAAACTCTCTCTCTCTCTCTCACTTCTTCACAGAAAATCTCTCACAGATCTCTCTGAATCATCAACGTTTTCTTCCTCTCACTAGCTAAGAAACCCATTTGGACTCTCTCTCTCTCTCTCGCTTCCAACATCATGGCTGAAAATGGCCATATAATTCCACGTTTCTTTAAACTTTTTCTCTCCGCAACGGATTCTGAATCCTTGGTAATAATCTCTCTTCGAACTCTTTTTCTTCTTTCTTCTTTCTTTCTGTAGTAGGAACTAGGAGAACTCTCAGACTTTGAATCTCAATCTTTAGTAGTTAGGGTAAGATAAAATCTTTAGTAGTTACAGAAAAGAGAAAACAAGCTTTGAAAATGGAAGTGATGAAAATTTCTGGATCTGTTTCTTTGTATCTTAATCTCGTACACTAAAGTATAGTTCAAAACTGTCACTTCTTAACTTGAAAGAAGAGAGATTTCGATTTTAGTTTGATGACATTTTACTAGTAAAATTGTGTTTAATTTAAGTTATAAAATGTTAATTCTGATGTGTACATTTGTGTTTGGATAATCAGTTGATTCCGTTGTCTTTCATGGAGTATCTTGATAATCCATTGCCAAAGACAGTGAAGCTCCAAGGCATTGGAGGAAATTTTTGGACAGTGAGCTTGACGAGTATACGCGAGGCTGTGTATTTTACTCATGGATGGCCAAAATTTGCAGAGGACCACGATCTTAAGAACGGAGAGTTCTTGACATTTGTGTACGACGGTCTTCGTACCTTTGAAGTCAGTGTCTTTGATCGTTGGGGTTGTAAAGAGACCAGAGCTGAAATACAAGCAATACAGCTTTCTGACTCTGATTCTCTTGAAGAAGAAGAAGAAGAACAAGAAGAAGAAGAAGCACAAGAAGAAGAACAAGAAGAAGAAGAAGAAGAAGAACAAGAAGAAGAAGAAGCAGAACAAGAGACTTCAATGGATGTTGATGACAATAGCTGTGGTGAAGATGAAGAAATCAGTCAGAGTATTTATCCATTTGACGACGAAGAGACTGAAACCGATGCTGCAGGTGTGATGATAGTCTTTCCATATTATTTGAAATTGGTGAATCCAAAACTTAAACTATGTTTTGTCTTCAGTTGTTGCAGGGAGCTCAAACATGGAACTTATAACTAATCCACACTTTCTGACTACCCTCAAGATTAGGATCTATGACCTGGTAAAATTGACAAAAGACTTTTAAATTTTGTTTAGTGTCTATCTGTTTTTTACATGTTGTGGTGGTTTTGTTTTGTGTGCAGATTATTCCAGCCAAAGTGGTGAAAGACAATCACCTTACGTTTGGAGATTCCGTCAGGTACATTGATGAAGAAGGAACCTTAGTAGGGGTAAGAGGGAAATGGTCAGATGACAGGATTTGTTTCAAAGGATGGGACAGGATTTGCAGAAGGAACAGGATTAAAAAACATGACACTGTCCAATGCGAGCTTCTTCATGACCAAAAGCGCGTTCATTCCATCAGAGTCCACGTCATGCGTGGAGCTGCTTGAGCCTCTCATCACCATCATCATCATCACTATCACCATTACCATTATCATCAGTACTTTGACATGCCTTGATATGAATTCTGTTTGTTTAGGAGTGTTGGAATGTTACTTATCGTGTAGGTGTTATCTTAGTAGTGCTTTATCCCCAAGAATCCTTATGAACTTATTGTTGTTTCCTGCTATATTTGAATGCTTACTACTACAAATGCATCCATTGCTTTTTATTTTATGTTTCCAAAGGTGAGAAAAAATAAAACCCAATAAAAATGGGTATCAGATAACACAATATACAGTGAAGCAAAAGTGTATTCTGAAGCATCGAACAACTTAATTTTCACTGTTCTTACCCTCTAGTTAAGACAAAGCACTTGTTACATATAAATTAGATTCCATAGATAAAGAGATTACCTGGAGCTTGAGATGATGATGAACAGAAACGACAAAATCTCTTCTTAATCTCAACTGTCTCGAGGAGAGACTTCAGACAACTAAAAAAGATTCTGGAAAAAAATATCAAACAGAACAAAGAAAAGGAACGTTTTTTATAAAATGAAGTTAAAATTTTGGGGGGCGTGAAGAATGAGTAATAAGTTTGTTTCTTACTTGTGAAATGTTCTGCTTTTGATGGGAACAGTGATAGAGCAGAGTATAATAAGAAATTAAGAAGAACTGTGGGATCGAGTCTCAAGTAGACGATGACAGGTCAGGGGACTATACTATACTATTTACTTAGAGATTTCATACATCGGATCATAATGCCTATATCCTTTTATGGTAACGATCTCTTATGCTTGACTTCTGCGTCACAGAGGATTCTTTCCCTCAAGAGTCTCTGATGCTCTTTTCTTTGATAAAGACCACTTCAATGAAATTTTGAAATCTTGATTAACATGTTTTTACTGAAGATAGAGACATTATAAAACATGGATGTCAACTAATTTCACAATATAAGCCAACCTGCAGGATGTACATAAGACCAAAGTCAAAAGAAAAACAGAAACCAAATGTACTACAATAGAGGCAAACATACAAATCTTGATCTTATTTAATACAGAGTGATGATGGAAGAGTTGGTACGAGCTCAAGAGGTACTTTCTTGGCGATGTTTACAGCACCGTCTTCTTCCATGTCAATATCTTCAATGGTCATTCCATTGGGAAAACTCCAATCGAAGAAGTAAAGAATGTTAAGAAGGCCTAGCTCAAGAATTGTGATTCCCAAGGCCATACCGGGACAGCTCCTACGACCGGCTCCAAAGGGCAAGAGCTCGAAATGCTGACCCTTGTAGTTGATCGAAGAATTGAAAAACCTCTCAGGAATGAATTCTTCGGGGCTAGTCCAACATTTGGGATCACGTCCTATCGTGTAAGTATTAATTTCAATCATGGTGTTTTTGGGAATGTTGTAGCCTTGAATCGTGATGTCTGACATTGTTAATCTTGGGAGCAAGAGAGGAGCAGGTGGGTGTAATCTGAATGTTTCCTCGATCACCATCTTTAGGTACTCAACTTTCTCGAGATCTTCTTCTGTGATTCTCCCTTTGTTGGACCCAAGTGTTGCTCGGATCTCTTCTTGGAGTTTCTTCATCACTCTCAGATGTCTGGTTAGCTCTGTCATTGTCAATATCATCGTGATTACTCCTGCGTTTACTCCCGCCAAAAACACATCCTGAATAAATAAGAATTCATGATTTTTATTCGAAAAGAGAACGTAGAACCTAAATAGGGGAATGAGATGTATGAATGGACCTTGTCCATATGGCGAGTAACTTGCTCCCCAGGCTATAACATCTATTTTCAAATTACCTCCAATATAAACTTTAAAGATTGGTTTTAATTAAGAGATTATTCACTCACCGACATGATTCCTTTGAGATGATCGGAAGTGATCTTCAAAGAACCGTATTTGGTGGGTTTATTGATCATATCCAACATGGCACTGATGAGGTCTGGGTGATCTTGGTGTTGCTCAGTCTTCAAATGATCATCAATCACATGTTGAAAAACATTAGTTAGTTTGGAAAAGACTTTGTTCATCCTCGAGTGCTGACCGGATATCCTGTCTATAAGCCATCCGAGACCCGTGGGTAAGAAGTCAGTGAATGCCAAGGTGCCTACGTTGTTCTCTGACTCTGTCACCAGCTCTTGGACTCTCTCCATATCAATGAAATTGCACTCGCGGAAGTTCTGTCCAAAGGCGAGTCTAAATATGATACCGGCAGTAAAGGAGAAAATGGCTTTTCCCATACTCACTAGGGTTTGTGTTTGAGCAGATTTTGATAATTTCTTGACTAGCAAGTCAGTTTCTTCCTCTCTGATACACCTAAAATACTTTTCCTTTTTCGGACTAAAGAGCTCGAGCCCCACGAGCTTTTTCATCTCTCGCCAGTCCTCACCGTACTGAGTGAAACCAATGTCTTTGAAGTTGTAAGTAATTAAACAACCCAGTCGCGACCAACTTAGGTCGGGTGCAAGTCTCTAGATCATGAGTCTTGAGAACTTCTTTAGCTACTTCCTTGGAGGAGATTACGACCACAGGGACGGCCCCAAAATGGAGAAGCATCACTGGTCCATGTTCTAGAGAGAGCTTATGAAGAGAACTATGAAGCAATCTTCCAAGCTGGTGCAAGTTTCCTATGATCGGAAGGCCGGTAGGTCCCGGAGGGAGATTCCTTTTCGAAGGTAAAATCTTTTTATATAGGATCAAAAAGAGAGGGAAGAGGAAGAGGAAACCTAGGAAGATAGACATTATTTTTGTTATTTTTTCTTTTGGCTACCTCTTTTTGTTTCTTTGTATTTGGAGTAAAGAGCATTTTGTTCTCAAAGAGGCAATATATAGGCGATATGCATGCGATTAGGCTTTTGTAGTAAATCAAAGTTGTGTGTAGTGTATCAGAGTAATTGAATTAATTAAGGCAAGTTGCACGACCCATATCATGTTCTGCGTTTAATGTGTGTAGAGAAGGATAAGCACCCAAAACCACAGGTTAGATATTCCTACCAAAAAAAAAAACACAGGTTAGATATAAAGCTCAGTCTCTAACCAAACCAACATCATCATACGTGGCTATCAACAAATCTAAACTTCTTTTTGTGTAACCACCAAAATAATTAACTTCAATATATAGCTATATTATTATATGGTAAATATCCGATGGGAAAATATAATTGACTAACATAAACACAACTTTTGCATGTTAACTAAAAATGCAGTATTTCACTACCTCAATAATTCCAGAGGGAACTTCGATTGTGTTTTTTTATATAAACCCAAGGGTTCTTTGACCGAATTAACAAAAAAACTGTAAGAATCTGTCAAAAAACCTTTCTACTCAATGAATTTAAACGAACTAATCGAGGCAAGTCAATTTAATTTCTAAACAAAATATGAATACTTATAATATTATATTTTGTACTTGTATTTAATTATCACTCCAGTGATATATTTTTAGTTAAACACAAAAACTACATTCAAAACTAATGAAAGGATAACATTAACATTGTTCTTCTGTTTTTTAATATTACAAGGAAATACAGTTTCTTTTATAGAACTTATATGTTTTCATTAATAAAAAATGTTTTGGGTCCATATATCTAATCAACTAATTAATAACTCAGGTCAATCATTGAAGAGCACTGAAGTCAAAACAGTCGTTTTGACTCCAGAGTTTTGGTCGTTGGGAATGTTCTACAAGTAACTGAAAGAAGACTTCATACTTTTTGAAAAACCAATTATTTTATCATAATTAATCCTGAGTTATTAATAAGTTGTACTAAACAAAGCAATTTTTTTTGGTTTAGGTTAATGTTTCTGTCCTTAAACTCTGCGGAATCAATTACTTTAATGTTATGTCAACTTAAAAACATATTTATACTGTATTTAAAAGACCCATTCAATAAAAATTGAAAGATATACGATGTTAGATACATTATTGAAACATTTTTATAAACATGAAACAAGACTACAGGACAAAATGAAAGTAAAACAAAGAACATGGCAAAATCCAAACCGATAGCATGTAGACAAACATATAGAAATATTGTTCTTAATTATTTATATCAGTTACATTCTTCACCAGCGATGAAGAGTTGGTACGAGCTCAAGAGACACTTTCTTGGCGATGACAAAAGCTCCGTCTTCTTCCATATCAATGTCTTTGATGGTCATTCCATTGGGCAAACTCCAATCGAAGAAGTAAAGAAGGTTAAGAAGGCCGAGCTCGACGATGGTGATCCCCGTGGCCATCCCGGGACAGATCCTACGTCCGGCTCCAAATGGCAATAGCTCAAAATGCTGACCCCTGTATTCGATAGGGTTATCGACAAACCTCTCGGGGATGAACTCGTCGGGTTTTGTCCAGTATTTGGGATCGCGTCCTATCGTGTACGTGTTGATTTGGATCATGGTGTTCTTGGGAATATTGTAGCCTTGAATTTTGATGTCGGACATTGTTAGTCTTGGGAGTAAGAGAGGAGCCGGTGGGTGTAATCTGAATGCTTCCTCGATCACCATCTTTAGGTACTCAACTTTCTCTAGGTCTTCTTCTGTGATTTTCTCTTTGTTGGGTCCGAGCGTTGCTCGAATCTCTTCTTGAAGTTTTTTCATCACTCTCGGATGTCTGCTTAGCTCTGTCATTGTCCATATCATCGTGATGGATCCCGCGTTCACTCCAGCCAAAAACACATCCTGATCAAATGACATATAAAATAATTCATGATTTTGGTTTTTGAAGAGGACATCAAAATATAATTAGGGAGCATTATGAACGTGTCGAAAAAATAAATATTTGGCTATATCATAAGTTAACTTGCTTCCCAAGCTATATAATATTGTTCTTCGAGTTACCTCTAATAATGTAAAACTTTGAAGATTTTACTAAAGGATTTTTTTACTTACCGACATGACTCCTTTGAGATGGTCATCGGTGACTTTAAAAGAACCGACTTTAGTGGGTTTATTGATCATATCCAACATGACACTGATGATGTCTGAGTGATCTTGGATATGTCCAGTCTTCAAATGATCATCAATCACAAGTTCAAAGAAATTGGTGAGTTTGGCAAAGGCTTTGTTCACCGTGGCATGCTGACCGGAGATCCGATCTATGATCCACCCTGCAGGTAAGAAGTCAGCAAACGCCAAGGAGCCGAGGTTGGTCTCCGACTCAAGCACCAACTCTTCCACTGTCTCCATATCGACAAAATCGCAGAAATTTTGTCCAAAAGCAAGTCTACAAATGATGCTTGCCGCGAAGGTGAAAATGACTTTCCTCAAATTAACTGGTGAAGTTGGTGTCTCATGAACAGAATTTGATACTTTCTTGACCATAAATTCGCTCTCTTCCTCTCTAATATACCTGAAAGATTTGAGTTTTTTGGGGCTAAAGAGCTCGAGCACCGCGATTTTCCTCATCTCTCTCCAGTTCTCACCAAAAGGAGCAAAACCAATATCTTTGAAGTTGTAAGTAAACAACCCGGTCCCGACAGTCTTAGGTCGGCTACAAGTCTCAAGATCATGAGTCTTGAGCACTTCCTCAGCTCCTTCTTTGGAAGAGACAATGATCACTGGGACTACCCCGAAACGGATAAGCATCACGGGCCCATACTCTCGGGAGATGTTGTGAAGAGATTTGTGAAGAAATCTTCCAAGCTGGTGCAAGTTTCCAATGATCGGAAGACCCGTAGGTCCCGGAGGAAGTTTCCCTTTCGACGCTAAAAGCTTTTTAAAGAAGATTAAAGAGAGAGGGAAGAGTAAGAGGAAACAGATGAAGATAGACATTTTCTTCTTTTTTGGCTAAATTTCTTTTTGTGTTTGATTGAAGGTGAAGAGTAATTAATGAGTTCTGAAAGACGCAAATATATAGAGCCATAGAGGCAATGCATGTTGTTGGGTTTTGACTAAATCAAAGTTTCCCTACCCAAGTGTCTATTTATTTTATATATACACTCTTTTTTTTTTCACCAACAAAGTTACACTCTATAATTATTGATATAATATCGGATTATTATAATTCCTAGGAGAATGGGGTAGAATAAGTTGTCCTTATCTAAAGCCTTTTAGCCGACTATAAACAGTCTTCTGTTTGTTTCAAACGTTCAATAAAGTTAACTCGTTCCTCTATTTCTACGATTCTATTGAGTCTGAATAAAGTCAAGTCTCTCGAGGCACATACTGTATTAGGTTGATGGTGTGGTGCGTGAGAAACAGTGAAACACAAATGTTGTTTTCAAATGTATTTTGTAATCGGTAAAAGTCTTTGGAATTCAATCTTCAACATCTCCCAACCCAATAAAGTGCAGCGCCTTTCATTTTATCCTGTTTGAATAAATCTGGCAGGGCCGACTAAAATCGAGATATTCGACAAATCTAAACTATAAACGATAACATACTTCTTTGCCAAAAAAAAAAAAAAAAAAAAAAAAAAAAAAAAGAGAAACGTATTTTAATAGTTTGTGTTAATGACATTTTTTATGTTACTATCTGAATCCCAATCTGATAAAATAAATCTAAAAACAAAGGATAAAACAAATATCTGGCTTCTAAATGATTTGGACTTGGTGCATAATAATATTCTATATTAATATAGCAGAATTCTTTTTGGGATATAAAATTCCATAGACATAAATCAATCAAATAAATAACAACCTAATCATATTGTATATATATATAAAGATGTAATCACTCAACCGTATAGTTATCAGTAATATTCTCTAGAATTTAGTCTTCATAGGGACAAGAATATGTACATGTCGAACAAAAGGCCGAAATGTAAATTATCATCACGTAAAGATATTCATTATTATCAGAGGTACTACCATTAGAGATTATCTTAATAAAGGTGAAACAAATTTTAGTCTCGTCACTGTCATCAAACCACCAGTTACATGAAAATATGAAATTTTTAGATCATAGCGTTTAACGGCAATATAAACAAACTTTATTTTGGGTTTCAAACACATGCAACAATAGTAGTTGTCTGGAAATATAGCATTTATTGCTGCCAATTAATTTAAACACATGCTACATGTCTATATGATGATTGATGAACCAAACATATTTACTCAATGGTTGTATGTAACTGGTCTAATCCTCTAATCAGTTTTAAGTTGGAACCAATAGTCTTTTTACCCTCTCTAGTTATAGATTGTTGCGTTACTTTTTTTGTTTAAGGACTGTTGCATATAACATTGTATATGACTTATAAACGGTTAACAGTAATTTGTTGACTATTATATTTTTATCGAGAAATAATTGAATATTCGATCATTAAAAAAAAATTACTGGATGAGAGAATTAAGCTCAAAAGCCATCACAAGACTCCTATCATTGTATCCATATCTCCCATTAAGGAAGCTCAACTACCAGACGCTACTACTTGCAGTCCTCTTAAATTCCAAATTGATCCAATTAATCAGTCCTTGTAAAGTACAATTAATTTTTCAGTACAACTAATCATGAGAATTAATTTTTAACCAAAGAAAAACTAATAAGGTGACGGTTTGTTTATGCGTTTGTACGGAGTCGTCGGTCAAACAACTTTGTGAAAATTTGTACGTGACGAGAGCCTGTGGTGATAAACAATGTCTATTCAATTATTTCTCTACGAGTATATGGAATTTCAGAATTTTTTTTCATCAATTCAACAATTCTATGTATTGACTTTAAACGATTATCGATTTTTTTTTCTCAGAAAGTCACAAGTTCTTTGCAACGTGTAGAATTTCAGAGCGATAACTTGCGACGTGTAGTTTGTCTCAACAGTTTACTTCTTCATTTTTGTATATATATTTTTTTTGTTAACTCGTTTTTGAATCTTCGGGATGAAAATTGATTAATTATTCGACAAGCATTTGACCTGTTTTAGTTTAATACCATATCTTCTTTCATACATAGATGTTGAATGGATTCCGAAGAATATAGAGATAGAAGACTGAGCAAAAATCAGTAACAAAAGTTAAAACTGAGGTCATGTGTACTTGTGAGATTGATCTTGGATAATGCGTTGGTGTATAGCATATAGTCGGCCATATACTGTGTTTTGGGAATATCTAAACACACCTAAAATTGGGAATACGCATTAATTAGTAGCTTCTTCTTTTTGTCACACTACCATTAACATCTTTTTTATAAAACGTCTTTCATGAGATTTAATTAGTCTCTTTTTTTTTCTTTTTTTTTTTTTTATAAGAACAGCCGGAGAATGAAGAAGACTCTTTCTTTTTTTTTGCTACTTCTTTATTTTTCAAACATGTTTTACCAAATTTTGTTTGATAATTTTTTAACATAATTTTTGTCAACTAATTTATAAAATTTAACGTAAATTGTGTGAGAGATGAAACAAATCCACTGGGCCACAACGAAATGGGCCTTACGAATCTAATTACTCAGGCCCAGAAGAGCCCATCTGATTCACCTTGTCAAAACAAACAGAGGAAGAAGACAAACAGTACCGTACCTGCAAACATGAAACAGAGCTGCGCATCGTTCCTCCATAACAACCAATTCAAGCTTTTGGAATCATGATCTGGTGACTCACCATATACAGCTGTGGCTTAAGAGATAAGGATTACTTTTAGGTTTCTCTAGATTGTTCTCTTGAGACTATAAAAGACAAATGTAATAACCATTGTAATTTATCAGAAATAAAATCAATTCAGTAAAGTTTCCCAAACCTCTCTCTGTCTCTTCATGGTATCAGAGCAGCCATTGTAAACCCTAACAGGTGATACAATGGTTTCCTCATACCCCTTTCCTCATAAGGTTAATGTCGCTAGCTCAGTCACCTTAAAGCTAAATGATACAAACTACTTGTTATGGAAAACTCAGTTCGAATCCCTCTTGTCATGTCAGAAACTTCTCGGTTTTGTCAATGGAGCTGTCACGGCTCCATCCAAAACACGTCGCGTCGTCAATGGTGATATTTCAAGTGAAGTCACTAATCAGGAGTATGAAGATTGGTTTTGCACATATCAGTTAGTCCGTTCTTGGTTGTTCGGGACTCTCTCAGAAGAAGTTCTCGATCATGTTCATAATCTCACCACGTCACGTCAGATCTGGGTCTCCTTGGCTGAAAATTTTAACAAGAGCAGTATAGCCAGAGAGTTTGCTCTTCGTCGTCACCTTCAACTTCTGTCTAAGAAAGATAAGTCTCTTGCTGTCTATTGTCGTGACTTTAAGTCAATCTGTGACTCTCTCAGTTCCATTGGGAAGCCAATAGACGAATCCATGAAGATTTTTGGTTTTCTCAACGGTCTAGGCAGGGAATATGATCCCATTTCCACGGTCATTCAGAACTCTCTAAGCAAACATCCTCCTCCAACCTTCAATGATGTCATCTCAGAAATCCAGAACTTTGACAGCAAACTACAGTCATATGAAGATGAGACCACTGTCACACCTCATCTGGCGTTTAACTTCCAAAGATCTAGCCCAGTTCCACAGTACAATCCAGGTCAGCGAGGTCGTGGCCGCTTTGGACAGAACAGAGGACGCGGAGGCTACTCAACCCGAGGCAGAGGCTTTGCTCAGCATCAATCCATCTCACAACCGCCGGGACAAAGACCAACCTGTCAGATTTGCGGTCGTATTGGTCACACTGCAATCAAATGTTACAACCGGTTCGATAACAACTACCAAAGTGAAGTCCCGACTCAAGCTTTTTCTTCTATGCGAGTGTCTGATGAGACCGGTAAGGAATGGTATCCGGATTCTGGAGCCTCTGCTCACGTTACATCTTCAACCTCTGGTTTACAAGAAGCTGCTCCTTATGAAGGCGGAGACACAGTCATGGTTGGAGATGGAGCGTACCTTCCCATCACACACGTTGGACCTACCACGATTTCTTCTTCCAAAGGTACTCTTCCTCTAAACGAAGTACTTGTTTGCCCAGATATACAGAAATCTCTTCTATCCGTATCCAAGCTTTGTGATGATTATCCCTGTGGCGTCTACTTTGATTCTAATAAAGTCTGTGTGATCGATATAAATACTCAGAAAGTGGTGTCCAAAGGTCAGCGAAATAAGGGATTGTATGTGCTGGAGAATCAAGAGTTTGTGGGATTCTATTCTAATAGGCAATGTGCAGCGAGTATGGATACATGGCATCACAGGTTGGGACACTCAAACTCAAAGATTCTGCAGCAGCTTCTAAACAGCAAGGAAATTCAAGTCAATAAGAGCAGAACTTCTCCTATTTGTGAGCCTTGCCAAATGGGAAAGAGCAATAAGTTACAGTTTTTTTCTTCTGATTCGAGAGCTTTAGCACCCTTAGATCAGATTCATTGTGATCTTTGGGGGCCATCACCAGTTGTATCTAATCAGGGATTCAAATATTATGCAATTTTTGTTGATGATTTCTCAAGATTCTCTTGGTTCTATCCCTTGCGTCTGAAATCAGAGTTTTACTCAGTCTTCATTGCCTTTCAAAAACTGGTGGAGAATCAATTTAACTCAAAAATAAAGGTCTTTCAAAGTGATGGTGGAGGAGAATTCACAAGTAGTAAGCTACAACAACATTTCAAAGAACATGGCATTCATCATCAGATTTCATGTCCATACACACCCCAACAAAATGGGGTAGCAGAAAGAAAACACAGACATCTAATAGAGCTTGGGCTAGCTATGTTGTTTCACAGCCATACTCCTCTAAAGTTTTGGGTTGAAGCATTCTTCACAGCCACCTATATTAGTAATCTTCTCCCTTCTACTGTCTTGAAGGATGTAAGCCCCTATGAAACACTATTTCAAAGAAAGGTTGATTACTCTTCACTTCGGGTCTTTGGCTCAGCTTGCTATCCTTGTTTGAGACCTCTGGCACAGCACAAGCTGGATCCTCGCTCCCTCCAATGTGTGTTTCTTGGATATAACAGTCAATACAAGGGCTACCGTTGTCTGCATCCACCAACAGGAAAAGTTTATATATCAAGACATGTTGTGTTTGATGAATCTCAATTTCCTTTCAAGGAAAAATTTCAGCATCTCATACCTAAGTATCAGACACCACTCCTCAGAGCTTGGCAAACGGATTCCATAGTTGCACCTATTGAGCAGTCCTTACCCCGGATACTTCCCCAACCAGTTGTGAATCCAAATCCACTTTGTGATCTTCCGGATGAAACACCACCTATAGCCATCACCACAATGGAAGATAATAACATTTCAGAAGACAATGAAGCAGCCAATGATACTAATGCAAATACTCACACAGTTGTGGTTCCAGTTCATAATCAGGATACTGAAGAAGCAGCAGTATCACAACAAACAGAGGTAGAAGCTCCTACAGTACCCGAGCCTGCAACTACCAATGAAGCTCCTACAGCACCCGAGCCAGCAACTACCAATCAACACCCCATGACTACAAGATCTAAGGCTGGAATCTATAAACCTAACACACGGTATGTTCTTATTGCATCTAAGTTTGAAACAGATGAACCCAAGAGTATTGTGTCAGCAATGAAACATCCGGGTTGGAATGATGCAGTCATGGATGAAATGGGTCAGATACATATGTTAAACACTTGGTCTCTTGTCCCTGCAACAGAAGAAATGAACATTTTGGATTCCAAATGGGTCTTCAAGACTAAGTTCAAACCAGATGGCTCACTAGATAAATTAAAAGCTCGTCTAGTAGCCAAGGGCTTTGATCAAGAGGAGGGGGTTGATTACCTGGAGACTTTCAGCCCAGTGGTTAGAACAGCTACTATACGTTTGGTGCTGGACTCTGCTACATCTAAGGAATGGCCTTTGAAGCAATTGGACGTCTCAAATGCATTCCTACACGGAGAACTACAAGAGCCAGTTTTTATGCGTCAGCCCTCTGGTTTTGTTGATAGTGAGAGGCCAGACTATGTATGCAAACTTACCAAAGCTCTCTATGGACTGAAACAAGCACCAAGGGCATGGTTTGACACCTTCAGTCACTTCCTGCTTGAGTATGGTTTTGAATGCAGTACCGCAGATCCATCTTTATTTGTCTATCACCATGATGGGAAGACCCTTCTCCTACTTCTATACGTGGATGATATGCTTCTTACAGGAAGTGACTCCTCATTGCTAGATCATCTTCTACAAACTCTGAGCAGCCGCTTCTCTATGAAAGACCTGGGTTATCCCAAGTATTTTTTGGGGATACAGATTGAATCTTACTCTACTGGACTGTTTCTGCACCAAGAAGCCTATGCCTCTGACATTCTTCACCAAGCAGGCATGACTGATTGCAATCCTATGCCAACACCGTTACCTCAGCGTGTGGATGAACCTGACTCCGAACCATTCCCGGAGCCAACGTACTTTCGCAGTCTCGCCGGCAAGTTGCAGTACTTAACGATTACAAGGCCTGATATACAATATGCAGTAAACTTTGTTTGTCAAAGAATGCATCAACCAACAAATTCCGATTTCAATCTACTCAAGAGGATTCTGCGATATGTTAAGGGAACACTTACCATGGGACTTCCAATCAGAAAGCATAGTAACCCTGTGCTTCATGCCTTCTGTGATAGTGATTATGCTGGATGCCAGGACACCAGGCGCTCAACTTCAGGTTTTTGCATCCTATTCGGCTCCAATTTGCTTTCTTGGTCTGCCAAAAGGCAAAATTCAATCTCACACTCCTCGACAGAAGCAGAATATAGGGCACTCTCAGAAACAGCCAGAGAAATCACCTGGATTTCGTCCCTTCTTCGTGATATTGGAGTCTCTCAGAATCAACCGACGCAATTGCTGTGTGATAACCTTTCGGCTGTATACCTCTCTGCGAATCCAGCCTTACACCGCCGGTCCAAACACTTTGACAAGGACTTTCACTACATCCGTGAAAGAGTTGCTTTGGGTCTTATTGAAACACGACACATCCCTGCTTCAGAACAGATCGCCGATATCTTCACCAAATCACTGCCTCGGCGTTCCTTTGTCAGTCTCCGGTCCAAACTCGGCATGTCTGTTTCACGAGCTCCAGCCACGCCAAGTTTGAGGGGGTGTGTGAGAGATGAAACAAATCCACTGGGCCACAACGAAATGGGCCTTACGAATCTAATTACTCAGGCCCAGAAGAGCCCATCTGATTCACCTTGTCAAAACAAACAGAGGAAGAAGACAAACAGTACCGTACCTGCAAACATGAAACAGAGCTGCGCATCGTTCCTCCATAACAACCAATTCAAGCTTTTGGAATCATGATCTGGTGACTCACCATATACAGCTGTGGCTTAAGAGATAAGGATTACTTTTAGGTTTCTCTAGATTGTTCTCTTGAGACTATAAAAGACAAATGTAATAACCATTGTAATTTATCAGAAATAAAATCAATTCAGTAAAGTTTCCCAAACCTCTCTCTGTCTCTTCAAATTGTACTATCGGTCTGCATTTTTAAATATAAACAAAATATATTAATTATATTTCTATGTATTGTATTTTTCTTTATTTTCTATACATGTGCAAAGTGCAAGATATTCTCTACTTTGATAAGCAAAATCGAAAATTGTAGTTACAAGAGAGAAATGAGCAAACGTGATTCACTGACTTGAAAATTACCATTATAATGAGATTTACAGAAAAAAGTGCGTTTTTGACCAACTTGATTAAAGTATGCTGTTGTGAGATTGTGTTAAAATAGACCTTTTCTTTAAAAAATTATTTTGTCATTTTTACCAACTTGATAAATGTATATTGTTGGGAGATTGTGTTAAATAGACCTTTTCTTTAAAAAAAAAAAAGAATTGTCAACTTAACCAACTCGTTAACTTTTTTTTTTTTTGGTGGGAACCAACTCGTTAACTTTTGATGACTAACTCGTTGTTAATATGTGATCGACTAAAGTACTTTTATGAAGTTATTAAATTAGTATTAACATCTTTTGGATCAAGGTTAGTTATTTTTTCGGTTTTGTAGAAATATTAGAGCATAGCAATATTTTTTTCTGTTTTCTAATAAATTCTACTACTAACTGTTGTGTCATCTTCATGGATGCGAGTCATGTCTGCAGCATGTGATTTAAATGCTGACAAACAAAAATCTTGTACAAGAATCAATTTGTATGTAAGTAGACAAAAACACGTTGAGAAATATTGATTTTGACAAATCATATAGATTGTAAACATAGCTCTTGTTATAACAGAGATTAATCTACCCCAAGAAATATGTGGAAACACAAATATGAAGATGGGAATATTAATTTAGGTTTAGTTAAAACAAAAGATTGACTGAGTTAAGCTACAATGTATAAACTGAGAAACGGTGCTGAAAGTGAAATAGTGGAACTGGAACTGGAGTCATACAATAATTACAAAATTTTATTGAGAAAGCAAAGTATTGATGTGAGTAACAGAGTATAAATATTCGGATTAGGAAATCATCATTCTCCTTTAATAATACTCCTACCTATTTACTAAAAGGAAAGAAGAACAAGAACAAAGATAAATGCGGCGAAATACTATTAAAGGAGATTATAAATTAGAACAAAAGATGGGCCTTATAAAATTGGGCCGAGCCCATGTGTTGAAGGGTGCTTCTAAATGAAAATCCAGTAAAATCCTCTCTCTACTGTCTCTGATTACGCAATCGGATCGACTAAATCTGTTCCGGTACCGGAAGAAGCAACCGCCGCGAATCGATTGCCATTCAATCTTCGATCCGCCGTTAACAAGGTTTGTCTTATTTGGTTGATATGCTCGTTTTAGTTGATAACTTTATGGATTTCGATGACCCAATTAGAGATTGGTATGCATATTGTTTTAGTACTTTCAATTGATTATCGGTTGGGTATTTCAATCGAATCTTTGTGGCATGAACCAATTTTAAGAACTGCTTGCTTCCATAATTCTGAGAGGCAACGTATACTTGTATTGACAGACATGATTGCAAGTGCATCTGGAGATTAGTTGATGAGAACTGGTCCAGTTTAGTATAGTTGTTACTGATTTTGTGGTTTGGTCTCTTCTTGACTTCTTAAAAGATGTCTCCATTTTTGTCCAAAAAAAAAAAAAAAAAGATGTCTCCATTATGCGATTCTAGTCAGGTCATGTTGCGATTTGATTACATTTGTGTTGATGGGTCATGTCAAGTTTTGATTTTTTTTTTGAGCAAAGTAAAGTTTTGATTTGTTTCCAAAATCATTGACCGATTGAAGGAGGTAGGCTTGAATTCGTTTTTGGGCCATAAAATAAACAATTTACTTAAGCCCATAAACACACTAAATCCAACTTGTGAGGCCCAGTCTTCTTCGATGTTTTTTTCTTTTCCCGACAACGAACCAAAACGTGACGCAATTCCGATCACCTCCGGCGGTTCCCTCTTCGTCATCTCTCACCGATGGCACGTCCCTCTGGTAACCAACCGATCTCGAATTCAAAGCTTCTTTCCTGATTTCGAAATAGACAATTCCGGCGATAGCTCTCCGATGGTCGCATAAACTAGCACCGACGAACCTTAATTGCTATTCCCTTTGCTTCATATTTTCTCTAATTTCAGAAATTATGGTACTTGAATCTTTGTGCTTCTCCAATTCTCTTTTTTTATTTTGTGTATGCCAGGGATGAATCTTTCCCCGTTCAAAAGAGATATTGATGAACTTATAGACGAGTTTGTGGAGGTACTTTGATTCCTTTTCTTCATCTTTTTTATACATAGCTTATGGAAAAAAATTGAATTTCACTTCTTCTCTTTAAAATCTCAGGGTGATTTGACGACGTTTGCTGATATGAAGAGTGTGTGGCTATCTCGGAATTTTTCTTATATATATGAAGCTAGTCCTAAGACCAACTTAGCCTTTTTCATGCAGTCACTATATGCTCATACCATCGGTATGTTGAACTTCTAATTCATCGAGTTTTGCATTCATCTTGTGCTAGTTTCTTAGCTAAGCTCATAAGCCAACCTTATACATCTACAGGTCACATGATTTGTATTGATTCTTTTTCACGGAGACTTGGAGGTCTTTACTGTCTCTATTGCCTTCATGAGATCCAACCCTTTAAACCCAAGTTCAGAATTTATATCTCACTCAGTAAGTTTTCACCTTTTCTCCTTGTTGCTCTAAGCTTCTTTTATAATGTGTACGCAACAAATTTGATCTATCTATCATTGTGCTTTTACTGGTTTCAGTAGTTTTATACTCTCACTGAAAACAATACTTTGGAATCGCTAGTATCATATTAAAGACTTGTACGGTTCTCATCTTGCAGAAGAGCTTGGGAAATTCAGGGATCTTGTAGTTGAGGCAAAAGATAAAGGTGTAGAGGTAGCTGCTGCTGTGGCAAAACAAATGCTTGATAACAACATGTTTATATTTGGAGCTGTGGATGAAGCATCTGCAACCAAGAAACTTCATCAATTAACAGAGCTACAGAACGCACGTGTGCGGTTTGCCTGTGATAAGTATGTCATTTTGACCCTTGATTTTTTCGGAGGACTAACAAATCGTAATTTATATAAGCTTTTTAGTGATATCATTCTCATCTTGACTTGACAGATTAATCTCTGACACTAATATTGAGCAATTCATTCATTTGGATATGGTGAGTATGAGATAATGAAGTATTTACATTTCCGGATTGCATAATTGTATATCTCTATTGCTCTTTCCCCAAGATAGAAGACAGCATGATATATATGTCTTAATGTTTTGATTTTATTCTTTCTGAAATGTCTTACATTGCACCATTTTTGCGGCCTTTGTGCTTATCAGGGTAAGGATGTTGATCTGAATTTCCTACATAAAATGTCTATGGAATATGCAGAGGCCAAGAAGCGTGCAATCAAAGGTATGCTACTTTGATATAAACAGTTTATGGGCAGTTTTTTTTTTATCTAAGTTTGACCATTGATGCTATTTCCCTCCCATTCAGTTTTTGAAAGAGCAAATCTGTAAAGTTTATATGATGTTAAGCCCTGTGAGATTTTAAGCATGTGTATAGTAATGGTTTTTGTGGTATCATCACTGATTCAGTATGTCTATATCCCTTGTTTTGGTAATCTTAAGGTGCAGGAGAAATAGTGGAGGTTGAGGACATAAAGCACATATCAGAAGAAAAAGAGTTGATGGGGGAGAGAGTGGAGAGATTGAAAGAGGAATGGGATTCACAAAGACTTTCATTTTATGAACAAACCAAGCTTGATGGTCTTACTACAACACCTAAACAATTGAAAGATGTGGAAGATGATGAAGATGATGGGTTTGATGAGATTGAACGCTTACTTTCTCATAGCTGATTTTGCCATTGTAGTCGCTGTTCATAGTTTTATGCGTGCCGCGTATGAATAGCTCTCTATAGATATGGCATTTACACTTAACAGGTAGACTTGATGAATTTTGCCATTACTATATATATCAATGTTTATCTTCTGGGTCTGACAATAAAATTTTTGATCAGGTAATTTCAGAGTCAGGTTAATTTCAGAGTCAGGTTGTGTAAGAGAGCTACAACACAATCTCATAAAATCAAGAGAGCAAATATATTGATTAGGAGTATATATATTGGTTAGTGAATTCAGTATCTAACGAGGGGGTTAAGAATGTTTAGTCAAGGTTTCAAACTATTTCTTCTCTCCAACGGTGTCAAAGTTTTATTACTATATGAAAATATATTTACGAACTTACATATATTTCTAAGACCAGAATTGATGTATCTTATCGAGTTGAGTAACATAATATACTCGTTGTGTTGTTAAAAGCTTAACTCAAAGGATATTATAGACTATAATCGTTGACACACAATCTGACAAAAAAATATCCATTAGAGGCTGATATTTGTTCTTCACTTACTTGTCAATGAGGAGCTACACCATTAATGCTGTCTGAGGTCTGCATTTAATCTATATATTAGTAAATGAAAGTTGTATGTGTATGATTTGGACAAAATTGACGTTGGTGACTGTATATCATAAGATAATGTGGGACCCATGCCGAAGGGGTTGGTGAGACGAGTGGTCTCTGCTTCTGCTGGATCTTTGCCACTGTGGTTGTTGCCTTTGCCTTGGTCGTCCCCACTTTTTTTTGTTTTCGGGCCCGCACATGGACTCACGTAATTTTTCATTTATGTATATTTGAGTGTTTTCGTTTTCGTATTATAAGGGAAGAATAATCGGAATGAAGAAGTTGAAGGATAACTGAAACAATATCTTTTAAGAAAAAATTATAAATTCACTATTAATTATAATCAATGTTAAACCCAATTCATTTTTTTTTTTGTCATCTGATATTATAGATAAAATTTGAAAGGATACATTGTGAAATATTAAGCAATTGAAAGGATACATTGTGAAATATTAAGCCAGAGAAAGATAAAGATATCCCCGGAGTCTAAAACTCAAACGAGGGAAACTAAGCCGACGGACAATATAAAAGTTCATCTAGAGTTCAACCTTTGAAAAATAATAATAATCTAGAGTTTGATTTGTGACTTTTGATTCCAATTTTGCAGCACGGAACGTATCGACTCCCATTTTCATTAAAATAATATATATCAAGGCTATACGTTTTCTTATATAAAACACTTGTACTCGTCGATTTATAATAGTTTTGTTGTTTAATTATTCTGAACAGATAGTTGGTAATATTATTACGTAAGTTTGTTAAAACAAGTTAGTCCGTCGTATTTTTTAACATTCTTAAAACTATATAAAAATACATTAAACTTAAATGGTGATGTTGAGAAAAATTTAGTTGATTGGTTTAATAATCTGTCTTCTCATACATGGTGTTATCTCAAAAAGTTGTCTTATTAGATACCGTTCATTTTCTATTTACAAAAGTTCATTCATTTTCAAAAGTCCTCAAAATATCAATGCGTTACTGTAAGAAAAATTTAGATACCGTTCAACAAAACCAGAAGAAAAAAGATACCGACAAGTACTTAAATATCACTGGGCAAAAATTAATGTGAAATGTTAAGAAATAGAAGATGTGGTAAAGAGCATGCACACATGCAAGTGTTTGGAATGAATACATCTTACCAACCCACTACTTCTTTGAGCCATAATAGTTTGGTTTGGAGACCCTTTTAATTTCCGTGTCCAATCATTTTACATTAGCTTTATTTATTTATGTAAATTTTTTCTTCAAATATGTCAGATATTATTTTCTCGGCTACCTACTAGCAAGTCTAGCAGCAATCAAGTTAAAGAGTTGTTTGATATCACCATCGAACTCTCATGAATTGGCTCGTTTATATATATTATAAAAAAGAAAGGAAAAAAGCCTGATCATGATCTAATAAGTTCTAACACGATTTCACGTTATGTTACAAGTTACAACCTACAACAAAATAGACAATATAGGAAATTATATCGAATCTTTCAACCTAACATAAATCTAGCTTACAAAGCATTCGGATTTGCTTGTCTAATTTGATGTTCCTGTTTTTATTTCCATTTGAAAGTACTTTAAGATAATGTAGAAAACACCTATAATCATAATTTATGTTCCTTGCGATCCTAATTAAATTTTAATTGTTCTTTGAAAACCCTAAAATTTTAAATTTTTTTTCCCGTATTTATTTTTTTACCAGCATAATAGTTATGTTCTCAAGTATTGCGTACATGCCATTTAATTTCGTTTGTCATGCAAACGGTGTGTGTTTCGTCACGTAGCTTCTCATTGGTATTATATTGTGTCGCATTAAAATTGTTTTTCCCTTCTATCTTAATCTATTGTCCGCCACAAATTTAAAAATTGTTTCAAAATTTATATTTCATAAATAGCTCAAGGTCACAAGCATGACTTTTCTACTGTTAAAAAAAAAATCACATTGTTTTGGAAATAATTTAACCGTTTAAAAAAAAAAAGAACAGTTGAATATATATAGTCCATTCTCGTTATTTTGAGCTAATTAGTGACATGGCGATAAAGCGATCAGTTGTACATAATAAATGACCATCGAAAGTCATAAGTTTAGGTCCTTTAGGATCTGACCAAATCGGGGTGAAACATTTTAAAACTAACATTCACTTCTACCATCGATGATTGACACGCTTATTGTATTTATGTTGAATGACATGATGCTGACTTTTACATGTGGATTGCAAACCAAAAGTTGATGTGCAAAAAAAAAAAAAAAAGATTGCAAAGCAAAAAGCAAAACAAGAATTGTCACGTACATTTGCTAATTTTTTTTTTACCAAAAAAAAAAAAAACATTTGTCACGTACGGAGATTTTGAGGTTTACTTAGACAGAAATGGTTCTTCACAATAATGATATTATGTTCAATTTCTCCTTCATGGACTAATAGAGTAAATGACATGGTAAGTATGCCACACTGATTTGCAGAGTTTTATACTTTTGAAGACACGTTAATGAACAGTTAATAGCTTATTCTTGCATAAATATATCATGGGTTCTCTCCCTTGATTTTTTTTTTTTTTTTGGGCAAATCGGTTCTCTCCCTTGATTATGTTCCAATTATATAACTCTTCATCAAGTTCTCACAGTTTGTTACTCTGACCGCAAAAGTCAAACTTTTCTCTGTAAAGTCTTAATTTCATTGCAATAATCATTAAAAAAAAACGCGGAATCGTTTCAAAAAGAAGTCATGATATATAAGTACAACTAAACCAACACTATTCAAAACATGTAACATGTTCAATAGATATTATTCCATAAAATATATATATATATATATAATTTCATGACAAAACGACTAGATAAAATAAACTTAAAGGCAATCTTTTCATAAAAAAAGACTGACAATATACAAAACGCTAAAAATTTCTATTGTATAATCAAATATGGTATCAGTTACATTACCAAAAAAAAAATATGGTATCAGTTAATAGAAAAGACAAAAAAAAACAAAAAAAGTGTATGTTCTAAGGTTAAAAACCAAATACCAATAACCATTTTATAAAATACAAACATTTATGACCTAAATATGTCCTCATCCATGTTATATATATATATATATATATTTCCTTTCCTCAATAAAATTTATTTTCTTAAATTTCTGATGTACTAAATTATTATGCAAAATCACTAATACACTTTACTCACAGCACAATTGACAACAGCAACACAAGAAGTAGCAGTTGACAAATAATCATATTTGGAAACGTTATAATTTGTTAATTGGAGTCAAATGTTCGGCCTTGTACAAATCTAGTAATATCATTAAGTTAATAACAAACGTACTTAAATAATTGATTTGATGTCAAATGTTTGATTTAATTAGTGTTGTAACTGGGAAACAAATTTTCAAACAAATTTCAAGTAGTTTAGCCCATAAAGAAAGATATACACAGTGTATATATATATATATATATATATATTATTAGTAAAAAAAAAAAACACAATTCATGCCGGTTTGGTTCGATCTCAACTAGTTAGTTGTATAAGAATATTAATTTATATGTATCAAATAATAATGAGACCAAACTACAAATAGCGAGGACTTTGAATTGACCGAACTACGTTCTTACATTACACAACTACTCCCATTTTCATTCCTAAACCATAATCCACTCGTAAATATTTTGTTTTCATAAGTCTCACCAACCGCAAAACGCTATTTCCTCAGCCACCAGCCGCGACTACCTTTTCGACGCTTGAGGTTGATATTGACGGAACACACAAATATAACCAACCGCGTAATAAAAATAAAATATAATAATAAAAACTCTTTTTGCGACTCAAACCAAATTCACGTTTTCCATTGTCCACCATTAGATCTTCAATCATCATCCAACGGTCATCATTAAACTCTCACCCACCCCTCATTCTCATTTTTTTTTTTCTTTTGCATAAATCAAAACTTGTGTCCTCTTCTCTTGTGCTTACCTAACAACAACACTAACAATCATCTTCTTATTTAAACGACTCTTCTCTCTTCTTCTTCCTCAGGAACCAATAATCCAAATCCTTTCAACAACAATTCAAAATCTCTCTCTCCCTTCACCAAACAATCAAAAGATCTGATCCCATTTTTACCAAACACAAACTCGAAACCAATGGATCAGATTGAGGCTATGCTGTGCAACGGAGGAGAGAAGACGAAAGCACCGGCGGTGATGACACAGACTGTGGCGGATCCATTGAATTGGGGTCTAGCGGCGGAGCAAATGAAAGGAAGTCATTTGGATGAGGTGAAGAGGATGGTTGAGGAATATCGTAGACCGGTTGTGAATCTCGGCGGAGAGACACTGACGATCGGACAAGTTGCGGCGATCTCCACCGTAGGCAGCGGTGTTAAGGTTGAACTAGCTGAGGCTTCGAGAGCCGGAGTGAAAGCTAGCAGCGATTGGGTTATGGACAGTATGAACAAAGGTACTGACAGTTACGGTGTCACCACCGGCTTTGGAGCTACTTCTCACCGGAGAACCAAAAACGGCACCGCACTGCAAACTGAGCTCATTAGGTAATTCATTAAATTTAAAGATCATGCATTATGAGACTAATTAATTAGAACAAGGAATGTGATCAAACATTATTTTATTTTCTATCTTTATTTTCAAAAAAAAAATTGGTTTTATGATCGGAGAAATAATAAATTAGTGGCTTAAGTGGATAAATGGCAGAGATTTATTTGTTGCGGTATAATTGTCACTGAATATATTCACGAGGACAAAGTTTTGTGATTCTGAAATTCATTTCATTTGCATGGGAAACACGCGGGTTGATATTCGGTTCGATTCGGGTCGGGTCTAGGTCCACTTATATTTTAATTTAGTAGTGTTTAATTAAAAAATATTTATTTGTTTCAATTCAGATTTTTGAACGCCGGAATATTCGGGAACACGAAGGAGACATGTCACACACTGCCGCAATCCGCCACGAGAGCCGCCATGCTCGTCAGAGTAAACACTCTCCTTCAAGGATACTCCGGGATCCGATTCGAGATCCTCGAAGCGATTACCAGTCTCCTCAATCACAATATCTCTCCTTCTCTTCCTCTCCGTGGAACTATAACCGCCTCCGGCGATCTCGTTCCTCTCTCCTACATCGCCGGAATCCTCACCGGCCGTCCCAATTCAAAAGCCACCGGTCCAGATGGAGAATCCCTAACCGCGAAAGAAGCCTTCGAGAAAGCCGGAATCAGTACCGGATTCTTCGATCTGCAGCCTAAGGAAGGTTTAGCGCTCGTTAACGGCACGGCGGTTGGATCTGGAATGGCGTCGATGGTTCTATTCGAAGCAAATGTTCAATCGGTTTTAGCGGAGGTTTTATCAGCGATTTTCGCGGAGGTGATGAGCGGGAAACCTGAATTTACCGATCATCTGACTCATCGTTTGAAGCATCACCCTGGACAAATCGAAGCTGCGGCGATAATGGAGCACATTCTCGACGGAAGCTCATACATGAAATTGGCTCAAAAGCTTCACGAGATGGATCCATTGCAGAAGCCCAAACAAGATCGTTACGCTCTTCGTACGTCTCCTCAATGGCTAGGTCCTCAGATTGAAGTAATCCGTCAAGCTACGAAATCAATTGAGCGTGAAATCAACTCAGTAAACGATAATCCGTTGATCGACGTTTCGAGGAACAAGGCGATTCACGGCGGTAACTTCCAGGGAACGCCAATCGGAGTTTCTATGGATAACTCGCGTTTAGCAATTGCTGCGATTGGGAAGCTTATGTTTGCTCAATTCTCTGAGCTTGTTAATGATTTCTACAACAATGGACTTCCTTCGAATCTAACAGCTTCGAGTAATCCAAGCTTGGATTATGGATTCAAAGGTGCAGAGATTGCTATGGCTTCTTATTGCTCAGAGCTTCAATACTTGGCTAATCCAGTCACAAGCCATGTTCAATCAGCTGAACAGCACAACCAAGATGTGAATTCTCTTGGACTCATCTCATCTCGCAAAACTTCCGAAGCTGTTGACATTCTCAAGCTAATGTCAACAACGTTCCTCGTTGCTATATGCCAAGCTGTGGATTTGAGACATTTGGAAGAGAATCTGAGACAAACGGTGAAGAACACAGTTTCTCAAGTGGCTAAGAAAGTTCTAACCACTGGAATCAACGGTGAGCTACATCCATCACGCTTCTGCGAGAAAGACTTGCTTAAGGTCGTTGATCGTGAACAAGTGTTCACATACGTCGACGATCCGTGTAGCGCTACGTACCCACTGATGCAAAAACTAAGACAAGTCATCGTTGATCACGCTCTAACCAACGGTGAGACCGAGAAGAACGCAGTGACTTCAATCTTTCAAAAGATTGGAGCTTTCGAAGAGGAGCTCAAGGCTGTGCTTCCAAAGGAAGTTGAAGCAGCTAGAACGGCTTACGAAAACGGAACAGCAGCAATTCCGAACAGGATTAAGGAATGTCGGTCGTATCCGTTGTATAGGTTCGTGAGGGAAGAGCTCGGAACGAAGTTGTTGACCGGAGAGAAGGTTGTGTCTCCTGGAGAAGAGTTTGATAAGGTCTTCACTGCAATGTGTGAAGGTAAAATTATTGATCCGTTGATGGATTGTCTCAAGGAATGGAACGGAGCTCCAATTCCGATTTGTTAAGAGAGCATTCCTCTGTTCTGCTCTGTTTTTTTTTTTTTTTGTTCTGTTTCGATTTTAATTTTGCTTTTTTTTTGCTGTTTTTATATTTGAATTGAGTTTTTGATTGTAATGTGAATGGTGCCCATTTTGTATGATATATATAATATGAAAATTACGTGTAAAACTTATTAGAACTTGTTACTTTTGTGTTGCCATTTGTGGATTCTGACACAGTTGACAAAAGAGATAGAGCAAGACTTGTGATTTATTTGTGTTTGGCTTCAAATGTATTTGTTTCTAGCAGTTTTTGTCCAAGCATTATGAATCCTTTTAAGTGAGTTTCTCCTTTTAGATACTGAATTAGTTTTGATGCAATGCCATTTCTTGGAGACTCTCGTGCAAACAAATAACAAACATATTATATCTTCAATTTCTCATTTAAGTAAAAAATTCTTACTTGACATTCCTATTGTAATGAAGGTAGAATAGTATAGCAGCATATGATAGAAACTGGAAGCTGTTTCGACTCTCTGACAATATCTGCATCAGACAAGAGTTCAAGTCTGTTCACTGACAATATCTGCATCAGACAGATCTTGTTACATGATTTACTTGTCTCGTTTCAAATGTACTTGATTTCTGGCTGTTTTTGTCTAAACATTGTGAATCCTTTTACCTGAATTTCTCCTTTTGGATGCTGAATTAATCATTTATATGCATTCTTTCATTTAAATAGAGGCAACATGTAATATTTTGTTCAAAACTTTTGGTATGCATTTCATGTCTGAGCTTCCACGCCGTACCTTACGTCTTTGTCATAATATCACTGTCAGGTGATTAGTTGTTAACATTAATAACGATAGAGTCATATAGCTGCAAGCTCATTCCCATTGGCTAGAGAATTGATAGAAACTGGAAGTTGTTAAATTCTCTGACAATATCTGCATCACAGAAGAGTTCAAATCCTTTTCTATGACACAGAACAGAGGTATAATCAGGTAATGTTAGAAGTTTTGCTATTTGTCTTGAGATGTATGATAAAAAAAACAATATTTCTCAGAGTTTTAATGTTTCATTTTAATTGGAAAATTTTTCAGAATGTTACATGTATAGTGACACTTGCTTATAATACGATAGATGATACTTATATTACCAAAACTCTTTGTCAGCGTTTTAATGTTTCAGTTATTGAAGATGTTACATGTTCAGTGGCACTTACTAAAATACGATTGATGATGGTACTTATAATACGAGACTCTTAACTAGTGTACAGCATTATCTAAATCAATAATCAACATTAATTCTCTCTAGAAACATAGAGCCGGAGATGATGAATCAAAATCGATAATGTCTTTTAATTTGAATCCTCCCTTCTTACATTACATGCCAATGCAGTTTCTCTGATGTTGAGGAGCGCCACTGCAACGAACAACATCGAGGAAAGTGTTCACATCACATGGAATCCACAGTCTTGATGAGTCATAAACATCTTGAGCTTGATCGAGCAATGCCTTAAAGATTGGATGTTTAAGCAAATTCATCTTTATCACAAACCTCTTGTAATCATCACCAACATACACTACCAAATGTCCTCTTGGAACATCTTTTGGTATTGCTTCATTTTCTTTCTTGAATCCCCAAGAACCCTTCTCATAGCAACTCTCGCATGAAGATGTACAACAAGGTATGACTATGGATTTGCTCTTCATGATCTTGAATTTGCTTTCGCAGGATTTTATGAACTTGTTCTTCATATTGAGTATAGAAGGAGAGGTGTGAATGAGAACGATCAACAGAATTTACAAGAAAAAGAATGATGAATAGAGATAGAGATGATTTTGTGATGAAAAGTACAATGGTGAAGGACATGTGTATATATAGATGATTGATTTACAGAGCTTAGAGAGAAAAAAATCTTAGGTCCATGGTGATATTAAATGTAATGTTTTTGAATATGAGATGGGCAATATTTGTTTTTTTTAAATGGTAAGATACATCACGAGGGCTTTAAATTATGATAATTGTTTACCATTTTGTTTCACTCGTGCGGTTCCGTTATTTTCCTCATCAAACTGAAATTGTACGAACATGCGTTGCATTGTTACATTGCAATTAAGAAATGTTTTATTTTTTCTCAGTTGTGACTGAATTTCATGGGGGCTAAGGCTTATAAGACCCCACAAAAGAAAGAATTGAGAGAGAGAGAGAAGATAAGAGAAATGAAGAAGAGTGATGGGTTTTAAATCTTCTTGGATAAAGTGTGATCTCGATTTATGATTCATGGCTCGAATGATTTTAAAATTTACTTTGATATCTTGAAGATCAAGATTCTAGTTGAAGTGATTTCTTGAATTAGACTAAATTATATATACAAATTTAATATTCAGTCCAATATTCATTTGCTACGATATAATTTCGAGGGTGATCAGCATCTGAAGATTGATTACGATCAGTCTTAGCTAAGATGGTTCTATGAATGGATCTCTGATAATAAACTATAGATATAGGTCTGATTTTTTTTATAGGGATTCGGTAAAACGGTTATATATTATACTGATTGCAAGTGTATACTGACTATGAAGTGTCAATTTTTGCAGGGTCCAATATGATTGGGAAACAGAACAGAGCAGAGCAATTATTCATTAGGATTCAGATTCATCCCCCCAAATTGCTGTGTAAGAGAAGAGCAATCATTCTTTCTTACACATTAACTTTTGCAGATGAGCTTATGGTATGTTCTTTTTTTAGGGGATGTCAATTAAGACAGGTTAAGCTGTTTGATGTTAGAACAAAAGAGATTTTTTTGATCTTGTTTTAGTTCATAAACAAAATGAATTATTTTTGTTTTTTGTTTTTTGTTTTTCTTTGTCATCATCATATATATTTCATTTTATTTTACAACTGATGATTCGTCCTCTACAACAAACTATTCTTCGTAACATAAGAATTTACGACGGACGGTTTACTTTTACCACAACACAGTAGACAATTTGAATACACATGACCACCATAAACACTCTACATGTGATAAGCTCAAACCGGGTTTAAAAGCACAAACACTAGATCAAAAGAGATACGAATCATTATTTATTTATAAAAAAAATTTCCGTACTTTTCATGATTTTTTAGTTTCGAATAAATTTAAATTAGTCTATGGACCAGACCGAAGTGATATATCATCAAACCCGGGACGTTCAAGCTGGTTTGAGATAAGGAGGAGGGCCAATCTAAAACTAGGCTGGCTTCGTCTGCATGAAATTTATTGTGGGAACGTGAGGCTTTTATGATGTTTGTCTTTTGAGTATCATTTTTTTTTTTTTTTTTTTTTTTTTTTTGAGTATCATATTTCTTACAAATAAATTCATTTGATGACCAGTAATATTTAAAACCTAATCGAAAATTACCAACCTTTGATTTCGGTTCAAGAATACGCTAAATTTTGATGGTGAAATGAAATTTATTTCCCTTTGCATTAGTTTCTCTTTGATAAACGTCAAACATAACAAAGACACTTTGTGAAGTTAAATAGATGAATAATTGATCGGTTATCATTGTCTTGAACATAATATTTATTTTTAGTAAGTAAACGATTTAATGTTCTTTTTACATGTAAAAAAGTGATCTACTAAAGTATTTTTAGTATGTAGATCATAATGTTGATTATCAAAAAAAAAAAAAAAAAAAAAAACAATGATGTTGTAGTGAATATGTACTTACATTACATCATAAGATTTGAGTCAAGTTGGAGTATACACGTAATGCATTTATATTAGCGACTCTTTGGAACTGGTTATAAAATAAAATCGTAAAATCTATAGGCTAATCTTTTTTTACAAAGATCAACCATTCAAATCGATTTTGACTTTTATTCTTTTGGTAGAAAAATAAAATAAGGCATAGACGAGGGATCCATACCTTCTTACACCCACAATTATTTGATTTGACTTTCCCATGTGTCTTTCCACAGTTACTATCTGTCATTCTTTTTCCATTATTATATGATTTATATATCACTACCAAAAAAACCTCATTTGTGTATAAGAAACTAAGGTACCATGGTTAATAAATAAATAATACTCTGTTTGTTAAGATTTTAAACTATAATAACCGAAACATATAGGTTTGACTTTGATTAGGATAACAGGACAGTTTGTAGATCACCATGGGACTAATTCCCAGGATTTAATTGATCAATTACTAAGTTGTAATTTTGATTATTATTATGTATCTGAAACTAATAAAAAGATTTACTTTTTTAATCAATTAATAGATTGATTAATTACATTCAAATATCTTTTGGTTTCGAAACCAATTTATTTTTGAAATACTACTTTTAGATTAAAAAAAAGGTCCAAATGATAGTATTTTAGTTATAATCATACTACAACATTCCATTCTCCAACCAACTCTTTAAGTCTCGCCCATGCCTTCATTTTGGGAGGCAGTAGCCACATTCTTCTCATGTTCCTTTATCACTATTTTTTTTTTGTCTTATACTAATATTTTTTCATACTCCAATTTTTGTGTAGGATATAGACGGTGAACTCATAGGATTATATATCAAGAGATTTGAAATAATAGTAAAGATCTTGAGTTTGAGAAATTCAAGAGGACTCTCGAGATTTCAACTCTATCTGTTTGTACGCACAAACTCAAATATTTGTGTTAATTTGAAACAATTAGATAAAGATTCGTGTTTAGATTACTATTATAGATTCTTGTTATCATTTTTCTTATATAGGTTTCAGGCTTCTCTACAAATATTAATATCTAAAAGCTTTTGCAGAGTAACAATTAGGTACATACAATGATACAATCATAACGGCTTTCTTTATGGCGTTGGAATAGAAAATTGAAAGATGATGGCCAGCTTTAACCATACCTCCTCGCTCACAGAAGATGCATACAACAATCTTTCAAGAAATGTTAATCTCAATGAAAATATTTTATGATGGAGAAATTTGATAAGGTTAGAAAATCCATTCAAATATTTGCAAGATTCAACAATTACTTTTGGTTTCATCCTCCTCGAACCCTCTCTAGATAACTCCGAGTACATCTTTTATACGGTCGATGAAAGTATCAACAAGGTGGAACCATGCTCGGCGCCACGAAGAATCAAAGCAAAGAAACACCAAAAAACCCATCAAAACTGTTGCATAGGTCGCACCGAGGCTCCACCACAAGACCACCATATCGATTAATCCGCTTTCATCATAATCATCATCTTCTTCTTCTCCTTCCCCTGAGCTGATTGTGGTACCACAACTTCTATTGGTGGGTGCTCCACAGAGAAGTACATTACCTAAGTAACTCTTCTCACCAAAGGTGTTGAACTGTTTTCCTTGCGGAATCACACCTGAGAGTTCGTTGTAAGACACGTTAAAGACTACAAGAGATTGCAGCATTGTGAGTTGAGACGGAATGATTCCATGTAACTTGTTGAAAGAAAGATCCAAGATTTCAATGCTTTTCAGATTGGAAAAGCTTCCAGGGATGAAACCAGATAATGCATTCCGTGAGAGATTCAGCGAACGTACTCTCTTAAGATTTCCGAGCTCTTCAGGGATTTTACCACTTAACTCGTTGCTGGACAGATCCAGACCAAACATCTGGTTAAGAGTTCCTCTCATGTACGAGTCATATCTCTGTTTCACAGCAAACTCGACTTGGACTTTAAAATCTACCGAGTAGTCTAGACCAAACCGGTCTGACACAAGTACAGACTCGTAATATATTTCAGTGTATATATCCATAAAGTTTGAGAACATGTTTGCCGGATACCAATCTGGATCAGTACCACCATCTCCTCCCAAACCAAACGATAGATTCGTGAGACACGAAGGTATAGACTCATTCAATCTGTTGTGAGCAAGATCCAACATTCTTGCGTTGTTTAAACTGCACAGCTCGACGGGAATCTTTCCCGTCAAGTTATTGCCCCTCAACAGAACAACATCGATGCTCGGGGTGCTCCTGAACCAGGGAATGTTTCCAGAGAATCGGTTGTTTCTCAGATCAAGCAAAACAAGTCCTTTCCACAATGTGTCTGGAATGGATCCAGTGAGATTGTTGCTGTGCAAGTCCAATATATAACCGTAGTCCGAGTCAGAGCGCCGCGGTAAGCTACCTGATAAGAAGTTTCCAGAAAGGTCCAGGAGCCAGAGGTATGGAATGTTGAACAAAGAAGGTGGGATTGCACCTTGCAAACGGTTATTTGAGATCCTCAAAATGTCCAAAAAGAAACTGCCTAACCATCTTGGAATCGTACCTGTGAGGAAGTTGTTGGATAAGTCTATCACTGTCAAGAGCCTTAAGTTGCGTAGATTGTCTGAGATCTTCCCAGTAAACATGTTATTGTCCATGATCAACGTCATCAAAGAGGTCTCTTCACTTGATTTTCGAATAATTGGACCGCTGAATCTGTTATGAGAGAGCTTAAGCCATTTCAGTGAATAGCAACCGGTGAAAAGGCTTCTTGGCAATTTCCCTGAGAAGTTGTTGTATGATAGGTCCATAAATTCAATATCTTCCATTGTAGCCATAGAGGAGGGCATGTTCCCTTGGAACTCATTGTTTGAGAGATTCAAATGTCTCAACCTCGGAAGTATCAAACCGACATCCTCGGGGAGTTGATCGTTGAATTTGTTAACCGAAAGATCCAGAAATTGCAACTTGTGCAGTCTTGGAAGTGTAAGGGTGTTAAAAGAATTGTTCTGCAACAAAAGAACCTGAAGCTCTGTGTTATTCTCCAGCAGCCAAGTAGGAAACACTCCGGATAGCGTATTGCTGGAGAGATCGATTAAACGCAGTTGCTTCTGATGCCGGAGAAAACCAGGGATTTTGCCAAGGTTGCAGTATGGCAATGTAATACTTCTAAGCTGCGATTTCAGGCCAGTGGAAACGTTAGTCTCTACTACTCGCAGCATATTAGACCTTGATGAGAGTTTGAAAACCTTGAGCTCTTTTAATCCAGCGATCAAGTCCAATGAGAACAAGCCTTCAAAGTAGTTGTCGTGTAGGGATAAGTATTCCATAGATTTGAAGTTACTGATGAAAGATGGAAGCTTCCCAATTAGGTCATTCGACGATAAATCAAGAACTCGGAGTTTGGAGAAGCTTGAAAAACAGAGAGGGATTTCACCCACAAATCTGTTTTGACTAAGACGAAGCTCTTGTAACTGCTCTAATCTGCAGATTCCTGCAGTCATGGATGCACAGAGAAACATCAAGGTAACATACATTATAAGCTGATACGAGTGTTCTACTTAAAAAAGGAAATATGTCACTACTCACTACTTGCCTTGCATTTTCAGTGAACCAGAGAGTAGATTCTCACTTAGATCCAAAGCTTTAAGCTTTTGAAGATTGGTGAGCTCTGCTACCAAGCAAAATATGCAACATGGCTTATAAATCATATGAAAACCCGTTAAACACAGGAAAAGAATCACTATCAAGGAACTTAGCGTATAAAAATGGTAAAGTGTCAAAAGATATAGATTGTGTTACGAGATCGAATCAATCAGAGCACAGAGTGTTTCTGGAGAATCATTGTCAAAAACTACCTTGTCCTGGTAAATGGCCGCTGATATTGTTGTACTTTAGATCTAGTACTTCCAAACTTGTCAGATTTATCAGTTCTGTGCCAAAAAGTAAGAAATATCAGAAACAAAGTGAAAATGATTTTCTATGTCAACGGTATCAGTAACATTGATTTGTTTGGAAGAGCTTAACCTTTAACCGGAAAGCCACCCTCAATATAGTTGCCACCAAGAATCAAAGTCTTGAGCGACGCAACCTCATTCAAGAATGGAAAGACACTGCTGTTGAAAAAATTGTAACTGAGGTCCAGAATCTCAAGATGTCTTAATCTTCCAAGGCTCTTATAACCTGTAGACACCGCTAAGGATTTTACTCTGCAAGAGGAACAATTGCGAACAAGAGGGAATGATAATCTATATATAGACCTTGTCTTTGGTCGAACCAGCCTCCCAAGCTGCTCAATGACATGTTGAGACTCTGAAGCTCCTCAAAAGGAGATAGCAAGGTTAGGTTCAGTAGAGGTAGAGTATCAGAGTTAACTGAGGAATATAATGATCCAAGGGAGAGTTCGATCACGCGTTTGCTGTTGGGGTCGCACTTGATTCTTCTCCAACTGCAACAAGAACGATGACTAGTCGTCCTCCATCCTCGAAGAATGTCAGGATGTAGATCATTACTGACCGAGAGAAAAAAGGCCTTGAGCTCTAACAAACCCTGCCTTTCACTTTCAGTGCAGCTTCTACATCCCTGCAGTATCATCACCATCATCATCATCATCATTAGCATCCATGTTAGGCCAAAGACCATTGACTTTGAGGAAGACATTAAGTGCAAAGATCAAATGAGAAAACATAGAGAATGTAGAGGTGATTCAAAGTTTATAGTTTAGCAATACTCAAGCTTCAGGCATGTGCTGCAATGTGCAAAGATGAAGATGTAGTCAAAAGAGTGTCACAGCAGTGAAATTAGATGACTCATTGACTTGTAATTAATCAATTGTTATCAATTTAAATATAAACATAAACATATTAAACTCTGTAAATTATGCAGAAAATATTGAGAGATAAGAAGAAACTCACATGGTTATCCTCAAATTAAGGAGCTGAAAGATACATTCCATTCCATTTAAATTTCCTCATGGAGCATTAAGCCATTTCCAACAACAAAAAACTTTAGCCCCATGAGCCATTTGCAGAGCTTCAAGCAGCCCAGCAAAGGCCCAATGCATGATGGTTGCTTTGTTTGAATGTTGGCTGTACCGAATGTTTTGATGTTATTAGCAGTGTGAACTATTTGTGATTGATCATCTAGCCATAGCAAATCCTGGACCACATTTGGAGTAGGATTCTCTAATGGTTGCTTTTCGGAAAGACACTTGTCATAAACCTGTTCGGCCATCAACGCATGCTATTAAAGAGAACAATGAAATCATTGAATGAAAATTATGTAAATTGATGAAAATTTTACTTTAGGTAAGTTGTTACCTTCTCATTGACTTTTAATTACACAAACAAAGTATAAGTTTATAATTAAAAGAAAGGTGATCCACTAGAAATGGTGGAAATTTCCTATTCGGGCAACTAACCAATTCTTCTCATTGATTCTTATGTCTTCTTCACCACTTTAACGGTGGAACTTTCCTATTTGGACGAGTGATTATTATTCTTTTGATTTTTGTATCATCGTCACAAGTCACAACAATAACAAAAATACAAATCAATTAAAAGTCTAATCAATCAATCTTTTGTTTTGTCTTTTCCTAGTGGAACACACAGAAAACAGTTGCAACAATTCCCATTCCTAAACCTTCGTTCTCAGTTCTATAAAAAGGACAAGACATTGCAAGAAACAACACAAAACAAAACAAAAAATGCAAATTCAGACAAGGCCAGTCTTGGTGGTTGCGGTGGTGATAATAATGGTGGTTATGAGTTCTTTCACTGTAGAGGGAGGAGGGAGAGGAATATACACAAAAGATCAGAGGCTTCACTATGTTCAGAAGGACAAATCCGTCACTGCATCAGCAAGAGGAGTAGACAACCACCATAACATCCCAAGACAAAACTTTGACAATTGGGGTGGCAATGGAGGAGGCGGTGGTGGCGACGATGGAACAGGTTAGAATCAGCAACACAAAAGACAAGACATGACTACAACAAGGGAGCTCCTAAGACGTGTGTGTATGTGTATGTATATGTAAATAGTGTGATGTGATGAAGTGATGATGGGCCTATGTTTTGTGCTTTTTTTTTTATGTATGCTAAGTATAGATATATATGCTTTTGATAAGACTGTTGTGGTTCTATGCATATGTGATTAATAGAATGAGTTAATAAGCAGAAACTATCGGTTAGGTGTAGTTGAACGTAGTACCTTTACAGCTAATTTCGCCAAATTCTGGTGGAGTAGCTGCTTTGGATTATCAGTAAAGCTTCTTCTGCTTCTTCCTTTATGTGCTCTATGTTCTAACAAAAATTTGAGCAACACATGCAGCAAGGAGATTTTGATCCAAGTGATAAAAAGCAAGCATTCAACACAAAGCCCTCCCCATCAAAAACCATGACATATGTGGTAAGTAGGCTCTACCACAAGAGCACCATATCGATAGTCCACTTGCATCATCTTCATCAGCTGCTACTTCTTCTCCTTCTCCTGAGGTAATTGTATTACCACAGCTTCTGTTTGTGGGTGATCCGCAAAGAAGCAAATTACTTCAGTAACTCATCTCATTAAAGGTGTAGAACTGGTTTCACATCTCTTTTCCTTTTATTCAAGGAGAGAGATAGATAGTTAATAAAGCTCTATTTCACATGGATCAGTTTTTCTCGAGTTTTCACTTTGTCGCTTGATAGTTTTTGGAAGCATGAATGATAAACTCGAATTTTAGTTTTTCTTCACCTTATTATGTATATGCACAAGAAGGGTAGCAATTAGGCAGTCCATAAAGCATAAGCAGGGAGACCACACAAGAAAACTTTTGAATACAGCAAGTTAAATTTACCTCGGACATTACAGAACCTTAAAAAAAAAACCATCTTATTCTTAGTTTTCTCAAGAACCTCTCTTCAGACAACAATGAGCTTTTTCAAATGTAGTTGCTTCCCCTGAATCTAAAGAGAATTTGACAGAATAGAAACCTTAGTTTCCTAGTTATCCTCTAATTACAAATGAGTGAAAAGCTCAAGCCAGCATACAAAGTAAAATCAATTGCTCCAAGCATATCAGGCAACAACTTACAAAGCAATTATGCAGATGCGGTAAAAGTCTTTTCGTTACCTGGAATAGCTTGAATGAGCCTCAATCGCTCTCCATAAACGTAGTATGATGAATCTTCTCTCTCTCTCAAGCCCTCTCGGGTTTTATGAGTTTTTGAGTTTCGTCAATCTGACCGAAATTAATTTAAACCGGATCGTCTTTCATACCAACAAGGCCAACCAAACAAAAAAAGAACAAAAACTTGAAAAAGAAAACTATTTACAGTATTTCAATATATGTAACACTTGTATATACTGTAATATGTATATACACTTCTCCCAACAAGTAAAATTTATCGTATAAATACTAGATCAAATTTCATACCATAATGTTGGACCAAGATTCGACACCAAACCAAAACTCTTTCTCGAAACCAATAATTCCTTTGTCCATTTGTCGTAACATGTTACTAATTTATGAAGTTTTAAAAAAAACAAGTCATCAGAAAATACAGTATCAGTGTCCCTATAGGCCCCTAAACTAAACCAACCTCTTTTTTCTTTGTTTATATATGATTTTCAGAATTAAGTTTTCCACTTAGGAAGATCTAGCCTATACAATTAATTACTTCTCGGCAAAACACCAATCATAATAAAAATTTATTTCACATGTGTGTATTTTTCTTGCAGCACTTCTTTGTTTCTAATATCTTTTAATTTGTTGCTCCTTACAATCATTTTCAGTTTCTCACCTTTTTTTTTTCTTTTAATTTTTTTTTTCAGTTTCTCACCTATTGAATATTGACTCAATTTATTTATTTATTACACAACACGCATAAATTTCTTTTAACCCGCAGCAATCATAAATCTTTGATCTGTTCATCCCTTTAAACTAGTGATCACGACAAAATTTAGACCAAATGGAGCATTCGGATTCAAACGTGATCACGTGGGGATATAAAACCTCTCGATTACAATTAACATAATAACCAACACAAAGAAAAAGATGGAACAAGAATTCTACGTGTTGTTACTTCAATAGGGTCATGTATGAAGGAAGAGTACAATCAATTTTGATACGTAAACTTCAAAAGTGTGGCTTATGTCGTACGAACCTAATGAGCTGACACGACGACCGGAATTACCGTATGTGGGGTTCGGTCCACCCAGACCGACCATTCACATTTCAGATGTTCACCAAAGATCTACCAATAAGGACACCAAAATTAAATTAAATGTTTGACTAAGAATAAAGAAAACATTTAAAAGAGAACACCGGGTCCTAGTCCACGCTGTATGTGGTCATATCTCTTCAAATTACACACATGCAAGTTTCTCGTATGACTCGAATTGAATATATATGCTATGTTTACAGCTCAAAATTTTGTTATGATTTCCAGCAATTGTTTTCTTAAAAATATCCAATTCAAATGTTTACTATAAATTAGAAAATCAAAATTTTCTTTTTTTTGTTAATCGGGAATTGAGTATGTTGTTTTTCTAATCCAAATCCAGTTTTTGATATCATCAAAACTCTACATTGTATAAATAATTGTTCTCTTTAACGTAAAATAAAGATGAAAATAATTCATGTTAAGTTTTCGTTTTTTTTTTTTATAATCGTGGGGATCCTAAAGGCTTTCTAGGCTCAAAGACTAATCTCACGAGGCTCATGAGAAATTCACGTTGTCTTACCACTTAAGGCGTCTCCGGGTGGCCAAGGGGATTCGAAACCAGGGCGGAAGCTCCAGCTGGAGCCCCTTTAGTCCTTTACCACTAATGTTAAGTTTTCGTTACCCCATTTGTATATTTGTTTAATAGTTTTTAGTTTTTGGACTAATCATTGGTTTGCTATTTTGTGTTTTTTTATAGGATTTATTAATTTGCTATGTGTTTTTATATGTATAAATCTTATAACAATTTTAGATATTAAGCGTCAGAAATTTAGTATTCTTGAGATTTTCTTTCAGAAATGAATAAAAAAAACCCTACTAAAATACCCAAATAGATGATCAAGTTCTTAAACATACCCACATTACTCTAAATACAACCTTTTATTACATATCTCTAGAAAACATAAAACACACACTATTTTATTTCTCTACAGCTTCACTCAATCTAGAGATCTCTTGAAAACACCTAAAATAAAACCACAGAACATATGTCACATTAATATTATTATGTTCTAGTCTTCTTTTTTTTTTGTTCAAAATGTTCTAGTCTTCTAGAATACATAAATATTACATATATTAGTGATACGTATTCCTAGAAAACAAAAATATGTCACATATCAATCATTTATTGTACCAAAGCCAATGACCCTCTTTCTAATTTATAGGCTTAGCTCTCTCCATATATTGACTATAAACTCTTCCTCTTTCTCCCTCTTCTCACATCTCTACTACAGAATTTCAGAAAGCAGAAACCACAACAAAAACCCTCCATTTTCTGACAAAGAATCCAATTGGAATCATCAAGTAATGGGAGAAGAGAACAGCACGAGCGGGACATGCAAGCCGTCCAAGACGTTCAAGGCAAAGTGTAGCCACACGGTGAAAAAACAGCGAGGCAAGTTTTACATCCTTGGCCGTTGTCTCGCCATGTTAGTCTGTGGGCGTGACCGTGACCGCGACCGCGACCGTATTTTAATTTAGATCTTTACCTTCTGTTTTTTTTTTTCTCTTCTTGTATTTTTCTAAATCTTATTGGTTCGGTTGCCGTTTTCATTTTTCCCTCTAGTATCAACATTTGAACTAGGGTTGATATTTAAGTTATATATACACATGAATATATGAAATTGATGTGAATGCATTCATGAAATGCTTAATTAATTTGAGAATTGTGTTTTTCGCTTGAAAATTTTAAATGGTATCTTCTTAGTAAGTTGTAGTTGTTCAAGTAATAGCCTCTTTTTCCGTAAGTCTTTGGCCCTGCAGGAAAGAGCTTCAAATTACTTGGAACATATAGTTTATAAAAAACTTATTTGTATTTTTGAAATACTCAGACATGCATTTAGCCTTCGAATGCTCACTGTCGTTAATCATATGATTTTAATAAAACAGCAAAACATATCATCGATCCATATGCGAAATAAAGAATAAACACAAAAACTTTGAAAAATAAGTTTTGTGATGAATAACTTTTTACCAGTTATATATATCCTGTAGTAAACTTATATCTTGAAAATATATATTGAGGTCCGAAATCGAATCTTATCGACGGTACTTTCATGTTAGGCACTGCAGAGTTTTAAGTGACAAAAACAATTCAACTTCCTATAAATCCTAATTAGTATTAGTTTGGATTTGGGATTTTAAACAAAAACACATGATAGATGTCAATACTCAAAAGAATGGTCCTTCAGAGTGAAATCATCCATTAAATACTAATAATTAGTGTAACAATACCAGCGAAAAATGAGAGAAAAAGGTGGAGAAGATATAAAGTAATTATGACAAAGTCTACTGCCTGAGAGTCCATGTGACTCGAGTCAAATTCATACTATTACTAATAATGCAAATCGAAACTATGCTCTATTTTCCTTTCTATTTTGTCGGTTTAGGGAGGGAGAGACGTTTGCGTTGTGTGGTTTTTCATTTCTTTGTAATAGATTAAAATTTGAATATGAAGAGGCTAACCAGCATCAACTTTCATGCGTTCATCATAATGTATGCAAAAAAATAAAAATAAAAAAAAATAAATAAAGTATATATATATATATTAAAAGGAAAAAAATCAAAAGAATAATAAATTGTGGAATCCAGGATCCTCACCATACAGCAAACAAGTGAAAATAATAGTAATCCTAGGACTTACGTGCTCATTGTAAAGCATTTTTTATTCATATTAATTATATTTTAAGTTATAGAGAAAAAATAGAAACCTATTTTTCTTCAGTAACATGCAATATAAAAAATTAAATTCAAGTGATAACATGATAATAATATTAACACAAAGCGTAGGACTACACGTTTTGGTCGAGTATCATCTACTTACTGATCATGTATATATCAATATATAAAAATTCTTGCTATTTTGAGATATGCGTATGATATAAATATTTCTGATCATTAATCTACCTGTTATGATAACTTTATGGATCAATTTTATTTTATATATAGACGTATATGATATTTGTTGAATTATCACTACTACAATGCATGATATTTCCATTTGATACTAGCGCCTTCCTTTTTCGTCTACTAGATTATATAACATTGTAATGGCCTAAAGGGTACAATATATTATATTGTAATGCATATAATAGGATCTTTAAGTAGAAAAGTTTTTTTTTTTTTTTTTTTTTGTGGTGTTCAAAAAAAAAAAAAAAGTAGAAAAGTTTTTAACGTACAACTATGTTTTGACCAATGCAGTCGCTGTTTTTTTTTTTGTTAAAGCAATGCAGTCACTGTTACCACTACTTTATTAGATTTTTAATATTTAAGAAAAAAATACGACCTAACACTAATAAACTATGTAAAAAGAATCCGAAGCCAAAAAAACAAACAAACTATAACGTCCAACATCACGTGCATGCTCTTGCTCTCTAAGTCTCGAACATTTCCGACACGCCGCAACCGTTGATTAAAAATAGATTACTATTTTTCAGAACATATTAAATCGTTAGACTAATGAGTGATTCATGGATACTTGTTTGACACTCTTGAAAATTAAAAACGTATCGAATTGTTCGTAGATGAGCGTAACCTGTAGCTTCATATCTAGGTACGATTTGAATATATGCATCGTAAATAGTACATGTGTTGAAAACCAAATGTAGGTGAAAAACTGTGAGCCGACAATGGGAATCCTCGAGGCGAAAAAGCTGTGCCAATGCACTCGTGCGGTCCCTCCTCGTTACGATTTTTCATCGTTTTCCCACTGTTTAATTTATTTTTACAGACTCAGAACATTATTTTCCCAAACTACAAGATCAATTTTTGTTTCTATTATTTTTGGTGATGGGATAATTGAGAAACGTGACTTTGTTAACTTTTTATCATAAAGGAGACTTGATTTGTATAAGTAAAAACTAAAAAGTCAGCATCATTGACGAAAGAGATGGGAAAAAAATATCGTTGGCCTCATAACTATGGTCCCGATAATATTTTAAGGTATTTTTAGCTCTGCTATTTTGTATTTCTTTTATTGTGTTGTCTTCCACTGACGATTAATCGGTGGAGAGTTTTGTTGTTTTGCTTCTTATTCTTTTTGACGTTACTACAAAAATAGGGAGAAAATGGAAAGATATATACGTACGTCAGAGTTTTGGTTCTTTGTAATATATATCACATTACCACACACTTAAGGAAAAGGGGGAGATCTATAAGTTAAAGTGTCTATTATTAGTTTGTAGTAATAGATTGGGGAAAAGAAAATAAAAGATTGAATCCTTACAACGATCTTGATCAAGGTTACATTTAAAGAACTCCTTAGCTAGTTTAGCTACATTCCTTCGCCACGGTTTATATAGTTGCTGCTACGTATTATATTAATTACAGTATTCATAAGTCTTAACTATATGAAGTAAAAAAAAAAAACTATATGAAGTATGTGATTTACACCGCTTTTACTATATATCCCGAATGACATGATCATCTCGTACACATTTATTTTACCAAAACAAAATCTCGTACACTGATTTTATTCTAATTAATGTTGAAAAAAGTAAGATTTTTTTTACTTTCTAACCTTTTTTCTTTTTGACAGCTTTTTCCTTCTAACTTAGGCGTTGGTCACATCTATGTTTCGGATTAATATAGACTTCTAGCCTAAATAAAAGTGAGAATTTTTAAAATAGCAAAAAGAAGATCATTAGATTGGACACCAATAAAAAGGAAAAGAAAAAGGATGAGGAACGGACCCATTGGGGTTGGAAAAGAAGAGAGAACACGTGCATCTCTCTGACACTCGTTGAAACCCAAACACTTGCCTCCATTTCTTCTTCTTTCCAATTTTCTTTTTGTAATCTCGGGACTATATCAATTTATCGCATAAAACAAAATAAAATACCAATATCTTCACCAGTTATCATCTTAGGGCATCTCCAACCCATCTCTATATTTGCTTCTATTTTAGAAGCAAATATAGCAATCTCTATTTTAGAGGCAAATATGCTCCAACCCATCTCTATATTTGCCTCTAAAATAGAGATTGCTATATTTGTCTCTATTTATAGAGGAAAAAATAGAGTTCCTCTATTTTATAGAGGAAAAAATAGAGATCTCTATTTTAGAGGTGAGAATAGAGTGGGTTGGAGTAAAACTCACCTTTATTATAGAGTTCCTCTATTTTAGAGATAAAAATAGAGAAAACCATTGGAGATGGTCTTATATACTATAATTACCACCACAGTACATTGTTTTATCTATTAAATATATGATAAACCTCAATATATTACCTGTTGTATAGAGTATATTGTAGAGGAATTCCATTAACTAAGTTAGGTAATAAAAAATTGATCTGTTAATGTTACTACTTACTTATCTAATTAGATCACATATTTATGTTTTAACAATTTATCCCAAAAAAAAAGGAATATTTAATCATTATAAAAGCATAAAGGTTTGTGCTCTCGTGTGAGTTTCTCAGCTAGACCCCCCACGTGGCGGTGTTTGTTTGTAGCAGTCTTTGTAGACTTCCCACGTGCGGGTTGTGTAGATTCTCCAAGAAGGCGGGCCAACCCCCAAGACCGTCCTCTTTCCTCTTTACACCACACATGCATATTTCATTATTATCTCTAGAAGTCTTATACGGAGTAAACTTTTACAAGATTACGATTTTGAATTTTCTTTTTTGGCCATGTTACCAGTCAAAAACCAATATGTCAATATATATACATCGGAGCATGCGAGCTAACATGATTTGTAAGTTTTTATTTTGCATATAAAATATGATTTGGGATTTACCGTGGATTCATGTTCTGTAAGAGTCCCAAATTAATTGCAATGGTTGAGATGAACAGTTACGTCTCTCAGTTAAGTATAATCCCTTTTTTAAAGACTGATTAATTGGCCGACTAGGAGTCACTTAAGGTCGTTTTAGCGTTAATTAGAACAATGGTTATAGATAAAATGATCGTCAATTTTTTACTTAGAGATAATTTACTGCGTCGATTTTGGCCTAGTTACAGTAGTTCCATACTAGATTTGACATATTAGACGCTATGATGGTCCTTCTGACAACGATCGTGATTGTGCGATCGTCTCCCTAGCTTGGGAATTGTTTGCTTGTGTAGTATATGCTTTACTTCATAGCAAAAAAAAAAAAAATATATATATATATATATACTAGTTTTCTGGCTCGTGCCTTGCACGGCCTAAATGTAAATTAGTTAAAAATTTTAACAATTTTATTGTGTTGTTAGGATCAGAGCTGGATACTAATTTTTTTAGTAGTATAATTTTTTCGTTTTTTCCTTTCATGGTTTTTTTATTGGGCTTGCTTTGGGCTCTTTTAATAATATAAGTTTCTTTTATTTTGTTATTGTTATGTATGTTACTTTATTCTTTTTAATAAAACCACTTGATGACAAAAGAAAGAAATAAAGAAACGTGCTAGGCTTTTTTTCCAAAGTCACTTTTCCTTCCCTTTATCTCTATCGCCCAAAGTCTAGTGATTATACAAATTTGAAATTGGATTCAACGGAGTGTATGGCTGTTTAACGGGGAGCGTTATACTGACTGTATAACACATTTCAATCTTCTCATTTCCTCACAAAACAGAGAGAGAAAGAGAACTGAGACGGAGAGAGAGAGTGAGAGAGATCTCTGGCTGATCTTTTTCCGATCAGAGCGAAAAGTTTTATCTCTGAATTCAAACTTTTTGTTTGGTTTCTTTCACTAAGAGATCCAAGCTTCTAACAATTGTGGTTGATTCGCTGACGAAGAAGGTACGCTCCTTAGCTCAAATCTAATCCGTTCGTTTTTTTTCTTCTAAGATTTGACTTGGACGGCAATTTTTGTATCTCCATGTTCATGGGTTGACTTGAATTATGCAAAATTCAGTTGGTTTGAGCTATAATTTCTGCTGAATTATGTTTTAACTTTTGGATTTCTATCGAATTATGACGACAGATCTATCGAATCGAAGAATTCAATTCAAAAAATTCAAGAATCATAGCTGTTGTTCATGGAGCTTCCTCAACCTCGTCCCTTCAAAACCCAAGGTAACACTATTAATAGATACCGTACTTCAATAGAGTTCATGTTCTTTAAAAATCTTATTTACTAATTTAGTAATGGTTTTGGTATATATAGAGACATCATTTAAAAAAGACTTTATCTAGATTTAGTACAACAATATATGGCGAAGTTGAAGGGAATAACATATATCTTATATTCTCCAAGAAATTTTTGCTTCTTTCATCCCTTTTGAACATAAGATCTTTAATTATATGGGGAGGTTCTGGTGGTGGTGCCAGATCAATCTTCCCGTGCATACAACAAAGTGAGAACTTTGGATAACCTTTTATGCGCCTTTTTTCAATTCGTTCGTCGTACCACATTATAGCTCCGCAATGCTCACAGTTGTATATTGCATCTCCATTGTCATCGTACTCTGTTTAGAACAGTAAAACTTAAATACGATATCTATAATTGAATTAAGATTACAAATAGTGATTTTTAAGCTTACCTTTAGGGTTATATAATGAGTTCTGTGAACGTGATGATGATGCATTCTCTGAAAATAACAATTAAAATAAATTTTATTGTCTACGCTCTGAAATATTTATTACTTAGGATGATGATGAGAAGTATATACCATTAGATGGAGCTTCTTTGTGATTTTTAGGTATTGATTCAAAATGTTGAAGCATGTTTGATTCTCTATGCACACTTGTTTCTCTCTAACTATTGCCGATGCCCTTGACGTTCGGTCTCGTCTCATCAACGTTCGTACTTGGAGCAGAAGCTGAAAATGAGGTATGCTTTCCATGAGTAAACTGGTGAGCAAAATAATTAAATAGTTGTGAACAATATTCTTACATGATTCTCCTTTTTTTCTTTTCTCTTTCGTCTCCTTTATAATACGCATCTGTCTCATTCTTCGAGATTCATATTCTATTAAAAACATTGTAAATATGTGTGAAATAATGATATTAGCCAAGAATATATATAGTCTTAATAATTGACAGCACCATTTGTAATACCACTCAAAATATTAGGTGAAACTCTGTTTGGTTGTGGTGGTGATATGGAGTTGGTTTCTGAATTTGAAGGAACGTTATCTGTAGATATAAGATAGAAACAATGTTAAAGTAACCTTTTTCCATATATGAGATAGATAATAGGGAAGTTTCATGATTTAGTATTACCTTGGTTTGATGTTTGATGGTTTTTTTTCCGGGAAAAAATGGCCATTCTCTCCAATCTTCTTTTCTTAGGCGTTGATGTCTTCATCGTTAGTTGCATTTATGATATAAAGAGTTGTTCTGTTAATAAATTTCAGGTGGATGTCAACAGAAGAGAATCGATCAAAACTACAAAACTCTGAAGAAGGAAATGGTGGAGAACCATACATGATGAGAACGTAACCGATCTTTCAATTTCAAGTTGGAACGGGAAACTTGGAAGACTTTTTCGCTGCAGAAAGCGGGACGTATTAGAAACAACCGGTTATCAAATTGGAAGCGTTGGGAAAAAGAAGAAACAACTGTTCGGAGGTGTGAAAGTGAAGTAACGAAGGAGATGAAATTTAGAGTATGAACTGTAAAAAAAGTGGAGATAGGGATCGTGGGAGAAGTAGTTACAAAAAGATTTTTCTAGGTTTTCTTTTAAGAATAATCCTTATTTAATAAAATAGGTGAAGTTGTTTTTTTTTAAGAATAATAATGTTTTAAAAGAAAAAGAGTGAAAGTATCAAATTTTAGACTCAAAGCCACGTGTCAGATGGATAGAGCTGCAGTTGGTGGTGAATCTACTTGTGATTTATAAAATAAGGATATGCTTTACTTATAATGTGATGCTGACTTAATTAGGTTTGCCGTAAATGATATAATGATTAATTAGATAAGTGGAGGTGAAGATGTAATATTTCCAAGTATATATTTTAAGAAAATAACCTAATTTAGGTAAAATGGTGCCATTTTTGAAAATAATAAAATTAGCAATATGTTTGTCCCAAAAAAAAAAAAAAAAAGCAATATTTATATGTGTGTGTGCTGGCAATTTTATTTTACAGATAGTTTTTAACTTCCAAAAGTAAATGATGCAAATTGTAAAGGATTAACAAAGTTGAGGAATTTTAATTTGACTCTTCACAAACTTTTACCTCTTCTCCATTTTTCTTAAAAGCTATAGATTCATAACCGATACAGTTCTTAAGTCCATAAAGGCCCAACTAAATACACAAGAAGTTCAAGAAATTTGCAGCTCCGTTGGAATATTCGATTAAGAACTCTGAATTCAGAAGTCCGTAGGATCAACGCCAAATTGCCAAGTCTTTTAACTTTAGAATCCCACTTTAAATCTCTAGATTTATTATATCATGACACCATATAATAGATTCATTCTCAGTCTCAACGATTATATACAAAACACTAAATAAAACACAGACAAAGACCAGTGAAATGTTTTGCAAGCTGAACAAGCCAACAAGGTAAAAAGACTAGAGAGAGAAAACAGTCACAGGGTCTGATCAGATTTTTCAACTGTAAAGATCATCATCGTCGGCTGCTCCTCCGGATGTGGCAAACGGGTCGATCCCACCGACTGTGGCAGCAGCTCCAGTCCCTGTCGGCGCATCTGGAAACCTGAACTCGCTTCCTATCCCACGCGACTGCTGGAGAGTCTGAGCAAAAGCCTGATACTTGCGAATGTCTGCATCGCTTACTGATCTTCTAGCGTATTTCATGGATTCCTCAAAGTGACCAGCTTTGATCTCTGCAATCTCCTCCTCGTCCTCTTCCATTGCTTCTGGCGACTCTGCTCTCTTCCTCTCCCTCTCAATATCCTAACAAAACACCAAATCAAACAACATAAGAGTCGATTACACAAAGAAAACAAAGCAACTGTGATTCCAGTTTTAAGATTCAGATACCTTCTCGATGTTCTCTCTGATCGCATACTTGCAAGAACGCTGGCAAATCTCTGTGATGTCCGCACCACTGAAACCTTGGGTGTACTTAGCAAGAGCTCTCAAGTCAACATCTTTAGCCACTGGCGATTTCCTCAAGCAAGACTTGAAGATCTGGTAACGAGACTCCTCATCAGGAAGAGGAATGTAGATGAGCTGATCGAGACGACCAGGACGCAGAAGTGCGGGGTCAATGATGTCTGGTCTGTTTGTTGCTCCGATGATGAACACAGTCTTCTTAGCAGACATACCATCCATCTCCGTAAGAAGTTGGTTCAATACTCTATCTGCTGCACCACCAGCATCTCCAACACTGCTCCCTCTCTGTAATTATAATGACGTTTTTGAGATAAAAGATTCAGCGCATAAGTTTGCATAAGTAGGGAGAATAAGGACCAAGCACAATACCTGAGTGGCAATGGAGTCGAGCTCATCAAAGAAAAGAACACAAGGAGCAGACTGACGTGCCTTGTCAAATATCTCTCTCACATTGGCTTCACTCTCTCCAAACCACATTGTGAGGAGCTCAGGACCTTTGATACTAATGAAGTTGGCTTGACACTCGTTTGCGATAGCCTTAGCCAAGAGGGTCTTTCCACAACCAGGAGGACCGTAGAATAGGACTCCTTTAGACGGTGACATCCCAAACTTCTCGAATTTCTCAGGATGCTCCACTGGATATTGAACCGTCTAAAACAACGCAAAATATGAATATATTAGTCTACATTCAAGGGTCAATAGTAAAAAAAAAAGGTTGAATTTTTAAAATTTGTAATTTACCTCTTGGAGCTCCCTCTTGACATTCTCAAGACCACCGATGTCCTCCCAGGAAACATTTGGCACCTCAACGACCTGTTAAAATGACAGTTTAAGAACAGATGTTTAATAAGAATGGTACCAAATAGACTGAGAAACTGCACACCAAAAAATTGATATCTTGAACTTACCGTCTCACGTAGAGCAGAAGGATTGCTGTTACCAAGAGCAGTCAGGAAATGCTCATTAGTCACAGCCATAGAATTGAGAATTTCAGCATCTATCTCGTCATCTTCTAGGTCAATTACATCCATCTTCTCCCTGATGCATTGGAGAGCTGCTTCAGTGCATAGTGCAGCAAGATCAGCACCAACATACCCATGGGTGTCTTTGGATACTCTTTCCAAATCAACCTGATTAAGAGCAAATCATGTTAGATCTAACAAACAGGAAATGTAGAAGAAAAGAAGAAATAATTTTATGCAACAGATCATTACATCTTCTGCAAGCTTCATGTTCTTGGTGTGAATTCTGAGAACTTCAAGACGACCAATGTCATCAGGTACACCAATATCAATTTCTCTGTCAAATCGTCCAAACCTTCTCAATGCGGCGTCAATGCTGTTGGGACGGTTGGTCGCTCCCATAACTATCACATGGGCTCTGGCTTTGAGCCCATCCATAAGTGTCAAGAGCTGGGAAACGATCCTTCTTTCAACTTCTCCGTGTGTTTTCTCTCTTTTTGGAGCAATTGAGTCAATCTCATCAATGAAAATGATTGAGGGGGCATTCTTCTCAGCTTCCTCAAACGCTTTCCTGAGGTTGCTTTCACTCTCACCAGCTAGCTTTGACATGATCTCAGGACCATTAATACAGAAGAAAAATGCACCAGTCTCATTAGCAACAGCACGGGCAATCAGTGTCTTCCCAGAACCAGGAGGGCCATAGAGCAAGATTCCTTTAGGAGGCTTCACACCAATGGACTTGAAGAGCTGTGGATGCCTCAACGGGAGCTCAACAAGTTCCCGAATCTGAGCCATTTGTTTCCTGACACCTCCAACATCATCATACCCAACTTCATCCAACCTCTCCTCATCCTCTCTCTTTATCGGTTCACCCTCACAGAAAATTTCTGTATCTGGAGCGACCACACAGTACTCAGCAGGATCTGTCTCAATAACCTTAAACTCAATACTTCTCATTCCTCCTCTAACTAGGAAAAGATCACCCTTCCTCACAGGGCGGTATGCCTCCAAGAAATAAGCTGTGAAGATACAAAAACCAACAGACAGATACTAACATTAAACTGCTGTGCTAATATTGAACACATCAAGAACCATATAAAGCAGAGTACAACTTAGATGGACACTTGAAACAATCAAAAGAAGAATAAAACAAATGAGTAGATTAAAAACATGAAGAGAAAACACTCACGTTTAAGGTATGCATCAAATATATTTCCACTAACTCCTTCAATGGTATCATCTATGGGCAAGATATGAACACGCTTCCCATACTTAACATCAGGGCATTGATGAACAGAGATAACATCTCCAAGCCTAACCCTCAGGTTCGACCTAACAACCTTGTTCATCCTAATTTTAGGTTCATCACATGTATCATCAGCTAAAGCAATACACACAGTATCCTTCCTCTTCTTACCCTGCAACACAAAAACCCAAACGAAGATGTCAATACACACAACTGAAGAAAACATCCCCAAGACAAAAGCATACCAAATCGAGAGACCCAACAATGTAACCATTGCTAGAAATCCAACACAGATCAAAAGAAACCCTAGAATCTCTGTAGAACCCTTATCTCGCATAATCACAACCCATAAGCAGTAAATTCAAAAAAGTTTAAAGACGAACACAAAAGACAAACCCTCAAAAACCTCTGAATTACGCGAAATCAGCAAAGGATCTAAAAGAAGAAGAGACAAAAGAATTAAAAATCAGACCTTAAGTAAAACGGTATCTCCACGAAAAAGCTGTAGCTTCTCCATGGTTTCAGGGTGTAGAGAAACGACGGAGTTATCATCGTTGATGGCCTCATCCACAACCAAACGATTCGCCGCCTTCTTTCTCTCCAGAATTGCTGTGCTAAAATCCCTCTTCGTCCCCTTACTGAAATATTCAGCGAAAAAAACAAAATTAGTTTCAAGTACATAAGCCCCAGCATGAAGAATTTAACGAAATCTAAGAATTTCTAAATGAAAAACGAAGGCAACTACTCCGTGGTTTACAAATACTTACGAATCAGATGATTCAGCTTGATTCGCCATGTTTGAATTCTAGTAGAGAGCTTCACAAAGACAAAGAAGAAGAAGAAGAAGAAGAAGAAGGTTCGAGAAGTGTGATCGGTTCGGTTTCCTATGTGAAAATAAAGAGGCAGGTGTTTGGTTTATTTATAACAAGATAAATCCGTTTCTTGTCATCAAAGAAAAGTTATTTTATTTTATTTTTATTTTCCATTTTTTTATTGTTTCCTTTTCTTTCTTTCTTTTTTGACGTTATTTAGTTGCAGTTTCATACCTGCATTTTTTTTTTTTTTTTTTTTTAAGTACTTCCAATTTTTCTAAGGAAAATCTTTGGTGTAAAAGCATTTAAATGTAACTAAAATTTGTTAACTATAGAAAATAAATTTCATACGAAGAAAACATATTACAAATTCAACAAATACAAGGTCGGTCTTAATCGCTGCAAAAAAAAAAAAACAAGGTCGGTCTTAATAATGGCTACAATAAAATCCTTATGGTTGATATTTTTGTGGCTGAAGAGTATGGACCGTCCGATTTCCAACGTGGCCCAAAATACAGAAAATTAAATAGCCATTAACCCCATAAACCATTCCTTTTTACCATATTTGCTTTATCAAAAAAAAAAATTATCTAGTAGTTTTAGTTATGTTTGTACAGGAAAAATCTAGTTCAAAGTAATATAGAAATCTGTTTGACAAAAAAAAAAAATAAAAAAATAATAATATAGAAATCTATAATATTTAAAAACACGACGTAAAAAGAGAAAAAGAAAGAAAAAAAACAAAACATGATCGTTTTTTTTTTTTAAATCTAGCATAGGTCTTTTTTTTTTTTTTTTTTTTTTAAATTTATCTTTGGATTCTAGAGATAGTAAATTATTCTAACTTGTAGTTTCAACTTTCAAGCTAATAGCTGCAAACTTTTTTTTTCGTAGTCAAGTATTGTGGATCTTCTAAAAGTATTATTTTTTTGTCATTTATAGTGTTCACAAAAGGAATGCAGATTTCATGATTTGATTTTTATGAACATACATATTCAAGAGTGAAGCCAAAGACGATCATGGAGCCTCTCTTCACCAGCTCCAAACATCTCGTCGACTTTTTCACCGTCTCTGTAAAACTGAAACGTGGGTGTGTAACGGATATGGCGAGTGGTTTCAGGGCACTCGTCGATATCTGCATAAACAAACTTGAGCTTCGAGAAACTGCTGCTGAGCTTTTGGAATGCAGGAAATATTTGGCTACAAACTCCACACCTGAAATTTTCAAGATTAAACTGTTAAAAATCTCAGAAAACCTGATAAAAAATGAGATTACAAGAACAAACCCGGTCTCATTGAGACATTTTATCAAACAACTGGTGAGCATGGAATGCGTGTTCGCAAATAAAGAGACCAACACGTACCACGAAGCTCCGTAGTTTATAACAGCCTGCATTACAACATATCACAAAACAAAAACAAGTCAGATTACGAAAGAACCCAGCTTGGGTCTTAAAACGTGTACAAATGTATAGTTGTCGCCTGTAATAACCGGAGATTTGGAAGATTTGATGTCGTCAAGAATTGTGAGGAGACTTTGGTCGCTTGGCGCGATTTTCAAATTGCCACTATGATTTGAATTGGATTCGAAATCAAGATTTGCTCCCTCCGATTCTTGCTTTCTCATTTTTGTGTCTTGTTTTCGTTTGTTTAGTTTCGGAGTGCCGATTTTTAATCCTTTCCCTGATTATCATAACCTGAACCGAACCACAAGTCTACATACCACTACCCAAACCAAAACCAATCTAATCCATTATGAGTCTGAACCGATTTGAACCAAGCCAATTTCAACATCGATAGATTTCGTTAACCGGCTCAATTACGAGTTTGATCATGAAAGAAATCAATTTATCTTCAAACAAAAACAAAACATATATTGCGTAACTTTTATTAATCTCTAATAAGTTTAGGAAGAAATTAATGGTTGATAAACAGAAGTTGGTTTATTATTATGGCTATTTACTTCATCCCCAAATTCGGATGCTGGAAAAACCAAGTGTTGTTGCTGTTGGCAAAGAGCTTCTTGATTCTCCCAACTCTTTCCCATCACAACCAAGTAGAGTCCACTCATGATTAGTATTGCACCAATCAATCTGACAAAACAAACATAAAATCTGTAAAAAAAAGATATGAAAAGTAATACACAACACAATGAGTAAAAACATATATACATACCCTCCAAGGTAGAAATGTTCACCAAGAGCTAAAGTGGCTAAAACAGCCGCAATTAAAGTTTGAAGAGGCAAATAAGCTGATACAAAGAGAGGTCCTCCTCTCTCCACTACATATATTTGTATTGCAAACACCATTGCTGAACCCACCAATCCCTGCAAATATATATTACTCACACAAATTAAAACAGAATATCCAAAAAGAGTCTTAATCTAAAAGGTAAAGCACTTACCGTATATAGTAATGCATACAATTCTCCTCCTGATCTTATCTTCCAGCTCTCTACATCTCTCTCGAAATAAGCAGAGATTCCAAAGAACTGTAACACGGCGAAAAAGCAAGAAAACGAGATGAATGAGAAGCGAGCTGGGTATTTCTTAAGCAATGGTGACTGCAACACAATCCAACTTGACCAGCATAAACAGTGACCCATCAAACAAAGACATCCCAACGTCCAGTTCTTGCTTTGTTCATCTGCTTTAATGGGTAATTGGTTCATTAAACGTAGACTCGGCTGGTAAATGGTTGGTCCTTTATAGAGTGTTATAACCAAAGATCCTGCCACCGATACAAATGTGCCCACCACTTTGGCTATACCATCTTTCCTCTTCCATTCCACTTTCTCTATTCTACAATTGTTGGTCTCATATTTAATAATGAGATATGAGTGGAAAGTGAGATTCAAGAATCAAGAAGATACCCGAGTAAAGCGGCCATGAGAAATGAAACAGCAGGAACAGCATTCTCAGTTGCTGAAGCGAATGTTGGTGAGGTATTGTCCAAGCCAAAGATGTAAAATCCTTGATTTAACGTTATTCTGTAACCAAAAATGAGTATAGAAATAAGAAAATTATGTCCTTGTTATCAAGGTTTAAAAGCAAGATCGTACCCAACGAGTCCAAGAAGGAAGAATTGAATCAGAAAACTGGTTTTCATCGGCGGTCTTTCTTTTCTGTTAGAATATACAAACAATCAAAGATTATAAACAAGAATCAAGAATTAAAGATTTAAAGAGTACTTTTTATTTAAAGAAGTGAATTATACTTTTCAAGGAAGAAAGCAGAGGGAGCAAGAACAGAGAAAGCGACGATGGTGCGGTAAAGTGGGAAGACAAGCTTGCTTACTCCTAAGTTTAGAGCGTATCTCATGATCACGTGATTCCCTGCGTAGCCTGTCTGAAACACCACCATCGCTATGTGGAGCTTTGCCCTTTCCGGTATCGGAGACATCTTACTGCGCCGGAGATGGATGAAGGCAGAGACCAAAGACGGCAGTAGAGAGATCTGTTTTGGTTTTTTTACTTCGATTGATCACTTGTGGGCGACTTTCTTTAAAACGACAAAAACGAGATAAGACTGTCAATCATAGTTATTAAAAAAAAAAACAATTAAGATGAAAGACTGTCACATGCACGTCGTCACGTGCGTCTAAACCGATTTTAACCAAAGCCAATTTCAAAATCAACATGTTTCATTAACCGGCTCAAATTTCGAGTTTGATCAGGAAGAAAGAAGGATTGATTATCCATGGCGAGTTTCGTCGGAGAGACCAAAACCCTGAATCAATTTTGTCTCCCAAAATTGAAAGATGAATTGCGGTATTGCAACTTATCAACATGAATGTGTTATCTACTTCGACGCATGAGTTGCGGATTGCAATCTATACTGTTTCAGGATTCTGATTTAGGTCAGAGTGTTTGATTTTAAGGTTGTTTATTTTCTGGCAGTATTCAACTGGTTTTGCGTCTGACTTTAAGCTACTTTTGATTTTGGTATGTAAAGTTAGTATGAGCTTAGAAATCTCTGGAGGCCAATATTGTTTAGTTTCATTTGTTCATTAGATAATTTAAGTTCAAATTAAAGAATGTTCTGAAATGTTTCATCTATATTTTCACTGGTTTTCTTGATTAATTTATATGAGCAAGAGCTCGAAAAAGATGCAATTTTATGTTTAAGTTCTGCTTCACGTTCCCTTTTAGTCCATTTGACTAATGCTAATGTCTTACTGAAGTTTTAAAATGCTCACTGCACTTGAGCTTCTTTTCTCCTTTCTAATACGGTAACTTAAAAACAAGCTTCTGATCTTCCAAGAAAAGTCTTGATTCAGTGGCGTTTGCCTCTATGACACGGTCTCATCTTTGGCTCTGTTTCTTCCTGAGAATGAAGTTCTTAGACCGGTAAGCACCATGATCCATAACTTGTGCATTCGTAGAGCTTCCTGCGTTTTGAGTTTTGTGATATTCTTCTCTTCGTATTGGTCTGCATCTTACAGATTTTTCAGTGTTATTGAATTTTAGATGCGTCGATTTTAAACTCTCTTTGGTGCCAAAATGAGATTAGGCTTAATTCAGGGTTACTGAACTAATCAAACTTAAGAGTGCTTCGTTGGATTACACTTTTGAATGGGTGGAGAAAAGATGCACAAAGATCTGTTTTATCTATCTTTTTATCTCAACCCCATTATAATACTTCATCTTGATTTTCAAGCCCCTAAAAAATTGAATTTCTCAAAACCAAATCCGATTGGATACTTGAATAAATTTATTGAATTTCTCCATAAATACTTATATTAAAAATCACAAGTTGATGATGATTATTCAAAAAGAAAGATACTTGGAACCTAATCCAAATCTATAAACTATAAGTTAAAGATGACCACGAAGGAAAAACAAGAACCTAACTAACTGATGCATGATGTTATTATCCACTAAACCATTTGTGTTTGTCAGCTTTTTGGACATTTTCCCAATTCGGGTAAACTCATGACTTTACTATTTAAGCAAAGCCAAAGTTAGCTTAAGTTCAAAGAACAAATTTAGTAAGGATTTAGTTAAGAGTAACAAAAAAAAAAAAAAAAAAAAAAAAAAAAAGAGAAGAAAGAAAGAAAAAATGGAGTGTAAGAACAAAGAAACACTTCGTAGAGGGCCATGGCTCGAAGAAGAGGACGAACGGCTAGTGAAGTTCGTTACCCTTTGGGGAGATCGTCGTTGGGATTCTTTAGCAAGAGTTTCCGGTACACTTTGAAACCTTTTTTGTGTCACTTTCCAAAAATAAAAATAATTTGCTTATGTCTAAAAGATATGTTTGTTTGTTGTATTCATACTTATAGGTTTGAAGAGAAGTGGTAAGAGTTGCAGGCTAAGGTGGATGAACTATCTGAATCCGAGTCTGAAGCGTGGACCGATGAGTCAAGAAGAAGAGAGAATCATCTTTCAGCTCCATGCTCTATGGGGTAACAAGTGAGAGACAAACAACAAAAAGCTTTGAATATTTTACTTGCATGATTGTTTTTTTTGGTTTGAGCTAAATGTACGTGTATCAATAGGTGGTCGAAGATTGCAAGAAGATTACCTGGTAGGACTGATAACGAGATTAAGAACTATTGGAGAACTCATTTTAGAAAGAAAGAGGAAGCTCAAAACTATGGTAGATATATATACTTTTCTCGATCTTTCATTATTACATATGTTAATTTATTTAGATCAGCATTCATTTAAAGAAAAAAGTGATGTGTTTTGCTGTATAGAATTGTTGCGCAAGTATAAGGAAACAGAGATCACGAGGACAAGGACGACATCTCAAGAACATGGTTTTGATGAAACTGTGAAGGAACTTAACCAGAGAAGTATGGAAAGTGGTAAAGAAACCAATGGTGGTATTGGTGAAAGAGAGAGATTCGGTGTTATGAATTCACCGTATGAAAACCGGATTTCAGATTGGATATCAGAAATTTCTACAGACCAGAGTGAAGCAAATCTTTTAGAAGATCATAGCAGCAGTAGCAGTGAGAATAATATTAACATTGGTTCTTGGTGGTTTCAAGAGACTAGGGACGTTGAAGAGTTTTCATGTTCTCTATGGTCATAATTTAAAAGTTACTTTAACTCTTGGATAATTGAATTCGAAAGTGTTATAATGAAACAAGGTTTTCCAATATTTAAGCTTACTATGCATCAACTTATGTACAGTTTGAACTCCATTTGAATCGTAAGTTAAAGTTCAAACTAATCATATAATCATCTACTATACTCAAAAAATTAAGTGAAAGTCGAATATAAATGGTTAGTTTTCACAGACTAAAAATTTTCACTACACACAAATCCAAAAAACATTAAGGTGTATACATATCAATCATAACAAAATAAGTAAAAATATTGCATTGGTGTGTATGATCAGGTCTTGTTATATACAACAACAAAAACTGAGAAGTTCATGCCCCAATGGATGCAAAAACTATTGTTTTTTGGTTAACATTATTGGATTGATGGGCTTTATTTAATCTAAATTAAACTAATTGTTTGGTACACTTTTGTGCCAAATGATATTTGTTAAATATGTTTTATATTTCCGTTCTTCAGGGAAAAAAGTATTTTTTATTTTCAATATAGTAAATTACAATATCCTAAAGTAATATGTTGATATTGTATGAAGAGTAGATGCATGAATGGAATGCCCTCTTGTATAAAATTATGACGAGACAAAGAAGAAGATAATATAACGTTAAAGATAATATAAAATCTCTATTAGACTATTAGTCATGTAATTAATTAAAGATAGGATAGGACTATCACAACGTCACGATTACATATACGTATAATATGACACACGTGGTATTTACGTAAACAAATGACTAATTCCGTAAAAATACAAAATTAAGAGGTCCATGAAAACCTCAGATTGACCCGGACATAGAACTTATAAAAGATTTATCAACAAATTGATATTTACAATGGACCGTCCGTACAAAATACTACGCCAGGCATATTTAAAAATAAAAACATTTCCCTTGATTAAAATGATAAACTGAATTTAGCACAATTTATCTTCTCAAGAAAAAAAAAAAAACATAATTTCAAAGACGAAAAGAATACACAAGAATGAGCGTGGAAACAATCTTTTTCTTGTTCCTTGATTAATAGGTGAATTCAATTAATGTCACAACATAAACATTTGGGTTGACGAAGTGAACATGACCAAATATGATATCGAATTGAGCACGAGTGCTAAAACAAGCACTGAAAAAGATAACCGGTTCGTTGAACCGGTACCAGACATTTCATCGGTATAGTCATTATAAGAATCTAAACCGCTATTACCTTCCGATCCAGTAGTAGTCCACATCCCTAGATTGTTATTCCTGAAACCAATCAAACACCCGAAATTAGCTCCATTTGACTTTTTGGGGTTAATGGGGGATAATTATGGAAATAGTGGTGTAAAAGAAATTAGACAAAAGAAAAAGGATAAAGTTAAAGGCAAAAGTATAAGAAAACAAAAGAGTACATAGACAAATATAATACCATTTTCATTGGTGTAACAAAAGATTCAAAGTGTTGATTTGTTAAAAATGACAATTTCTTTTTCAAAACGAAAAATATGTCATAGAGTGAATGATTTGTATGATAGAATGAATGGTGAATCCAAACCTGCCACCAACGCCGAGAACGCCGGAGTGAAATGTGATTTGGTCGATAAACGAGGCGGATTTAGGCTCGACGCTATATGCCTTCTCATACCTCATTTCTGCACCTTCTCCGGATGCTACGAAGAACGCTCCATTCACCAAAACATCCCCCTCCGATCTCCAATTCCACCCTTTCCAATCGCCGTCCGGCGTTTCCACTCTCTTTGTCACCTACACAATAATTCTCTCCTTTTTTAAAAAATGAATGTTTTCAAGTGTTTTTACACGTAATAATAAAATTTCACTATCCACTATACCCTAAGTTGAATAGCACAAAACATCATGAATCCAAAAGCAAAGTATAAAAATGAATTAACCAAGACTATTGTAATAATCATGTAGGGGTTGTTACTTGTTAGTTACCTCTTTGGCGAACGGGTTGGTTGGGGCGGTGTAGCGGTTACCTTGACTGTTAATAGTCGGGTTACCGCTACCGCCAATCGCATACATTTCCCATTGAGTAAAATCATTATTAACCACGTGGATATATCCACGTCGACACCTCGGCATCCTTTGTATCAATTTCTCTCCAAAGTGATTAAACGCAATTGTTACCTGATCAAATCACACAAACAATATTCTCATTTAGAAATCTTTTAAATTAGTATTCATTAGACTGAGGAATTATGTATTTGTGTTTGTGTGACCTGCATGCCACTGTCTGGTTCGTAGTGATCACTGTGACCAAGAAGCATAACTTCGTTGTGGTGAGAAAAGAAGTTGTTCGAAATTGTGATTCCTGTGGAGCCCATCACCGCGTCTATCAGACCATCCTTACACCTCGATAGAGAACAATGGTCGATCCATATGTCCTTTGATCCGAAGATAGAGATACCATCACCGTCCGATTTTGATCTGAACCCATAGTGCGTTGGACTTGACCGCACGTTAGTATTCCCTAGCGAAAGCGTGGACAAACATATTTTCAGAATGCTTTTATGAATAACCAATCAATGCTATTTCAGGGCTAACGAGAGCTTTAACTTTTTACTTATTTTTTTTGCTTACCATGCTTTTATGAATAATCAATAAATGCTGATAAATTCAAAACATGTTTTCATTGTTTGCGTGTGACTATCAATGAATGAGAAGGAAAATATGTACACCAAGGGGACCTACTAAATTATTAGGGGAAGAAAGTAAAAAGGTTAAAAGTTAAAACAAACAATTATTGGCCGTAAAAAAAAAAGAAGAGATAATATTGTTCTATACTTCTATAGTTCTATTGAACTATAGATTTTCGGATTATATTTAGAAAAAAGGGACTAATGAAAAAAGAGCAAAATAAAAATTTACCGGATTGGTAACAATGGTGGATATGAATGTTGTGAATGATGATATTGGAGACATATTGAAGAGTGATGCAGCCACCACCAACAATGTGGACGTTAGCTCCTCTTCCATCAAGTGTCTTGTAACTATTGAATATTAACTCTTGCTTCAATTTTATCATCATGTTGCTCGGGAACACTATCCACAATGGCTCTTCTTGTATCACTCCATATCTGTTATCAATGTTAATTTTATCTTTTAGTTCGCATAAACAATTTTCACATTTGTAAACCCGTTTCCTTTGACATTGATAAAGATTCCCCAAATTATTACAATTTGTTGGGGGTCCCAAGAGACTGATACACTTGTTTTATTATGGTTTGTCTATTCTCTAGAATTATTATATAGTTTCACGTTAAAGGACAGTGTTAAAATTAGAATGTAGGGACACCAAATTCTAAACATCGTAAACATAAAATTTCCATGTTCTAAAACGGACTGATTGTTCAAAACTACAGAGCTTTCTCAAGCGTTTTAAGGGATTTTGAGGAGGTTCAGGACTTCAGGGTGGTTAGGAGTTTTTTCACAAAATGGAGGGTTTATTAAGAAATATAAACAAGTGGTATCAAAAGGTCGTACATTGATTGGTGTGGGACATGTGAATAAGAGATGGCAAAAGAGAGATAAAAAGTAATTGTGGAATAGATAGATAAACGTAGCTTAGACAGAATCTTATGTTATTATAGGATTTAAAATTGTGAAAGTGTCTGGGTAGGGTTTGGGGTTAAAACAATAATGACATGTAATATTCAAGTAAAGTATATACTATTAGTGTTGTTAACTGACGACTTAAAATATCTAACTACGGTCAAAAAACGAGTATTAAAGATAATATCTTTGTCTTGAACCTATAAAAAACAACACATTTTTGTCTATTTGTCAAGATTATACAAGACTTTCTAGTTTCTAATATAAAATCCGGTTCAGTCGGTTAACAGAAAGCTACCTGAGAGTGCCCGGTTTAGGGTCGACGGCATCATCGTCGGAAGAATCAGTGACGAAGTAAAACTGACCGCCTTTGCCTCCTAAGGCATACTGTCCGAACCCGATTCCACAATCTGCTAGACCTTGTCGGTTATTGGGCCAGTTTGGGTCGCATTTCCAACAGTCATCGATTGGGTTACCAGTGAAGCACGGGTTTGAACCGGCCTGGTCCGTCGTGTCCAGAGCTTGACGTCTAGTTATAGATGCATTTACTCTCCTGTGAAGCAATTAAACCGAATAATTACACTCGGTACGGTTTAAGAGAACCGGATACTTAGAAAACAGAGAACATTGTCAAACAGGGGAAAAACAGAGAACTACAGAAACAGAGCAACCTGAGATTCACACGAACACATGATAATAGCTTGTCAAATGTAAAACCCAGATAGAAAATTACATTAAAGAATCTGAAATAAGAGAGTAAATGTAGATCCAGAAGAGGCAATGTAGTATGAGTACCACTGAACTTCATAAGCGACTAGTTCTGGGTCGGGATGTGGTAAGAGAACAAGAGTTTTGTTGAGCATGGCGAAACCCATGTGTGGAACGAACAGAAAAAGAGAGACAAGTACAATGCAGCTTCTTTGAAGCATCATTGGTGAAGAAACTGATGATTTAGGGATTTTAGGGTTTTTGGTTAGGTAAAGGAGCGAGAAGAAGAGAGTAGTTAAGACATGGCTTGTTCTTCTTCTCTCTACTCTCACTGACCAGTGTTCGTGAGTGGCTTTTTACAGTATGTTTTTGCTTTTGTAATAATGGCTTTCTTGGCTTTTCTATTTTTTTTTCTTTGTTCTTTTTGAAGAGAGAGTGAGGTTGTTTTCCACTGACAGTCTCGAGGACTGAGAATCTGCTTGTCTCGAGGAAACGGTCTCCAATTTTTCCTTTGAAGCTCCTTTTTTTTTAATTCTATAAATTGTAGTAGTAATTATACTCACACGATATAAGGGATATCTATAAGCCTCAACAGATTTAACAAACGGTAGGTTTTGATATATGAATCTCTTGTCAGGTTCTCCCCTTTTATTATAAAAGCGATGTGACGTTATGATCAATTTTCCCACGAGCTATAGTGCTATACAATATGAATGCTACTATTAATGGTTCTTGGTTGTTGAACAGATTAGGGTTAAGGTTGAATCGGTGTCGTCAAGCTTTTAGAGATTTAGGCCATGAATGGTGACATAGACCGCACCGCAACAGTGGTGTAACAGTGTCAAAATCTCTACATATACATATGTATCTATGTATTTTCGTTACTATTTGAATCGCACCGCAAAACGCAGTCACCTTTTGGACAATTACTATTAGTGTAGATAATTTTGAATCCATTAGATACATTCATTTTTATCTAACCACCTGACACTATTGCAAGATTCGACCAATCTATCCAAAGGAAAAAAAAGCACACGTTGTCCATATATATATACATACACACACATACGCGCACAAACAATTATACATGAGTGTGTGTTTCTTAATTTCTCGTGAATGCTTGTGACAAATTAGGATTGGTTAAATGGGCGTGATTGTTGGATTATTATTAAAGTTGATGTTAGGCTACTAATGTAAGCTAATTGTAGGGTTAAATAACGCAATGTTAGGCGACATCTTTGGAGAAGAGAAAACAAACAACATTGTAGATATAAAGATATGCACTTTGCCTCCTCACATGCCCAATAAGATCATTGTAACCAATCATAATGTCCAAAAAAGTCATTGCTTGTATTATTTTCCACGAACGACGAAATTAAGGAGTTCATTAAAACGCCTACATTACGTAAAGTAATCTTCTTTTATCAACTTTTGTAATAGTCTGCATCTTTTATCATCAATTTGTCATTATCCAGAATTATAATTTAGATTTAGCATCACTTCTTCATTATATTGGCATAACATCCAAGTGTTTTTTTCTCTCTTTTTTCTCATAACTATGAAGATGTTTTTAGCTAGGTTTGCATATAAAAAAAAATTATATAAGTCGTAAAACAGAGAAATAGTATCTTTGACCAGAGAGTGGTGAAATAATATTAAGGGAATATTAATGCCCATCTCTCGGCCTCATAGTAGAAATTGTCAAAGCTCTTGACCTCATAATATTATGAAGTATTCGAATCTTTGTATTATACAATGGGACCCACTTAGAGCTGCAATTTTTTGTTTGTCAATAAAGTTACTGATTTTACAGTATATCCTTCATTGGCTCTTGTCAAAGCGTCATGGACCCATATATGGTCCTATACTCCTATCTATGTGATATATATACGTACGCAAAGCAGTTTTACCTTTCACGTTATTTTCTTTTGATAAAGAGCAGTTTCACGTTATTTTCTCTTTTATCCTCGTATTTTCATTTTAATTCGATTACGATCCAAAATTTGATTAAATCTGAAGCCTCAGGGTATGTTTGCTCCGAATTTTTCTGATTATATTTTTTCATTTTTTACTTAAATATTCTTCTAGTTAGCTTGTGCATGTTTAGACGAAACCTCTGGACCATGTTCAATTTTATGGACTTATCCTCAAATGAGCATCTTGACGGACCTACAATGTAGCTTTTGGTTAGTATCAGTTATCAAATCTATCGAGTGTTGAATATTAACAACAGATTGATTAAGTTGGTTTGGGTTTAGTCTAACTTATTAGCTATTAGATGTTGACCTAATCTCATATGTATATATGTATAAATTAGCTTTATTTTATACATTATTAATTAACAACGTAACTTGACATAGTAATATAAATTTTCAATCTTCATAATTTATCTCTGCGTTTTATCTCACACAGCATAAAAAATATGTTCGTAATTACATCCCATCTCTGACTAAAGAACTAGTTTTCTTCTTTCTGTCTTACTTAGGCCGGATTTTAACGTTTTGACGACCCATATATCTATCATTCGTACATTTGACTTGCCTATATCTTACATTTACAAAATAAAACATCTAGCAGTTATCACTACGTACATGCATGCGACAACAAGAATCGTTTCCAAGGACCTTACATTGATTTTTGTTGTTGTTGAGTTAGATTTTTCGTATAAATCTAAGCTATAGTTTTCTTGAACATAAATCTGTAATGTTTTATTTTACCAAAAAATAAAATCTGTGATGTTTTAGCTGATCAGTTTGCAATGAGAAGCAGGAAAAGCTCATTAATTATGTTGTACTTTCCTACGAACAATTAATTTGTCTAGTGTGAATGAATCATGAAGTTTGGAAGAAAAAAATTTGGACTTACTAGTAAGTTCTCTTCCCCAGTCAGATACAGCTCACATGGGGATAGATTTTGTTCGTCCACTTGTTTGAGCATCATAAGCTTACGATATGATCTAATCTTTAAACACGCATGTATACTCAATTTCTATATTTCCTGACCGATAGCTTAATAAAATGGATTTCTGGAAAAAAAAATACTCAATTTTTATATATCGTTGATATTTTAAGCAATTTTTATAAATTAAACAGTAGCATAACAATTTAAACTTTAGACTCTAGTTTTATATTTTAAATAACTAACCTTTCTTTTTTGGTTAATATATACTAACTTTTTTATATATATATATATATATATGTATATATATACTGACTTTTTCTTTCATAACATGTGCTTTAATTTGCAGGTATATAGATTCCGAAAACTTTTTAAAATATAGGATTTATAGATGTTTAAAGCTTTATTTTCCTCGGTTAATCAGAGTAATAAATCAAAAAAAATTGAAAGAATGATCAGGCACCTGGATAACAGATTAACAATAGTCGGACTAAGAACATGTAAAGAACAATGGTTAGAGGGTATGTTTGCTCCTAATACTCTCTTTCGTAGTATTAGTGGTCATTAGCCAATACATAGACAAATAAATGATTAAGAACAATAAATAAAGAAAACTCAATATATACCTGTCATATGGACAGATTATATACCATTTAAACAAAGAAACATAATAGATACTTGAAAACTTTTTTTCTTTTTAACACAGATACTTGAAAACTAGTATTAGATAAAAATAGAGAACCAAAACTTCAGACTTTTCAAAGCTTGGGACGAAAAAGTAAGAAATACTCCAGCATGCGTCTCGAAATATGAAATTTAGTTTATTTTATTCCTGATCCACATCTTTATGTCACGTTTGCGTTTTGCAATATACGTACTCCAACATTTAGGTATTTGCAAATACGACCCAACAATTCTTACAGTTCTCAAAAAAATTCGATACTAGTTCTCTTCATGTGACACAAACAATATAAGCAAATGATCGAACAATCATTATCCCGAGACTCAAAGGATTAGTATCGGTGAATGAGTTGCTTATATGCGTCTGGATTCTTCGAATAATACTCGACCTCAGACTGTTATGAAATTTTGAAAGAAAAACAATAGATTAGTAGTGCTTTATGTACTTTCGTTACCTTTGCGAATCTAATGGAAACTTATAAGCCAATAGTGTTACCTTACGGACTCCTTTTATGGCAACTAAAAGCTTTTGTCCGAGCAAGTCGTGGAGAACTTTATCTTTCTCTAGAGCTTCAACAGCTTCTGCGAGCGATTCAGGAAGTCTGCTCAATGTAGCTGCCACATCGGCCGGATTTATATCTGTCTCATAGAACAATTTGTTAGATCACACATTAGAAATTAGACGTGACCTAAAGTAATATATAACGGACATGACCGATCCACTCATCATCAATTGATTTTCAGTAGGAAGCAACACAAATGTTTTGAAAAGCAGGAACAAAAATTTATTTTGAAGAATGGATTCAATTATCTGTCAAATGCATTTCAAAATATAAATGCGGAAAACTCCATCGGAACAACTCGAGATCAAGCTTCATCTTTGGTTATATATATGAGAAGGAATAACAGAAGCTTTACCTATTGGACTAGGAAGTTGGAGATGTCGCCGAAGACCATCAATACCGGAAGCCATTATAACGGCTAAACCAAGGTGAGGATTTGCTGAGCCATCAAAAGACTTTATCTCAAAGTTTGTAACTAAACCATCAGGAGCTCCTGGTGGAGAAGCTGTTCTTATAGCCGCTTCGCGGTTTTCCTTGCCCCAGCATTGGAATGCTCCACTCCATGTATTAGGTTGGATTCGATCATAGCTGAAAATTTAGTAAAGGATTGCAACATTTTAGTAACAATTGCGGAACTTACTCGGAAAGATGCGGTTTCACAGTTACCTGTTTGGAAGTGGAGCTATGATTGCTAAGATTGAAGGGAGGTGAAACAGAACTCCGGCCATGAACTCTTCTCCAATGGAGGAGATTCCATGAGCAGATGATTTATCAGATGCCGGGAAGACATTTTCACCGTTTTTCCAAAGACTTAGATGTACATGTGATCCAGAACCAATGTCACATAAATCATACCTGAATTAAAAAACACACAAAATGCATTCTTTTAAAATCCGCAATTATAGCATATAGTTTTGGTGGGAAAGAGACTGACATACTTTGGAACAAAGGTTGCGAGCAATCCGTGTTTCCTTGCAACCGATCTTATAACTTCACGTGTGTAAACCAAGTTGTCGGCAGCATGGGATGAGACGCTGTGACCCAGAGATACTTCAAACTGACCTTTTCCGGATTCAGCATGAAACTATTAAAAAAAATTATACATGTCAAGAAACATGATATAGACTGATCATTCTGAAGGATTTTTATAGTGTTTGTAACCTGTTCAACTGCGATATTCAAGGACTCGAGCGCAGGTACAATTTCATGGAAAATCAGAGATGCAGCATCAAATGAGGATGTGGAACAGTAAGGACCTAATTCAAAAGGCACATACTCTTCTTTCCCTTCCCTTAAACAAAATTTGGGCAGAACAAGTGTTAAGATTACGAAAATGATTGGATTGAACAAAGAAACCGAGATTCAAGAAACACATAGTCGCATACCGCACAACATTCTTGAGGAGATAAAACTCATTCTCAAAACCAGCGTTCATTACCTATAAGCCAAGGAAACTTTGGGATTAACAAACCAAAAAAGCCAATAAAAAGTTTCCATAGAATTGAGATTTTTACCAAGTCAAATTCATCTTTGAGAACTTTTGCGACCCTTCTTAAGGTCTCTCTTGGACAGTATTCCCATGCTTCACCAGGCTTCAAGTGCATGTCAGCTAAAACCATGCTTTCTTGCTTTGTCCTAACGGATAGATATCATACGGTAACAAATAAGAAAGAAACATCCGTTAAGTTAATTGCAAAGAGAAAGAACACGAGTAAAGTACCAAGGTATTGTATGCTTGGTTGATAGATCTGGAACAAGTCTAATCTCACCCACACCGGTCAAATTAGACTCTTCCGCTGGTCCATCAGTAAATGAAGTCATCCCCATTGATGCAAAAGTCAGACCTACGCCGTTCTTCTTCACACTTCTGTTAAAACGCTGCGCTTGAACAGCCTGAAACGATACAATGAACACAATTCTTGTCAAGTCTCTGTGGTTGTAAGGAAGCATACTTAAGGGAAAAATTCGAAGAATAAATAAAAAAACTCACACGACATCTTTGTTGTCCAGATGTATCAACCCAAATAATGCGTACAAAAGAACTACTATCTTCTTGAACATCAGGCTCCTTCACCTCTAATTTGGGAGATATTATACTTTGTGGCCTAGAAGTATTTGTGTCTATTTTAAGCTTATAAAATCCAATCGAATTTTGTGAGAAAATGTCTTTAGCTGCATCAATAGCTTCCATGAGTGAGAGATCACCACTGGCACAAGCATCCCGCAAAACTAAGAAGACAACCTCGCGTGCTTTCTTTGCACCTGCGAAAAACAGCGAGCTTTGTTCAAGACTGACTGATGCGAGGAGATTTCAAGTTTTCAAAGCTTAGAAACAGGATTTGAACATATATATAAGTAGGTCTAAACAGTAGCAACTTGAGCTAACCTAAATAGTAGGTCTCAGGAGATGCATACCCATCAGTGCTGAACATAACCTGCAAAATATCTTATGGTTACTCATGAACAACAACAAAGATACCGTAATAGCAAGCAAAAGAAAGTTTACCTTCTTTATTGGGGCTAAGTCAAGGAGCTCTTTAACTGAAGACACCATACCATGGACACTAAGCTTTGGAACCGCCAACCCGAAATCAAGGTAAACCTTAAGGAACAAAACGATTGATAGAAAAATAAGTTAACGACTTGGCATAATTTAACGGTAACTGAAATGGGATGAAGAAAAACCTGAGGATAAACTGAACATAGAAAAGATGCTTCCTTTGAGAATGGATAAGATGCATGAAGAAGAACTATACGACATTTTGCAAATCTTTTGTCTTCAAGAAGGTTTCTAAGGTGAAGAGGATTTGACAACCTCAAATCCAAATCCCTGTCACCAAAACTGTCTCAAACAACAAAAGAAAAAAGAGACTTCTCTGAGCATGAGTTTCTGATTCTATGTATGGCACAGAACAAGTTCTAAAAAGCGTATTACACACTTAAACCCTATAAAAGAAGGGTTGGTTAAAGAAAAAAATAACATCAATCACATAGTTGACCAAATCTTGCATACATACCCCGTGTGAATCTGCAAGGGCAAGTCGCAACGCTCAGCAACCTCCAAACTAATGGTAACAATGTAATCAATCAAGTCTTTGTTTCCTATGCGGACAGGACTTCCAGCTGCAGCAATAACAGGGTTTAAGGTGATCAGAGAACAGCTATGTTACTTCTTGATAGACCAAGCACAACAGTCTTACCTCGCAAGTCTTCAGCAAGGCCTTTCTCAGCAGCTTCTTTACTCACATGAGTATCAATTTCTAAACCGCTACGATAAGCAGCAATAGTTTTTAAAGCAACAATCTCTGGAACAAGCGTGACCGAAGTAGTCAAGGTTAAGCAACACTAGTGAGTAGTCACATTCATTAAGAGTGTATATAAAAAGCAAGATAAAAAGGATATGAATTTAATCTTTCAACAAAGGCTTTGGTGAAAGAATCCAAATCCCAAACGGGCGGTTCAGGACACTCCTCGTCGAGGATTTGCTCAGCAAGAGTTTCGATACGCAAGACTCGGCCAACAAACGGAACAAAGTTTCTATGCCATTCAATGTCATGTTTCTTGTCTAGCTTCAATCCATCATCAATGAGCAGAGCAGAGATTCGAGCTTCTTCAAAACACTTGGAAGTAAAAGAATCCAAACCCGAGGTTTTACGATGTTTCTCAATCGCTTCTAAAGATACTTCAGTGCCATAAAGTTGAGCAATCTCTCTCAAGTTCCTCTGTTACATACCAATAAATCAATCGGAATTTTCATGAACAATTCAAGATTCATAAGCAATTCAACATCTTGATGACTCAAAACTTTAATTTTAAATTGATTCGAGACTTTTTAGGAAATCCCAAGCTGATGATTCCGTTAAATTAGAATCTGATTCAAACGAAAACGATGGCGTTTTAAAAGAGTTTGTTTGAAAACAGAAACATTGTATCGTCGTGTACCTTGAACGAGAGAGAATGAGGAGCGAAGGTTAAAGCGTCGCCGTTGGCCTCCGAGAAAGTTCCGATGAACGGAAAAGACGAGTCAAGAGCGACAATGTTGTGTGCGTGGGCATCAACGAGCTCTGCTTTCTCTATTGCTTCTTTCAACTCCTTAAATTCCATCTCCATCTTTCTCTCTCTCTTTGCAAAGAGACAAAATCAAACTCAGGAAAAAGAAGACAGTTCGATCTACTTGATTCGTTTTGATCTTCTTACAATATTCACAGTTTACTACTCCGTAGAGTCTACAGAAACGTTTTTAAAGCATTAGTGAAGTTTCCATCAAATCTTTGACTCTTCGTTGGTCGGTGGCCGATGTGTCTGACCTGAAGTTCTCAAAATTCACAACGGCGTCTAGAGACGAGTGATGGGCACGTGCCTAAGTGACCAACAATTAGCCTCCACGTGTCGTTATTGGTTCGGATAACTTTCTCGCATCTTTTCTTCCATGACTCCATGGTTTTTCATTTTTTAATTCCGGTTCACGTCACATATCTAAAATCCCGGTTCATTGCCAAAGTAGTGAATCTATAAAAAAAATTCCATTTGCCTTTGAGACTTTAAAATAAAACGTTAAACCAGAAGAAAATAAACCGATTTACATCTAAGTTTTTGCAAAAAATTTGTAATTTGAACAGAGATTTTATATTAGAACCGGAATGCCAATCAAAACCAAAGCCACGTCAAACCAATTCGTTCTAGTATACAAACCGAAACTTTTGGAAATCGATACCAAACCGGATAATATGAATCCGAACAACTGTGTCGTCTTCTAGCTCCTCCTCCTATACGGAAATCCGCAGTGTCTTTCTTCTTCTTCTCCTTATCTCTCTCGCAATTTTCTTCGATGGAATTGATACAAAATCCTGTTTATAGGAGTACTTCCGCTTACGCTAACGAAATTATACAACATCGCTTTTCTCAGCAACATATATCTTCCCCTGTTTATTTTCGGTGTGTAGCCTATGTTTCAATAACGCACACAACGTGCTCGACGAAAGTCCCCAACGAACGTACAGGAAAAATGAACTCTGGTCTGATCTCAACAAGACACCAAGTAGATCCTAAGAAAGAATTGTCTCGGATTCTGAGAACAGACGCTGCTGTGAAGGGCATCGAGAGGAAAGCCAATTCCGAAAAGTACTTAACTTTATGGCCAAAAGCTGTTCTTGAAGCACTTGATGAAGCTATCAAAGAGAATCGATGGCAGTCTGCGTTGAAGGTATCACTACCCTTTTATTCTTTTCTAAGTCTTTACACTGAATCGTTTACAAGATTTAATAGAAATTCATTTGCCAATTTCTCTACTTTATAGATTTTCAATCTTCTTAGGAAGCAACATTGGTATGAACCAAGATGCAAAACATACGCAAAGCTTTTTAAAGTGCTTGGGAATTGCAAACAGCCTGATCAAGCCAGCTTGCTTTTTGAAGTAATGTTGTCTGAAGGATTGAAACCTACCATTGATGTGTATACATCTCTTATCTCTGTTTATGGCAAAAGCGGCCTTCTAGAAAAGGCGTTTGCCACGGTTGAATATATGAAATCGGTTAGTGATTGCAAGCCAGATGTGTTCACCTTTACTGTTCTCATCAGTTGTTGCTGCAAACTTGGTCGGTTTGATTTGGTTAAAAGTATCGTTCTTGAGATGTCGTATCTTGGAGTTGGATGCAGCACGGTTACTTACAATACTATTATTGATGGGTATGGAAAAGCTGGTTTGTTTGAGGAAATGGAAAATGTTCTGGCTGATATGATCGAGGATGGAGATTCTCTTCCGGATGTTTTCACGCTTAACTCGATCGTTGGGTCATATGGAAATGGTGGCAACACGAGGAAGATGGAGAGCTGGTATAATCGGTTTCAGCTGATGGGAGTGCAGCCGGACATTACTACATTTAACATACTGATCCTGTCATTTGGAAAAGCTGGAATGTATAAGAAGATGTGCTCGGTTATGGATTTCATGGAGAAAAGGTTCTTCTCACTGACGACTGTCACTTACAATATAGTGATCGAAACATTTGGAAAAGCTGGAAGAATTGAGAAAATGGATGATATATTCAGGAAAATGAAGTATCAAGGAGTGAAACCAAACTCAATAACTTATTGTTCGCTTGTTAACGCGTATAGCAAAGCTGGTCTTGTAGTTAAGATAGATTCGGTTTTGAGGCAAATAGTGAATTCAGATGTGGCACTGGATACTCCGTTCTTCAATTGCATAATCAATGCATACGGTCAGGCTGGTGATTTGGCTACGATGAAAGAATTATACATACAAATGGAAGAGAGAAAATGTAAGCCTGATAAAATCACTTTTGCTACTATGATCAAAACCTATACTGCGCATGGAATATTCGACGCTGTCCAGGAACTCGAGAAACAAATGATTTCCACTGGTGAGAATTCAGGTATCCTCTTAGGAAAATAATAATTGATATAAGAGATAGATGTTGGGTATTGCAGCTCTATTTGGTAATTATATTTGTAGTTGTTTCTAAACTATGTTTCTTTTATTGGGTTTTAAGATATAGGCAAGAAGAGGCTTATGGGGTGATGCTTTAGTTTGTGAATGAGCAAATGTAATGCTGAAGGAATTTTGGAAGTTGTGAATTGTTCACACTAAGACTAAGAGGATCACTTGAGGTAACCCTTTTACTCTTAACTTCAAGATAAAATGGGAACACATGCCTGTAAGTTTAAGACTTTAAGTAATGGAACCGTTTGTTCAGGTGTTTGGAGAGTTGGTTAGCAAGATCCCAAGAGCGGCATGGTCATTACTCATCAGAATTTGGGTTGGTTCTGCATTTTCCTTTTTGATAATCCTATTCGAAGGTTAGTTTAGTTAGAAGAAAATTTACTTATAAATATGGTCTACTTCTTTGACATATATTATAAAATATTATCACATATTGTCCCTGTATGTTTTGGATATGTTTTCATCGTTTAGGTTGGGACAGCTGTCTAGAATCGAAACTCAATTTAGAGTTTTCTAGGTAAGGTAAAATTTAATTTTCTTACGCAGGCGGCTCTTTAGACGGGTCAAAACAAATTGTGATCTAAACTCTATTGTAGCTAATATATACATATATATATTAACATCGTATTACATATATCATTTGTAAAGAGTGGCCTGCTTTTCAATCTTTAAAGATCCTTTTTTTTTCTTTTAATATTGTAAGATCTTCTACAATGTCTTCTCATGATCCTCTTCACTTCGTCGTAATACCCTATATGGCCCAAGGCCATATGATCCCGTTGGTTGACATCTCTAGGCTCTTGTCCCAGCGTCAAGGCGTGACCGTCTCCATCATCACAACTACTCAACATGTAGCCAAGATCAAGACTTCACTTTCATCTTCCTCTTTCTCTCCGACCATAAACATCGTTGAAGTTAAGTTTCCATCTCAACAAGCGGGTTTACCAGTAGGGTGCGAGAGTATAGATATGTTGGCTTCAATGGGTGATATGGTGAAGTTCTTTGACGCGGCCAACTCGCTTGAGGAGCAAGTAGAGAAAGTTATGGAGGAGATGGGTCAGCCGCGTCCAAGCTGCATCATCGGAGACATGAGCCTTCCTTTCACTTCAAGACTTGCCAAGAAATTCAAGATCCCCAAACTTCTCTTCCATGGATTTTCTTGTTTCAGCCTCATGTGCATACAAGTGGTTCGAGAAAGCGGGATCTTAAAAGTTGTAGAATCTAACGACGAGTACTTCGATTTACCCGGCTTGCCTGATAGAGTTGAGTTCACTAAACCTCAGGTCTCTGTGCTGCAGCCTGTTGAAGGAAATATGAAAGAGAGTACGGTCAAGATTATTGATGCTGATAATGACTCTTATGGTGTTATTGTGAACAGTTTTGAAGAGTTAGAGGTTGATTATGCAAGAGAGTATAAGAAAGCAAGGGCTGGAAAATTTTGGTGCGTTGGACCTGTTTCCTTGTGCAATAAGTTGGGGTTAGATAAAGCTGAAAGAGGAGACAAGGCTTCCATTGGTCAAGACCAATGTCTTCAATGGCTTGACTCTCAAGAAGCAGGTTCGGTGCTCTACGTTTGCCTTGGCAGTCTATGTAATCTTCCCTTGGCTCAGCTCAAAGAGCTAGGACTAGGCCTTGAGGAATCTAATAAGCCTTTCATATGGGTTATAAGAGAATGGGGAAAATATGAGGATCTAGCAAAGTGGATGCAACAAAGTGGATTCGAGGAGCGGATCAAAGATAGAGGACTTGTGATCAGAGGTTGGGCGCCACAAGTTTTCATCCTCTCACACGCATCCATTGGAGGGTTCTTGACTCACTGTGGATGGAACTCGACTCTAGAAGGAATTACTGCAGGAGTGCCACTATTGACATGGCCTTTGTTTGCTGAACAATTCTTGAACGAGAAGTTAATTGTGCAGATACTAAAATCAGGGTTAAAGATAGGAGTAGAGAAATCAATGAAATATGGACAAGAAGAGGAGATAGGAGTGATGGTGAGTAGAGAAAGTGTGAGAAAAGCTGTGGATGAGCTAATGGGTGACAGTGAAGAAGCAGAAGAGAGAAGAAGAAAAGTCAAAGAACTTAGTGACTTGGCAAATAAGGCTTTGGAAGAAGGAGGATCTTCAGATTCTAATATCACATTGCTCATTGAAGACATTAGGGAGCAATCACGATATCGAATTTGAATGGGAGGGTTCAACGAATGTTGTTAGGATTGGTATTTGGCATCAATATATATTATGGATATTCATGTTTTCGGTTCGAGTCGGATTGAAATTTTTGGATTTCAGGTGATTTGGAGTCGTTTTTCATTGTTGACTGATTGAGAAAATAAAGAAGATATGGTTGTAAAATATTTTTATTATTTCCATGTTAGAAATAAAAAGTTTGGTAATAAATCTGCCAATCTGGACTCACTCTTTAAAATTACCAGCACAATTATGTCTCTGATATAATTAATTGAGCTGATCTTGTTTATAGCAACAAATAATCAACAATAATATTCGAGGATGAGATAGACTCGGCCTTTGGCATGTGTCGAATGCTTTTGTACTGTGTCCACAATATCCGGACACAATTGTTTCAACCTTTTGGACATTTTTAAACATATAGGTTTATATATGTTATAAAAATTGCGCCCACTGGCCCATATATAGCATGGTCCAGGAGAAGAGATAACCGGGCCTGGATAGAGAACATATCTTCTCTAGATTTACCAAAATCTCAATCTCCATTTTGATTCAGGAACATGAAACCATATAATTAGTGATCTTACTCAACAATCAACATGGTCACGTACATTATAAGACATAGAGGATGCTGTCATATCAAGTGAAGAAAATAAGATATATTGGAAATCCAAAGCTTTAGTTGTTCAAGAATTTACAACCAAACCACTCATAGGTAGGCTAGTGGTAGGAAGGATTTCGGGCTGAGGGTAAAATTCCCAATAATCTCGGGTTCGAATCCCCGCGGCTGCAAACACCTTAAATGGCCACCGCAAACAATTTAAAATCGGGCTATGCGGCCTCCAGGAACTACTCTTGCCGCCTTCGGAACGCACGCAGTGGACTAGTCTAGACCCATTGGGCTTGGGATACCTGGGTTATCCAAAAAAAAAAAAAAAAAAAAAAAAAAAAAAAGAATTTACAACCAATATTCCGTAATATTGAAAAGACGACCAAGAGAGGATCATCGAGAGATGGACTTACATTGAATCGATTTTTCTTCATTTAATAAGATCATCGAGAGATGGACTTAAAGCGTTGAATAAGATTTTTCCAATATCGATTTTGATAAGATTAAATAACCAGTCCTTTTGGATAAGTAAGAAATGTGTTCAAAATTTCTGTGAATCTTCTCATGCAAGGTGTTCTGATTATATTCATTTTTTTTACATTTAGACGTGGCTTTGAATTTCCTTTTTAGTTATATTGATAAAAAGTCGTCTAAGTTTACAAATTGATTCGTTTTTAATTAGTCATATATGAAGATTTTGTAAACAGTAACTTTAGATTTGTGTAATTTCACACATAAGCCCAACAAAATAAGAGCTCAAATATACATTTTCTTACAATTTTGATATTTTTAATCCACCAATTAGAATATTTTTTAGTTTTTATGGGGTCAGAATTATTTTTTACATGGGGTCATTAGTTTTTTCAGTCAACAAAAACATATATTTTAAAAAATTAGATGGGGTCAGCTGACCCCACTCCTTTACATGTGCATCCGCCCCTGATTTTTAGTGACTACAAAATAGATTTTTCTAAAAACTAATTCAAAAACCACAACATACAAAATATATATCTTTAAAGTGGTTTTTAGGTTTAGTTTTTCCAAAAATATATTCTGTAGTCATTCAAAATTTTGAAAAATAAGTTTTCTTAAAAAAATATATATATAATTTTTAAGTGTTTTGACAATTTTCCAAAAAAAAAAAAAAAAAAAAATCATATTTTTGGAGTTTATTGATCTCAAAAACCATTAAATCACTTTTTTATAACTTTTTTCTTATATTTACAAACAAAAATATCATTCTAAAAATATAAAAAAAAAACAAATTATCATTCAAATTTTTAAAGAAACTAATCTACATCCAATATAAAAAATCGGAAAATAAAAAACCAAAAATCAAAATTCAAAAACCAAAATTCTGTTTTTAAATCTACAAATATTCATGACCGTAAAATATTTACAATCCAGTAAATTTATTTTTAAAGCCCATCGACTTAACGACAAAGAGATAATTCTAAAGAAGATTAACCAAAAGGTAATGTGTAACACGTCAATGCTCTAAAATATTCCAAAAGTTGAACTGGTCTACGTTGGTTTGTTCACCACATACGCACAATTGAACGTTTCAAAGAGTCCTTTTTCATGCAAACAAAAAAAAGAAGTCCTTTTCAGCTTTTACAAAAAAAAAAAAAGTCCTTTTCAGACGGAACTTACTAAAAAGACAAGGAAGCTACGAACGAATATATATGAACTTATGAAGCAACTTAAATGCCGTGATGTTTGGGGTTTATTTATTTAAAATGCTTAGCTTAAATTAAGAGACTTGACTGTTATAAGTTGTTTTCTTGGGATAAACGCTAGCTGTATGATTCCCCAATAGGTATAGAACTGTTAGGATTCGAAAACACTTTGTATGTTTTTTGGAATTTTTTCCAATTTCCTAGTATATTTTTCGATGGGGGTAGCCTATATAATCGAAGGTTGAGATCATGCACTAATATATTAATGTAAAAATATATATCCAAGTTGTCATTCATTATCTTTTTTTTTCAAGATTCATACATTATCTTATCTTGTTTTTAGTCATCAAAAGATCTTTTTATTATACGAATTCTGATAGACAACAACTTATTAGAAAATAATTACAAAATTATAGATTCGTTCATTATCTTTTGAAAATTTTGATTTCCAGAATTTAAATTAAAAACAAAAAAATCTCGACTATCCACTACAAGAAAAATGAACATTCATAGCACGGGATTTATGCTATAATATGTCATTAATAGCGTTACACTAAGTGCTATGAGATCCGCAGCTGTGGTAGAGGTCACCCCTACAATAGCATTTTCGCCGTGCTATTAAATAGAACTCTTCTATAGCACTAGTCGATTGTTAAAATATATTTTATTGTAACTTACGTTTAGTGCTATCTTATATTGTGTTATAACATTTTTCGTTTTATTTACATTTATAATTTTTATATTGAAATCATGTTATTATATAATATATTTAACTAATTAATGAATAATTTTTATATTTCATAAATCATCGAAAACATACATAAGTTTTACATAACAATAATCCAAGTCTTAAACTAACATTACAACCCAATAATGAGGCGATAGCACCTCCTAAGGAATGCCCAACAATGCGTATGCTGTAGCCATCACAATCACACCCATCACCAATCAATGAGGACAAGAACCCAAATGATCCTGACTCTGCATAGTCGTTTATCTATTAGCTTAGAGAAGCTTGTATCATGGCAATTTATCCTTCTATTTGCATAAATAGATCTCTTGCAGCTTCTACTATTCCCGAAAGCCCGTAGTGTTTGCGAGATGGATCCATACCATGTGTATGACTGCCAGAAAAACACATGAAACAGCAAAAAGGAAAATCATTACTACTGACAGGATTTGGAGTAGTGAGACCTCAACATAAATCAGAAGAACGAGAGAGCATGCGTGACTTGAAACATTAGATATGGAAGATTTGAGTTATAAACTAAGTGAACTGCAGAAAAAGTTTAGATTTACCCATCAGCTAATAAATAGAACTTGTGAAACCATCAGTTATAAGGTCTTCAGCCGTCTCAGTTCCTCGAACAGCAATTACAACACATCTAAGATAATGTAAGACTACAACGAAGTATGTTGCTTTACACTTCTCTTGCCACAACAGAATAATTACACGAATAAATGAGAAAGATTATGATGCATTGATGATATATCAAACAACTTCTATAAACAGTTTGTTTTCCACACACAAAGTATTTTACTTTGAGTCTGTTTTATTGTCAAATGGAGGCACAACATTAATATGAATCCATTTTCATTCTTGGTTTTGGAACAGAAGATTAATGGGAATAAACTTACCCTACAAATTCGACCTCGTCGAAGAACATGAGCAGGATAATTTATGAACTTAAGGAAGGCAGCTGCATGACCTCGCCACCAATTATCACCATCAAGTTTAGGCCACCTGCAAATAATTGCAAGGAAGTTTCTTACAATGATATAATACGTATTTGTCCGAATCAAGATCAGACACAAGGGGAACATATGGAACTCGAAAGAGTAAACTTCAAAGAAATTAGAGTACGTTTTCTATTAAGGATAGTGGAAGACTATTGAATATCTTTTCCCCAAATTCGATAGTCTTCCACTGTATAGACTATTCAATACTGATTATAATCTTTCACTATCCTCATGATTATATCCGATGTCGATATCCCCTCTGTTCGTTTAGTCTCTTTAAACTTCCCAATCGACTTTACCTGCGTCAAAATCAAGTCCAAACATTTAAGAAACAACACGAATCCAAACCGATACTAAAGGAAGAAGAACCTCTCTATGTTGATACTTACAAACTCATACACATCATTTCCAGCTCCACTCGCATCTGCATAGCTATCAACAAACACAAACCACAGATCATTAACCTGTTTCAAAATTGCAAATTCTCTAATGGAAATACACAACAACACAATAACTATTCTCGGGGCTGAGAGTTGTTTCTCTCCGGATCCAACAATGAGTCGTCTCTTTTCTTTCTTCTCCATCGCTCTCATCGCTTTCCTCTGCCTCCATCATCGTGTTCTCGCTTCTTCATCTGACTTTGAAGGTTTCGATGCTGAAGACGACGATGTTTTTGATGACTCCACTGAGCTTCATCACTCGCTCCGTCCTCTTCTGACTCAATCTGAGTCAACGGTTTTGGATCTGGAACCATCCTCCGAATCCGATTCTACACTGGCATCTAAATCGGATCCTCCAACTCAGATCGTGAAGCCTTCGTCCGTCTCCTTCGATTTCTGGGATGAAGATGAGTTCGAGGGATTGTCGGAGGAAGAGAGAGTAATCGACGGAATCTCTGGTTCTTTCCGATAACGCCTCTTCTGTCGATCCACAGACGCCAGATCTTGGATCAGTTTCGAGGTGTACAAGGTGGAATCAGTGGAGTAGATCTACGCTCATAGAGTTTGCTCGTCGATTCTGAGGAAGATAGCGGCTTCGATTGGGTTGAGCGGTTCCGATTTCAATGGAAGAGAACTCTAGATCTCTGGAAAATTGGGAGCGGAGCGGAGCGGAGAAGAAAATAACGAAAGAGAAGACCTAATTTGGATGCCTTTAGCTTTTGAGACTTTTCGAGAGTGAACTTTTTTTTTCTTTTTCTACCTTTAGCTAGAATGAAAGATAGTTAAAATTTGGGCAAATATTTTCTAAGTGTTAGGCGCTATAGCACAATTTGGGTTCCAAAACCAATTTTTGGGTTCCCGCTTAGTGAAAATATGGGACAGCATTGACTTAGTGCTGTGATAGAGTACTCTAACCTAGAATCGACCCTATAATAGCACTTAGCAAAACCGTGCTATATTCATGTGCTATGAATGTGAGTATTTCTTGTAGTGATCGTATCTTTGTCAGTACTCTATGATTTTTTTTTCCCTTCTTTTTTTTTTTTTTGATAATTTTCTTTCTTGTATTATCCATCTGGTAATGTTTTGAACTCCGTACGTGAACCTAAACCTACGCCAAAATAATTTTTTCTTTTATAACGTAAATTCAAACCACATTTTCTATATCTAATCATACAAAAGCCGTTTCCATTATACTTCTTTTGTCCAATCTAAAACCCAACGTGTTTCCACCAAAAAAAAATCTAAAACCCAACGTGATCTTTTGTATAAATATGTTGAAGTTCTATCGATTTTTAATTTTAAATTGATTTCATTTAAAAAATCAATCTCTTGAACACTAGACCGAAAAGAAAATTAAATGAAACTCATTGCAAAATTAACGATGTGAAAATCGTGTCATGTGATAACCAAACTATCTTTAGGCGGGGACAAAACCATAATCAATGGAACTCTAACGGCCCCAACGGATCATTGATGACCTACTTGCACTTCTTGAACGGAAATCATAATCAACAAATATAATTAGCAATCACTATCAAAAAAATAAGCCAAAGATAATAATATTTTATCAAGTTGTCTTTTCTTGAATATCAGTGAGTATTACTAATAAACAAAATAATATACGTTTATCACTGGATTAAGGATTTCAACCTTTTTTTTGTTTCATTTCCTCATATTTTTCTATGAAGTTTTATCTTATGTAACTAATTATTTGTCATGGTATAGTGACGTAATTCATTACCGTCAGCGACTAAAATTTTAAATAATGAGGGTACAAGATTGGTTCTCTAAAATATTTATTTTTCATGACTTGTTCAAAGTCAATATACAGCTTTTGATGACTTTCCCAATTAATTAAGGTCTCTCACCAGATGCAGATGCATTCACACATGAGTGTATATACATAGTCGAATTTCGTGCATCTTCTATATGCGTATGTGTCTTTTATCTGTAAATACTTGCTAAACCCAAAAATGAAATCAAAACTAGTTCCAGAAGCAAAAAAACTTCACTTTGTTTTGATCCCTCTCATGGCTCAAGGGCATCTTATCCCCATGGTCGACATCTCTAAGATTCTTGCGCGACAAGGTAACATCGTGACCATAGTTACAACCCCTCAAAATGCTTCTAGGTTTACGGAGACAGTTGACCGAGCAAGATCTGAATCGGGTCTCGAAATCAACGTCGTCAAATTTCCAATTCCCTACAAAGAATTCGGTCTTCCCAAAGATTGTGAGACTCTCGACACTCTGCCATCCAAAGACCTCCTACGGAGATTCTATGACGCTGTGGATAAACTTCAGGAGCCCTTGGAACGGTTTCTTCAGCAACAAGATATCCCTCCAAGTTGCATAATCTCCGATAAATGCCTTTTCTGGACGTCAAAAACCGCAAAGAGGTTCAAGATCCCGAGGATCGTGTTCCATGGAATGTGTTGTTTCTCTCTTTTGAGTTCTCACAACGTCCATCTTCATAGCCCGCACCTCTCGGTTTCTTCGGCAACAAAGCCATTCTCTATACCAGGAATGCCACATAGGATCGAGATAGCTAGAGCTCAGTTACCGGGTGCGTTTGAGAAGTTAGCAAATATGGATGACGTTCGGGACAAGATGCGTGAATCTGAATCAGAAGCCTTTGGGGTTATTGTTAATAGCTTCCAAGAATTGGAGCCTGGCTATGCAGAGGCCTACGCTGAGGCCATCAATAAGAAGGTATGGTTCGTTGGACCCGTTTCTTTATGCAACGACCGTATGATGGACCTATTCGATAGAGGAAACAACGGTAACATCGCAATAAGCGAGACCGAATGCTTACAGTTTCTCGATTCGATGAGACCAAGGTCAGTCTTATATGTTTGTCTAGGTAGCCTCTGTCGACTAATACCTAATCAATTGATAGAACTAGGTTTAGGGTTAGAAGAATCGGGAAAATCTTTTATTTGGGTGATCAAGACAGAGGAAAAACACATGAATGAGTTAGAAGAATGGCTAAAACGCGAAAATTTTGAAGAGCGAGTTAGAGGAAGAGGGATAGTTATAAAGGGCTGGAGTCCTCAGGCTATGATACTCTCACATGGCTCAACCGGAGGGTTCTTGACTCACTGTGGTTGGAACTCTACAATAGAAGCGATATGTTTTGGTGTACCAATGATCACATGGCCGTTGTTCGCTGAACAATTCCTCAATGAGAAACTAATTGTAGAGATTTTGAAGATCGGGGTTAGGGTTGGGGTGGAGATCCCGGTGAGATGGGGAGACGAGGAGAGACTTGGAGTGTTGGTCAAGAAACAGAGTATTGTGAAAGCTATAACGCTTTTGATGGACGAAGATTGTCAACGTGTAAATGAAGATGATGATGATAGTGAATTCGTGAGACGAAGGAGATGTATTCAAGAACTTGCAGTAGTGGCGAAAATGGCTGTGGAAGAAAAGGGCTCTTCGAGTATTAACGTTTCAATTTTAGTCCAAGATGTTCTAGAGCAATTGAATCTGGAGTAGAAAAGTATTTTGTATACGCTAATATAAAAGATGAAACTTCTGACCAATGCCTTTAAGAATGCACTTGGAAATAGACTATCAATCAGATTATTACATCTTGACGAAAATGTACTGACTCATTAGAGATCTCAACAAATAGGTCTTTTGATGATTAATTTATTCCGAAGCTTATAGAAATATGAGAAGATAATTCTTCAACATTACTTCTGAAACTCTAAGATGGTGTAGAAGTAATCGATGTAGAAAGGTCGAAAAATAGGGAATCCCGCAGAGAGACCAAGCTTTTTAAACTCTTCTTCAGTTCTATGCTTACCTTTGGTTCTATATATGGTCATGACAAAGATGTCGCCTTCTAACAAGGCACGAGTCCGGTGGCTATCATCGGTTTCCTTAGGCAAGACAGGCTCACACGCGATTAGCTTTCCTCCAACTGGTAATGCGTTGTAGCAATTCTTCATTATCTGTGTGCATTCTTGATCTGTCCATGTCGTTAACACCCACTGTGCACTCAATTAAACAACAGCATTACAAGATATTAATTTGGGATAAGAGAAGCAAAAAATGTGTTTATTTGTTTGTGTTTTTCTCTCAACAAATATCAGATCCTATCCATGGTTCTAGCAAAACTGAAGATTTCAAGAAATATAATATCTATAAGCAAATTGCCTCATTCATATTGTACTTTACCTATATATATCCATTTAACCAATTAACACAAAATAGCCTTCCAATATACAAATGGAATATCAAAAACCAAATTCTGATATATATAAAACAGGGGACCAGGGGTAGATCATAAACCAAAACAAACTCAAACTAATTTTCAAAACTTGTAAAATCCGATATTCTTGTTTGACAAAAAAAAAAAAAAACCACTCGAGATCACACGTTTTGGTTTGATAAATATATTAATGATCTTAACTAAATGAAAGTGACCAGTTGCATGATCAAACGATAACTAAGCTAATATACCACCAAACATATTGTCCGTATTTCGACTTATATATCTAAACCATCAAATAAACCTTAAAACTATATACAGAAATTAGTATTCGTCCTATTATAACAAAAATGTTAGTAGGTGTATTCTCGTGACAATAATGAAACCACAAACCTTCATGAAGATTGCGTCAGCTCTAGGAACTGATTGGAACATATCTCCGCCCACGTGAGTCACTCCTAAACCAAACAATATCATCGGTTATTAATTACTACTACTACATAACTAAAAATAGCTTTTTGCTTTCAGAAAATTACGTATATTAAATACAAATATTAATCTCACCCGGAATGTTGGGAGCTTTGGCAACAACCTCAGGCAAATCAAAATTAATCCCTACACGGACGTTAGGAAACTGTTGAAGGATCATACGGAGACAATCCCCTGCGCTACCTCCTACGTCAACTAAATGCTCCACCGATTTGAACCCATCGTAGCCGTCCAATATAGCTTTCATGAACGGCACAGATACCCCAGACATTGCTTTCTGCATCAGACCGTTCATTTCCTCACTTTTCCCATACTGCATGTAGGCCGCCTCGCCGTTTGCTTTCACGTACGGCTCCGTCTCCGGCTCCACCACCGCCGTGTGGACTAGTGGCCAAGCTCGCATCAATGCCTCCTGTAAAATGTCATTTTCACAATTAGTTAGGTATTAATTAAGTCCAACTTTTTTTTGTTTAATAATCGGAATCAAGATTAATCTCAAAATATATAAAAAATAAAAAATATCGGTTTAATTAACTCCTAATATTTTGGAAAATGAAAAGAGTCTTGAAAATTCGAATCTAAACCTGGTGATGTTGGAGGATGTAGGCGGCGTAAGAGAGGCCGCCGGAGTCGGTGACGAGAGTTTTTCCGACGTCCGTAAGAGAGTATTTCCTTCCGGTGGATTCGACAAGGTGTTCGGAGAAGACACCGTAGCTGGTGAGCATACGAAGTATACGCTGGAGATTCTCGGGATCGCCGCCGATGGTAGTGTCAGATGGGAGAAGGAGGCGAGGGAGGATCTCGGCGGCGGAGAGAGGAGAATTGGCTCCGCCGTTCCATATAGCGTCGGCAATGCCTAGTCGTACGGCGGCGTTGAGGGACATGGGAACGCTGATCATGTTAGCGAGCTCCATAATGGCGAGACGAGCTTTGTTCCTACTCTCTGAGCTTTCGTCCTCCATTTTCCTTATCTTCCTCGTACTTGAAAGAGAAACTACTCACTCCGCTATATAGAACGTCACTAGTAATGGTTTTATATGTGTACGTACGTTTGGTCCATATGGTTTTACGTTTGATATTACGTATGGTCCATATGGTATTGAATCTAAATGCTTATGGTTTTAAACTATAATGTAAAGATTTTTGTCTATTTAAAACTTTTAATTTTCATTTTCTTTATAAGTATATTCTTTGTGAAAAAGCTTACAAATATTATACTTTTGGTGTTTACAATTAATAAATATATTTATAGTCAAGATATTTTTCCTGTAAAGAATATTTTGTTATTTTCTTTAATTGTTATTTACTTTTAACATGTTATATTTACGTGCATTATGTTAAACAAATAAATAATAATTATATATATATGATTAACTAAAGTAAAAGTAAAATACATATCAGATTTTCTTTTTTTTTTTGGTTGAACATATCAGATTTTCTTTAAAACGCCTCTGAAAACTCGATTTTTTAAAATGTCTATACTGTTATTTATTTTATTAGCACGTTAGACATAATTATAACATTGTTATTTATGTACTTCTTACCATGGTAAATAATAAATAACGAATTATATGTACTTGTAAAGTGGTACATTTACTTTTGACTTGTTATAATTTTTTAAGTGCGTTAAACAAATAAGTGATAAACATAAATAACGCGTTAAATATTAACATTTACCTCGTTAAAAGTTAGGGGCCAACGGTTGTCACCGAACTTAAGAAGAAAAGAAGAACTAACGAATGTCACCTATGATTTTGTTGTTCTTGTGGGATTTTTGGCGGATTTTAATCGGATTATCACCGGATCTAAACCATAGCAAAAGTGGTGTCTCCATATAGGAAAAAAAATCTCTAGAAATAAAAGAGCTAACAATGGAGAAGTAGAAAGAGTTTAACGAGATGAAAATGGAGGAAAGCAAAATAGTTTGGTTTGAAGAGAGAAGAAGATAAGAGAGATAAGGGGAGAGAGAGAGAGAGAGAGAGAGAGAGAGAGAGAGAGAGAGAGAGAGAGAGAGAAGAGAATAAGTAAATGAAGAGTAAATGTAGGGATTTGGAATGGAGAATGTTAGCGCGTGAGGTTAAAAATGGGGAGAAATGTGGGTTGATTATTTTCATTGTCTCAACAAAGGTAAGAGAACTAATATCAATTCAAATTCCTGTCTTCCACCTAATTTGCTCTAAAAAATATGATATAAACGATAAAAATGCTATAAGTAATAATGGAATGAAGGCGCTATGGTTTAGTTCATGAAATAGATGGTATGGTATAGTTGTATAAAGTATAGAGGTCCAAAAATGCACACGAAAACAAAAATCACATGTTATATAGTAATTTTGGAAAAGATGGTATGAAACGAAAAAAAACAAACACAAGTTGGATTTGAAATGATATCACAACTACCAAACTTTAATAGTACCAGCATATCATGTTCGAAATTCACACCTCGTGAACGAAAGTGGTTATGAGAGTACTATTTCTGATATGAAATAATTGAATTATTTTGTTATTTTTTTATCAAACTCCAAGTTTCCATAATTCTTTTTGTCGCTATATATTTCTCAGAGTCCTATGAAACAAGTCCATTGCAACACTTATCAATTATGGTAACAACTAAAAAAAAAAAAAATTAATGATCATATAAAGACAGGTGAAAACAGAATTGAACTTCATCTTCGACATTCTAGCTTTACCTTTGGCTCACCTTCATATACAATCCCTGCATATAAAAAAAAACAGCATCAGAGACGTATGGAATCATTCTAAACAAAAGACACTCTGATAAATCTTGAGTTTGAGAACATTGTCATACATTGGTGGTGTGTATAGTTGCTCCAGTGGTCATGCTAATGGTCTGATCAGGAACCAGCTCGACGTTTAACCGCTGAAGAAACACTGCAAGTGCCACAATTGCCTCCATCAATGCAAACTGATCGCCTACACATTTTCTAGGCCCTCCACTGAACGGTATGAATCTGGTGAAATGCAAAATCATCTTTAATCTTTCTAATCATTATATTGGTCTTGACTCTTGATTTAATAGTTTGTGATCAAAACATGTGTACTACTGAGTTTACTTGAAATCGGTGTTTGTTTCGTTTGGGATTGCGCCGTTTATGTCGAATCGTTCAGGCAGAAATTCTTCAGCTTTTTCCCATACCTGTGGAATAACAAACACATAAGAAATGTGGGCATGATATAATGCTAAGGCCTAAGGGTGCTCTATCCGGTTAAATATCCGAACCAATCTAAAACCATACCAAAATTTCCGATCAGAACATCGAAGCCAAGAGAGGAACATGGTTCAGTTTCATTTTATCTATATCCAAACAAACTATAACTGTAAAAGAAATGAACTGGTTAAAACCTAAATTCATTTGAATATCCTTCATAATTTATAAAAAAAAACCCGGACCAAAACCGTAGCAAACCTCCATTCAGTTTCGATAGTTCCTTTTCATAATTCGAAAACTGAAAAACCTAAACCGAGACCGGATGGGCTTTCCTAAATGTTACTGTGGGAGAGGGAAGGAAAATGACTGTACCGCGGATGAACGATGGACGTTATAGACCGAAATCATAATGTCTTGTCCAGCATTAACCTTGTAGTTCCCAGGAAGAATGTCAGGAACTTGAGCTCTTCTAATCAAGACCTACCAAGACACAAAGCAATCAGGAAATTTAGTTCATGAATATTAAAGAGATGAGCTTGATTGCTTACAGGAGGATGAGGGTAGAGACGCATTGACTCGTTTATACAACGAGTAATGTACTTCAACTCCTTTATATCCTCGTAAGCCGGGTTTCTTCCTGCTAAAACTCTGTCGACTTCTTCTTGTGCTTTCGTCAATGCAGATGGATTCTATATGCACATATATAGTTTAAGAGGCAAAAAGTTTACTCATCAATGAGAACAGAGAAGCTCCAGTGGCAAAGGAAAGTGGAAGATACCAAAATGTACCTTAGTTAGGAGATAAATCGTCCAAGTGAGAACAGATCCAGTGGTTTCATGACCCGCGACAAGCATTGAGAGAAGATCATCTCGTAACTGCACACTTGACACCTAAAAAACCGTACAATCCAACGTCAGCTTCAATTTGCAATAATGAAAGGCCAACTTTTTGCTTATGGACTAAAGGGAAAAAGGTTAAACCTCTTCTCTGCTTGCAAGCAAGAAACGGAGGATACTTGGGTCAGCATCATTTACATACTCTTCATCATTGATTCTTTCACCTTCTCTTTCGACAATTTCTTTGCACTTGGCAATGAGGTCTTCAACGGTTTCCCTTATCAAAGTTACAGCCTTTTCAGCTTTCACCTGCCTCGGGATTATCTTACACAATACATCAATCTGAAAAAACAACCAAAGCCTCTAAATTAATAAGAATCCAAGTGTGCCACACAATCAACAAACCACATGAAAAACACACAAACTTGCCTTCCAATATGGTAGAAGATCGGTAGAACGAAGCTCAGCTTCTTTAAGAGCAGTGTAAACAGCTTCAATGACGGGACTATCAGTAGTCAAAGAATCGAAATTATAGTTAAAAAGGGACAAGCCAATGACGTCAAGTGTTAACTGAGAAAACTTCTCTTCCATATTCACAGCTCTTCCGTCTTGTCCATAAGGCTGAAGCTTATCAACAAGCCTCTCTGCACATTTGCAGAATACTCTCTCCACAATCACGGACAAATACCTCTTGTGAAGAGACGGAACCACCGCTCTTCGCCTCGCCTATATATATCAAAAATCAGACTTCAAAGGTTCAAAAAACGGTACAAAACTAACCCACGTGAGAAGATTGGGACCTAAACCTAAAACTTTGGTTACTTATCACTCAAGATAGTGACACATTACTTCTAAAGATTCCACTAATTTCAAAATTGAGTTTGAAGAAGATGAAATTACCGTCCAAAGAGGTCCTTCAGCTATTGCGAAACCCGAACCGAATAGAAATTCAGAGACTTCAGCGACTAAGCCTTTAGCGTACTTAGGATAGTTCCTCAAAACGTGTTTAGCGATCGCTGGGTCGCTCACGACCACGAAATTCCGAGGACCAGCAGCGAGACGGTAAATGGGTCCGTACTGGTTCATCCATTTGTAAAGAGGTAAGAAGAGAGCACCTCCCAGGAGTTCAGAGACGTCGTCAAGCTTCGCGCTCGCGATTGGTATTCCTGAATCGTCGTTTTGTCCTGAGGAAAGGGTACGAGTGAGTGATGTGAGCCAATCGGGGCTGACCCATGACTGAGATTTCGAAGCACTGGTCTCGAGTTTTGGTTTGGGTTTAGGTTTCTCTATGGAGGATTTGATGGAGATCGAGAAGAATTTTGGTTTTGGAGAAGGAAAACGAGTAGATTTTACAGTGAAGAGAGAAGAACAAGAAGAGGAAGATGGAGAAAAAAAAGAAGACTCCATTGATGAGCTTTTTGGAAGCTTCGGTACAGAAGTATTTAACTTCGTGTAGAAACGCGAACCGTTAGGCGTGGATAAGGACACGCCAATGAATGATACACCGTTTTGGTGGGTAGTCCAAACTTAATATGGGCCTAACTTGTTATTATTTGGGCCACAACAAGCAAAATCTGAAAATAAAACAGAGAAGATCGAAAGAATTGGAATTTTCTTTGGAACTCTTCTCATAAACACGGACTCTGGTAAGGAAGAAGAAGAAGAAAGGATAAAAAAGATTTGAGTCTTCTGATACACGTTTTGCTCAAAAAGTCAATTTCTCCTTTCGGTTTGTTCGGCGATTTCTTGAAACGATGTTCAATTTCTGGTAATACCCAACTCTTACAATCTTATTGTGTTTGTTTCCGTGATTTTGCGGATTTTTTTTGCTATCTGTTTCGTATGTTCTTGAGTTTGCTTTATGGATTTTCTATTTATGAAATTTGGGATACTTGTGTTACGGAACACTAGATCTGTTCACGATTAAGGAAACTTAGGTTGTTGTGTAGTTATGTATAGTTTGTTCGTAAATTTTTAGCTGTAATCAAACAATTGAACCTTAAGGGCACTTAATGTAGATTTGCTCAGCTACTGATTTGGGGTTCACAGTTGCTGTTATTAGATTTAGAATGTTGTTGTTTATGTGAGAGTTTTGATGAGTCGATGTTTCTGCATCTTGGTTTTTTTATAGTGATGTGAATCTGATGAGAAGAAGTATTGTGTTATTTTTAGCTGTGCCCTTAAAGCACCTTTTTTCAAGTTTGTATCTTGCAGTTGTAGCATTGATGAGGTGACGTATTATACTAACTTGGAAGCCGTTGAGTTTAGTAATTGATGATGTTTCTTTTTGTTGTGTACATCAAGGGGATCAAAAGACCAACACCAAGGGCAATCTCGTCCTCAGGAAGCTTCTTCACAGTCGCCATGGTACTCGCCTTCTTTAGTCAGCTCGCCAAGCTCATCACGGCCTCAAACGTCTGGTCAGATCCCAGCAAATGTCTCACCGGGAGAAGCAGCTGGCATTATCGCCTTCTTGAAAGACAAAAGGTTCGCACTTTTTTGTTTGTTTGTTATGCTTCTCGTGTGTTGCGGTTTTTTGTTTGCTTTCTTTATGAATAGTGTATACTTTTCCGTAGTGTGGACGAGCTCAGAAAGCTTCTCTCTGACAAAGATGCGTATCAGCAATTTCTCCTCTCTCTTGACCAGGTCAAAATCCAGAACAATGTAAGTCTCTAAAACAGTCAGTTGTTTCTGGGTAATGAGTATTATCTATAGTTCTAAGAATGTAGCTTCGTCAGTTATATGTTGATATTATTCATTGGTGCTCTTTCAAGTCTATACAATGATATTGTTTGAGAAAGCCTTTATCATGGCATCATCTTTTACATGTTGCCAGTAATTAGAGCTTTTTGAGGTTCTATGCTATAGAGTCTCTGGACGTTAATTGTTTTGTGCTTTGTTTCTGTCCATCAGATCAAAGATGAGCTCCGCAGAGAAACATTGCAGCTAGCCAGTAAGTTCTCTATGGTTCATGTCATTCTACAAGAAACTTTAGTACAATCCAGAAATCCAAAATTTTCATGTGGTCAAATGTAACAGGAGAGAACTTGGAGAAGGAGCCACAGATAATGGAGCTCAGAAACCAAGTGTGTATCAAGAACCACCTTTCCTTTTTTCAGTTTACCATGTTTTACCTTTTTGATATCTCTTATTTACCAATACTTATTTTACAGTGCAGAATTATCCGTACAACTGAGCTCGCAACCGCACAAGAAAAGCTTAATGAGCTTGAGAGGCAAAAAGAAGAGATTCTCAAATTCTACTCCCCTGGTTCTCTTCTTCATAAACTTCAAGGTAACAACTTGTACCATTGCAATTGATTCTCCCCTTGTCTCATCTTCTCTACTGTTCTTGTTTCATTACTTCTAAACACCTTTTGCTGGTTTTGCAGAGGCTATGAATCAGGTGGATGAAGAATCCGAAGCCCTGCAAGAGAAGTTTCTAGAGAAGGAGATTGATACAGCAGCATTTGTGCAGAAATACAAGAAGCTGCGTACTACGTATCATAGACGAGCACTGATTCATCTTGCTGCTAAAACCTCAAACATCTGAAATTAACACACTTTGCACATTGAACTCAACACAACCAAAGTCTTGGTTTTGTGTCTTATGACTCTTATCCGATGTTGTACAAAAAAAAAGATTTGCTGTTTACGTTCATGATTAAGTGATTGATATTGACATCAAAATTATGTGTTTTTCTTTAATAAAAAGCTACAGAGTCTGAAAATCTCACCAATCTGATAAAAAGATTACAAGAAAACCCCAAAGACGTATACAAGTTTCTTTCTTAAGCAATCTCAGAAAACAGACGACAGTCTTTTAGATGTTTTGAACACATTTTGTCTCTCTTCCTCACTCGTCGAGCAGGCCAGCTTCCTTTAATGCACTCTTATACTCTTCCTCTGAGTTCCACGATTTGATCTGCAGCAAAGTTTAAAATCATTGGATACTGTTTTAACAAACACTTCAAAGATAGATAGCAGCTTTCAAAAATCTTATTATACCTCCTTAACATTTGCTTCAAAATACTTCTCTATCTTCTCCATCACCTCTTTATCCCAGCCATCATCAAGCAGCAAGTTGAATACCGCTCCTACAATACAAATACATAGTTCAGAAACTGATAAGAACTTATGGAAACACTTGAGAAAGAAAAACGAAGAATCAAAACTCACCTTTACGACCAAACCGGCCAGCTCTCCCAACCCTGTGAAGGTACACCTCATAATCTGGTTCTCCGGTTTCATATTTAGTGGGCAAATTATAATTGACAACCAAATTCACCTGCAAGTATTGTATATAATCAGCAAGAGGCATTAACTAAGAAGCACCTAAGGGGAAAAGAGAAGAAAGGAAAAGGGAAGGATAAAAGGACAATATTTACCCGCTGTTGGTCAAAACCTCTTGCAATAACATCAGTTGCAATTAGAACTTGGGTAAGGCAGTCTTTGAACTCCTTAACTATCTTATCCCTGTCCACTTCAGACATACTACCATGGACACTGGTGACGTCATATCCCATTTCCGCTAGAGCTTTGTGCACCTTGTTTGCTGACACTTTTGTTTTTACAAAGATAATGGTTTGCCCAATATCCCCAAGCTCCATAATCTGATCCTTGATGACTTCGATTTTGTTTTGCTCCTTCGGGCAAAGAACTTTAAACTGCTTCACTGAGTCCAGAGCCAGATCCTCTCTTTTTACAAACAATTGGTTGGGATCCTTGACAGTCCTCGCAACAAAATCTTTGACAGTTTCGTTAAAAGTTGCCGAGAAAAGAAGAACCTGTTGAAAAAAAAGTCAAGAACACAAGCAGGCAAATCAAATTTAGAAGAAAGAAAAAGCAAAAGAGTTTCCTTTTTTAAATTTAGACTAACAGCCATGGAGATAATGAAATAACCATTCTTTATTACAGCTTTCTGCAGTGAAGACAGATTCATCATCGTTTTAATAGACATATGTAAAAACACAGCTGAATTGTTTCTATTTACTAAGAGCTTCAGAGCATCGAAACAAACAAAGATATATTGTTGAATAGAATATCTTGGGGACCCTAGATATCACGGTAGATATGCCACTAGAAATCAATTGTCATACTACTTATAATTCAAGAAGCATAAACAAATCAGTCACTAGTTTAACAGACCTGGAAATTGGGATTAACTCTCTCAATGTCTTTCATTATCTTCAAGGAATCATCCCTAAAGCCATCCTGCAATAGCAGTGCAATCTCAATTATCAACATATGAAGGGAAAATGTGATAACATAATACAGAGTTTAATAATTAGAGTTGAGAAACTAACAAGGCGAAGTAAAACAGAAGAAAGGGCATACCGTAGCAAGCATATGATCAGCCTCATCAAAAACCAGAATCTTCAAATGACTTAGACCTAGTTTCTTAAATGCCATCCACTTCTTAAGGGTTCCGGGGGTGCCAATCACCACATGGGAAGAAACAGGAGCTCGTCTTGCAGTCGCTACGCCTCTGGTCGAGTCTGGCACAGCCACTTCTGCAGTGATTCCAGTAAACTTTCCCATCTTCTGAAGAACTTCCATATTCTGTCATTCATTCAACAGCCCATACATGAATTAAACTCTTAACACATATTCCCAAGTCAACAACCATATACTCTCAGATCATTAACCAATAGACTAACTAAATAAAACGAACCTGGTTTGCTAATTCTCTAGTGGGACAAATGCAGAGCGCTTGAGGCTCCCTCAATGTTGGGTCAACCCGACTCAACATTCCAAGGACGAAACAAGTGGTCTTTCCAGATCCGTTATGCGCCTGGGCAATCAGATGCTTGTGAGGCGGGGTCATTATCATTGGCAAACTGATTGCTTGAATCTTGCTCGGCTTTTCGAATTTCATCTCAACGTACAAGCCTTTCATCAACTCTTGTGATAAGTTCAAGTCTTCAAATCTACTTGCTGATGTATATGGTGTGTCACCAGAAGTAACCTAGGAAAAAGCGAGAAATCAGAATCATCCAAACAAATCTGGAAATCAAATAACCCTAGACTGACTGTAATTGCGATCATCCAAGAACTACCTTTGCATCAACCGATCCAAATAACCTAATTTTTTCCCAGTAAAACCCAGATCTAAGCTCGATTGGGAAGATTCAACACAATGACAATTCACTAAACTAGAGAAATCTACTAACGGAAAGCAAAAAAAAAAAAAGGGGATAGTAGTAAATACCGCTTTGATGTTTGAATCTTCAGGTTCCTCAAGCACAGATTCACGTTTCTCTTCTTCCTTAATGCTCAAAGAATTGAGTTCCGATACTGCGTTTGCTTCCTCTTCATCATCATCCTCAACATCGCCCCACTTTTTCTTCTCCGTCGTGGGCTCAGTCTTCTCGGCGGCGATTGATGCTTCCGCGGTGGATGAAGATGACTCAACGGCGGGAACTTTCTCTACAGTATCCGCCATAGCTGTAGCCAGACCAGAACAAATTAGAAACCAAATCGACCAATTTCACAAAACAAAAACTGATGAAGTAAGAAATTCATTAACTTCCAATAATTCGTGAAAGAGCTGAGAGTCTGTGACAGAAGCAAAACCTGTGAAATATGGAATCGAGGCTGAAAAATGAGAGAGAAGGAAGACGATGAACAATTGGGGACAAAAAGTGAAAAACCCCAAATAAATAAATAGAAGCTGCTGCTTTATTTTGAAGCTACTCTAGTAAATTTGTAAAATCACTGACTTTTATTTCAAGCTACTAGTAAAAAATGGAAATTTACTGACGTTAATTTCAAGCTAACACGTGATTTAACCGACTCTACCTAGTATTTTTTATAATTCGGTTTATCCTCTTTTTCTTTTTCTCAAATCTCAACACAATTCGATTTATTTTAGACGACCCAAGTAAATCATTTTGGGCTTTAGTGTATGAGAAGCCCATCAAAACTTTAAACGACGTGGTGTCGCTTTGGCTTTAGAATATTTTTAATTAATCATTGTTGATGTAATTATAAGAACAAAATTATTACAAAAAGAAATGAATATTTTTACCAAAAAAAAATGTAAAATGATCTTAAAAGAAAGAGAAAAAAAAATAAAAAAAATAATTTTTCAAAAAAAATTATTAGATAATATATATACAATTTTATAGAGTTTTTAATTATTGAGGAGGGAAGAAATAAAAAAGACTTTTATATATATTTATTCGTCATTTCATGGCTTTAGAAAAAAATTAAAATCAAATAAGAAAAAAGAAAAAGGGGCTGTGAGAACTTTAAAAAACAAAAAAGTAAAAAAAGTCTGATTGGGAAAACCAAAACTGTTAGAACTTTAGAATATGTCTAAAGCCAATCACCCCCTAAGACAGCTTAAACTCTTTCTTTTTGTGTATACATCACATTTGAATGCTCTTTGAGTCTTTGTTTCATATCGTAGAACAAAGATACATGTAGTTAGTTAAAATACTATTTTGATTACTAGTCGTTTGTCCGCGCTACGCTCTTGAGTTTTACTAGTATCTATTTATTTTGGTTTATTATGTTTTGGTTTGTTATTTTTTATTTGTAGATTGCCATAATTTTTTTTAGATTTTTATTGGATTTGAAGTAATTTATGTCTTGTTATGATAATTTATATACTATTATTATATATCCGTTTCTGATTTCTCGTTTTATATATTTTCTGTATTTTCATATGTAACAATTTTAAAATTTAACATATTAGTATAACGTACTTTATATTTAGTGTATTTTATTTAATTATGTATTTTTAATTTTAGTTTTCAAATTTTTATGACATATTGTTTATTTTTTATTTTGTTTGTTATTCTAACATTTGCGATGTATTGGTAAAAGTTATTTAAATTCATATTGTAAGCCTTTAAAGAAATATTATTTTTTGCTACATTTTTCGTACGTGTTTTTAAAATGACAATTCATGCTTCGTCTCAATCTATCTCATTTAAGTCCGAAAATTTTGTGAGACATAAATTAGATAGATTTTATATTCTCAAAATTTCTTGTTTTTTCTATTAGCGTTAAATGTCATCAAAATTTAAGTTTACATTGTGTTAGCACAATCAAATCTTTTATTCTAGTTTGAGTTTTATTGAACCCTAATGTGAGTTTGTCTCTGCAGAAACAAGTGTCAGACTATGAAGCCGCCAGAAAAGTTGAAAGAAAGCCGCCAGCCTCCCCTGAGGGTGGTTCAAAGACGAAGACGAAGGTGCTTCCAATGAAGAAACCCACTCAGCAGCGTACGAAGGGTTGGAACATCATCGTGAAGAAACCTTTAGTCCCGTATGATGACGATGATGAGTAGCCTCAAAAATATGTTAGTTTAGTACCTCAAAAATATGTTAGTTTAAATATCGCTAAACTTTTGTAAAAAAATGTAAAACAATATCTTTTGTGAAACAAAACAGAGAAATGAAATTTTCAGTAAAACGGAAAGAGTTAAATATTGCTAGAAACCAGTTAACAAAATGGAAAGAATATGAAATTTGTTAACTGGATGGATGGTTAGTAACTAAAGCTGTCAAAGTTGTGACTCTTATCTTTATAATTATTTGAATTATCATGAATTCATGACTCAATGGATGGATGGTTTACCATCGTTTAAGTTAGTGTTTACAAATTGCTGGTTTTAGATGTTGTTTTGTTTATACAAGACGTATTAACACATTAGTAATTAGTTAGTATAATATGGCCAACAGCCCAAAATTGGTCATTTTCTCCTAATTTGGGTCTTTCTATCAAGTAGAGATTTTTAATTCCATGGTGATATGGCCCAAATCTTCCTCTTTTTTTATTGTAAAATATTTTTGTAAGCTTTATTGAAACAAAGTTTTTACCTTCTTGATACAAGACAAAAGAAAATAAACCATGACGGCTTAATTACAATCTTTGAGGGATAAAGCAAAACAGGAAGAAAAAAAAAATGAAAAAATAAAATAAAAAGAACACAATCTTTGAGGTGCGCAAAGTGGATGCCACATTACCTGAGACATCATCACAACAACAATAAAAAGATGGTGGAGCTCACACTTTGTTATAATGATATTTTGCCAATATTCAAACTTGTTTTCCTCAAAAAAAAAATCATCTCTTACCAAGAAGACTGATGAATACTCTCAAGAACCTTTATTCATGCCTCCAACGGTTCAAAAAGAACCAAAATTAGATTAATGAATCATGATAGATCTCTCAATACCCGAATAGAGTTAGCCTTCAAACCAAACATTCAATCGGCTTGGGGTTCAAATCAAATAGAGGGAATCCTAGCTATGACGGAAGTTTTGGTTCGAACCCGGGAAGCATGTATATTGTTGCTCATGGTCCAAGACCAGTGACCAAAGAGAGACTGGCCTCACATACAATTTCCACCTACTCTATTGCACTAGCAAATGCTTTTTCATTATCTTAAACATAGCGTGGGGTGAATGATTATCATTGTATAACATGCATCATCTTCTCAAATCTCAACTCCCCATTTTCTTCGCCACTAATAACTATCTATCACTCTCTCTCTCTCCCCCTTCTCTCTTCTCTCTGTTTTTCTCTCTTCTCTCTCTGTCCTAACGGTATTGCATTAGACAAGCAGAAAAAGGAATGCAAGAGATGAGACTTTCAGGGTTTCTTCTCTTGGTCTCTTGTTTCTTCTGCAAATCCAAAGGGGCCATTGTTCCTGCACTCATCATTTTCGGTGACTCCATTGTTGACGTTGGAAACAACAATAACTTACTCAGCATTGTCAAATCCAACTTCCCTCCTTACGGCAGAGATTTCATCGACCAAAGACCCACCGGAAGGTTCTGCAATGGAAAACTCTCTGTAGATTTCTCGGGTAAATTTTTATTCACAAAACCACATTTTCTCTCTCTCTCTCTTTCACCTTATATACTCTCTATCTCTCCCTAATCTTATTGGTTTTTATCTTCCTACTTGTGTCTAGCCGAGTACCTTGGCTTCTCATCATACCAACCTGCATTCCTAAGCCGAGAAGCAAGCAACGAGAGTTTCCTGATTGGCGCCAACTTTGCATCAGCATCTTCAGGATACTATGATGCTACATCTGTTCCATTTGTAAGGGAGACAGCACAGTCAAACATCAACACACACACACATACCCAAGAAATTATCCATAAGGCTTTACTCTTCCTTTTGCAGGGGGCAATCTCCTTAACACGACAGCTGAGCTATTACAGGGCGTATCAAAACAGAGTAACGAGCATGATCGGGAGGGAGAAAGCGCGTAGTCTGTTCTCTAAAGGTATCCACTTATTGAGTGCGGGATCTAGCGACTTTCTTCAGAACTATTACATCAATCCTCTGCTCAACATCCTAAATACACCTGATCAGTTTGCTGACATTCTCATGAGATCCTACTCAGACTTCATCCAGGTACTTTTAAGTTTAGAAACGAACTGTAGAACTCGATATTCGTAACAAGGCAACTGTATGAATGTGCAAATTTACAAGAAACAAAGAAAAAAACTCTGTTTCAGTTATTTACCTTTTTTCAGTTTTTTGTGTCAACAAGAATCATACTGTCGCTTGTAACAGAATCTGTATGAACTAGGAGCAAGGAGAATTGGAGTGATATCGCTACCGCCAATGGGTTGCCTGCCTGCAGCTATCACTCTTTTCGGCGCAGGAAACAAGAGTTGTGTCGAGAGGCTGAACAACGATGCTGTCATGTTCAACACCAAACTTGAGACCAGAACCCAGTCATTGATGAAGAGACACTCAGGCCTCAAGCTCGTCGCCTTTAATGTTTACCAACCTTTCCTGGACATCATTACCAACCCAATTGACAATGGTACACGCCTGCATATGCAAACTTAAAATCCTTATTCAACTTTAAACCATGATAGAGTGAGCTATACACAGGAGAACTTCTCAGATATTTCATCTAGTTAGCAACTAACAAGATACCATTAACATCTTTTTAAATGTCTAAACTGCATGTATTCCAGGATTTTTTGAAACAAAAAGGGCATGCTGCGGAACAGGAACAATAGAGACATCGTTCCTTTGCAATTCTCTATCCCTAGGAACGTGTGTAAATGCCACAGGATATGTGTTTTGGGATGGATTTCACCCCACAGAGGCTGTGAACGAGCTGTTGGCTGGGCAACTATTGGGTCAAGGGATTTCGTTAATCTCCTGAATTGAGTTCTGTCCCAGTTGGATTGAATTCAAACTGTATGCCTACAAAAAGCTACCAAAGTGTGTGTCTCTCTCTCTTCTCTCTCTATATATATAACTCACAAATAAGAGACATATTTTGTGTGTGTGTGTGTGTGTGACTGAATGTAGAAACTACTAATCTAGTGTGTGATGGGTCTATAGGTCCAAGCTTTGTTTGAGAAGATCACAGACTGTGATTCACAGTTTTTACTACTTTATTTGTGTTCTTAAACTATCTCTTTAAAATTTCTAAGGTTGATTACAGCAAGACTTTTGGTAAAGTTACAAATAAGTCAAAGTTTGCTGCTATGTGAACATCATAAAACATTCAGGTTTGGTTAAACATATAAGATTTAAGAAAATTCCATATAAGCTTAGTTGATAATCATATACAACTACCAAGACGAAGCAAGTTTCCATATCTTAAGATAAACAAACACGCTGTTTACACCATCCGTACTAATATAACTGACAGAAGACTTATATATTAATAGAATATAGGATAAAAGGTCTAGCTGCATATGCATCACAAGATGAATACCTGGTCAGAGGTCTCTACGAGAGTTCAAATCCTGCATTTGAAGTAATCGCATACAATAGTTTCTCCCTCATAGTGCTTGCTCGTTTATATGTTGGAAGCTGAAGCAATCCACAAAGAAAGGCTGAACAAAAAAGATATAGGAATCTTCACAAATAGACAACAAAGGAAACAGAACAATTGAAACTCCACCTTAAGAGTATTGTAGCACGTGGAAGCAGATGGAAGCCTTTCTACATCTTGTCCTCCAATAGCAGCCCAAAGAGAGGTATCACAAGAGACCTGCGGAAGTTGAAAAAGCACAAATGTAAGAAAAAAAATTACCAAACAGAATATCACACATACATTTCTAAGCTAAAGTTCAAAAAACAAACTTTATGGATGATGAAGGTTGGCTGCAAGTATTTGAAACCAAGGAGTGGTGCCCGGGAACAACTAGTCACAAATTTGAGGAGCAAGCAACGTTCACTCGGTTCAAACCCTTTCATGACCTGAGACAGGATGCCCAGAGAGAAATTAAACTAGCCGCACTCAAATTCTCCGCCTATGTAATAAATTGGCAGACAGAAAAGGAAGAAAAAGAAGAGATCAGGGCTTTTGAATATGAGTTATCACCTCCCAAAAGATTTTGATTGTTCGACTGCTATCACTGTAACCACCAGTGTATTTTGTATTCCTCCTTAGGTCATCAACATCGATATCATGGTTTCCTCCAGAGAGTAACTGCGCAGTAATTTTTGTAAGACCTTAGCTTTGTACAAGAGAAAAACTCTAGAAATCATTACATTAAAGCCGCATACCTGATTAAATTCATGGGCATTAAATAGTTTCAACCAAGCAGGAGATATAAGGTCAGTCAATCCTCTGTAAAATGCATTTGAAAAGGGCACAATCTGCATTCAAGACATAGGACAACATGTTTACCTCGTTAATTATGAAATAAATTTGTTTTGCAGGATGATTGACCTTTAGATTATTTATAAAACGAGAAAAAGACGATACCTGCCGGTTAAGTTTATAGTCAGCCATTGCATGAATATATTGCATTCTGTTCTCGTTCGTGACTGAAATATCCTTGCCACCGGGTTTGAGCTCCATTATGCTCATTTTTCCACAAAACTCTTCAGTGACTGTGAAATCCAGACAGAGTTCCTTCAAATCACCATCGTAATGCTGCGTATAACAAGAGTCTTGATTTCAGAAACTCTCTCTTGTGATACTTACGCAAGATTGCATTTTGACATAAGAGACGACAAATATATCACCTGTGACGGTTTTTACCTTGATATACATGAGGTTCCTGTACAGCTCTGGATCAAGCCCTGATAGTTCATCAATAAAGCTATAACGTCCCAAGAGCTTCTGGATGAAAACGTGTGAAAAAGAGTAATCCAGCAGTATTCCCTCGTATAGAGCTTTTCCAACAATTCTTCCAAGAAACTCAATCATCTGAATCCCGTTCTCAAGGTGCCGTGCAGATGGGCTAGGAACAAGCAACCTATCTGAAGTAGGGGTTTGCGAGAATAACCCATACCTTTTGGAAAATAATAGAATGGGCATACCAATAAAAACAAAACTTAATCCATTGGACAAGTAACAGCATAAACTAGAATAAAGTATGCATACAGAGAGCTTACTCAGTAGCAAAAGCTGCTTTTGTTATGTCAGTCAAAAACTCTTTTGAAAGCCCACCATAGTCTAGGCCAGCCTCAGGAAGGCCAGACTCATTCACAAACGAGACATGGATGGAGGATTTTAGCCTGCTACCAATAGAATTCAGTTGTTGGAATCCATCCTCAACCACATGACCTCGACGAACGACTATCTCTATTGACCTCGCACCAGGTGCATCCACTTCACCAGCCATTTTCCTTGAAGCTTTATCCATGCTTATAAACTCTCTAAATACATGGACCCTGCAGGGATAACAAAACATGTAAATAAACACCATTCAACAGATAAAGAGAAATGAGGAGACATGTAATAGTTAGTTTTGAGGTCATTGTAGCACCAAAAAAGACATGGATAGGCTATGAAGGGTAAGCAATATAAAATTACCTTTCCTCAAATGGAAAGACATGCGGAGTAATTGTTATAACAGAACCCATGCTTGGAGACGTAAGAACATCACTGGATGGTAAAACCTCATGAGTTCTGGCAGCAAATGCAATTGGAGGTCTACTAGTTCTACCAGGTGAAAGCCACAGGGCAGAAGGACAAAAGGGGTGCCTGCAATCTCTTTCATACAATAAATGCATACATCTGATAGCAGAATCCATCAGTTGTCTATTCTCAGGACCTGTGCCTCGCAACAATCCATTGTACACGAGCGTATTAAGCATTGATGCAATTCTCCGTTGTTTCTCTAGCATAAAGGGGACCTATATGCCAAAACAAACCTCTAGTAAATATCAAACTGATAACATATAAGCAGCAGGAAACCATATTTCATATTTACCTGCTTTTCATAAAACTGTATGTCATCAAGAACAACGAGTAAATGTGCATAGGTTGCACAAAATAGATGAAGCAGGCATGACACATCTTTGGAGATACCTACAGGACCACCCCTCAGAGATTCCACATCCCACACATCACCAGTTGACTCATTAACCTGGCTTGGTCCTGGTTGGTCACTAGTACACTCCGCATGTTCACGCGGTCCTGGTGATTTACCAGAAAACTTGTTTAGCACGTTCACCCACTTGTTGACACCGTCATTCTTAAGATGTTTCAATTTCTTCTCAGAAGAACTTCTTGTATTCCATGAAGTTTTAGCAGATCCATCAGATGTAGCGTCAGCAGTGCAACCATTTTCAGGGAATAGGAAACCCTCTAGAGAATTCCACAAAGAGACAATGTATCCAGGACAGAAGGACAACATGTTAAGGACAGGCAAAGGCCCTACAACAGGATTCAACACACAGAAGATTCTCAACATGCATGAATATAATCGTGCTATATCAAGCAATCCTAGTGTTTCTGATCCTTTCTTACTACTCGTCAACGCATCTTTATCTGATATAACACGAATTTCTTTCTCAGAAGCTGCCAACAGTCTTGCGAGATGCCATTGTTGACATACTGGTCGAAGCAATTCCACAAAAGAAATCTTAACTGAATTTTCTCCTTTCCCAGTCTCATTTGATATGGCCTCAATATCAAGATGAATATCCTGATACCCAACATTTTCAACCTGAGACAAGAGATACTCGGCGAGAGTCACAATAACATGAACATACAAGACATAAAACATCTCTGGATTTGATTCTTGTGGGTCCATAAAATCGGTTTCACTAACTGTTGCCAGGGAAATGATGTTCCCGATAGCCCATCCAACAGAAGGAATCTCCATGGTACAATTCATCTTCTCTGAATGCTCCATTTCCAATATTCTGGTCAAGATTTTGTCCCTCAAAATCTGCTGTCACCTGCCACACTTTAATAAGTCTTTCGATTGTTTGGAAAAAAAGCAACCAGTTAATCCGAAAAAGTAACAGAGATTTAAAACAAGCCAATTCTCTCTACATTCTTTTTTGGGACTTTGACAAAAAATTGGTCTTAAGAAAATTTGATATGAGTTTTACCAATATAGTGTGAAAGCTTGGCAGTAGTACGCTCTTGTGCTTCAGTGCACGTACGAGAGCGCTTGGCAGGCAGCAAACGAGTCGAGGAATCGTCAGTATTAGAGAAACAAATTCTTCAACGGCCAAATTTGTGTGCAGTTGATTGTCATCAACGAAAGCAGGCTGTCTCACATGGAATGGTCGTAGAGCCAAAGTTACTGCACTTGTAGTAATCAATAGTCTCTCATCTTTATGTTTGGTTAATGTCTTGATATATCTTCTAACTGCTATGTAATATCCACTTTTAAAGCTCCCTGTAAACTGAATGATCATCTTTCCAGCTGTTTCTGCATCTTCAAAGTTTTCCTTTGTAATGATCTTCCAGCTTTTGGGATCAGTTAAAATAATAAGAATACGTAATAGAAGGGCACTGACACCAATAACATCTTTTATCCTTTCCTGTGAATAGTTACACTCCATTAGAAGGAAAGAGCAGAGAGAAACGATCTTTCGTGTTTGACAGGCCCATGTTTTACTTTCTTCAAATGTCCCAACTGCTAGTGAGCAAAAATTGTACCCCTGATCTGCAAAAGACAATAACAGCATCTATTCAAGATATATATCTCTCCTAATTAGCCAGACGAATTATTCAAATTCAAGAGCAAAAAAAAAAAAAAAAAGAATCATACCGTTAGAGTTGATGCTTTCCAATAGAATCTTAAAGCAAGTTTGCATGCAGTGTATATCTCTTGCCTGTATCTTATGATGTTGGACAGACAAAGATCTGATAAAGAAGAGAAATGGTCTCAATACTCTGCTTGATACCCAACTTTTGGTCAGTGTATCAGATTGGCAACTCAGTAAATTCTCCCACTCCTCCTGGATCTCTATAGCTGCCTTATTTCTCACAATGTAAGACCTCCAAACTCTCTAAAATCATTGGAGAATGGTGTAAGTCTATGCCTTCAACTATGTATCTGAGATAAAGTCCCATTAAACCACAAATGACATCCATAGATTCCAACTCAAAATAATCCCAACAAAGTACAGCAAATTATGACAGCAAGCTTAGCCACTTCTTCCAATACAAACAATCATGCTTTCTACTAATATTACTATGTTCACAGACAACAGAAGAGATTTTTAACTGCAGCTACCAAGGTTTAGTTTCGGTTAACCACTTCAACCAAAGTCAAGAGAAAGAGGTACCTGAATATAAAGTGCTGCAGCATTAGCTCGTCTTGCATAACTGCGTAGCTCCCTTTCTTGTGACACTTTAGCAAGCAAAGCATCCCTTGATATCTCCCCACTGCTGGCGCCTCTGAGAGACACCTGATGAGAGTACATTTAACAATCACAGAATGCATCGTTATGCACCAATTTAAAAGACATATAAACAAACCTTAGATCAACAATTTTGAAGCAAACCAAAACATAATCTTCAATTTTCCAATCCTAATTTCCCATGAAACTAATTAATTCCCTCGGAAACATTCCATTCTAATAGTCTAGGTTCTAAATTGAGACCTCTCAAGCTTCTTCTTCTTCACTTCCACCGAATCTGAGTGCTATAAGAATTAAGAACCCTAAGTTTTCCTAGAAAATCGATAATTAACATCGAACAATGTATCGAAACGATTACGTTACTTTAGAGTTTAGAACAACCAATTTCACAAGAAAATTTTGAGCAAAAAAAAAAAAAAAAAAATCAGCGCAATCAAGAGAATTTAGATCGAATTCGAAAGCGATGAGCAGAACAGCATCAAAATGGTTCAATTTCAACAGTAGCGGGAAAAGAAGAAGACGAAAGCACCTTGTGTTTGCGATTCAGGTCCATTGAATTCGGGAATTACAGAAAAGAGGCGAATATTTTGGCTCACGATCTTCTTCGTCTTCGTGTGGGATTAGGTGACGTCAAGGATCTAAGCTACTTCTTCGTAGAAACTCGTACCAGTTCTTTATGACGTCAGCTTATGAAAAAACAACATATATCGATTTTTTTCTTTTTTTTGGTACGTGTAATGATATGTTTTTTTTTTTTTTGGTGAAAACGTGTAATGATATGTTTGAGTTAAAGGTAGATTCTTTATGTAATAAATTTGCTTTGTTCTAAAGTTAACGGAAAAAAAATAACGCTACTAAACGAATTTTTCTTTTTGAGTTTTTTTCCAATAATTTTCATGAATACGTTATCGTTGGATTGCTTTTCAAAAATTACTATAAAATTCAAAATCTACTACAGTATTAGATATAGCACTACTACTTAAATAGGGTGGACCAAAAATGGTCTTTTAACTTTTATAATGATTTGGTTATGAGTTTGATTAACGTTTTCCGGTGATAAATAATCACACACTTCCACTTTGAACTTTGAAGAGTATAGTGAAAATTTATCCCGTTTTGGTGTACATTGTCAGAATTGGTGATCAAAACACGTAATAGTGTGGTCACCCTGAGAGTGGAACATCTGTCCATTTTTCGCATGTAACGGATTTCACTATAATTGCTTTTTAAGTGTTTTTCTTCGCTATTATGGGTTTAAATAAGGAAGACAAATCTTTAGAAAACGAACTTAGATCTAAAATACCTGAATTATTTTAAACGAACATAATTAAAAAAAAAATTCAATCTCTTATCCAATCCATCCCTATGTTGATCGCTCATGTCAAATTGTCAACTAGCGTGCTACCCGCACATCGGCTCACACAAGGGGCTGAGAGATTATACTCAACAATGAAATAACTGAAGTAAAATGAAAATGGGCTGAAACAAACTTTCAATAGGCAACAAAAGCCTGACTACGTTCCGGTTGATTAATTACGTAACTTGAAACATGATCGGCAACATAATTAAAGATCCATGCATCAAAGAAACGAGAAACGAGGGGAAAAAATCACTTAAAAGGAAAGTCCTATATATAGGCAATATGAAACCTAAGTTGTTGTACAAGTGGCTTCAACAGCGAGCGTAGGAGCTCCTTTGCATTGGCTCGGACCAAACATCTCGTCCGCAACTAAAAGGTAACACTTCTTTTTTCCAAGACAATTCTGCACAAATAAAACTAACAATAAGATCCATATATATATTGAAATACTATTTATTATTTAGTCTACGTGAAGGAAATGCGATTATGCGAACCAACATATTATTAGTGTTTAATTTATTTTGTTAATTAACCTTTTTGACGAGCCTCAAGGTAGCTGGTGCGCCGCAATTGCCGTGTCGAAAGTGACCACATGTACCAGTGGGATTGCCATAATCGGCGAACTTGATCTTTGTAATAACATGTCCAGGTTCAAAGCAAGAAATAACTGCCAATGGACCGGGATCAGGTTTTGTATTCGTACACGCTGTTTGTTCTTTGCCATGTTGTGGAGAATTACTGAGAAAACGTTTCTGGCCACCGTCGATTCTGATGCCTCGTGAATCATAAGAAACATCGATCTTTGAAGCTAAACCAATCAGAAAGGAATGAAATAGAACAATAAGCAAAATGAAGCCATGATGATGACGACAATGTAAAATATCCATCTTTTTATGTTCTCATAATCAAGGTATCAAAAATGTAGACTACTTATGGATGTGGTTATATATAGGTATTTTCTTTTTCTTTTTTTTTTTACTTTTGTTTTTGTTAAAACTTGGATTAATCAAACTTTGGAGAGACGAATTCGTTTGTAAATGTGGCCACAAAATTTCCACTCAAATTTTTTCCTTTCTCTTGTTTTTTCTTGTTTTTCGGAGAGGAGTTTAGTGAAAGACATTCCTGCTAATCCGATATCTCATGACTTTTCCACGATTACTTATTAATAGATTTGCATTTCCAGTAGTATGTAAAGAAAAAGAATTGATAACATTTTTTTATTTTAAGTATCTGTTGATCTTTAGATTGTTGTCTCTGCTAATTGATTTTTATTGTTATATAAAGGCCAGAATATGAGAGTACGTATATTATTGTTATTTTGTTTATATATGTCATGAAATTTCATTTGTATTCTTACATTCGTACCCAACTAATGATAATTCTATTGTACCATCAAAATGAAAGAAATGATTTAAAATTTAGGATTAAACTAGTCATTTGTTAATTGTTTTCTTAGTTTTTCTCACTTATCTTTTTTTTTTTTTTTGGACAAAGTTTTTCTCACTTATCTAATTGCTTAATTTAAAGCCAGCTTTTCTAGCTTTTGTTGGTAAAAATATTAACATTTTCCAAAACATTTGTCTGATTGATGTTTATGTTGTATGCACATAAACTTACTAAGCTTCAATTGAGTTTGTATAGTGCACTGTAACGCAAAAGCTTGGTTTGTGTTCTTCTAGAGTATTGGCCTTTATTATTCCACTCACATTGATCATAACAGATATGAATCAATCCACTTTTAAATCAAGTGGTTTTGAACTAATGTGCGAAATAAAAGAAATGACTTCTCTTTTTTTTTTTTTTAATGACCAACATCAACTTGATCAAAACGAGAGAAAAGAGAAAAATCATCCCTAAAACAAAACCATTAGTTAGATATAAAAAATCTAGGTTTTTGTACAAGTGGCGTCAACCGCGAGTGTAGGAGGTCCTTTGCAGTGGCTTGGACCAAACATCTCATCCGTAACTAAAAATACACACATCGGTTTTCCAAGACAATTCTGCAGTACAAAAAGTAATACCAACAATAAGATTCATTGATATATTTAGTAATTACTCCACATGAAGAAAAGAAGAACCAGCTTACAGTCTAGTTATTAATGCTAGTTAGTTCTGCTAACCTTTTTGACGAGCCTCAAGGTAGCTGGTGCGCTGCAATCGCCGTGTCTAAAGTGTTCACATGTACCAGTGGGATTGCCATAGTCTGCGAAATTGATCTTGGTGATAACATATCCATCCTGGCAATAAATACGCGTTATCGGACCTCGAACAGATTTATGATTCGTACGTACACGCTGAATGTTCCTTGCCACGTTTAAGAGATTTTATAAACTTGCTACGAGGGTGATGATTGAAATCCGAGAGAAAACGTTTTTGGTCACCATCGGTTTTGATGCCTCTTGCATTATAAGAAACCTCGTTAATTGAAGAGAAAGCAAACACAAAGGAGTAAATCAGAACAAGAAGCAAAACGAAGCCATGACCATGAAGTATCCATTTTTTGTTGTTCTCATAATCAAGGATAACGAAAATGTTAAGTATGCTACTTATGGATGTAGTTTTTTTTTTGGTAGAAGACGGGAGACTAGTCTTCCATTTATTAGAAAAAATAAAAATTACAACCGCATAAGCCTAGGGCGCGCAGACCCAATCATATCGTCTTTAAAAATCGACTCCACATCCGGAGGAAAAACTGGGAAAGAATGAAAGCCAAGTGGCAACAAAAACGCATAGTTAGCTAACCCATCCGCCAGACAGTTAGCCTCCCTATACACATGAGAAATACGGACTATCCAGTCCCTTGATAAAAAGCCATGGCACAAACGTACCAGGAACGACAGCGGATGCGAATCACTAATCCATGTCCTCAAAAACCCAACCACCAACTGCGAATCCACTTCCAGCTCCAAGCGTGTAATGCGCTGCTCCCAAGCGATATACAACCCATAATATACTTATGGATGTAGTTGATTACTTGTTTTTTCTTTTATTAAAACTTGGATTAGTTATAAGTTTTAGAGAGGCGAATTCGTGTGTAGATGTGGCCACAAAATTTTCGATCAATTTGTATTTCTATTTTTCAATTCTATATTTCTTGGTTTTCGGAGGTGTTGGGGAAAGACATTCCTTCTTACTTTTCCACGATTTATTAATAGCTTATAGTATTTTTTAAGTGAATAAAAAAAGAAAGAAAAAAAGATTTTTTCTCCAAGAAGAGAGTTTGCTTAGTTTCACAATTATCTGTTAGTTTACAGATTTTTGGTTTATTGGTTTTATTTTATGAAAAGGATTATCTGTTATTTTTCAAGTTTTAAACTGAAAATGAACGTCATATGCAATTATGTGAATGTGATGTATATGTTAACGCGATGGTGTAAAATAGAAGCACGATGGTGATTTTAAAATTTCAATAGGAATTTCGAGTTAATGTTTATTGTTTCTGTATTTTTCAAAAAAAGTGTAAATAATTCATGTAATAATTAATGAATTTCTATGAAAATATCCAAATAATTTTTTGTGGTTAAAATATTCCATCTCCGACTAACTAATGATATAAATCTACTGTACATATGAAAGTATTTGGTTTATAAGGATTCTTAAATTTATGGTGACTAATCTGATTATCATTAAATTTAGCGTCACAACATATATATGAAACATAAATGTATAGACTATAGAGTTGATGTGACGAAAAGTAAATATACGACAAAATTGTTCTCGATTTTGCGGGAGTAAGAGTCCTACTAATATGATCAACAACAAACTTTTATCAAAGCGAGAAAAGAGATAAATTATAAAGAACTAGGTAAATACCCGCGCGATGCTGCGGGGTGTTTTTCTTACGTTTTTTTAATATATATTTTATTTGTAATGTTAAAGTTTTGTTTGGTGTTTGTTATGTATTGTTTTTTTTTTTTTTTTTTTAGAAAGGTTTGTTATGTATTGTTATATTGTTGGTTTTTGTATAATATTTATATTCAAGATAATAGTAAAGAAATTTGAAAACATCAAAATCTATAGATTATTATTTTATATACATTTTTGTTTTGAAATACACCTTAAAAAATTATTTTTATAGATGGGATGTTTTTTCTTTAATATTTAATGTTTTTAATATAAAAACGTCTAATTAATTAGGAAATAGAGTTTAATAAAGATGAGTAATTACTTGTTGGAAATGTTTTTATTGATTTGGATATATTCTAATATACATTTTTTTATTTAAATTAGAATTATATGTTATAAAATTATAGATATGGTTATACATTTATGATATCTTTTTATTATTACTTTCACAACACACTATGATTAGCGATTAAATATTGAAACTGGGTTAAGAATATTCAATTACCTTTACTACAACAGATTAGAAAACTAAAATAAGAGGACAAAAAAAGTCAGAAATATGAGGTTGTACTTGAACCATTGTTTCTTTTTCTTTCTTCTACTGTTACAATTTAAGAAATCATATAAGAAAAAATGGTCACTAAAACTCAGTGCCAACAGCCAAAGAAGATAAAAACGACTTGCATATTATTTGCTCAATGACTTCTCTCCATTTGCAATAAGCAGAGAGAAAAGGAGCAACAGCCTTTGTGTCACAGGACATATCTTTCTTTTATGACAACATCTCAACGCTCTTCTTCTCAATGTCTTCTTCACCCTCAGCTTCAACTCCTTCTGTTGCTTCTTCTTCTTCCTCAGCAGCGTAAACTACTTCTTCACCTTCTTCATAGGCGTATTCTCATTCCTATCTGGTTTCACCTTCATTCCACCTAATCAAAATCAAAAGAGCAAAAGTGAATATTACTAAATGAAATTAGGCCAATGCAGCAAAGAACTCAAGTGATTACTCAAAGACTGAAACTGAATAAAAGAGATGAATGTGTAAGGATCATCGATGCTGACCAGTGATACGGACTACATTCTCCACCTTTGGCTCCTTGGTTTTTCTCTTCGACGACTATACAATAAATACATACCACTCAATTGCATCAACATAATTCAAAAACCCAATCTCCCAATATCACTTCAAATCGAACTCAATGATGATCTAACATATTGACAATTTTGAGATCACAAGCTTAAACAATAAACAACAGCACTTTCCCACTAATTCATCATGCCTTCACCGATTCAAGAATATAAAGCGACAGTGAAGCACTATAAGTGGTAAACAAAAACTCCAAGAGAAAAATAATTAAAGGCCTACTTACCACACTTCCAAACAGATCAGAAGCCATCTTCCCAACATGCCCTTTCATTGCGTTGATAATTTTCTTTCTCGCCTGCAAAGAATGTAAACAAAAAGCAAAAGTTCAATTTAAAAGTTTTGAAAAGAATTAGTAAAACATCTTTCACTACATGTATTCATCAAGATGTTAGCTTCTCAACAGAGAAATTAATTTACCTCTCCTTTATGCAAACCAAACAATACACAAACCGGATCGAAAATCAACTAAGCAGCTAAACTAAAGCAAAGATTTCATCCTTTGAGAATAAGAGAACTTATCATAAAATACAAAGCTAAAACAAAGAATCTTGATTTGTCAAGTAGGAAGTGAAAACTCGAAACTTTCAATTGAAATAAGCAAAGAACTTATCATACAATACAAACCGAAAACAAGAATTTTGATTTGTCAATTAAGAGGTGAAATCTAAAAACTTACAATCAGTTCCAATTCAAATAACCAAAGAACTAATCATACAATTCAAACCCAAATCAGAAAACATAGAACTTTATGTATTACCAAGGCAATCCGGTAAGGTCATGGAAAGAATCAAGCAATGAGATCACAGGTCGAGTCAAATAATCATGATTTGACAGATTAGCTGCGATCAAATCATGACCCAAATCTCCGGCTTTGAGTCTCAGATCTCCGATTTGATGGAGATGCATCTACAGGTAGTGAAATCAACATCGATGGAGATGAATTTGATGATGATAGAGTGGCACCTTTACTGCTCTTAGCTTCTACCTTACTATCCTTCGGCAGAAGTGATACCATGTCCAACATCAGACTCCGATACCTTCCAACAAATTTAAGTATATAAACAGAGTTACTCGATGATTCTTCTACACCATAAAAACGAGTAAACCAAATCAAACAGGGATGGTCAATGTATTCAAATTAAAACACATTGTAAACCCTAAAACCCTAAATCTTTCACAGTGAGAAGTTTGATTCGAGAATAATACAATCGAAATGAAGAAATTAGATAGATGAAATGTAGATCTTTAAGTTCTAATTGCCGGAATTTGAAAAAGGGAATAATAGAAAGAGAATGAGAGAGAAACCTCGACGGTGAAGGTACCATGGAGGTCTCAAGCGTAAGTGCGTAACTTCCGGCGAGATTCCGACGGACTTCCTTCAGGTGTCGATAGAGAGAGATTGAGATCGGGTCTCGTGAGTTTAGATACTAAAGCATCGAAAGGAAAAAAAAAAAAATTTGTACACCTAGACCAAAAAATGCTGACTCATATTAATTGTTATATTTTGATTGGCTAGTGATTTTTACTGAGGTGTCATCTCCTGCTTCAGTACAGATGATGATGTGTCAACACAGGAGAGAAACAAACTCATCTTTTACTGTATTGATCACTTGAAACGGCACTTAGCAGGAAATAAGAAACCTAAGTTTTTGTACAAGTAGCTTCAACAACGAACCAAGGAGGACTTTTGCAGTGTGTCGGACCAAACATCTCGTCCCCCTCCCCCAAAAGAAGCACACACTGCCATTTTCCAAGACAATTCTGCACGAATAATAATTACTATAAGATTTATTGCAGTATTTATATATATTTCACTCTCCATCAAAGAAAGGTGAACCAACACAATGAACATATGTTTAGTTTGGCACCTAATGTCTGGATTTGTCAGACCCCAACTAATCAGCATGCCACTTCGAAAGAAGTGGTTACAAACAAATATACACACGTTAAAATCAAACAACAAATTGATGTTCGTCGCTATAAGTATACTATTAATGTTAATTAACTTTTCTAACCTTTTTGACGAGCCTCAATGTATCAGGTGCACCGCAATTGCCGCGTCTAAAGTTACCACAATCACCACTTGGATGGCCATAGTCGGCGAAATTGATCTTTGTGAAAACATATCCTTTCTCTTTGCAATCAAACATCAATACAGGGGCCCTAGACCTGTTTTGATGACGACAAACTGGAATCTGATTGCCCAACTTAGGAAGAGAACTCCCAAACTCACCGTGAGTTTTAGGAATGGAATCAGAGAGATTATGTTTACCGCCAACTTCCATTGCATCATAATTAGCGTCCATTTTTGAAGCTAAACAAGAGATGGAGGAAAGAAACAGAACAAGAACTGATATGAAACCATGACGAAGACAATGGGTAGCTCCCATTTTTTTTGGGTGTAGTGAAAATGCTATCAACATACTAGTACGGATGTAGTTATATATAGGTAATTTTTTTGTTGAAACTTAAATAATTAAAGTTTTTTGGAGAGACGATTTGTGTGCGGATATGTCCGCAAAACTTTCTGTCAATTTTTATTTTCATTCTTGGATTTCGGAGGTGTTCGTGAAGGACATTACTCTGACTTTTCCACGATTATTTATTAATAGATTTGTATTTTCAGTGGAAAAAGAAAAAAAATACTTTTGTTTTTTAACATTTGGCCACAACTGACCGGTCTATTAGCCTAATTCCTACCAATTATAGGATCGGGGACTCGATCCCTGGTGTGATGGTATCTGTCTTCTGTGGACTTGCCACTAAACCAAAATCACTTCACAAAAAAAAAAAAAAAAAAATTCTTTTTCCAAAAAATAGTTAGTTTCAATCAAACAAAAATATTCGTTGATCTTTGGAGTTGTCGCTGCTAATTGATTTTTATTGTTGTATTAAGCTTAGAAACTTAAATTTCTTTTTTTTTGTGCAACAGAAACTTAAATTTCAAACTTCATTTTTTGCTCTTATATTTATACCCGACAACTTATCAATGCTATCAAAATAAAATAAAAGTGATGCATATTATACCAACTTTTACGATTTAACGATATTCCATTCGTTTTGTAACTATTCAAAATATTCATTAATTTATCATGTTTTTGTGATGATCTAAAAAAAATTCTGTTATATATTAGTAACATGTTAAAAAGCGTAATTTATCCGCTAAAACCATTTGTTAATGTGTTATGATCAATATGCAGATACCTTAAAACTAAAAGCGTTTTTCCTTCTTTGATGAATGGACTATTACTGTAATTGTGATTATTTTGAGTGTTCCCAACTTCGGCATTCTTTTTTTTTTTTTTTTTTTTTTTAAAACACCAACTTCGGCATTTTAATATCAAAATCATAGAAAAAACTGTTCTCCCCCGCTGTTTTATTTCTTCATTTTTGTCTTCCTTTCTAGGATTTATATTAATTTGAAGATATTACCTCTTCATATGTATGGAATTACTAGTTAAAAAACAAGGAAAAATGGGATCACTATATTGGATCAGTATAAATACAAAAAGATGAATTTTTGCTAGAGAGAGAGAAAAAAACGTTGTTGAGTTTTCATCTTTTAGTACTCCGTGAAACATAGATCTGTGTGGTTGAACAAGTAGGATTCTTAAAGTGTGCCGCAGAACATATCGTCAGGTTTTTAATATCCACAACAAAGGCTTAAGTTTTTTTACAAATAGCAGAAAAAACGAAGCTAACAGGTCCTTTACAATGCGTCGGTCCAAACATCTCATCTGTAATATAAATCCTACACCGTTCTTTTCCAACACAATTCTGCATAAATAAATAAAAAATCATTAATAAAATGATTTATTGTCAAACACATTATAAGTGTCGATTGATTTTGTTAACCTCTTTGACGAGTCTCAATGTAGCTGGCGCACCGCACTTTCCACGTTTAAGCTTTTCACATGATGAACCAGTGGGCTGACCATAGTCTGCGAATTTGATCTCAGAAAAAACATATCCTTTATCGCAAAAAGGTGCAAATATGATACCATCCTCGGCCGGGTTATTCAACCCGCACAGAGGATATTCTTTGCCACGTGGTGGAACTCCTCCAGACTTAGAATTGGAGATACGTTTCTGATGATCACTTTTAGTGCCTCTTGCATCAGAAGAACCGTTGATTTTTGAAGCAAGGTTAGAAACAGATGAAAGAAACATAACAAGAAGCAAAATGATGAAGCCATGACGACAAAAATAATTTGAAGTTTCCATTTTTTTGGTTCTCTTACAAATCAGAAGGATAATGAAAATGCTAAGCAGACTACTTACGGGTTTATTTAGATATATATAGGTAGTGTTTCATAATAAATTTTTTATATATATATATATATATAAGGCTTATCATATAAAGTTTGCTAGCGGGACGAATTGTGTGCGGATGTCGCTGCGAAGTTTACTATCAATTTGTCGTTTTAATTAGGATGTTCTAGCTTATTTTCTTTCTTTTTTTTTTCTTTTACTTCTTGGCTTTCGGAGGTGTTAGTGAAGGACATTGATTCTGACTTTTTCGCCATTACTAAATAACATATATGCATTTTCAGAAGATAATTTAATTGGTTTCCTAAAAAAAGATAGTCTAATTGGTCTCACATCCCATAGATTTTCAGGTTTTTGTTTACGCTAATTGATTGTATAATTAACTATACTAGTCCATTTGTTCATCTCGTTTGCTTTCTCTTGGAACTATGCTAAGTAAGAAATTATTTGTTTAAAACATAATAAGATAATCGGCGAATTTCCATTCTCGTGCGTTTCACCCCAACATTTTAACCCTAATTCGATTTTGAAACAATTCCTACATCTTTTTTTTTTTTACATATTTGAAGGTATCTATAAAGACGTGTATCATTACCAAGTTGACATATTTTAGAACCCTTAGATGGGCCGCTGTTCCAAAAATCTCTACTTCCTTAACCAAACTCACTATTAGAATTCTTAATTTTCATTCCAAGAATTTGTATCCAATTCAATTAGGCTAAAAGTCATAAACGTTATGGTTGTTGTTTAAGCCTTTATTAGAGACGACGTACGTAGTTCGTCCTAATTTTATTTAAGCCTTAAATTGGCTAATCGCAGGAACTTTATATGCAAGGGAACTTTAATAGAGACGAAGTAGTTCGTTCTTGTTGGCTGGTATATATATTTCTTCTATACTAGAAAGAACTCAGACTACTGAGATGCATTTTTTTGTGCATGATGCCTTCTATTTAGCAGATCAGTTTGGTTTAATTTCCACATGAATAATAAAGGGGACGAGCTTGAGGTATATTGTTTTTATGATACTGGTGTGAAGTCATAGTACTTTAGTTGTGAAATATATATATAACTTCTGTATCATAAATCAGGCGGAAGAAAAGGAGTCTAAAAGGTTCTTCAGAAGGTACATTTAGGCTTTGAGCTCAAGACTGAGACGTTGTTTAATCAGTATATGTGCGACAGCTATATGATCAGGAACAATTTGATAAAAAACAAGAAATAAAATGAGAATAAAGGCAAATAGGAAACAAAACCCTGATTCGGTGGATTGCCTAAATTAGCAACATAAAATGTGCTCTACCAGAGGTCCTTACGTAGAAAAGATCATAAGTATAGTCAGCAACCCAAAAAAAAAAAAGCCAACATTTGTTATAAAACATAATCCTCCAAAGCAAATAAATAAAGTGGACAAATGCCTATTTTGAAAATAACTCTTGTTATAAAGCTACTTCTTTTTGGTACAAGTACCCATAATAGCGATCCTAACCGGTCCTTTACAATGGGTCGGACCAAACATCTCGTCTGTCACCGGAAACCAACACTCTTCTTTTCCAAGACAATTCTGCATAAATAAGAACAATAAGTAATAGCATATGGCCTTTACTAGTACTTATTTCAATTACAGATAATTAATATGTTTAGTTAAAACCTTTTTGACGAGCCTCAAAGTTGCCGGTGCGCCGCAGTTTCCACGTTTAAACGTTTTTTCACAGTCACCAGTGGGCTGGCCATAGTCGGCGAATTTGATCTCAGAGAGAATATATCCTCCACCACAAAAGATGGGCATTATTTTGAGAGGCCCCGGTTTCTGAACGCAAAGTGGCATTTTATTTGGTTGAGGAAGTCCTCCAGATTCGGAACTGGAGAGAACACGTTTCCGATCAATGTGGATTTTGATGTCTCTTGCATTATAAGAACCGTTGGTCTTTGAATCAAAACAAGACACAGAAGAAACGAATATAACAAGAAGCAAAATGATGAAGCCATGACGACGACGAAGATAATTTGTGGTTTCCATTTTTATTTTAGTTTTTGTTTTCTTTATAAATCACAAGGCTAATGTAAATGCTGAGATGGCTACACAAGGATGTAGTGTTTTGATATTGATTCTAAAATAAAATTATCATAAGAATAATTAAAGTTTGTTGGAGAGGCGAATTCGTGTCCGGATGTGGCTGCGAAGTTTTCTACCACTAAATAATAGAAAACATTTCTTCTGACTTTTTCCACTACTTAATAATAGATTTTCATTTTCAGTAGAAAAGGTTCAGATTAGCAAGAGAGAGTTTAACCGGTTTCACAGTCATGATCTATTGGTCTTTAAACTTCTGTCTATGCTAATTAACATTATTTTTATATATACAAAAATGCCGGAAATTTAGTATATTCTTCTTTGGATGTATTATGTTTTTAAAAAATTTAATTCATGTACTAACATTTGCATTCAACTAATTAAAGATAAATATTATGTTCATTTTAATTATTATTTTTAATTAAAGATAAATATTATGTTCAACAAATCTGTAAATAATTAATTATTAAGAAAAAATGTTTGCTAGCTATATGACCTAGGAGGATTCATTTCATGGTTACACATTTTAATTAAAATAATGTCCGTTTAGCTATTATAACAACAATCATATAATGGATATATGGTGACATAACTTCGGTTTAACAACGATTTTACCACATCTTTTTAATTTTTTGCTAAAAGTTTGTTTAAGTTAACTGGAAAATTCACGACGTTTGTATACATCGTTAATTTGCAACACACGAAAACGTCATTGTTCCATCACAAATTAACGAGGAATAATTGACATTAATTCTATTCTAATTTTTTGTTAATACATTAATTTCATTTTTGCAGAGGTTTATCAACGCTTTGCTAATGTTGGGAGACAAAAGCTTGACTTGGTCGATTACATGGAATTTCGTGAAACGCGCGTGATCAAAGAACATAAACAAGATGCCTTGATGACCCTTATTGAAAAGCTATAAATTTGATCAGCAACAACTTGATCAAAGAAAAAAAGATAGACAGAAAAACAAATGCAATAAGAATCACTTTTAAATAAATTTAAAAGACAGCCATTTAAGGTGGGAAACAAAAAAACCTAAGTTTTTCTACAAGTAGCGTCAATAACAAGTCTAAGAGGTCCCTTGCAGTGGCTCGGACCAAAAATCTTGTCCGGAACAAACAACTTACACTTCTCTTTCCTAAGACATTTCTGCACAAATAATTAATGATAATAGTAATTAAGAACACTAGTTTCGCCGAATATATATTGGTAATTTTAAGTAATTTTTTTTACCTTTCTGATGATATTCAAGGTATTGCTTGCTCCGCAATTGCCGCGTTTAAATTTCCCACAACTGCCAGTGGCTTGGCCATAGTCGGCGAAAGTTATCTTTGAAATAACATATCCTTTTTCGCAATCAAAATCCAATGGCATTGGCTTACCATCCTTAGCCTCTCTATGACTCGCGCACATTGGATATTCCATAGATTCACTAAGAGAGGAATGATTGGAGCCAGAGAGACTACGTTTCCGGTCACCGTAAAACGAAACGTCCATCTTTGAAGCTAAACTAAACACAGAGGAAAGAAACATAACAAGAAGCAAAATAAAGCCATGAAGACGACGGGATTGAGAAGTTGCCATTTGTTTTTTTAGTGTTCTAGCTCATAAATGATCAAAAAGAATATGAAAGTGCGAAGCAGGCTATTTATGGATAATTGTTCTTTTAAAATACATGCAAGTTTGTCTGAGAGGTGGATTCGTGTGTGGAATGTGGTCTTGAAGTTTTCTCTCAATATTTTTCGTTCTCCATCTTCCATGGTTTTCGGGGGTGTTAGTGAATGACATTTCTTCCGACTTTTCGACGATTACCTACTTAATAATAGGTTTTTCACGAATCACATATTCACAATCATTCCATTGTTCTTTAAATTTTTCTCTCTTACACTTGCATTTACCAAATGATAGATATGTTGTACAATAATATATTAATGATTTTTTAAAATTTATAACTCTGATTTCATAATTTTTGTCATTAATTGTTTCATTGTTCTAAGTTGTCTAATTGTTCCCAACTAGTCATATTATTCGATGAAGCAAATGTAGAAATTAAATGACAAACGTAATCTACACATATATACATGAACATTTCCTGTAGTGACAAGACTAGAGTTTTGCTTCATCTTTCGGTAAAAGAGTGGTGCAAACGATTAGTCGATTACCATTGAAACAATAAAACACTCATATTTGTATAATGTTTCAATCGAGTCATCCCAAACTAGATCGATTGCAAGAAGAGTTTACCATTTTGTTTCTCATCGAACCTCAGAATTTTTGAGTTAAGACGTCAATGAATTCATCATTTTATGCATATGCCTATAAATTATATTAACCAAAACATAGTTTTTTTTTTTTTTTTTGTCGACAACCAAAATATAGTTAAGCAACGCATATATCATAGAAAGCATTCCATTTCATTTAGTGGCTGTAAACCTTCAATTTTTTTCCGTTACGGAGTTTGTTCTGTTTTTTCTAGAATATGTCGGTTTGTCTTTTTTATGAGATCAAACTCCGTAACGGAAAAAGAAGAAAGGAACACCCATTTTTTCTTTTTCGAAGTACACAGTTTAGAAGTGTGGGAGCCGACCACAATTACTTTCTTACACGTTAAGTCCAAGCTCTCTCGTCGATTCTCGATGCATGAAAAGCCCACGTGGCATTGTTTCTCAGTAGAACGATCTCCTCAGATACGTGTCGAGCAAAAGGATCTTTGAAAGGTAAACTGGAAAAAATAAGGAAAATACCAAAACACACGTGGCAGCTATTGCTTAATCAAAATCATCACGTGGCATCTCATTAGAACCAAAACACTTGCTATAAAATCAACAAGCAGCTCTCTCTAATTACTCATTAATTCACCACGAGCATTCGAAAAATTAAAAAAAATCAATCTGAAATCTTTCTTGGAATCCAAGCAAACGAAGAAACAAAAAAACAAATCATGGCATCAGGACAACGAGAGGCAGAGAGGTCCGCGAAGGCCGAGAGAGCTGAGGCCGCAGCGAGTCTAGCTGCTGAAGATTTGAAAGATATCAACAAAGGTGATGTGACGTACAAGGTGACGGAGAGGACAACAACGACCGAGCCGGAGAGGCCTGGGCTGATAGGCTCAGTAATGAAGGCGGTGCAAGGAACGAAAGAAGCAGTGATCGGTAAAAGCCATGATGCAGCCGAGTCAACGAGAGAGGGAACCGAGATTGCGTCAGAGAAGGCAGCGGGGATGAGAGACGCCACAGGAGAGAAGGCCGGAGAGGTTAAGGACAGTACTGCTCAGAAGACAAAGGAAACTGCTGATTACACTGCTGATAAGGCAAGAGAAGCTAAAGATAAGACGGCGAACAAGACTAAGGAAACCGCAGATTACACTGCAGAGAAGGCGAGAGAAGCTAAAGATAAGACGGCGAATAAGATGGGTGAATATAAAGATTACACGGTGGAGAAGGCAACTGAGGCCAAAGACAAGACGGCGGAGAAGGTGGGTGAGTACAAGGACTACACGGTGGACAAAGCGAAAGAAGCCAAGGATAAGACGGCAGAGAAAGCAAAAGAAACGGCGGATTACACGGCAGATAAGGCAAAGGAAGCAAAAGATAAGACGGCTGAGAAAATGGGCGAATATAAAGACTATACGGCGGAGAAGGCCACCGAAGGGAAAGACACGGGAGTGAGTAAGATTGGTGAACTGAAGGATAGCGCGGTGGACACGGCAAAGAGAGCTATGGGTTTCTTGTCAGGCAAGACAGAGGAAACCAAACAAAAAGCCGTTGAGACCAAAGACACGGCAAAGGTGATAACTAGCAGAGTATTGAATGCGTTTAGATATGCTTTGTTTGGTTAGTAAAATGACGTTCGTCTTTGATTAATAGGAGAAAATGGACGAGGCGGGAGAAGAAGCGAGGCGGAAAATGGAAGAGATGAGACTTGAGGGTAAAGAACTTGAAGAGGATGCTTCTCGAAAGACGCAACATAGCACCGAATCAGCTGCCGACAAAGCCCATGAGACTAAAGATTCCGTCGCCCAAAGGTATAAAACATGTTCTCCTAATTAAGAAAGAATTGATCCTAAGATGGGATATTTAATCTGTTAATGTGTTAATATTTGTTGTAATTGTTTTGTAGAGGAGAAGAAGGAAAGGGAACGATAATGGGTGCGCTGGGGAACATGACAGGAGCGATAAAGAGCAAGCTGACTGGTACGACGCCGTCTGACGATGAGACACGCACGGCGGCGCGTGGAGACGAAGGCACGGGCAAGACAACTGTGACGATTGACGTGAAAGATACGAGGCCTGGACGTGTGGCGACGACACTGAAAGCGTCGGATCAGATGACTGGTCAAACTTTCAACGACGTTGGAGGTATGGATGAAGAAGCAGGGAAGGGGAAAGTTATCGTGGAAGAGAAAGGGAAGCTGTAATAAATATTTAATACATCTTTCTGTAAAACGAAGTTAACAACGGTTTTCTTTTTGTTTTCATGTCTTTTTGAATCTTGATTTGTGTAATAAAACGGTTTGTGTTTTGCGCTTTTTAACTGTTTCCTTTTCCAACGGGGTGAAATAAAAAAGTGAGCCATTTCTAATGTAAATCAGCAGAGAATAATCAGATCAGATTCTGTTGTCGTGACTGACCATGAATTTGATTTTTGTGGTAAATTGAATGAAAAACGGTACAATGATCAAATGTCTCTGTTTAAAACATAAAACTTAAAACGAAATCTGTTGTGACGTAATATGACATGAATAGTAAAACTCCGGAATGGTGTTATGAGTTATTAACACTAGCATCAAAGCAAAAACTGGAATTGTACAACCCTTATCCAAGGGAGCTAACTGAATTTCAACGGTATCAGAACCAGTAGCTTTATAAGATCATGTATTCAATCAAATATATGTTAATTAAATGTGGATATTGGTATTGGATTCGTAAAAGTACACAAACAAGATATCACTCTGCATATATATGAAATCGTCGGAGAGCTCAAGTTCTTAGTCTTTCCATTGAACAGCTTTTGAGGTGGTTCCCGGTCGTGCTCTCATTCACACAGCCGATTTTCTTAATCACAATTTCCCTCTCGCTCAATCACGGAATAGAACGCAGATACTGAACGGACAAATCTCAGAAGTCAAATTGCTTGCTTAAGAGTGGAGCTTTGGCTCGTACCTGGATTAGAGTCGGAGGATGATATGGCAACGTTTCCCATTTTAACTTCCATAGCTTCTTGCTCCTCATTTTCTTTCTTCTTTTTCTCTGTATCAGGCTTGTCTTCGGAATTTTGGTCTTTAGGTGAGAGTGAAGGCTTTAGAGAGCGAGGGCCAGAGTTGATCCAGGGATGTAAAAGAGACTGAGCCGCAGTTGGTCGCTTATCTGGGTCGAAATCAAGAATCGAAACAAGAAAATCACTCAAGTCATTTGCATCTTGCTCACTGAACTCGTACTTTTCGGTCAGGACTTTGTTCATGGGCCAGAAACGCAGTCTTCTGATGTGTCGAAGATCACCATGCCTGTTAAAGAAATCTCTGGAGTAACGGCCTCCTAAGGCTATCTGCAAAACAGAGCAAAGAAAGAGTTGGAGTTTTTCGAATCATTGAAACAAACCGTTTTAGTTAAATAGATATGCTTATGATTCTATTACCTTGCGTGGCATCATCCCAAGAAGTTCCATCATGAGAGCCAAGTGGTCCTGTTAGCAGAAAAGGCAAATTAGATTCTCCAAACTCAGTCAATATTGAAAGTATAGCCACGCTAAAATCCCACAAAACAAGAGAAGAGAAAGCCAAAATATCCACGCAGCAAAAAGACAGCGTAAACTTAAGATACCTCGTCTCTATCATAATTGTCTCCACTATGGGGATCGAAAAGTACATCTCCAGTGGCAAGTTCAAAACATATGCACGCGAATGACCAGAGATCGGCTGATGTAGAGTATTTAGATCCAAGAATTACTTCTGGACATCGATACTGTCTCGTTTGAATGTCGCTTGTGAACTGTTTGTATGTCCAACACGCGTTACCAAAGTCAACCAGTTTACACTTTAGATCAGCAGATGCCACAAGGTGCCTTCTACTTAATCGACTCCCTTTCTTACCACCTTGCTTTCCTTTCTCGCTACCATCTAATCCATTTGTGGCAGAAGTAGAAGGACAATCTTCTTGAATTAATTTTTCTGCATCACTCGGTTTTCCATCAATCGGTGATCCCACCCCACGAACTTTTTCAGATTCAGTGTTGCCCTTATTCTCTGCATTTCCCTGAGCCGTGAGCTTTGCCTTTCTATGAATGCCTGTCTTTTGATTTTTGACAAAATCCCCATTGGAGTCAACCGTCTTATCCTTATCAGTGGGGAGAACAAGAGGAGCTCCGGACTTCCTGGGATCTTTAGACGGATCAATGGTTGACGGTAATAAGACATTCTCAGGCTTCAGATCAGTATGTATGATGGAGAGCTGTTTATGCAAGTAGTCTAATCCAACCAACATGTGATAACAAATCTCCTTAACCATCGGAATAGGTAAGCCACGGTAATCAGAATACTTTATAAGCGTTAACAGATTATCCCCCAAATACTCAAAAACCATACATACATGCTGTCCATTCGGACCTGTGTGTTTGAAGTGATCCAAAAGCTTCACAACACATTTGGTATCATCAGTGTCTCCCTCTGCAATCTGTTGCAATATGGTAATCTCATCCATGGCAGCTTCAGTATAGTGCTGAGCACTCTTTTGCACCTTTAAGGCCACATATCTCTGTACATTCGATATGAGTAAGAAATCACACAAACAAAGCAACCAAAAAATAATACCCAAAGCAATTCATATAACTATCCAAACATCTTCAAAGGCATCAAATAAAGAGAATAGACCATAATTTCCTTTTGTTCACTAAATGAGCAAGAATCTAAACTTAGTTCCTAACCAACACAGAGGGAAAACATAAGCTTAAGAAACACTAGTAATTCACAATTCCAACATCCATTAACAACGAACCACCTCTATCTACGGATTAGCTTCAAGCAATTCGTATAAAAATTGGCGAGAGAGAGAGGTGCGTACAGAGGATTGAGTGTCCCAGGCGAGCCAAACAGTAGAGAAATGGCCCCAACCGAGTTTGCTCTGAACAACGTAGCGGCCGTTTTTGAATGAGTCACCGATCCGCACGGCGTGGTAACCGCCGCGACGGTAATCCTCCGTCCCTTCGTCCTCGGACGTGTATTCACCACCGTCGCTGTTCCATTTCTCCACCTCCATTATTCACCGATCCAGACGCAACAAGAAAGACAAACTAATCTCTCTCTCTCAGTCTCTCTCTTTACTCTTGGAATATCCGGCGAAGATTGAATCCAAGTTTTTGGATCTCTCTCTCTCTTTGATTTTTATTTTTCTGGAAGCTTGTGCAGAGAGCTTATTAGCTACTTCTTCAAACTTTCATCCACCTTTTTATAAAACGTCGCCGTTTTAGGTCCCTCGACAGGTTTCCTACATCGTCGGCTACGCGAAAACAAATTATTGAGGAGATGCTAACGTCATCACGATAATGAGTTCAAATTTATGGGCCAATAAAAATATACGAGCCTGTGTAATGGGCTAAAAGTTTGGGCCAACATAATTAAAATATATATATACACGAAAATGGGTTGCGCTAATGTCCACTCTCGTTGTAGTCTCTTATATATAAGTAACGATTGGAATTAGGGTTTTCTAGTCTAGGGTTTCGGGAGCAGCCTGAGCAGGAGGAAGAAGACGAAGAAGAAGAGGAGCAGCATCAACCATGGTTCTCAAGTAATCAACTTCTATCTTTGTATCTATTCGTGTATTGAATCTAATTGGCATCGCATAGTGTAAATGATTCATGATTTCACACTATCGGAGGGGATCGATTCACTGAATTGGCTCTTTGTTTCAATCGAATTTTATGATATTTTTTGCTGACTTGAAGATGAGATTGTGTTCTGCTGTAACTGGATCTGATTCTGAGTTATAGAAGTAGGAACTGGATGATTCATTTCTATCATTTTGCTTGAGATATTTTCAATCCTAAAGATCCATTTGCTTGTTTATTAAGTGTACATGTCTCATTCTTTGGTTGTATTTGGAATGTAGGACGGAACTTTGTCGTTTCAGTGGCCAGAAGATTTACCCAGGAAGAGGAATTAGATTTATCCGATCTGATTCTCAGGTTAGCTCTTTTATAAATCTTGAGCTTATCAAATTGATGTTTATAATTAAAAATGTTTAGTCTCTTAATGGTTGGTGTTGTTTCCCATTGTTGGTTCATCAGGTTTTCTTGTTTCTCAACTCAAAGTGCAAGAGGTACTTCCACAACAAGCTGAAGCCTTCCAAGCTTGCATGGACTGCCATGTACAGGAAGCAACACAAGAAGGTAATCAAACTCTATAATTTTTGTTCTGGTTTCTGTATGTGTTGTTGTTTGAAAAGTTCTTGTTTTTCTAAGAGCTATGTGATTATGAATTGAGTCTGATCAGTTAAAAATTCTGTTTCTTTTATAGGACGCAGCTCAAGAGGCTGTGAAGAGAAGAAGACGTGCCACCAAGAAGCCATACTCAAGGTCCATTGTTGGTGCTACCTTGGAGGTGATTCAGAAGAAGAGAGCTGAGAAGCCAGAAGTTCGTGATGCTGCCAGAGAAGCTGCTCTACGGTTTGTTTTCTGTCTCTCTCCAATCAAATCAACTAAGTAGAAGAAAAGTGTTGCAAGTATTTGACTTTTTAAATGAATTGTGATGATTCAACAGTGAGATCAAGGAAAGAATTAAAAAGACCAAAGATGAAAAGAAGGCGAAGAAGGTGGAATTCGCTTCTAAGCAACAGAAGGTCAAGGCAAATTTTCCAAAAGTTGCTGCTGCAGGAAAGGGTCCCAAGTCGGGAGGTGGTGGTGGCAAACGCTGAAGAGCTTAAACCATCTCTCTTCTCACTTTGTGTTTGCGGCTAGTTGCTACTTTTAATAGTTGATGTTGATTTCAGAATATCATGCCAAACCTAAACCTTGTTATTGGTTTTGTTCCCTTACTTTTTGCAACTCTTATAATCTCGGACTTGAGAATTTTGCTGCTTATGAATTTTATTGCACTACTGACTGCTCTCTTTTCTCATCAGTAAGAATCAAAAGAGTATTTTTATACGGTTCAGAAATGCCTACCGATTTTCTTTGGGTTAGGTATATTATGAAATCCGTATAACATCTTAGAATCCTGATCACTCATCTGGCTCTCATTGATTCCCAGTCTCTCACAGACTCAGACAATACAAGACTTGCCCATTATTCTTGCTTGGTGACTCAAAACGTTTGTTGAACAGATATTCTTCCTCTTTATTCGGTGGAAGTCATGTGTGATGTTAGAACTTAGTGCGAGTGGTTATGTTCAAATAAAGGCCTTGGTTTCTCTATAAAAGAATAACAAATCAAAAGTGTTAGAAAGTAAAGCCTATTTGGCCTACTCTATTTGCAGCTCTGTTTACACTCTCGGAGTTTGTATAATGTTTTGGAAATGTTCGAAGTTTTCGTCTAAGGCCAAAAATTTATGTTAGTATTACAATAGAGAAGGCCGAAGATCTTACCTAAAGTTCTTCGGTAAGAATCATGGGAGTTTTCGTATGATTATTAAAAAAGAACAAAAATAATGATATATATCAAGAAAACACAAAGTAGAGGAAGAAGATGAATCCATACAAAAAATTAAAAAGTATAATAAACAAAAAGCAAAAAGAAAGAAAAGTGAAGAACTCATCACTCGATCACTTCCCCACGCCGCCTTGCATATTCGCTCATCATGATCTTCTTCCTCTTATTTTGGTTTTTGATTAGTTTTTTTTTTCTCAACCAAACACCTACAATATTTTGCAAATATTACAGATCTGTAAGAAATTAAACAATTGAATCATGGAAATTTGTTTATGTGGGGAGCAAAACAGAAGAAAGTCAATTAAGTCATATATAGACATAAAATTAGATCCACAGTTTTCGGTTTTGGGTTTGATTCGGTTTAGTTTTGGTTCACATAATTGGGTTTTTTTTTTTCATTTTTGAATGGATATCTCGGTTTAAGGTTCTCTTTGTTCTACTGAGATTACGTCATTCCCTTATGAATCTATATTTATACGTCACGTTATACCGTTATGCTACGTTACTCAGTAATTAAAGTTTAAAATCACCAACGACAAAAAGGAAAAAAAGTTTCAAATCATATATAGGTGTAGGTATCGAGATATATAAAAATGGGTCTCTTTTTATATAATCAAGTTGCGTATGAAAAGGTTTTGAGTCTATTGACTAATACCAAACTAATAATTCTTCTTTCTCTAAAAAGAACAACAGAAATATCAAAAAGAAGGAAAAGAAAAACATGTAGTTTTGCAGTGAATGGGAAGAAAGAGACAAAACAAGAAGAAAATAAAATATTATTCTCTCTTGCTGTTGCATCTTACTTCGACTCTGATTTGGATCTCGATCTCAATCTTCAAATTTTACTTTAAACAATGACCAAGATCTTCTTCATCATCATCACCATCATTTTTCTTCAATCTCCACCACAAATCCGACCCCAAACCATCCCAAGAAACATCAGCATTTTCATCTTGGCCGGGCAAAGCAACATAGCGGGTCGAGGAGGAGTTTATAACGATACCGCAACAAACACCACCGTGTGGGACGGCGTAATTCCGCCAGAATGCCGATCAAACCCTTCGATCCTCCGTCTCACGGCGAAGCTCGAGTGGGAAGAAGCTAAAGAGCCACTACATGTTGACATTGATGTTAACAAGACCAATGGTGTTGGACCGGGAATGTCATTTGCAAACCGGGTGGTTAACCCGTTTGGTCAGGTGGGTTTGGTTCCATGCTCTATCGGTGGGACTAAACTAAGCCAATGGCAAAAGGGTGAGTTTTTGTACGAGGAGACGGTTCGAAGGGCTAAAGCGGCGGTGGCTAGTGGCGGCAGCTCGTACCGGGCGATTTTGTGGTATCAGGGTGAGTCTGATACGGTGGACATGGTGGATGCTTCGGTTTATAAGAAGAGACTAGTCAAGTTTTTTAATGATCTTCGAAGTGATTTACAACATCCAAATCTTCCTATTATTCAGGTACGTTGCATAAACTAATGTACGCTCTTCATTAGTAAGCCGTGAAATTAATAGTGGAATAGTTTAAAGAATTTTTATAATTTCGTGGAATGTTGATTTATGTTTAGTGATTCCGCAAGTAATATCGACTATTTTTACCAAAAAAAAAAAAAGTAATAACGACTACGACTTTGGTTGGTATTGGTAATATTGGAAATAGTAAAATTTCGAAAAGAAAAGATACATGCAGAGAAAATTAAGGAATCATTAATTGAGAAAAACTTAATTGAATTGAAAATTTGCCAACTGACGGTTTGAAGTTATTTTATCACAAAATGTATATATAATGCATTCCATTATTTTTATTCCCACCTTTTTTTTTTAATTTCATGAGTATTCGTTGTTTTAGTCCAGGCTGTAGCTATATATCGTACCAATCCACAGCTGTGGTGTTTCCAATTTAACATTTTGGTTTATTCCTCAAAAATCTAGAAAAGTCATGAAACAAAGTCTGATACTACGTACATTCTTCTAATTATATGTAATGATTTTTTCGGTGTTGTTGTTTTGGACCTAAACAACAAAAGGTGGCTCTAGCGACAGGCGCAGGACCATATCTTGACGCAGTGAGAAAAGCTCAATTGGAGACAGATCTTGAGAACGTGTATTGTGTTGACGCCATGGGACTACCTCTTGAACCGGACGGTTTGCATCTGACCACTTCATCTCAGGTTCGGCTCGGCCACATGATAGCCGATACTTACTTGGCCATTCCCAACTCAGCTCAACGACCACTCTTTGCCTTTTCTCTCCTTGTTTTGTTTCCTCTATACTATTATTTTCTAAAATTTTTGGACCCACCTAACATTTTCTGTAACATTTTTTAATATTCTTTTCTCCTTTTTGTTTTGGATTCGTCATGATATTTGTTCAAATTATTATAGAGAATCTTTAAATTTTGTTCTATTCATTAAATTCTGTTCTTTTCTTTTTATTTCGAATCTGAGTATTAGCAATTTAGACTCGGAATTTCTTAGACCCAATATTAGATTATTTCACGATCTATACATGGATCCAAAGAAATTATAGAAAATTCTAATTCTTTAAGTGAATCAGACCTTTAAACAAGATATTTTGTCCACTCCTACACAACAATATTGGATAAGAAATGTAAATTATATACAAAATGAAAATATCTTTAGTATAGTGTATATTTACTATATTGACATCTTATCAGATAATATAGAAAATTAATATCCTGTATTCATATATTTATTTTTTTGCAGATAATATAGTTTGTTTTTTTATAGTTCAAGCTTTTACATTTTTGGATAAGTTGGATATTGAAAGGTTTTGAAAAATTTGTATTTAATATAGCTTGAATTATTCGATCCAATACTATGTATACCGTCTCTGATTGGATATGATAAAAAAAAAAACATAGCATAAAATTAATTAGAATTAGTCGATGAAGTATAATGGAGTCACCAATCATGGTGAAAATTTGCAAAGACCCAGCTGTCGTGAAGTCTCTCTTTGTGAGGAATTCTGAAGTGATTGACTGTGACCATCAATCATACCATTACCATAGCTCGAGAACGTGTTCTCTTCTTTGAGGTATGTCTCACCGTAAATCAAACGATGAAATTCAACTGGCAAGTAACTTCCTTATGCTTAATATATCTCCAGTCGGGATATATCTATACGTCACAAAGATATCTATGCATACCATCTATGATTAGATATGATTAAAAAAACACACACACACAACATAAAAAATTAAAAATATTTAGAATTAGTCAAGACACAAAAATAATTTAAATAATCTTGGCTGGATACAGATTGCCAGTCTTCATTATCCAACCTATAAACATGGTATACACACACACGAACAAAAAAGACCTCTCGCCTAAAATATATAACAAAATGAGTATGAAGTAAAAGAAAAAAAACTCGATGAAATGCACAATTATAAAATGAAATTTGACCGCATCGTCGACTCGATGTACCCTAATTTTGGGAATCAGTTAAAATGACGACAAAACCACTAATAAGAAATTAACCTTGAAAGAATCAAAAGCTTTGGTGTTTTGGTGTGTGTGATCTTCATTCTTCAAGCTATTTCACAAAAGCTTTCCTTTTGTGTTCTTTCACATCACCAATTGGGTTTATGAAGACTGAATCCACACACAACCCTCCTTTCGAGTGTGTGCAGTCAATCTGTTTCATGGACCATTGGATTTCGGTCGATGGTTCTGATCCACTCACTATGAATTCTCCAACCCTATACTCGATCCAGCAACCGCGCTTGTGTTGCCTGAGTGCTTCTTCTCTCTCTACATCGTCCAAGTAATATTCACATGATGCATCTTGACCATCAGAAGTCGAAAGCGAAAACCTTACTGGCTTTAAATCCCAACCGTGAGTGTGTTCAAAGTGGCACACGCGACGTCCCAGCCTTTTTGTAAATCTCCCTAGATGGATTCTGAATGATAGAGAGTAGATACCAGGTGGGAGATGGAATTTCACTGTTCCATCAACTTCAAACCACCAAATCTGCTGTAAGTAGGCTACAACATGGAACCTGTTCAAGGGAAGTTTCAAAAAGGATTTTAGTTATTGTTCCACTACAAACATAAAACAAAGTGATAGAATTGTTCGTATTATTCATTAGTAGAATCCTATCACGCGCTAAACACCTGTCTGGCTGTCTCATGTTTTACAGTATAAAGCAGTCTTACACAAAACCTGATGCAGAAATATGTCACTAGCCTAATCATTTCGCAAGTCTGAGAAGAATCATCACTACAATAGCACCTCATCAAATTCAGAACTACAAATATTAGGCAAGAACACTCATTGTCTAAATTAGCTATCCATCAAAATTCAAAAGCAGAGTCACCCCTCAGAAACTGAGAGAACACAGGCCACCACTAATCAAACAGTAATCGCCTCACACAAACTTATCAAGTCTTATTTTTTATATAATTAAGAGATAGTTAGTTCTAGAACGACCTCAGAAAAAGGAACAGCTCATGAAATTCAGGTCAAATGACAATGACAATATCACAAACCAAGTGTTGCTATGATCTTGACATCTACTTGTTTAAGATTCCTCTATTGAGATTCAATCAATCAGCAATGATTGTGTACCTCGATTCTTCAGTTGGAATCCAATTCCAATATCTCCGATCTTCAATTCCAGTTATAGCCATTCCTCTCGCGGAAATTGCCATACAAACCCGTCCTGTAACTTTATCAATCCATAGTTCCTGCAAACAAACACAGTTCATATCATCAATTCGAAAACTGTCTTCAGATAAAATTCTTATAAATCATCCAAACGAAACCAAAACTACAAAAGCAGAAATTAAAACCCTAATTCCCAAATCCAATACATCGAAAGCACAATTAATCTCGTAACTCCCAAACAATACCTTATTATCATCGTCAAAGGGAATTGGACGAGAGAGCACAGCGAAAATATCCTTCTTCGATAGACTATGATACCTCTCCGGCGGCAGCAAATCAAGCAGATCCTGATAATTCGCCGGAAGTTTCTTCTCCCACACAGAATCCGACGAAGCCGCACCACGAAATGCACGACTCAATCCAGCCAGATTGCAAATCTCCGGCGGAGTCAAATACATAAAGACACAGGCGACGCAGCTTTCCGGTATATCGCCGAGGCCAGGTCCCAAAGCCAAACCATTCGTCCCGTCGTTTAGATTCGACAAGGACGAACCCATACCTATCTCTCTCTCTCAGAAACCTCGCTCTTTCTAATAGTTGACCGAAGTTACACAAAACACAGAGCTCCGTACACGTATAATCACCAAAAAAAAAATCGCTTATACGCGTAATCGATGACGCTCGATAGCCGTGGCGGCGAAGACAATACTTATGAAGCTTTCTGTAAATGTATTTGCTCTCTCTCTCTCTCTCTCTCTCTCTCTCTTTCTCTTTCTCTTTCTCAGTGGTGATTTTCTCGGAAAAATCTTGAACGAGGCGAGAAACGGAGAAAGTGAGGGAAAGAGATTAATAGAAAAATAAAATAAAAAAAAGAGGCGGAAAATGATGACGTAGGAAACGCAAGATCCAACGAAGGAAACAGTTGCCACGTGGCGGCGCCGAACCATCGTGAAAAGTCTGTTTGATTTGGTGTAAAGCATTTGGAAGAAATGTAAATTATGTCAGTCCAAAATTAGATTCTTCCAAAATATGTATTTTTGCCACTTTCTGAAACGTGTAACAGTGTCGATGTTGTAAAACTTTGATTCCGTTACAATCACTCGTGTGAATTAAATAAATAAATAAATAAACAGTTTTTACATGTTTACTCTCATCAAATCTACTGAACATTTTGAACAAATTTTTAAAATAATATTGATCATAAAACTGAAACCCCAATTCTTTTCTAAAAGTTCCAGTATATTGTTTGGTAATTGGTTACAGTCAATAATCCCTTTTAGTTAAAAACATATTCAGGTTGCCAAAAAAAACGGAGCTCCGGTTTGACGCATCTAAAAATTTATAGAGATTATTATTAGGAATATGAAAAACATATTCAGGCATTTTGATTATATAAGCTAGCTAAATACTTCTACTTAAAAGACTGGAATAGATTGAAAACAGTTTTGTATCTGTTAAATGATTGACTTCGTCAACTTTTTGTCATCTAAAACTATTTAACTGTGGTAACTATTCTCTATTTCTCTTAGTTGTTTACAGGTATGATATTAAGTATTTAGATATTTTCAATTAAAAATCTTCACGTAGGGTCCTTTTTTAGTTTTGTGATTCAGATTTACTCCACGTGATTAATATTGGAATTGAGATTATAAATGTACAGACAGAGACCGTTTGATTTAATCAGAATTTGAAACGTGTTGTTGTCAAGTTTAGGAATATCGTTATTTACTCCGACAGGGAATCGCATGGATGGGAGGGTTCGTGAAAAAACTCAAGACAAGTCAAAAGAAAAAACGTTTGATTTAATCATAACTCATGATCGAGCGTGAATGAGACTATCTTTTTCTTGATAAAGACATTAATCGGGAATACTTTTTGATTAAATGTCCAACCTACCATAGAAATGTTGGTCCCCAAACCTTAGCATGCAAAACTAGTTACAATTAATTGAAAACCTACCATAACTCGAATACAGCTAAAAAAATAATTGATGTACGTAGGACAATAAGACTATTTAGGTGGTGTACAGCGACTATTATAATTTCAGTTTTTTTGTGTGTCGAATTACATCACTAATTAAGAAACATAAATCAGCGTGGTAATTTATGTTTGTTTGATCTTGTTTTCGGTGAAATTGGATGTGTTTTTGAAAAACGGTATTATGTATAAGGCCAAAGATTTATACAACTTAGCTAACAAAAAAAGATTCTTGTATCATGTCATTCAGAATATAAAGAGTTTGTTGCAACTCTATTACGGTCTTCTGTTTTGTCTTGCTATTTTCATTTGCTGATGGGCTTTTCCAAATAAAATCTGTATTTATTCTTTATATAGTGAACATAATATGATGACAAAACAATTATCAACCACCAGTTTTCTCCACACATCAGTTTACGACAAAAAAACCTCATGATAAAATCAAAAGAAGAAACACTGATTAATTAGTAAAAATGACAGCAAGAGAGAAGAGAAAATAGTCTAAGGAGATCATTTGTCACAGAGCTTATTATAAAATTGCTAGGCATTGTATACTTTTATCATATGCTTGAATTTGAAGGTAATCAAATAGAGCGAAGAATAAAAGGGTAACCCTTAGAGACATCAAATCTCCTACGTAAAAAAAACCAAAAGTCCCGGTGATAATATTCTCACTCCGGCATCAATTTCTGAAATTTTGAAGGCAACCCAAAATGCAGCCAATTTTATAATATTTTATGAGGGCAATGTTAATCCTCGAGCTCGATGATCTTAACCACAGATGCATCACCAACTTTCTGGCACACCACTACTCTGTCATGCGACTTGATAACTCCAGCCTGCTTCCCATGGTCTAGAGCAACCTTCAGGACTGACTCGTTTGTCGCACTTGTTGATTCCGCCTATAAGAACAACACAATTTCATTTAATATGAGCCTCTGAGACAGCCATCAAAATTCAAAACAGAACACCAAACTCGCTGATTTAGGCACAATTTTGTAGCAATAACATTGGTCGGTCCTATGCAACAATATTGATCCTAACGCCACAAAGTCTTAAAGAGTGATATAAGTGTACCACATTTGACAACGTTTGTTTCTCCAATAGAGAGGAAGCTATAATATGCAAAAGAAGAAAAAGATAACAAGACTTACAGGGTGACGAGGGTCAGCGAGCATTGGGAAGAGGCCTCTGACAATAAGTGACTGCCTCGCCTGATAAAAGTCACACAGGTTAACCTTAAACTAACAAAAACACTTCATATATGTGACTATGATCAAACAATGCTGAATGATGCCAGATAAGAGCTATGAATCATGTCTCTTGAAAAGCAGCAATTTGCGAAAAGTGGTATGAGTGTATCTCTGAACTTGAGAGACTAGGGGGGAAACATACCTCAAAAGCTCCACTAAAGCTCCATTTCAGCTGATTTGTCTTAACCCGGGGAATGACAACAGATATAACCGGCATCGTTGGCCTGTATTTGGCAATCAACCTGCACGGAGATCAAAGGAATAACAATTACTCAGACAAATATGCATAAATCAAACGAAAAAACAGTTAAAGCCAAAAGGAATGCTATGAACCTGGCTGCTCTTCCAGAAGAGGTGAAGCATATAATCACGGATGCCTTAACCTTGATGGCTGCCCGTACCTGATCAAGCATGAATTAAGCTTGATCAGAAATTTGCGTCTTAAAATCAGAATTTATAATTCTTTCTTATGTCTCACGAGCATAAAAGACAGACTTACAGCTGAAGAAGCAATGGATTCCAAATGAGTCATCGGTTCCCCAACATACTTGACAGTCTTCTTGAAGTACAAATCTTGATTGAAAACCTTCTCTGCCTATGAACAGATAAAAAAAACTGTGAGAGCAAATCGGATGACAAGCCACAATTAGGTTCCACAGGGTTGCAAGATGTGTGGGAATCAAAGACGCAAGCAACGAAATGATACTAAAGAAATATATCAGAAAGCCTACCTCAGCACATATCCTACCAACGGTTGATATTGTCTCAATAGGGTACAATCCACGAAGGGTCTCGGCACCAAGAAGAATTGCATCACTTCCTGCAGGAAGTAAAATGGAAGAAGAAACCCCAAGTCATGAGAAAAGCTATGATCTAGAAATAGAATTTCCCTCCAGCATTTCTTAACATTTACCAAACCAAGCAGATTCTGCTATAAAATGTTATAAGCATCATAAGAGAGGCATATTTAAGGATAAACATACCATCTAAAACAGCATTAGCAACATCCGTTGCCTCTGCACGAGTTGGTCGCAAGTTGTCAGTCATACTGTCAACAACACGAGTAAGAACGGCTGGCTTTCCAGCCATGTTGCACTTGTAAAGAGCCGCCTTTTGAAACAAAAACACCTGCACCAAAACACACCACGGTAAATTATAAAAGAGTGTTAAGTTTGGTGCCAGACAAAATCAATTTGAATGACCAACCAACATACCTTTTCCGGGGGTAGATCTATACCCAAATTCCCACGAGAAAGAATAATTCCATCAGCTTCTTGTAGAATCTCATCAAAGTGGGTAAGTCCCTAAATCAAAAAACACAAAATCAGCAAATTCCTATCTTGTGAAAAAAGAGAAGAGTTACAGAGACAGAATGCGAATTAAAAATCAATGCGTTGCACTTACCTCTACATTCTCAATCTTTGCAAATATTTGTGTTTGAGAGAGGTCACCCAACTTTTTAAGCAATTCACGGGTCTGTGTTATGAAACAACAATTGGTCATCGTTCAAATTTATTAGAAGCTCAGAATTAATAGCGCATACACAAAGTACAACACAACAACTGAAGGGCAGCACCAAAATACAGACCTGGCGAACATCCTCGGCATGTCGACAATAAGACAATGATAGAAAGTCGATTTTATTTTGAACTCCCCATGTGCTTATAACCTAGAGGATAACCCAATAAAAACAATCTGATCAAACACTTGAAAAAAGAATCCAATAATGTAAATTATGTGATATAAAACGAACAAACTGAATCATTGAGATTTGAGGTTAGAAGCAACTCTGACCTCCTTATCCTTCTCTGTAAGAGTTGGCAGGTCGATGTGAACTTGAGAGGCGTGCAAAGTGAACAGAGAACCAGCCAGAGTAGCAGCATTCCTTGACAGGCAAATGACATCATCTCCTTTAACTTCGTCAACCTGCAGGTTCGTTTGGTAGGTTCATCTTACAACACATACAGTACTTTTAAATTTAAATGTCAAACTTTAAAAACAGAGAAACCACCAAAAGTAGATTTGTAAGCTTCATTTGTTTACCTCGAGCCAAACTGAAGTTGTTTCACTACCAGTGAAGAGGTATTGCCCAACAAAGATAGTGTCTCCTTTCTTCACTGCCTGGAAACATCAAACAGAAACACCCATCACACGCCCATTAGTAAACACAAAAACCATTGATAATATATATCATCTCATTGAAGAAATACACTAAGAGGGTCTTAGAGAACCTTTGCAAGTCCATTGAAATTAATAGGAAGGACTTCAGAAGAGGCTTCTTGGTCTTGATTCGGTGTCAAAGTTACAAGGCCATCAGCTTTCAAAGTAATAGCTTTCTCAGATTTGTTAATAACTTGAAGCTCAGGTCCAACAGTATCAAGCATAACCTGAGTAACACAAAACAGACATCTCAGCACAGATGCATATAGCAAATCTAAAGTAAAGGTTTACCAAACTAAAAATTCAGAGAAGAGAGAACATACAGCACAAAGCTTCTTAGTGCTCCTCACAGCAACCTTAAGATTATCAAGTGTTTCCTGGTGATAATCACCGTCGCCCCAAGAGAAATCGAATCGAGCCACTGCACAAATGACAGAACAGGAATAAGTAACAGTGAGACGAACTCAAATCACTTAAACAAAACTGGAGAAACACAGAAAAGAGAAGTAATCGCGAGTACCAGACATGCCGGCTTTGAGACAGCCGGAGAGAGCCTCGACGGATCGGGATTTAGGACCTAGAGTTCCGACGATCTTAGTCAATGCCGGGAAGAAACTCTGAGAAATACATCAAAAAGGATCAGAGAAACCTCCAAAACAAAATCGAATGCTTTATGAGCAATCGATCCATGCGAAATCTCAAATCGGTGAAGAATTGAGAATTGAAAGCATTAAGAAAAGGAGAGGGAGAGGGAGAGAGAGAGAGAGCTCACAGATTTGGAAGGCTCGAGGATTGAAGCCATCCTGATCGGCTCCTCGAGAAGAAGATGACTGGAATGCATCTTCGGTAACGAAAGTAAAGAGAGATCTCAGAGAGAGGTTTCGACGGCGACGGAAGAGAGTGAAAAATTGGACGGGAGAGAAAGCTGAGAGAGGTTTGGTGACCGTCGAATATGCTTCTTTCTTCTTCTCCTCCGAATAAACAAACACCGTAAACAAGTCGACGCTTTTTTTTTTTATAGAAAACCTAAACATTCTCAATTTAATGCAAATTATACCCCTATCTTTTTCTTATTTATTCTTAAACCCTAATGTAACCATCATTAATGTGAAAAGTGAAAACATCTTGTTATTCATTTTTTTTTACAGAAAACAATTTAACTACCTGATATTTTGTAAGATACAGTATCTTTTTAGTAGTTTTTGTTTCTTATACTCTGTTTCACAAAGAGTGTCGTTTTAGAGTTTTGCACACATATTAAGAAAACATTAAATTTTTTATTTTTTCTAAACAAAAACATCATTACCTATACACCTAAACACAATCTGTCCAATAGTAAAACAATCTGCAGAATACTAATAGTCATAAAACATAAAAAATCATTAAGTTTTGCGTTGAAAACCCAAAACGACACTCTTTGTGAAACAAAAATAAAACCTTAAAACGACACTCTTTGTGAAACGGAGGGAGTATTAGTTAAGTAATTATAAAAGTAAAAGATTATCTGACAGTTAGTTATGAAGTTGAATATGCCTTAAATTAACATAAAGCTAAAACTAGAGGGACTGGAAACGAATTAAAATATTTTATTGTACACCGTAGAAACTAGATCTGCAATAAGCTCGTAGGCACGTGGAGCCGTGGAGGATCTTTCATCAACGTATATACAGTTTACTTTACACAAGTGTAGTGTGTATTTCTCACAATTTAATTTCGTGGAGAAGGGGTCAAATAATTATCACGCGTATCGTTTAGCACGTGTGCAAGAATTTGGTCGGCTATAGTGTTAATTGTTAGGAGTTGTAATCCAAACGTTCAAAATGCGCGTTACGTACTCGGTATCGAATGTTTTTATGGAACACAAGAAGAAGAATATACAAAATGGTGGCTCTCGTCAGAATTTAATTTCTATTTTCTTCGGTCAACATTACCTTTATTTTGTTGGCTAATTCGCAACAACATTTTGAAGATTTGTTGTCATCTTTTTTTTTGTATTATAATCCTTCGAATTAACTAACTACACTACGTGTAAAATACAATATTTTGCAGATCAATATATATTTTTTTTTGGTAAAAAGATCAATATTTTGGTTTGACCGCATGCATGATTTTAGCATTTTAGTTATTTTTGAGTATAGTTTTATATTTTTCCAAGTTTTCCAGCCAATGTTATTGATCTATTTCTCTGCACAATATACTGTTATATGTGTTCAACATTCATAAGAAATTTTCATACAGACGTTTCATCGTTGATATGGCGATATTTTCTAAAATCTATGCAGAATCACCCACACACTTTACTAAATCTTGTTCTTAAAACTAGACGGATTTGTCATATGATACAATGAAATATGATCCAGCCTTGCATAAGAAAAGTTAAAAACGAATAGAAAACTAAACAATCGTGAACGTTTCAATTAGTCATAACACTTGTACCTTATGTTTCTTACCCTGCTCGATCACCTCATTTTGTAGTTGAAGCAAATTAACAGTTCTTTTATGTTGGGCCGGGTGATCATGTTATTGCTAAAGAACCTAAATTCTCTATGACATCGACCAAACAGCCTAACCCCATCCTCTAAGTGATCATGTTATTGCTAAAGAACCTAAATTCTCTATGACATCGACCAAACAGCCTAACCCCATCCTCCAAAGAATATAATCTCTTTCTGTCAACGGATGATTTGCTTATATTTATAGGAATTTCCTCTAACCTTAGTGATCCTATCTTTTTTTTCTCCCTTTTGGTTAGGTATCACATTCTCTCTCTCTCTATGTAACCATCGAAATCTCCTTCCCGGAAAGGGAAGAAAACGGACTTTCGGGTAGATTCACGACTTGATCATTGTCCAAAGATTCACAGTCCATCCTCCTAAAAAAAAAAAAAAAAAAAAAAATACATCATATGATCAAACTAAAAAGAAAATCTCAAATGTGTTGGATAATTATGTCAAAATTCATTTCATACCAATCAACGTCTTTGTAGTTAGTGCTTATTTTCAGGACATTATCTTCAGTGTTCAGATAATCCAGTAGATAGCTCAATCTTCCTGCTTGCTCCTCTTGTTCCTCTACAAATATAAAAAAAATTCATGCAAATGATCTTTATTCCTGAAAGTGAGAAACCATGTTGTAAAAAGAGTTATAATTACCATTTGTTGTTAGCTTGAAGTCATTGGAAGAGAACCCTAAATATGAGTAATTAGTAGGTAAGGACTTAGACACTGATTGCTCGTGTTCCTCAAGAAATTGCTTCCTCATGAGTCTTGAGCTCTCGCTAACCCGCAGTGGCACTTAAATAACGCAAAAGAAAACAGTTAAATGAAACTGTACAAAGCCAAGATTCTCAATAGAAAAGGTTTTGGGAATGCACTAACAAGATTTCATCTCTGTGTCTCTCTCCATGTATTGAGAGCCATATCGAACGTCTTGGGACGGCTTGTTGCCGTCAATGTACCTATTGGAGCGTGATTTTTCCCGGTAAGGCTTGACGAGAACACGAGCTCCGCAGATGAAATGAGGATTTCCTTTAGTAAGAATGTGTTTGACGGTTTCAATGTAAGCAAATGTTACAAATCCAAACATTCTCTTATGCTGACAAGGAATCCTCACATCTTCCACAAGTCCAAATTTGGAGAAGTAGTTTGAAACATCATGTTCAGTGAAACTACTCTCTGCCGGAAATGTCAAGTAAATCTGTCTGGAACCAACAAGAATCGCTCCATGTTCATTTCTCTCCCCCGTGTATTCCACAAATTTTGATACATCTTCTGCTAGAATAACCGAATGTTGCCCATGAGGTCTACAAAATTCAAACACCATTTACCAAATAAGACATAAACTATACTCCTTTGATTAATGCATGTGTTAAACAACTAATTAACTGACAAACCTGTCGATGAGGCGAATTGTGTTCTTCAAGCGAGCAAGAAGCTTAGTGAGGCTATAGCCAGCTTTGCCATGTCTTTGTGACTCTGTTAGATATCCTTCAGCTTGAAGCGTCCGACCATACTTCTCGTAGTACATCATAGGCAATGAAGCTATGGAAATTGGAGCACCTCTTCTTGATTTGAGCAGCTCAACGATCTCTCCTTCTAGCTTCTCCAGTGATCCAGGGTAAACAACATGCTCTTCATCGCTTAGGTTGTTGTTTGGATTGAACATATGAGCAAAACTGTCTCTCTCCGGTATGATTTGTCCATGAAAATACATGCAGTTGTTGCCATGTTTTCAGAACCCTTTGTTGAAATAATGGCAGATTTTAACAGGAAACTCGGGTAAACTCGGTGATCTTCTGCACATTCTCAATGGCAAACCTTGCTTCTCTTGAGAGAAGAAACTAGATGAGAATTCTGGACTGGTCATAGAATCTTCAAATTTCAAGAACTGAGCATTGTTCTGGAATGAATCTATCTCACTTGAATTCTCCCAAAAACTGGCTCTCATGGAGAGAACCGAAGGAGGAGATACAGAAACCGAAAGAGACTGAGTTGATGAACCGGTGAATGATCCAAACTTACAGATAGGAATGTGATCAGAAGAAGGAATGTGGTAACGAGAATTTTTAGCCAATTCATGTTTTACACAATTGATCATGGAATGCATCACGGAATCTGGACCGAATGCGAGACGGATCATGTGAAGATCGTTTTGATCTTGTGTCAACAAGAGATACCAATTATTTTTGATGCATATTCTGGTTCAAGTTGATGGATTCTGTTGTGCACAACATTCATAGCCTCTGCGAAATTCATCTCTATTAACGTCGTCTCTCGAAAATCTTCTACAAGAAAATCACTAAAAAATTTAATTGTTTCAGTAAGTTTTAGTCAGACTCTTATACAAATGAATCATAAATGAACATAAGACAAGTTAAAACCAAATAGTACTAGATGAGTGAGACTCACTCATGAACGCAAATGTTCATCTATTTTTTTTATGTTAAACTTGTAAATATGATTAAAAATGAATGGTGAGATGTTACATAGAGCATTAACTAATATAGAGTAATCTTGACAAAAAAAAAAAAAAAGACAGGTTCATATTATGTACCAATAAAGTGATTTGCATTGTAAGTGAGCTACAATGTTATGGATAAGAAGAACAACGAGAAATCTAAGTCGCCAATATGTAATCAAATTCAGAGCTATATATTTGATCCCAAAACAGTCTTACTTCCACCTTTATTTTTTATTAAAACGTCACTAAATTGTGTACCAACTCATTCATAACCTCAATAAAGCATAAACCTCTTTGGAAAAAAGCATGAGTGCATGTTTTCTCCAAAAATTATTTAATCTATTGAATCAGTTTTTGGAAAACAATAACACTGATTATTAGAAATTGGGAAAATCGATTACCTTTATAAAAATATATATGGGTCTCTGGAAACTGAAGAAAGAAAAATCTTTTCAAATAAACCAATCAAAGCTGAGAAACTCTTCTTCCATGACGGTTGAGAACTCTTCACGCAATCAAAGTTTTGTTGTCTTTTAAAGATATTCTCCTCCTCCTCTTCTTATTGTTCTTCAGTTTCCTCTGACTTTGTTATATGGTGTATGTTTAAAACACCATTTCTAGACAAGAAGAACAGAACACAACTAATATTCTTAAAAAAGACAAAACTGTGAGACAACAGCTTTTGTTTTCACTTCACTTTTGCCCACTCTTTCGCATATATAGTATTGACAGCTTTTATATCTAAACGTGTATATATGTCTGTATATAACAGCTCTGCCAAATATAACAACTTAACAAGTAAACTAACTACTGTGATCTGAATTTGATTCTAGATCTCTCTGACTCAGCTTCTCCGTTTATTTTGGTATGAAGAACACACATTCTATAATTGATTTCTTAACACTGTAATTTTATAACTATATATTAATATATGTATGTATACATACAGTATGTAAGTGTGATCATGCCAAATATAGTAAATATATGATCTCCGACAAATTTGTTGGAGATCTCTCTGACTAAGCTTCTCATTTGACTTTTGCTAAGAGCTTCTACCAAGTACAGGCAACTATTATTGTTTTCTTTAAATTTTTCTCACAGACATTGGGTCGCGGCAAAATTACTAATATGAAAGATTGAACGCTCCTGACGTTCTAGGAGAATCATCAAATGGGCCTTCTAGTTTTGGCCCACTTTAATTTGCTCGTACAAGTTACAACATACTTTTTTCCACAGGCGAATATATCCGATAAAGATTCTAAACATAGTAGCGACAAGATTCGTGATAACATCATGAATTATTACCAATTTTATATCATTCGAAGAGAAATGAAACTCGTGACCAGAAAAAAATGCAACACGAAACCTAATGCGTATAAAGCAATAACGTTCGGTACAATTCTGATCCAAAACAAAAAGAAATGATTAAACAATTAACGAAGAACGAGTTAATCGGAATATCTGCTGCATCCATTGCCTTTCTCATATACGTTACATGTCTCCTCCACACCAAACGACGTCGTACAAGACTGCCTCCGGGACCATGTCCCTGGCCCGTCATTGGCAACATGTTCCAGCTCGCAGGTTCACCGCCACACGACTCATTGACTAAACTTTCACGGCGTCACGGGCCAATCATGACTTTGCGGCTCGGGTCGATGCTGACGGTTGTCATCTCTTCGAGCGAAGTGGCTCGGGAGATTTTCAAGAAGCACGACGCAGCATTGGCTGGCCGGAAGATTTACGAGGCGATGAAAGGAGGGAAGAGTAGTGACGGCTCCCTCATCACGGCTCAGTATGGTGCGTATTGGCGGATGCTGCGGCGGCTCTGCACCACTCAGTTCTTTGTCACCCGCCGTCTGGATGCCATGAGTGACGTACGCTCTAGGTGTGTTGATCAGATGCTTGGGTTCGTCAGGGAAGGCGGCCAAAACGGTACGTGTTCTAAGTTCATTTCATGATCTGTTAGAAACAGGTAAGATTATTTAAAAAATGGGATTCTGTCTAAAGATGAATGAGCCAAAAAATAAACAATTATTTCTATTTACTATCAATTGCTACTAGTAAGTGATAGCTCTTTCGATCACTCATTCATCTTGGACCGATTCTCATTTTAAAAGTATATAATATGCTTTGCATGATCGCCTTGAAAAATACTATGATTATTATTTATTTTTTTTTTTTTTGACAGCAAATACTATGATTATTTAAATTTTATCTACTAAAAGAAATATATGACAACAATTCTATGTTTTCACACTATACTGTCAATTGTTAGAGATGTGGTGTTTCTGAATACAACGAAAGCTCTTTATTTGAAAGAAAAAAAACAAACAAACTATAGTAACCAGTGATAGTTTAAGTTAATGCATGTATTTCGATCGGTAGGATCTTACATTTTAAAATTGTCTTAAATAACCCCAAATATTAAACTTTTGACTCTGAAACTAATTAATTGTGTATTATACACTCTACATATATATTTGTTTATCATCAGGTACAAAAACTATCGACGTGGGGAGATATTTCTTCTTGATGGCATTTAATCTCATAGGAAACCTCTTGTTTTCGAGAGATTTGCTCCATCCCGATTCAAAAAGAGGTTCCGAATTCTTTTACCACACCGGAAAAGTGATGGAGTTCGCCGGAAAACCCAACGTTGCCGATTTTTTTCCTTTCCTGAGGTTTCTTGACCCGCAGGGAATCAGAAGAAAAACGCAATTCCACGTAGAAAAAGCGTTTGAAATCGCCGGAGAGTTCATCAAAGAACGAACGGAGGTAAGGGAGAGAGAAATGAGCGACGAGAAGACGATGGATTACTTAGATGTTCTTTTGGAGTTTCGTGGTGGCGATGGAGTCGACAACGAGCCTTCTAGATTCTCATCAAGAGATATCAACGTTATCGTTTTCGTAAGTTATTCAAACCCGTTGAAAGTTCTTAAACTTTTCATCGAATATACATTGTTTCAATGAATATATCGAAAATGTTTATAAGACAAATTGTAAATTTTCAATTATATGCACAAAATAACTAATATGATTATTAGGAAATGTTTACGGCGGGGACGGATACGACAACGAGCACGTTGGAGTGGGCACTAGCAGAGCTTCTACACAACCCAAGAACCCTAACCAAACTCCAAACAGAACTCCGAACCTACTTCAAATCCCCGAACCAAAAGCTCCAAGAAGAAGACCTTCCGAACCTTCCGTATCTCTCGGCGGTTATCATGGAAACCCTGAGGCTACACCCACCTCTCCCGTTTCTAGTCCCACACAAGGCCATGGCCACATGTCACATCTTCGACCAATACACTATCCCCAAAGAAACACAAGTCTTGGTCAACGTCTGGGCGATTGGTCGTGACCCTGGAACATGGGTCGACCCGATTGTGTTCAAACCCGAGAGATTTATATCTGACCCGAATCCCCGAGACTTCAAGGGACAAGATTTCGAGTTCTTACCATTTGGGTCGGGGCGACGGATGTGCCCGGCTTTGCCTTTGGCGTCACGAGTGTTGCCGTTGGCTATTGGGTCAATGGTGAGGTCATTTGATTGGGCCTTGGCCCACGGGCTTAATGCAGAAGAAATGGATATGGGAGAGAGGATTGGTATTACATTGAAAAAAGCTGTTCCTTTGGAAGCGATCCCCATTCCTTATCGAGGGAGCTAGATTTTTTTTCCTCTATTTGTTTGTTTAATGCATGTGTACTTGAACACCTAAATCACTAAAGCAATCCAGTAAATATACCCAAAAAAGAAATCTAAGATATGAATAATTTCAATTTGGCGTTATTATCGGGAATTTGATTCGGGTCACTGACATAGCCGATCCATTAGTGAAAATTGACCACATTTGGCGTTATTTTTTCTTTTTTTGCTGAAAACAAAAACTATTAATTTTTAGCTATTTCTGCATCGCATACGTTAGCACGTCGACGTGGCAATGACTAACCCAACGTGCTTACCAACAGTCAGAATTTTTGGGTCCCTAGTGAAACCCAGGTGCAATAGAAAAATAATGCCTTTTGGAGAGGTCCTTGGGTTGACTAGTTGCTAATGTTTTACCCAAAAAAAAACAAAATAAAAAAACATTAGTTACATGTAAGGAAAAACTGGAGTCACAGATTTAATCGGTAAGATTTCTTGGATATTTTCTGAGATACTTATGGTCCAAACCACTCCACATCAAACGACGTCGTAAGAGACTGCCTCCGATACCAAACCCCTGACCGGTGAGCGGCGACATGTCTCAGCGAACCCAACTTCAATCATTTTGCTTCTTTTTCATAAATTCAAGTGAAACATTTTTTTGCCATGTCTTTGTACTTTGATTATGACAAATAAAAAGTCAAAACAGAGAAAATTGAGTATAACTGAGATTATACTAAACGAAAAGCTTCTGATGTTCACAAACAAAAGGCCTCTGATTCATTATTCCATTACAAATCCAACGATTCGTAGATCAGACAGAAGCAGCAAAAAAAAAAACACACAGAGAAACTTTAAAACAGAGAAGAAAAAAAGTGAGAAAAATCAGAATCACAGAGCTTTAAGCATATCCTCAGCACTACTGTTAGTGAAAGCTCCTCCTTCCTCAAGATTCAGAACCTTCACAACACCATCGTCAGCCAAAATCGCATATCTCCTTGACCTAACTCCAAGTCCCACTGGCTTATCCCTCAAATCCAATTCCACTCCAAGCTTCCCTGTGAATTCACCATTTCCATCGGAAAGCAACATCACCTCATCGTTGATTCTGAGGTCTTTCCTCCACGCTTCCATCACGAACGCATCGTTGACGGAGATACAGGCGATTACATCGATGCCTTTAGATCTGAGTTCTCCGGCTTTCGATACGAATCCAGGGACGTGTTTTTGCGAGCAGGTCGGTGTGAATGCGCCGGGGACGGCGAATAGGATTGTTTTCTTCCCGGCGGTTAGGGAGGAGACGGTGACGGTTTTGACGTCTCCGGTGGCGGGATCGAGGTAGGAGAGAGTTGAGTCGGGAAGCTTGTCTCCGACGGAAATGGAGGCGGTGACGGTTGTTTTAGCGAAGGATCTGGTGGTGGCGAAATTAGTGCGGCGGTTTTGGAACTTGAGGGAGAGATTTGGAGCGAGTGAGCGCGTGAAGGAGAGCGGCGAGGTGAAGGATACGGTGGGGGAAAGCAACGGCTTAGCGACGGAGATAACGGTGGCTGAGGAGGAGGAGATGAATCTGGAAACGGAGAGAGAAGTCGCCATGGATGCTGTTTAGGTGAAGAGTGTGACTGACTCTGCTTTGTGATATTTTTTGGATGAGTGGAGAAAGATGAAAGGCTATGTTGTTATTGGGCCTTAATGGGTCTATATTGTATTCACCGCCTGGGCCTCTTGATTTTATTATTATTTTTAGATTGGTGGATTCTTGAAGGCATAAATTGTGTACACATGACATATAAAGATGACAAGCTTTATGACTATCTGATAGCTTACATCAAGATTCTTGATTTCCTTGAACGATTTCTGAAACTCGTATCATAACCATCCGTTTCACTTTGCTTATAAACTTGCGGGGAGAATTGCGATTACAAACGCAGGGGGTGTTTTGATCGTTGTGAGCATAAATAGGTTAGAACTTACAAGAGAAACGTTTCTTTTACATCTTCAAGATGAATTTGGAAAGTAGTAATAATTGGGAAAGAGTAGAGAGTCTCTTGGAGGTGAGATGTTGATATTTGGTCATGGGGTCACAATCAAATAAACTAATTCAATTTTTCCGCAATTAGTAATTATAATAGTTGGGAAAAAGGGTAAAAATGTTGTTGGAACTTGGAATCCTGATTACAGTATATGCCTAAGCTTTTCAGCATCTACAATTAATAGATCAATCAGAACGATCCAACAGAAAAAACAAATTATATTAAATAAATGGCTTAGAAAAAAAGATGTTCAAAAGTAAAGATGCCAAACGAATATGCGTCTGTTATTCCACCTGTCCTTAGGTTTTGTTGTGTTACATGCAAAGCCCTTGCTTGGGGTCCCAATTCTAAATATTCTACCGTTACCTTGTCATGAATTTATTCAATTCATACTTCATATACACACTGTCTTTAATTTAAGTTTATAGTTGACCAAAAGGAGGCAAGGAGCTAAATGGGCTATGGTAATTAACCCAAATGTTGTTAGAAACTTGACACTTGATTTGTGGTTAAGAATCTAAGATCATACTACATCATTCATGAGCTAAATTAATAAGCTTGTCAATACGTTACTATAAATTAATGTACATTAATGACTCATAAGTTATAATCTTTGTACATTTAATATACACGATCGAATAAATATTCAGTTTCCTTATTATTTAATTACTTGTTCTAGTGTCTACCTAATTCCCCAAAGTCGTACTTACTTGGGCAAGGAGCAAGATCAGAAAAAAAAAGAAAAAAAAAAAAAAAAAAAAAAGGAAAACCCTTGGTAATCTGCAAAAGGTGTGCAACGCATCGTTTTAACGTTTTCCATTTTTAAGATCGTACGGCTATTATTAGATCTCAACAAGTTTAATCCGACGGCTATAATCTAAACTGAACAGTTTCTCCTTTCCCGTTATACTGTATATATATAATGAAGCTATAAAAGTACTAGAATCACACATCTCTCTGTAAATCAAAAGCTTCGACGAGCGTTCTTCAGCAAAATTCTAACTCTTTCGCTTCTTCTCTTCGTCGTATCTCTTTCTAAGTATGGCTACTATCACTGTTGTTAAAGCTAGGCAGATCTTTGATAGCCGTGGAAACCCCACAGTCGAGGTTTGTTTCTTCTTAGCTTCCGATGATTTCCACGCTTTCCGATTGTTTTTTCACGATTTTTTAATTTAAAATTCCTCTTAGATCTGTTTGGATCATATGATTATTTGAGTAGATTCGGTTATTTATCTCTATTCATCGTTTTTTTTTTTTTTCTACTTGAGATGCTTTGTGAGTGATGATCGGTGTTTAAATTTGGAAGAAGAAGCTATGTTTGGTGTTTCAATCCGTTTTTTTCTAATCGATTCTTCTCTGATTGGATCGGAAATAGTCCGATCTTTAATTCTGCTCGAATCACTGTATCGCTTTTTGCTCGAATTGAATCCTAATCAGAAAAAGGAGTAATGATTGTGTGATATGTCTGATAATGTATTAGGTCGATATCCACACATCCACCGGCGTTAAGGTCACAGCTGCGGTTCCTAGTGGAGCTTCCACTGGTACGCTGCTTTTTTTTTTTAATTCTAATCGGTTTTGTTTTTTTCATTGGTTTATCTTATTCGTTTGTTTGGCTTATGCACACATATATGTTTGATTAAATTATGAATCTTTGTGGACTTTTTTTATCTGTGAACTTATTGTTTGCCTTTCCATAGGAATCTACGAGGCTCTTGAACTGAGGGATGGAGGATCGGACTACCTTGGAAAAGGTGTCTCAAAGGTGAGAATAGAATGTGTTATGGTCGTGATTGTGGAACTGATTTGCGAATAGAACGATTTTTTATCCTTATGAGACTTTATTTTGTTTTGACATATTTTCTTATTGATGTTTATAGGCTGTTGGAAATGTTAACTCAATCATTGGCCCTGCATTGATTGGCAAGGTGATGCACCCTCTCTACGTCAAGTGTATCTAAAGCTTTTATCTTTTGGCCGGCATGGATCACTTTGCTCAAAATTTTTGATTTTTTTGCTTATTGCAGGACCCAACTCAGCAGACTGCTATTGACAACTACATGGTTCACGAACTTGATGGGACACAAAACGAGTGGGGCTGGTGCAAGCAAAAGGTGAGAACACTTCTTGTTTGTGCATTCATTTGAGCATTTCATACGATTCATGCTTCTTTTGTTTGTTTACAGCTCGGAGCCAATGCTATTCTTGCTGTGTCTCTTGCTGTCTGCAAAGCTGGTGCTGTGGTCAATGGAATTCCTCTCTACAAGGTTTGATGATTGTAACCTTTAGCACAAAAACATTGCCACTTTGTTTTATAAGACAAGGTCATCTCAATTCTTTTGCTTTGCTTTGTATCTTGGTGCAGCACATTGCTAATCTTGCTGGTAACCCAAAGATTGTGCTGCCAGTTCCTGCCTTCAATGTCATCAACGGTGGATCCCATGCAGGAAACAAGCTTGCTATGCAGGAGTTCATGATTCTCCCTGTTGGAGCTTCATCTTTCAAGGAAGCCATGAAAATGGGTGTGGAAGTTTACCACAACTTGAAGGTAAATCATGAATCATTTTGGTCTTTGAGATGCTCAGTTTATGATGAAATATGATTTAAGAATGAATAGTCAAATAACATGTCTTTTTGCTCTCATGTGGGGATTTTCAGTCTGTGATTAAGAAGAAGTACGGTCAGGATGCAACAAATGTTGGTGATGAAGGTGGCTTTGCACCAAACATTCAGGAGAATAAGGAAGGTCTCGAACTGCTCAAGACTGCCATCGAGAAGGCCGGATACACTGGCAAGGTTGTCATTGGAATGGATGTTGCTGCATCCGAGTTCTACTCATCAGACAAGAAATACGACTTGAACTTCAAAGAAGAGGTGAAACAGTCATTTTTCTTTATAAATCATGAACCTTCCTTGAGAAGAAATCAAGAACAATGCTCTCAATATCTATCCCCTGCTCTATAGCTCATTTTCTATTTGCATTTTGCAGAACAACGATGGTTCTCAGAAAATTTCTGGAGATGCTCTCAAGGACCTGTACAAGTCATTTGTTTCAGAGTACCCAATTGTGTCCATTGAAGACCCATTTGACCAAGATGACTGGGAGCACTATGCTAAAATGACCGCCGAGTGTGGCGAGAAAGTTCAGATTGTCGGTGATGATCTGTTGGTCACCAACCCCAAGGTCTGCCATTATTAATCAAGCGTTTTCTTAGGATTTCCTCTATCTCTGTCTCAAAGTGCTTATCTCTCTTACACTCTTATACACATGCAGAGGGTTGAGAAGGCAATCAAGGAAAAGTCTTGCAATGCTCTTCTTTTAAAGGTAACAAACTCACCCACAGGGTATCCTTCACTGGTATGGGTCAATTTGAAATCCTTGAAATATTGTTACTAAATCCTTGGTGAATGAATGAACAGGTTAACCAAATCGGATCTGTAACCGAGAGTATCGAGGCAGTTAAGATGTCAAAGAGAGCTGGTTGGGGAGTGATGGCCAGTCACCGTAGTGGAGAGACCGAGGATACCTTCATTGCTGACTTATCTGTCGGTTTGTCAACCGTAAGTCAAAAACTTCACCACATTAAATAGCAGAAATCTCTCATTGATTCTTGTCCAAATCATATCATAAAATCTGAGTCTCTGGGTGTTGTTATTTAACAGGGACAAATCAAGACTGGAGCTCCTTGCAGATCAGAGCGTCTTGCCAAATACAACCAGGTTTAGTAACAAGATGTCTTGGTTTTTGATTGATAGACTGATCACAGTAGATATATTTTTATCAAACTGATGCGTGTAATGTTTGGGATATAATGAATAGTTGTTGCGAATTGAGGAGGAGCTTGGAGCAGACGCAGTGTATGCAGGAGCTAACTTCCGCAAGCCGGTCGAACCGTACTAGAGAGACAGAGACTCAAACAGAGCCAAGAGTTTAATTATACTTGTGGTTTTTGAAAACTTTAAATAAAGGACTTGTTTTTCAGCTGAATCGGTTCTGCTTACTTATTGGTAGAGAAGAGAGAACAACAGTGTGTGTGAGCTCTGCCTTTTCAAAGGACAGTAGCCGTACTTTATAATATTAGAGAGCTTTTGTTTTGTTATTTCGTGATTCTTCTTCTGCCTCTTTTCTACTCTCCAATTATTATTTAACATCTATCTACCTACGAAGTGTCATGGGCTCATCTTTGATAGATACCTCAAAGAAAATCAAAGCATGTTTTATATTTTGAGGGGAAGTTGGATTGGGTGAGAAATAAAATGTGATGAAAGCATGTTTGGAATGTTCAGATCTTTTGTCGATTTTCAACAACTTGGTATCTGTTGAAAGATTCCATCTCCAAAATTTACAAGAAGGAAGCAAATAGTATGACACATACATTTACAAGAAGGAAGCAACAACAACATATCTCAGTTTCAGAGGTTTTAAATAAGCTCTTTAATCCCCATTAATTTAATATCTTACTTAGGGAAATCAAGTTTCTTTTCTGCATCCACAAAAAATGTAAACCCAAAAGACAAAATAGACAAATTGTATGAAACTTTACCCAATTACAAAAAAAAAAAAAAAACAAAAAAACAAAAAAATTGTTTCCATCTTTTTGGGTCACAATGAACCGTTCTTGGTGGACTTATAGATACCAGTAAATAGCGATCACTTTTTGAAAAAGTATTCTTTCTGTCTCCCAAACAGTTTTTTTCAGCAAAAATCATATATTTTTATACGTTTCAAGTAAACAACCAAACGTCTATTTAATATTTACATCTTATATCTGCATATTTACACAGTCCTACTCTAGTAATTAAAAAACCGCATCTGAACATCGTCTCAAAAAAAAAACATTTAAAAAAATGCAGGCTGTGGGGTTCGAACCCACGCGCACTTATGTGCAGAAGAACTTAAGTCTTCCCCCTTAACCTCTCGGGCAAACCTGCGATTCTGTTAAGTCGATCACTCAAATAAAATATAACCCTGAGCTTGTTTAAAGAAACAATCTTTGGATTTTGGAATTTTCGACTCATAACGTTCCTTACCTCTCAACCTCTCATAATGATAACATCCTTGTATATTGTGATTTCTTTGTTGGTTTGCTTAATATGCAATCTAACCACACCACATATCCACAACTCCCCTGTAAATATTGTAAAAAGCCTCAAAACAAATACCAAAGGCTTAAAAATCATTAGGACTCTGATAGATCACACTTATGTTATCCTCCTTATGTTCCTCTCTCTCTTCCTCATGTCCACACAACAATCTCTCTGCGTAAGTAACAGTATGAGACAAACACATCCACAAGAAGGAAGCAAGTACATATCCAAATATATCAAATACAGAATTTGCAGTCCAACAAAATTCCCTTGTTTTATTTTCTCTGTTTCACAGGTTTTACTGTGTCAAATGTAAAATATTATCTTCTTCATAGGGTGTTTTTTCCCATTAAGTTAAATATCTCAGGAAAATAGAGTTTCTTTTTTTTTCTTTTTGCATCCGCAAAAGATGTAAACACAAAATATAAAAGTGACAAACTGTATGAAACTTACCAAAAATAAAGAAAAAGAGATTTTGTTTTGCCTCCCATACTGCTTTGCTTCGGCAAAATCATATCTTTGAGCGTTTCAAGTAAACAACTACGGCTATGCTCGTTAGAACAATGGCTCCTGAAACCAACACACCACCACGCCATGAAACCAATCCACCTCTTCTATCTAGAGACTCCGCTTTCTTGAGTTGTCCCGTTTCTGAGCTCAAACTCCTTGCTGACTCGGTGAAGTCCAGATGCAGCCTCAAAACCTTTTGTCCTGTAGACCTAGCAAGAGTAACAGCACCAACCAGATCGCTATCCGATGTAATCAAAACCTTATCACCTTCATCGTCCTCATATATAATCTGAGGCCGTTGTTCCACATTGTTGTTATCGCTACCAATTCTTTGCATCACAATACCCATCAACTCTTCTAGGTTTTCTGCCGCGGAAGTAAACCGATGTACACGTCCCTTAAGATCTTCGAATTTGAAAGAAAACGAGTTCCCGAGTCCTAGAGATGGGTAAGAACTGAGCTTCCCAATATCTGAATGATGCATCATTGCAGACATTTCGCTTTGAGTGTCAGAATCATCAGGTGGCTCTAAGGCAAGAGCTGAATCCCAGAATTTCTGCATCATAGTGTTCGCCATATCGTTCACAGCTCCAGAACTATTCTCGACCATCGAAATAGCAGCGTGAGTTATCTGAAGAACGTCTACACAAGCTGCAGCGGATCCGTCTTTATCTATAATTGGAAGATGTAGAAACTTTCCATCATGCATTATATGCAACGCATCCAGAATCGTTGTCTCTAGCGATGCACATTCGGGATTCGGTGTCATTACCTTCTCGACAAGAGTCAATTCAGGAGATAAATTTTGCGCCACCACTCGCATCAGAATGTCCTTTGAAGTCAAGATTCCACTGATTTTGTTACCCATGGAAATGATTACAGAGTTAACCCGCAAATCCCGCATCCTTTTCGCAGCAACATAAACAGGATCTGATGGTGCTACAAGTGCAACCTTTGAATTATCAGTGATTATCGTTGACAAGGCGGGCTTAAACATTCTCTCCCTCAAGGTTTCAATAAAAGCATAAGGCGCAGAATATCCGCTTCCCCATTGCTTCTCCACACCTTCCACCGCAGCTGCTAAAGCACTGCCTTGCTCTGCAGCTTTCTCCATCCTAGAAATGGCATCGTATAGACACTTTGTAATATCCAACAAAGCAATGACTTCACCGTTCTCTACAACAGGCAAGTGCCTAAATTTCCCTTGAACCATCTTCTGAAGAGCCTCGAGCGCCAACGAATCAGAGGTGACAAAAATAGGATTCCTTGTCATAACCTTAGAGACCAAAGTCTGATCCGGTCTCAACCCTTCAGCAATGACTCTCGTAGCTACATCTTTATCAGTAACAATCCCAGAAAGAAGCGCACTCGAATCAGTCAACAAACAAGCATCAACACGCCGAGCAGCCATCCTTCGACAAGCATCAAAAACACTAGTTCCTTCAGGAATAGTTAGAGCTTTGGATAAACGAAGCTTCTTCACAGTTCTCTCTCCATTAGAAGGAGCTTGAGATGGAGGTTGAGAAGGAGGTGAATTGGGTTTAGAGGTGTTCCCAGTAGTAACACTTCCGTTCTCTGATTGGACAGGTTTCTTGGAAGGTGGTGGTCCTCGCCGTACACTCGAAGTGCTTCTCCTCCCTGAGGTAGAAGAAGGACCCGTCGCTTGAGTACTCATCTTAGATCCCTGAATCCGTCAAAAAATGATTCCTTTATAAATCAAACTTCGTCTCTGCAAATGAAAAATTCAGACTTTAATTCAAATACGATCGAATTTTCATCTATACACAAATCTGAATAAAACCCAATTCACAATAAAGACGATTTTTCTCAGAATCCGATGCACAGACGCCAAAAAAGGATTCGAATTGAACAGGCGAGGGAAATGATAAAACTTGAAACCCTAGAATTAGAGTAAGAAGTTATGGGGAAAGATTAGGATTTTAGGGTTTACCTTCTTCTTCAACCTCTCTCTCGAACAATTGTTGCAAAAAAACCAAACGGCTATTAACAATTGTGTTTAGCCATTTATCGAGTTTTCATTGGCTCTTCTTGTTTCCGCGTGTGTGGTGGTTCGCCACCCTCTTCTCTTCTTATAATCGACGACTAAATATGTATAAATTTAATGTATTTCTATAAAAGATCCGTAAAACCGAAGGAACAAACCGGAGTATTAAATTTTGTCTGATGCTATGTGTAAATGTCCCATAACTATGCTTTTTTTTTTCCCTTAATATATTTGAGATTTTATATGAATGGGTTTTTTGCAAAAAAACCCTTCAAGTGAATTTTTTTTGCAATTTAACCCTCTAAGTCGAATTTGTGCAAGTCAATACCATGAAGTCGAAAGTCACCCGCAATATAAACCTTCCCCGTATTGATGACGTGACATCTGTTAAAAACATAAGAGTTTTGTGCAAAAAAACCATCCAAGTGAATCTTTTTTGCAATTTAACCCTCTAAGTCGAACTTATGCAAGTCAATACATGAAATCGAAAGTCACCCGCAATATAAACCTTTCCCGTACTGATGACGTGACATCCGTTAAAAACATAACGGTGGGACATGCTTGGACAACAGTTTATGTGCCCAAAAAGAAGCGGGTCTTGCGGGTCAACCCGTTGCGGGTTACGGGTTATGCGGGTTTGCCCGATGAGCCCTCAAAATTATGCGGGTCACCCGCAAACCCGCAAACCCGCAGCGGGCTTGGAAAACAGTTTATGTGCCCTAAAAGAAGCGGGTCTTGCGGGTCAATCCGTTGCGGGTTACGGGTTATGCGGATTTGCCCGATGCGTGTTTGCGGGTTAAATTGCAAAAAAAGATTCACTTGAAGGATTTTTTTGCACAAAACCCTTATGTTTAATGGATGCCACGTCATCAATACGGGGAAGGTTTATATTGCGGGTGACTTTTGATTTCATGGTATTGACTTGCACAAATTCGACTTAGAGGGTTAAATTGCAAAAATGATCCACTTGGAGGGTTTTTTTTGCACAAAACCCTATATGAATCACCAAAAATTAAAAAACCAAGTCATTTAGCCCAAGGGTTAATGACCTTACATAAATTCAAAATTTCTCATCGAATGTCCATATAAATATTTGTGTGGGTTACACGAAAAAAATGTCAAATAATATAATAAGAAAACAAAAATTTATTGACAAAATTGTATAAGTGCACGCAAGTTGCTTCTGGTCAACTGGCCCCACGACTCTTTACTACAAGTGGACTCACATGTAATTTTCTCTTTTAATTGCTTACCAAATACACCAACCAACCTGTGATTTGAAATAAGAAAAAAATTTGAGTGAAATTGGATCGGTGAAGATTTGCTCTGTACGTTTTTTTTGGGGAGAATTGATTATATAGGATACTTTTTTTTCACTTTGTCCATATACACCTTTATTTGCTAAATGTAACTTATGCCAAAACTACCCTTTGTAGTCAATTTTTGCAAGTTTTTGAAAAAATTTTATGATAAAAAGGTAGACAAGCCAGAGTAAAGAAGATTTAATGAATGAAATTTTTTAAGTTATTTGAAATTTTTTTGATTTATAGATGGATAAAATTTGTTCTGAAATGTCTAGAACATGTATTCTACATTTTGAGTATGTTCAGAAAAATTTAGATAACGTATTCTAGGCACTGTACATGTTCTACAAAGTTTAGAAAAGAAATTCGTTCTAAAAAATTCAGAAAAACGAAATTTCCTATATTCTACGAAATTTAGAATACGTATTCTACACTTTATACTGTGTTATAAAAAATTTAGAATGTATATTCTACGCTTTACCCTGTGTCCTACAAAATTTAGAATACGTTTTCTACGCTTTACAATATCATCTACGAAATCTAGAACGTAAATTCTAAAATGTTTGGAATGTGTATTCTGCAGAATTTAGAACTTAGTGAAATAAGGCAACTGAATCGAAAATTTAGGAAAGTGAATATACAACAAATCTTTTGAATAAATCGTAATATTGTTCCAAATTGCATTCTACGCAATCTAGAATACGTTTTCTGCTTCTGCTGTTCAATTTTTTAAAAAATCGATAACTAAACCTTTCTCTTCAGAAATTGATATCTAAGACTTCTTCCAACTTTTTCTCTACGTTTCTTGAGTCCAAATTATGCTGCAGATATACGTGACGTGTGGTGTATGGGAATCTTCTAACACCAAAGAGTGGATATTTATTGTTGATGAAGAAAAACGTGCAAGATTAGTTTATATGCAATCCACTGCCACTTTAGCGGAGCTAGAGATGATAGTTGCAGAAGACTACGAAATAGAAAAGAGTATGGTTGGGGTGGAATTGAGTTATAAACGCCCGAAGCTTAGCGTTGATTCCCCTCCTGTTGTTATGACGAACGATCGGCAAGTGAGAAATTTTGTAGCGTTTTTGAAGAGGAATACTAAGAATATGATACAGTTGTGTGTGACGTTTAAAGCTAGAGTTGACGAACGTATGAGTGGAATAAATATTGATTTGAATGATGAATCATGTGATTTTACTTGTTGTTTCATCTTTTTTAATTTAACATGGTTTTATGCTCACGTTTATTTGTTGTTTCTGCAACATATGTTCTAAATGTTTTTCCTTTGACACTCAGGCCGATTTTCCTTGTTTTTTCTTATAGACAAGTATCTTTGTCATACCGATCACGATAAACATAAATAGTGTTACGTACGTTGTCATAACAAATATATTGATGACAAATTTAATGGAAGAAACCAAGTACGGAACATGGTCTGGTGATTTACTTGACTTGTGTTACGTACGTTTGAGTTTACGTAAATCAACAATACAATCAAAGTATAAATGACCAAAACATGGTGATTTCTCTCAAAAAAATTGACCAAATACTAAAATTCATAATCCAAATAGTAGCTAAAAAATTCCTATGTGATTCTCTAAAATAATCCCCTTATCATCTTTCCATTTCTCTAAATCACATCTAAAGTCATCCTTGTACTTGAGACCAGTAACCGCATAAAACTCCTGAAGAGAAAATCGAAGTGGCTTCCCTCCAAACACAAACTACATCTCATGTTTTTTATTTGTAACCAATTATCTGCACAAGATGCTGTGTATCAAGCGAGCAGAATAATGTAGACCGTTTTCAAAGAGTGCAAACACATATGTGAAGACTGGATCCGCTTTCACTTTAGCCGGCAATGCACCCTGTATTTTTGTCAAGATTGACATTCTACAGCTATTATTTATCTGATGCACCTGTGTCTCGCTTCCATCCCTGATAAGACGTTTTGGATACTTTTTTTTCCATACCTTACAAAAACAAAATAGAGAAATACACAATCAAAATAAGAATTTCAAGTTTCATTAACCAACACATATTGTGTGTAAACATACTAGAATCGAACGGATTAAGAACAAAATCTGAGAAACATCAATAATTGCAAAACCCAATCAATCATTTCATAAGTAACAGATTCAATAGCACACCACGTTTTGATTAATCGAACAATACACGAAATTTGGGATTTTTTTATCAGTGTGAGTGATTCAAATTGGAGATTATTCCCTTCAATTTCATTGAAATCAATATGCAACACTATAGAAATATAGAGAAGAATCATTAGAGTTTACCTAAGAATTGGAGGTTCAGATTGAGTGAGTGGAAGAAGAAGAAACCCAGGGAGAAGAAGAACTCGACGAGGAGAAGAAGAAGAAATCGAAGGAGAAGAAGAACTCAAGGGAGAAGAAGAACTCGCCGGAGAAGAAGAACTCGCCGGAGAAGAAGAAGAAAGCACCTGTTTTTCCTCTGGCTTGGAAGCGTCGCCGGTGTCGACAATCACAAGGTAAGTTTTTTTTTTTTTTTTTTTTAGAATTTAGAATAAATTTAACAAAAAAGGTTCGTTCAAAAAGAAAGGGAATAGAGAACTTAATTTTTAGGGTTTTTTATTTTAGTTGAATCATATTAAGAAATTAAGGGTAGTTTTGAGTTTTAATTATTATAAAACCTAATTGACCAAACTTTTCTAATAAAAGTGTATATGGTCAAAGTGAAAAAAAAAAGTATCCTATATAATCAATTTTCCCTTAAAACATTACTTCATTTTACTTCTATATATAATTTTGTTTTTTACCTTTTTTTAAAGCAAATTATGCAAATACATAATGCATTATGCATCTAGTAATTTTGAAAAAAACATTGAAACATTGCTGTCAGCCCTTATTGTCGTCAACTGTTGGAGTCTCATCATTGCAAGTCCAGAACCGATATGATATTCAATTATCGAAATTTGGGAACTGGCTAAGACTGTTAAAAAAAGGCAAATGACGATATGCCAGAATGGATGAATGCAACTATGCTTGAAGAATAATATCGAGATACGTCTGAGGATATAACAACATCCAAGTACTGGAACCACGTGGACACTGCCTCCATTTGGATGGCTCAAATGCAACCATGATGCAAGCTTTCGAGACCCAAGTGAGAGGACTAGATCGAGATGGATCATTTAGCTAGGACTATATATTATAATGGCAGCATTTTCAAAAATAGACAAAAGCTCTAATTAATTCTCTTGAAGTCTTGAAGCAGGAGGTTTCAGTTTCCTACACGTTTTGCAGACAATGCGATGGTTTTTAAACAAACAAATATAAACCATCAAAAAAAGAAAATTATTTACTGAAATTAATATAGTAGAAGAAAATATTAAGACTAAAACATACAGTAACTAGGAGAAAAAAATCAGGGCCATGGATATATTGAGATGGGCCAAACTAGCCCACATTAACATCACGAGTCGTGAGCTTGTGCTTGGCAGAAATTTAGCAATTTAGAAATTCGGGGTTTTGGTTCCACACAATATCATTAGTCTATATCTAAGGCTTTATTCGTAATAAATGAAACGTTTAAGGGTTCTTTTTGATAGTTATCTCGAATCACACTAGTGAGCTCATCAGAGTCCACGTCGACGAGCTTCCCACTAAAAAAATTGAAGTAGTTTCTTCTGTCATCAGAAATTAACTAAGCGAGAAGGCGATACAAACGATATCGAATGCTTCATCTTCTACTTTGAAATCTTTCTACTAATGCTAGATATGGATCTCGGTGTTCTTCTACAGTCTCTCATTCCATCATTGCAATCAGTGAGCTGTCTCTTTAGCTTTTTGATTCAATGTCGCAATTGTTCTTGTGATTTTTGGTTCATCTTTTGATCAATTTTTGTTAAATTCGTTCTGAGATTCAGGTTTATGTGCTGGTGTTTTACTTCGTCTACTTGGCTGTTGCCGGAGAAATTCTCCCCGGGAAAGTAATTCGCGGCGTACTTTTATCAGATGGCTCTCAACTTCGTTACCGATGCAATGGTTAATTTGATTTGATTTAGTCTCTCTATAATTCCTCAGATTCTGTGAGCTCGGAAGTTTAATTTCCACTACTTTTGTTAATTTTCCCCAAACAATTTTCAGGTCTATTGGCACTAACATTGTTGGTAGCTATTTTGGGAATCTGTGCAAAACTCGGCATTGTATCACCTCTTGTAAGTGTAGTTACCAATTTTGTGTTCATCAAGACCAATGTTAATATTGCAATTGTGTTTCCATGAATCCGAATAATATAGACTTTTGTTTAAAGATAGTTATTGCTTTCTCATACTTATAGTATCGAGATGTTTTGCAGGTGGTTGCAGATAGAGGACTTGAGCTACTCTCAGCTACTTTTATTTTCTGTGTTTTGGTAAGATGATCAATCCTAATTTGTTGGCTTGATTTTAGTCTTATTACCACGGGATCAGATTTGCTTTTGGTGGTGTAGTGTGTAACCTCCATGATTTCTCTTAATATTGCCAGGTGACATTAGCATTGTATCTTGCTGGCCGAAGTTCCTCGGATAAGAGTTCTTCCCTAAAGCCTCATGCCTCAGGAAATCTTGTACATGACTGGTACTGGCATAATACATTTTTAGATCTACTCATTTCTTATCCTATAAACCATTGGGTCAATGTTATGTATTTCTTACAATATATAGTTTGAAACGACGACGATTTGGACAATATGGTTCTATAGAACCTTGTAGACTGTTGAGTAATTTCTGCTAGAACGAATGTAGCTTCTTCTTTCATCCTATTAACAGCAGTAACTTTAGCTTTTGAACTTTTCTATTAAAACTACAAGTTCTGGTTTATGTCTTTCACTTGCTTCTTCCAAATAAACGCTTCAATTTTTTCTCATCTTGTTTATTTCATCTGATAGGTGGTTTGGAATACAGCTGAATCCTCAGTTTATGGGCATCGATCTCAAGTAATCCATCTTTCCGTTTTTTCTTCTATTTGTTAAGTTTGATTAGTACACATATCGAGTAGCACTTTAATAATATGATTAACAGTTATGCGCGTTTATGATGACCGGAATTATTCCTTGTGTAGGTTTTTCTTTGTCAGAGCCGGGATGATGGGGTGGTTGCTTATCAATCTCTCTATTCTGGCAAAAAGTGTGCAGGATGGTTCCTTGAGTCAGTCCATGATTCTTTACCAGATCTTCTGTTCGGTACATTTGGGTTCACTTACAACTCCTGCTTCTTGAAATTCTGATCATCTGTGTTTTGTTGGTTTTGATTAGTTTTATAATTGCAGTTATATATATTGGACTACTTTGTTCATGAAGAATACATGACCTCTACGTAAGTTCATGGCGTCCTGAGGAAAAATATTTATCTTACCAAAATACGAGCATTCCATTAGTCCACTTACTTTGTTCTTTCTTAAAACCGTTTTGCATTTTGATTTTACCTTTTTTCAGGTGGGACATAATTGCTGAGAGATTGGGCTTCATGCTGGTGTTTGGAGATCTTTTGTGGATTCCTTTCACTTTTAGCATTCAGGCATGTAACTATGAGCTTGAACACAAACAGGACATACTTAAATTGAGCTTATTGACAGTATCGTCTTGGTTTGTTACAGTTGTTATCGGAAACAATATCATTTTTGAATGCTTGATCACTCTGTGACTGGATTATCTTCTCTGGTACAGGGCTGGTGGCTTTTGCACAACAAAGTAGAACTAACAGTTCCTGCCATTGTAGCCAATTGCCTTGTGTTCTTGATAGGGTAATTTCTGAGTCATTGGGCTATAAACATTCATAGAAACTAAACTAAACCCACAAGGCCACAATTTCGTTTTTGCGCAGGTACATGGTTTTCCGAGGGGCTAACAAACAAAAACATATCTTTAAGAAGAACCCAAAAACACCTATATGGGGCAAGCCTCCAGTGGTCGTTGGTGGAAAGTTGCTGGCTTCAGGCTATTGGTATAATCCTTTTTACCCTTCTCTTTTCTTTGCTTGGTTTCGTCGTCTCTGTCTTTATTTGTTCATCATGATGGGAATACTGTTTAGTTTCCGCAATGATACATTTCCGAATAACTTAAGATAATATATTACAGGGGAATAGCAAGGCACTGTAATTACCTTGGCGACTTAATGCTAGCTCTCTCCTTCAGTTTACCCTGTGGAATAAGGTAACTACTTCTGCATAAATTCATCTTACAACTTGCGTAAGTCATGTAGAAACTGATACCAATATCAGAACTTTTCAAGTCGAGAATGTTATCCCAAAAAACCGATTTGGCTTAAAGTTAAAGTGTTAAAGGTGTTGATCTCCAGCTCGATATAATTGATTGATAGTGTATGAGATTCTCTTACTTTTAAGACAACCATTTGAAATTTTTAAAAGCTTTGAAGTTCATTTTCCATAGTTGTTCTTATAATGTTGTCTTGTGTATATTCTCTCAGTTCTCCGGTTCCATATTTCTACCCGATATATCTGCTGATACTGTTGATATGGAGAGAACGAAGAGATGAAGTTCGATGTGCAGAAAAGTACAAGGAAATCTGGGCAGAATATCTTAGACTTGTCCCCTGGAGAATACTTCCTTACATCTATTAATTGTGCCAAGTCATGGATCCTTCGAGTTTCATCCTATTGTGTCATTTTTTTTCATCTTCTTGTTTCAATGTGACATGAGAAGATTCCATTATGGTTTTTAGATTGATACTTTGAACACGTTGGTAATTGTGCTTCTGTTCTTGTTATAATTTAGCATTTTGAGTTTTTTTGAGCCAGAGATTTATAGAAGAAAAACCAAAAATTTATGCAACTGTCATTATAGTGATATATATATACTACTTATGGAAATGGAAAATCGATGTTACAAACGAATATATTTTGAAGATGTCCCCATTGAAGGACATTGTTTATGTTGAAGATTTGCTTAATATGTTTATTGGACAAAATGGAAAAATCACAAAGATAGAAGTTGACGATTACGAAGTTGAATGGAGGACCATTTATTTAATCGATTTTGCCATTTTGGAGACAGACCATCGACATCCGTGTTTCTATTTTCATATACACATTTCTTTTGTTTTTTTCTTCCTTTTTTTCCCATATTTCTTCTTATATTATGTATTTCCTATTTCATTTTCTTTCTTAAATATCATATCATTCGTTTCCATTTATGATCATATTTTACTTTTCGTAGATCATAGACTTTAATTATACAAAATCCCGTAAATTGTTATATCCTTTTATAATTACTTGCACCAAAAAAAATCCAAAAAGCCTAAAAGACAGAAAAAAATAAGCCATTGATGATCCTAAAAGACACCTTTAAATCTTCAAACTGTAAACAAAAAAAGAAGTTGTGTACTCTACAATGCATCTGTCGGTATAAAGCAAAAAGACTTTGATAGTTTGATACTTTGATGATTCATGGGGCTGAAGAGTCGCAGCTGTTTATGGTTATGTGTCTCTATCTACATCGCAGATCTAATTTTCTATGTTCGGAGATATCAAAGTCGCACTTTTCTATGAATCTAGAAACACATAACATTTCTAATAAGAATATTCTATTGAGATTCGTAGTCAACTATTAAGTGTTTATTTTGATTAAGAATGTAATTATTGGGACTTATTATTTCACGAACTAATTATACAATTCGTTTGACGGTTTGGGCTGTGGTAAGGCCGAAGTCATGCTTTTCCTTAAATAACATCTGAAGTTTACCAATTTACCCCTTAGCTAATAGACGTTATTAAGGGGTAGAACCAAGATTAGCCAAAACTGCCAATAAAACCATGTGAGATCCAACGGCTGAAAAGGCTGTTTCTTGGGGAACATGCCAAGATCTGACCCTTAATTAACATTTTCACCAACCAATAGACTCTCTCATCTGCAGCTATAAAAACCCAACCCTTTCCTCTACTGGTCCACCAGCTTCTCTCTCGTCTGCCTTCTTCCGCTTCTCTTTAATTTCTTCTCGATCTTTCCGTCCAACATGTCTGCCTTCACCAGCACATTCGCCGGTATGATCTCTCTCTCAATCTGTTTATCTCGTCGTCGCAATCACTTTTCTCGATTCATGTTTTGTATTCGATTCGTAATTAAGTTTCTAGATCTGTTGTTTTGCTGCTTGATCGCATGTTTTTCTAAGTGTATAGATCTGGATTAGATGTTTTACCTTTGCTTCTTCTGGTAGTTGAGATTAGATCTGACGATGATTTCTATGGTGAAAAACTATCGTAGATCTGGTTTAGTTTTATCAGATCGACCTGTCATAGTAAACTAGCGGATCTGTTCAATTGTATCCACGATCTGAAGTTTTCAAGTTGTTTGTGTCTCTCATGGTGATTGATTTGTTTTCTCAGTTTCGTGAATTATTTATGAGTTTTTTGTTTCCATTTTTGAAACCTACGCAGATGAGTTGATCGCCAACGCTGCCTACATCGGCACACCTGGAAAAGGTATTCTCGCTGCTGATGAATCCACCGGTACCATCGGAAAGCGTCTAGCGAGCATCAACGTCGAGAACGTTGAGACCAACAGACGTGCTCTTCGTGAGCTTCTCTTCACCGCCCCTGGTGCTCTCCCATGTCTCAGTGGTGTCATCCTCTTCGAAGAAACTCTTTACCAAAAGAGTTCCGATGGTATGAATCTCAATCTATTTTTACCAACTCTGTATGTGTATTGAAGTGTTTTCTGATTTGATGATGTTTCTTGTACAGGCAAGCTCTTCGTTGATATCTTGAAGGAAGGAGGAGTTCTTCCCGGTATCAAAGTTGACAAGGGTACCGTTGAGCTAGCTGGAACCAACGGTGAGACCACCACTCAAGGTCTTGACGATCTCGGTGCCCGTTGCAAGAAGTACTACGAAGCTGGTGCCCGTTTCGCCAAGTGGCGTGCAGTCCTCAAGATCGGCAAGAACGAGCCATCTGAGCTATCCATCCATGAGAATGCTTACGGATTAGCTAGATATGCTGTTATCTGCCAGGAGAACGGTCTTGTACCAATCGTTGAGCCTGAGATCTTAGTTGATGGATCACATGACATCCAAAAGTGTGCTGCCGTGACAGAACGTGTTCTTGCAGCTTGCTACAAGGCTCTTAGCGACCACCACGTCTTGCTCGAGGGAACCCTCTTGAAGCCTAACATGGTTACACCCGGATCAGACAGCCCCAAGGTTTCACCTGAAGTCATTGCCGAGCACACCGTCCGTGCCCTTCAGAGAACCGTCCCAGCAGCTGTTCCAGCCATCGTCTTCTTATCAGGTGGACAGAGTGAGGAGGAAGCTACAAGGAACTTGAACGCAATGAACCAATTGAAGACCAAGAAGCCATGGTCATTGTCTTTCTCATTTGGACGTGCGTTGCAGCAGAGCACTTTGAAGACATGGGCAGGCAAAGAGGAGAACGTGAAGGCAGCACAAGAGGCCTTGTATGTGAGGTGCAAGGCTAACTCAGAAGCCACACTCGGAACCTACAAGGGTGACGCTAAGCTTGGTGATGGAGCCGCAGAGAGCCTTCACGTGAAGGATTACAAGTACTGAGCATCGTCCATGGTTTGTGTTGTGACGTTGTCATCTTCCTAGATATATTTCTAGGGGTTTTTCGTTTTTCTACTTACATTATCGGATTAAAGGTGTTTTTTTCCTTCAATTTCCTTTTGGATTTGTGTTTGATTTTGGTTGGGCTGTGTTTTTAGAATGAGTTTTTAAAAACCACGCTCAAATAAAAAGCCATTTGAGGTTATTTCTGTTGAACCCAAATGACCTATTTTCAGGATTCGAAAATCAGTTTATGTTGATTCTCTGATTTTTTTACTCTAATTTATCTATTAAACACGAGATCTGTCTATGAATCAAGCATTCTTGAATTTGGTTTTCAACAATATGAAATTTTAGCCTCCAAAGCTGTAACCCTTCGACAATATAAGAGTCAAAATCATTTCACCACCTTTAAAATAACCTTATATAAAGGATTAACACACGCATCAACATTTAGTCTCTGACCTTAACAACACTAGCTATGTTTTTGCCCTGTGGCCTAAAGCCACCAAGAACATTGATAGCTTGAGGAGTCAACCCAACATGTTGAATTTGCAGCACTGATCCTTGAATGCAAGGTGATCAGCCGGAGACAGAGAAGAAGCGGGGACTTGACCTCAGATCAGAAGCATTGGGTCCATTAGCAATAACAAGCTTCCGCCTACAGAATGCCCGGTTTTCCGGAGAAAATCTCTGTTCTTGCCTCGGAACATGATTTGGGCTTTAACTTCCGGTAACATCTGTTTGTATATTGTATTGACAAATAATTAGGTGTTTTCTCTTTGGTTGTTTCTATATGTCTCTCTCTCATGTCATGGAAATGTTGAACCTTTTTCTGCAATAGAGTTTATCAAATCTCATTCTAAAAGGCCTCTAAAGACTGTGTTGTGTCCAAAGGCAGTAACAGAAGGAACAAACCGAGTGTTCTCTCTATTGGTGAACACAATCTATGATGCAAACACCAATCAAAATGCTAAGCAATGCTCTAAAGCTCGCGTTTTTATGCTAACAAAAACAATGAAACCAACCAGAAACCAAGAATGAGCCGACACAGCCTTGAAAACAAAAGGCAAAGCAGTATACAAAAAAAAACTAGTGACATACTGAACCGTCTCGACTTTAATACAGAAACCAAACCAAACAAAACAAAACATATGGACGAAACCGAGTAATCCCACAACAAATATGATGGACTGACTTAAAAAGTGAAGGTATATTGAATTGATTTTCCACCGAACAAAGCAAATTCGTGTATACCAAATAGTTTGGTAGTATGTGTATAGATTAGCACATTGCTCTGTTTGTAGAATCGAATATTTCCATCTTACCAACCGATTGAATCATTTACATTATTAAAAGAAAAAGGAATTCATTAGATTATTTTGTAGTATAAGATAATGGAAATACTTGAAGAGCACAAGCAAATTTCATATTCTTTCCGTTTTGTTAACTGGTTTCTAGCAATATTTAACTCTTTCCGTTTTACTAAAAAATTCATTTCTCTCTTTTGTTTTACAAAAGATATTGTTTTACATTTTTTTACCAAAAGTTTAGCGATATTTAAACTAACATATTTTTGTTTGAAACCAATAATTGGAAATGTTCAAACCCTGAATTGCGTCTATGGTGGTCAAGTCATGATTTACTTTGACACCAAGTCGTTTCAATTTCAAAAGCACAACACACGCTCGACGGCGAGAGGCTACTTTTTCTAAAAGCCAAAATAGTTTGGGGGGAAAAGAAATTAAAATAAAGCTAAAATTAAAATAAATAAAATAATATTTGAAAAAAAAAAAACAAGAAAAAATAATTCAAACTTACAAACCCTTTTAGCATTCAGTAGCCTAAGAAGCATTATCCCATTTCCCTAATAATGGTTAATCAAAAACACGAAAAAACCCATCATAATTTTACAAATCAACCCACAAAATATCATAGCAAAACTAAAACACCCAGAAACTAAAGCACATCTTCCAAAATGAAAAAAAAATAAATACATCAAATAGAACCATAATCCTAAACCCAAATTAGTTCTTGATTGGTTGGTCTTGTCTTGTGAGATAAGCAGGGAATTTGTTTACTCGGTGTCTATGCTCTTGCTTAGCTCCTCCAGCTTCTTCAACCTCAGCTTCTCACTTTCTCCAACCAACTGCCCCATCTCCCCAGGGAGAAATTAAGAAGAAAGAAAACATACCAATACGGTTAATGTATGTTAAAGCGTGGAAAAACTCAGTTGGTTTTCTTTGATTCAGCGAAATTATAACCGAGAATTCGAAACTAACCTCCATTAGCTTGGTGATCAGCTGAACTTTCTCACGGTTCTTCTCGTTGAATGTATCCAATGCTTCTTTGTATTCCCTTTCCTGTTTTCATGTCAACACACAAACAAAAGCATGAGCTTGGGGCTTTGTTCATTGAATCAAAAAGCAAATGGCAAAACAAGTCTTGAAACATTGACTTTTGTGAATCCAAATCTTGTCAACACCATAACATTAAAAAAAAAAAACTATTCAGTTGACATTTAGGAATTGAATTATGGAGTTTGGGTTTGGTAAAGACCAAAACATTTTATAGCAACAGGTAATCGAATGGAACAACTACTCTTGAAAAGTATTTTACCTTCTTTTGAACAGTAGAGCCTAATGGTTTGAGTTCTTTGTTAACACTATCAATCTTCTTACGCACCCAATTAACTTCCTTCCTCATAGGATCGGCCATAGACTCGAGCTCCTGAAATAAAAAAATCATGATCATTTTCATAAAGTTAAACCCTTGCTTGAGAACAAAACTTGCAAACCCAACCACAAGAACCAGATGTCAAATCCTAGAGACTTCAGCAATAAACAGACTTGCATCACAATGTGTGGTCTAATCTCCAAAACATGCAAAACCCATTCACTCAAACAGCAAAGTTTGTTATTTATTCAACAAATTGAGTACATGCAAAATAATCTGCTTACAAGATAGATCATTAGAAGGTGAGATCTTGACCCAATTTGAATTCTAAACCATTTATGTTATATATCATTCCTAGATTTAGAAAAAGGGCAAAAAGTTTCCCAATTTGCCTATCCCCTGAGTCCAAAATCCACAATTTAACATTTTTAAAACCCTAATCTTCTCAAATCGCAGAAAAAAGCAACAAAATTTCAAATCAGAGAAAACACAAACACAAAAAAAATTGAAAACAAACCTCGCGGATATGAGCAAGACGACGAGTCTCTTCCTCAACACGACCCAACTGAGCCTTAACCCTTTCACGAACTTCCATTTTCCTCTTCTCAATCTCATCCTCTTTAGCCCTAAAAGCAGAGAGAGCAGAACGAGCCATCTCTTCATCTTCTTTAGACATCTGACTACTAAAACTCAAGCTCACCATCTGCTGTTGATTCTGCTGCGGTGGTGGCTGTGTTGTAGCTTCATTCGTCGTAGTCTGCATCTTCGATTTCACTTCCTCTTTCTTGTTATGGTTACTGTAACTCTTCTTCTTCCTCAAGCCACAACAGGAACGCGACTGATGCAATTCCTCTGTGGAATTCCGGTGGGGTTCTTCGATTAACCCTATTTTTACTGATTTGGGATTGAATCGAAGCAAAAGCTTTGGTTTTTAATGAAGTTTAGTTTAGTGGGTTTGTTTGTGTTGTGTGTGTGTGGTAAAGGTTTCTTCTCTCTGTCCTCTTCCTCTCACTCTTTTATATTTTGGTTGCTTTCTCTCTTTTTTTTCTTTTTTTATTTAATACTAGTATTTAATAGTTTGTTTTACGTATCCGTTAAGTTCGTACTTCACAGCTATGCTTTAATTACGTGTCGTTTCTTGATTGTTTTTCTCTTTTATATACAAAAAAATATCTTTGGTTCAAATTATAATCTTTTTTCTAATTGGAGGTGGGAAATTATTAGCGTAATAATATATAATACACCCATTTGATAATCGCACTGATCTAATCCTATATATTTGGAAGTTTGTTTGGATACAGCTCCAGATATTTTGCTTACAGATATACGGCGAATGAATCACTAAGTTTGAATCCTTATTCCTTAGTTTCAAATGTAACTTTGTTTGGATGCGATTATCCTTAAACTATTTATGTGATATTTTGTTGGTTTGTTTAGTAATTTATATCTAGGTATAAATTTTTATATTGTAATAATAAAACAAAAGAGTTAATGAATTGGCAAAAAAAAATGTTCTTCGATAGTAGAATATCCTTCGACTTTATATGATTAGAAGATTATTAATGTATACTACTAATATCTTTCTCGTCGGTTTCTTTTCATTATATAAAGATTCTAACTATTGATATTTGTCGTCTGGTCTTTTGACATTAATATGTTAACGGTCAATTTCAGGAATCATTTATTGTTTTTTCTTTTTGAACCGCGAAGTCGCAAACCATTTATTGTTTGTAAATGCAAATTTTTGTTTTTTTCTATATTTTATTCGGAAATTGGCTTGCCACTTGGAGTTCTCGCATCTTTTTTAATCAACCCATCTTTCAAAAAAAGATGACGGCTGTAAAGCAAAAGCCGAAATGCAATTACATTATAAAAAAAATCGTAAGAAAACAAACAATTAGTTAACAAGTAGTGATTTGGACTAATGTTATTGTTGTGTTATTACCATACTTATACATGTTTAGATTAACTCTTTAAAGTAACAACAATGTGCCAGTCTAACATTGATAGTGGGTGTGCTCGTATATTTTTGAAAGAGTCACTCATATTCGCATATCATCATGATATAACACATTTATAAGAAAAAGAAGCTTTGAGATCAGTTAACGAAAATACTATAACAACAATTGCGATCTATTATTATCATTGTCTTACCATTTGCAGCAACATTGGTTTTTTTTCTTTTCTAACTCCGATAAATTATGCTGTCATCTGCTATGCATTTTTTTTTTTGTTAAAAGAACATCATCTGCTATACATGCTATTTAAATTCCGATGAATCTATAAACTAACAATTTTAGGAAATCATATACGTGGTCCGTGGAGCTAGGTATTAAAGAGTTTGTTTTGTTTTTATTAATTTCGAAAAGCAAAATCTCATCTCCAACAAAAGCTACCTATCATATGAACAGCATTTATTATCTTTCTATTTACACCGGAGACAGCTTCAAAGATGCAAATATTAAAAGACATTCTGAGAAGACAGATTATGAAATAATTATAGGCTGAAATATGTCAATTAACAAAAGGTAGGAAGAGAGGAGACACCGAGGCAGTTCACTAAACGCGTTAGACAATAATATCAACTTCTTTCCAACTCTTACCTTCTCTTCTTAAACTATTTTAAATATTGGTACTGCTTCGTTTTATTGGTTTTGCAGTTTGATCGCCTATTTTAGGAGCTTTGACGTCATCATCTTTTCACCGGATCCAAGCAAACAAGAGAAACTTAGAAAATATATATTGAACTTGAAAGACAATCGTGCATGCTTATCTCAGACTACGACGATCGAATTCTCTCTAATAGAAAATCGTCAGCAAGCCAAAGCATTCATGTTTATTGTATGTATAACTAGTTTTCGTAAAGTCCTGGTTTTTGTTAAGATTAGTTAATTAGTCCTAATCGACAACTACTCTTGAGTACTAATGTTAAGTTAAATCATGCACTGTTTATTTCAGTAATCGAAAAACATCAATGTTAGAGATAAGTTTTTTTTTGGTAACAATATAAGAGATGAGTTTTAGTGATAAAGTAATTAAACAATAAGTACGTTTCACTTTATAAGTTAACATACAACAATGTCTTCATTCATGGATTGGAAATGTGAGATCAATAGAAACACTTTACAGATTGGAAATTTCCAATACGAGTGTAGTAAAATAAAAATGATTTTCCAAAGACAAAAGGCACGATGATTGATCGTTATAGTGCTACAGAGAAGAAGCGGTGGCGGTAGGGGACCAATCACAATAAATTTCGTTGTAACACTCAGACAAATGTACGGCCTGGATTGAGAGATATCTCATGGTAGGGTCCATCTAACGGTGGGCCTAAAAGCAGATCCTCGAGGAATGGTAACGACCATCATGTTCTGCAAAATTTTATTTCTCTTATTTTCGCCGTCAATTTATGTTATTTGTGTATTGCATGACTAAAAAATATATCCTACCATTGTTTACAATAGAAGAACGTATATCCCATTGTTAAAAACTTAAAATGAAGGTTATAATCATCTCCTAACTTGAGAATTTTGGTTTATATATATTATATGTGTTATTTGGTTTATATATATTATATGTGTTATTTGATTAGAATCAAATATCTATGTTCTTACTGACTAGTAAAATCAGAAAAATTGTTGAAACTAACAAATATTGGTCAATTGTACATCAAATCTTACAACATTTTTGTTGGTGTTGAACATAGAGTTGAAGAAGCCCATAAGAATCATTCCAAATTGAACATAATAAGCCCATTAAGAAATTAGAGATTTGCTTGTTAAGGGGTCATGAATAAATAATGGGCCTTCAATTTTAGATTGATCGACAGCATTTTATTTCAAAATCTAAGAACCAAATCAGATAGCAAACATAATAGTTGACTCAAGATCTAAAGTAGTTTCTTCAATTTTCTTGAAGAGTTTAATCATTCTGGTCTAAATTATTTTGATTTTTGGCTAAGATATAATCCACATTCTTACGCATCGAAATTGCTACCCTGTTAACCACACAGTTAATGGAACCGTTATGAATAAAATTTAAGGTGATCAGGGTTATAGCAAAGTCATTTAGGTTACATATATCTATATATATATATATATTTATTGATCTGAAAAATAATCATCATACATGTATAACCATTTTACTAATCATATCATAGTGTTCTGATAATTGTAAACGTAAATTACTATAACCAATTTTAATCGTATGCTGAATGGTTAGAGTTACGGTTTTAAAAAATGTTAGCCGAAATTGTCGGTTATGAAATTTATAATCGTAGTTATGAGCCTAGTGGTAAAACAATGAAAATAATAAGGCACGTGGTAGCACGTGATGCCTCGCGTGCTGGCGTGACTTGCCTTTTACTACTTCACAAGAATAGAAATATTCTTACAACCAAATGGAAGAGACTAGGCCCCAAGTTGACTCACTTTGACTCTTCTGCTGTAATAATATATGCATACGTTTTATTTCTGACAGAAAAAACATTTAATGCATAAAATTAAATTATTTGACACAATGTCCCAAAAAGACGTATTTGTCTTGTCACGGACATGTGACCTCAAAACTCATACAAGTTCCTCACCTCCTCTCCTTTTTCTGAATCTCCTCCATTGCTCAACCATTTATGACTCTTCCAATTCATTCAGATTTGTTCCATAATTGATGTTTATACATATATAATCAATAGTTATAATTAGGAAAATATTTGGTTTTGAATTCGTAATTGAATAGTTTAATTACAAAACATAAAGAAAGATTTTTGTTTTGATATAATTAGGAAAAGAAAAATGGAGCAACGATCAGAAGATAACTGTGTATATTAACAAAGAAAAAATTCACCACGGCCCGGCCCATCGTAAGCGAACGTGAATGGCATAGTGCGTAAATAGACGGTAACTTTTGGAGCAGAAAGGTAAAATAATCCCACAGATGCCGACAGAAAATAAAAAGAAAATGGCACACATAATTGGTCATTGGGTCTCACATTACAAAGTGGGACTCACTGTCTCTGCGCCCTCGTCGGAAACTAGAGCGCTTCTGAGATTTATGCGTTTTCCGGCTCCATCTCGGCTCGGCTCACGAGGTTTTCAAATCTGTGAGTAGGTGGAGACTGGTGAGTTTGGGCCTGGCCCTCTTTTGATCTCATCTGGTCTTAATTATAGCACGTGACCCAACCCTCGTCCACTGAATATATCTTTATTGTACCTTCTTCCTTTTTTTTTTTTTGCACTTCAAAGTAAGACAACGGATCTAATTTGTAAAGTTTCTTCATGCTAGGTAAATTTAGTCATGTTCATTTTTTTTTGTTTTACTAAATAATGGGAACACGAGCAACGAATAAAAATGTAGTATAGTAATTTAAACTAATGCCTTCACTATATATCATCCTACAAATTTATTAAATTTTAAGTAGGTTCAAAAAGAATATATAAAGTTAGTGTGGATAATCAACATTTATTTGGTTGTTTTGTTACCTTTACTGTCATACTGTATAAGCTTTGTTTGTGTTCATGATTGAAAAAACTCAAAATTAAAAGACATACAATGTCATTACGTTCACACTTTGCTTTCAGTTTTGTTTTCCTTATAGTTAGGACACAAGAAAATGCCCAGATGTTATATATTCTTTATGTATATGATAAGTTCTGGCCCAAAGATATTAGTGCACAGGATCCATTATTAGTGAAAATCCATCATTAGTGCACAAGATCCATTATACAATCAAGATATTATTTATATTTTAGAGGCTAATATTTTCTTGAGGAATTCTTAAAAATACCACACTTTTTGGAGGCATTTTGAAAAACATTTTCTCCTTCTGAAATATTATCAAATGTCCATAAGAATCAGTTGCCGGCTTCATAAAATTTTACAAATATTTTTCAAAAAGTTACAAAGATTTGTTTAAAAAAAAAAGTTCTGGTATATTTTGAAAACAAAGTTTTTTATATATAAAAAATTTACACTAAAATGAAGTCTATACTTATTATGTTGAACATGAGCCATTACATTTTGTAGTATTGTTAATGGTAAAAGCCTATCCAGCCTATAAAAAAAAATCCAGCCTAAAATAGTTAATTGATTTTTCTGATATTTTTCTTATGGTGAAGCAAAACGCAACGTTTAGTGCATATAAATGCCGCCGAAACTGGTGGAAATGAATGAATAGAAACTTAGGAAACTCTCTCATCGTGGCCTTTGGCTGGCTCACTCCTACATGAAATATCGTTATCGTCCTTCTCATATTTATTACTTTATTTCCTCAAAACAACAAAATAATGCTATCGTTTTTTGTTTTGGCACCACCAAATAAAGATACTTTGAAAATAATAAATGCCTTTTGTATTATTCAGCCAAGTGAAGATATCAAATAAATGTTTCTAACTTCATTTTAATAAATGTTTCCAAGTCTACTTGGCCTTTTCTGGTAATAATATTATTCCCTGGTATCGATAGTTAGAGATAGCCATGTTTTTTAAGAAATCACAAAGATAATGTTCAGTTCTTACATATAAGGAAGTTAATTAAAATACTTCAAAGTTCAAACAAAAACAGACGTTACATAATACTTTTTTAATGTTAACAGATGATAAAAGTAATGACGGTTACAAATTAGAACTAACTAAATAAACTAAACAATATATTAGCCAAAGCCAAGCATTGTTAAATCCAGTAGAAATGCTAAAATAGTGATATGAAAACTTTACTCTATATAAATTATAAATTAGTAGTTTCTTGTAAATAAATAAAAAATCATAGTTTGTCAGTTCACATATAATTTTGTAGATTCCAGAGTTCAGATTATACATCACTTGACTGTTCAATCAGTCAAATCCAAAGTGATTAAGCTTAGAAGTTAGAATCTAAAACATTTGTAACACAATCTCTGAAACAAATGACATGTGTATCACAAAAATTGAAAGGTTACTTTTACATCACAATAAATGAATCCTTAATTACAAATTTACAGTATCTTAATAGGCTTCTCTTTAACCTACTTATGGAATATTAAAATGAGATAAAAAAGGAAGTGATATTTCCAAGGCAGTGAGACATAAACACTGCAGGTTACTATCTCTCCATCTGCATCTTGCAGTGCTTTCTTTCTGGGTTTTCTGACTTACATAATTTTATATCACATAAAGAAACTATTTTTAAACCTATCAAATATTATATAAAATCACTCTCTTTACTCTAATTTTGTTTATCCTCTCAAGTGTCTTGTCTCATAGTCTAAACACTTTTCTCTTTCTCTCTAGCTCTCTCCAACAAAGAAGAAGTAAAAAAAAAAATGCTTCTTTTTATTTTTGGGTATTTACATCAGAAGCCAAACAACTAAGACTTTTGTTGTGGCTGTCTTTGCTTATTAAGCCAGACTCTCTAAAAACAAAAGAAGTGAGGGGAAAAAACTATCCCAAAAGCCACCAACACAGTTCTCTGTCTCTCTTTCTCTCTCTCTTTGTTCCATGGACTTGCAACTGAAACAATGGAGAAGTCAGCAGCAGAATGAGTCAGAAGAACAAAGCTCTGCAACTAAGATATCAAACTTTTTCTTTGATCAGATTCAGTCCCAAACTGCAACTTCTGCTGCTGCTCCTCTTCCTCTCTTTGTCCCTGAACCCACCTCTTCCTCTTCTTTCTCATGCTTCTCTCCTGACTCTTCTCCTTCTTCTTCCAGGTTCCTCAGTAAGTGTTTTGAAAGGACAAGACTTTTTCACTCAAATGTTTAAGTTGTTATTGCTGATATTTAATCTTGGGTTTATCTATGTCAAATTTGTAGAGATGGGAAACTTTTTCAGCTGGGCACAGTGGCAAGAACTTGAGCTACAAGCACTGATCTATAGATACATGTTGGCTGGTGCTTCTGTTCCTCAAGAGCTCCTCATACCCATCAAGAAAAGTCTCATCCATCAATCCCCTATGCATTTCCTTCACCATCCTCTTCAACATAGTTTTCCTCATCACCAACCTTCTTGTCAGTCTCTCTCATCTCTCTCTTGTTTATGCTTCTCATTTCTTTGAAAGAATCTTTCTTATCCCGAGTGCATATGCTTTTTGCTTTTGATGTTGGAATTATGTTTTCAAGATCTAGAAACTCCAATTCATAGCCTCACTATACAAACAAAGTATATACATTTATCTGTATAAGCCCATTCTTGAAGATCTATTGGCAACATAGAATGAGACAAGTACATTCTTAATCAATGTCTTGAGTGAGATTTTTGTTGATTGTTACTAATGAACACTCACTCACTTATAAGAAAACAGGGTATTGGGGAAGAGGAGCAATGGATCCTGAGCCAGGGAGGTGCAAGAGAACAGACGGCAAGAAATGGAGATGCTCGAGGGATGTTGTAGCCGGCCACAAGTATTGTGACCGCCACATCCACCGTGGAAGAAACCGTTCAAGAAAGCCTGTGGAAACCGCCACAACCACCACCACAACTGCAACAACCGCCGCATCTTCTTTTGTCTTAGGGGAGGAGCTTGGTCATGGACCAAACAACAACAACTTCTTCTCCGCTGGTTCATCTCAACATCTCCACCTTAGTCATCAACAAAGGTACAGAAGAAAAGAAAAAACACTCTGTTTAATTGAAGTCATTATTAGCTTTGGTTAATAACAACGGATTTTTTAAAACATAGTATTGAATAAATATGTTTGAAATAATTAAAATCTGGTTGTTTGAGAATAGTTATTCCACTGTGAAGTAATGCTGTGAAGAAAGGGGTAATGTTGGCAATTGGGTGACAACAGAGACTTATCATTCTGTGTGATAAAAACATTATTCTTTCTTTTCCTTCTTTTTTTGAGAGATAATGATAACAGTTGGATTTGATAGAATCTAATTTTTTTACTAGTTGGGTGAGACTTTTCAATCAGAGAAATAGAAAGAGAGAGAGAGAGAGAGATATGTACACTTATGTATTTGAAATAATGAGATGGTAGGACCTCAGTGAAAGCTGACCAAACCTGCATAGAAGAAAAAAGAAAAGCTCTCAGATTCTGCAACCACTTCCCGTTATACACACATTTGAGAATAAAAAACAACTTGAATTTTATTGATTTATTTATTTCTCTAATTGAGTCTCCTTGATAGTGTGCACAATTAGTAGGACTCATGTTCAAATGTTGGCATCTTCTTGTTGACAATGTTCATGTTTTGTCTAATCATTTAGAGATATATGTGAATTTCTATTGTCTCACAGTTGTTCTTCAGCGATGAAACAAGAGAGCAACAACAACAAGAGGCCATATGAAGCTCACAGTGGATTCAGCAATGGAAGATCAGACGATGGTCACATCCTGAGGCATTTCTTTGACGACTGGCCACGATCATCGGACTCTACCTCCAGTCCAATGAGCTCAGCCACTTGTCATCTTTCAATCTCAATGCCCGGTAACAACGCTTCCTCATCAGATGTTTCTCTTAAACTTTCTACAGGCAATGAGGAAGAAGAAGAGAACATGAGAAACAACAGCAACAATGAGAGGGAGCAACTGAATTGGTGGAGCAATGGAGGGAACCACCACAATATGGGTGGACCATTAGCTGAGGCCTTGAGATCAGCCTCCTCGACGTCGAGTGTTCTTCATCAGATGGGAATCTCAACTCAAGTCTTTCACTGAAGAAAAGTGTTTGTAATATTTTCTTGTCATCTTTGAATATCTATCTCTACTTTTTGCAGAAAATGTTCTTTGAATTGTTTCTTTTTTGGATTTGGAATTATGCCAATATTCCTGCTTTTGGAATTGTTTTCTTTCCATCTATGATAACATATTTATGTCTAAAGTTTGAGACTTTGTGTAAGCAATGAAACTTTTGTTTCACAGTCAAATTAATATGATCCCTCTGCAAGTAAGCTAAACCGAAACAATTTAGGAAACCCAGTTAAACCATCTTGAATCATCCGGTTTTCGGTTTAAAGTAAACACTCGGTTAGAGAAAAACAAAACCTAATTTTCTGTCTGGCTGGCTCTTTTATTCTTCTCCACCGGCGTCGCAGAGACTAAACCGAAACGAACCGGAATAAACCTTTTCCAGTTCATCTTCCAATTCATAATCGTGGTGGTTTTCAGGTTTTGTGTTCGCTTCGTCGTTTCTTCTCTCCAGACAAACTAAAGTTTTAACCTTTTTTTCTGGTTAAAGCTCTAAAACCCTTTTCAAATATACTTGTTTCATTGTCTGATTGAAGGTTTTTGGTACAACAATCCTCAAATTCCTGCACTTTTCTCTGATTTTCTTAGTCTCAATTGTGTGTACGAGTGCTTTGGAAGTTTGATTTGAGTTATTTGTTCAGGAAATGAAGTATGTGAAGCCATTGAACTTATTGGGTAATGCGTTGAAGACAAAAGTGTCAGTCCCTGGGCGTTTTCTAGGTTTAGATGTTGGTGATAAGTATGTTGGATTAGCTATTTCAGATCCTTCTAATATGGTTGCGTCTCCATTGAGGTACATATCATTCACTCTCTTAGATTCAAAAGTGTTCAATCAGATACTACAACATTTGTTTACATGTTAGTTTCAAAATTGCAAAATTGATTCAAATCATTATAGCTATTGCAAAAATCTTTTTACTTTCTCTTGCAGTGTTCTGCTCAGGAAGAAAACAAACATTGACTTGATGGCTACAGATTTTCAGAACCTGGTATTTGCTAATATTTGGATTTATTCCTGTAATTTTAGCTCTAGATTTAAACAAATATAGACAGTTTTTAGCTTTTGGTTAGAAATGGAGAGACTATCATTTCTTAGTTGTTTTGGACAATGAAGAAGAAGCCTTAGTTGTGTTTTGATCAGTGGTCTCTACTAAGATTGTAATGATTGATCAATACTTTCTTCCTACGGCGTTTTGTGATTACTGCTGATTAGAGGATCAAGGTTTTATCTTTTAGGTGTTTGATCTCTCAGTAACGCTTACTGTTAAGTTATATCCAAACATGAGTCCTTGACGTTGTAGATATCTATCATCAACTAGGCTTATGTACTCCGATTGATAACATGGATCATTTGCCTTTACTGATCTTGATGTCTCATGCAGGTCAAAGCATTTTCTGTGTCAGGCTTAGTCGTTGGTTATCCATTTGGCAAACTTAACAATGTAGAGGATGTAAGTTTTTCCCCACTGAATTGCTAAGTATTTTTCCTCTTCTCTAGCAAGTATAACTAAAAAAAGATTTTTTAACTTGGAACAGGTTGTCACTGTTAATCTTTTCATCGAGGAACTTCGTAAAACGGAAAAACTCAAGGATGTGAAGTACACATATTGGGACGAGCGATTATCATCAAAGGTCTATTTTATTCCACAATAAAGATAAGTTTTAGCATACAACCGCGTAATATATAAGCCCTTGAATCTCATGTAATATTGTCCACAGACCGTTGAACTGATGTTGAAGCCCTTGAATCTGCATCCAGTTCAGGAGAAGACAATGTCGGACAAGTTTGCTGCAGTAGTTATACTTCAGGTATTATTCTGCATTAGTTATAGACCGATGAAATCTGTCTTCTTTTTCCTCATTCCTCACATGGGAATCTCTTTTATATTTGACTGTTACTTGCAGGAGTACTTAGATTACGCAAACAGGTATGTAAACACTGAGCCAACAGAGTGAAGGAAAAAGTGACAGAAGAGCCAAAGCAGCTAGTTTTGGATATATGAATATAATGATGCTTGATTTGTTGTGAGATTATCTATGTTGTACAAAGACATCTTGCATCGAACTAATATGTATCTTTTAAGAAATTTGTTTTTGGCTGCATCATATCTTTAAAGCTTAGGCAAATCTTTCTTTTATCAGACATCCTGTTACATCGTAGCTTCACTTTTAACAGAGAGGACTTGAATAGATTCTAATACCAAAAACCTCAAAACAAATATTTCAGACTCTTTTAAGGTAAGATCCATGTGGATTGTTTCTCTTCATTGCAAGGTTCCAACAGTCTTGTTGATCTCCTCCAGTTTCTTTATCCTTAATCTTTCACTTTCAGCCAGTAACTGCCAAAGAAAATCATCAACACACTTTGGATCTGCTGTAGGATTCGACAAAGCTTACGTGGTTTAGACCAAATACCTCCATTAACATTGAAACAAGGTGAGCTTTCTCTTTGTTCTTTTCGTTGAAAGCTTCCAATGTCTCTTTGTATTCCTTCTCCTGCTCAGTTAGTATTCTCTTGTGTTAAACACATCTTCAGAGTTAACAAAATTAAGAAAAAATTTGGAAGGATGGATATGTGAAAACACCTTCTTCTGACAGCTTTGAGCCAAAGATTTGATATCTCGATTCGCCATGTCGATCTTCTTCCTCACCATTCCAACTTCTTTTCTCATAGGATCTCCCATAATCTCTAGCTCCTATTTTAGTAAGAATATTATTAACCATTTTTGTCTAATTTGAAATCTAATCCATCATGTCAAACAAAAAAGACTTTTTAACTTACTTCCAATGTTTGAGTTAAGCATCTTGTAGCTTCCTCTGCAAAACCGAGCCGCTGTTGAACTTTTTCCTTAACAGTCATCTTCTTCCTCTCGATCTCTTCTTCTCGGGCTTGAAACCTCGACACAGCAACTTTCCATATCTCTTCGTCTTCATTCTCCTCCATAGGTAGCTTACCGTTGGTGTTGACTCCAGAAGCTGCAGCAGCTCCTGAGTTGTTCTTGCTACTCATCTTTCTTGTTGTCGTTACAACAAGACTCTATGTCTCTCCAAAAGATCTATTTATCTACTTTCAATATTGCCTTTTGCTTTTGCTTAAACCTTGTTAAACCAAATTGCTTTGCTTTTACCTCATCCCAAAATCAAAGCAAGCAATCCCGCCAAAAAGGAAAAGTTAAAAAAGAAAAAAATAAATCGATTTCGTAATTGAAGTGGAGCCACTCTGATGATCAAAGATGTCCTTTTTGGGCTTTTCTTCTTTAATGTTTTTGCAAGTTGCAGTCTTTGTAAAATAAGTAAAATATCAACGCATGACAAATTGGCCGTTTAGGCGTTAGAAAATGCATAATCATCGCAATTGTGACAGATTTGATCAATAAAAATTAGCCGATTAATGTAAGAAAGGCAATATCAAAAAATTCTAAACATTGAGATACTAAAGAGTATATATATGAGATTATGTCTCAATGAAGGGCTAGATTTACATATTTAACATTTAGATTTTAACTTAGATATCATAACTTACAACAACGTTTACTCTGAATACTTTTACCAGAAAATTGATCTGTCTTGATTAAAACAACTCGAACTCAAGATGATCGCCTATGGCTTTACATTCAAGATACCTATTATTACTGCCTCCTGGTGATTCCGCAGCTGCCTCTTGTCCACCACCATAATCATAGAAATCTGGCAGCTCAGGCGGGATTGCGCACCTGATCAGAGCCCAATTCAGTCCTTCAAAGAAAGGATGTCTTTTGATCTCTGCAGATCCTTTCTCTGACCCCAGCCGGTTCTCTGGTTCCTTAACCAGAAGCCCTCTGATCAAATCCTTTGCCTGAAAGCTCACCAGTGGGCTATCCGGAAACTTGAGGTTCTGCAACACAACATTGGCCAAAGTCTCGTCGTTATTGTAGCCTTTGAAAGGTGTTTTCCCATACAAAAGCTCGTAAAGGAGAACCCCGAAAGTCCACCAGTCAACCGCAGCTCCGTGCCCTTCTCCTTTAATGATCTCTGGGGCTAAGTACTCGTGTGTTCCAACAAAGGAATTGGATCTTGCTTCGGTTGGTTCAGCCACGAGCTGAGGCAATGATCTCTTCAAGTGTTGTTGGGTTTTCGAAAGATGATCACCCCTTTTTGGTTTTCTACCTTGTTGTTGGTTTGAGGAGAGCCTAGGGCTGAAACATGAGACCTGGCAAGATGGTTCTATGATACAGAATGGTTGTATGCAGTTGGATGTGTTATATGGACCTGAAATCCTTGCGGGATCTTTACCAGGCGGGGAATTTGACCTGAGAAGAGTCGGGTTCACTGCACAACGGAGTGAGAGGTCGAAATCTGTAAGCATAATGTGTCCATCTTCGCGGACAAGAATGTTTTCCGGTTTCAGATCTCGGTATATGATACCAAGCATGTGTAAGTACTCCAATGCAAGGAGAATTTCCGCAACATAGAATCTACAAAAACAAATTTTTATCATCAATTTAAGTAAACTAATGATCTAGACGCGAAACGTAAAAGGTAAATCTTTACCTTGCTGCAGGTTCGGGAAAACACCGGCCTAGCTGCTTCTGTCTGAGGACATGAAGATCTCCTCCAGGACAATATTCCATGACTAGACAAGACAAATTATCTGAAGTAAATTGCGCGTATAATGTAGGAAGAAAAGGGTGGTCCAACATTTTAAGTATTTCTCTTTCCGCTTGTGCCCGCGGAGACTTTTTCCTTCTCGCCAAGAACTCGTTGTCCATGACCTTTATGGCAAACAAACAGTTTGTACCAATCAGCTCGGCCAGATAGACTGTTCCTATATCTCCACAACCGAGTTTCTTCAAAAGGTTGAAGTGTCGTAACCCCATAGAGCCGTATTGAACCTTGACATGCTTAATGGCTTCCCATCTCACATCCATCGACATGTGAGGCTTATTCCCACAACTAAATCTGCTCAAATTGCTCTCCTCACTCATGCTTGTGCTCCTGCTATAATCCCCAAGACTATCTTTTGAACTCAACGAGAACTCGAATTTCTCACTGGAAGTTGGAATCTCTGTTTCCGCTGCACCGTTCCCACTATTATTGCTCGAGGAAACATCTTGTTTCATGATAACAATCTGAGCTTCAGAGCTTTGACTGAAATTACAAGAACCAGAAGAGTTCTCTTCCGATACTTGATGAGCGTTTTTACCAACATTATTTGAAACAGAGCTCAAACTGTCTGCGCAAATATCGGGATTATGACTAGTAGTATATGAGGGCGGGTGGTTATCGGCGCTGGTGCTCTTCAATGAACAATGACATCTCTGGCAGAGAAGTTGATTAGCACTAGAATCTAAAGAGGGAACAAGTTCCTCATCGTTTTTTGTTGGGTAAGTTGTTGAAACCACCCCGATTTTTAACTTCTTCTTAAGCAAAATCTTCTTTTTTGGTTGTTTGGGACGTGGAATCATTCTTGTTACTTTGCGTACCGTTTTGCTCTTCTCTGCCTCTGAACTAGGTGAATCCTCCAACTTCCCTTTCTGCTCTGAATCTAGAGCAGACGAGAGTATATTCTTGTCAAGCTCCGTGGCATTAACTTTCTTGCTAGAATGAGAAGGCAGTGAGGTAACATGTTTGTCTATTTCTATCACATCATCTTCAACAAACGCATGAGTGGAAGGAGACGCAACATTTTCATCTAACTCTATCTCATAATCTCCACTGCTAGAACTAAGACAAGACCGAGATATGTTGGATTTACACAACAGCTTAATCTCCCGCATTTGATTTCCCACTCCTTGTAATCCCGAACTGGTTCCAGCTTGAGATGGCTCAGAAATGGGGTTAGAAGGCTCTTCAAACCGCTGAGGCACGCTCTTTGAAGAGCTTGGTTTATCTTTTACAGGAACCAAAGACATCTCAACCAAACTTCCTTTACCCTTGTCCACAGGAACAAGCCCAGACCTGCTGCTAGTAGATTCACTCGAAGCTTGCTTATACAAACTCTTTATCCTGTCTGCTTCTGAGACCCTCGGAGATGCAGCTGCAGATTTCGACAACCGTTTCTGAGCAGCCATTTCCGACGCCTTGGAAATGCAGCGATCCCTCAGAGCCTGCTTCAAAGAAACCGAATCAGAGAGACCAACAAATCTAGGCGATTGAGGTGTCCCCGGTTTTTTCATGGAAGCAATTCGCTTCGAAGGGCTCGTAGTCCTGCTTGGACCGGCACTCGCGCTTGTCTCATGATTATGGAAAGAAGAAGTCATCAACCTCATTGATGGTTTCACATTAATAGACTGAAAGAGCTTATCAATGTCATACTCAAGAGAACCATGATACTCTCGCTGCTTCCGCTCCGAATCGTTGCTTGATGATCCCAAAACCGATTTACCATATCTCCCGGAATGTTTTGCCAATCTAACTTCATCATCCTTTTCTTCTACAATTTCACAAGCGCCTCCAAACGATCCCATTGCAACAGAGTTGTTACAGTATCTAAAATCTCTGAGAAAATCAAAGCGTCGGCGAGTTATTCATCTTCTATGATCTGTTTCTAAACTTCTGAACACACAAGATCCTACAACAATCAGAGTGACCTGAAAAAACGAAGAATAATCAGAAAAATAGGTAAAAGAACAGTAACTTCAAATGAAGAACAATGCGTGTGGAGTGATATGAAATAGAATAAAAACTGAAGGGAAACTAAATATTAAAGCAGGAATGTGAAGAAATTAAAGAGAAGCAACAGATCTAGAATGCAAAATTAATAGCTTTAAGTTTTTCAGACTCAATCATGAACCCTACACAAGTACAGATAGAGAGAGATACAGCTCAAAAAGAACACATTTTTATATAGAAAAAAATTGTTAAAAAACATCGGCGTAATTCGAAATCGGAGATATTTTAAAACATTTTGAAAGTAAAAAATTAGTCGATTGGTGTGAACAAGAACCCTAAGTTTATAGAAAAAGTACGAAATTAATAACTTCTAAGGATCGAAAATCAGAAGGAACTGAAGATTGTTTAAAGTCTCAGATCTCAATAACTTAAATTTACAGGGAAACAAAGAACAGTAGCTGAAGAAGGAGTGAAGAAGATTCGATTTAACCCAAATAGAATGCAGCAATTTTTTTAAGAAAAATATAAAAATATATAATTTTAACAAAACCCCACAAACAAATCTCAAATGTCTAATCATAGAGAGCCAATGCGTGAACAAAGAGGAGCTAACTAAAGCACAAACACCCAGAAAAGTTTTTTAAAAACCTTAAGTTTTTGAATTGAAACTGCACAGACTCAAGTGACCACATATAGAAAATGAAAGGTCGGAAAAAAGGAAAAACCTTCAGAGAAACCCTCCTGAATACGGTCCCCAAAACTCATGAAAAAAGCAATCAAAGAGAGAGTTGCAGAAAAAAAAAAAAAAAGTGCAAATGAAGGCGTGCAGAAGAAAAAAGGTAAAGAAAAAAGAAGAAGCTAGCGAGAAATTAAAGGAACAAGGCTTACTCAGAAAATAAAAACTTGCTTGTCGGGAAAAAACTCTTGGATGAATTTAGAGCTCAGATAAACCCTAATGGCCTTAAAGCTTGAAGAGGAAGAGAATCCAGGAGAGGAAGGAAGAAGGAGAAAGTAAAAGTTTTTTTTTTTTTTTTGTTGTTGGGTGGATTATGGGGTTGGGTGAAATTTTTGTTTTTGGTGAAAGAGAGAGAGAGAGAGTTAAGAGATGATCAAGTTGAAAAACATGGTGGGCCCCATAGCATATGTTTTCGAGTCTTTCATATTATTTGCGTCAAATATTAAAAATTATAGTATACTCTATTTTTCTTTGTAAATTGTAACCATTCATATGATTTCCTTCACATATTCTTCAAAAGATATTTTTACACTAGATTCAAAATTTTGTTCAGAATTCTTTTTGGTCCATAAATTTTAGTTGAATTATTGTTGTTAGTTATTTGAATAATTTTGAGTTTTATCTGGATCTTTGTATATTTTTTTTAAAAAAAAACAGAACATGTACTTGTCTGGCTATTAATATTATATATTGTCATGTCAAAATAACTCTTGAATTCACCATCCCGGAAATTTTGATGATCAATAATTTGCTTCAACTATCATGACACATTTGACCACAGTCAATTTGCCAAAACATTTCCCATCATTCATCGAATAGTGACGAGCAGCACTGAAATACAATCTACCTATCCTAATCTACAAAAGGTCTTTTGTTTATCATGCCGATTAAAGTCGCAACACTGGTCTCGAGTTGAATCTTAGCTCATGATTACAGTAGTAGATGCATGTCAATGGCTAGCCCATCCATATATCATTCGAGCTAACTCCTTCGGATTATCAATAGTTAAAAATTTTTTAAAAAAAAACTCTCAGATTTTACATTTAAATAAAAAAAAACTTCAAACAAAAATCTATAGTTAAAAGTCCAATAGAAAACGTTGTATTGATGAAAGATTAATTTAGACAGAACAATTAAAATAAATAACTAGTCGGTAACTACACTTTTTCGTTACTACATATCTTAATTTATTGGGAAAATGGTAGGTAAGATTGGCGAGAAGATAAATAGATGTGAATACATTTTAAATTAACGGTGGAGCAATATTGTCAGAATAAGACAGGTAGCCAATGCGCAGTATTTTCAAAATGTTTCGCGACACCACGTCTTTCGAAGAAATAACGTTTTCGAATGGAGTATTTATTTTGTAAAAACACTGTAGATCATATTTATTTTGAATATATACATTTATTAGTCTTTCAAAACATAATTATGGAACTATACAATAAGTATTACTTCAAACAGTAGATCATAAGAAAAAAAGTACTGAGCATACAATTAAGAATTATGCCTGTTACTAACTAGGGAAACATTAATGATTATCGAAAGATATGTTCAAATTTAAGCAGACAAAAATAATACAAATCAGTCTTATGTAAAAACATACAGAATGACTATAAAAAAAAAAGTGGGATATGACTGCGTGTCTAGCAAAGTGGAAAATTTCATGGGTTCCTTAATTAGTTTATACTTGTTTTTAGTTTGTAGTATGCTTTAGTTTATCAGTTTATGAATTTAATTTTTATCCTGATTTTTTTTTATAAGTTTATATGTTTAATCTCATATTTTAAGTTAAGTACATTACATCCCCCACAGCACCTTGTGACATAATTACGGAAATATAAATTATGCATAAGATTTAGATGACAGTAATATTTAAGAAGACGTCAGGAAATGAAAAATGTAATAATTAAACGGTGTTATGTGTCATATGAAATTGTAAGAGTTGGAGTTTTTTTTTTTTTTTTTTTTTTTTTTTTTTTTGGTGACGGTAAGAGTTAGAACTTAAACCATCATACTCATATGTAAGTAAGTTAAGTGGTGATAGATTAACATCATATAATCATATACACATAATTATAGGTGCTGTGTTGACTGTGTGTGATGATGGTAGGTCAATGTATATTTATAGATTACTTTGGATCTCGTTGGTAAAGCTTATACACACACACACACACAGAGGCGAATTGATCCTTTAATTTTCCTCGGTACAATATACTATGCGATTGCAATTTACAAGAAACTAGATACGCGTTTTCCATGTAAAACAGTAATTATACACATATATTATTAAATACAAAATCTTAAATAAAACTGGAAAACCATTATGGCTTCCACTGATCGGTCACCCAAAAAATGAATTAAATAAATTAGAAATAATTAAACTACAATTTGCGGAACAAAGATGAAAAATGGATAGGATCAACTACAACAGTAACCATAAGGTCAATAGTATTTTAAAACATAAATCATAGTAATATATTATTATTTATATTACTTTGAATGTTTTTTTTTAAGTTTTAATATGCATTTCAGTAGAAAATTTATTTTAATTGTTTCATTTTCAAATTGTAGTATTGAAATCCCAGAACAGAAGTTCATAAATTCATAATACTATGATCGAGATGAATTCAACACAGTACTTTTGAATCTGGCAAAAAGCCTAAATCATAGTTGGAACGTGGAGTTAGGAAATAATAGACTTCATAGGTCTTTGAGAACCCTTAAGCCTAGGATTCCTCTTTCTGCGCCTTTAATCTCTTCCCTCTTGCTTTTAATCCCCAATATCATATACTACTTACTATATTTTAAACAATAACTAACACAAAAATGAAAAATTAGATAATCACACATGTACTACGTCCGCTTCTGGTTTACTTAAACCAACCATCGGAGAAAGAAAAAAAAAAAATCAACCATCACATCATAAGATTATACAAATACATGCACGCGCATATATATAAATATATATCAATGGTCCTGCTAATTATTTCATTTGAATTATTTATTATCTGTATCTTTTCAAGAAAAACGATTGATGGAACCTAGATTAATTGTGTGTTTAAGATCATTTTGAACCACCATTCAAAATTTCATCCCACTTTGCTTTTTTTGCTCATCGTTCTCTCATGTTTGATTGTTTCGCTGCAAATATATATACTCATATTTTTGTATAAATCACCCTTGTATACTAAAGTTATGATACAACGACGATGCTAATATTAAAGAAAAATAATTGCCATATACACGAAATAAACCAAATGTCTTTGTCGAAACATTTCATTATGTATAGATATAATATTTACGTATGGATGTTTATAATTATTGCGTGGACGGCTAACCAGAAACAACGGTGCACAAGGACAAATGATTTGAGTTATGTGTATTCTGGATAACTATTAAACAAAAGAATATCAATGAGAGTAAGATCTGAGGGATGAGAATCCGAGGAAGATGAGATCCTATATAATATAATAGAGGCGAAATCAAAACAGTTTTGGTAAAGAAAAAAAGATAAAAGAAAGGGAACAAGCTAGAGAATAAGGCAACCAGTATTGGTTTCACATGTTTGTGTCGACAGGCCACACCCCCATAAAAGGCTTGCTTGGCAATTTTTTGTCTTTGCATGCATCTAATCCACTCCACCAATTTTTTTTCCTCCATTTATTAATTCGATTTTTTCAGTTATATGTATTTTGAAATTCGAAAAATTAAATATCAAAACTATAATCAGAACATTGGCAAAATAAAAGTAAAATAAGAGCATCATCGAAATGGGCTATTGCACCTATAGTTTATGGATGGAGTGCGAAAAACTATATATTTCCATTAAAATTGGTATTTATTTAATAGTTAAAGATCAATGTGTGAACCGTATAGTAATAAACCTATTTGCAAAATGATAACTGACAATTTAATATTTAACTAATCAAAATTTCTGTTGCACATGACTTACGCCGCTACGAGCTCCGACGACCTTTGTGCCACTACGATCATCTATTGGAGGATGACCTCGAATGTATTAATTCAAAATCAAACAAAGAGAAGAAATATTGCTTTTGATTTTGCTTTTTCTTAACAACATGTATTAGACGAATTTAATTTAAGTGATGATGCATTCGTTACTGACAATCGTATGAACCGTTAATATTGATTTTGATTATGCGAACTTATATGTAATGTAATTTTGCTCCTAAACCTATGTTGTTGACTTGTCGTTAAAAGTTTGGGTTAAATTTGGATGCAGTGACATTATGGATTGTAGCTATGTTAACAAACTTACGAGTAATTTACTGATTAATTGGTTAATCATGTGATTGCGAAATGGCTTTTCATGTAGGTCGAAGGACTTCATGTTCGAGTTTTTGCACTTCATATTCCTTGAATTTGTTAAATTGGGCCATAAAGGTCTGAAAGAAAGCCCAATAAGCTCAAACTCATCATACTATATCACCAAGCTCATAACTTATCCAATGACGTGGCACATTTGTGACTTTTCCACCAACTAAACTATTTTTCGGGTTAATTATAAAGACTTAAGAATTAATCAGTCCTTTTTTTCCGTCCTTAATCCCTCTCTACTTTTCTACCTACTGGATGAATCACGACGCTACGCTTGGGTAACTGACGTCCATAATTTCGCCACGTGTAAGCTCATCGTCTACATCCTCCAATCAACGGTCGAGTTTTGGTTAAGGTTGTGGCCAATTAAAGTCTCTCAGCTCATATTAATTAGCCTTTTACTCTCTCTTTTGTTCTCTCAACAAACCAACTTCAGCGACAAGATAACAAAAACAGCTTCAGAAGATCGGATAAAATGGCGGAGAAGAGCTTTAAGTACATCATTCTCGGCGGCGGCGTCTCGGCCGTGAGTATTTTCTTCCTCTTAAGATTATGTAGTTTCGTTTTTTCTCAGCCATTAGTTTCGATTTTGGAAGAGTTTTGATTCGATCTGTGTTGCGAAATACCAAAATTCTCTTAGTTGTATTGGCCTTGAGTTCGTTATTGTTATTCAGATAGCGATTACGATGATTATTGATTCTGATTCGTAAATTTAAACGTCTGATCGGCGGCTTTGCTTTTATAGTTTCTAGAACCGTTGAGATAAAATTACAATCTAAACTTGATTTTGATACAAACGTTGCATGTTGATTGATCGATTTTGCCGACATAAAACATGGATTTATTTTGGTTTCCTCTGCACGGGTTCACATGTTGAAAACTTCCGATTCAATTCTATTTCTTTTGTTGATTTTGTTGTTAATTTTCTGTTTCAAAGTATGAGATAAGTGTGTCTCTGCAAAATCACTTACAAATGGTTTAATAGTTAGCCTAGTATCCTCTTTAGTTTCTACAATTGTTTCTTGGTTTTAGCTCAGATTAATAGGTAGGACATCGTCAGAGACTGTTAAGGAAGAAAATTCCAATTTCTGTTACCAAAGAAACAGCTAAATACAAAAGCAAATTCAACTCTGATCTTGAATTTGTGTGGTATAGGGATACGCAGCTAAGGAGTTTGCCAATCAAGGGGTTAAACCAGGAGAATTGGCAGTTATCTCAAAAGAGGCGGTAAGCCCTCTCTCTGATTTGGAAAATTATAGTTGTACACTATGCCTTGTAACCTATGATCCTTATTTACTCAATATGGTGGCTTAGGTGGCTCCATATGAACGCCCTGCACTTAGCAAAGGGTATTTGTTTCCTGAAGGTAAGAAAATTTTGTCTGGTTTACTTTGCTAATTACAATGATTCATTTTCATTTGCTGAAACTTGGCGTTGGCTTATGCTTTTTGTTTCGATAATCTTTTTGTTGCAGGGGCTGCTAGACTTCCAGGTTTCCATTGCTGTGTTGGTAGTGGTGGAGAAAAACTACTTCCTGAATCGTACAAACAGAAAGGTAATGAACCCTCTTCACATCACTAATATCATTGCCCTGCTCATCTATATAGTCCCACTGAACGATGATAACTCTATCATCCCACGGAATTTCTCCAGCACTAAATTATTCTCTATACAAGCTTAACTGATCATGCCACTGTAACTAAATCATGCTGATTTTGTTGTTCTTTGTATTTGCAGGGATTGATTTGATACTAAGCACAGAAATAGTGAAAGCTGATCTGGCTGCCAAGAGTCTTGTCAGTGCAGCTGGGGATGTCTTCAAGTATCAGACTCTCATAATTGCAACTGGTTCTACTGTAAAGACTGATATCCTTGCATTTCTCACATCAGAGAGTTTCTTACAAATTTTATGATAAGAAGAAAGTAGCTTTTACATTCATTTGCAGGTTCTCAGATTGACTGATTTTGGAGTAAAAGGTGCAGACTCTAAGAATATTCTCTATCTGAGAGAGATTGATGACGCTGACAAATTGGTTGAAGCAATTAAAGCTAAGAAAGGCGGGAAGGCTGTAGTTGTTGGAGGAGGTTACATTGGTCTTGAGCTTAGTGCAGCTTTGAGGATCAACAATTTTGATGTCACTATGGTCTTCCCTGAACCTTGGTGCAGTAAGTTGATTCATATGCTTTTGCACTTTGGTTCTTCATATATGTATTACTTAGTTACACGTAACGAAAACAATATGTTCACGCAGTGCCTAGGCTTTTCACCGCCGATATTGCTGCTTTCTATGAGACTTACTATACAAACAAGGGAGTGAAGATCATTAAAGGAACAGTGGCATCTGGGTTCACCGCTGATTCAAATGGAGAGGTAAACCATAGAAACTAAAGTCGTAAAACCAAATAAAAAGGTTATGTAATTAGGTTCAGTTCAATTTGATAGTAATTTGATGTTTGGTTTGATTACACTAAAATCGATTTTGGTTCCAAAAATTATGGTTTTAAAATGACAAACCAAATTTTATAAATACGTTTTCGTTTTGGTTTATATGATCACCACTAGATAGCTTTTTCCAAATTATTCTGGTGCAAATGTCCTAATTGTATTGTTGTCCTCCAGGTGAAGGAAGTACAACTCAAGGATGGGAGGTCACTGGAAGCCGACATTGTGATAGTTGGGGTTGGTGCAAAACCATTGACATCCTTATTCAAGGGTCAGGTCGAGGAAGACAAAGGTGGAATTAAGGTATGTGTCTGCTGCGTCTGCCCTTCTTCTTTCGTACCATTCTGATTTAGATCTTTCAATTAACCGCTTAAACGTTTCACGCAGACCGATGCATTCTTCAAAACAAGTGTTCCAGATGTTTATGCTGTTGGCGACGTTGCCACTTTCCCTTTGAAAATGTACGGAGACGTGAGAAGGGTCGAGCATGTTGACCATTCCCGCAAATCAGCAGAGCAAGCTGTTAAGGTAAATGATGCTTACAATAAGGCTGATATCGTTTGAAAACACCAAATTTATGCTCTTGCATTTGTAGATATGAAAAAGAAATTTCACACAGTACAGTTTTTTTTCATAAAATAAGTGCAAACGCCGAAATGAATAATTCCATATTACACCATGTAAACGCAAACTCAAAATGTATATCCGAAGAAGGGTTTATATATGTGATACATTGTGGCAGGCGATCAAAGCGGCTGAGGGAGGCGCAGCAGTGGAGGAATACGACTATCTTCCGTTCTTCTACTCTCGCTCCTTTGATCTCTCGTGGCAGTTCTATGGAGACAACGTAGGAGACTCTGTGTTATTCGGAGACAGCAATCCATCAAACCCGAAACCAAGATTTGGAGCATATTGGGTTCAAAGTGGTAAAGTGGTTGGAGCATTCATGGAAGGGGGTAGTGGTGACGAGAACAAGGCTTTGGCTAAAGTCGCCAAAGCTCGACCTGCTGCGGAGAGTCTCGATGAACTCATAAAACAAGGCATTTCTTTCGCCGCTAAGATCTGAACACCAAAGCACTCACTTTTTCTCTTCAATGTTACAATAAAAACATGTTTAGCAATGTCTCTGTAAGTACGTTTGCTAAAATATGTTGTGTGTTTGTATTGCCCTCTTTAAACTCCATGAGAAGAGTCTAAGGCAGAGGATACCTAAACGTTTTAGATCATGTATTGGTTTTCTGTAATTCAGTTTTTATTGTTTTAAAATCCATTTACAATCTAATCTCATTTTGTTATGACATAATCTGTCTGACTGTTTCTATACCACACTTTTACATATATCATATTAATATTAACAAATTAAACAAAATTTGACCAAATTACTTAGGCAGTGAATGGAAGCATGTGGGCGGGACGTATTTGTGGTGTGCGGGGCGGAATCAGATACATGTTACCAATCAAGAAATAATCAACTAGTGTTATGTAAAAAGTAGAATAACGCACTTCTTCAAACAAAACAACTTTTCTTTTTTGTTTGTTCTAATTTTTTGAAATACCGCACTTCTTACATTTTACAGCTATTATGGTGTGGGCTAAGTGCGTTTTTCTTTTAACTATTATTTATTATTATTATAGAATTAAAAGTATTTAGTTACTCTTATTAATATGGTTAATCAAATATTCATTCTTTTATTTTATTTAAATGTTTAAATTAATATGTGGAGTAATACACACCAAATTTGATGTTATTCCAGTGCTGTTTTTTTTTTAAAATTTTTTTTTAAAAAATAGACACATTTATTTTTATAACACAATATTATATAAAAATATATATGAATGCTTATTAAAAAAATTATAATCATACTAATTATTAATATATGTATATATATATATATATAATTTGTAATCCACACCGCTTGTTGTTTTTTACCAATCAAACATTATTCTGTACCGCTTATTTTATACAAACCGCACTTGTCCCGCAAATACATTTCTCTCGCACGTACCGCAGTTGAACCGTACCGCACTGTAATACCGCTTTCCCCGCACAACAAAAAACGTTGTCACCATTCGGACCCTTAATATTTAACCAAATTACAGTAGTTGATATGTAATTGTCTATGTGGACAGAGCGAAAAATTATGTTAATTTGACCAAATTACTTAATCGGTTTAATGCTAATATAGTTGAACAGCGTTTTCATAATCCCCTTTGAAAAAATGTCTTCACAAGTGAAAAGTTTATGAACGAATATATCGGTTCGTAAGGTGAGTCATACTTCTTTTTCAAGTATTATAATAACCCTTTCAAAATGCTAAACAAATCGATATTGGAATTAAGAAAAATAATATAATAACAAAACCTGTATTTCTATTATTAAATATATATGAAAAACCTGAGATATATATGCCCCGCAGGGTACCCCCTAGTGCTTAAGTAGATGTATCAATAAAATCTAGCAAGACCCTACGACGTTTTTATGGATCATTTTGTTCTCCTTCATATATATATTTTCGAAACCAAAAGTTCATTATCAGTTATTCTAAAGACTTGAATAAAAAACAAGCAAATAAAAAAGATAAGGCTAGAAAAAAAAAAAAAAAAAAAAAAAAGACAAGGCTAGAAGGCATTACCTTACCGAAGTCCATAGTTTTCCAATATGAGATTTTGAACATAACAATTGATTTCTGTGAATGGAAATGTGAGATACTATGAGCCTTCAATACAATTTTCATTTTGCTCTGCTATTTGGATTCACAGTTTTTTTTGTCCCTTTTAATTGTGTATAGTTTTAACTTTTTTTGGGGTCTAGTTTACTATAATGGAATGTGTTTGAATCGAAGACTTAAAAAAAAATTGTTTTGATTTTGGTCATAGTTCTTTTGGGTTAGTTACTTAATTTAATTTTGCGGTTCTTTCAACAAAACCTCTTGGGACACTTATAAACGCTACTATCAAAATCATAATAAGTGTTTTAAGTCATGTGAATTAACCTTGTCTATGGTTCACATGGGATGAGCCAAACCGTTATTAATTAGCATAACGAAAGATGTGATGCATATTCATAAGTTTGTTGGTGGGGCAAACTCGATTTAAGTATGGATGTCATATTGTTAGGTCTTCGTCTTAAATTAAAAGTAAATCGGAAATAAATAGGACAGTGAAGCACTACCAAAAGTATTCACCCGAATTTTTCATTTTATATCTTTTTGTTTGGTAATAAATACATGCTTAATTTGTGAGGAGAAGGACGAATAAATTGATTTTACGTGTCTACGTTTTTCCCCTAAAAAGACAACAAACATGGTGGGACATTTATGACTTAAAAAAATATTCAACCTAATCCACTATTTAAAATAGTAGTAAGTTTTTTTCTTCTTTGTCAACGAATAGCTGTAATTTTTGTGTGTTCAAATATGACGTTTTTCAGAATTATCAAGTAGTACAATTTTTATGATCAGTTTAAAATAATTAAAGTATTTTTTCCCGCTATAGCAAACATCAATATAATTGCAACCTCAATTAATGTGCCTCGTCGTGTCATACAATGGTAGTTGCGCTAGCTAGCTTTCTCACTAACCGCATGGCTTTATACATATTCATCTCTAGTCATCATCACATTATCGTCTAGGTTTTTTAATGTGCTTATAACGTATAAACAAAACAACATTATTGTCTAGGTTTATTATATAAGATGCGATCGCGAAAATGCTTAAGATGTGGTAATACAGTAGTTTAATGCCTAAATGTGTAGATACAATCGTCTGCAATAATGACATTATTGGGACAATGCAGGAAATGGGTGCGTATATATTTTACAATTCTCTTGTAACTCAAGTTATAGACATATGAACTAACACCTTATTTTATATTGAGATGTCTTTCTCATGGTCAAATGATTCATCCTTTTGTGGGGCAAGTAAAAAAAATTCTATATAGTTTTAGTGACATCAGGATGTTACATGCATTAGTTAATGAGATATTACTTAGAATGACACAAACCTTACATGTTATTTCTAAACTAACACCTACTAAAGGAATAAATCATTGACTTAGAATAACACAAACCTTTCATGTTATATATTTCTAATGTACGCTTAATTTTAAAAGTGATATTAAACTGTCAGATTTTTTATCAGCCGACTTTTGTTGACCTATACAGTGAATTTGTGTTTTGGAATGTGTTTTGGTGATGTAGCTTGTATTTTTAGTCAGTGTATGTAGTTCATTTAATTTAGAAATCTGCGACTCACTGCTAGTAGCAACGAAAATTTTTTAGCTATTTCTTTGATAACAAGAAACATCTAGCTATTTTTAGCAATTACTTTTTCTTTTGCCAGAATCTCTCACTAAATTTTGCAATTCAGTTTCCATGATAATTTGTTACGGCATTTTGAGCCATGCAGTGAAACGCTTAAAAGCATATTTTAGTAAAATCAAGATTGTTAACATATACATATATGCATAACATAGATCATGGTTGTTTTAATGACAGTAAAGATCACGATTGTTTTTTAGATTGTGATAAGTGTGAAAACTGAAAACATAAGAGAAGTTCCTCACTTTGAGCTTCTAACTCCCCTCTGTAAAAAGTTTATTTTGATTTAATATTGGGCAATTATTATTAATTATTATATTAAAATAAATTTAATATGAACAGTTAATATACCGGGAAAATCATATATCAAAGATGTAAGAATATGGATATACCAATGCTGACTTTCACCAAATCACATTTTAGACTTTTTCCTTATTGAACTATACATTTTACTCATTTTTATTAGAAATAACATATATATTAGAGTTAGATGAAACATAATAGAAATTTGTTAAGGCCAAAGTTAATGATAGTGCTGTTAATATATAACCCAAAAAAAAAAAAAGAACAGCCGATCTAAGAAATGATACTTGGTCCAAAATTAATGAAGAAAACCTAACAAAAACATTTATAAGATAAATAAAACTTATCTTTCTTTTTTTTGGTTAAAAAATAAAAATAACTTCTTCTTTTTTTGGTCAAAAGATATACTATACTCCCTCTGTTCCATTATATAGGTTGTTTTAAGAGTATTTTTTTGTTCCATTTTATTTGTTTTTTTGCAAGTTTCTATGCCAAATTTATTCTTATTTATTATGTTATGATCATTTATTGTTTGCAGTATCTTTTGTGATTGGTTAAAATAATTTTAATAAATTATTAAATAATACTTTTATATTAAAAATGATATACATTTATGATTTCTTATTATGCGCGCTTTTAACTAAAACAACCTATATATTGGAACAGAGGGAGTAGAACTTAATTATCGATAACATTTAACAAGAAACGAGAAACTTATCATATTCATTGACAGATAGTCCGACGCTTTATTCAAGTAATCTCGTGGAACTCAAGCTCTCCTAACAGACAAAATTTTCCAAGCTGTAGTGGAACAATTAGGTGGTCGGACAAATTATATCCATCAATATACTAATTATCTTTTAATTTAGTATATATATTATGCATATATATGTCCTCGTGTTCTACATAAATTTCCTTGGAAACTCAGTTTTTACATATAGAGAAATTAGTACTTCGGTGGGTGATCTAAATATTTAAAGAATCATGTTATAATGCAACGTATATATATCACTGAATTGTAACACATTTTTAAGTCTTTTGATTTAGAGATGGTTTAACACCTTTCAAATCCTAAATTATATATTTTATATAAATTGCTGGGAAAAATACACCACATAAAACCAAAACACCACCATACTTATATAAACTATACTTAGAACTTTGGAGAAAGTGACCGTACGTATACGAGTAGATCAATGTGAATCACATGCAAGCACGGAAAGAGATAGAGTCGGTTGTAATGGTACGAAGAAGTCCGATCACGTGGACCACATGCTTCTTCCCACTACTTTCTACGTTTCTTCCTCACGCTTCAACCCAACAAATTTATATATCATTTCTTTATATATCATTTCTTTTTTTACAGACCCGTCAATTAATCATTACTAATATATATATTGATCACTTTAGACGCTGTACGTAAAAGGTTCATGCATGCTTCGTGTCGATTACTATATTTAAATTTTAGGAGGATTATTATTCATCAGCAAAATGTTCTGAAATTAATGATTATACCAGTTACAATATTAGTACACAAAACTTTGAATACAGAGTATACTCGGATTAGATAAGAACAGAAGATTAGCAACTCAGAAGAGGTACTTTATCGACTATATAACGTACCACTACCTCACATTTGACAACGACGTCTAAACCTCAACAGTTTAATTAATTAAGTAGCTAGTTAGTATAAAACCAGACATAATTAAAACTAATCGATGACAGATTTGTTCCTGCATGCCGATTATGTCAACGTACTTTACATAAATTATTCATGGGACTACACAAAAGACAACAATTCAGAGTTGAAGATCCAACCGAACCAAATTTAACTAATTTACCTTAACAACGATTTTATCTATTTTATTACAAATTGAAGCACAATTTCTTTAACAGGATTACAGGAACTACCTTGAAACCAAAGTCAACTTAGCCAACCTCCAATAGGAGAAAAAATCCAACCTATGGTGAGGACTAGTTTGACTAATTTAACGTATGTCCATTTGGCTAATATATATATAGATTCAAATATACTTCGATTGTAACAAATATAAAATATATTAACCGTAAATTTTAATACGAATTTTATAAAAATTTCCGGTAATATCGTTGTTGGTTAATCAATTATCACATAAATTTTATCGTTGTTGTCGATCGGAAGTTTTATTTGTTCGGTATCCACTACTTATAACGTGATAGATGAAATTCGGATCCACGTCATCCATTATTATTTGATTCAAATAAATTGTCTGAATCAAATACAAATTTTGTAAAAATTGTGCAAATGTCATCCCATTAGCTAGAGATAAGTACATAAGTTCATATTTCCCAGTCCCTCAGTCGAATACTTCGAGCTTAAATTCCAAACAAAAAAGACGTTGAAGATTCATGACTTTAAAAATGTACTTTAGTTACGGTCTATTGTTTTTGTACCTTATTGTCCTTTTTTGACAATTCTTTCATGACATACTGTATTTAGTCCGCATGTTGAATACAAAATTTGTGATTTTCCTTTTACAAATCATCAAAATCGTACGGTGAAACCAATTAGATCAAATGATTATATATATATGTACTAAATAGTTGATATTGGTTTTGTAAAATTCATTTCAGACTTTCAGTTAGACATTATTGTTGTGTTAGAATAAGATCTTAGAAACTATAATATGTATAATTATGTAATGCACACCATTAGACCAAGGTAGAGAAACGCTCTCAGGCACAAGAATCGAGAAGCCTCATTTGATCTCTCCCTCCGGCGCCGGCAAAGCCTTCGCTTGTCGGCGTCGGGCCTCCGATCTCCTTCTAGTCCAATGCTCAAGTTCTTCTTTCGTTTTTCTTCGTTCAGCAACAATCTTTTCTCTTTTCAAACTCTCTCGAACCCTCTTGGAACACATACATCTCATCGGAGATCCACCGTGCAGCACTAAAGAACATCAAGCGAACCTGAAGGCATTCATCTCTAAATCTGTTCTCGCAAACTCCTTCAGAAAAACTTTGCTAGCACCATCCTTACCAGACCCATCTAACCAAAGATCAGACCTCGACTCCGTTATCATGCCCTTCAATCGATCTGGACCCATGCTTACTTATGAAGAGATCTCACCCTGGACTTCGTTGATGGCAAGAGAAGCTTCTCTTGGACCGTCAGATGCGCCTTGTCTAGGGGAGACGTCGACGGCACACGGCGATTCTCCTTTCTCGGTCTCGATTAACCACATCAAAACGGTTTATGTCTCTACGTCCTCCGTCCCAGCTTCAGCTCATGCTCTTAACCTTCAGGCGACAAATCTTCCTATACCGGAGCGTAATCCTTCCCGGCAAAGGCTTTTCTCAGATCCGATCTGCCGCCGCCGCACTCACACAGACGCTTGGCCAACCAACGAAAAATTAGGGTTTCCCCTAGCAGGCCTCGAACTCAATTTCGGCCCATTCTCTGCCCAAAGACTCAAGCCCATCTTCAGCGACCCATGTTTAAATATCATAAAGCCCAGGTCTGTTAATCTTTATTCCAGCCCATTTACTTGTTTATTTTGCTTTCACGATCTGAGAAGCCGAAGACCTTCTTCACGACTTGAAGCGATAAACTGTTTTTGGCGTTGTGAGTATTATTCACAAACCATGGTACTAATCTCCCCGCTAGCCAGTTTATATGGAACCCCAACCTTGAAATCCAGCTATGAAACCTTGTTGTCGAAGCTAACATCAATAGCGCCTATGGTTCTCTATGAGAATCAGCTTGGCTTATCCCGGTGTACCCTTACAGTCACATCAATGCCGGTTTATATCTTCCTCGACTATGCCCTGAAGGATCTTGGAATCGACTTACTCCAGCGGCCACAACCCGACGTTATGCTTTTTTCCCTGGTTTTGCCTAAACCTTCTCGAACCCTGTTTTATTGCTCTTGGAAAACCTCCAGAATCAATTTGCGAAGTGCACTCTTATTTGATCTTAAGGATCCTCGGCGTCCAAGCTTTCCCGTCATGGAGAGAACCTCGGCTCCGCCTTCCTCCTTTATGGAGAGAAACCGCTCAAATCTCTTAGTCGTTGCGGGGCTCGCACCGGCGCGTCATGAGGCTAAGAACCCCTTTCTAACGCCACAAAATCTATTGATAATGGCTATTTATGAAATTCACGAATCTTTCGTGGAAGTGTCTTTGACACATCCTAGTCTCGCTTGTGATATGTTGCTAGTCAGCCTCTGTTTCCGAGATTGTAGGGACCTATCCTTTAAGCTTTTTTTTGTCTTATCCATCTCTTGTATGTTTGCAAGATTATGCTTCAAAACTTTGTATCCTATGTACCCCTCTTTGGGTTTGATTGAATGAATGAAGAAAGTCCTTGACAAAAAAAAAAAAAAAAAAAAAAAAAACTATAATATGTATATATATATATATGTGTGTGTGTGTGTGTATGATGTAGGGTGCTTATCATCATCTCTCGTGTTTTCCTTTATGCTCTGTTTTTCTTTCCTTTTTTTCTAAGAGTTTTGGTTTTTCTTTTTATAATCTCAGTTCTAGATACATCTACGATACTTTACTTTTCTATTAGGGTTTACTTATGGTGTTCTCTATATAAAGGAATCGATCCCTTGGTTTGTGAGGCACGATTTATTTTGATTATTAATACAGAGCTTTTCAACTCTAAACCTCTTGTTTTCAGTAGAACATCGGTTCTCAACGATCTCAAGATCGCGTGATTCGTTGTTTGGGTATTCGTAGACTAAACAATCGACTCCGCAACTCTATCCTTCGTTACATCAGTGTGTGTATGAAATATAGATTACACTATCACTGTGTATGTCGGTAGATTCTTAAAAAATTCGTAATAAAGGATGAGTCACTAAAATGAATCCTGTGGACATAATTGATGTCTCGTCTCGTCGTCTCTCTTTCGAACATCGTAGCTTTTTTTTCCTTTTGCATAGTGCCATTTTTTGGGAGGTCTTATTCCAGTTATAATCAATTGTGATAGTTGAAGGTTTTAAACACGACTTTGCACAAAAAAAAAAAAAAAAAAAAAAAACACGACCACTATTTCCAGTTTGACGCTTGTCATTTCACGCACGCGTGATTAATTATTACATAATTACATTGTTCGGTCCATCCGTCGTTGTAATAAACTATGAGAGGATAAAAATGAATAATAAAATCCTTATATTTAGAAGAGAAAAGTAAAAAAAAAGAAAAGGTTTTTAAAAGAAGGAACATAATGAATGTACATTATGAAAAGAAGGACGTTTGAAACAGCAGAAGTATAAAATTTTATTATTTTAAGACTGACATCCATGGTTTCTGATGCATCGATCTGTATTATTTAGTCTTTAAATTCTTTTGGATAACAAACATGAAAAATGGAATATATATTCTACTTTTCTTTTCGATCTTTTTGACAGAGTGAATATTCTACTTTATAAATCAGTAATATTCGATGATCATATGTTTTTTTTAGGGTGATTTAGGAGAATGACTAAAAAAAACAAGAAAATTAAGAAAATGACCTTGTGTCAGAAAGCATGAGAGAATAACTCTTTTCATGGTGGGCCAGGAGTGGAGAAAAGACCATTTAGCCTTGCTAAATTTCGCCTATTTTTTACTAACATTACAAGTGTTTTGATTGGATATTATGCTATTATGTTCAAAAACAAACTAAATATTTAAAAATCTATATCATTTGTTTTCACTAAACCCTACCCCTAATTAATTACACTAATTCTACCATAATCAACCCAAACCAAGGATTTAAAAGTTTATATCATTTGTATTCACTAAACCCTACCCCTAATTAATTACACTAATTTTACCATAATCAACCCAAACCAAAGATTTAAAAGTCTATATCATTTATATTCACTAAACCCTACCCCTAATTAATTACACTAATTCTACCATAATCAACCCAAACCAAAGATTTAAAAGTCTATATCATTTGTATTCACTAAACCCTACTCCTAATTAATTACACTAATTCTACCATAATAAACCCAAACCAAAGATTTAAAAGTCTATATCATTTGTATTCCATTAAACCATACTCCTAATTAATATACACTAATTCTACTATAATCAAAGCTAAATCAAAGATTTAAAATGTTTTACATGATATATGAAAAAACATGTAAGAGAGATGTGATATATGAAAAACACATGTGATAACATGTGACTGAAGATTAAATGGTAATTTTACCTACCCTTTCAACATGCTCCCGACATGTTACTGTAGCAGAAGGTTAGTTTCTTAATTCTTTCTTGGTCAAAGGTCATTTAGTGTATATACTCTTTTTTTTATGTGAGGATTTTAGTCCCACGGATTCCACTAATAAAAATGATATATTGCATGACACATGGAATTTATATATTTTTAGTAGACCGTGACTTGAGGAAAATATTATATACTACAAAATACGGAATGATGATCTTCACTGAGTCACAATTGTATTAAACTTCTTGGTAGATAGAGAGCCAGACATGTGTATTTATGATATTCTTGGTTTATGAAGCTGTAGTGTAGTAAGGCAGTCAAGTTATATGCACATACGTGTTATAATTATTTCATATGCATTCATGATCTTTCATCAACATTTCCATTATTAGTTACACATTTCACGTATCCACGTTTTTGTAAAATTTATGATCGGTCCTGTTCTTTCTAGACATATACTATAAATTAAAAGACAATATTATAAAGAGGCACATGTTTTTACTTTCATTTGAGATTCTGGGAACTTGATGAAATTGCTCAAGTAAATGACCATTTTTAAATTAACCCCATCCACACACTCTATTTTTTATTTTTCATCATTTCTCAATTACTCTAGGTTTTAAATTATATTTTATTTACATTTTCATTCTCAAAGTTTTCTTATTTGAGAATCAAAATTAATAAACAATGGTGTCAACTTGTGTTTGTAATTAGGGTATAACAGAAATTTTTATATATCTCTTAATTAATGTGAATTTTTTTTGAAAACAACATTTACTATGGAACAAAAGGAATATGTTAGTTGTTTTTAAAAGAGATAAAGTGTGTGGATGAGATCATTTAGTAATAAACCTAAAAAATTTGTCATTACTTGGAGTCTTGGACATTCTTTTTAAATTCCCAAACCTCAAATGGAAGTAAAAAAATATGCATTTTTATACAATTTTCTTTTACTTTCCATAGTTATGAATCTAAGGTATAGAAGGAGATTATGGAAAGAAAACTAAAAATACGCTTGGATGAGAATTCTTCAATTTACTAATCTAAGCAAATGTTGATGTATCAACCGTAGAGAGAATATCTAATGATTTTTTTTTTTTTTTTGGTAGGAAGAATATCTAATGATTTTGTATATACTGTATCTATATTGTTAATGGAAAAGAAACTTACACTGTTACACATATAGCACAATACTATATAGTTTAAACATTAAATCATATATACATAAAGTATTAAGTAGCACTATTCTAGATAGTTCCATTCTTCTAACTTGTTTTGTACATCATTACAACATTTGTAACTTTGATAGGAAACCCATAAAATGCAGGATCCAGATTCCAAACGACCATGCCACTTACATTAGGCGCTTAACCTACATTGATTTTTATTCTCAGCTAAACTGAATCAATGACGTAATATATTTTTAATATTTTTTTGAAAATTAACACCTAACCTGCATTGATTATCAACAGAAATAAACCAATGGCATATATATTAATTTAATAATATTCACAATCAACTGCGAACTTTTTTTTTTTTTTTTTTTTTTTTTTGAACACCATCAACTGCGAACTTAAAAATCACAAATCTTACCTGTCTATTTCGCACAGGGAAACAGAAATAAAAATCTTGTCAAAATGGCAAAAGGAAACAAAATTAGAAAACAAAGAACTAAATTAGGATACAAAGAAAATGGTTAGAAATGGCTCATTTTATTTTCTATAAATAAATACCACACAGATAACACAACACTGATAGCAGAACAAACACAAGTCTCTCTCTTGGATCTTTTCTCCCAAATCCTCCATTCTCTCTGAGTTCTGTTTCTCTTTCAGACAGTAAGATCGAAGTGAGATAAACCTCTTTGGTTTCATTCTGACTTAAGTACTCAGAGAAGATGCAGGTCGTCGCCAGCTTCGATTTCCAGTCTTCGCCGTTCTCCCACGGCGCCGGAGAGATCCTCATTTCTCCGGTAGACCGTCGGGAGGAACCTTGCGCTAATTTAACCGACGCGCTTGAAGGCGCGTGTGACAACTCGCCTGTCTCAGCGGCGGTGAAAGTTCAAAAGGTGTACAGGAGTTATCGCACGCGCCGTAGATTAGCGGACTCTGTGGTTGTCGCCGAAGAGCTCTGGTAATTTAAACAAATTAAAATTAAATAAAACTCTGATTAAATATTTTAATTAGATGGAGAGATTAGTATGAGTCATTAACGTTAAATAATGGTTGTGAAGGTGGCAAGCGATGGATTATGCGAGGCTAAATCATAGTACAATTTCGTTTTTCGATTACTCCAGACCTGAAACTGCTGTTTCTAGATGGAATCGTGTGAGCTTGAATGCTTCTAAGGTAGTAAAAATTCGTTTAAATTGATATCTTTTACATGATATATAAAAGTCAAGATTCATTTTACGTTTTTTTCACAAAATTTCTAGTTGAACTTTATCATTTAATTTTCCCTAATATTATCTGAAAATCGCTCAATGTTGAGTTGTCTTTTACTTTTTTTATCCAGATTAAGAAGAAAATATCTCAATATTAAATTTGTCAACTATTATTGTAAGAAAATTGATCCACTTGGTTATAATGTTTTGTAATCTTGTGGTTTGGTTGTGGTTAGGTAGGAAAAGGTCTGTCCATAGTCGACAAAGCTCAAAAATTGGCCTTTCAGCATTGGATTGAAGCTGTAATTTTTTCACCCTTTTTCTATACAAATTTCATTTTTTGTTTGGGTTAATATTCAGATTATATGATTTTTGTTAGTGTAACAAGATGACTAATAGAAATGAAATTTAATAACCAGATTGATCCTCGACACCGTTATGGACACAACCTGCATAAATACTATGAAGAATGGTGTAAAGCTGATGCTGGTCAGCCATTTTTTTACTGGTATGTTTAAAATCTTCTTAAACCAAATTTTATCCCGGTTTTTATGTAATGCGGTTCTTGATATTTTGCTGTTCAATCCACCATGACTACTATTTAAGGTTCATTTTGTTAGTGTGTTTCTTGTAATTCAAGAAATTTTAATAGAGATTGGTGATAAATTTTATCTATAACTTTGTAAAATACCGGCTTTTTTGCAGGTTGGATGTTGGAGGAGGGATAGATCTGGATCTTAACGAATGTCCGAGGTCGAAGCTTAAGCAGCAATGCATTAGATATCTTGGACCTGTATGTGCCATTTTTTCTCTTGTCAATTTTATTTTGACATGTTTTGGCAATTTCTCACATACATAAATCTTTCCGGTATCAGCAAGAGAGGGAAGAGTATGAGTATGTGATCAATGAAGGGAAGATTGTTCACAAGTTAACGGGAAAGTTCTTACACACGATGCACGGGTCGGAAGGGACAAAATGGATCTTTGTTATGAGTACTTTCAAGAAACTCTATGCCGGTCTGGTAAGTTAAAACCGGTATATGTTTCTATATATTGGTTTTCACTTAATATTCTTACTGAAGAAGATTCTAATGGATCTTTTCTTGGTTTATGTTTACTTCAGAAGAAGAAAGGAAGGTTCCATCATTCAAGCTTTTTGGCTGGAGGAGCAACATTAGCCGCAGGGAGAGTGGTCGTTGACAATGGAGTTCTCAAGGTAATTTACTAAGGCTTCGAGTGTTTCTAAACGCCAATATTTTTGCATAATGTATCTTAGAGCGACTGAGCTACATAGTCATATCAACTTTGTTATGTCTGCCGTTTGTGGTGTTTATGTCTGATCGGTTCGGTCTTCATTTTGTTCACAGACTATCTCTGCATACAGCGGACATTACAGGCCGTCTGATGATAGCCTCGACACATTTCTCTCGTTTCTCAGAGAGAACGCAGTGAGTTTAGACGATGTTGAGGTAAACTTATGTTCTACTCAACTTCACACAATCAAATCTTCTTGATTGTGTTTATAGACTAGTTTAACTTGTTCTAATCTTGGTTGCTGAATGATATTAGTAACTAGTTTGGTTGGTTAGAGTAGAGACTAGTTGAGAGCTAATATAGCTTTGTCTGTGTAGGTGCACAAAGCTAGTGAAGATTCCGATAACTACGATGATTACGTTAATAAATCCAACGGAGGAGATGAACCCGAATCGTTAAAGAACGAGGACGCAACATCCAAAGCAGAGACTGAAATTGATGAGAACAGTAATGGGACACTCGGAACACTTGAGGAGGCAAAACGAAGTAGTTACCAAAGAACGCTCTCAGGTATCAATGCTGAAAGTCAAAAAGCTGACGTGCCGCAGAAATCGATGCTACTAAGGATCAACTCAAAGAAACAGTCAAAATCTTTACAGTTGGGTCATCAGTTGACGCTGAAATGGTCGACCGGAGCTGGTCCAAGGATCGGTTGTGCAGCTGATTATCCGGTTCAGTTCAGAACACAGGCTTTGGAGTTTGTTAACTTGTCTCCTAGATACCGGAGCAGCACACTGTCTCCGACCGGGAAGCTTGATGTCTGATCAAATGTTCCTTAATGTAGTGGTTAATCGTAATCTTCTTCTGTAACCTGATTAACGTGTGAGTTCTATCTTAAGTTTTTGTTGTGTTCCTTTTTTTTTCACCTGGATAATGTGAAGCAGAAGGAAAAGAATGAGATGTGTCTTTTGTGTTCACTAATAATGAAAATATCGTTTACATTTTTCAGTCAATCGTAGACTTTCTTCTACTCATTTTACAAATTTCATCTACAAATCTCATCAGAAATCCATGGCTAACACTATATATCTTGTGTTAGGAATCTCATTTTTTATTTTTATTTTTTATTTGTTGGAAAAGAATAAAATTTAGGTAAGGAATCAAAATTTGTTAAAGGAAGCCATCTTGTGTGATCTCTTATGACATCAAGAGTAATAAGTAACAGAGAATGTTTCTTCTCCTTTAGTAGGTATTATTTTGGTATATTTTCACGTGAGTTAAAACGAAAAAGTCAACCAGCAAATTAGATGTTTTTAAACTAGTAGGAACCATCTTCATAAGTATGCTTGGTACACGAATCTATATCACATTATCAAGACTTGGCCCGTTATGGTGAGTAACGGGTTCTTCGGGCCTGAATTAAAACATGTTACCTAGTTACCATCTTAGATTCTTAGTTACAGAGAAAACGAAGAAGATGGAGTGGGAAAATAGGAATTGATTTCTCATTCTTGGTTTTGTTACAAGAGATGCCTTATATAGGCAAGTACAGATTCTAATTTTCACGGTTTATTTAACCGGCCCGGAATACATTAATTGAACCGGATTATGAAGTCTCATATTTGGGGCAAGAAGGAGAGCAAAGTCGAGAAGCTAACCGCGAGGCTAGTAGAATTAGGAGTTGATGTTGATAAGCTTTTGGAGGATATTGGGGACGATTTAGAAGCTCCAGGGGGATATGAAGAGTGCAACCCTTAATTACCTAAAATGTACATGTCTCTCTGTCTCGTTTGTACAGTCTTAGGTCGCTTATTTGAATGTTCAAAAGTCTCCTTCCTTAATCTTATTATCGACTTTCCAACTTTGGTAACATTTACACTTGAACAATGAAACTCAAAAAAGTGGTTCATTATCTTTTAAAACTATGAAACAAGCATGTCAATTTGATTAGTTGTGTTTACTTCCAGAGAGAAGAGGAGAGGTATTCTAGGGTTTAATCGGCACAAAGTGAGGCCATTAGATCTGTTGGTGATATTTCAGCTCAAAGGGTTATTGCTCCTTAGACTGATAGTTTTTTTTTTTTTTTTTTTTTATTCACTTGTTGTAATTTAGTTATGGCTTCTTTTCACCTTACGCAAGAAACAGAGGAAGATGTCGTACTGGAGTACGCAAATATCTTTGCAAATACATTACCATGAAATAGGACAACACATTCAGAGTCGATAACATCTAAAACATGAGGGGACTTAAAACTAGTTTTGGACTCTCTCCAAGACAAGAATCAAAGAGACGAAAAAAAAGTAAATAATAATAAAATAAAAGGAGACGAAATCATTTGGCATCAGATGCTTGTTGTGTCGGGGAAACAAAAAGATCAGAACATAGAACGAGAGTAATGGTTGTCGTTAGGGTTCCGTTTCTGGCTGAAAATCGCCATAGTTTTGCTCACAGGAGGCTGCAATGGTGCCTTTCTATCACTGTGATGGTTCATGAACACATCGTCTGATATGAAGTACTCATCCCCCTGAAAAAACAACAAAGTTTGAAGTTTTCTTCCAATCAAAGACTAAATAGATTTTGAGTGAGTGTGTATGTACTAACCGGTTTGCTTGCTTTCTTCTTGGTCTTGGGATGGAGATACTTTTGAGGAAGTTGATCTTCCCTTAGAACCAGATTCTTGGTGAGTGCGTCTCTTCCACTTTTAGGCATTGGTATCGAAAACTGCATAAAGAAAGAACAAGACGATGGTTTCTGTTTAAAAGGAGAGTAACAAAGGACTCATATCATCATATATCGATGCTCTGCTTAACAGCAAAACGAGGTGGTTTTTGGTTAGCGAGTACACTTACTTTGGTCCCTCGAACTGAAAAAATACGTGGTCTACACGCAGCTATGATAGTGCCATTCTTATCTATTGTAGCCTCTACCCGGCATAAAGTGCCGGGATTACCGCACTTGGGACAAAAAAAATCGAATTTTGCAATTGTAGGAGGAGGTACTGTAGTGTAGCAAGCATGGCATTGCAAGATCCACCTGAAGATCCAAACGCAATGAAGTGCAAGACATCTTTCTTAAGCTAATGAGGAATAAAAGGACGATCTGATTCATAAAGCGTACCTTTTAAGTTGGCGAATTTGCTGCATACCTCCGGGTGCAAGCAAACGCAAACCCATTTGGAGGATAACATTTTGCATTGCATAGTCACCGGTTATACAAGCTACACTGGACTCAGATAACGACCAACTCTGCTCGCTTCTACCAATATCATCTGCCATGGATGATGCCTCACTAGCAACATCAGCTTCGACTTCAATATCATCCTCACCATTGCTCAAAGTTGTTTCAGCGTTCGTCTCCTCAGGCCCTTCTTGGAGAGCCTTTAATGAATCCCTCGTGTCTTTTATGAGGATGGAAGAAAGCTCCTCATCAGTATCTTTTGCACACTTTTCATCATCGTCTTTAGACATCTGGTCAGTTGTGTCCTGGGTCAAGTTACCAGCTTTTTCAGCTTCTAGATCTCGCTGAATTTCTTTCTCAGCCAAGACATTGTGACGTTCCGAATTGGCCTGTCTCCTCCAGAACCTTCTCCTAGTACTCCTGCTAACCGCAGGTATCCAATCACCAGTATCTTCATCATTGTATTCGCCCTGCGACGCATCTATTCCTTCCACTACCATCTTACCTTCAAGCTTCACCTCCATTTTCTTAGGCGGGTATCGCCTTTGCTTCCTCTCACCTTCTTGCTCATCCTCTGCTTGAGACACAACAGAAGCAACCTCAGAACAGTTGTCTGACGGAAGGATATTCATGTTAAGGTCTTTAAGCGGAATGATTTTGGAGGTCAAGTTCGATTTCTCCTCAGTCTCATTTTCTAGTGCTTCCCACTCCTCCAAGTTAGCCACATTGGAGCCCCAACCAGGTAACTCCTTCTCAGGTAATCTCTTTACCCTAACAGTTTGTATGGGTGGAGGAATATCTCTGAGATTTCTGGTGCCATGAATCTGTGCCTCGAGCGTGTATGTCAAAGCAATCAATTTAATATCAACATCAGAGAGATCTTGCAAATCACCAGTAGCTCTAGCAAACTCAATAACTGTATAAGAAAAAGAAAAAAAGTTCCGAGTGTCAGAGATGCAAGATAATCTATCTTCAACACAACGTATGCTGCTCATAAGAAAGAAAAGAAAAACTTGAAGAGAGATGTGTAAAATCGATCCCAAATCTGTACAAATGGAATTCGAAAGAATAAAAAAAAAATGTACATTTTCTATAACGTTAGACAAAAACAGGGTGAAAACTTGGTTACTAGAATCAAAAACTTGGGTATGTACCTTTACTGAGAGATTCAGAAGAAGGTTTCATGGTTTCGATAGTGAAAGGGAAGATGAAGTCAAGTAAATGGCGAGCAACAGTGTCACGAATCTCGGATTTTACTTCAGAGACGGTTACGAATTTGTCGGGAAAGTTGGTTAAGCTCTGGCTTCCTGCGATGACTGCGTTGGCGTCAACAACCGCCATAGATATCCCCTTTCTGGATCTACAGTTTCCGACCGTACCCAAAATCGCCTCGTCGGTGGTCCGCCGCTTTGACGGAGGGTCTTTCTTCACTATGGAACTCCACTTCGAGGCTGGATTCGGATCCATGGTTTGCGTTTGGAGTTTCGTTACTTGCCGGAGGCGCTAAGAAGAAGATAGGAAACTAACCTAGGGCTGCTCAAACCGTTTTCGTTCACTTTTTTTTTTTTTAATGGGCCTCACGCAGGCCCAAACAAATTGCTTCTTTTTTTTTTTTAACGCTGATACAAATTATGAGAACTACTACTAGGGACAATTCTATAACGGACAACGCTACCTGCTTCTCTAGGATCCACGATCACGATGAAACGGCTCCGGTTGCACCACGCTGAAGACCTCCTTGTAAACTTGCCTCGATTAATCTGTAGAACTTGCTTTCTCGGGGATTTGAACCCGAGACCTTCTGGTTTAGAAGCATTAATGAATCCTTGGTCAAACCACTGGACCAAGGGGGCTTCCACAACAAATTGCTTCTTTTTCGTTCAAACCGAAAAGAGATTATCCGTTACAAATGTTGTTGCTTAAGAGATGTAGAGAAAGTTTAGCTAAAGAATCAGCTTCGATATTTTGGAGTCTAGGGATGAATTCATTGGACTGAAACAAATTGGTTCCCAAGAAAGGCAATGTCGCTAAAGATTCCGAACAGCTCATTAATAGTAGTGTGTATTGCTTGATCAAGTTTTTTTTGCATCAGAGAGGAAGCACACGTTTCGCCGATTTGCGGTGATAGATGTTATCATGGCCGCCTTTATTCCTAGCTCCTCCCCCATCATAGCCGAGCTTACGTGTTTCCGGTGAGAGGTCCTTGTGTCTATTACGAGACCAGAGGTACCCTTGCATATCCATCCCATTCTCCAATCTCCTGTATCATAGTTCCATGTGTGGAGATTTGCGGAATATAAGAGTAGATTTAGGATTTAGAATGAAAGACTAGAGAACAAGAGTATAAGAGTGAAGAATGTATAAGAGGAAGAATGCGAAATGTATAAAGATTGTGAATCTAAGAGAAACTCTTGATTAATCTTTAAGTGTGGAGCATAACAACATATTTATACAAGGGATACATTAGGTTAGAGCTCAGCGCAAAAAGGAGAGAGGGAGAGGGGATGCGTCCAAAGCCTTGATGATAGTGACGTGTCCTTGGTTTGAATCTCATGGTGTGCCTTCTTTATTCTAACACCATGCCGCATCAACAAAGTATGTGGGGAGAGAGAGAGCATGTTGTTGTCAGGGGGCGTTGCTGGGTGTCCGTCGATGCTATTGCTTCTTTCCATTGTTGTGCGTCTGCAACCGCTTTTACGTGTTTCTCCGAATGTGTTTGTAGACTAATTTAACTTGTTCTAATCTTTGGTTGCTGAATGTATTAGTAACTAGAGTTTGGTTGGTTAGAGAAGAGACTACTCGAGAACTAATATATATAGCTTTGTCTGCGTAGGTGCACAAAGCTAGTGAAGATTCTGACAACTACGATGATTACGTTAATAAATCCAACGGAGGAGATGAATCCGAATCGTTAAAGAACGAGGATGCAACATCCAATGCAGAGACTGAAATTGATGAGAACAGTAATGGAACACTTGAGGAGGCAAAACGAAGTAGTTACCAGAGAACGCTCTCAGGTATCAATGACAATGCTGAAAGTCAAAAAGCTGACGTGCCGCAGAAATCGATGCTACTAAGGATCAACTCCAAGAAACAGTCAAAATCTTTACAGTTGGGTCATCGGTTGACGCTGAAATGGTCGACCGGAGCTGGTCCAAGGATTGGTTGTGCAGCTGATTATCCGGTTCAGTTCAGAACACGGGCTTTGGAGTTTGTTAACTTGTCTCCTAGATACCGGAAGCTTGATGTCTGATCAAATGTTCCTTAATGTAGTGGTTAATCGTAATCTTCTTCTGTAACCTGATTAACGTGTGAGTTCTATCTTAAGTTTTTGTTGTGTTCCTTTTTTTTTCACCTGGATAATGTGAAGCAGAAGGAAAAGAATGAGATGTGTCTTTTGTGTTCACTAATAATGAAAATATCGTTTACAATTTTCAGCCAATCGTAGACTTTCTTCTACTCATTTTACGAATTTCATCTACAAATTTCATCAGAAATCTATGGCTGGCTAACACTATCTTGAGTTAACTCAAGTTTTTATTTTTTATTTGTTGGAAAAGAATAAAATTTACGTAAGGAATCAAAATTTGTTAAAGGAAGCCATCTTGTGTGATCTCTTATGACATCAAGAGTAATAAGTAACAGAGAATGTTTCTTCTCCTTTAGTAGGTATTGTTTTGGTATATTTTCACGTGAATTAAAAAGAAAAAGTCAACCAGCAAATTAGATGTTTTTAAAACTAAAAAAATAAACCAAAAATGTAAAATAACAATTGTATAAGAAAAAAAAAAGTCGACGTTTTTTTACCTCATCACACGAAAAGACATCTAAATTCTTTTCCAACAATTGAGAATGTCGGAAGTAGGCCCAATAAGAAGCCCAATAGAGAAACATCTCATCAAGAGTTCACTAAAACCTTTTAAGGCAAAATTAACCAGAGAGAAAGAGGAGAGAGATCAAGATCGGCGTTAATGGATTATCAGCCAAAGCCGCAGCAGTCTTCTGACCCTTCGCCGTCGCCGCCTGACCGTCCGCCGGGAATAACATCGCCGGAGACGCCCTCTAACAATCAGAATCATGAGATAGAGGACATTATGGCTTGCGTCACGGCTTTGGAAGCTGCTCTGTTGCCATGTTTGCCCGCTAGAGAGCTTCAAGCAATCGACCGCTCTCCTCATCCTTCTCATCAAAGTCAGTCCCTTTTTTCTACTCACTCGATCTTGAATTATTATCATCTCGGTTCTTCTATTTTAGTTTTTAGAACAAGAATTGCTGATTTAGGAAATGCCAATTTCACCTTCTATAGTTTAGGTTTGTGCTTTTTCATATGACTGTAAAATCGTTGTTACTTTGGAGTTGCTGGGTGTAATAAAGCAATGACCTTTTGTCTGATGATGCTACTTTGTAGTTGTGATTGTTTCTATATTATCTGCTGGAGAAGAAAAATCATTTAGATATCTCTAACTCGTTTAATGTTCATAAGTTCAGTTCACTTGCTTAACTTATCATCTCTCTGAATATTTGCTTAGACTTCAGCTCAAACCGAAGCATTGGTTATTAAACATTCCACCTTGGCTGCTATTCTATGATGTTTTCATTTGTGCATTGAACCAAAGGGAAACATCTCATGTCTTGATTCCCTCCTCATTGAACTGTGCAGTTGATGTTGAGCGGCACGCTAGAGATTTCATGGAAGCTGCGAAAAAGCTTCAGCTTTATTTCATGGGATTGAAACGAGAAGATCACGCGCCCACAAGAGCTGAAAGCCTTAAGAAGGTTCAGCTTTGGTTCACTTCAAAAACCCACCAATGTGAAATCACAAAACCCATTTTGTCTTAACCAATTTCTGTTCTAAACAGGAGATTGCAGTGATGGAGGAGGAGCTGAAGACAAAAGAAGAGCTTATAAAGAAGCACACAAGGCTTTTCCAAGAATCGCAGAAGCTAGTGAAAGAACAGATAGAGAAACACCGAGTAGAGCTGGAGAAAGTATAACATCTCAATCAAAAAGTTTATTGCTTTTCTTTTTGTGGATCTTAAGTAAGTTTGAATAGTTCAATGGCCCTAGTAAATAATGTAACTCTACTCATGATTCATCCATTTATGTCTATTTTACATTGTCAGAGTATGCACACAATAGGGAGGTTCCATCTGCAAATCCACATCCCTTAAGAAAAGTGCAGATACACTTATTTTGTTTTATGGCTTTTTTTCTTTCTCTAGAGTTATATAAGTCCATAGATTCATTTACATGGAAAACTTAAAGGAAGCTACTCATAGAGCAAGAGAGTCTCTTGGCTTGTGCTGATAACTTCATTTCATATATCCATATGAGGACCACTTGAGTTGGGTGGTTGGCTTTCCAAAGGCATGTACTGTGCCATGATCCCTCTAATTTCCGCATCCATGTAACTCTGCACAATTTTAATTGTTACTTAACATCTATCTAGAACGCAAAATCTTCATAAATCTAGTATGATAACAACACCAAAGTAAACAACATACCCTGATCCTGTATTTGTAGACAGCATATCCAGAAAGACCTGCAACACCCACTCCGATTATAAGAATCCACAAAAAGCTCCAGCTGAGTTTTGTAGCTCCAACTTTGCCTGAACCTGCACATTCACCGATTCAAAAGCAGATAATTTGATTAATGACTCCAAATAAGTATGAACTTAAGAGGAAAGAAGATTTCTTCTATTTCTTTACCGATGCAAGTGTCGTGTTCACGCATGTAAAGCAAACCATTGCTGCAGCTGCATTCATAACTTCCCCATGTGTTTTTACATTTACACTCTGGGCACTGGCAAACTGTTTTTTCTTTGCACTCGTCCACATCTACCACATGCAATCAAAAGGATATGATTATGATTTTGAATGCAACAATTATCTATGATCTTACTTCTTTGATTGATTACAATCCAAAGTTCCACTGGTAATTGTGTATTTGCACAGATATTCTAGACCAAAACAATAGGTGAATAGCAAGTTACTAGTGATGCCTGCCAAACAAACCGTCATGGCTCTATATGCATATAAATTTTTACCAGTAATATTTTGATATTCTAATAGTACTACAAATAGCTAGTACCTATATGCAAGTATACCACATTTATATATGCTAGTAAATATTACTAAACAAGTACCTTCACAGTTCTTCACTCCATCGCCCTTGAACCCAAGTGGGCATTTGCAATCCTTCGAATGATCATCCTGAAAAATCCATTTCAAGAACCATAGTTTTATTTTAGTTTAAGACGATGATTGATCAAAAAGTTAGACATTGACATAGAAGACGAAATACTTACTATGCACGCAGAGTACGTGAAGCCACCTCGGGTTTCTTTCCAGCATCCGCCATTGTTGATACCACAATGCAAAGCTCCAGAGGCTGCCAAGTGAAATAATGTTGAGAGAAAGGGCATACATACGGATACAGAAAAATGCACCTTAACAAAGATTATAGTAAGACAACTTATGTATTACAAAAAGGAAAAAATCTGTAGAACGGCATTGAAAACAATTTAGAACATTGCTTTTCAAAGCAAGCAAAAAAAAAAAAAAATTCTTCACTTTTCTCCGCAGTTATATGATTGAATTTCCTCTTAAGGTTAAACTTATTCAAAGAAAAATTTCATCAATGATTGTGACAAGTTAAATTTTCAATCTTGATACCATCGTAGCAGGTCGTAATAAATATACAATTTAATTTGATTCCGAGAAAATCGACACAAGGGACGAATTTGAGTATTGCTTTATTACTCATTCATTCAATCCCTTCAAAAATACTACCAGTGACAAAATACTTGCAAAATAGACTAACTAGTAACTAAGCACAGGCTATGGCATTCTTCTGAATCAACATGTCAAGCTACACAAATAAAAAATCTTTACCTTTACAGTGAGTGTAACCGTCACCAACAAACTTAACACCTTGAACAGTAGGGCACTCACACAACCTTCCCCTAAAAGTATCCTAAAATGCCGATTCAGATAAAAATAAGAGTAATCAGGCTTAGTAGCAACAACAAAACCAATAGTTAGAAAAAGAAAAAATAGCAAGCCCAAACGATACCCGGCATGCAGTAATGTTGGCAGCTTTGTCTTGCCAGCATCCACCGTTGTTTTCCAAACATTCATTAGTTTCCAAATCTGCAAAAATCAGAAGCATATTTGAAAATCCACCTCCCTCCATGATATAAAAAGAGATAAACTAATCAAGGACAATTCTAATGCATGTTTTCAAGTAAGGAAAAATTTAATATATATAGGCCAATCGAGAGAAATGAGGTTGCTGAAGAGCAAAAACAAAAAGAGTTGCAAATGGCGTGGATAATAGAACCTTCAGTAAGACAGATAGCTGGTTCAGTTGACTCTTGAAAACCAGCACACATAGCTTTGAGCACCGCCCCTTTTTCCAATTTACCTGAAAACATGAAAGATAATTCAGTTAGCAAAAAAAAATATGCTGTAGAAAGGGAGAAAAAAATGACATGTCAACATTTCCCCAATACCTCTGTATTGTCTGTTGTTCACGACAAGAGTTGGGAGTATAGTCACGTCTCCACGGGAACCTTTGCCTATCTGAAATAAACTCAGTTCAATAACATTAAACGTAAAGGAGCATATATGGCAATTTTAAACGAGAAGAACTAGAAGAGAAGAGTAAGAGCTAATTGGTTACAAAAAGACAAACCTGGGACTCCTGCTCGGCTTTAAGAACTGGGTTCTCCACATCTGCTTGAGGGTCTCCGATACACTTGTCTACCTTCTTGAGATCAATGCCTGAATGCATATAAAAGAAAACAATTTCAAAATTAGCCATTTTGAGTGGTAGTCAGAAAATTTAGGATGAAATGCACAAACTTGAAAGTAACAAAGTATCCTACTGGTCTATATAAGTCTTCAAAACAACATGCCATACAAGGTAAGCTGATCGATTTATTCAGTTGGTTGTTCTATTTCATGTTTGAGCTGACAGCTGAAAATACTACTCAGTTTCCAGACTAATCTCCAGCCACAGATAATGAGCTGATTAATATCACAGAACCAAAGGCCATGGGAGTAATGAAGCATTATACTCACCAAGGGACCTAATAATTTCGTCTGCGCATTCCTTGGTGTACTTCTTCTCCTTCATTGGACACCGGATAGCAAAGTCAGTCACATAGTCCCACCAGATCCACGGCTTACCGGTCTCGTTCATCACTCTATAGACGCAAGCCTGTCGTAGATTCTGAACGACAACATCCTTCCCATCATACCCTTTTGTAAAATCCTGCTCAGGATCAGGCGCACAGTACCTCCCATGGTTGATGCACTGAGACTTGCACTGTTTACTCAGCGTAAAAGCTTCAGGACAGTACCAGGTAATGTAATGTGGCGTGAACTGAGTATGTCCTCCCTTCTCAAGAATCTGAGCTGCTCCTTTGAAATTCTTGAGAAACTCAATCTGAGTATCACACTTCTTCCCACACTCGTCATTGCTGTTAGTCCAGAGTTCATACTCAACACGCTCATCAGGATGCGGAACCGACTCAGTCCAGTCAAGCTTCATGTTAACCATGTCGCCACCGGCAAGCGCAGTCTTTATACTATCCCCCAAGGATTTGGTAATGAGAGCAGAAGGAATAGTAATGTTTTGAAGATAATCAGCATCAGATTTGTCTTCTTCAGGTGTATCCATTGTAATCAATGGCTCAGCTTTACTATCAGCCACAAGAATCGCAGCTGCTCCAGCTTGTTGAGCTATCCATGCTTTCAAAGTGAAATAACAATCTATGTTCACACACACAAAACAAAAAAAACAAAAATTGAGTTCCACAATTGAATAAAAAACAGATCTCCAATTAAGGGAAGAACCAAAAAAGGAAGAATTTTGAAATCAAAATCGAAAAACGAACCTCCACGATCGATAAGGACAAAAGTGGGTAATCGTCCAGGTTTAGATTTGAAGGAGATATCGAAATCGCTGTAGCTTTTACAAGCTTTCTGATTCGATTTGGGATACACGACGGTGCCGACTAAAGTACCACCGTATTGAGGAACTCCGAAATTGCCAATGGCACATTCGTAAATACCTTTGATCGATTCGGGTGATGTGACTTTGAGATTGTTCTTCTCCACAACGAATCTACCCAGTGCTAGACTCAAGATCAGAAGAAACGAGAGAGTGAAAAACCCTAGCTTCTCCTGGCCCATGATTCAAAGTTCCTGGCCTTTAAGAACTTTACCAATTCAATTCAAAGATATAAAGATCACACAGAGTATTAGCTAACTAAGAGATCCGAAACCCTAGAAGGAAGATTTCTGAGAAGGCGAAATGTACGATGCTTTTTTGGATTCGTTTGAAGGAAGTGAAACAGTTTAAGAGACTTCTAAGTTAAGGAAGGAAGATTTATCTAAAATGACTACGGTGACTAGGATTAATTATAGTAGATTCATGAATGTTGAGTTAATTAATTAAGTATGGAGATGGGTAAATATTGAATTTGTTCTTCTTTGTCGTTTCCGCAAATGTGGAAATCAAAAAAAGAGTTCTATAGAATTAAAAAATACTATATCTAAGAATAGTAAAACGGGATACACGTGGGCAATCTTTTAATCTGACGGTACTGAAAAAGATGAATCGTGTTTCAGCTTATTTGATTCTTTAGCTGAGAGGTGGATGTGGATAGTGGATACGTACACCCACATTTTTTACCCACCTCTATTTGTTTTTTATATATTGGAGAAGTTCTGGACCGGACCTCATATATTTATAAGTGCAAAAGCCCTTATATCACATGTTTTTGGGAAGAAAAAAAAACAGTCGATTAGAGTTCACGTGAAAGTATTTATAAGATTGGGAAGAAGATATAAAAAAGAAAAAAAAGAAATAGAGATTGCCTTATTTGTAAATATTATTTTATATACTTGCAATACATTATTAGAGCAGGATACATATAACAATCTTCCAAAATGAGCCAATAATTGCCACTATACTGTACATAACAATCTATGCATGCTTTTGTATCCACACACAGATTGTGTCCAGAAAAAACCAAGTAAGAAGCTTCATTTGGCTGTTCTTTTTACAAGAGTGATCCCACTTGGGTCACCACCCCACTCCTCAAATATAACTAGAAGGTTCCCAAACGGCTTTAGCCATGAACGAGGCACATGGTACCTGAAACATTAATATACCATTCATGTGAATTAGATTTTAGAGAAAAGAAAGGAGGAGATAATAGGAGAAGAGAAAGTGTTTCTTTTTTTTTCTCACCATCTTTGAGAAGGTTCGCCACAATGACTGAGACATTTCTTCTCGTTGTAAATTCCAGCATAGTTGCAGCGTCCGCAATTCCCACGAGCCGTGTACGCAGGCCAGTGGCGTCCAATGTTATGTCCATTTACCCAAACTTGACCTTTCCTCATTGTGTTCATGTCCAAAGCCAATGGTTCGTTGCCTGCGGGTGTATCAAAAGAAGACTGCACATAGAGACATCAAGAATCTGATATGGACACATCTCATGCTATAGTAGCCGTAAAACTAAGTCTAATAATATCCATAGTTAGAATTTATCACAAAAACTATGTCTATGAAACTTAATAAAGTACTAGGTGGTTTCTTTCCTAAGCAATGTGAACTATGTTTTGAAGTGTTTTCACACATGTATTTTTTTTTTTTTTTTGGTAGAAGTTTTCACACATGTATTAATAAAACAATATTCAAAATATCATAGATATAAACGCTTAGATTCATTTGTTATTTATTAAAAACGCACTATTATAATTATAAACAACCATTTTTACATTGAGGTTTTTGACTTTCTGTAGATATTGATATCATTTATCATCTAATAGTTTTGAATAGACACTTTGTAAACCATCTCATGATTTATATGAAAAGAAAATGAAAGAGTCATGTTTCAAGAAACTGAGAGAGTATTTCTTACCCTGTACCAAGTCAAGGGTTGCTTCTTGGCCACAAATGATCCTTCCAACCAGTCCACAGAAGAACTCTCGGTTATGGTATGAAGGCTCAAAGCTTCACCTCTAGTACCAATCTAGTTAAATCACAAAAAAGGGAAAAATAGAAACACATTAAGTTTATCATTGTTGTGGTTGGTATAAGAGATTCAGTGACAGTGTACGCATCAAACTCTTGTTCAAGAGGACCTTGTAGGACCACTTCCATTTAGACATGTCCCATGTTCCAGAGTTAACTCCGTTCAATGTGACTGGTCCTAGAACACCAGTATTCCAAGTCTCATAATGCACACCAGCATTCTGCGAAAAATAATAGAGATCAAAAAACTCATAACTAAATCATTCTCAAAAGAAAAAACGCAAAAGATTTGAATAATCAATGAAGAAGCTTTAAAGAATCAGTAATTTCTGAATATCTTTTAACAACAAAAAAAAGAATTAGCTAAAAAGAATCATTAATTTCCAAATTCAAACTAACTTGTAATGATTGTATCAAACTTGACCATTCCCTATGGTCTTCATTATGCTAGATCTATCTTTATATCCAAGTTCTAACAGAGACAAGATCAGAACTAACCGGAAGACCCACTGCAGTACTTAGCAGAGCAAGTTTGTTGATGCCTACACGCAATTTGATCTTTTGACTAAATGTCAGCTTCGAGTTGCTCAGTGCTCCATAGGAAGTTCCTAAAACAAAGAAAATGAATTAAGGTTTTTTTGTTTCAACAGAGATGAGAGTTTGACCCTTAAGTTTATCTTATTTTACCTGCAAGCTGGCCATTAACGAATACATGAAGAGCATGCCCAGCCGAACAGATGGTAAGAAGAGGATCATCACCAGTCTTCAAGAAGCTCTCATCAGAACTAATTGTAATGCTGAGTAAGACCACAAATTTAACATAAAGCAGAACCAATTGTGATCAGTAATCGACAAGATATTGAGATTTCACAAGTCAAAGAGTTCAAAAATTACTCACTCCGTAAGATACCAGAAATAATCTGTTTTATCTCTGGTCATGCTTATTTGTTCCACAAGACCATCTTTACTAAACGTACCCACGTCATTGGAAGAAGGGCTTTCTTCGTTGTACGATTTCCAGAAAAATCGCGTGCTAGTAGGAACCATCTTCATAAGTATGCTTGGTACACGAATCTATATCACAATATTTACACGCGGAATCAAGTAACACATATTTAGGTCAAAGTCAATAACGTCAAAACCATAGTAAACGATTTGAAAAATCATTTATTTAAAATATATTTAATGCGTTTATTTTTCTAATCAGGAACTTTAACATACATCACATATTCAAAATTTTCTTTTTGGAAAAATAATTTTTGAATTGATACCCTATTCAAATACCAGTAAACAAAGTAACATATTCGATATAATTAAGCTTTTAGATTATTAACCTTTGCAGTGTTGTGATACTCGGTTTTGCAGTCTGGTAATATACTAACGGACCAAGGAGGCAAATCATACGGAAATCCCCTAAACATAACTCTTGCTGCATAACTCGTGTCAGAGTTCGAAAGAAATGCAGCGCAAGCAGTCTTGGACTTGAACACATGAGCCTGAAAACATAACAAAATCAAAAATAAAGAAAAACAAACACAAAGTGTATGAACCCTTTATGCTTCTTATTTAATTTCAATGCATTCCATTTCGTGAATGCATATATACTTACTTCTTGTTTACTGCCGAGCGATATGATGGTGGGATCAACAGAGACCAATGCAGGTTCACACAGCTTGATGACTTTATGCAACTCTTTCAAGTGACTATACTTAGGTTCTCTCAGTAATCCTTTTCACATACAATTAAAAAACAAAAATTTTAGAGAATAGTCAATTAAATCGAATAGTCAGGTGAACAAAATTATTTACCATATTCATCAATAGGAGCATCGTAGTCATAGCTTGTGGCGACAAAAACACCAGCTGTTCTATCAAAGTTGGTCCCTCCATGATACTGAAGCAGCATTCTCTTATTTAATTTAACTCTTAAATCATAAATTACTTTTATTTTATATTTTAATAAAATTATTAAAAGTGTTTTTCTTTTGTTGATAAAGGTTTATAAAATTATTAAAGTTACCATGTAATAATCGATAAAAGAACCACCGTTCTGTATAAAACGAGCCACGGAGAACGCAATGTCTTCGACTGGTCTGTTTGGTAACGCACCTCCAAATTCTGTGAACCTGAGAAGTGAGAATCATATTCACACACACATTACTATACTCTCAATTTTATATAAGATTCATATATATAGAAAACAAAAAGATGGTTTTGTATAAATTGATCAATGACTTACCAACCAGTCCAGTTCTCTGTCCACAACTTCGGCTTATTGTCTGAGTTTGGTTTGAAACCCTCACAATAAAACCCATTGCATGTGTCTATCTGTAATAAATTTTACTCCCACGTAAATTTGGTAAAAAAATTCAAGTTTGAAGAAAATTTGTCCCCATGGACTTTTTTTTGTTTTTTGGCCGGTGGCCTCATGTAAATTAAATGGAAAAAGACATCAAAGAGAAAAAGAGAATTTTCATGCACTTAATAAAAATTCAAAAGGAAAAGGTAACCCACCAACAAAAGAAGTAATGATATTCAAATTATAATACACATAAATGACAAAATGATACACAAATATCTTTTCTTTTCTTTTTGCTGAAAAATACACAAATATCTTCTTTCGCTTAAATCCCTAAAGAATATCTAATTGCCGACAAGAGAAAAATAAAATATAATACTAATATTTGATTCAATCTGGATAAGCATAGAAATCTAACCCCACCCCCAACTTAAATGAATAAATGTAACCAGTAACCGGAAACTTTCTCAACAAACTACAAATTAAACTGATCAATCTATATTAATCTAAATTTTAGTGTTTCAAAATTTCTTTCAAATCAAATAAATAGGTGGATAAAAAAGCAGAATTCATAAATAGAAACTCCACCACACTAAATTAGCATTAAATTGATTACGATACTACATCTAAACCGAAATTTAACCCCAGAATAACAAATTAATGTATATGTATAATTAAGGAAAAAAGTTAGTAAGTGTAAAAAAGGGAGAGAGAGATATATACAATAGGGTAAGGAGCATCTTCTTGCTTGCACATAACCCATGGGACACCTGTGGACAGTCCCAATGCCATTTCAGCTGTCCATTTTGAGTATGCCTTCCCTGCTGATCCTAACTCCCATTCCATTGGTCCATACTCATTCTCTATCTGTCCATTTTTATTCCTTCACATTATTGTAATTTTTGTATCAAATTGAACAACAAAGAAGACACAAACCTGTGAGAGAATGATGGGTCCTCCTTGAGTCTCAAACAGCTTTTCTTCTTTCATCATATCCACAATCTTCTTCGTGAATTTTTGCATTGCAAGCTTTTCAATTATCACATCAAGTAACACTTTTTATAAATGTCAAATAAAAGAACAACGAAAATTTAAGTTGGATTGGTTCTAGAATTTTGTACCTTGAAAGGCTCATTATCTGTCCTGAAAACTATCCCAGGGACATATTTCAGCCAAACCGGAAATCCCCTGAAAATTGATAAATCAAATATAAATAAATAAAATTTATATATTCGTAAGAATTAGAATATACACAACTTTTGTTTATTATATGTACCCAAAATTCCACTCGGCACAAACATATGGGCCAATTCTTAGACTGAGATATAGACCTGCTTGGTGCACCAGCTTGGTGAATTTAACCAGATCATACCTATCCTCAAAATAATACTGGAGCAAGGAAAAATATTAAGCATTAAGATTTTTATACGACTTATGAGTCAAGTAAGACAATTTTTTAATTCCTTAAATTACATTTCCAGGAGAAGGTTCATGTCCATTCCAGAAAACATAAGTCTGTATAACATCCAACCCTCCTTCTTTGGCCTTCTGTATAAGATCAGGCCACATCTGCATCCACAAGTTTTTACTTTTAACTTACTTTACACAAAACAAATATAACTTTGTGATGAAATAACTAGAGATTACCTCGGGAGTGCTTCTTGGATAGTGAATAGAACCAGAGAGAAGAATTCTTCTTTGTCCGTTGATGATTAAAGCTTTATGATCATAAGAGACCACTGCTTCAGTTGAGTAAATCAACGACGAGAAACACAGAATTGCCAGAAAAATCCATGCTTTATCCCTAAAATGCATACCCATTTTCTCACTTTTTTTTGGAAAACCAAATCTTTCTATGTCTTTCTGTAATTCTTTCTTTTTAGAAAACTGGTAAAGAAGATTCCGCTGAAATTATCGGCTTTGTGATTGGAATGAGTGAGGATCTAGAAGGTATGTACATATATGTAGAGGCTGACACTTTTGCCACTGTACGTATAGATAAATAGATTATTGGATGCATATGAAAATGGGGAAAATTATAATGGGACCCGATCTCTCTGTTTTTTGAGCGGATGACATTAAAACTTTTTGCCCTACCAGTTGAGCTAGGAGTTTTCATTTTTCCATTTCTTTTGATTTTTTTGGGTTAAATTATATATTAAAATTTTTATTTAAGATTTCTTTCATTAAATTTTTTTTTATCTATTTTCTTTCTTGATCTCTCTAACCATTTACCGTTTTTTAAAATATATAAAAAACATGTAATCATTTTTTTTTATCTTGGAAAAACTATGTAACCTTAAGTGGTGAACTCTATTATTAAATATCTTTATGACTCCAAAAATCATATACAACGGAGATGTGATTTACAAACTAATATGATTCGGCGCAATTACGATGTTCTCAATCGCTATTTCAGACTTAAAAGAGAAAGACGACACCTATCATACGATACCTTTAAGAAAACTATGTATATGAACGGTTAATCGAGTAAAAAAAACTTTGAAAAGGTGGGTTGCAAGTTGTGTGGTCCGTCACTTTAAGTAGGTAAACATATTGAAGTTTACAAGTAATTGCAAGGTTGATGATGGAAAGCTATATGTTCCTAGAGATTTTATATAAAAGTTATATGCTTATGCTGTAGAAAAAGTAATATATATTTTTTAATTTAAATGTAAATTACATTAACAAATAATTTCTACAATTAAGTTTTAGTTTGTGCAGACAGTTCTACCTATATTCTGGTTTAATAAGTTCTCATCGATTTAAAGTCAAAATATGTACATATGAGTCTTATAATCTGCGATATTTATAATAATACAGTACAAAAAAAAAAAAAAAGTATTTAGTAACTATAAAAAGTTTTACCAAAACCTTATTCAGTAGTACATTCTTAATTTCGTCTTTCGTGCTGGTATTTCAGAACTCAGACGCTAGAGTAACATTCCCGCAAAAATCGAATAAAGAGGTTGTGGGCTCTATATATTGATAATTAAAAGAAAACTAAAAAAATTTTTATATTATTGGTTAGGATATGCCGACAATTGGCTCATTAAGATAACTGTATCAGACTTTTAAAAAAAAAAAAAAAAAACTGTATCAGACTATCGGTCTAATGATTTTTTGATGGTTATAAAGTAAATCACCTTACACCTTAATCGAGTTTGGTTGAAATAATGTTATTCGAAGCAAATCGGATAACTGATAATGTGAATGCGATTGGTAAAACATAATAATTTCTTTTTCATAGATCAAATATAATGCAAAAAAAGGTCACTTAATTAGTCGTCTGTCTCTAGTGAAATCCACGTATGTCTTTATCTGTCTCGTTTAGTCGTTTTAATTCAATAATAAGAACAAATCAGACATAACATTTTTTTTTAATTTATTAATCATCACACACCTGCTTTCGACAAGAAAACCTTTACGTACTTTCTTTTACGGGACATGAATGGATAAGTAAACATTCACCAATGTCCAACAGTTAATTAGATTCGTACATACAGATACAGTACTTCTTTTTCTCACTACATACACATTACTCACAACTTGCGTAAAGACTTGGATGCATACATAAATTAATCATAAATGCACCCACACATACATATTCGATACACATGTATATACTATATGTGTATTGTAATTTGTTTACAAATCAAAGCACTAGATGATATTTACTTTGCGTCCGTATGATCCAAGCAATAAATAGCCAAAGAGTTCCGGTATATTACAGAAAGAACGTATTAGAATATTTTCCTAAATTACCATTGTTCCATTACATGGTATTATTTCTAATACACCATTTTCTATTGACCAAGGTATTAACAATACCGTTGACAAAAAAAAAAGGTATTAACAATACCAAACTACTTTTGAGTTTTCTGATATTATACCAAAATTTTAAAAGTAAAATATTAATACTCAGTTCTGTTTTATTAGTATTAGATGTTTTAGAGGAAAAAAATTGTCTCATAAAGATATATGTTTATTTCCTATGCAAAATGTGTGTAACATTGTTCTATTTTGTCTCTATTAGTTTAAGTTAAAATTTATGAAATGATTAATTTTAATGATGATAATTATATAATTCTATTTACTTTATTAAGTGTTAATTAAATGTAAAAGTATGGCTCTTTTACAGGCTTGGCAAGCTTGTATTTATGAATTATGGGGTGAAAGGAATAGAAGATTCCACGGTGGAGTCACGTCTACTCTGGTCAAGGTGTTTCATAAGATTTTATCTCTGGTTACAACAAGGGCTCAAGCTATCGTTCTCCAAAATCAGGATAGAACTCCTCTGCTACAATGTTGGTTGTAGAACTCCCTCAAAATCCAAATTAGTGTTCTCAAGCTTCTTTGTATAAGAGGTTTGTCCCTCTGAATCCAAATATGTAAGTTTTAGTTATATATTAATAAAGAAAACCCTTTAACAAAAAAAAAAAAGTTCCATATTGTCTGGGGTTTACAACATCTCCTTTTTAGGCTTGTGGATATCTAGTTTTTGGGCTGCTGAATTTAATGTGCCCATGAACTCTCAGATAGCCCAACCCAGATGATAAGAACATTACTACACTGAGCATTACAATATTGAAACGATATAATGCCACCAATCAAACCAGTTTATCTTGGGCCATATTGCCGAATTTGATAAGAAAACGGACGTCTAAGTTAAAGGGATGAATCATGTGATCCTCTTTTTTTATTTATTTCTTGAATTGGTGAGTTGCACAAGTTCAAATTGATTTTAACTAATATCTCATGCGAAATATAACTATATCTTAATAATAAGAAAAGAAAAATGTAAAATAGTGTATATGTTAAAAAGGATAAAATAATGGACTTGATTATAGTTGCGCTACTTTATACTCCGCCAAAAAAAGTTCTTTTAGTTCGCTATTTCCTCTTGTGTCAAACGTTATTAGAAATGGATGTGGAGTGAAACTATGGTATATGCTATTTCGATTTCAATATCCAAAAAGAAAAGAAAAAGTCCACCGTCCGTACATGGCTTATCTACAATACGCAACACATAAAATCGTCTATTCATATTTTCTATTTGGAATTAGGAAAGATCCATATAGCATATTCGTTAGGACCATATTCACTAAGCAACGTGGCATGATTTATGTTCTACATCTCTGCACGTTCCTTTTGATTACTTGTTTTACTCTTTCTCGTCTTCCTCACTAGTTTATTGTTAGACACGTGGTCATCAATCTGTGGATAATTCTCGCCGTTGATTACGAAACATATGAAACTATTGAGAATATCAGAGCTCTGGAGTAATTTCATAAAAATAATGAACACACGAATCAGTTTATATTGTTTTTTCGATTACCGTCCACTGCCCATCAATATGATTATTAGTATAACCGAGATAGGACAACTCATACACAACAACAAAATTTAATACTAAATAAATATGATTTTGATGAAAATTGGAACTTCAGTTTTTTGGTGAAGAGATCAAGAGAACCATTGTTCGAGATCATTAAAAATGAGCTATTAAGCCTGACAAAAGCAGTAAAAGTGCTTTCCCATTGACTTGATTTCTTTTTTAAAAGAAACAAAAAGCCGAATAAACAAGCTCAATATTTGTAAAGTAAGTTTTTCTACAATCTTATAATAGAAAACCTAATGTGTTGCTATAAAACTGAAAATAATTTAACAAAACAAAAACTGAATAATCTTAGATATTAAATGGAAATGTGGCATGGCGT